>CM046662.1:132841722-134264663 GCA_025594165.1 Tamias sibiricus
GAAGAAAGAGAGGAGGGAAGGAAGGAAGGAAAGAAGAAAGGAAGGAAGGAAGGAAGGAAGAAAAGGCAAGGAGAAGTGTATAGCAGCTATCATAAAGAGCATTAGTGGACAGTACCTCATGAGTCTTCGTGCTCCTTCGCCATGGAAGGAGTTTAGAATTCCTACAATTAGTCTTACTCATGAACTATGGCATTTCAACTAGATATTCCTGGGCCGTTTTCTGGATAATGCAAAGGTGTTCTTTCAGAGTTGTTCTAGAACAGTCCACTTCTGTTCTCCAAGGTAAATGAAGACAACTAAAAGTGAAGAGTAAGCTTGCTGTGGTTTGAATGTGATCCCTATATGTCATCTGCTGAATATTTAATGCCCAAATTCATAAATTAATGACATTTGAAGCTGGAACCTTTGATAAATAATTAGCATTAGATAACATTAAAAGGGTGAGCACTATGATGACAATAGTGGCTTTATAAGAAAAGAAACAGAGATGCCAACTAACATATTTGATCTATCTTACCAGGTGATGCCCTTGGCCATGTTATGATTCAGCAAAAAAGCCTCACAGGATGTCAACCAGCTGCTGGTACCATGGTCTTGAACTTTCCAAACTCCAGACAATGAGCCAAATGAACTTCTTCTTCTTATTATTATTTTTTTTTTTAGTAAATTATCTATTCTTAGACATTTTGTTACAGCAACAAAAAACAGACTAAGACAAAGCTGTTTGGAATTCAACCAGGCAATACAAAAACACCTGAGTTTAATTTGTGATAAATTATGTGAGCTAGAACACACTGTCAAATGCACCTTTGTTTTTCCACCATAAAATTAGAAATAACAGAAATCTATTTAATTTTTAATAATACTACAGAGACTATATTTTATTCAGGAATGGAAATCCAATATAAAACAAAATTATAGTATTAATAAGTTCTAAATACTTCATGGGTCACTGATCAGTTTTATACAAAAGCTCAGGGGTGACATTTATTTACTTCACATTTTGGTGAAAAGCTTTGATTTACTGTGGCAGACACAATTGAAAACATGCTTTAATAAAGTACTACAGAATGACTTCACATCAAGGTGAGATAATCACTCATTTCTCTACCTATTGAGAAATGAATGGTCTGAATTTCAGTTTGGGAAAAAATGAAAGCATATGTAACTGCGGGGGTTGGGGAATGAGTTGCTTGTTAGGAGCAGGGGCAGGACACTTCAGCCATGGAAGCAGAATGAACACCACAGAGGATGGTTTCAGATACAGATAAAAGGTCAGACTATAAAGGATTTCCTGTCTGATTGTTTCCATTCTCCCAATAAGTATCATGCAAACAAGAGGCAGGGATGGAGGCAGTCAAGTGAGACCAAAGAAGAGAGATAGGTGCAAATCATCAGAGGTCTAAAGAGAGAGGTTCTAGTATAAAAAAAAAAAAAAAAAAAAAAAAAAAAAAAAAGGAAGCTTATTAAGGGAGTGCAATACAATCAACTGTCATGTTGCATTTACATTTCGACAGTTTGGGTCATGACCTAAAAGTTGGACAAATCAGCATGTATGTGTGCATGCATGTGTGTATGCTTGCACCGTGTATTTTAGTAATGTTCAGTGTTTGTATATAGGCATAAAATAGATAGTTATAGGTAAACCAAGTTCAGACTTTTCCAGGTCAATACAAAAAAAGTAAGAGTGAAAGATTTAACAAGGTATGCAAAAGAATAATTATAATAAAGTTCCATGGGCTCTAACTTGTTGGAAAGAGAGTAGATGACAGACATAGATGATTTTAGAGATATAAAATTGTCATTGGATGGGCAGTTCAATGAGGACAAAAGATTGAAGTTCCACATTAGATGAGCTAAATAAAGTAGAAGTCAGTAGTAATGACTAGAAAACCTAGATTGATATTTGAAAAGGTCCCTGTGAATATGATGACTGAGATAAGGTTTAGAAAAATATTTGAGACATCGCATACTCTGGTCAGTAATTCTTGAGACTAACAAAGATTCATATGATGCTGATATTTATCTGATATTATTCATTAGTTCTTTCTAATCCAAATTTTCTGAAGTAAATTTCATAATTTTGCCTTTTTCAACATGTTTCTACTGTGTTAGAATCACTGGTGTCTGAATTTCCAGCCTCCAAAGCAGTCAGAAGAGTGCCCTCAGTCTGGACATCACCTGAATATTCTCCTATGACCTTGTGATTGAACACTTGCTTTCAGACTTTCATCTACATCTTGCCCAGAATAAAGAATGTCTGGCATTTGCTTGACCATGTAGCTCTTCCTGCACCTGAATCCAAATCTTCCCTGACTTCTTACTGTTTGTTTACAATCAACTTATAGAAAAGAGAGCAAAAAAGGTAGTAAAGAAACACAGAAAACCTATGGCAAGCATAACTAGTAGAGAGAAATCAAAATTAAGAGATAAAATAGAGTAATACAACACAGTACATTCAAAATAGCAAAATGTCAAAAAATTACCTAATATCACCAATAATAAAAGGTGACCAAACCCATGCATCTACAACCAATCACTGTTTGACAAAGGTACTAGGAATATGAATTGAGAAAAGGATAGTCTTTTCAACAAATGGTATCTGGAAAATTTGATGTCCATATGCAGAAAAATTAAACTAGATCCCTATTTTCACCATATACAAAAATCAACTGTAAATGGATTAAAGACCTAAATGTATGTCTCAAACTATGGAACTCCTAGGGAAGACATTGAAAAAAAATCGTGACATTAGAATAGGCAAGTATTTTTGGATAAAATCTTAATAACATAAAAAACAGATAAATTGGACTATATATTATAAAGCTCTGCACAGCAAAAGAACAATCAACAGAGTGAATAGACAATCTACAGAATGTGAGAAAATACTTGTAAACTGCACATCTGATAAGGAGTTAATATTCAGAAACATTAGGAGCTCAAACAATTCACTAACAAAACACAAATAATATAATTAAAAATGGTCACTAGACTTAAATTGATATTTCTCAAAAGAAGTGCCAATTACACTCCAGTTACAATGGACGCTATCAAAAAGACAACAGATAAAGTGCTGGTGATGATAAGAAGTAAGAAACACCCTTATACACTGTGGTGGGAATGTAACTCAGTACAGCCATTATGAAAAACAGTATGGAGGTTCATGGAAACCTAGAAATAGAATTACCATACAATCTGGAAATCCCATTACTATGTATAAATCCAAAGGGAATGAAATAAGTGTGTTGAACTATCTGCACTCACATAGTTATTGAAACACTATTTGCAATAACTAAGAAATGGAATCAACCTGGGTATGTAAAAACTGATAAATGGATGAAAAAAATATGGCATGCAAACATAATGGAATACTATTCATCCATACAAAAAGGTGGGTATTCTGTAATTTTTGACAACAGTGATGGAAAAGGAGGTCATTATGTTAAGTGAAACAAACCTGGCAGAGAAAAACAAACACTACATGACCTCATTCATAAGTGATATCTAAAAAAGTTAACTTCATAGAAGTTGAAAGTAGAATGGTAGTTACCAGAGTCTGGGAAGAGAAGTAGAGAGGGAGAGATAGGCAAAGTTTGGTAAGCAGATACCAAGTTACAGTTGGATAGGAGAAATAAGTTCTTGAGTGCTATTGTATAGTTGAGTGATGATAGATAAAAATAACATACCACATATTTTTTTAAAAGTTAGAAGAAAAGGTTTTGAATACTTTCGTAACAAAGATATGATAAATGTTTGAGGAAGTAGATATGTTTACCCTGATTTGAATTTTACATAATGTATATATGTGTCCACATATCACATGGTACCCCATAAATATATACAATTTATATGTGTTCAACAAAAAAATTAAAAACAGTCCCCACAGTTTAAAAAAAAAAAGTAAAGGTGAGTAAAATAGAAATTAAAAAAAAAATTGTGTGTATGTCAACCCTTGGATTTAGTGTAAGAAACAGAGAAACTTTATTTTTATAGAGAAGTAAAACCCATAAAAAATAGATAAGTAATTGGTTCAAAAATCTGCAGTGGGTCAGAGAAGAAGTGAATCTCAGAAATCCTGTCTTCTTTTCCCTAGGAAACACCATCATCCAAATGGAAATTAGAAAAAATCTTGATATCCTTTAAAAGAGGCAGGGAAAAAAATTGTCATTGGTTAAGAAATAAACTGCAAGTGGAAATAAAGGAGAAATAAGGATTGTTATTAGCATTTTAGGGTTATAATATTTTAGATGAGATGAGGGTTTTGTAATTCAATAATCTTGAAGGAAACTTCCAGACCTCCAAGTTCACTATTTGGGCCATAAATGTGATTTTACACGTTTGATTTTTAAAAAACCAACACGCACAGTATCACATTAGGAGGATTGCCTGGATTGGCAAATGAAGGAACTGAAATTTAGAGATACTAAATGATTTGGTCTGGTTTACAAGATGTAGAAAAGAGGCAAAGGAGAATGTTCTAGCATACAATTTCACAGATTCAGACTCATGGTTTTAAGTACAGAATCCAATGGAATTCCAAGGACTTGCCCTACAAGCCTTTAAAAGATAATAATCTCTAAACAAATAAATAACATTTAAGAATACAAAAATATGCCAAAATCTCTACATTCTCTAGCAAAAATATCCTTTGGCCTCTTTCCTGTTTCCCATTACAGTGCCCTATAATACGAAAATTGTAACGGTACTTAGCAAAGGGCGATTAGAGAACATGTGGGTCTGCAGCAGGATTTGGTACAATCTTACTTCAAACAATGAAAAGCAAGTTGGGCCTGAAGGGAAACCTAAAGGACCCTTGAACTAACATAAGTAACAGAAACAACATGCGCACATATTAACATAAAAGACTTTGAATAAAATATAGCTTATGATTTGAAGCTGGTTTCAGTGGCACAATCGACACTCCAGTATTCTTGTCTTAGTTACCATGTAAACATGATCTTTTTATTTCTACACCTTGATCATCCTCAATTAATGATACTTTAGATCATGGCTGCTTCTTTGTCCCACAGATAATATTGCTGGTCCCAAAACTTCATTAAAGGTTATAAAATATTCAAGCGCTGTGGCACACACCTGTAATCCCAGGAGTTTGGGAGGCTGAGACAGGAGGATCACAAATTCAAAGCCAGCCTCAGCAATTTAGTGAGAGCCTAAGCAACTTAGCAAGACCCTGTCTCAAAATTAAAATAAATTAATAAAAAGACATGGATTTGTGGTTCAGTGATTAAGACCCCCTCGTTTCAATCCATGGTACAAAAAAAATTAAAAATAAAAAATAAATTTTAAAAAAGTCATACATTAAATCAATTTGAAAAGATACCTTGAAAATTTTGAGGGTTTTCTTTCTTCCTTTCCTTCTTTTTTTCCTTTCTAGAAGAAAACTGAAAAATGGTAGTTTTCCTGAAAACTTCAAAAGCAATCTAGGATCCAGTTTTAAAATGTGAAAGTGGCATTTTCCAGGGAAAAGTGTTATTTGAAGTGGGATGGCTGGGTCATAGGGTGGTTCCATTCCCATTTTCCCAAGAAATCTCCATACTGCTTTCCATAACGGTTGTACCATATTGCAGTCCCACCAGCAATGTATGAGTGTACCTTTTTCCCCACATCCTCTCCAACATTTATTGTTGTTTGTGTTCTTGATAGCTGCCATTCTGACTGGAGTGAAATGAAATCTTAGAGTAGTTTTGATTTGCATTTCTCTAATTGCCAGCGATGTTGAGCATTTTTTCATGTATTTGTTGATTAAATGTGTATCTTCTTCTGAGAAGTGTCTTTTCAGTTCCTTAGCCCATTTATTGATTGGGTTATTTGCTTTTTTGGTGTTAAGTTTTTTGAGTTCTTTATATATTCTAGAAATTAGTGCTCTATCTGATGTGCATGTGGGTCTATTCCCAAAGGACTTAAAAACAGCATATTACAGTGACACAGCCACTTCAATGTTTATAGCAGCACAATTCACAATAGCTAGGTTGTGGAACCAACCTAGATGTCCCTCAGTAGATGAGTAGATAAAGAAAATGTGGTATATATACAAAATGGAATTTTACTCAGCAATAAGAGAGAATAAAATAATGGCATTTGCAGGTAAATGGATGAAGTTGGAGAATATAATGCTAAGTGAAATTAGTCAATCTCAAAAATCCAAATACCGAATGTTTTCTCTGATATAAGGAGGCTAGTTCACAGTGTTGTTGGATGGGGGTACATAGGAGGATTAGAGGAACACTAGAATGGTCAAAGGAAAGGGAGGGGAAGGGAGGGAGCAAGGGGGGAGGGGGGAGGAAAAAAATTGATGGTGGAATGAGATGGATATCATTATCCTAAATGCATGATTGAAAATCTGAATGGTACTTATATACTTTGTATACAAGCAGTTGTATGTAAAAAGATGCTATACTTGTGCATTATGAATAAGTAAGTAAATAATTTTTAAAAAAGTGTTATTTGAAGTAGAAGCAATGTAGTCAGAAGTGGAAATGTGTAAGATGGAAGGGAGGGAAGCTATCTAGTTTTTAAAGCTCTAAATAGTGAGTCTTTTGATGTAGCATTTATAATGTCAATAATCTGACTTATAAGTTATTTTAAAGCACACAAAAGGATTAACTATTTATAAAATAAATGAAAGGAAAAAAATATCTTTTTAATAGATAACCAATTTCCCATCACATCACGACTTCTAGGTTACTTCATACAGGTCAATAATCTTTCCTGTTGAAGTGCACAGCTGTAAAATTGAAACAGTGAGATTGATGTGTGTATTCTGTAAAGTGACTTTTAATTTTGAATGTGAAATTCCTCTCTAAGTTAAAAAAAAACGTTGGTTTAAAGAATTTTTGCCTGTATTTTTAAAAATTTTCTTCAAAAATGTATCTTATGTTTATTTAATATTTATTCAAATAGAAACCAAGAACTCTGTGCTGAACAAAATAAAAAATAATAGTTTGTGAAAGGTTCTTTGAAAACCTGTCTTTAAGCATAATTAATCATTTGCCCTTGATTAAATTTATATTTTTCTATTTTGGTAAAGCACACAACTATTTCTGACATCCTTGGTCTGTGACATGTAAATTTTTTCCAAACTTTTATTGGTGCATTATATTTGTACATATTGTTGGGATTTGTTGTTACATATTTGTACATGCACACAATATAACTAATATTTGGTCAGTATCACTAACATCTTCCCTCCCTGCCTTCCACCCCTTGGTCCCTTTTCTCTAATGCCCCCCCTTTGGTTTTTGGAGATTCATCCTCCACCTTTGCTTTCTGTTTTCCTCTCTAGCTTCCCTATATAAAAGAAAATATGACACTTAACCTTCTGAATTTGACTTCACATGATGGTCTCTTGAACCATCCATTTTCCTGTAAATTGCATAATTTTGTTTTTCTTTATCGCTGAATAAAACTCCATTGTGTATATATACCACATTGTGTATCTATACACGTCTTTATCTTTCATCCATTGATGGACAGACAGCTAGACTATTTCCATAGTTTGGCTATTGGGCATTGTGCTGCTATAAACTTGGGTATGCATGTATCACAGTAATAAAATGACTTTAATTTCTCAGGATAAATACCAAGAAGTGGTATAGTTGGGGTTTATGGTGGTTCCACATGGCATATAATTTTAAGTGAAATTCTTCTCATATTCACAATTATATTTTGTGTTCATATGAAGTTACCCCCTCTCTGTTTTTCTTTTTTTCTCTTGCCACCAAATAGAAATCTACACACTTCCTTTGGTTTAGATGACCAATTAATTTGGTAAATGTATACAAAAGTTCTCTATACAAGTGGCAGTTGGTATACTGTTTTGCTTACAAGTGGCAGAAAGCTAACTGTAGTCTAAGCAATAAAAACTACTCAGGGAAAGAATCATAAGAAAATTTTATTTTGTTCATGGCAAAATGTCATATTTGATCTATGCAAAGTTTCTCTCATGTTTTCAGTTATTTATTACACTTTTCCCTATGTTCTACTCCTATTCCCTTCACTCATCCCAAAGATAAATGTCCTAACTTGTTTAATGTGTATTGCCATTTTAAGATTGAGTATTAGTTTATATGTATCGATCTGCTTTACTTTTTTCTTTAGCACTCTTTAAGACACTTCCCTGCTTATAAATGTAAACTTTTGTTTTTGTATAACATAAAATTGTGTCCTGTAGTTAACTCACTGTGACCTTGAGTGAATCATCTATATGCATTTTGTCTAAGTTTTCTCATTTAAAAAATGAAGGAGACTAAATTAGGAAATGTTGAGTATTTTGGCAATAAAACATAGCAAAAAATTCATCATTTTGTGAGGTGCTGAATTTGTAAATCATTTGGGAGGCTAATAGGGATTGCACCCATGGGCACTTTACCACTGAGCTACATCCCCAGCTTTATTTGCTGCTTTAGAGACAGGGTCTGATCAACTAACTTAACATCTTGCAAAATTGCCGAGTCTGGCTTCACATTTGGGATCCTCCCACCTTGGCCTCCTAAATGCAGGGATCAGAAGCAAGTGCCACCACACTCAGCTTGAATTTACAGTCTAGAGATACATTTGCAGGGAAAAAATGTTGTGAGAATATAAACAACCTTGCTATCTGAGAAAGATGGAGAGCTATGAGGTATCAAAGAGAATGAAAAGGAAACAAGAGGGTTCCTGATAGCAATTTGCATTAGATCTTATACTGCATAATGATATCCAAAAGGGCAGCCTTGATGACACCACTTTCCATCACTCGTGGCTTGTTCTATAAATGTGTACTGAGCAATGTAGACCCCTGGAGTGCGAAATGTGAAGAGATGAGACCGCCTAACTGGAAGCAGAGCCAAAACAGCAGAAGTATTAGATCTTTAAAGAGTGGATCAGGAGAGTTGTCTTGGGTGTCCAGTGCATAAGTGGATGAAGTTAGGGAAGCTTTTAAACCTAGGAAGATATCTTTAGTATGCATCTGGGCATCAACAAAAATCAAAACATTTTATGACCAAGTTTCAAATCATGTCCTGGGAAAGGAAGGATGCGCCAATGACTGGAAGAGGAAACTAACAAAACGTGATCTGAAATTCTCTGAGTTTCCATGCAAGGTATGCATGTAATACTTGATATACCCTAAGTGCCTTTGGAATGAGTCTAGCCTTAATATAACTTTATGTTAAATGTTGCCCCTTGGGCTGGTGTTGTGGCTCAGTGGTAGAGTGCTTGCCTAGTGCATGTGAGGCACTAGGTTCTATCCTCAGCACCACATAAAAATAAATAAATAAAAATAAACCCATTTTGTCCACCTACAACTAAAAAAATAAAATTAAATGTTGCCTCTTATTGGGGATAAATCCAATGAATATTGGGAGGGGGGGACTTTTTAAACTAATTTGCCTCAGAGAAACAAATGTAATAAACCTACTTATTTGAAAGTCTCAGACGATTTTCAGTTCTAAAATTTATTATTCAATGGCTTTGGCATTACTTTTTGCACTTACAATGTTACATTTACATCGGATCATAGATATTTCTGGCTCTTGTTAAAGGACATTATCCTAAAATTACAACCGTTTTAGGGGGAGGAGATTTTTTTAACAAGATATGTTTTAAAATGGGAGGTGGACTTTAATTAAAATTAAAATTCCCTTTGCTTATACAATATTTATATTACTTATTTGTTATATTCTGTAAAATGTCTGAGTTTCTGGTGATAAAAATTCCTGCCAAAAAGACTCAGTTATTTCCTGGAAATGGTTCCTTATGTTTAAAGTAAATGAACTTAGAATAGTTTCCAGAGGAGTCATCCTCTAAGTAAGGGATTCTTCAGATCTTAACTGAAAACCACAGCCAGTGACTATCCACACAATAAAAAGCAAAATGTACAGGGTTGGGTATAAATAAGCCATATTTGCTGTTTATATAGTATCATTACTCACTTTTATGTTTTCTTAGGCCTATATTAACATTTCCTAAATGAGAAAGAATGATTGAATTGACTATGTCAATATTTATTTAAATGGCTATCTCTATTGAATCAGCTTTCCTTAAATCACATAGTGTATGAGTCATTGATATATTTAAATCCAACAATTTTTTTTTCATGGTTTAAAATTGGGCACTGTGCTGGATTCTGAGGGCTCAGCATTATTTGAGATATTGAACTTCAACAAGTCCCTCCACTTGCTGCCTCAGTACAGTTCTTCCCCACTACCCTACACTTTCCAAGTTCAAACTCCAATTATCTCTAGACAGAACTGCTGATGGAATGTTCTCATCGATCTGAGTAGATCCTCTTGAATCATTTTTTCATACTAAAGTGTAATTTCACATTAACGAGTAAACACCAATTTGATGATGCCCCTTCCAGTTTCCAAATTTATTGGTTTCTCATTATCCTTAGGATAAAAATCTAAACCCCTAACATGACAAGCACTGTTCTGCATGACCAACTGCCCCTTACTGTACAGCATTGGCTTTGCTCTCTTATTGTCTGTATTCTAACCACAATGGATTGTTTTATTTTAATCTTTCAAAAATGTTCTGTGCCTCGCCGTTTCAGAGCCAAAAGTGTGCCCTTTCTTGTACCTACTATGTTAGCACCAATCTCCCACTCACAACTGATGTCCAAATTTTGCTATGTCCCTAAGCTCAGTGAGCACTCTTCTGTGAAATTCTGTCTCCTTAACAAGTCAGTTCTTCCTGCTTCACACTTGTATAGCAACTGTACGTTTTCACAAAGAAATTATCACTACATATAGTAATTATTCATACATTTTTTAAAATATTTATTTATTTGCTTTAGTTGTACACAATGCAATGCATTTATATTTACGTGGTGCTGAGGATCGAACCCAGGCCATGCACATGTGAGGCAAGTGCTCCACTGCTGAGCCACAACCCCAGCCCCTTTATACATTATTGATGTATATTTATTTCCCTCACTTGACTCCATGAAAATATCTTTGATCATCTTGCACCATTTGGGGGGAGGATACTTTGCAGAATTTCTGCCACCTAAATGCAATGAACAAAGAGGAAGGAAGGAAGGAAGGAAGGGAGGGAGTGAGGGAGGGAGGGAGGGAGGAAGAAAGGAGAGAGGTGAGGAAATCATCACAATTACCCAGAATTAATTAATTAGTTAATTAATTTGTTCTGTTCCTGCTCTATCAGGGTTGCTGTTGAATACATGGCTATTTTTATTCTTAAGTGTTCAAATGTAGAAAAAAAAAAATCAGAATATATATCAAACATCAGTAAAAAGAAATAATTTTCTTGGTTTCATTTTCTCAAGTTTCATACAGAACCTAAAATTACCTGTCCATAAACAACCACATTGATACGGAAATTGAAATTTATTGATCCCAGTTCTGTAAACTGAGGGTCAAGGGGTAGACCCAAGTAACTTTTGTAAAGAGAAAGTTTTCCATATCTCTTACCACATTAACGAGATTTTTAAGGAATACATTCTTAGAGCAGACCTAAAAAATAAAAAATAAAAAAACAACGTTAATTCTGATACACCCATGGAATGGCATAGATCATTATGAATGGAAAAGAATTAGAAATCATTCAGGCAGTGGTCTGTCTTATTTTAAAGATGAAATTTTAAAGATGAAATAATCTAAGAGAAGCTGAAGATACTATCAAGTCACAAAGGTAAACAGCAATATGTTGAATATGTACCTAATAATAGGAAACCTACTTAAATACTCTAAAGGAAAAAAACATTGTGGTGTTTGATGTAATGAAAAAGCTAGGGAGCAGCTAGCTTCAGGTATTTGATCAGATGATATCAGCAGGATCCAATTTCTCTCTATTTCTTGAATTCACTTTAAATTATCTTGGTTTCATTCCCATTTCCTCAGATTCTCAGACTCCTTCCTGACACTTAAAAAATTGATTGTAGCTATTCCAGCTCAATATGTTTTCAGAATCAGGACTGACAGGAAAGACAGTACCCCTCCCATGTGCTTAAAGTAGAAGTGCATAAATAGAGGCTTATGGACTCTTAACATGAAGGAAATAAATTATAAGTGATCCATGAGACTTGGGTATAGAGTTCCACCCAGGTGAGCTCAGCTGCTAGAGCGTGATGGGATAGGTGCTCATGAAAACACTGAACCTCCACTGCACAGTGAGACACTGTATCTAGATTGTCTATCAACTGATCTTTCAAGTGATGAATTTATATCAAAGGATCAGCGGTCATGTGAATCATACCTCCATGTAACACAGCATGGGGATAAGACCCAGGAATAATCTCAACTCACACCTCAAGGAAAGTAGTTGAAATATAACTGTCCAAAGCAGTGTGCTCACAGCTGCTCCATAACCTGTTAGAAATCTATAGAGCCAAAGCCCCAGTGTTTCTCAAATATGTGTTCAGGATTGGGTGAAAGAGATAATTGGAGAAGATCCAGCACTTTTGCATCTTTTGGTTCTGCATCAATATGATATATAGATCAAGGGAAACACTTTGAATTTGTTCAGAAGAACCAGAGATTAGAGGAAAACTCATTGTTGGTCACTTAGTTGTATTGTTACATATATGACATTGGAAAAGTGAAAAAAGAAGAGTAATATCACTTTATCTCATCAGGTATCTGGAGAGTTAAAAGGAAGTTATAGAACGCTTCTTTAAAATGAATAATGTCCCTGTACCAATTACCAAATGACAACTCCTCTTGTCAATCATTGGTGGTTGGGAGATGTATGAACTCTGGATCCTGGCAGAAGCCAGTGGTGTTCCCTTGAATCAAATGCTTGACCTTCCTAAGAATCATATCAAGTAACTTAATTGAGCTTTATGAGACTAGATTGGCTTTTTTCAAACTGTGTCCTACAAGGTGTTAGTGTAGACACCCCCCAAAAATTTTTTTTCACTTATCCAGTACATTTGAGAAACTGCATTAAAACCAGTTAAATGTAAATTTATGATTGAACATGTAATAGTTAAAATGCAAATGAATATTGCTGATCTCCAACATATCATGTTCTCTGATTCTTGAACTCATTTAATAAAAAATAAATTACATGTTAAATTATGAACTATTATAAGAAGTTCCTAAAGTGATTTAAATGCTAGAATTGGTTTTATTATCATAAAATGAGTACCTGCTAAAATTATCACAGCATCTTATTTTAGAGAATCTTGTGATATATTCCATCCATTGGAAACTATCTTTCTTCTAAACACTGAGATGTAGAATAACATTGTGATATTCATACAATAAGTAACAGGGAGTAATTGTGGCTCACTGGAGTAATTCTAAATTTTATTTAAACATGAGCATAGAATAGTACATGCTTATTTCCCTCAGATATATTAGATCAAACAATTGGAATCAATAAAATAAAAGATTTTTTTCTAAAAAATGTACTGATTAACAAATGAAACATTGGATATTAACATAGTCCCAGGCACAGAAAACTTATTAAAATTTTCACTTTGAGGAACAGCCTTTATATATATAAATAATTTCTATGAGTGGGAAAATTTTAAGGTTACTAAATTTACTACTTTGGAGAAATTGCATATTAAAACAAACTAAAAAGGCCAAGAGCAATTATCAGCAAAAACTCTAGCTGATCAGAACTATTATATGAATGTCACATCAATGTTTGCAAAACAATATTATTAATATTGCTATCCAACAAACATCACTGCCTTCCTAAAAGCCCTAGTATTAGTTACAAGGTGATTAAAAAGCCAATGCAGCCAAGTGGCTAATAGTCCCAGAGAGAAAGTAAAAATAGGTTCACTATGACTTTGGCAAGGAGTCATTGGTTTCTATAAGGCACATAAATGATTTTCTGATTTGGCAACGTCAGTTTCCCAGCTTTACAACTTTACCCAATAAAACAATGGGCAGGCTTCAGTGTGAATCTGAATTTCCTCTCCCTATACTCTTCTTTCTCCATTTTAATTTCCTTTTCTTTTCAGTTGCCAAATACTTTTCTCACTTAACCAGTGCCTGCTCTCTTCCAGCAGAGATTTTAGCAGTTAACATCTGTCCCATTTGTTTTGAATTGTGTGTTTTACCTGATTCTGGTAGACTTTGTTGACTCTTTACTTTAAAATTACCTGATAATGCTCTGAAAACTTCAGGTGACTTCAACATCTGATTTCTTTACTGGTCTATTTTGCTGTTCACGAATTGTTATCTGCAAGCATATCTGGAATCATGCTAATTTCTCTAATCAAATGAAGAGCTCTGCTTCCATATAACTCTCTGCTCTCTTACTACCATCTGTCATCTTCAAATAGCAAATCATGAAAGACACTGAAAATTAATTTACTTAAGGAAAATTCAAATAATTAAGGTCATTTTCATCAAAAAAATTAAATATTCATTTTATATATACATATATATTTTTAATTGTGTTTCATCATATTTACTGGAGCAAGAGCACTATGTCCTTTCTGAACTTGGTCATATATCTTCTCTCTCTAGTGGCAAAACTCTAGTATCTTGAACCCACAGATTTATGAATAAAAATCCTCCTCACAGTAAAATTTAAAAGATCATTCCATTAACTATCCCGCCTTGATTTCTCTATTCATTGCCTTAAAAGGAATAAAAACAATCAAATGCTGCTGAAAGCCTGAGATGTCATTACTCTTAGCATCACTCCCTGCTGCCACTGAAGAGAAAACTGTCATCACTAAATGCTCAGTGACATCTCCCAGGCTAGCCACCCTGTCTTCTGTATAAACTATAGCCTGCTGCTGCCTGAGTTTTCTGTCTACAATTTAAAAAGTTATTAATCTTCTTGTTTCTATTTTAAAATGCTTTATTGTTCTTCATGCCCATCTTTCCTGCTTCTTCATACCCTTGCCAATCCTATCTTGTCAGAGATGCATATCTCCACATTTTTTGAGGATGCCTGACTGTTGTGTATGTGTTGCCTCTTTGAGTTTTTTTTTTTTTTTTTTTCCCTTTGTCCTAGATATCCTTTACCTTTTATCTGTCTGAAGAATTATTCCTGGTCACCATTGTAATGTTAATTCTCCCTTTCTCTGTAAACTTTTCTTTCACTTTCTCCAGGTAAGTTACTTCCATCTTCATTTGTACCTCCTTAGACCTTTTACCTACTTCCATTTTGCATTATATTCTCTGTGTGTGTGTGTGTGTGTGTGTGTGTGTGTGTGTGTGTGTGTGTGTTTCTTCTGCATACTGCACTTGAGAGCCCACATTGATAATCAGTAAGGTCAGCAAATGACACCTCTTTTCTCTGCCTGTCAAAGTCAGTCATCAGAGACTTTATGAAGACAGAGGTTAAAATTTTACTCCATTAGCTAATAAAAGGTACATTAGAGAATATGGTTTAGGCCTGTGGGCCAAGTGGACTTTTTAATATTTTACCCCTCAATAGATACATGCAGTCAGTCATAGACAATACTGAGTTGGCACAGGGACAGAGCACATCTGAGAAGTTTACCATCTGACCAGGAGTAGATGAGAACCTGTGTCCTCTGCACCCAGGCAGATGTGAGGAGAATAAGGGGCTGAGACACAGTTGGTTCCTACTCACCAACCCATCAGTCAAGTAAGTCACCCTCTTCCCTGGGAAGGATAGAGACATGAGGAGGAAGGGAAAGAAGATAGACCAGGAATGTTTCTCCAATGGAGATACAAAGCAAGGGAAAGGAGATTCCTCCACACGGCAATCTTAAAATACATCCATGTATGCTTTGATACCCTTCCCTTCCAAAGACAGAACTTAATTCTCCTCCCTTGAGGGGGGTGGTCTAGAACTAGCTACTCACTTCTATCAAATATGATTAAAGAAAATGATAGTGTGTGACTTCATATATTAGATTGCAAAATTCAGGGAGAGTTCCTTCTCATTGCCTCCCTTGCCTCACTCACTCTGCAAGTTAATAGCTGTTATGCCTTCAGGAACTGAGGCCTCTGGCCTACAACCATGTGAGTGAGCCATCCTGCAGTCCCCCTAGTCTTCAGACAACTGTAACCCTTGCGGACATTCCAACTGCAATCACATGCAAGACCCTGAAACAAAACAGCCCAGTGGAGTAGCTCTGAAATTCTGACCCACAGAATGACATAGAAGTGTCTGTTGCCTTGGTCACTATGTTTGGGATTGATTTATTGTCCAATAATTAAAATTTAAAAAACAAACTAATCACTCTTACCAATCTCAGCAAATTTTTTACATAAATGAATGAATGTATGAATGAGTCATTTCAAATCACCACATATAGCTGTTAGTTCCCACATTCTAGTTAGGGGAAATAATATTGAATAACATGACATATTAAACTGTTATATAGCAGATTTTCCTGTGTGTATATATGTAGGAAAAAATACAAGACAACAAAAAAAAAATGTTATAACTTTTATAATGTAAGACATGTATAGGAAGACATTGTTTGCATTTTTCTGGGAAAAGATAATTAAATCATAAACTGGAAAATGGAATTCAGTCATTCAACAAATATTTATTGATCTCCCGATATGTCTTAGGCACTGCTCTGGCATTGGGGATATTTCTTTGTAGTCCTGTGGCTTGTGTTCTTATGCAAGGTAAATAGGGAACAAATAGGAATAATAACTAAATCAGTGATACAGTCCTGCAAAATTTGAAAAGTAGTATGGAAAATGAAAAAGTAAGCAGGGTAAGATTCAAAGCACAAGGGTATAAAAGGAAGCAGGTTGTAATTTTTTTTAAAATGTGAGCAAGTTGGGCCTCATTCAGAAAGCCTCTTTTAGCAAAGACAAGAAGATAGGGAGTCAGCCATGCCGTCAGACCATCTGAAGGAAGAGCATCTCAGGTAGAGAGATAGTTAGTGGAAAGGGTCCTAAGTGGGAATATATCTTTGATTTGAAGGAATCGCAAGCAGGCTGGTGTGCCTAGAGAGGGCAGGAGTTGGGGGGAGTAAGAGGAGACAGAGTAATGGTCATTCTAGCACAAACCAAATAGCATGGGATGGGCATTGAGGTGGACCTAAGCCTGAGCATAATCTGGAATTAGAACACCTGTAGAGATCTCTGAAGGATTAATTGATTAGAATAGGATCCTATTTAAAAATGAAACTCTAGAAAGAAGAGCTTAGACTTGATAGAGTAGGACACCGAGCAAAAGAGACATCATAAAACTAGAAAACTTATTTGACAGTGGTATGCAGAATAATATATATAATATATGCAAATATTATATATATAATATATATAATATCAAGGGCCTGAGAAACAGATATGTAAGAGAGCCCTGGTGAAGAAAGAATCAATATATAGGGTCAAATAAAATTAACATTTATTCCAGCACAAGTTGTGACTTTATTGTTGCAAGATACTCAACAAGGCATTTAGATGAATCTTCCAAAGAGAAACATCAAACATTTTTTTTTTTCATGCTCTTCACCTGTTTCATATCGTTTTTGGATCCCATGTTTAGTCTTTCATAATGTGCACTAGAAGTAAAAATTTCATCAGTTGGCCCCTTCTAATAGCCAATCATATTTTAAAATATAAATGCCAGAAAGAAAGCACAAGTCACGTAAGAGTTTACTTACATGGTGCTTAATGGTAGTTTGTATTACAAATTCCCCATAACAGGTAAGAAGGGCACAAGATTGGTGATGATAACTCAATAGTTTGGAACGCTGGGATTTACTTAAAACTCTACTTGATTTCATGCAAAGAACCAAAGACATCAACAGCTCCAGTTCTTTATCTACAAGTATATAACTCTTTGTAGGCCATATTCCCTAGGAAGGCAGAGGGAGGGATCTGTTCCAGGCCTCTCCTCTAGTTTCTGGTAGTTCTTTGGCTTATGGCAACATGATTCTAAGCACATTGCCTTCTCCCTGTATGCATGTGTGTCTGTGTCCAAACTTCTTTTTATAAGGATATCAGTCATATCATATTAAGGCTATAACCTACTCCAATCTGACTTCATCTTTAATGAATCATATCTGCAACAAACCTTTTTCCAAAGAAGGTTCTATTCTGAGGTACTGGGGTTTAGGACTTCAACATATGAATCAGGTGGTGGGGGTAGAGGAGAACACAATTCAACCTGCAACAAGGGATTACCTCTATAGTGTTACCAATTATCAAATTTAACCAATTACCAAATTTAATCAATGATTATGCAGTGTATAACGCTTAATGGCTGAGAATTCTAATTTAATACCTATTAAGGTATCTTTTACTTATTTAGGCATATATTTTATTGTATATCACTATAGTACACATATTAAACATATAGTGATATAAAGTAGCTAGACTTCTTCCTGTAATTCATTCTGGCTTTATTTTCTAAATCATTTATTGATTCAGAGTTATCAATAACTATTTTTTTCCACACAATAATGTCTCTGTTATATCAAAAGCATTGGTCATGAAGCATTTCTTCTAAATATGTTTCAGTGTTTTCTCAAGGATTCTCTTCCAAGCCACCTACATCCATTCGTAAATCTTAATGAGAAGGCAATGACAATTTCAATGGTCATGAATGCTTCCTGGATTACAAAAATTGTAAAACATTATCCAATTTTACAGCTATTCAATGCAGAAGGGGCAAGTCCATCCTGAAATCAATAAAATACAGTAAATATAAATAAATAAACTTTATTACAGACCTTTTATTAGTTTTCTATTGCAGTCATATCAAATAACCACAAATTTAGGGGCTTAAAACAATAGAAACATATTACTTTATAGTTATGTAAAAGAGAGGATTGAAGTGGATTTGAGGATTGGATTGGATTTCAGAAAAAGAAGTTTGATGGTATAAATGGTGAGTTGAAAAAGAGATTGAAGTGGGAAAGTTTATAGCCCATGGCTATAATGCTAAGAGGACTTAAAAGGATATTTACAGTGTACATATTTCTAATTTGAGGAGCTATGCCTTATTCTTATTGTCAACAATCTAAAATTTATAGGTTTTTCCAGAATCTTTAAAAATTACTTTAAGAATTTTATTCTGCTCATTAGCTAGGATTTAATTATATACAACCCCTTACAGTGCAGGTCTGATGATTACTATGTGCATGTGTCCTTACACATATATTTTCAGATTTTACAACAAAGTGTAATTAACCAATGTTTTGTGTGGCATTTTTATTTTATGAATGCCAACAGATGAAGTTTGTTGCTCATCTGAAGTCAAACAGATGAAGCAAAAGAGTCAGGGGATGAGGCAGGATAACTTAAAATTCCATTGTCACTTTGAAGATGAAGGGGGGTCACCAAGAACTAGATGCAGGCTGCCTCTAGAGTCTGGGAATGACCCTCAGTTGACAGCCAGTGATGAGGTGGGGACCTGTTCTCCTTTAGACCCTCCAGAATGGAACAGTCTCGATTTCTTCTTTGCACAACTGATAAAAGAGAGACCATCTTAGCCTACTGGAATTCTACAGAGTTATAAGATAGTAAGTGGATGATTTTTTTTAAGCCATTGAATTTGTTTATTTTTTTATGAAGAAGTAGAAAATTAGTACAAGTGCTACAAATATTAAAAAGGTAATTAAAGAAGCTCAAACATTTTTATATATAATTATACTCACCATTAATATAAGACTTTCCATTTCTTATTAAACTGCTTTTCTATAATGTTGCACCAAACCAACCATTAGATTCTTTGGGGATTCTATGGCAGATTTGTAATTCTCTCCTACTATCACCAGAATAAACCTTAATGAGCTTTTATTATATTTAGCCTAACATCCCATGATCCCTAAATTATTATTCTCTATTCTAGTCCAGACATTCACTCAACATGAAAGGTTACATGGTACTTTAAAATAGTGGGTTTTTTCCTGAATTTAGTAGTAGACTCACTTCTTGTGTTTGCCCTACCTACTTATGCTTCTTACAACACAGAGAAATAAAGTCTAAGTACAAGTTGGGGTCCTTCAACCTGCTGCAAATTGATTTCATTGACTTTACATAGGCCATGGACTTTTACTATGGCCAGTTGCTCCATGAATATTCTTTTCCTATCCCAAGGTTTGTCTTACAAGAGATCAATGAGCCATGGAGTAGAAGAAAAAGAGCAGATTAATTGACAGCACCTATGACTTAATGAGGATCACAGTGAAGTCTTCATAAATGGGAAGAGGCAGAGCTTAACCTCAGGGCACACTGTCATGACCAGGAAAATCAGGAGTAATTCTGACTGTGGAATTCATTGAGTCTTCACTTTGCTTACAACAGAAGTTTTCTGCTGCATAGGAAAGAAGGCTTCCTTCCCCACCTATCACTTTGGCCCTCCCCCAAGTGTCTCTTACAGTGAAACCATATCTTAATGATTTGTGCTTCTACTGAGGGGCCAGTGCTAGAGGACACCTCTATAAATCAAGAGAGCTATACGCAAGTTTTCTAAAGTTAAAACCTCAACCAATAAACCTCAGTGCAAGGCTCCCTTTTTTCTTTTGCATAAATATAGCAATTCTCTTTTGCTTAAGATGGATATCTGAATATCTTTTAGATGTATACATTACCTTGTTTACTTTGACTCCCCTTGGTTTCCAATGTATATCTGATCTCCTTTCAAAT
This sequence comes from Tamias sibiricus, assembly GCA_025594165.1. Classification (NCBI taxonomy): domain Eukaryota; kingdom Metazoa; phylum Chordata; class Mammalia; order Rodentia; family Sciuridae; genus Tamias; species Tamias sibiricus. Next base: position 132,862,245 of record CM046662.1, read on the forward strand.
GTATATTTTACCTCTGGTTATTATTCCTTTCTTGTAAACTTGAGTTGTTTTTCAAATGTACATGATAACTTGGTTTACATCTGAGTACAAGGGACTCTTCCATCTGTGAATATCAAAATAATTTGTGGATTGGAGAGGTTTAGGAGGATTTGGTGTAGTGCTCATAATGTATAAAGAATTGAGGTGAAGCAAGCATCAGTTTGAGGCTTATGGAAACTCTCCTTAGTTATTACTACTCATATATATTGAGGAAATAATAACAATTATGTTTCACAACTATCATTAGTAAACTTGTGCCACTTTTACACTTCCTGAATCTGTTATTCTTTAGCTTTATGATTCATCCCTTTTCTCAAAGCAGGATTTTTTTTTCTTACAAAGGCTATAAAAGGGCTAGACTTTGGGCAGAGTAAAAAGGACAGTTTGCAAGATCAGTGTGTCCTAGCTTCATTAATATTTCACGATGGAACGTTTCAAGTCCAAATAAGTTTGGGGAATGGTGCTTATTCTCTTTGGAAGTCAGAAAGCAGTTTAGTATCTTGAAGGAGCTAAGGAAACCATAAAGATGATGGGTTCATTTGTCTAACCGAGTACTAGTCCAAGGAATCTTTTATTCTTTTAATAAAGGGCCAGAAATTATAACACCAAAGAGAAAGTAATCAATATAAATAACATTTTGACATAATAATTTTTAAAATTAAAAATGACACAAAACCAATGATGAATGTCATCAAAATTTGAAATAAAGATATCATTTTTGTATTATTCTAGTAGGATATCAGGGAATAATTCATAAGAAATAATGCATCAGGGAGAGGAGAAATAATTCATTGATTTGCTATCCATTATTTATTACATGGTAGTCATTGGGCTAAGCACAGAGAATACAGCAGTGAACAAAATATTGTAATATTCTTCTCTGGTCGTATACATAAACAACATTAAAGTAAAATGTGTTGGATGTTACTTAAGCTTTAAGGCAATAAAAGAGTGAAAAAAAGGAGAAGAAGAAGAAGGGTTGTGCAAAATTTGATGTCAACCCACAAAGACTTTTCTAAGGAGACAGTATGGACTTAACCTAGAGATAAAGGAGCATCATGCAGAAAAGCTAGTAGGCCAATGGAGTAGCAGAGGCTAGGGCCTTAGGCAGGAGGAGCATACATGTGCCATTTCAGGAAGAACAAGAAGACCAGGGTTGCTGGAGCTAAAAAGTGGTCAAGTGAAAAAGAAGCACTTGAGATAAAGTACAAGTGGGAAAATGAGCAAGATCATATAGGGCTTTAAATCATATTATAAGGACATGACTTTTACCTCTTTTAGGGGATTTGATCAGGATGCTGACTTGATCTGACTTTCACCAAGATGTACTGTGCATATAAAACTGGCACCTATCACACTTTTATCCCTCTCTCCTTGTTTCTCTTGGTTTGAAAATGAAGCAAAAATTTGTTGAGTCTTTTTGATGGGCCAGAGGTTATACTCCTGGATTGTGAGAACTGGGTCTGTACTCAAATTCACAAGGAAGTTTAGGATAAAGAAGGGATAGAATTTCATTACCCCATCGCTGTGTCCTGTCAATAAAGTTTGCTACAGTTTGGATCTGAAATATCCCCTAAAGACCCATGTGCTAAAAACTTAATCCTCAGGTTGATGATAGTGAGAGGTGGTAGAAGTTCTTTTTTTTTTTTTTTTTTTTTTTTTTTTTGTGGTACCGTGGATTGAACTCAGGGGGACTTGACCACTGGGCCACATCCCCAGCACTTTTTTGTGTTTTTATTAGAGACAGGGTCTCCCTGAGTTGCTAAGTGCCTCGCCATTGCTGAGGCTGGCTTTGAACTTGCGATCCTCCTGCCTCATCCTCCCAAAGTGCTGGGATTACAGGCGTGCGCCACCGCGCCCAGCTAAGAGGTGGTAGAAGTTCTACAAGGTAGGGAGGACATCATGCAAGGTAACCAACCATGAGTGAAATTTCCAAAACTCCAAGCCAAACTAAACCTTTTCTCTTGATATGTTGATTATCTCAGGTATTTGTTATAGTAATGAAAGTTGACTAATACAGAGTCATTGAGAGTTATGTCAGTATACACTACTTTTAATATGTAGATAAATGAAAATACATTAGACATAGATAATAAACATACACCTCTTATTATAGACTTAGATATAAATGAAGTTATAATTGTAGATGTGAGTGTTCTTATAGGTATGGAAGTATTCGATGGTAATATCCTAATTGCAAACATTGTTTAAATATTTCATTTGTTAACTGATTATTTGAAGGTATATTATTATCTTAATCAAACACAAGGATATATTTATGTGACATAAATATATAAGAAAGGAGAAGATGGTTCCTTTGTATGTGTGTGTTTTCCTATTATTAAGAGCTGGCTCAGAATTTTATAATCTTCTCTGCTTCTAATATAAATGCTTTGCAATCCAGTACTTCAATCTCTTTTAAGTTTTTTATTTAATTTATTTTTGGAATTTGTGAAACAAGAGGCATTTTGCATGTTGGAAGCATGCCTTGTTTATGAATATTGTTACGTCAAATATTCATCAAGATTGGTAGCAGACAGCTGCTGATAGTGCATAAATGGGAAATTGGGCCTCTTGGTGCCAAACTCTATCCTCTTATTATATGAATACAAAGGCAATTTTTTCTGAAGTCAACAAAAGCCTTCCCCTGACCCTGACTTCTATCAACAGGCATCTAAAGGCAAAATATGATCTTAATTTCTTTTTTATTTGCTTGGAAGAAAATAGAATGGTGGAACAAAATGAGAGGTGCCACTCACCCAGCTGCTACTCAGCCAATAAGCCTCAGCAGGGTGACAATAGTTGCTGATGGTTGCTGAAGACTGATGTGAGTCTGGCTATTCACTGGCCATCTTGAGAAAATATCTCTGTCTTCCTGAGAGCTAAATGTTTTGACAGTCACCTCGGAGTTCAAGAATCAAAACTGGCTTTTATTTTATAATATTTTAAAATTTAGGTCAGAATACTGGGGAAGAGGTGGGGAATTTGCAAAAAAGTAGAGAAACCCTCCAGTACTTGAACTCTAGCTTATCCTATCTTCTCTTCTTTCTTTTTGTAAAATGACGGTGAGAAGGCTGGCACAGTTCATAAAATGCTCTCTGGTATTCTAATGAAATTATAACAATTAGCACATTCATAAGACCTAACAAATTAATACAGCATTGTAACATACAAATCAGTCAGATATTCTCTGTGATTAACCACAACCATGCCATAAAAATGTTAAACAGTAAATATCATGATGGATGACTCTCACAATAGCTCCCAGAATAAATGTTCTATATCTTGTGAGATATACTTATTTTATCATTTCTAGAGTCACTTAAACAGGCATTATTCTGCATTCCATTTCTGCCATTTTTTCATTCATTATCAATTTCAACTTCCACACTCCTTCATAAAGTAAACCTTCAATATCATTCTGGATCTTTTCCTACCTACATAGTTATATCTATTTTACTACCTAGAAATGGAAAAAGTCATTGAATACAATTAGCTGTATGTACTTTTAGATTTTATTTATTTGAGGGGATACTAATAGAGCAGAACAAAGAATTATGACTTGAACCAATCATCTTCCTCTTCTATACAGGGTCCCAGCACAAATCCAGGTTTTAGCACAGTCACAATGATATAAATGACTTCTTATTGATTGCCAGTGTAAACTATTTGATTATATTCATATGGATTTTTATAATCTCTGAAAGTGATGTTCTTAGTGGTAAGACATGATGATAGTATGATAGCATTTTCTAGAATAATATGCTATTGGTAACTGTTGCTTCAACCCAAAGGTCACATATAAGCTTTTCTATTATATTGCATTTCCACAAAATGAAAGAAGGAATCTAAAATAAGATTCCTTCTGTCTGTCAAAATGCACTGTGTAGGAATCAGTATTCAATTATAATTACTTGAATTTCACAAATGGAAATGTTCATTGTCACACTGTGGGTCAAATCAGCTCTGATCCAAGACTCAGAATTCCCTTCCAAGCTAACCAAGATATCATGCAGAATTTGGGTCCAGCCTTGGTGGTGGTTGTTATCAGTAGGAACTGGAGGATTCCTTTATAGATATCAGATAGCAAGAGTTAGGAAACAAGGTAAGAGTACGACACAAAGTCTGAGCTTCATAGAAACAGGATGTATGATGACCGTATCGAGGGAAAAAATCAAGGAAGATGTTGCAAACTGAATTGCATCTCTCCAAAACTTCTATGTTGAAAATTCAATCCCCAATGTGACTATATTTGGAGATAGGACCTTTAGGAAGGTGATATGATTATATTGGGTCATCAGAGTTGATCCCCAATCCAGTATGACTGGTTCATATAAGAGAGAGAGACTTCAAGAATTTAAATACACAGAAAAAAGATCTCATGGAGATATAGTGAGAAGGCCACCAACTCCAAGCCAAGGAGAGAGGTCTCAGGAGAACTAAACATATTTACACTTTGATCTTGAACACTGATGCTTCCAAACTGTGAGAAAATGAATTTTTGTTTTTTAAGCCACCCCTAACTAAGACAGAGGCCTCAGCTTTTCCTTTTACTCTACATTTTTAAATCAAGCTAGGATATCCCTTGACTGTTAATGATTTGGAGTAGTGATCATGACTACAAATATGTGACCTAAAAAATATTTACATTTACTTGTGATATAAGCAATGCAAATTTATGCAAACCACTGGCAAATGTAGCAGCACTATTTTCCTTTTTCTCATTGCTCCATGTTACCATATCCTAAATCCAACCCCCTCTTTACTATTTAATTTAAAGCCAGGAAAGATGCTCCAGAGACTTCATTTTGTTTTGTTTTGTTTTTGCAATAAGATAGAGTCAGATGTTAATTTCCTTAGGGTTAAAAATCAGACTCTTTCTCTACTCTGTTTTGAAGTTAGAACATCCCAAGGCTTTTCCTTCCTTCAGAACCTAAACTTCTTATTCTACATAAAGTAGAGACCACATACACTGGAGGCTGAATGAAAGAAGGCTGAACTAAATAAACTACAGGAGAAGCTAAAGTCCAGCAGGTCCAGGAGAAACAAGTTTCTTGCCTAACAAGGGTGGCAATGTGTTAAATGTGGAGAGAGTGAGACTCTTGATTGGGTATAGCTCAAGAGTAAGGTACACAGTACAAATAAGTCTCTAATTTGTGCCAAGTAGGAGTCTTCGTATCATCTGAACTATGTGACTTAAATATGCAGAGAAAGAAGGACTGACTCTCCTCCAGGATTGGATGTGTGTGCATTGCCAGCTAATAGCTTGGTCCTTTTATTATGGGCTGGAGCAGCCCTAACTTCTTAAGTAAAATTTGCACTGCCTTAATATTCTACAGAGAACTTCCTTGGTCTGCAATACTTTGTACTTGACTTTACAACTTGCTTGAGAAATATGCATCTTTATAGCCACAGAAAGTCCAACTTTCATCCCTGAAACTTTTTTAAAAAGTCTACTTCTCTATGTTGACTCTTATATCAGTCCCAGTCCATTGTAGTTCACAGAAATCCATAGAGGTAGTTGACAGTTTCCATTTCTTTAAAGGCGGAGGAGGACAGAATGGGATTAATTGTACTTTTATAGAAAGTTGAAAGATAAATAAAGAAGAAAGGGACCTTCCTAGGCCTGTCAGTCTAAAACACTGGATTTGGGTGTGCATAAAGATGTAGGTGAGTAGTTAAACACTTGACTAGCACATGCAATGCTCTGTGTTCAATTCCCAGCACTAGAAGAAGAAGAAGAAGAAGAAGAAGAAGAAGAAGAAGAAGAAGAAGAAGAAGGAGAAGGAGAAGGAGAAGGAGAAGGAGAAGGAGAAAGAAGGAAAGAAACACTTCCATGGAAATTTCCTTGATCAGTCCAGCACTGATCAAGGAAACAGTCTAAGAAAAACAGAATGGAAACTTCATGCTCATTCATTTCAGGCAAGAAGATTAAATGCAGAAATATCCATGTCTCAGCCAGGGAGAGCTTGACAGTCTAAACTCTAAGCAAACAAAGTGATAGAGTTATAGAGGAAAGGCAGGCTGACTGGTCAAATGGGAATCTTTGATCAGATTTCATTAGGCCATCTCATGGAAAAGCAGGCTAAATTTTCAACCGAGCAAAGAGTTTCTCTCCTACAAGTGGCCAAAAAAGTTTTTAAAAGAGACTTCCAGGGTTCCAAGTTTCTCTAAAATAAGAAACTATTCTCTTCTTTTTATAGATATTTAATAAGATGTTTAAAAGTTCCTTTGAAGAAAAACAAAAGAAAACGGAAGACCTTACTAACATTAAAACTAGCTGTTATGCATCTGCTTTATAATACTGTTTCTGGAAAGGTTTCCCACACCCATGCCTTCAAACAGAATTTTAGATCACTTTTCTAAGTAGTGTTTCAGTATGCAAAGCAAAATATAATTTTTATATAAGTAAGAGTATATTTTTAAATCAATGATTAACTTAAGCACTGATTAATTCACATTTTTCATTCAAGTTAAAGAAAAATCCAATGTATTTACCAAGAAAATAAATGATGTCATGGTAATTATCCTAAAATTTGAATATGTACTAGGAAAATAGAATTTTAATTAATTTCTTATATTATTAACACAAATAAATACAAAGGCTTAATTGTTATCAGTGGGACATTCTTTTCTTAAACTCTTAACTCTTTCAAATTATTTTATTGTGAACAAAACAAAATGGAATGCTTTTAGTCTCAAAAGAGTAAGACTTCTCTTAGGGTTGAATTAGCTTTCCTTTTTTAAGTTAGGGGGATTTTCTCAGAGTCAAGCCACTGCTTCAAAGCAAGCCTAGCAAACATTAAGCAAGGTTGCAGTCAGTAGACAGAGTTGCCAAGCATGTCAGATCATATTTCCTTTGGAGGTATAGGAAATAGAGGAAAGTCAGAGAGTACCGGTTACCCTACAGGCCAACAAACAACTATACCAATTACTCCCCGGGGTTGTTCAGCACAATTGAAAGAGTCTGCATACATAATTAGTAGTGACACAAGCATCTGCTTTGACCAAGTTGATTCAACAACCTAGTGAAATTGTCACTAAACTACAGAAGCAAATAGACCCCTGTATTTGCATTTTTATTGACAGATTTATGTAGACTTTTTAATCTTTCAACCAATTCACAAATAATTAAATGATTCTACAATGTAGATAAAGCAAATATTCTTTAGATAAAATGGAAGCATGAATAAATTAACTTTATTTTAAAAATTAAATTCCAGTTATAGTATGGCAACATCCACAATTCAGTAAAGTTATTGGATTTATTCTCTTATTCCTCTATAATTTGTTTTCAGAGAAATGGTGTTAATAAAATAACACCATTTTTTCAAAGCACCATAACTTTCAAAAATTATTTAACTAAAAAGTAATTACATTTTGGAACTAAGTCCCTACAAACTGTCTAGTTATATTCAATAGATGTATTTCAAAAAGCTGTGAGCAAATTTCAATTCTGGAAAAGTATCATATTAAATATATGAATGGTATCCTGTGATACAGGCACTCCAAGGTGATCCTTAGAGAAAGGTACTAGATTTTATATAAATAAATTTATATAAATTTTATATTTTATATAAATAGATTTTATATAAATAAACCCACAAGAATTTTCCCCCATTTTTTTATATCTAGATTCCAAAATTTTATGCAAAATTGAACCATTTTCAAGAGTGTGCCTAGTCTAACTTTACTATATAATCATTTGCAATTTTATTTAGTAACAGAAAGTTTTATTATACTCTCTCCTGAAGTGAAATCCATTGATTTATGAACTTTCCTTATACTCTGCCTCCGAGTGATATCTTTCTGGTTGTATTATTTCCTATTGCTGCTGTAACAGATTGCCACAATGTGATATATCTTATAACAACACTCAGGAAGACTTCTGATTTCCTGTTCCATATTTTCAGAGGTTGAAATTCACCATTTTGTCTTAACAAAGCTGAACAGACTAACACATCAACAACTCTCCCTGAACCTATAAGAGAAGTGAAGACACAGGACAATTCATTGCTCTCAAGATTGAACAGGCAAAAGACAAATGCAGAAAATCTTGGCTTACCTGAGCAGAAACTTATGAGCAGAAACAACCATGGGAACCAGTGTCAGAGCAGGAAAGCTTAAACAATAATTGATAAATTGCTGGAGGCTCAGTGAGGACAAGTCTGAAAATTAAAAACTGCCAGGGGACCCAATCATATGGAGGTAGCCAAAACATTATAAGATTTACCTCCAGGAGCTAAAGCAGTTTTCCATAGTAAATATTAGAGAAAAATCCTCGTATGCTTCAAGCAACAAAAGGGAAAAATGAAACATTTTAAAATACATCAGAGTATTTGATTCATAACAAAGCCTAAACTCAAGAGAAACTATTTTGCCAGAGTCTCATCTGCTAGGGATTTTTCAGAGCTTACCTGACCTGTAGGAAGGGTAATACCCAACTCCAACTCACTATAGCCAACCTGTTACACCTAAGGAGGAGGAAAAAAACAATCTGGAAATATTTGTTGTTAATATTTCATAGGCATAAGCTCATTAATCTTGAGACCTAATCTTAGGACTATATAGCACATTCCTTCTTTCCTTGTACTTTACTACCACATTAGTAAAGGACTACAGCAGTTTGTCTTACCTGGTATATCAAATCTTGATGTCAAGAAGTAACTGTAAGGCTTGCCAAAAAGCAGAAGACACAATTTAAAAAAAAAAAAATAGAGCAAGCATTCATTCCAAACATGGCAGGAATGTTAGAATTGTCAAACTGGAAATTTAAAATAATTATGATTTTATGATTAATACACTTAAGGGTCTACTAGGTAAAGTAAACAGCATGAAAAAAAAAAAAAAAAAAACAGATGGACAATGATATCAGAGATGAAAATCCCAAGAAAGAACCAAAAAGAAATTCTTGAAGTCAAAAATGTTGTTAAAAAAAAAGAAGAAGAAATATTTAATGGACTTATTAGCAAACTAGACACAGTTGAAGAAAACAAAAACTCAGAATTTGAGGTTATATAGGTAGAAATTTTAAAAATGAATAAGTAAAAAGAAATATGACTAAAAAAAGAGCAAAGTATCTGAGGACTATGGGACAACTACAAAAGACATACACATCCTGGGACTCCCAGAGGAGAAGGAAAAGAAGAGAAGAAATATTTGAAATTATAAGACTGAGAATTTCTCCAAATCAATACCAGGCTCCAAATCATAAGTCCAGGAAACACAAAGGATACCAAATGGAACAAAGTTACCAAAATCACTATAACTAGGAATATCACTTTTAGATCATAGAAAATCAAAGATAAGGAAAAGTTCTAAGAGAAGCTAGAGGAATAAAAATCTTAACCTATAGAGAAACAAAGATGAAAATTACATCTGACATCTCCTTAGAAACCATGGAAGTAAAAATAGAGTGGAAGAAAATATTTAAAGTCTTGTGACAAAAAAAGATGCCAACCTAGACTTCTGTAGCCTGAGAAAGTATACTTCAACACTGAGAGAAAAATAAAGGTATATGTGTATATGTAAAATTTGTTACGATTTAGAGCAGCTTTGCAGTCAATTTTTAGAGTTGCCTTAGAAGAAAAATCATATAGGCCTGAAATTTGGGGCTATATAAAGAAAGGAAGAGCATCAGAGTAGTAAAGGAAGGCAAAATAAAGGGTTGTATTTCTTACTTAATTGCTCTAAAAGTTTTTTCAAAACAATTATAGCAATAATGTATTTGTTTGTGTATGTTTGTAAATCTTATCTAAAGTGAAATGTATGATAGAAAAGACATGAAAGATGGACTAGAAGAATTAGGACCATTTATTTAATAGGGTATTTGCATAAGCTTGGAAGTGGTATAGAGTTATCTGAAAGTGGAAGTAGATTAATTCCAAGTGTAAATTGAAAAGTTTGGAGCAACCACTAAAAAAGTAAAGAAATAAAGGAAGAAGATAAAAACACATAATAAATGTTGGAGAGGATGTGAAGAAAAAGGCACACTCATACATTGCTAGTGGGACTGCAAAATGGTGCAGCCAATATGGAAAGCAGTATGGAGATTCCTTGGAAAACTGGGAATGGAACCATCTTATGACCCAGCTATCCCACTCCTCAGTCTATACCCAAAGAACTTAAAAACAGCATATTACAGGGACACAGCTACATCAATATTTATACAGCACAATTCACAATAGCTAAACTGTGGAGCCAACCTAGATGCTCTTCAGTAGATGAATGGGTAAAGAAAATTTGGTATATATACACAATGGAGTATTACTAGGCAATAAAAGAAAATAAAATCATGGCATTCACAAGTAAATGAAGTTGGAGAATATAATGCTAAGTGAAGTTAGCCAATCCCAAAAATCCAAATGCCAAATGTTTTCTCTGATATAAGGAAGCCGATTCACAGTAGGGTTGGGACAGGGAACATAGGAGGATTAGAGGAACACTAGAATGGCCAGTGGGGATGGAGGGGAAAGGAGGAGAAAAAAGGGTAAAAAAAAAAAAAAAAAAAAAAAAAAAAAAAAAAAAAGATGGTAGAATGAGATGGATATCATCACCCTAAGTACATGTATGAAGACATGAATGGTGTGAACATACTTTGTATACAACCAGAGATATATAAAAATGTCCTCTATAAGTGTAATGTGAAATGTGATGCATTCTGCTGTCATTTATAACAACTTAGAATAAAAAAAAGAATTAAAAATAAAAACAAAAATCAGAACAAAGATCAAGGGCAAAAGATAGAAAACAGTAACAAATACGGTAGGTATTAATACAAACATTCCAACAATAATTTTAAGCAAAAACAGTCTAAATGCACTATTTTAAAAATAGAGATTATCAGAATTGATCAAAAGGTAAGACTCAGCTCTATATTATCTAAAAACCTTCTACTTAAATATAAAAATACATATAAATTTAAAATAAATGGATGGAGAAAAATATACCATGCTGACACTGACCAAAAGAAAGCAAGAGTAGCTCTGTTAATTTCAAACAGAGAAGACAGCAAAGCAAGCAGATTTATCAGGTATAAACACAGGCTTTACATAATGCTAAAAGGGTGAGTTATCTAAGAGGACATAACAGTCCCTAATGTGTGTGAACCTAATAACAGTGTGAAAATTCTCAACGCAAAAATTGATAGGATTACATGGAGAAATAGGTAAGTCCATTATCATAATTTGTGACATCAATACCCCACTATGAGAAATAGGCAGATATACTGGGAAGACAATCAGTAAAGACATAATGAGTTCAACACCATCTATCAACTGAGTATAACTGCTATATAAACTACTTCATTCAACAACAACAGAGTATGTATTCTTCACTAGCTCATGGAATATTCAACAAGACAGATTCATTCTGGGCCATTAAAATACACTTTAAGACATTTTTAAAAATAGCAATAATACAATGTGTTCAGACTGAAATGAAATGAAATTACAAATCAATAAAAGAAACATAGCTCAAAAATCCTCCCAAAATTTTTAAACATGCCTCTGTATAATTTATGCATCAAAGAAGAAATCTCAAGAGAAACTTAAAAATATTTTCAACTAAAGTAAAATAAAAATGCAATTTATCAAAATTTCTGGGCTACAAGAAAATATTTATACTGTTGAAGGCACATATTACAAAAGATCGAACATCTAAAATTAATTATCTAAGTTTTTAACTTAGGAAGGTATTTTTAAAAGGGAAGATTAAATTAAACAGAAAAGGAAGAAATAGAGCAGAAATGAACAAAATTGAAAACAGGAAATCAATGAAACCAGAAACTGGTTCTTTTTTTTTTTTTTTTGATAGTTTTTTCCTTATATTTATTGGTGTATTATAGTTGTACATATGTTGAAATACATTGTTACATATTCATACACACAATATCACAATATAATTTGACCAATATTCTCCAGTATTTTCCCTTTCCTTCTCTCCCTCTCCCTTGTCCTTTCCTCTGTTCCACTGATCTCCCTTCTGGTTTCATTAGATCTCTCCACATTTTTATTTCCCTTTTCCTCTCTAACTTCCACATGAGAGAAAACATATACTCCTCGACTTTCTGAGTTTGACTGACTTTGCCTATCATAATGTTCTTAAGTTTCATTCATTTTCTTGCTAATGACATAATTGCATTCTTCTTCACGGCTGAATAAAACTTCATTGTGTATATATATCACATTTTCTTTATCCATCCATTCATTGACAGACACCTAAGCTGGTTTCAGTTTGGCTATTGTGAATTGTACTGCTCTAAACATGGGTATGAGTGTATTGCTACAGAATGATGACTTCAATTCTTTAGGATACATATTGAGAAGTTCATTTGCAGGTAAATGGATGAAGTTGGAGAATATAATGCTAAGTGAAATTAGTCTCAAAAATCCAAATACCAAATGTTTTCTCTGATATAAGGAGGCTAGTTCACAGTGTTGTTGGATGGGGGTACACAGGATTAGAGGAACACTAGAATGGTCAAATGAAAGGTAGGGGAAGGGAGGGAACAAGGGGGAGGAAGGGGGGTAATAAAAAAAATTGGTGGTTGAATGAGATGGATATCATTATCCTAAATGCATGATTGAAGATCTGAATGGTACGTATATACTTTGTATACAAGCAGTTGTATGTAAAAAAATGCTATACTTGTGCATTATGAATAAGTAAATAAATAACTAAATTTTAAAAAAAAGAAATGGGCTGATAAACTAAACAAACACTTTTAAAAAGAAGAAATACTAATGGCTAACAAATATATGAAAAAAAAGTTCAACATTGTTAGCAATTAGGGAAATGCAAATTAAAACTACACTGAGATTTAATCTCAGAATGACAGTCATCAAGAATATAAACAATAATAAATGCTGGAGAGGATATGGAGAGCCGGGAATACTTTTACACTGTTGGTGGGATTGTAAGTTAGTACAACCATTATGGAAATCAGTATGGAGGCTCCTCAAAAAACTAGAAATGGAACCACCACTTGACTCAGAAGCTGGTTCTTTTGAAAACACAACAAAATCGATAAACCTCTAGCCAGGATAAGAGAAAAAACGAGAGAGAGAAAGAAAGGATATAAATTTCTAACATCAGAAATGAAAAAGAAGATATCACTACCAATCTTATTTGTATCCAAAGGATAATAAAGACATAATGAACAAATCTATGACTATGAATTTATGAAATAAACAAATTTCTTGAAAGACACATTTGCCAAAATTCATACAAGAAGAAATAAACAATCTTAATAAGCCCATTTCTATTAACGAAATTTAAGCAATAATTAATAAACTTTCAAAACTGAAATCATCAGCACCTTACCCAAGTGAGTTTGCCAGTGAATTTTACAGAAGACTTAAGGAAGAAATCATACCTTTTTTTTTTTTTTTTTTTTGCAGTCTTTTAAGGATGATAGATGCAGATAGAATACTTCTTAACTTATTCTACTAATTCATTATTACCCTAATGTCCAAACCAGGCATGAACATTACAAGAAAAGGAAATGATAGACTTTTATCTTGTATGAACATAGATACAAAAACCCTCAACAAATTTCTTGAGAAATTAAATTAACGGTGTATTTCAAATTATTCACCACAAACAAGGTGGATCTATTCTAAGTATGAAAGTTTGGTTCATCATTTGAAAATCAGTTAATGCAATCCATCACATCAAACAGATGAAGAAGTAAAATTACATGATCATATAAATAGATATGGAAAAGATACTTGATGAAATCCTACATCCATTCATAATTAAAAAACAAACCCCTCTTAGTAAATCAGGAAAAGAGAGGAATCTTTTTAACTTGATTAAAATATCCACACACTAAAAAATTTACAGCTACTATCATTGTTAGTGTGAAAAAAATAGAGGTTTTTCCAATAAGACCAGGAGCAAAATAAGTGATTCCCCCTCACCATATCTTTCGAACATCATACCAGAAGTTTTAGATAATTAACTAGGTAATAAAAGTAAATAAAAGGAATATAGATTAGATAGAAATAAACAAAACTGTGTACTGACACAATTCGAATCTTGAAATTGCATGGTTAACATTCTGCCCACACACAAATGAGTGGTACTGTCACAAGTGGCTTAAATGAAGACATAGTAAGTATAAAAATCAGTGGCCATATTTTCCACAGTGATTAAAAATATGAACTGACTCTACCTTGCCTCTGAGGAATAACTAACTCATACAATCCAAAATCTTAAAAAGCTACAGATATGAAAAGAAGGCCAACTAAAATTAGAAGAATAAATACTCTAACCCTAAATATTATAAATATATTGACCTTTAATAATGCTGAAATTTTAAAATAAATATTCAGTCACGGTATACCATCATGCCATGTCCACTTATATTCATTAAAGTTTTGTTAGGTGGAAATGTTGAAATAGGTCAGTATTGGGCTGGGGTTGTAGCTCAGTGGCAGAGTGCTTGCCTAGCATGTGTGAGGCACTGGGTTTGATCCTTAGTACCACATAAAAAAAAATAAAAAAAAAAAAAAACTAAACAAATAAAGGCATACTGTTCATCTACAACTATATAAAAAAAGTATTTTTAAAAAAAAGAAATAGGTCAGTACCAAGTTCACCTGATGGAACTTCAACTATAGTAATTTCTAGAGTCCAGCCATGCCTGGACATTAATTGGTGGGACCTGTGGAAACCCTACAAAACCCTACAAAATTTATTTTGCATGAGCTAAAGAGCCTCACAGGAGAGAATTGTTTGTACAGAGTTGCACCAGGTATGTGACATCACCTTCATCTTCAAGGCAGGGTAAGCATATTGAGTGGCCAGGGCTGTTGACATTCTGTTATTTGGAAAAGTAGTGGGCACTAGTAATTTCTAAATAGAACTGCTATTTCTTTATTCTTTACGTTTCTTTTGTATGTGTCCACTTTTCTGAATATTCTTATAATTTCTGGGCTTTATTTATTAATAATATTGGGTTTTATAAAATAATCCTAAAAAAAGAAATCAATTTATCTTATTTATTTCATATTACTTATCATTTTTGACTCTTCCATTGTTGAGTTGTCTCTAGGAAAGACATACTCTTATCTTATCCCTGAGTTCATCAGAAATGCCTCTAAGGTTTCAGTAGAAAGTGTGACTTATACTGCAGGAGGACGTTCCATCCAAATTCTAGTTCGTTAAACATTCTTATAATGAGTAATTATTGAATTTCTAAAGCTTTTAATCTTTTTCACATAAATTTTATTGACTTTTGTTTATAATAATGAATTATCCAAATATTCCTAAAATATGGTATATTTGGCAATGCCGTCAATAGGCATTTGTATGAGTCACCATGTATGTATCAACATATGGATAGATTTCATCCAAATTTTTATTTAGGACTTTGTATTAAATGAAATTAATTACTGATCTTGTTCATCTAATTTGGGTATCACATTTGTACAATTCTGTTAAATTGGCTTTTGGAGCTCACTTTTGTAATCTAAAAAACAAGTTACACATAATAGGAAATTCTACTTCTTAAATTTTACTAAAATTTACCCAAAACAACATTTGGACTGCAGCACTTTTGTGGGGGTAATTTTGGCTGCTAATTCTATTTTTATAGAGTATTTTGTCCATTCAGCTTTTCCTTTCATCACAGTTATCAATTTTTACAGTTTACATATTTTCAAAATTATTGATTTCACCAAGTTTTCTCTATGTATAAATCTGCTCAGAGTATTCACTTTTTAAAAAGTTAACTGTGCAACCTTGCTTAGGCAATGCTTTTTATTCCTAATATTATTTGTGTTTTCTGTTTTCATTTTGCAATCTTGCTGGAGCTTCATTTCTTGATATTTAAAAAAATTGTCTTTGGTATTGTTCACATTGGCTTTATCATTTGTTGGCTTGTTTTCCAATTCATTATTCTCTAATTTTCATCTGTTACTTCCTTCTTTGTATTTAGTTATATTTATTTTGAATACATTCAACTTCTGTAGTTGATTGATTAGCTTGCTTATTATCAGTATTTCCTGTATTATAACAAATAAATTTAATGTAATAGCTTTACTCTAAACATCATTCATTTTTCTTATTATTTTCTCTATATGTCACTCATTATTGAGGAGACTTACAAAGTTTCAAGTGAATAGAAATTCTTCACTACTTTGTACTTGTAGATATTTAATTTCAAATCCTCATGATCAGAAAATATGATCCTTAAATTGCTAAGCCAGATGTTCTTCAATATAAATGAGGGTACATATATTTAAACCCATCATAAGTTGAAAATACCATATGTTTAAACTACATTTAATACCCTAAGTGACAGAATAACATACTTTAGTTTGGCCTGTCTTAAATGTGCTCAGAACACCTAAATTGAGCAGAATCATCTAACACCAATCCTAATTTCTAATAAAGTGATGATTATCTCATGTGGTTTAGTGAAAATGTGTATTCAAAAACTGTTCACAGCACAGTACCCTGCAGGTGACTATATGGCAGAGTGGGAGTTATGGCTCACTGCCTCTGCCCAGCATCAAGAGAGAGTGTTGTATATATTGCATATTGCTGGCCCAAAAAAGACCAAAATTCAAAATTCATAGTGTGTTTCACCTAATGCATATCACTTTCACTTCATTGTGAAGTCTAAAAATCATTAGGTTGAATCATCATTAATCAAGGATTGTTTGTACTTTATATCTGTTGAGATTTTCTTTATGGCATAATATACCAACAAATTTTGCATCTTAAAATCATGTTAACCAATTTTAGTAATGTATATGGTTCCATAAAATAGTCAATTTCATCTAAGTTTGAAACATATGAAGCAAATATTGCTGAATTAATTTCATTGTTTTAAAACAATTGGGCTTTGTTGTGGTCCTGAAACTATCTACATATACATATTAGCTCAGATTTAATCAGTTATATTACTAAATTAGTTATGTCAATAATTATGTCTTACTGATCATGTGAGATAGAATCTTCTGGAAGAATTATGAAGTGCTAAGTAATTCGCTGTAGCTGTCAAATTTTGCTTGATATAGTTCAAGATTCTGATGTTCAGTGCAAGGAGATATATGATTATGTCTTTCTGGTGGGTTGCTCATACAAAATTTCTCCCACATTCTCCTTTTTAGATGTTTTTCATATTAAATTTTATTTTGCTTGGGATTAATATTGCTCTGATGCTTTCTGAAAGTTAACAATCCTTATAGTATAGTTAAGGGATCTTAGAGGTCACTGAGACCCTTCCAGAAGTTCTACAAAGGTGAAACTATTTTTTAAGAAATACTATCACAACTTTTTCTTTAATTTTTTTTTTACTCTCAATATCTCATGAGTGACAGTAGAGATTTCTAGAGAAAAATTGACATATGACTTGACAACAGATTGAATGTAGACCAAATACAAGAATCTAGACATTGTCTACAAATCAAGACATTAAAGAAGTACAAAAATGCACTCTAACTTATTGTTTGTTTTGGAAAAGTTTTTTTAAAATTATTTATGCTAATACATAAGGAACTTATTATTATTTTTAAAGGCACTAATAAATATTTATTTAATTTATCTTTTGATTCTAATAAAATTAATACCAATAGATGTAAATAGCTAAACAAAAACTCTTTGGGGTCCTGAATAATTTTTAAAAGTGTAAAAGTTTCTGAGATTAAAAAAATCAATAATTATGCCTTTATTTAAAAATTCCTTTATTTACAACTTTTCTGTGTTGAATTTTTATGTATTAACACATTAAAAGCACATAGCTTTTTTAATTTAAAAAAAATTTGATCCATCTCTTAGCAACTTCAGTAAGATTATAGTGATTATAGATGTATTCGAAATTCTTTCCCCAACATATGCTGTTTTTTTTAATTTATTTTTTTATTCTAAGTTGGTAGAAATGACAGCAGAATGTATTACATTTAATATTATACTTGTAGAGCACATTTTTACATATCTCTGTTTGTATACAAAGTATATTCACACCATTCGTGACTTCATACATGCACTTAGGGTAATTATATCCATCTCATTCTACCATCATTTTTTTTTTCACCCTTTTGCCCCCTCCCTCTCCCTCCCTTCCATTGGCCATTCTAGTGTTCCTCTAATCCTCCCATGCTCCCCATTCCAACCCCACTGTGAATTGGCCTCCTTACATCAGAGAAAACATTTGGCATTTGGATTTTTGGGATTGGCTAACTTCACTTAGCATTATATTCTCTAACTTCATCCATTTACCTGCTAATGCCATGATTTTATTCTCTCTTACTGCTGAGTAATACTCCATTGTGTATATATACCAAATTTTCTTTATTCATTCATCTACTGAAGGGCATCTAGGTTGGTTCCACAGTTTAGCTATTGTGAATTGTGCTGCTATAAACATTGATGTGGCTGTGTCCCTGTAGTATGCTCTTTTTAAGTCTTTTGGGTGTAGACCAAGGAGTGGGATAGCTGGGTCATAAGGTGGTTCCATTCCCAGTTTTTCAAGGAATCACCATACTGCTTTCCCTATTGGCTGCACTATTTTGCAGTCCCACCAACAATGTATGAGTTTGCCTTTTTCCCCACATCCTCTCGAACATTTATTGTTGATTGTGTTCTTAATAGCTGTCATTCTGACTGGTGTGAGATGAAATCTTAGAGTGGTTTTGATTTGCATTTTTCTAATTGCCAGAGATGTTGAACATTTTTTCAAGTATTTGTTGATTGACTGTATATTTTCTTCTGAGAAGTGTCTTTTCAGTTCCTTGGCCCATTTATTGATTGGGTTATTTGTTTTTTTGGTGTTAAGATTTTTGAGTTCTTTGTATATTCTAGGGATTAGTGCTCTATCTGACGTGCATGTGGTAAAAACTTGTTCCCAATTAGTAGGCTCTCTATTCACCTCACTGATAGTTTCTTTTGCTGAGAAGAAGCTTTGTAATTTGAATCTATCCCATTTATTGATTCTTGATATTAGTTCTTGTGCTGCAGGATTCTTATTAAGGAACTTGGGGCCTAATCAAACATGTTGGAGATTAGAGCTTACCTTTTCTTCTATTAGGTGTAGTGTCTCTGGTCTAATTCCTAGATCCTTGATCCACTTTGAGTTGAATTTTGTGCATGGTGAGAGATAGAAGTTTAATTTCATTTTATTGTATATGGATTTCCAGTTTTCCCATTTGTTGAAGAGGCTATCTTTTCTCCAATGTACATTTTTGGTGCCTTAGTCTAATATAACTGAAATTATATGTGTTAGTCTCTGTGTCCTCTATTCTGTACCATTGGTCTACCAGTCTATTTTGGTGCCAATACCATGCTGTTTTTGTTACTATTGCTCTGTAGTATAATTTAAGGTCTGGTATAGTGATGCCACCTGCTTCACTCCTCTTGCTAAGGAATGCTTTAGCTATTCTGGGTCTCTTATTTTTCCAGATGAATTTCATCACTGCTTTTTCTATTTCTATGAGGAATGTTATTGGGATTTTGATTGGCATTGCATTAAATCTGTATAGTGCTTTTGGTATTATGGTCATTTTTAAAAAAATATTTATTTATTTACTTTAGTTGTACACAATACAATGCATTTATGTTTACGTGGTGTTGAGGATCGAACCCGGGCCGCGCATGTGCGAGGCGAGCGCTCTGCCGCTGAGCCACAACCCCAGCCCCTAGTATGGTCATTTTGACAATATTAGTTCTTCCTATCCAAGAACAGGGTAGATCTTTCCATCTTCTAAGGTCTTCCATAATTTCTTTCTTTAATGTTCTGTAGTTTTCATTATAGAGGTCTTTCACATCTTTGGTTAAGTTGATTCCCAAGTATTTTATTTTTTGATGTTATTGTAAACGGGTAGTTTTCCTCATTTCCCTTTCAGAGGATTTGTCACTGATATATAGAAATGCCTTAGATTTATGGGTGTTGATTTTGTATCCTGCTACTTTGCTGAATTCATTTATGAGTTATAGAAGTTTTCTGGTGGAATTTTTTGGGTCTTCTAGGTATAAAATCATATCGTCAGCAAATAATGATAATTTGAGTTCAACTTTACCTATCTGTATCCCTTTAATTTCTTTCATCTGTCTTATTGCTCTGGACGGCATTTCAATTACTATGTTGAATAAAAGTGGTGAAAGAGGGCATCCCTGTCTTTTTCCGATTTTTAGAAGGAATTCTTCAATTTTTCTCCATTTAGAATAATGTTGGCCTGGGGATTAGCATAGATAGCTTTTACGATGTTGAGATATGTTTCTGTTACCCCTAGTTTTTCTAGTGTTTTGAACATGAAAAGGTGCTGTATTTTGTCAAATGCTTTTTCTGCATCTATTGAGATATTCATATGGTTCTTATCTTTGAGTCTATTGATGTGATGAACTACATTTATTGATTTCCATATGTTGAACCATCTTTGCATCCCTGGAATGAACCCCACTTGATCGTGGTGTATTATATTTTTGATATGTTCTTGTATCCATTTTGCCAGAATTTTATTGAGAATTTTTGCATCTATGTTCATTAAAGATATGGGTCTGAAGTTTTCTTTTTTTGATGTGTCTTTGCCTGGTTTGGGGATCAGGGTGTTATTGGCCTCATAGAATGAGTTTGTAAGTGCTCCCTCTTTTTCTATTTCCTGAAATAAATTGAAGAGTACTGGTATCAGTTCTTTTTTAAAGGTCTTGTAGAACTCAGCTGTGTATCCATTAGGTCCTGGGCTTTTCTTGGTTGGTAGGCTTCTGATGGCATCTTCTATTTCGTCGCTTGAAATTGGTCTGTTTAAATATTGTATATCACCCTGCTTTAGTTTGGGCAGATCATACAACTCTAGAAATTTGTCAATGCCTTCAGTGGTTTGTATTTTGTTGGAGTACAAGTTTTCAAAATAATTTCAAATTATTTCCTGTATTTCCATAATGTTTGTTGTGATATTTCCTTTTTCATTGCATATGTTAGTAATTTGAGTTTTCTCTCTCCTTCTCTTTGTTAGCCTGGCTAAAGGTCTGTCAATTTTATTTATTTTTTCAAAGAACCAACTTTTTGTTTTGTCATTTTTTTTAATTGTTTCTTTTGTTCAATTTCATTAATTTCAGCTCTGATTTTAATTACTTCCTGTCTTCTACCACTTTTGGTGTTGGATTGCTCTTTTTTTCCTAGAGCTTTGAGATGTAATTTTAAGTCATTTATTTGTTGACTTTTTCTTCTTTTGAGGAGTGAACTCAATGCAATGAACTTTCCTCTTAGAACTGCCTTCATAGTGTCCCAGAGATTTTGATATGTTGTGTCTGTGTTCTTTAATCTCCTCTTTGATGTCATCTGCAACCCATTGTTCATTCAGTAGCATATTATTTAGTCTCCAGGTGTTGAGGTAACTTTTCTTATTTTATCATTGATTTCTAATTTCATTCCATTATGCTCTGATAGAATGCAGGGTAGTATCCCTACTTTTTTATAGTTGCTAAGAGTTGTTTTGTGGCATAGTATATGGTCTATTTTAGAGAAGAATCCATGTGCTGCTGAGAAGAAAGTGTATTCGCTTGTTGAAGATAAAATATTCTACATAAGTCAGTTAAGTCTAAGTTGTTTATTGTATTTTTGAGTTCTATAGTTTCTTTATTCAGCTTTTGTTTGGAAGATCTATCCAGTGGTGAAAGGGGTGTGTTAAAGTCACCCAGAATTATTGTGTTGTGGTCAATTTGACTCTTAAACTTGAGGAGAGTTTGTTTGATGAACATGGATGCTCCATTGTTTGGGGCATATATATTTATAATTGTTAAGTCTTGTTGGTGTATGGTTCCCTTGAGCAGTATATAGTGTCCCTTTTTATCCCTTTTGATTGACTTTAGCTTGAAGTCTGCTTTATTTGATATGAGGATGGAAACCCCTGCTTGTTTCCTTAGTCCATGTGAGTGGTAGGATTTCTCTTAACCTTTCACCCTCAGCCTATGGATGTTTTTTCCTATAAGATGAATCTCTTGGAGGCAGCATATTGTTGGGTCTGTTTTTTTTTTTTAATCTATTCTGCTAGTCTATGTCTTTTGATTGGTGAGTTTAGGCCATTAACATTCAGAGTTATTATTGAGATGTGTTTTGTATTCCCAGCCATTTTTGTTTTATTTTCGGTATTTACCTTGACATGGTTTCTCTTCTGATTGTTTTTTCCTTTAGTGTAATACCTCCCTATGTTGATTTTCATCATTGTTTTTCTTTTCCTCTTCATGGAATATTTTGCCAAGGATGTTCTGTAGTGCTGGCTTCCTACTTGTAAATTCTTTAAACTTTTGTTTATCATGGAAAGTTTTTATTTCTTCTTTGAATCTAAAGTTTAATTAATTTTTCTGGGTATAAGATTCTTGGTTGGTATCCCTTTTTTTTTTTTTTTTTTTTTTTCTTGTGGTACCGGGATTGAACTCAGGGGCACTCGACCACTGGACCACATCCCCAGCCCTTTTTTGTATTTTAAATAGAGACAGGGTCTCACTGAGTTGCTAAGTGCCTTGCCATTGGTGAGGCTGGCTTTGAACTCATGATCCTCCTGCCTCAGCCTCCCAAAGTGCTGGGATTACAGGCTTGTGCCACCGCGCCTGGCTTGGCATCCCTTTTCATTAAGAGCTTGGAATATGTTGTTCCGTGATCTCTTAGCTTTGAGTGTCTGAGTTGAAAAATCTGCTGTGATACCAATTGGTCTCCCCCTATATGTGATCTGATTCCTCTCCTTTGCAGCCTTTAAAATTCTATCCTTGTTCTGTATGCTAGACATTTTCATTATAATATGTCTCAGTGTAGATCTGTTGTAATTTTGTACATTTGGTGTCATATAAGCCTCTTAAATTTGGTTTTCCAATTCATTCTTCATGCTTTGAAAATTTTCCCATATTATCTCATTGAAGAGATTATGCATTCCTTTGGTTTGAAACTCTGTGCCTTCCTCTATCCCAATTACTCTTAGATTTGGTCTTTTGATGCTGTCCATACTTCTTGGATATTCTGTTCATGGTTTCTTACTATCTTCATTGTGTGGTCAACTTTATTTTCAAGATTATATACTTTGTCTTCATTGTCTGAAGTTCTTTCCTCCAGTTGATCTAGTCTGTTGGTGATGCCTTCAATTGTGTTTTTTATTTGGTTAATTGTTTCCTTCATTTCAAGGATTTCTGTTTGTTTGTTTTTTCAGAGTTTCTATCTCTTTTTTGAAGTAATCTTTTGCTACCTGTATTTCTTCTCTTATATCTTTGTTGTAGTGGTCAATTTTTGCCTGTATTTGCTCGTTCAGGTCATTCTTTGATTCACAGATCATTTTAATTATGAATCTTCTAAACTTCTTCTCTGACATTTCATCAACTTTGCTGAGCATGGATTCTGTTATTGTAGAATCCTGGTTTGTTTGGGGTACTTTCCTCCTTTTTTTTTTTTTTTTTTTTTTTTTTTTTTTTTTTCCATTTATCTATTTACCTTACTTTTTTTGCAGTGTAGATCTGAGATATCACAGATGGTATCACATGTATAATATCCTTGCAGGTTGTCTGTGCCTCCCCTTAATGTTGGGCTATCAGAACTTGCGGTTGTTCCTCCAAGTATGCTTTGAGGACCTGGGGCTGGGTCCGCACAGGTTGATGTGGGTCGAACTGGTTGAGTCTGAGCTTCTGCAGTGGTCTGCTGGTTGGAAAAGGCAGTCCTCTGAGTGGAGTTCAGTGAAGCTGTCCTAGACTCGCCTGATCTCTGTGGGTGTGGGCTGGGCTGACCTGGGCCTGCCTTTGCTTGGGAAGAGGTTGGCTGAATTTCCCTATCCTGGCCATACTGAAGGGACTGTCAGTGGGACTGACCTGGGCCTGCCTAGACTCAAGCAGAGTTGGCTGATCTGTCCCTGCTGTCTCCTGCTCTGGGGTGAAGGTCAGCGGGACTGACCTGGGCCTGCCTGGACTCAGAGTTGGCGGGTCTGTCCTTGCTGTCTCCTGCTCTGGTGCGGAAGTCTGTGGGACTGGCTGGAGCATGGGCCTGGTGGCAATCTACCAACATATACTGTTTTCATTTGCCTTACTCCTGCATTTTACCCTTTCCTTAATATCTGTTGATTTTACCACATTTTCCTCTACCAATAATCTGTTGCTAAAATGTTAATCATCACTCATATACATAGCATAAAATATTAATCTAATCTTTTTAAAATTCAGCATTTCTCCTTTTTCTTTTAAAAAATATGAAGAATTTTATACTATTTTACTTCATAGCATATTTCAACTACTGCCCCAATTTCCCTCAGCACCCACATTCTGAATCCAGTATCTTTGCTGTGAAAAGTATACTATTTATCATATAGTCATTCTGTCATCTGTTTCAGAACCTAATATTTTTATTTTTCAATGACAGACATATCTTACCCTGGAACAAACTTTGGTACCCACGTTCAAGATAATAAAATTTTCTTCTTTTAACACCTTTAATGGTTTCTGATTCTCTCTTTTTTTAATTGTGAACTTAAGACAACATCTAAGATTCTAATCAATGTTAATCCAAGACAACTTCCAGTTTGATCTACAACCATGATCCTACCCAAACTGTATATTTCAACTGAACTGTATAATAGGACTCTTCCTGGACTCATTCCCTCATGCACTACATCCATGCCTGTGTCTCTTCACTGTGTCCACCTAGAATTTCCTCTTCAGTCTTCAAATTTCTGTAGCCAACTTGAACCACAGTCTGGTTCAAATGTCCCTTCTTTTGTAAGGACCTCCCTGAAAAGCCCATATGGAAGCAATTCTCATGCACTCTTAAACATGCTGTATTATTCAAAATGCAGGTATCTTATGCTGCATTGCTTGGTAGTTATTTGAGGGTTTATCTTTTTCCCCCAATTATATATTAAGTTCTTTGAGAATAGAAATTATTCCATCCATCTTTGAATGTCCCACATCACTGAACACAGGATTATTCAGAAAACATTAAGGAAACATAATTTTTGAGGAATGTCACTGTCAAAAATAACTGGAATAGAGGAAAAGGGTTACTTTTATTCTCCCCATTACTTTGTTTCCTGAAACAAGATCATGATGCCTGTCTGAGGCATGGAAAATATTCTTTGCACAGAGTAGGTATTCTTAGTTTGGATATATTGAGAATCACTTCTAACCTCAGGTAACAGGGAGAAAAGAGAAGCTTGATAGTCCCTTTCTCCTGTGTTTTACATTCATTTACAGTTTGAGCCAAACTCTGAGAAGCAAGAAAAGAAGTAAATTCCTGAGTTACCACATTACTTTTTTCTCTATTGCCAAATCATCTTTGGGACTACTGGGGAAAAAAAAAAAAAAAAAAACAGAACTAATTAATAATTAATTAAATAATTAATTAAACCCAAGGGCAACATCAATCCATGTATTTAGATTCTAGAACATTTCAAAATATTTTCAATAACATTTAGTACTTTTATTCAATATCCAGAATGCATGCTAAAAACTTAAATATAACATATTGAAGTAAAGTATGTCTACCCTAAACAGGATGAAAAGAATACATTTTCTCACAGTGATTTTATATTTCTAAATTCCCTCTGTTTTCACAGACATGTGCTACCATCTAAATTAAGCATGTATTTTTGCAAGTATAATATGATTTACAAACAGTTTCCACAGACCACATTTCCACATAGAGGTCTTCTGCTATCTTTAATTTAGTTCAACAACTAATTATCAAACGCTTATTTGCTAGGTAGCACATTAGTCATTAAGTATATGAGGATAAATAAAACATTTCCTATTCTCAGTGTGCTGGAGATAGTACAGGAAGTAAACATTTAAAATATAAAGTCAATATTATGTGGTAAGATCTCCGATCAGAGGTGGTAGTAAATATATTGAGATTTCAGGAAAGGCTTCCACAATAAGCTCATCTCTAATCAGATTGCTGAAGGTGAGTATGTGTTAACCAGATGATTGTCATGAAAGTATTTTAAACAGAAGCGTTAAATACAATTCTGTGTATATTTTCAGAAATACTGAAAGGGTTGAGGGAGTGCCAGGAACTGGGTCCAGCAAGTTAGGTAGTGAACAGATTCTTGTATTGCATGATAATAATCTGAGTGCTAAGTTATGGTTAGCACCTCTCAAAATCAGACTGCAAAGGAATACTCCTATGAAACAGACCATTTTCCAATGGGGAAAAAAAAAAAAAAAAAACATGATTTCATAGCAAAAACAATCTCCCCTTCAGGGATTAACTTGGTAATTTCAAAGTCTATGCAAAGTCCTGATTTCAAGTATCTGGCTTTGTGTTAGCTCAGCACTTCCAAAATTTCCTTGGATTCTAATCATTTTTGCACTGAAAAACTATTAACATCCATGCACCTCAAGTGTTTCACAATACATAGTTTGGACAATGTTGAATGTGAGCCATCATGCAGCTACTGGGTTCATCTCTCCACATACATGTTGATGAATTTCAACTTTATTTGCATTCAGTAGGGAATGATCAAGGAAAATGGCTTGATTGGAACCATGATGAGGGAATGTAACTCAACAGCCATATAGAGATGGGATGGAGGGGAGACAGGCAAGAGGCTGGAACACCAGTGAGGAGAACTCATTCTTGGAACAGCTCAAAATACAAAACTATAAACATATGTTTTGGAAATGCTTCTAGATTTAATAAATTCTATGATAATATACTAGGGAGATTTCTTTGAAAATTTATAACAGATGCCAGAAAGAGAGCTATCCACTTTATCATCAATTAACATATATTTGGGATCTCCAGGGGGCACCATGCTTGTATATAACAACCAAAAACAAATTGCAACAGCCTTGCTTTGCTGTCAAACTGGAGGAAAAATGATCAAGATAAAAATAATTAATTTCAAGTGGATTCAATTACGATAGTCAGTCACTATTCAACTATTTATTAAGTACCCATGGGGTACAGAGCACTTTACTGGGTTCTTGTAAAAATCTGTAAATATATTAATGACAGAAGAGTTTTTTCCTGCCACAGTAATATATATTTGGCATTGCGGTTTTAATTAAAATAGTGCTCCCTATAGTTTATTGATGCTAAGTCCTTACAAAGTGTGGCAGCCACCAGTAAGCATCCATTATATGATTTAATTAGCATCCATTTATATAATTATATAATTATATAAATATAATCTTTATAATATATGTGTGTGTATATATATAATGAAATCTTGGGAAAACTCAGAAAATCTGGACCACAAGCATTTCTAGAACCTCAGAACTAGGCTAAAAGAAAACCATGTATTCATTCAATCAGAAAACATTTCACACATATATCTGTCTGGCACTAAATAAATATGAAGATACCACAATGAGAAAATTTTCTCAAATTTTTGCCCATGTGAAGGTTGAGTTCTGTTGATGAAGAAAGATCTGATATAGATAAGAATAAGTATGTATGTCTGTGTGATACATGTAGTGAAAACTGAACAAAGTAGAGATATGGGGGCTTTCCAAAACAGCTGGGAGAACTTGGGAAATTATTTCAGGGAAAAGAAAAAAAGTTTTAAAGACCCTGAGGCAAGAGTATCTATTGGCTAGATTAAAATTAATAAGGAAAGAAGAAATATACAAGGTGAAAAATAGCAAGATACATATCATGTAAGACCATCATAATGAGTTTGTCTTTCAATTTTGAGTGTGGTGGATATGTTGGAGGATTTTGAAGAGGAAAGAGATTAGTTTTGACATGATCATAAAGGATCATTGTGGCTGCTGTGTCAGGAAGAGATTAGAAGGCAGGTCCACAAGGACAAAAGCAGGTGAAACTAGCCAGGAGACGTTTGCATAAGAATAGGTATGTATGTCTGTGTGATACAAATGGGAACCTGTGGAGACTTGGAGAAAGGAGGTAATAGTAGAAAAGCAGTCAGAATGAGGATGCGTTTTGATGGTAGTGCTGACAGGATTTGCTGGTGGAGGAGCCAATAAATGACTTCATCTTTGGCTTGAGCAATTGGATAAATGGAATTGCCATCAAAGGAGATGTAAAAAATTGTGGGTGAAACCGGTTTTGAGAAGAAAATTGGGAGTTGATATTGGGGCATGTTAAGTTTGAATCTCCTATTTAGCATCTTCCTGGAGATGTAAGTAGGCAGTTTCCAATATGGGAAGGATTCAGGGTTGGAGACAGAAAATTAGGAATGAATGCTATCACCAAGGGAGAGAGCACAGATAAAGAAAAGACCAAGGACTGAGCTCTAGAACACACCAACATTTAAATGTCAGGGAATCACTGAGAAGCCAGTAAAGCAGATTGAATAGAAATAGCCAAATAAGCAAACAAAGGGAGTGTGGTATCCTGAGATCTGGAGATGATATTGTTTCAAGAAGGAAACATAAGGTTAATTGTAACAAATGCAGTTAATGGATCAAGCAAAACTGGAACCAAGTATTGACTATTAAATATACAGATCATTGATGATGCTGACCCTCAAAAAAACATGTTAGTAGGGAGCCTTATTGGAATGAATTTCATAGAGAGGAAAAAAAAAATAATAACTCCCTCAGAGAGTTTTTCTATTAAAGGGAGAAGGAAAATGGGAAAAACTTTGAGATATGAGCATCAAGACAACCTAATTTATAAAAGGAGGCAGTACACTATATTGTATGTTGGTGAATCAAACACAAAAAGAAAAAACAATTGTGTAAGAGATAGGGGAGAATTTCCAGAGCTCAGTCTTGAGGTAGGCTATAAAAATGTCATCTAGTGCCCAAGTGAAATGTTGCATTTCCTAGCAGTAAGAATAGTTAACATTTTCTAATGGGAAAGAAAGCATCCAGATGTAGGTAAATAGATACATGTGCATGGGTGGGTGAAGATATCTCTTATCATTGCTTTGAGACACCATCTATGAGTTAAGAAGCAAAGTCATCAACAGATAGTGAGGATGGAGAAACACGTAATGATGGGAAAAGAAGATGTTGTTTTAGAATTTGAGTAAAGGGGGAAAAGAATGTGCATGCAAAAGTACAGAAAAATGCAGTAGAATTTTGAGGCAATTCTAAGTTTCTATTCAAGGTTAGTGGTCTTTAAAGTAAGATCACTAGCATGATTTTGCACTGTTTTCTTTTTTCCAGCCAAATTAAGCTATGCTAAGACTTGAAAGGAATAGGTAAGGGGTTGACTCTAGCCAGTGATGGATGAGTTTTTGTAGGTGAGTATCAGAGAACAAGACGAAATGCAAGATGTTAAACACAGGTTAAAAAGAGTGGTTATTTATTCTGGAAATTAGTGCTCTCTCTGATGTGTGTGTAGTAAAGATGTTCTCCCACTCTATGGTCTCTTTCTCATCACATTATTGATTGTTTCCTTTACTGAAAAGAAGCTTTTTAGTTTTAATCCATCCCATTTATTAATTCTTGATTTTATTTCTTGCACTTTAGGAGTCCAGTTAAGGAAGTCAGGACCTAATCCGACATGATGAAGATTTGGGCCTACTTTTTCTTCTATGAGGTACAGGGTCTCTGGTCTAATATGGCATTTGCAGGTAAATGGATAGAGTTGGAGAATATCATGCTAAGCAAAATAAGCCAATCCCAAAAAAACAAAGGCTGAACATTCTCTCTGATAAGTGGATGCTGATAGATAATGGGGAAGGGGAGTGACATGGGAAGAATGGAGGAACTTTGGGCAAAGGGCAGGGAGAGAAGGGGAGGGCAGGAAAATTGGTGGAATGAGATGAACATCATTACCCTAGGTACATGTATGACTGTGCATATGGTGTGACTCTACATTGCGTACAGAGAAATGAAAAGTTGTGTTCCATTTGTATTCAATGAATCAAAATGCATTCTGCTGTCATATGTACAAAATTAGAACAAATAAATAAATAATAAAGTATCATTAAAAATAAAAAAGAGTTGTCATTGATGGTCCATAAAATCAAATAAGTAGTGAAGCCTCAAAATGATAAGTAATGAAAAAGAAGAAAAAGCAGAATAATCAAATTTATTGCAAGTCCTAGTGAGATTTAAAAAAAAAAAAATTGATGTTTGAGAACCAGAAGGAGTGAAATTGAAAGGTAGTAGATAGTAGTGATGAGTAAGATGATCAAAGCTGATATTATGATAGACTGGCAGTTTCAGGTATAATCATGAGGCCAAATGGGGATCTGAGAGGAGGATAAATGATTAGATGATAAAAAACAAAAAGCTGGAAATGGAGGGTTTTCAAAGGATTCTGTTCATGGATATGAAATTATATATATATTATACACATGATATGTATATTATATATATTCCTAAAATTGAGAATAGAAGGAACCTAACATTTGTACAGAGAAAGAGAGTGAGATGAGGGTAGACAGAGTGAAATTATAGTTAGTGGGATAGGGAAATAAGAGTTTCCAGATGAGAATATTTGACTTTAATCATTCCAATTTTAGATATTCAGTGAATAGCATTTATCACATTTAAATATGTGTGTGGATCACTATAGGAACTTATTAAAATCAAGATTCTGATTTGTTGGGTTCTGGGATAGGGGCTTGGAATATACAATTACATTATAGAAAATGGAATGAACAAGAAAGAAAGGGAAAGAGTGTTGCCGCCTGCAGCTGCCACCGCCTGCAGCAACAATACCGCGGGAAAGAATTCGGAGGCAGACTGGAAACGAGTAGGTTCTTTATTCTGCTTTCTCTTCTGACTTCTCTCTCCAACTCCAACAACAACCCCCACAGAACTCCAACCCTACCTGGTTAAATACCCTTCACCTTAACAAGTATACACGTGTCACAAGCTCAACTTACAGGTGCGTTACACAGTGTTCACCGGCACAGAAAGATTCTTAGTTGATTACATCAAGGTCAGGAGAAAATAATCAAATGCCTCCTCTTTGGCTCTCAGACAGCCGCCATCTTAGCTACTTCCTCATTAAGGCTCTTACAAAAGAGAGAGAATCAAGATTGGAGTTTATAGAATTACAGATGCCATTCAGAGAACGCTTCTTTCTTTAGTTTTTATTTTTCTTATTTTCTTCCCAAATATGCAGGGCCGAATTAGACTCTCATTTCAAACATGAATAGGGGAAAATATTAAAACCAGCTAGCTATGTGATGGTTATTAATAATGCCTGATATATAACCAGGTGTTTTGAATATATATCTAAAAATGCAGTGCTTTGAACCCTAATATTTTATTTAGGCAGTAAAACAAGAAGGGGAAAGGATTTTGTTTTCCTTCCCAGAAGAAAGTACTAATATTCGTTGCTTCCATTTTAAAGAGTGTCCTCATAAAAAATTGTGTTGACCTTTTTGTTTGTTTGTTTTTCTTTAAAGAAAATGGTAGACCTCATGGGACTTGGACACATGTGATTCGTTACAATTAGGAAATAATCTTGATACAAATTAAAATCTACATCCTAAAATATGGAAAATTTATTTATATAACACAAGTATTCAAAAGAAAGACAAAAACTATTCAATTAGCTGAAGTTTTGAAGCAGACCATTCTACAATATTTATAGAAGACCCTGATTCTTCCCCTTCCCCCATTAAGATCCATGGAAGAAACAGTTGGAATCCAGCGAATTCTCCTTCGCTGCCTCTACTGCTTGTTAGGAAAAGAATCAGAAAACTAGGGTTAAATCTTAATGAAAAATTGAAGGTCTCAGAGATTATAAATTGGATTGATGAGTTTTTCTTTCCTGAAGGACAATATACAATTAAATAGCTTTTAACTGTTCTTAATGCAATCAAAAGGTTATGGTCATCTGCTAAAAACTGAGTTTCAGCCACAGTTTATGTAAGTTGTTCACATTACTCACTCAGTAATGATGTACTTGGCCCCACTGTTTGTGGTCTGCTTCTCATTTGTTTGGTATTGCATTCCAAGACTGCAATGACTCAGAAATGTTCCTTATTTTTTACAGTAAGAAGAAATAGCATGCTCTGCCTAAAACGTCTCAAGTTCAATCGCTTGTCTGTGGTCTTCCCTCAATCTATCCAACAGGTGTATGTAAGTGAAGGCTTCCACAAATTAGGTTAGAGGAACCAATGTTTCTAGTTAGAAAACTTCAAAGTTTAATCCCTTTGCAATATTGTACAATATTTGTTCTTATCAGAGTATAGCTCCTATTAGCAAGTAGGCTTTCCAGAATACATGAACATTTTACAAGATAAAAAAAAGTCAAGTGTGTGTGTGTGTGTGTGTGTGTGTGTGTGAGAGAGAGAGAGAGAGAGAGAGAGAGAGAGAGAGAGAGAGAGAGAGAAATCCTTAGCAAGTAGGTGTGAGGGAACATGAATATTGTACTCAAATCTGTATCAAAAGATGTTATATGCTAGAGGCATAGAAGAGAAAAGTAGGGGCAATGATAAAAATGAGTAGATACATTTTTGACATAATATAACTACATCCTATGAATTATTAAGCTTTCGTCTAATAGAAAATAAGTTAAAGCTTAAAAAATAGAATGGTTGTCTTTAAACCATTAGGTCCCTGAAGATATCTAAACAAAAATAAAAGTAAAAACCATAGGAGGAGTTAATCTCAAAATAACTGTTTCCTAACAAACCTGACTGCCTTGTATTCTAGGAGGAAGTTAGTGGGTATTCATTCAATGGAAACAGTGGTCTCCCTCATTACTTACCCTATCCCTGTGTTTACTTTCTATATAACCATTTAGGCTACCTAATTTCTTATCTTTCTCCTACAGTAATGTATGACTCTCTTCTCAACTGGACAACAACAAAACATGAGCTCCACCAGAAATAGAGGGAATGACATCTTTAACTTAAAGTATTTTCTTCCGAAGGAAGGTATTTTAAATTGGTACATGTCTATAATATAGTAAACATAATTGAGTATAAAAATGAATTTATTAGCCAGAGTATTTTTGTATAAAAGAACTAATGCTCAAAAAGACCTTAAAGAAATAAAATACAGGAAGATAAGAGTTTTAATCAGAAAAGGAAATTTAGAGGGGCAAAAAGATGAAGTGCTGCCCCTAAAGAAATATCTTCAGGGT
The DNA here is from genome assembly GCA_025594165.1 of Tamias sibiricus. NCBI lineage: Eukaryota > Metazoa > Chordata > Mammalia > Rodentia > Sciuridae > Tamias > Tamias sibiricus. Next base: position 132,895,228 of record CM046662.1, read on the forward strand.
AGCAACAGGGGCCTGATGCCTGGTTCAATCAACAATGTGGTTTGGCGTGTGTGTGTGTGTGTGTGTGTGTGTGTGTATGTGTGTCCTTGAAGCATGGCCTTGCCAGTAATTTTCAACATATTACCTCAGAAAACCTTAGAGTTCCAAAGACTGTAGAAGTTCAAATCAGCCAACTAGAAGTTAAAGGAAAGTGCCATTCTCCTGGTTACTTGAAATTTCTCTAATTTGACAAGAACTGATCTGCAAGAGGCAAGAATTCTTTGTGCTATTAGGCTACCATCTACTCTCTATTTTCTCCATCATATTCATAAAGTAATGGGTATTTAAATGGCAAATAAAAGTCAAAATACAAACTATTCTTAGAAGAATGGACAGCCCTTCCAATTGAATGAATTTCATGTTACGAAGAGTTTATTAAGTTTTCATCTTACTGACTGATGAAAAGGATCTGCATCTGGGAATTGCCCTTGACTGGTAACAAGAAGGCTCAGAAAACACAATGGCCTGAGGCATCCCTGGGGTACCTGCTGCCCTCTCAGCAGGAAGCATTAAGGAGCAAATATGCACTTAGACAAGGTCAAGATCAGACTGATTAGCAGCATCATAGAGTAGCATTTATTCATTGGCCAAAGGCAAACAGAATGGTTGTTCTTTTTCTACATCCAAGTTTTCTGCCAATTGAAAATGCTCCAATTTGTTATTAGATTCAGGTGTTCCTGCAATTGTCCATTTCTACCCTCTTAATTCTCCCTTTCCTGAGATTGTGTAGTAATTTACAAAGCTTCTGGCGTCAACAAATTTATTTTCTTTCTGAGTACTGGTTGCAGCCCCCAACATGTTTCTGGTTAGTTAGCAGGTAGCCTGGTCTGCCAAGAAGGAACTCAGGATCTGGGATCACCCTCAGGGTTTGACCAGGTTCCAAAACTGCTATCAGCCCTTGTACATTTTACAGAGAAGCTTCATGGTACCCTGATATAGAGCAGAGTATGTTGTATATGTTGTATAGGGCAGATAGCTCCATGGGGTAGAAAGCTTCATCTAAAGAACTCCCAGGTGATTGAATAGGTATACAACACAGAAATAGGATTTTTTTTTTTTCTTTGAAGTTCCTTTTACAAGTCACTGAGGGGATGAGAAAAGAGGAAACAGGTGGAAATTTGGGACCAAGTGAACTGCTGTTCCAAATATTTCACAGCTCGGGAGGTAGACGAGAATTCAGAAAACAACATCAAATTGCTGGTGCTTGGCTTCTTAATCTGTGTTGCCTGAGCAGAAGAAGGCCACCGCTATTCAGAAAACATTTGCAGGATCTGGAGTTGGAAGCCATCCCTAAAGGAGGGATAAAAACTGGAGCTGCAGAAAGATTACCAACCCATGACGCAGTCAGGAGCTGGAGATGTCTCAAATTATTTATCCAACCACACAATAAAAGTGACAGGAGTTGCGTATCCTTAAACAACCTTCTGCTGGCAAAGCGATATCATGAAATGGCCTGTTTTGCTGCTAGATGTACTAAAGATTAGATAAGAAAGCAAACAGTCCCCTGTGGGATACTCCAAGTCCTTACACTGCCAAAATAAGATCCCGAACCAGATCAAAAGCAGAAAGGATCTATAAGTGCTTCTCCAAAGCACATATGGGATTTGAAAACCAAAGCATTGGAAGAGTTAAGTGTCAAGATTGGATTCTGGTGGAACGGTACTGAGAGGATGAGAGGACCTCAGCATATGGCTTATAATTAGATGTGCTGTTTGTAGGATTTTCTTCTCTAATTGTTCAGATTTTTTTGTTAATCCATGTCATAAACTAAGTAAATCATGATGATCTACTGCTCTGTGGGTCAAAAGAAAGCGGCAGTGGAGAGAGGGAGTAAGTGGGAGTTTGGTTGCAAGTCGACCATTAATAAGCTATGTGGGCTTCATCTAAGTGTCCTGGGCCACAGTTCCCTGGTCAGTAAAAATTAGAGATACAGTCTAAGATCCTTCTCAATTCTTGAAATGTACTTTCTAATCTTGAAACCAGTTGCAACATTTGGAGTATTAGTAGGAAGTTATATGTCAACTGTCATTCAATGATAATCACTGAAGCTAAGAATTACTAGGGAAAAAAAAAAAGTAATTAGGGAATTTATGGTATAACAGTCTTTCCTATGGGACGACCATTAGAGAAATAGTGTCTCTTACCAAAACATTTGCTCTATCCTATGAACCAACCAACTCTGAGAACTAAAGTGTGTGTATATACATATAAATATGTGTATATATATGTATATATATATATACACACATATATATGTATACATATATGTATGAATGTATATGATGTGTATAAATATATATATAAAATATAGTGCTCATCTACATTAGAAAAGGATTATTTGCTCTGTAGAAAGATTATCATTTGAGGGGCTAGGGTTGTGGCTCAGTGGATGATTGCTTGCCTTGCACATGTGAGGCACTAGATTTGATCTTCAGCACCACATAAAAACAAATAAACAAAGGTATTTTGTAAAAAGAAACATTATCATTTGCTTCCTTTAAATACTTAGCCCTTCCCCCAGTTTGTTTAAATGTAAACTGGGTTGGAAAGTTAGACACATATTTTTATCAAACTACTGTTGAATTTAGTCAAGATACAACTACTGGAGGTACAGTATGTGACCCATGTGACATTAGTCAGTGACGAGCCAAAGATGAAATGTTTAGTTTGTACTTATGATTGAATGGCTTTTGTTTTAAGTAGCAAACTGACAAATACAATAAAAATATTTTAATGTGATAACTATAAAAAATATGAGTAAAGTACTTTGGAAGTCAGGGACTCAGGATTAATAATCTCTGCCTTTCATGAGAATGGAAGTAATCCAAGAGGTTCACAGAAGATGGCCATTTTGAGGTAGATGATTATAGGTTTGACCTTTTCCAGAGCAAAAGCTTTTAATTAGATCTAGAGCACAAAGACTGTGACGGGAAATGCATCCCAGACAAAAGAGGAGCATTGGCAGAGGCATGGAGAAATGGAAATTTAACAAAAAGTTGGTATTTCCATGTGACTAAATGTGAAAGATTTGATGAAAGGAAAAAAGAGACTACTAGCACAGGAAATAAGAAAGACTTTGTCTTAGTGCTAAAGGTTTTTAATTTTACCTGTAGGCAATGAGGAGGAGTTATCACAACTGACAGTTTTTATTCACAATGGGATTAATTATACGGAAAAAATATATAAAAACGAGCAGGGGAACCACATGATCCAAGAGATAACGTGATTCACATTTCCCTGCACCTTGCTGCAGTTTAGCGCCACCTGGTGATAATTTTCTGATTGGGCTTAAATATCCATGAGGAGGATTCTGGTTCCTGTAGTAAATTTTGTAGGTCACGGTTAGTGATCTCAGTAGGTTAATGCCCCTTTCTTGACTCAATTTCCTGGGCTACAATATTGGCAATATGATTCCTGGCAATCCCTGCCCTATTTTCCCTTCACTCTCCTTAACCCTCCTTTCTGTCCCCATAAGATACGGGGACAGGAGGCTGATTAGAGAATAGGAACCAATATGCAATCCCTTTGCATTACTGTGAGATCACATAGTCTGAACATGTAGATATCTAAGGCCTCTCTAGAATGAGAATAATGGTAATAAAGACTACCTAGGGTTCTTTTGTTCATTATGACAATGAATTGTATGTGCATCTTGACAACCAATTTCAGGAAACATTTTTGAAATGGCAAAAGTCATTGATACCAAAAAAAGCAAAAAAAAAAAAAAAAAGAAGGAAAAAGAAGTCATTGACCCCCACAAAAATCACAGAATAAAAATATCTATTACATCATCTAGTGCTAAATTTGTACATGTATTTTTTACACATATATACTTTTAATAGACAAAGAAACTGTGACCTAGAAAGTTTCACTCCCCTTTATTTATGGACTGTTATGTGTAGTATCGTGAGAGTCCCATGAAGATTCGGCTAAAATTTTGTTTTACTTGAGTGATTTGGAAACATATATGAATCATGTGGGTTTGGAAAATATAGTCATTGCCAAAATCCTTTGTATTTTTTAACATATAGCAAGGAAAATAAAAAGCTTGTAAACCAGAGACGATCATACATTAGCACGTAGTACAAGAAGGACCAAATTTCTAAAGAGGTTTTAATCACTAATCATGTTGCTGATGTTCCAAATACTCTGCTTAACTTTTTATGAAGAAGTAAGAAAAAAAATGAGCATAACTTCTAATTTCATGGGATCTACCCAAACCACAAGTTGAAAGTATCAAAACACAGTCCAGCAGCAAACAAAAAACAAAACAAACAAAAACTAAGAAAACAAAGAAGCAAAAAAAAGCAAAAGTTCTTTAGGACTTCTAACTCAAATCATATCCCTAAGTAAAGAACTGTTCCCATTCAGGAACAGTTTCTTTGCACTTCCAGACCAAAGAAAGTTAGATTCGTTTCTGAGTGCGTGGACCCTTCCTTGAACAGTAACTGAACTTATTTGCAGGGTAAGCAGCATCCTTAACCATTCTCTCAAAGAAACTGGAGTGACATGGAAAAGAATGCTCTCTCCTCAGTTTGAATAATGAACCGGGGTAGTCCAGGAGTCCAAGATACATAAACTTGGATACATACATAATGGAAAATCTAAAGAGAAATGTAAAGAAAAACTCTCATATGAGAAAATTTGGGATAAGAATTACTCTCTGAAGTCATTCTTCAAATGCAACCATGTCTCCCTTTGATCTAAAGAGGAAAATCCCATCCCTGTAATAATGATCTAGAACAAGAGTAACAGCCAAGAGTGACCTATGAAATCAAATGGATGGCCATAAATGGATCTGACACTACTCAGAATTATCATGCAAGTGACACTGGTCTCTGAGTCTCCAAAACCATCTTCATCTATCCATGAAGCAGAAGCCATGGATGCCCAGCTTTATACACTCAGGTTACCCTTGAGTTCGCCCCCAGCAACGGTGGACATTTCCTACACTGCTGACAGGCATTACTGCCTGACACCTGTCTGGTTGCATGAGAATTTTGTTCAAACTGTCCACACTCAGAAGTGGGCATTAATATGAGGTTTTAATGGTCCCAAGAATAAGCTCCAAAACAAAGAAGGGCACAAGTCTCTGGTAAATATTTCAATTTCTGTGGAAGACTCTGGCATATAGTCCACACAGTGATTCAGAGAGTGCCCCGTGGGCTTGAGCCTAAGGTGCTAACCACAGTAACTCACACCTAATCACAGCCTTTCCTCTCTTCCTTTTGCACTCTTAATTTTATGGTTAGAACCTCTTCAAAAAGTCGCCTGGATTCAACTCCTTGTCACAGGATCTGCTTCTGGGGAGAAACCACGCTATTACATCCCAGGTGTGTGCCTAGTATTCCCCATGTTACCTTCTTATAGATGCCAGTAACCTAGCCTAATATCTTGACTGGGTGAATAGATTAGGAGCTGGATTCTATTCCTGTTAACTAATTGTGTGACCCTGTGAAGATTTACTTTTACTCACTGAAAAATGAGGGCAGTGGATTTTATGTTTTGTGAAGCACCATTGATCTTTCACTCTTTTATTTTACTTGAGACTGAAGGAAAATACAGCATTGACAAACAAAAAGGAGGAAAGAATTATCTGTCAAAGACTTGTTTGAGAACCAGAATATATTTGCACATCTCAGATTGTTTTAAATTGTTGTTTATTAACTGGCAATCCTACTAATAATTCTGAGCTCCTGAAGGTTGAGAAAGATGTCTTATTTTAATTTATATTCCCAGATTTTAGCACAGTGCCTTATATATAATAGATATTCAATAAATGCACAATTAATGAATTAATAACTATAAAGCATAGGGACACTAGACTGCTGGAAGAAAGAATTTGGGAGATGTTAAATCAGTGGGAAAGGGCTGCATTACACGGGGCTCTGATGATGATTCTTGGTTATAAGTCAAGGGCCACATCACACACAATGGTGTTGAGCAGGCATGGGAGAATGCAAGAGTTAAAAATGATGCAAAGAGGAGGGGTAGCAGACAAAAGGAAGAGTGATCCATTTAGTACTCAAGTGTAAGGTAATAACTAAATGAAGGCTTTTCAAAATTTCCAGAAGTTATAATAAAAAAGGTAATATTTGTATTTGTATGGTTATCAAACTACAAGTAAATCAACAAACTTTATGTTTCATGAGCATATTATATTCTTATGTATGTATGAATGATGGCATGAAAATCAGTCCCTTATCCATTTAAGTATTTTCTGTAATTTCAGTGAAACTATTTTTGATGTTACCAAATGGGTATTATTTTGTTTATTTCACAGTTCTTAGTCACCAGGCTTAGTTCACAAATTCCAACTGTTTTCAAACATCAAGTTCATAATCAGGAAACAAAAATGTTTCAACATTGAAGAGATTCAAAACAGTAGAAAAATCAAAACTCACTTACATAAATAATTTCTATTGAATTTATTAAAATAAAAGAAATCCCATTTTATACTCATGACTTTTATTAAAAGAACTAATCATTTCAAGATGACTTAGTTCCAACTTGCAAAGACAGAAGCTGGAGAATGAGTCACTTTAAATATCTTTGTGCTTATCCTCCTCAACCAGTCAACTTCTTCTGACATAAGTATATATATATATATATATATATATATATATATATATATATATATACATATATACATATATATACACATATATGTGTGTGTGTGTATATATATATATATATATATATATATATATATATATCTTGCTGCTCTTAAAAACTTAACTATCTAGTGCAGTACTGTCCTTGTTATAGCCCCCAAGTAATAAGGCATACAAATGCTACAAATAATAATGTGCTTTTATCCAAGAATTCTTCCTAAATGGCCATTGACTTATTTCTTCTTTTTTCTCCTTTTCTTCCTCTTCCTCCTCTTCTTCCCCTAGGATTTATCTTCTAGATTTATCTATTCCCCTAGGATTTATCTCCTGGACACAAATATCTCCTGGGATGATCATAGGCTTGAACTGAACTTAAAACACATAAAGATATATCTAGCATTAAAATACATAAAGATATATATCCAAGCTCAAAAGAAAAAAGAGAAATTGGGGAAAAAATGAGAGGGTTAGTCAAATCAAGATTTAAGCATACAAATTGTATTTTGTATATCTGTAGTATACAAGGTACCAGGCTGAGAATAGAACAAGGGGTCAAGTATATATGCCAACGACCAGAAATGGGTTTTACCTCAGGAAAACATGGGATTTGACTTAGTTCTATGCAAGATGAGGGTTTGGTTCATGATTCAGCATCATGGATGTATCTAACAACCATTGAGGGAAAAATCCTTGGGGAAGAGTAAACTTAGTGCCTAAGTAAAACCATGCAAAATACATGTTACATATAAGAAAGAAAATGTACCTTTACAATGCAAATAGCTGGAAATCACCATCTTAACTAAGTGACTATTATGGTTTAGATATGAGTTGGCCCACAGAAGCTCATGTGTGAGACAACGCAAGAATGTTCAGAGGAGAAATGATTAGAAGAGTTGTAACCTAATCAATGAATCAATCCACTGATAGGGATTAACTGGGCGTTAAATGTAGGCAAGTGAGGCACAGCTGAAGAAGGTGGGTCACTGGAGGTGTGCCTTTGAGGTTTATATTTTGTCTTTGGTGAGTGGAGTTCTCTCTGCATCCTGATGACCATGTCCTATGCTGCTTTCCTCCACTCCACTTTCCCTCCATGATATTCTGCCTCACCTCAGGCCCAGGGCTGTAGAGTTGGCTGTCTATAAACTGAGACCTCTGAAATCATGAGCACCAAATAAACTTTTCCTCCTCTAAAATTGTTCTTGTCAAATCTTTTGGTCACAGCAGTGAAAAAGTGACTGAAACAGTGACCCACTTAGCATAAAATGTGGGACAACCTAGATATGGGTCAACTGATGCTATGAATTCTGAGGTAGACAGCATTGTCCATGCAAAAAATATTTAACTTGAGTCTAATCAATTATCTGGACCTCCAGTTTATAGGAGGGAGAGAACCAAATTGAATCATAACATGAGACAATGATCAGACAACCTAAGGAGGTTGATCATGCTACCAGAAACCTGACCTAGGTAATCATCATAAAGTCAATGTCAGAGGAAAAGAAAATTGGGTAAAAAGAAATGTCAAGTTCAGTGCATGATCTTTAAGCAAATCCTGAATAGAAAGCAAAAAATAAATAATGGATATTTGAGAGGAACTGAAGAAATTGGAATACATACTGAATAGTTAAAGGAATTATTCATTCCTGAGGAGGATGTCCTTACTTTTAGAAGATGCACATTAAATTCTGTAGGAGTATCAGGATCTCTGTTACTTACTTTCAAATAGGATCACATTAATAAATAAGTGTGTGGAGAAGACAGGCGGAAAGAAAATAAATGTGACAAAATGTTAAGGATTATTGGACTTTAAGTAAAATGTATATTTGTGTTTATTACACCACTCAATTCTTCTGTATTTTTAATTTCTTAAAAATAACGCATTGGGGAATGTGAGATTGATGTAGTTGAATCTTGTATAGTTTTACAACATTGTATTCTTTTATATTTAATTACTACTATATTACAAATGTTTTTTCCCTATTGTTAAAATTCTATTGTAAGCATTAAAAATATACAGGTTAAAAAAGATCTACCTTTATATAAGTAAATAAAAATAATAGAGAATCACCAAAGGTCCTGGTTAATTTCATCTCATTATAGAGAAAGGGTGCTGAAAGTAAGCTATAAATTAACCATTGTACCATGTCTGTGTTTCCTGTGTAACTTCGGATGCTCTCCCTTTTAGCCATGTGTGCCAAATCTTGAACAAATTTCTAAGCTCACTTCAGACTAAACATGATATGCTTATATTTCAGAGAGAGAAAAAATATTGTTTAGGTTAAAAAAAATGTCAGAATCATGGAATTCCCTGGCTGCATTACAGAAAGCATTGTAAAAGTACCTTTTATCCAGAAACTTCATTTCCTCTATTTTATGATAAGAAATATTTGGTAGTTTATCTCTTCCCTTTCTCCAACAGCAGCTTTATAAAATAAAGATTCTAAAAGGACAACTTATAATAATTAATTTTTATATTTTAATTTATCATCATAGGACAAAAAAAAAGACCTAGAAATCAATAAATCAACCAAGATTCTAGGACATCCAAATCATTCTTAACAATAAAATGCACATGCAAATTTTAATTGACCGTATATATTCTAAACAAATCTATACTGTTTTTCTAAGTGAGAATTACCTCCAGAATCAGTTGGAAGAGCCCAACCCTGGGCTTTGGAGGATGGAAAGTTCAAGTTCAACAAGCTGTTAGAGGACAGGGCATTCAGAGAGGAAGTCTGCTTGAACCAAAGGCAGCCAGAACTGGAAGTGTCCTCAAGCCAGATGAAAGCAACACAGTTGTTGGGAGAGCAAAACAAGAATGGCAGGAAAGCCACAGAACAGAGATCTTGCCTCGAGAGGGCTGAAGTGATCCTGGATAAGGAAGGTTTCTATCTGCAGACATACTTCTCAGGATTATAATTTCCTCAAGGAAAGTCATGATGACCAAGAAAGGACAGAAATAAAATACAAGTTATCAACACCTGCTATGGACTAAATCCTATCCTTTCAAAATTCCTATGTTAAATTTCTAAACCCACATGTGATGTCTTTGGGGGTGGGGTGGGGTTCTGGGAAGGTAATTTGGTTTAGATGAGGACATGACTGTGGGTGCACATGTCACCACAAGATCAGTGCTCTTGTGAGAGAAAGGATGCCAGATCTCTGTATGGAGTTACACTATGTGAGGGCACAGTGAGAGGCAACCATCTGAAAGTCAGGAAGACAGCCCTCACCAGACCATCACCATCTGGTCCCCTGATCTGGACTTCCAACCTCTGGAACTGTGAAAAAATAAATGTCTGCTGTTAAAGCCACTAAGTCCATGGTATTTTATTACAGAGCCCAAGAAGACTGACATAACACCCATGTTATGCAGATGTTGAAAACAAGAGCTACATAGCATATGCTCATAATGTGTATACATATTTTAGAAAATTAAGGAGGCTATTAAGAATTAATATTGAAACATCAAAAATTTAAAGTCATATGTAAAAAAAAATTTAAGAAATGAAAAAAGTAGGCAAAAGTAAACAGTGATTTGGTTCATTAAGAGATTAGTCATGGTTGAAGAAAGAATTTGTAAACAAACAAACAAAAAAAAGTAGGACCCTGTGTAAGATGGAGTAAGTTGAGAAATTACAAAACATTAGTTTTTATAAAGGAGCTTAAGAGATAAGATGGATCACATGAGAAGGTCTAACATATATCTCTGGAGAAACCTGAATCCTTCATGATGTAGGAAGTGCAATATATAATAAGAAGGATAAGGAGAAAGAAATCTATACTTAGATACATTATAGTAAAGCCAGGGGGTCTGGGACACAACACCAAAAGACAGAGAGAAAGAATAATAGAGAGAGAGAGGGAGAGAGAAAGGCAACAGTGGCAGCTAAAACACAGAGAAATGCTGCTTCCATAGTTTCAAAGAAAGAAAATAGTTACCAACCTATAATTTTGTTGTCAACTCATTTATCTCTCAAAAATGAGTGTCCAATATACACTAGGGATAAACAACATCAAAAATATTCCATCTGATAGAAATTCTGAAGGAAAAAATAGCAAGGAAGAGAGATGCAGAATGAGTGGTGAGTATAAAAGTTTATGTTCAAAATAAAAAGGAAAATGAATTGTCTATGCAAACAAGTATTTCTAAAAACAAAAGTGAATGCACAGCTGAAATATTAACTCATTATGCTAAGTAAATTTGATAGGGGAAAATTAAATGTAAACTATTCAACAGTCCTTTTATTATTTGAGATTAAGTTGGGTTATCAAGATAAGATGCAATTTCAGGCTTTCAATGTACACTGTTGAAGAATTTTATTTCTGCTTAGGATGTAGAGAGCTAGATAAGAACTTTTTCCCCACCTTAACAATGAGAAAAAGCCAGATACAGAAATCATGATCTTTCTCTCACCCCTCAGAAAATAATCAGATAAATTCAATTCCAAAGAATGATGAGCTCCTTCAAGGGGGTACCAGACAAATAAATGATCAAGATCCTCTTTGACACAGCAGGAGAGGATGAGGGAGCCATGATAAAGGTGGTTAAGAAAACATAGGTAAGATAATATCAATTTCTTAAAGACCAATCCTGAGTTGGCATAACACTGTGGAATAACTTGAAGACTCAGACACAAGGAGAATTTACACTCATTTGCAAACTCATTTCCATGGACATCCACTGGATACTGAAAAGAAAGACTGAGGACAAAGACAAAGAAAGAGGATGCCTTGTCAGTGGCACATTAGCTGAAGCCATGAACCTTGTATGGACCCCGCCCTCTTACAAAGCAAAAGTGTTAGGACTACTGGGATTGGGGGACAGGAAAGCCTTCCACCTCTAAGGCCCAGACAAAATTTCACTGTTTCCAGTGTGGGGTAGAAGCAATCCCCTTCTGCTCTTGCAGGAAGGACAGAAAGAAAAAAAAAAGAAAGAAAAGAAAAAAAAAAAATGTCACTCCCTGAGGCTAGGCAAAGAGTTATCACTTCCTGGGGAGAGGCAGAAGTAAAAACCAACTCCCCCAGGGAAGAGGGAGTTTCAATTCCCGGATTCTACATTAGTACAAAACAGAGATGTGTCACTGTTGGCAGAGGGGCAGGAAGTTATTCACTCTCCAAGACTTCCACAGATTCAGAGAAGGATTTGAATGCCAAGGACCTGGTGGCAGAAATGCCAAGGAAACCCCACTGGCTTCCATGGCCCAGGTGCACAGGCTCTACCTAATACAGAAGCTAGACCTAGAGGACTAAGAATCCCTTTGTAGCCGGGCGCGGTGGTGCACGCCTGTAATCCCAGCACTTTGGGAGGCTGAGGCAGTAGGATCGCGAGTTCGAAGCCAGCCTCAGCAATGGCGAGGCACTTAGCAACTCAGTGAGACCCTGTCTCTAAATAAAATACAAAAAAAGGTCTGGAGATGTGACCCAGTGGTCGAGTGCCCCTGAGTTCAATCCCCGGTACCACAAAAAAAAAAAAAAAAGAATCCCTTTGTCTCCACCACAGACACGATTTGAACAGCAAACAAAAAACTCTTTTGTGAGAAGGGCAAAAGAATGAGGATTCCCTTTTACTTACAGGTATGCAGGGCCTTCTGAAAATTAACATGGAATAGGAATACTGAGAAAACTGTCCGCTGTGTCAAGCCCACCACAAGGAAGCAGCAGACTGCCCCTGTAAGAGTTTGAAGTCTGTTAGGCAGAAAGTTACTATGGCAACAACAGAAGCAACAAATATAAATCAAAATCAAAAGCTGAACAGATTGACTCAAACTTTAATAGACAAAATAGCTTACTAGTTACTTAATATAAATAGCACTTGCTTCCATTTCTATTATTCTGCTGCAAATAATGTCTGGCATTTGATCAGAAGTATGAGATAAAAAAAAAAAAAAGCTAAAGCAAGAAAAAAAACTGTCAAAAGATAATCGATAGAACCACACCCAGAAATAAATGGAAAGTTCCAAATAAAAGGCAAGGAATCTATCCTTACTATAATTAAATATGCTAAAAGAATTCATGGAAATATGTACAACGTGCAGAATTATATAACAATAAAAGTCAAATGGAAATGCTAGAAATAAATATGATCTTAAAGAGAGAGAATCTCCTAATAGGTTATTCTGAAAATTGGGTACAGTAATTTAAGAATGAGCTTGGAAAGTTTATATAAAGTATTCAAATTGAAACACAAAGTGGAAAAAAGACTGAAAAAAATACGAGAAAAAAGAGCAATCTGTGAAACAATGTAAAATGGACTAATGTACGTGGCATTGGCATTTAAGAATAAGAAAAGACATGGCAAAAATACATTTGAAGAAATATTGGCCAATTTTTTTTCATATTAGTAAGAGAAAACAAGTCATTAATCAAATAGTTCTGAGAATTCCAACCAGAACTAAAATTTTTAAACCACAACTAGATACAATGAAGTCAAATAGCTGGAAATTAAAAAGAAAATAAAATTTGAAGACGGTAAAGAAAGGTGACACTATCACATTCAGAAGAATAAATAAAAAATTGTAGCACATTTTTCACAAGAAATTATATAAGCCAGAAACAATGCTTGACTAACAAGAAATCAATAGTGGGGAAAAAAAAAAAAAAAGAAATCAGATCTACAGAAAAAAATGTTAAAGGATATTCTTCAGGTAGAAAAGCATAAAAACAGATGAAAATCTGAATTTGTACTACTAAAAGCAAAAATAGGAACACAATACATGGAGTTTGTAGTATATGTAGAAGTGAAATGTTTGAAAAAAGAGTACAAAGGATGAAGGAAATGAAAGTATACCTCTATAGAGTTTTTAACATTATCAGTGAAATATTATTTGTAAAAGTACACTGAGAGGAGTTAAATACATGTTGTACAGAGTACAACTAATTAGCCAAGACTGATCAAAATCTATCATGAAAAACATCAATTAATCTAATTGATAGTAGGAAAAGACAAAAATTAAGAAACAAAAAAATGTAGTAAATAGAAAACAAATTGCAATATGGCAGCTTTAAATTCACAGTTACATTCCATTTATTTCACGAATTAAAAACATGCAGACAAAAAAATAAGGCTATAGAAGACCCATATGGCATTATTAGCCAACATGACCTAATTGGCTATAAATGCCAATTAGAACACTCCACCAAATAGTACCAAAAAACAGTGTTTTCAATTGAACCCAGAGATATGGTCACAAAAATAGACCATATTCAGATCCAGAAAATGAATATCCACATATTTAAAAGGTAACAAATGGAATTTGCTGATTAAGCTCAGATGTACAAAAAGTTCTAAAGTCATTACTCCTGTCCTTACAAGAAAAAGCTAAACAAATGAAAAATCATCAAAGTTTCTGAGACCCATAAGAAAACTAATGTTGCAGGGAAAATCACAAACTCCAAATCTGGAGAGAGAGACAAATCCAGAGAGTCAAATCTGAGCTCTGTTTAATTGACAAAGAAGATACTAGAGCCACAAAACTGGTTTTAAAAAAATGTTGAAATGGTATTTAGGTGACTCGCTGGAGACTGTGTGAACTAGCTTGAGAATGAGAAATCCCTGAAACCAGGGTTCTACAGAAATGCTCATCATTTTGTGGCTTTTGCCTTCACCTCTTTTGGGTTTATCCACCAGTTTGTTATAGTCAAGGGATGAGAGTGGGTGGCTCTGGCAGTGGGGAGGTGAAGTAACCACTGAGAAATATTCCCAGAACCGTCTCCTTTACAAAATTCTACTTGCTAGAAAATGAACTTACCAGAGCCTTCACCACCTGGTGGAAGGTTGAGGGGAAAAGAGGCTTATGTGCAAATTTAGCTCTCTCTAGTTTCCTTGTCTCACCTAAAAAGAAGGGAGAAATCTGAGATCACAGACAAGGTGCACTGAAACAGATTTCATTATAAAATTATATAATTCTCCCCTTCCTCCAAACCACACTGCCACACCAACAGGATGCTAATGTAACCATGAATTGCAGTTGAAAGTCTCAAAGATATGGACTGTACATGAGGAGGATCACCTAGGGATGCCCAAAGACAATGAAGGAGACACACAATGTATCCTAGAGAATTTGAAGCTTTGGCACCTACAGCAATAGGAAATATAAAACAGTACATTTTTTAATCAGGTTAAAATAAAACCTCACAATAAATGTCTACTTACTTCAGTTCCAATTACATGGAACATCAACTCTGACTTTCAACAACAACGACAACAACAACAAAAAACCTAGGAAGTATATTAAAAGGCAATAGAAAGCACTGTCTGAAAAAAACAAGACAAACATTGGAATCAGAGTCAGATATGACACAGATTTTAGAGTTACTAGGTAAGAATTTTAAATAACTACAATTAATATGTTAGATAATGTGTTAATTTGTTAAGGGCAAAATGGGAAAGTAGATAATACAAAAGAACAAGTAGTAATATAATAAATGTGTAATATAATCAGGGGGCTAGAAATGCTAACAAAAAAAATCAAAACAAAATATTGGAAATCAAAATACAGAAAGGAAGAATGATGAGTTCGTCGGTAAGCTGAACACAGCTGGAGAAAGAATGAGTGAACTTAGAAACAAATGAATAAAAACCTCCCAAACTGAATGCAGTCCTAGGTTGAGTAGTGGTTCCTCAGAAGATGCATCCAAATCCTACGTCTAGGGAACTTGTCCTTGCAGGAGTAATTAAATTAAAATCACAGGTTAAGATCATCTTAGATTTAGGGTGGCCCCTTTATTTTTCCCTGATAAGAGAAGGGCAGGAGATTTGAGAACAGAAACACAGGGAAAAGGGGAAGTAAGCACAAAGGCAGTGATTAGGGTAACACATGAACAAGACAAGGGAAAGCAGCCCCTGAAGGCTAGGAGAGAAAGGAAGTCTTCTTCCCTAGAGCCTTGCTGACACCTTGGCTTTGGACTTCTGGACTCCATAACTGTAAGCAAATAATTTCCTGTTGTTGTAAGCCATTAGTTTGTGGTAATTTATTATAGCAGATCTAGAAACTCATACAAATGTAAAAAGAAAAAGAAATAAAGGGGGGGGGGGACTACCATAATAGAATGTTCCAGAACTGTGGAACAATTTCAAAAAATGTAAAATATTCATCATTAAATGCCAAAAGGAGAAAGAATGGAGAAGAAATATTTGAAATAATAATGACTTAGAATTTTTGAGACTAGATTCAGGATATTCAGAGAATATTAACAGGATAGACCGAAAATTTACATGTAGTATAAACTAAAATTATGACAGTGAAAATTTTGAAACAAACCAGATTAGGGAATCTTTTCTATAGAAAAACAAGATTTACAGTAGACTTCTTATCAGAAACTATTCAAACAAAAGAGAGTGAAGTGAAATATTTAAACTGTTGAAAATGTATTTTTTTAAAATCTACAATTCTATATTCATTTAAAGTATCCTTCAAAGTTATAAGAGCAATAAAGACTTTCTCAGACAAACCAGAATTAAAGTAATTCATTGCCAGCAGGCATGTCCTGCAAGAAATGTTAACAGAAGTTCCTCAAGGAGCAGAAAAATAACGTAGACCAGAAACTCATCCACCTAAGGAAAGGAAGACCTTGAAGAAAAAAATAAAAGAAAGCAACTAAATTTCTTTTATTCTTAATTGGTCTAAAAAACTGTAATTATAAAATATCATTGATCATAGCAGAAGTTATGAATAACTGTGATATCAATTTGAAAACAACTTATTCCTAAATAAACTGTGAATCAAGAAAAAATTAACAATGAGAATTAGAAAATTCTTTTATTAAAATTAAAATACAACACATCAAAATTTGTGGAATGTGATAAAATGTTTTTTGAGGGATATTTATAGCATTACATGCTGATATTAGAAGAAAAGTCTCAAATTAATGATCTAAGCTACTGTCTTAAGAAATTAGTAAGAACAAATCAAACAGAAGGTAAATAGGATGAAGGGAATAATAGAGATAAGATCAGAAAACAATTGAAAGAATAGACAAAAATAAGTGAATCAAAACTATGGTACTTTAAAAAATATATAATTGATTAAGCTATATTTGAACAGACAAATAAACAAATGAAAATTCACAAATTACAATGTCAGGACTGAAATCATTAATGATCATTAATGATTATCATTAATAATAGTAGGATAATTAATTACAAATCATTAATGATCCTACTATTTAGAAGGGTAATTGGGAATATATACAGATAAATATATGCCAATAAATGTGCATTACAGGATTTCAGGTAAATTAGAAGATAATTAAAACAAGTATATAAACTCCAAAGCAGTAAGAGGAAAAAGCAAAACAAAAAGCCAAAAGTCAAATGTTTTCTCTGATATGTGGAAGCTAACCTAAAATAAGGGGGCCAGAGGGGAAGAATAGAAGTTTAGTAGGTTAGACAATGGGGAATAGAGGGAAAGGCAGGGGGTATAGGAAAAGGAAAAACAGTGGAATGAATCTGAAATAATTTCCCTATGTACATATATGAAAACATCACAGTGAATCTCACCATCCAAAAGAATGGGGGTCCTAACTAGAATAAGATATATTCCATGCCTGTATAATTCTATCAAAATGGATTCTACTGTCATGTATAAATAAAAAACCCAATAAATAAATGCAAAACGGCAGTTTTAAATGGAAAAATACTTATTAAAGGACAAAAGGAAAATACACAAAAATAAGGCAGAGTAGATATTTTTAAGTTGTTGCAACAAATCCAAATACATAAATTATCATATTATACAGATAAAATAAACTTCCTGGTTAACAGACAGCTATCTTTGGATTAGATTACATATGTAACATTTAGTGTTATTTGCAAAAGCCTTGACTAGAGTATAAAGATAAAGAAAAATTTAAAAGAATGGAAAACAGATAAGAAGAAATTGCCACCTGATGGGCTGGGTTGTGGCTCAGAGGTAGAGTGCTCACCTAGCATTTGCTCACCTAGCATGTGCAGGGCCCTGGGTTCGAGCCTTAGCACCATATACAAATAAATAAATAAAATAAAAGTATTGTGTCCAATTACAACTAAAAAATAAATATTAAAAAAAAGATGTTGATGGTTCAAGTAAGATGAGAATTGAAAATTGAAAATCGGCCATTGTTATATGACCCCCAACAAATTATTAAAAAAAAAAAAGAAAGAAATTGCCACCTGAAATAAAGTTGATATAGATATTTACTCAGATTTGGCTAAGCTACAAGGATGGAAGGCACAATCCTCCAGCTTGCCATGACTGCTAAATACTTCTAAAGATCATCAGCAAGTATTGAAGGTTCCCAAAATCACACTTGGTTTTCTGAAGTTGCTAGAACTCACAGAAATCACTGTGAGCTATTTATTATGTGTTCATTATTATATTATTATATTATGGTTATATTATACATTGAAATCATGCAAGGAAGGAGACTCAGAGAGAGATGGGAGACTGCCACATACAAGGCTTCCATTGCCTTCAAGACAAATCACTCTGCAGCATCCAAGTGTGACAACGTACACAGAAAATTGCCAATTCAGGAAACTAACCTTAAAGTCAGTAACCAGAGTTTTTATTGCGACTTTATTATTTGGGCATGATTAGTGGATTGAAGTGCTTGAATTGAATCATCATCCCTGTCCTCCTTGGAGATCTAGCTCATGGTCCAAAGAACACACCATAATTTATTTCATTACCATAAACTATGAGGTGTTATGGATGCTTTTTCTCTTATCACTAATGGCACTCCAAGGCTTAGAGATTAGCTCAAGGGAGCTGAGGACAAAGGTGAGACTTTTGGAGCAAGACCTAATTCTTTACTGTACAAAATTATTCTTAGGAAAAATATATTATTTTCATTTTAAAAATAATTGGGAGAACAAAGGGGGAGCTTTCCATATGAAGAATCAATAGCCAGGACGAGAAAATAATTTTAGGTACACACCCACATAATAAGATATACTTTAAATCTATGAGCAAAATTGATGGGATTATAAGAAACAAAGACAAGCTTGTTAATAATTATGGATTTAAGAATCTTAATTATTATGTCAAAAGAGAAAGCCAACAAAGAATAGAATATTTGAACACTCAATTTAAAAAAAATTGATCTGATGGACATACAGAGTATTTACAACTAATAATTTGAAAATATATAGTGTTCTCAAGAAGACAGAATATTTGTAAAACTGTATATACTGGACAATAAAAAAGTTTCAACAAATTTCAATGAAGAGGTAGTCTAAAGATACTTTTTATACATTGAGGTTGATAATAACAAAACATTTTAAATTTGAAAACATTCTAAATAACTCTGGTAAGAAGAAAAATTATATTGAAATTTTAAAATAGTAGAGCTGAAGAGTAATGTACTTATATATCAAAATAGGGGAATATCCAAAAACCAGTGCTTCGATATACATATATATGTGTATATATAAATATATATATATACACACATATATATATACACATACATACACACACACCACAGTGATTCTCACCATTGTGTACATCCACAATACATTAATTTTAAAATATATAACTATCGGTAAATTGCAGAAAGATCAATTGAGGAAAGGGATCAGGGGGTAAGAAGAGGGAAGGGGAAGGAGAGGTACTGGGATCTAAAATAGAATAAGATATATTCCATGCTTATATAATTATGTCAAAATGGATTTTAATGTCAAGTATAACTTAAAAAAAATCTAATGAGAAAAAAGAATAAGGTCTGATCTCCAATACTTATGTTAGAAAAGAATAAATTAAAAGGGCTAAGTTAATTAAACAAAGAGATAATTCTTTTTTAAAAGAATTACAATTTAGATAAAACTGTTTGTTGTATGATTAATAAAGAAACAGAACAGATGTGTGAATGTTAAGAGTGAAAAGTGTATAAATATTAAAATTTAAAGAACAAGAGAATATCATTAATAAATCTATAGTAATAGATTTGAAAACAAAAATAATTAAAACTGATTTTTAAAATAGAAATTCTGAGTAGTTTTTTTAACTGTAAATCCATAAGTATAAATCTTCCTACAAAGCAATTATCATGTCCAAATTGTTTTCCAAGTGAGTACTACCAATCTTTCAAAGTTCTTCTAATCTGATTTAATTTCTTTCAGAAAAACTAAAGGGAAAACCTCTTGACTCCTTTCTATTAAAGTCAGCATACCAATGATTTTAAAAATTAGATATAAAAATTAGAATGTGGAATTAAATGACATAGCTATATCACTCATAAATAAATTTTACATACTTAATATTTTCAAAAAGACTGTGTAAACAGGAAATATGTTTTGACCAAATTATGCTCATCTTGGAAATACTATGGAAATTTAATTTTAGAAAATCATAAATGTTGATTTCTATCTTAACAGAAAAAAAAAGAAGGTTATCTCAAAAGAATCAGAAAGGAAAAAAGGGATTGACAAAATTCAGCACGTTTATGATTTAAAATAAACTTAGTAGTCTGATAATGCAAAGGAACTTCTTTAACTTAAAAATGATCATCTATAATAATCTTACAGTATGTTCCTCAAGGCAAGGAAATTTAAGCATAAGTGTACCTCAAGCATTAAAATAAGAGCCAGCAAATAATTTGTGCTCATTTATTTATAAAAAGAATGAACAGATAAACAGGCACATATTAGAAGCCTGCAACTGTAAGAAATATTCTCCAATGTTTAATGCTCCAGAAGCATCAAATGGAGGAACAGTATGAAGATACTAGCTATTGTTGCTTCAATTGGACATTACCTAGGATTCCCTGGCAAGTACAATCAGAAAAGGAAAAAAAAAAGTAAAAACAAAACTTGACAAGGTGGAAATAAAATGCCTTCTTTGCAGATTACATATTTGTTCATGTAGAAAATCTATTAAAATATATGGAATAATACAAAATATTAAAGAATAGATTAATATTTAACAAATCATGCCCAGATATCAAAACAAATTTGAGATGAAAAGTGAAAACAAATTTATGAAAAGAGAATTACTTACTAAACATGAAATCTTTCAACAGCACACAGGAAATCAATATTTCCTCCATAAAAACTCACTTCTCCCATAAATAAAAAATACTGTATTCAAACTTAAAGTAAGTTTCAAAACTGGAAAATTATTTGAATGTTTT
Organism: Tamias sibiricus; assembly: GCA_025594165.1. NCBI lineage: Eukaryota > Metazoa > Chordata > Mammalia > Rodentia > Sciuridae > Tamias > Tamias sibiricus. The sequence continues at coordinate 132,915,993 of CM046662.1, forward strand.
TGGGTTTTTTTGTTTGTTTTTTCTAAATCAATAAGAAAAGGACTGTGAATTTAAAAATGGGCAAAGAGGGGCTAGGGTTGTGGTTCAGTGGTAGAGTGCTCATCTAGCATAGGTGGGGCACTAGGTTCAATCCTCAGCACCACATAAAAAAATGAAATAAAGATATTGTGTCCACCTACAACTATAAAACTAAATAGTTTTTAAAAAATAAAATGGGCAAAGAACAAAACAGATTTTACAGAAACAAAAATGGAAATAAACATATGTAAACGATTTAGCCTCATTCATGACAAAAAACAATTAGAAATTAACCTAAAATTTGTTATTCTTTATTTTTCAAATGAATTAACACAGTTGATTTGTACAGGAAAAATTGGTTTAAACTTTCTGCATGGCAACTAAGTATAGAACCTGAAGGGTTGAACATTCTTTAACATGTTGGTTTCGATCAGGCAAAGAGCACTGGCTTGGGAAAGGCCAATTTGGGTTCAAACTCTGACTTTATCTATCACTAGCATTTCAAACTTGAGAATGTTAAATGGGAAATTAATACCTATATTTTGTGAGAGAGATATGAGCTAATGCTTACGTAGGGCTTAGCTAAGTGTTAACCCCATACAAGTACTCAATAACTACTCAGTCATTATCAATTTTATATTAAAGATTTATTTTAACATAATCATCAGGGACATACTTAAGGATGCACTTTGTTAACCACTGAGATTTTAAAAATAATTTAAAACTACTAAATGACATAGATGTTGAAAATATGAGAATTGTTACGTAAATAAAATAGCTATTTTATAATAACTATAAGAAGAAATATTTTTAACATAGGAGAAAATTACTGTTGGATTAATTGGAAATATAAATTTTTAGTTTTGAGTTCAAGTTTCAGTATAATTTTAAACATGCATTTTTGTGCTATGTGTTCATATGTTTGTATCTATGTATAAACAAATTTGAAAATCTAAGGTGGTCTGATAGGAAAGGAGAATGAATAAATTCAGTGTTTTTGTTGATTTCTAACTGTGGGAAGATTCTTGGTCATACTTTTCTTCTTTTTTTTCACCCAAACATTAAAAAATAAGAAATATTTCTTTTGTAACAGATAAACAATATACATGCAACTTTTATACCTAAAAAGAATACTTTCAATAACTAAAGGCATTGAAGTATTTTTCTCCTGTCATTACTTTTCTTTGTATCTTTTGGCATGAATATTTTAACTGATTGTGATTCATCACTTATTTTTGTTTCATAGTATCACCTTACAGGGATAAACTTTCTGCTTGTTCCTGAGATACCAGATACAGACAGGGAGTCATTAAGCTAGTAACTTTGTAAAGATACTGTATCCTGGATTTAACATTTACTCCCCTGACAGAATTATTCATGAGATTTAGTAGAGGGGGATCAATTCAGGTGGAATAATATTACTTAGATGAAAGGCTACAATATGTTAACCAATTTCTCTGTAATCCTGATATATGAAGTAATTTAAATGTTCTCTATTTACCTTTTAAGAGCCAATAGTAAAAATATATTTTTTAAAAAACATAAAATTGTTTAATGCAACAATATTTGAAATTTATCTTGCCCTTCTGAAATATTTCAGTTTGTATTATTGAATGCAAAAGTTGAATTCAAGTGACAGTCAAGTCAACAATTCAGAAAACTACGATGACCCTTTCTGGGTGGAATCTAATAGTCCTTGCTTCAGGTATTTGAAAGGAGATTCTTTCAAAGTTTTTGAGGGCAGAAGGATGAGAGTTCGTACAATATGGATATTTCCAGCTAGGGAAGATTTGATATGGCATATCTGAAAAAGAGAATAGAAATCTGCCTTTTTAGTATTTCTGACACAGATGATCTACATTCCACACTTTGGAATATATATTAGCATAACCAGCACTTCTGAATTTTGCAAAAGTGCAAAGAGATTGGACCTAACTTCAAATTCCTGGGAGCTCTTTCTGCTTTCCTAGAATGATTCAACAATGACTGTAAGACATAGATCTAAACAGAACACTACATAATTTGACATGCAACCCAAACTGTTACACCTGTGGGATGGGTACACCTACCTTGCTAGTGATTCTACCACAATGTCAAGGATGCATCTGGCTCACCTTTTTAATGGAATAGAAACTCGCACAGTCTCTGAGGTCAGTTGGTTTGTTCTACCAATGAAACACTTAAGAATCCAGCTGTGCATTGGGATTGTCAAACAATTAGAACTATTTTTCAAATCTTTTGGATTCAGTAAAACTAAAAACTCATTTTGCCAAGCACTTTCACCCTTAATTTTTAAACCCATGTGTATTTTAAGAGAAATTTAATCCATATGTTTCTCATTCATTTACACTTAAATCATCAAAATGTTGTTTTGTAAGAGCTATTTGATGTCCAAGGTTTTCTGAGCTTTGTAAACCTCTTTTCTTAGAAACAGAATGTGTTTTTTTTTGCCAAAGGTTTGAGTCCCAGTCAAAATGCCAAAACCAGGAGGTTTCAGTGGGTTTCACACTTACCACAGAAAACTTCCTCTTTCTTTCGATCAGCATAAAACAAAACCCCAGAAGTCCAACTGACACCATTCTCACTTTATCATGACACTCTCTTGCTCTTTATTTCACATTGTTGTAACATCCTGAGGGCTAAAGTTTGGCTTGTTTATGAAATTTCTCCAATAGGATGATTATACAATCTCTGTCTGCAACCTGGGGCATCACTTGCTCAAAGTTGTTCATATAAATTACAATACAAAGCCAAAAGCACAGATTCTTGAAATTTATCTGGATACACACACACACACAAAAAAATCAGTTTATATTTCAAGAAGGACTCCAATTCTTTACAAAAGGTGCTAGTCCATCATTACATTTATAATTTCTTAATCAATAGCATAAATGCAATTAGAAAAGGACCATTGTTAGCTGAGGAACTTGTTATAATTTTTATTTACAAAAGAAATGGATACCATCAATAATTGGGAAGTATTAAATGTAAAAATTCAATAAAAATTCTTCAAAATTATTTCCACTTGGTGATCATAAGTAATAATTTAGCATACTTTCAAGAACAATGCTTTTAAAATTATTAAATAATTAGTCTTAATGACTTTGTAAAACACATTGCTTTATGTATTACATGAGCAACGAAGCACAAATACATCTTTAAGCAATTAAGGATAGGATTTTCTTCCAGTTATTTGTTAATTTTTTAAGTTTTCAAAAAGACACCATGAAGTGTTACCCAGATTTAAACTTTTGGTTTACAGAACGTCCTGCCTCTTGTTTTTGAGACAATTCACAAGGAAAATCCAAGGTCACTTAACTTGCGGTTTTGGAGTCTTACAGGTTTTTCAGTTTTTCTTCTCTCTTTGGCTGAACTTTTTGATAAAAAGGAGACATGGAGATTGTGCAACCTGGATGGGTTTTGTCCTTGTGTTTTGCATTTTAGTTAACTTTGATTTTTAAAAAACCTGATGGCTACTTTTAAGGTTTCAACCAATTTTATGTGTTTAGTTTTATGATTTTTCTTTAATTGCTTATGTAGTCTACAGCCTTCTACTAGTCATTAAAATGGTTTTGCAAATGACTTAAGTTCTGATGCTTTGACAAATAAAAACCAGGGTTATTATTCAGTCCATAATTGAACAATAATTACAATGTTGATTATCTTTTGTTGGGCTTGCTTAATAAAGCTCTAAGTAGTTTAGTAGGATTTATAGCTTCCAGGATTTGAACAAGAGGTCATAGAGGTCTTCACTTCTTGCCAACTGCCTTGTGCTTGAGTTTAACCCAATTTGTGCTCCTTTTATATCTACTCTCAAAAGGCAGGCCTGCACAGTGCGTTATAGAGACCTCTATAGCAGTCTAATCAAGTTATGTTAATTTTTCATTAAAATTGACTAAAATACCTAGGTAACTTAAAGATAAGACTAAATGAAGTTAGTTAGTCACTGCAAAGCCAGCCATGAAAATGACAGAACATTTAGATCAGCCACATGCATTAATGAATCCTGGACAGCTTTCTATAAACTTAAAATATTGGTTGGTGAAAACAAAATTTTTTTCTTCTATGTATTTTTCCGATAGTCTTTATAATATTTTTAAAGTTGTAGATGGACACAATATGTTTATTTTATTTATTTATTTTTATGTGGTGCTTAGGATCAGTCCCAGTGCCTCATGCATGTGAGGCAAGTGCTCTACCACTGAGCCACAACCGCAGTCCCCTGACAGTCTTAAATAAGGTTATATAAGAATTTGATTTCTCTTAACAAGAGCAAATTCATGATAATTATTAAATCTGGCTATTATAGGCAAAGACTAAAAGTTTGAAAATTTAAAAAATAAATCTTGTCCTCCTCAGGTAAGCTTACCTGCTAGCCTATGGAAAAAGGAAGAAGAAATTGGGAATATTGTTACATTCTATTTTTCTTTACAATTAGATTCTGGATCCAGCTCCAGACATAGTAAGCATCTCCCCTGTACTGGTTTAATAGAGATAAAGGAAATATGGTCCCAGCTGTACAGGAAAAATGACTCAAGGCAGGAATACGCCTTGTCCTTGTCCTTTCAGCACTATACATGTCCTTTGATTTTCACTTTAGTGTTTTCTTTCATATTCTGTAGATTGATATTCCTAAACATGTCTTTATAAAAAAAAAATGTTTTTAAAGAAAGAAATGTTTTGCTTTGATGTTATCTTAAAAACACTATATCTCTTCCTTGACTGAACAGTATTATCTACCTCCCAGGAGTGGGAGTTCTTGCTTAGATGCTTAGTTTAACTATGTCTCTTCTAAAGTCAGCTCAGAACATGGTTCCAACATCAACAGCTACCTCATGCTAAGATGGTCCTGACACTGTATTCACTCTAATGAATGTACAGCAGTGGGATCAACCATATGATGTTTGATCACATTGCTTCAAATAAAATGTTCTTAACAGAATGCAAGAGAAAAGGACAAACAGCATACAGCATTCTGGAATTTGAAGTAAGTGTTTTAATATTTTGTTTTACTAATTATAGGCACTGGGGAAATTACTGTTGCTTAATCTGTGTCTTTATAAAATGGGAACAATACTTACCTCACAAGGGTGTGTGTGTGTGTGAAAGAGAGAGAGAGAGAGAGAGAGAGAGAGAGAGAGAGAGAGAGAGAGAGAGCATGTATGTGTGTATGCACATGGTTTTGCTTTCTTTGGGGAGAGGATTAAATAAGATTAATATTGGTGAAAGCTCAAAGAACAGCATCTGGCACACAGAAAGCAATCGCTACATGCTAATTGGATCAGAAGTAGAAGAAAAATATTCACCTTCCTTTAAGGAACAAGTGCATGCATCAGCTGTTTGCTGAAAAATCAAAATAGGCAAGTTACAATTTCTGCTCTTGAAGAGCTCTGTTATATTTACTGGGCTGTAGGAACTAACTACATTTTCTGCATCATCTTACCATCACAAACTTCATCTACCATACCTTCATCCATTTGGCTCAGGTCAATGTGTAAGACAATCAGTGTCAATCAGGATAAGGAAATAGCTGCTAACAATTCATTTGTGTTTGTTCTCTGTCAATCAAAAAATGAGTTCTCAGCATGCTTGTATGAGCTATCTAAAATATATGTCTTTTATTATTTCTATTCCATGCAAAAGCAATATTGGTTCTAATATTTATTTTCCAGGTAGTATGTACTTAAGCAAATTTCTTCCTCTGTCTATAGTTTTCATTTGCTAGTGAATAGGCTAGACCAAATAATTTCTAAGGTCCTTTCTAATGTCAGCATTCTATTTTGTATGACTCCAGCAACTGATTTTTAAAAGAATTAATTAATTCTTACAAGATAGGTAATTGGATAAGAGGAAGCATTATACTTAAAAAGATGAGAGTAGCCAGGTGCTGTGGTGCAAGTCTTTAATTCCAGTTACTAGGGAGACTGAGGCAGAAGTCTCACAAGTCAAAGACCAGCCTGGTAACTTAGTAAGACCCTGATGCAAAATAAAAAGATTAAAAGGGATGGGGATATAGCTTAGTGGTAGAGCACTTGCCTAGCATGTATAAGGACCTAGTTTCAATCTATAGGACTGTAATACAAAAACAAAAACAAAACGGTGAGAATAGCTACAGTAAGAGTCATTATTCTAAATAATGACTGTTCATTAGTATACACAGTTAAATGAGGATGGAAAGTACAAAAATTATATTTAAATTATTTGTAATTCACACTCATGTTAATGGCTATTATTGGAGTTTTTAATATTAAAGCTCATATCAGTTCTGCAATTTATATATAACATGGATAAAACACTTTCTTTTTTATTTATCATTATTATTTTTTTTTTTGTAGCGTTGCATTGGGCATAAAACTCAGGACTTCACACACATTAGGCAAGTGCTCTACCACTGAGCTATACCTATAGCCCTAAATACTTAATTTTTAAAGCTTCAGACTTTTTTTGCACCCATAAAATAGAAGGAATAATACTCAAATAATAAAAATGCAAGGCCCTTATAGTAGTGCCTAACAAGAACTCAGTGATTAGTATTTATTACATTCAAGTAAACATCAATTATCTATTGACATCTTGGCAAACGGTTAATGACTTTAAACACAATCTTCCCAGTATTTAGTAAATCTAGCTTGTAGATACACAGCTTACTAGAAAAGACTGAAAAAACTCTACTTATTTTTCTCACGTAAAAAAAATATAGCTTGGGAAACAAGATTTAGCATTTAAGAAAAGTTGTTCAAGAATAAAATAGCAATTTTAAGAATGCCATAAAAGAATGTTTGTTAGGCAGCAAAATGATGATGTAGACAATATAATGTAGTATCTCATAACCAGGAGATACCCACTGTTAAGAGAACTCTGTGTAGAATTGTTGGCAATTAGGTTAACACAAATTGTTCAAATCAATGCAAATTGAAGAAAAGAAAAAAAAAAAACAAAAAACAAACAAACAAACAAACAAACAAAAAAAAACATTGCAAAAGCCCAAGGAAGAACTTGCAGGGAAACACATCCTTCAAAAACACACACACACACACACACACACACATTCTGGAAATTCTGGAAAAAAAAAAAAAAAAACATTTTGAGGTAAGTTCTATAAACTATTGAGCACAGTGTCTGACTCATCACATAGATAATAAATGTTGCTTCTTATTGAAGAAGCCACAAACTTATGGCCCATTGGGCAAATCAAGTCCACAGATGTGTTTTATTTGGCCCACGTCAGTTTTGTATAAAACGTGACAGCTTTTAGAAAGTGAAGGATTTTATAATTAAAAAAAAAAAAAGGTCTCTGGCTTTTCTTCTAAAACCCTGAAGATCTGCTATAACAGAGACTGTATTTCCTTAACACAAATCTACTGTAGCTAAACAGTTCCTGCTGCTTCCTTTAAACTTGACCTCAATCATTAAGGTCTCTACCAACTCACTCAGAGCTTTCATATCCACTTGCACCCAGTGTGTGCAGAGTTTCCTGGGAAAAACCTCCAGCCATTTCATTTTCTCCAGTCTTCTAGGGGAGGAGAGATGCCATCATAGCAGACTCTAGAAGAGAACACTTGGGACAAGCTGGAAGATAACTGATCAGGAAAGGTTTTGGAAGAAAAAAAAGAAAAAGAAAAAAAACAGTAAAACAGTTATCTTGCTTCCTTTGACTCTTGTCCTCTAATCCCTTTTCAGGGTTCATAGATGAGACTATTTAAAGTTTCCTAAGCACTTTAACTTCTGAAATGTGGCCTAGTGGAAAAATTAGCTCATCCTAATCTATGCTTTCAGGAAGATTGTTCAAAGTGGGGTCTGTTGTCTTTCTATGAACATTTAGTCCAGCTCACTGAAAAGAGCTAGGAGTCTATGGCAGAAGTTCTAGTGAGAAAGAAAAAGTGGGAATTTAGTGAAAATGTACTTAGGTATCTCTTTAGACATCAATACACTAAGTACATATATAAAAACACAAATGGTGTGAAAATACTTAATATAAAACCAGTGACTTGAAAAACTGTGCTCTTTATATGTAATATGAAAAGAATTGCACTCTGCAAGCATGTATAACAAATTAGAATAAATAAATAATTTTAAAAAAATAAAATCTAATTGGAATAATAGGCAGCTTAGTAGATTGCAAAGCAAGGACCAAGATAGAAGGTCTAATTCCCTTTCTTCTGTGAAATATGCCTTAGGATCAATGGAGGAATCTTGTGTTCAAATAAAGTTGAATAATCCTATTTTCCTTGATAATATTTGTCAACACATTTATGTGTTTGTCTAAGATATTTATATTCACTTTCATAAAGTATTGTCAAACTAAAAATATTCAAACAAGCCATTTCTTACATGACTAAAAAGACTGGAAAGTTCTGCATAGAATTTTTAAAAATATGCAACAACAATCTAGAGTTGTTCTGCAAAAGATTCTAGAGCAAGAGGAAAACCACAGAAAAACATGAAGAGAAGCAGGCAAGTTCTTCAAATGCTTTTATGCTCTTCTTTTACCTCCAAAAAAATGAGGATAACAGTCCCAATTCGTGTGGTTGGCATTCTGTGCTTGGTAGAATGTCTAACTCAGAATAAATGTGCAATTATTATTATTCATTCATCATTTGCCAAAAAACCCAATATCTTTAAAATTTAAAGTAATTAAATTTTAATTGTAATTTGTGATACTGCAGAGTGATTGCATTTCCTTGGCTTTCAAAAAGCAGAGTAAATAATATTATTTTCATTTTATATGTGAGAAATTTGAGATAGAAAAGATTAAGAGACTTGTCCCAGGACATCCAGTGCAGTGGTAGGGCCCAAAGCAAACCCCATAGCTCCTCTCACAATTCTGTGCTCCCTAGCCTTTCTCCTTTTAATAAAATTTGGAACAAAAAGAAAGTGTTCCCAAGACACTAATACATAAAAATAAAACTCCAAGTGGTCAATTATCTCTCTCTTTTGTATTGAGACAATGAATAAAAAATAAGACAATCTGCCTCTGAACAACTGAAGTGCTCACTGGTAGAAGTGTTAAAATTTAATAAAGCCCCATTTACTTGTTTGTGCATGGAATACTGTAGTTTCCATTTATATGGAAACAACTTCAGGCTGTGAATGATTTAATCCTATTTCACGAAAGTCCTCTTTCTAGACAGCCCAGTCATTGAGATATTGGCAGGCAAGTTCCACCTTTGTGACATTCATGAAGGTTAATTTTGCTTAGTTTCCACCTGGAAAGTACGATAAATATTGTGGACATTCTGGAATTTTCCATGAAATGTGGCTTGTTGAAATAGTCCCCCATATAAAGGCCACCTATTAATAGGTGACATAGTCCATTCCTCTTTTTTCCAACCTATTTGACATGGGGCAAATTCATTCTAAATCTGGGCAAAGCTAAAAACAAACTTTGTTTAACAAATGCTAATAATGTTGTGATCTATGACCTCTGTTACTATAAAAATGGCTTACCTCAAATTTTTATAGCAACATAAAGAGCTATCAGAATGCCCTATAGTTTAATGCATCATCAATAACATGCTCAAATATTTCCATAAGTATATTAGAAACCATCCTTTTGAATAAAACCATATAAATAAGAATATTCAAGTCACCAAGATTACTCCCAACCTATTATTCTCCACCAATTTCCCTTTTACTTTTCTTAGAGACTTTATTGATTAAAATAACAATATCAGAGGGCAAATGTCATTGTTTTACAACTACTAATTCTTGAACTCTTTTTATATTAGAATGAATTAGCTCATCCAAGGTGCTAGTTTAATTTTTTATTAAGTAATTAAATATCTGTCCTATTGGATCATATTACAAAAAGGAAAACAAAGCTGTAGTTCTTACATACCATTGTAAGTCAATTTTCAATGCTGACTTGAAAAAAATTAAAGAAAATATTTTGAGATTATAATATTCTTTTCATTTGCCTTTAGACAAATAAGCAATTTTCTACTTAAAATTATTTTTTCTGCCCTAACAATGTATTTTGTGAAGTTTTTATAATTTACATTTTTTAGATTTTTAAATATAAACATTTAAGAAGTCATTCTAATACATTTTGATGGATAAAATTCAAGTTACAATTGCTTCTTTTAAAAAAGTGTAGTGCTACACACTATACAGTAATATCTTCTTTAAAATAGTTCTAAAATTAGAAGCAGATCTGTATTTTCTTTTCACTGCACTTGCTCCTTTTCCTGCTTTTACTGGAATGTTTTTGTTATCCACAAGGATACTCAACAGCTGTACTTTCTCACAGAACTTATTAGCAGCTGTGAAATGCTACTGTCCTAAATAGCATTTGTTGGTGACTACTGAGATGTGGTTGCTGTGATAATGAAATGACTTCACAGGGTTCCGACAGTCTTCAGTCAACATTTACTGGAACCTACTTGATTGCAAAGTACTGAATTCACTCACCAAACAGTCTAACAGAAGAAAGAGAACTAGGCACTAAGTTAATTAAATAGCATACCAGTGGGGACAAATTAATTCCACATAAATTAAATATTAAGCTCTGAATGTTGGCCAAATAAAGTATAAAATAATCCAAAGAAGAATGAGACTCCCACTTCTACCCAAGGGAAGGGAGTGGTGATGAATCAAAGAACCTGGCAGTTGATTCAGTGGCTCAGGGAGCATCAAAAATAAAACTGATGATATTATAACAATGAAACACACACACTCTAGTGCACTGTGAAGCCATATTTTGCCGAGCATCTGTAGATTGAGGAAAGAATATGTTACCATCCTACTTTGGGGATAGAAAACTGTCTTAGAGAAAATGGCATTATATCAGATGCGAAGGAGATCAAAACATGAAAAAAATGTTTAAAAATGAACGAAGTACACAGCTAATATCATACTCAATGATGATTGATTGAAAGATTTTCCTTTAAGATCAATGGGCAAAACAAGTATGCTCACTTTTACCACTTCTGTTTTGCATGATACTATGGGTCCTACTGAGAGCAATTAGATCAAAAAGAAGGAGGAAGAGGAGGAGAAGGAAGAAAAAATGGAGGAGGAGAGGGGGGAGAGAAAAGATATAAAAGGCATTCAAATTGGAAAGGAAGAAGTAGAATCATATCTGTTCATAGACGATGTGACCTTACATGTAGAAAATCTTCTTAAAGATACCCCATAAAACACACACACATACACACACACACACACACACACGCACCCCCAAATGAATTCAGCAAAGTTGCAGAATACAAAATCAACACACAAGAATCATCTGTAAATTTTACACCACTGATGAACAAGTTGAAAATAAAATTAGAAAAATAATTATATTCACACCAAAAACAATAAAGCACTTAGGAATTAAATGACCAAGCAGGTAAAAGAATAGGAAAGACAGTGGAATGAATCTGATGTAACCTTCCCATGTACATACGTGAATACACCATGGTGAGGCTCAACATCATGTACATCCACAAGACCAGGATCCTTATTAGAACAAGATATACTCTGTGTTCATAAAAATATATCAAAATAGATTCTACTGTCATGTATAACTAAAAAGAATTTTAAAAAGACTTATACACTAAAAATGAGAACACATTTCTGCTGAAAGAAATTAAAGAAAACACAAATGAATGGAAAGACATTCTGTGTTTATGGATTGAAAGGCTTAATATTGTTAAGCTGTCTATACTACCCAAAGCCATCTATAGATTCAAGGCAATCTCTATTAAAATCCCAAGGACATTTTTATGCAGAAATAGAAAAATCCTTCCTAAAATTCATATGAAATTTCAAGGAATCTTCAATAGCCCAAACAATCTTGAAGAAAAAAAATCAGAGATCTCATACTTCCTATTTCAAAACTTGCTATAAAGCTATAGTAATCCAAACAATATGGCACTGGCTCAAAGACAGACATACAGAACAATAGAATAGAGCAGAGAAACCACAAATAAACCCTCACATATCTGATCGAATAATTTTCAATAAAGGCGCAAGATGATTCAGTGAGGAAAATAATCTTCTGAATAAATTATATCAGAAAGGGATTGGGGCTATGACTCAACAGTAGAGCACTCATCTCACATGTGTGAGGCCCTGGGTTCAATCCTCAGCACCACATAAATAAAATAAAGGTATTGTGTCCACCTACAACTAAAAAAAAATTATATCAGGAAAACTGGATATTCATATGCAAAAAGATGGACTGTTTATATCATATACAAAAATCAACTTAAAATGGATTAAAGACATATAACATTGCAAAAAGTGTTAAATTATACAATTGTTAGATGATAACATAGGAGAAAACTTAATGATGTTGAATTTGGCAATGATTTCTTGGATATGATAACAAAAGTATGTGTGACAAAAGAAAAACTAGATAAATTAGACTTCATTATATTTTTAAGTATTTGTGTCTCAAAGGACATTACTAATAGAGTAAAAAAAGCAACCTACAGAATGGAAAAATATTTGTAAATCATGTTCCTCATAAGGGTTGATATCTAAAATATACAAAGAACTTCACAGCAACCATGAAATAAAAACCAAGTTTATCAGCTCAATTCACTAAAGCTAAATTATGGAATGTATAAAGAAAATGTGATATATATATATTTTTTTCCAATGGAATATTACTCAGCTTTAAAGAAGAATAAAATTATGGCATTTTCCAGTAAATGGATGGAGTTGGTCACTATCATACTAAGTGAAAGAAGCTAATCCAAAAGAACCAAAGGCCTAGTGTTTTCTCTAATATGTGGATGCTAATTCACAATAAGTGGGGTGGGGCACTAGAGAAGAATAGAGTTACCTTAGATTAGATAGAGGGAAGTGAAGGGAGAGAAGGGGAGGGGATATGGGGACAAGAAGGATAGTAGAACAGAACAGACATTATTACTTTATGTATATATGTACTGCATGACCAATGTGACTCTACAACATGAACACTCAGAAAAATGAGAAATTATATCCCATCTATGTTTGGTATATCAAAGTGCATAAACGCATTCTACTGTCACGTACAACTAATTAAAACAAATAAAAAAAATTAAATGAGCAAAGAACTTGATCAGACATTTCTCCAAATAAATAAATAAATAAAGGATATAAATGGTTGGTTAATAAATGTAAAATGATGCTTAACATAGTAATCATTAGAGAAATGCAAATAAAAATTGTGAGGAGATGCCACTTCATCCATTACAATGAGCACTGGAGGAAGAGGAAGAGCATAAAGAGGAGGAGAAAGAAGAGGAAGAGGAGGAGGAATAATGAAGAAGAAGGAAAAAATGGTATGTAGAGAAACTGGAACCACCATGCACTGCCAGTTGGGATGCAAACTGGTATGTCTTCTATGAAAACTAGAATGACCGTTTCATTAAAAAATTAACAATATAATTACAATAAAATCCAGCTATTTCACTTATGGGTATATACCCAAAAGAATTGAAACCAGGGACTCAAACCGATATCTATATGCTCACATTCATTGCTGCATTATTCACATAAACAAAAGGTGGACGCAATCCAAGCGTTCATCAGCTGATGACAAAATATGTTGTGTATGTACAGTAGAATCGTATTCATCCTTAAAAAGGAAGGAAATTCTGATACATGCTACAACATCTATGAACCTTAAAAAATACTAAAGAAAATAAGCCAGTCACAAAAGGACACATGCTGTATGATTCCACTTGTTTGAAGTCCTTAGCACAGTTGAATTCATAAAGACAGAAAATAGAATGATGGCTGCCCAGGGCTGGAGGAAGGGGATGTAGAGATTTACTGCTTAACATGTATGCAATTTCAGTTTGGGAAGAGGAAAAAGGCTCTGGAGATTAATGACAGTGACAGTTGTCCAACATTATGAGTACACTTAAATCCGTTGAACTGCACACTTAAAAATGATAGAAGATTCTGGGCGTGGTGGCACATGCCTGTAATTTCAGTGACCTGGGAGGCTGAGGCAGGAGGATCACAAGTTCGAGATCAGCTTCAGCAACTTAGGGAGGCCATAAGCAACTTAGTGAGACCCTGTCTCAAAACTAAAAAATAAAAGGGTCTGGGGATATGGCTCAATGGTAAGTTCAACCCCTAGTAGCTAAATAAATAAATAATAAGCTTGATGTTATGTACATATTACTCTACAATCTGAAAAATAAAAATGATAAAAATATTTTTTTAGGAGAAAAGTGATAGAAATGAGTCTGTTCTGTTTGATAGAAGATTCTTGCCATGAAATAGAGGGACCTTAAGGGGAATTTGATTAGAGATTGCAAATAGAGAAGTGAAAAAATATCCAAAGTAGCATTAATAGGTTTGAAAATATAAAACTTTCACCTGGCACTGAGAGTCAAATAAAAAAGCAAACAGAAAGCAGCAGATTTAGATTAGATCAACTGAAATGAGGCGTCTGAGTGAAACACAAGCAGAGAAAGCAAGAAGAATTTAAGGATAGGAATTCCCAGGGGACTTCCTATAAGAAAGAGGGCTTGGATCCATACAATCATCTCAAAATCGAGTTTGTTATATACTACTAGCTTCAAGAGTGAGCACTATTCATGATTTGGAGAACCCGTACCTCTCAATGATACCTCATCAGAAAGGCAATACGTGATAATGGAAATATTAACAGCAAGAAATTAGAGGGTGCAGAAACCAGGCTAGATGTGTAATCAGCTTCATGATTTGGGGCCATCCTTCAGCTTTCTTCTTCTCAATTTTCATATCTATTAATAAAAATCCTGAATTAAAAGAATTCTCTAGGTTTCTTCCTGATTTCCTATTTTGTGATTTTATGCAGCTTTAAATCCCTTTGATGGGGGATAAAAACTGCCTGTCAACAATGAAAAAAAAGACTTTCAATCAAAAAACTGCTACAGATGGTACTTAGATTGAAATTAGCAGCATATTCCACATAGTATAAATGATCAATGTCCTTGCTTTTATAGATAGGGAAAAGATTGAAGAGAGTAGAATACAATGTAGTATCTAAGATCAGGTACAGTGTTACCTACTGTATGAGTGAGACCTATTCATACAGTGCCTGCTATGAGTAGGACCAGGGGAAAGCACCATTTAAAGAAACAGGCTGCCAGTTTCACAGATTATACAAGATGTGGCTATTTACCCGCTCACTGAAGGACAAACACAAGTGTCTACAGGAGTTATCTGTGAAAGCAATAGTTGTAGAGGCAGCTCTGATTCTCATGACTGAAAAGCAGGAACACTGTCAAGGAACTTCATCTCCAGCAAATTAGTCCTTCAAGATACCCTAATACCAATACCTGCTTCTGAATGTGAACATTCAGACCTCCAGAGCTGGTTTCCAGAGACTAGAGAAGGAAGTGGTTGCCTGACGCTTGACAGAACTGACTTAGTGCACAGGAGAGATTCCAAACAGGGGATGGGATTGGAGGGAGAATGAGAGAATAAAGGCAGCAAATCCTGCAGGGAAGCAATTTGACTCTGAAGGAGAACCAACTCTGCTCAGAGGAGACTAGAGAGAAGTAAAGAAGTTTCTACTTAACTGTTCCAGGAGTTTTCAATTTAGGGGTATCAAGACATTACATATTCCTCAAACTATATAAAAATGATTTCTCAGAAAGTTAACTAATATTCTAGAATAATCCTGCTTGAATTTTTTTTGGGGGGTCTCCCTGCAGAAAGATATAGTTGAAATAAATTATTAATTCAAATTTATTAAACTTCTGTTGTATGCTACATATCCTGCTAGATTTTATGAGTGAAATTTCATATTTGAGTAGGGGACACAGACCTAAAAACCATTATAACATGGTATGGAATATGCAGTTGAGGTTATGTGAGCACTGGGCAAGCACCTCTACTCAGCCTGAGATGAGTAGGATGACTTTCTGGGGAAGCCATATTCATCATGCCCTTCAGGAAAGAGAAGGTTAATCAGGGCAAGGGGTAGGAAGAGTGCAAGCTGAAGAATTCTAGACCAAAACAGCAGCTTAGACAATGATGCATTTGTGAGAATCCTCATGTTGCAAATGATCTCGTGTTCTCAGACAATAGTTGCATATAAGCATAGTTGCATTTTAAGCCATGAAACAAATAGAACAAGACAGTTGGGAGAAAATAGTGAATTGGAGAAAGACAAAGGAGAACTACCATTAACCCATATCGTCACTATAAATGTTTATGCTCCACCAGTGGAATATAAACTCCACCAATTATCCATTAGACAACCAGAAACCACAAGAAAGCATATTTGAAGTGGGTGTATGAAAGACCTAAAGGAAGCAGAGTTTGCCAGCCAGGCTCTTAACTTGCAAAACGTTCTACCCCTAAAAGAACGTTCCCACAGTTTTACCTTCATTTCCCCCAACAAGAAGCAAATGTCTACTCTCTGAAACCCCTGATATAAATGAAGTAAATGATAAAACAGTTCTAGTAAACATACTGGTAAAAAATACTAAATAATGAAAACTAAGCCATAAGTGATGTTTGGAAGAAGAGAACCAATCTCACAGAAATTCTTCAGAATCTTGCAGTCTTCCACTTTCTTGAGCAATTAGTGCTGGGACTGGCATATGTGTTTGGCAAATAAGACATTTATTCTCATCTTCACATACCTCTACCTCCTGCAGGCAAAATATAGCCACTCCCAGCTCTACCTCCTTGTTATGCGAATGGCTGCACCTGGAGAAAACACCAGATGCAACCATCACTATAGGAATCCACTGCAACAAGACTGAGCAGCTGGTACTGTTCTGGTCAGTGAAGCCCAATCCTCTCCCAGTCTATACCATGCTCAAGGAATGTGAGGCACTTCTTCTTTTGCACTTTAGTGAATTTAGAGACAATTCTTTTTTCAAAGCTCACTAAAATACAGGAAAAAATAAATAAATTGATCTTTCTTCCTAAAATTCATCTTTCTGTAAAGCCATTACTTTTCATTAGACTATGCATGGCCAATTGGGCAAAGAGTGGAACTATTTTTTTTTTTTTTTTGTCATGAAAATGAACATTTTCTTCCTTTTAAATTTTATTTTTTCATTTGTTCTTTTTAGATATGCATGAACAGTGGAATGTATTTTAACATATTACACATACATGGAGTAAAACTTATTCTAATTAGGAATCCCCTTCTTGTGATTATACATGATGTGGAGTTTCACTGGTCATGTATTCATATATGAATATAGGAAAGTTATGTCTAGTTTATTCTACTGTCTTTCTTATTCCTATCCTCCTCCGTTCCCTTCACTTTCCTTTATCTAATCCAATGAACTTCTGTTCTTCCTCTTCTCTTTTAATTGTTAGCATCTGCATATCAAATGGGCATAATTTTAAAAAATAATAATTTTTATCAGTTGTAGTAACCCACTGAAATAAGAACTCTCGGGGGGTTAAATATCTGCTTGGATACCTGTTGTTTCCCTTGTGGTCAAGTAGGACGCTGGGAGCTGTGGTTTACTGCCACTTCCCAGCATCAGGAGAGAGGATCATACAGTATATCCCCAGCCCAAGAAAAGATCAAAATTCAAATCCAAAATATAGCTTCTACAGAGCACATATTACTTTTTCAGTATTGTGAAGTCCCAAAATTGTAAGTCAAACCATAACAAACTGGGAACTGACTATATATAAAAATCAAGATATAAAAATCCCTAAAAGTTTTTTTAAAGACTATCACTCCAAATTAATAATCTCCCTTCCATAATATTTATCCATTTCAACAGCAAATATGGAGAACAAGCTTAGCACCTTTACACCTCTCTACAATTTTCATTTGTAGCCTGAGTCTGAATCTGGTGAAAATAGTGGATCTTATTTATTTCATACTAGTTGCTTTCCTTGCAAAGTACAAAAGAGGGCTCTGCAGTTCCCATGACTCCAGGAAAAGGAAACATTGACGGTAGAGAAGGGCAAGAGCTTTAGAACATGCCAAGCAAAGGTCAAACTCAGCTCTGAGATACCCAATCTAGAAATGCAGTAGAGAAACACTTCTGAACAGCACCCCAAGAAAACCACACACACCACCTAGAGGGAGACCAGAAGTGCCTACCAAACCAAAGTAGGGACCAGGAATATAGCACTGACCTGCAACCAGTTAGAAAAGAAGATTGATGACCCCCTCTTTCTCATCCACAACTCCCTACCAGAGATTTTAGGAATCAATAAAGAGAGAGGAAATATCTCTGAATCAGACAATATAACCTCTCTTCTATCTTCCTAGTCACAATCTCAATTGATAGTGGGTAAGGGATGATCTAATTTTGATAACCAGAAGTGACCAGAGGATTATAAGTTTACTCAGCATGTTGAGATATAGTAAAGGGGATAGAGAGGCAAGATAGCATAGTTGAAAGTAATAATAAGAAAAAGATGTTCTTTAAAAAATAGAGACAGGATACCAGGATACCAGCTAAGGCTGCCTTCTCCCTCCTGGGAGAAGGCTATGTTATCCTTTTTTAAATAAACCCTGCTTTATTTAAAAAAAAAAAATAGAGAATGTTGTGTATATGTATATATGTATATTGTATATATGTATATTGCAGTTTAACCAAATCAGATAAAGGTATATTATGTGTACACATATATTCTATGTTATACTCGCAAGTCATAAGATTTATTGACTTACTGCAAAACATCATTAAATTTCTTTGATTTAATAGAATAAAACTTTATTTTTTTAAAGATTGCATTTTTTTTAGTTGTTGATGGACCTTTATATATTATATATATATATATATATATATATATATATATATATATATATATATAGTGCTGAGATTTGAACCTAGTGCCTCACACATGCTAGGCAAGCACTCTACCACTGAACTTGCCCCCAAACTTAATTTATTTATTTATCTATCTATCTATTTATTTATTTATTGGTACCAGGGATTGAACTCAGGGGCACCCAAACACTGAGCCACATCCAGAACCCTATTTTGTATTTTATTTAGAGACAGAATCTCACTGAGTTGCTTAGCACCTCACCATTGCTGAGGATGGCTTTGAACTCCCAATTCTCCTGTCTCAGACTCCCCAGCCACTACAGGCATGCAACACCACACCAAGCCCCAAACTTTATTTTTATTAATAATAGTCTATATGTTTTAGGAAAGAGCAATTAAAGGTCATTCCCCATATGTAAGACTTCCATTTGCCTTTTTATTTCTTGTGTTTGTTATCTGTCCTTGAAATACCTGTGGTATCAGTTAAACTCAAAAGCAGAAGTTCACCTCAATTCATACTCCGAGAGCAAGCACAATGCAGAAAATATAGCACGTTCTCTTCTAGTGCTTTAGAAAACTACATGTCCTAATGTCCAACTGTAGGAAAGCAGATTATAACTGAAACAAAGGGCAGCCCAAGTGATGTGCTCTGGCATATGTTAAATTTTGAAGATCACACAGCAGCCCGGTGGTGATACTAACGGTATCCCATTCACTCTACTATTAAAGGAAAGGGCAAAATTTCAGCAACCCTGAATTTATTTAGTTACAGAAGGTTTAGTGAACTTCAGTTCATGTTAAGGCCTGTTAACAGCAGGAAGAATCCAGATTTCTGCCACTGAGGACTGGGGAAGCCTGGTGACATTAATAAGATCCAGATCCCCAGGCCAAACAACTGTGATCTTCCTTATCCACTGTCCCACAGGGTGAGTTTGCTAAAGCTTTTCATCTCCTCTCAGTGGTTTCCCCTCCTCCCCCATCTGTGATCTGCAACAGGAGACAGGGAAAGGAAAAATAAGAGTAAAAGCCACCAGAAATTACTGTTCTAATTTAGCATTAGCAGGAATTTGTAAACCACCACTAAGTAGATAAAGCTAAGAGCTACTAACTACAAACATAACCAAACAATAACCTCTGTGACTGTTTAATGGAGACCTTGATTAGAAACACAGAAGCCAGGATCCTTTACTGGAAACCAGGGAGCAATAATGTATTCAGATAGAAAAGCTAATAGGGCTGCACTCCAAATAAGCATTCTGGAAAGAAAAGAGAGGTAATTGGGTATAAAACAAGTCAAAATTAATACTGCAAGTTGAAAACTGGCAGTGAATTATCATGAGGTTTATCAGTTAACACACCAGGAATTAAAAAAATTACAACATTTAGAAACATTTATTTTAATTTTGCAGGATTGTACATAATATAGGTAGATATCTGGCTTTTATTTGTTTCAAAATGTAGTTTGTTGTTTAGGATTTAGAGTGACCAGATGATCTTCCTCACAGTATTAGATGTCTTATTTCCCAGTTAATCACAATAACCATTGCATATCTTTATTTGTTTCTAAAGGCTTGCCCATGCATTCAAAGAGCAAATTAAAATGCAGCTGGCAATGGTTGTAAACTGCAAAAAATCACAGTTATCATATTTAACTTTGGTAGGTATAAATTTGATACAGACATAAAATGTCTAAATTTATCTGGTTAAAGTATCTTTTACATTACCTGGCACAGGTGTTTCCCCATATTTAATTTTCTTAGTTTCCAACAGTTAATTGGAGAAATAGTGAAGCATCTCACACTTCCTAGTGATATTCAAAGTCAGTACTAAGGAAAGTATCCATTTTATTGAGCCAATACTATGTCATCCAGGAGAGTAGTCTCCAACCACATGCCATTAAAATTTAAACTAAAATAAGTAAATATAAACAGTTCAATTCCTCAAACTAGCCATACTTTTAAAATATTAGGTATTCCTAAAAATTTATATTTTCAATATTAAAAGTATATACCATGTTTTATGTATTTAATTTCTCTATTTTCTGCATGTATGGTCCCAAAAGTAAAATTTGAAGTAACTAATTAGTGTAAAATGACAAATTCAATAAAGTTTTTAAATAACAATGAATTTCAAGGATGTAACAAACAGACATTTTAGCCAGGTTATTTTGATATGTAATTTTTTTAAATAATCAGCTTAAATTAGAATAGACCTATATATGCTATGTGTATAAAATAGAAACAATTATTAATCACAGATTGATAGTATAGAAAAATATTCAACAAATCATTAGTTTGAGTATTTTTTTTAAATAGTGCTAAATTGTTATCAAATATATCAGAACACTCATTCTTTCTTACAATGTATTTTTGCACAGAAGTCAATGATAAACTAGTTGAGTTAATCTCTAAAACTGAAGCATATTCACTATTGTGCTCAATAGCATCAGTAGGGGACATGTATGCATCCTCAGTCTCTTAAATGATATCAGTGATTTCAAAAATCACTTTTCTCCAAGGCTATGGGATCTGATTTCTCTCTCTTAAGATAGTCACTTGTTAAAAATACCAGTATATAAGTTCATATATATATATATATATATATATATATATATATATATATATATGTATATATACATATAAATATAATCAGAGCTTTCACAAACACTGTTCAAAGGAAACACTTTTTCTTTGAACGTGTTTGATAGCATTTGGAGTGAAGTTCCGCTTAAATGTATGAGGAGTTAATATGTTGCCTGTAACTTAGCACCTTTGTACTGGGGTAGTGGGAAGGGACAGATCACTTAGTGGTTTCAGATGTTAGACTTTAATGAACTGGGATGGGTTTCCTTAGCATGACACCAGTTTATCTGGTTTATTAGCTTTGTAGTTTTAAATTTTTATTATTCTTTTGTGTCTGTAAGCTTTTTCATGACTTCTCTTCCATTTGAAAAATGTTCCATTTGTTGTGTGATGTAGGAAACAGTCAATTAAATATCCACTTAATTCCCAGAATTAGCTCATTCCATCATGATTCAATTTCTTTTAAATATATTTCCTTAAGGAAATTAAAGGATCCAATCGTGCAGGCTTATGTCGATTTTCATTAACACTCTCAGCAATTAAGAACTCAGCAAGGAGAGCAGGAGAATGTGCATTTCAAGTACTTTTAAATTTAAAAAAAATCAATTCCAGCATTTCTTACAATATGTATTTACTGAATATATATATATATATATATATATATATATATATATATATATATATATATTTTCCAAGAGGCTTATTTAAGTTGTCAGTTAGCTGCACTTTGGGCAATATGAATATTAGAATTTAATAACATGAAATATGAAGTTATTTTCTCTGTATCCAAATGCATTGTTAGGCCACACAAATTATCTACCAGTTATATAGAAGTCTTGGTGAGAAATCTCAGACTCACTGGCATGCTCATAACCCCAGTCTAATGTGTTGTTATGCCTGAATTGGGTTTTTTTTTTTTTTTTTTTTTAATTTACCATGTGTGGCCTGCCTGGACTACAGTTAATGGGAGCAGACATGGGAACTAAGTCAAAGGAACCACCCAGTAATGAGTCCATGAGAAAGACTCTGACGAATGTATCTATTCTGGAGATGACCTACTGGGCCAATTGGAACCTCTCTACCCCACTATTGGGAGAGAGACACAGAGAGACAGAGAGACAGAGATCAGTTATTTTGCAATTAACAGTATGAATAGAGATGGAGAAGTGGCCACGGCCTGTGTAAGAGCTAATAGAATTGTTATTAATTACCAGATCCACTCTCAAACTACAAGACCTAGATTTTAAAATAATAATAATAATAATAATAATCTAAAAACCTAACTGGTAACCTACAGTGTTTTGTAATAACTCATTGTTGAGGTGTTTGAAACATTTTCCTTGCCTTCCCTTATTTCCCTTACAACAAACTCTCTATTGACTGAAGCAAACTAAATTTATTCCTACAACTTAAAGCACATCAAATATATAGATTATGATGTCCAAGTCCTCTGGATAAAAATATTTTTCACTGATTAAAACCGCTCCAGTTAATAGTGAAGAAAAATGAATAGAAGATATACTATAAAGTGTTAGCTTCTTGAAAGTTGGTTTATGAATTATCTTTCCTTTATGAATTAAGAAACAACTCTGCAAAGAGTACATTGAATGGTGGAAAGATTACAGATGTCATTGTGTCTGTTTGGGCCTCATGATTCTGTCTACAGATTAGTAGGCCCCACTGAGCCTATTTCATTTGACAAAAATCAACATCAAAATGAGCTCACCCAAACAGAAGTGAAATAAAGTGGAAAAATAAAGGCAATGTTTTTCATACTCTTATGTATGAAAATATGCCAAATCAAATAGGAGGAAAAATATATTTCTAGAGGCCTCTTCAAATAATCTTTAATAATCTTATTTAGTCAGTTGCTTCTATATTGTAAATTAAGAACATGGAGGAAACCATAGCCAAAGATCATTAAGAGAGAAGATAAAAATACACAGATCATGAAAGGGAAGCATCATAGGTCCATTTGCTTCAATATTGTATGTACCATTGCTGATCTGACTCTTCTCCTATCCTTGGAAAGCATAACAATTGGTTTGGGCCCTCATTAGAATGTGTTTTTCTTCACCCAAATAAAAATAGCTGAACTCTTCACTTACACACACCTTACAAAAACAATAACAACCTTAGATAAAATCATTCCTCACACTTTCATAATTAGTTTGAGGTCTGGGTGCAGAAAGGGAAAAAAAATATCTGTGTTAAATATTGTAAGACTTCCGCAGTTTTATATGTAACATCAGAAAGAAGGACTCCTACACAAGGCCATTCTCATGGTTTTCATTATCACATAGAGTTAATCAAAAACAGTTCAACCTCAGGCAAATATCACCCTGGGATGAAAGTATTAAAGAGGACTAAAGCATCTTCATCACTTGGAAACTAATTAAGCTTGATAAAGCCCAAAGCAAAGCCAATTTTATCAAATTTTTCTCTGAAGTATGCTTCCCTAAATACCACCCAATTCAGGGTTGATAATTATACATTATACATCATCAACCCTACAATAGAGTGTATCAATACCAGACGGACAAATACCTGTCTCTACCATGTACTCTGGACACATGAGGAGTTTTAAATATATACCTGCATATTTTAATGACTGGCACATTTATCATGAAACAACATGTTAAGAGAATACAGTGCTATTGTTTAAAAACTCAAGAGCTAAACACTAAATGCAGTATGCAATCCAGATGGTAAATTCTCAAGGCATAGGACTAGAAGAGAAAAATTTTTTAGAGTTGTTTAGGCTTTTTCAGTCATGCAGCTTTTTAGCTTGCTTTTACCTTTTAGCACTAGCAAGAATTTAACTGCAATGAAAGCAATTAGTATAGCTAAGAAATAGGATTTGTTACAGGACCTCTGCTTTTTAAAAAAAACTTCTTTATTCCTGCTGAAATGGCTTGGCTATTTAAGTTCTTGTGTTGCACTAATTAATAATGAATAGAGCACATTAGAGTCATTTATTTACCTAACTTCCTATTGCATGCAAGCTAATACACACATGTATTATTTACATGTAGTATATGTCCTTCTGCTATCTAAATTTTGCAGGATGAGGAAGAAACAGAGAACTAATTTTCAAAGTCTGTTTATGTGTCATGTGTAACTGATAAAACAACTGGTTAGAGTATAGACAAATATCAAGAAAAAAATGCAATTTCCTTAATTAAAACATTAGACATTTAACCATGCCAAATCACGTTGTAATCAAATAAACCCAGAACTTATTATTAAAAACAAGCACTTCAATTGCAGAATTTCAAATAACTTAATTGTATATGGAAAATGTGGCTTGAAAATATAAACACAATTAAGACAATTTGTTTTAGGCTCTTTGGTCGGCCTATTTAGAAGGATAAAAGTCTTGGGTATATTTGAGATTAGATATTAATTTCTAGCTCTTCGTTACAATAAACCATTTAGTGTTCTTGATTGTTCCTGCACAATAAACAACATTGTCTTCCTTTGGCTTTGGGTTTTTTTTTTTTTTCTTTTTTCTTTTATTCTTTTTTTTTTTTTTTTTTTTTTTTTTGTATGTAGGTTAAAATGCTTTGAGAAGTTGCCAAAAATCTCCAGTAGACATGAGATATTTGATACAATGTCCACTCCAGGAACTCAATGACCATATATTCTACCTATTTATTCTAAACTCCTAAAATGAAGCAGCAGTCTTTCGATAGCTACAAACATCATCTATCGACTTTTCTTGACCCAGGTTTCATATTAACAGAGTGTAAATTAGTTAATAGTTATTAGGGCTACAAAAACAACATTGGGATGAGCCTGGTAGTAACCTGTCAGTAAGGATATTGTGTTGTTTAGGTCTAGGACTTTATCTGGGTTTTCAATCAGGCGCAGCAGACTTGAGCTAGGGGTCCTTGTGGACAACCATTGTGGTTTTACTTGTTTGTTTGATTTGTGTTTTGTTTTGTTTTTGTCCTTATTTGATTATGAAGTCACACATGAAAACATTAGTCTCATGCCTAAAACCCTAAAAGCAAGCCATTCTTTAGCTGGTGAAATTCAAATCTCATTTTATTATGTTGTCAATGAGCTGCTTAGACTTTGCCTTGGCTTGTTAACATGATAGCAGACAGATGAGAAGAAATAAAAAGTACTGGCCTGTGAAAGCCAAATCAAAGAGCCAGATTGAGGGGCTTCTCAAGTTACTCAGGTGAGGCCCTAACTGCCTAGCTAGTGACCCAGCTAATGGTCGGAATGAAGGTTCCGTTTGGAGGATCCCAATGTTAAAACACGGTATTCAAATGTCTGCATAAACGGCTGAGAATTTGCCTTTTCTTTGAAAGCTTACTATACAATAAACAAAAGACTGGTATTTGATACTAACCAAACATAGAGAAGGAGAAGACAGTAACAATGGATGAATGTATTCAAGACATGATTCTTTATGTGGCCCTGGAAGAACTTTGGGGTCTGACATTTCTCTATTGCTCATTTTTAATGGTAAACCTATTTGCCATTTACCAGAAAACATACTCATTTACATAAATACCTAACAATATAAGTTACATAGAAATAGGATAATGCTTTCACACAGTGAAATGTCAGAGAGAGAGAGAGAGAGAGAGAGAAAGAGAGAGAGAGAGAGAGAGGAGAGAGAGAGAATTTTATTTATTTTTTAAATGACTAGGGTTTAAGAGAGTACTTGACAATACTCTGAAAAAAATATTTTATGTGTTATAAAACACACTGGCATTGTATCTGAGAGCATTGAATTCTACAAACTGATATGTCTTTTCTTTCTTTTAGAATGATTGCATGCTGGACATTGAAGCTTTATTTCCAACTGTCAATGAAATAAATGGTCCTTAGTTTTCAAATTGATTTAGGAAGCCCAAATTGTGTGTTCTTATAGCTCTTTTGTTCTGTTTTACACACAACTTTACTGTTTTCTTCACTTGAAAGATTTTAACTTTCAAAGGCAAGTTTACCCTAAAAGTTCATGATAATCAATATCTAATAATCAGATGTCAAGAATAAATTTTATTTCATATGCCTGTTCAAAACTTTTAGAATATGAAAGCCAGTTGTGAAAAACAAAGACTTGACTAGTAGTGCCATCTAGCATCACAGAGAAAAAGCTGTTCAACTACTGTGCAAGACACTGGAAAATGTAATAAATTGTGAATGTATTATCTCCTTGATCTATTTCCCAGGGGAAAATAAGTAGACTTGATCAGTGGTTGGAAATGCACACCTAACTCATATATTCAGGGATAATAGATTGTATGTTATGAATTTCAGTGTTTTCAGGAAGAGATAATTAAGAGCAGTAACAGTGAGGTATAATTTCTGGTTTGCTAATTGTTTTGCCACCATTATTTCCTCCATTTACGAAAACATACTAGAATTAGTGAATAAAATGATATTCATATACTGAACTATTGACTATAGAATAAAAGCAAATCACTTACAACTTCCACTATTTTGAGTAACAACTTCTGGCTTCTAATACCTGATTGAGACCTGCAAGTGTTTTGGGTAATGAATATAGACACCTTGAGATATAATAAAATGCTAATAAAGATGTCACAGATTAACCAAGTATGGAACTAAGGACAGTTACTTCAATCATCTCTGTGAAGTGGCTTCTTATTAATGATAATCAAAAATAATAAGAGAGTAGATGACTCATGGCAGATCTATTTCTTTCTCAATTCAGACGGCCTCAGCTGGAGATATTATGGAATGTAAGTGGATCTCTTGGAAAGGGAGGAAACCCTGGAACATAGGTCACACTCCAGGGCTTGCTCCTCTGGGAGTGGCTCAGCCACAAAATTAAAATGTGGGAAAAGGAAGGTTAACTTGAGCTGCTTTTAAACCAGTGTCCAGGCATGCAATGTCTGGTGAGTAGGACTCCAAAGGTAAACAGGCTATTCAGCAATAGGTATATTTTTAAGACCTCAAACAATTAGGATTAGGTTTAGCACTAATAGATTTCATAAAAATGAAGTGTGAATCTAGCAACAGTATGTCTAAAGATAATAAATCGCTACATAATACATACCAGACATACATATGTAGTAAAAGTAATCTTAGATACTTACCTCCAAGGTGGCAAGATGGCATAACCATTAGGAGCACAATTCTGGAGGCTTCCTGCCTTACCACATACTAGCCATGTGATATCTGCTACCTTAGACATTTTGTCAATTTTCTTGTCAGTATAATGGACAATAGGTTTAACATCCAGACCCAACACAGGATAATCATGAAGACTGATTGAAAGACAGTAGTCAGCATTCCTGTTACATAATTATCCAATGGAAATTGATTTATTTTATTATTGCTATTTTCTTCTGAGGTTGAATTTATCTGGATGGATCTGTCTATAGATACAGGGTCCTTGACAGCTCCAATTATGTATGACCAGGGATCCTGCTGCCCATTACTAATATGCAAACACATAATTCCTGCCCTAATGAAATTGAATATTTAACACTGATACAATAGGAACATAGGAGTATTTGTCCTTGATGGATAAAGTGATAATATTCTAATATATAATTGCATGCAACATTTATATATTTAACAAATTAAAATGTAATTGATCTTTTCTTTTCAAATTTTAGATTCATCTTAATACCAGATATTGTCAATCTACTGTTGTGAATAATGTTTGTCACTAGTTATCATTTTTCCCCTAAAATACAGATTTTGATGTAAAAAAATGCAATTCTTCAAAAATGTGTAAATTAATCTTAAACAAAAATTGTCACTGTTATGACACCTATCCCTCTGTCCTTTTTAACTTTACCCAGATTTTGACTTACAGATAATTACAAAGAAGCTTGGTGAAGTTGCACAGAGGAAGCTTCATTTTTCAACCCCCAAGTGGGAACACAGACACTACAGCATCATGGAAGAGAGAAGATTTTTTCTTCAAGAATAGTCCCCACACCTCAGTTTACTTCTTTTGCTTCCACAGTTGACTTTTGTCCTCTTCCCAAGATGTTCAAGCATCTAATATAAATTAATAGAAACACTATGTGAAACTGAATTATTTCTGATTTATTACAGACACTCACAAATCTGATTTTAGGTGACCAAACTAAGGAATTTTGGAGACTATGGGTGATTTTTTATTGTTTTTCTGGGTACTTGATTTAGACTGAAGGAGAGTGACCAACACAAGTCTTTAACCCTTGAGAATGGGAAGGCGAGACACTGGATTATATACCCCCCAGCAGAGATTCCAGAGCATGAGAAACCCCATCCCAGCTCTGCCCTTCTGCTATGTTAATTGTGTGAACATAAGCATCACTAAAATGCATTTTACCTTAATAATGAGCAGTCATTTGAAATGTGGGATTATTTCTCCTAAGCCCTACAGGACAGGCATGAGGCTAAGCATTTGTACATATAAGTAACAGCCTTGAAAGCTGATGTTCTTAGCCCATGAAGGTCCACCTGCTTTCTAGTCTTATTCTCCTTTTTCCTACTCCTCTGCTTATGAAAAAGATAAAAGGATAAATTGAATGCAGCAGTGCACACTTGTAATCCTAGCTACTCAGGAGGTTGAAGCAAAAGGATCACAAATTCAAGGCCTGATTGGACAACTCAGTGAGACCCTATCTCGAAATAAAATGTTACTTACCACTCAACTGTATGTTTAAAAGATTGATTCTGAGCTTCATAATAACTACAGATGCAATCAAATCATAGTTTCTGATGGAGTCTATTTTGCTTTCTTGGAATACTTCCTAATTATATTTTATCATAGTACACAGTTAACATCTAGTTCAATTTTTAAGTCATATACTTTACTTTGGACCCAAGTAGTGACAAATGGTCCATTTACTGTACAATATTATGAAACTTCTGGTTTTACCTTTCTGGTATCCTATATTTTTCACCCATTGTAGAGAAACATTGGTCCATTAATCATAGATGCAGATGGTGTCCATCTGGTATCCATCTTTAACTCTAAAAATGGAGGCATAAGGATACTCCGAAACATTACACTTTCAAAATCAAATGCAATCTAACAGCTCAAAAACAAAGTTATTTGATCCATTATGACTTTTTTCCATAGTCTTCATCTTGTATTACAAACAAGTTAAAGGTTTTTTTTTTTTTTTTTTTTTTCCTAAAGAAGGACTTGTAACTTTTAAGTTCTTACTCCAAGTTAGCTAACAAATATCAAAATAATTATTAACTAATTTTCCATGTATGGTTTATCTCAGAAATCTGTTGGTAATCACAAACACGTGAGACATCTTCTGAAGTTTTACTTTTAGTATATTAGTTCTTTGAATAAGAAAAATTCAAGTATTTCAGACCTGAATGTAATTCAATTTTTAAAAAATCATAGCTTCTTAAAATTTCATCCTGTACCAGATTTTATACATATGTGTGTGTGTGTGTGTGTGTGTGTGTGTGTGTGTGTGTGTGTACTCATATTTTTTTCAGGTCACCAATAATCATAATGAAGATTTTTAATTCTATTTGGTTTGTGTTTCTAAATTAAAATGTATCATGACAATGCCCTTCAGAGATACTGTGAAGATACAGAGAAGACTTCTAAAGTATATTAGGTACTCTCACAGAAATATTAAATACAAATATACACCATGCATTTAATAAGAAAAATATCATTGAACATTTCAGAAAGAAAATGAAAAACATGAATGAATACTTGAAATAAACACTTCCATGAGACAAAACAAGAAGCAGAATATCAATAGAAATAATAGCTTTAGTAAGTTTAATGGTAATGTTTTGAATAAATATCCACAGGCAATACTCTATTCTGTTGCCAATGTAAAAATTTTAAATCATCAAATTTTTATATATGCTTTCCCATGAGTACATACTGGCTTCTATTAACAATATTGCTAAATTTAGATTCTAAATTTGTTTGTGTGTCTGTGTGTGTGTGGTGTGCATTTCAGTTCTTCAGATTTAAAGTGGCTAAGTTGTTCTTTTTATCCAATGTTTCCATTCCTAAAAAATGTGTGAAGCCGGGCGCAGTGGCACACGCCTGTAATCCCAGTACTTGGGAGGCTGAGGCAGGAGAATCGCAAGTTCAAAGCCAGCCTCAGCCGTGGCGAGGCACTTAGCAACTCAGTGAGACCCTGTCTCTAATAAAATACAAAAAAGGGCTGGGGATGTGGCCCAGTGGTTGAGTGCCCCTGAGTTCAATCCCCGGTACCAAAAAAAAAAAAAACAATGGGTGAAGACATAATATTATCTAGTCCTATATCATGTGTTTGTCACTGTGTGGTATGGATACATAGTTTATTTACTAATTTCCCCTATCTTCATGTTATTGTTTAGGTCTAAGAAGTTACCCTAAAAGCTCATGTGGCAATGTAAGAATCTTCAGAGGTGAGATGATTAATTCTGAGAACTGTAACATTATCAATGGATTAATTTATTTGATAGATTAATGACTTGAATGGATCATTGGGTGGTAAATGCAGGCAGGTGGGAAGTGACTGGAGAAAGTAGGACACTGGGGGCTTGCCCTTGGGGGTTGTGTTTTGTCCTGGGCTTTGTCTCTACTATGCACATACCACCTGATACACATGTGACAGGTATGACTGTACATAGGACAGGGAATATATTTGGTACAGTTTCTTTACTGCAATTATTTAAGTATGCCAATGACAACTCGAACTGTAGAGTGGTGTTAAAAGTGTAGCTGATGATCTTCAGATGGGTGAGCCTCTTCTTCACAGGAACCTTTATGTGAAGGCTGGATCAGCATCTGTCAACTATAGCTTAGGAAAGAAGATAGGACTACATGTCCTGAAAGATCCCTCGCAACTCTAAAATGTTCTGCAAAGTCAAGCTGGTCAGCACAGGTTACATATGACTTCAGATTTTTTTTTTAAAGGCAAGTTTAGTTAATATTATAAACAACATTGTAAATGACTTTCCAAACAGTTTAAAAGAAGCTGTTATTTTAAAAACCATAAACACATTAATTGTAAGCAAATGTACAATTGCTTATAAATTAATTTTATCTGTTCCCTAAAGCAAGTCTTATTTATGTTTAGTAAGAGTTCGCTAACAGGACCTGTTTTGTGAACAAGAAAAGAAACAACAGCCTACTGGGTGGAGAGCTTTATGAAGACTTTTCAGACTTTTTCAAACTTTCCACTCATTCAGCAACCTCTCCTTTAAATCAAAGTTAGCAAGAGTTCATTGGAGAAAAAAAAAAAATCACTTTCATGGTGCATCTACTCAACAGGTTTTCATCTTTCATCAGAAAACCACTTAATGATGTTTAGGCTATTTCTACCAGCTATCCCCACTAGCCCTTTCCTTCTCAGAGCTGAACAAAATGCCAATATTTAAGGTCCAATAGTCTGAAGTGGCTAAATCCATGTTGAGGGAGTTTTACCATCTGTTAGATCTCTCCATTCCATGATCACAATGTGTTTAGGGAAAGAAAATGTGTGTGTGTGTGTGTGTGTGTGTGTGTGTGTGTGTGTTTTCAAAAGAAAAAGAAAAAAAAAGAATGAACTTTCAAATACAATGCCCTTCAGAAACAAATTTACCCACTTGAGGTTTGCCACTGCCTGGGGCGATTAAAAACCAAAACAGGATGTTTTTCTAAATGAAGTGGCTGGTTTACCTTACTTTCTCATTATAAAGAACAACCACCCACCTGGGGGTCACTGTTTTGCTCTGGAGGAAGAGCAATTAAGATTCAATTTAAGTCACTTAACTCTCCAAGTTTAAAAGTCCTGCAAAAAACCTAATAGTTCTCAGGGATCTCTGACAATTGTTATGTACAATTTCTGATGTTTTTCCATGTCCTTCACAATTGCCTTCACTCCCCAAATTGGCTGTATTATTTTGTCATCTTAAAAATAATTTAGTAGCAGTGTTTCATTTAAGATTAATTCCTAACACTCTTTCTTCAGAAGTCTCTAGCAAAAAAAAAAAAAAAAAAAAAAAGTATCTACAGAACTCATTACAACCTTCTCCCAGGGAGACGTTACTGTCTTTATAGAAGAAAAAAAATAAACAAATGAACAAAATACACCACGTATTAAGAGTAGTTTGCATGGCCAAAGTCACAGAGCCAATTAGAATAACATATACCCTTTCTGGAAAAGACTGTGATAACAATGTGTTTAGACTCAGAAAAAAAAAAAAAAAAAAGATTCAAAGTATGACACTTGACATGCCAGTACTTTGACACTAAAGGCCAGGTCTCTCACCCCCTATTCCTGGTCCATCCTTTTTCAGTATCAAACACAGGGAGGAATTTTCTCTGAATTCCCCTTTATCTAAGAAAAGTTCCTCTAGGAGAAATGCAACTGCCTTGAGCTGCCTCCCCATAATCTCAACAAACAGGGAAAATGAACACAGAAATGAGACTCAAAATCAAACATCACACTCTTAACCCTGGTGAACTTTGTCCCAGACCATTGTCCATTCTTAGGGCTTATTCATCTCCTTCAAAAATCACTTCCTAAAATTTCTTACATCATCCACTCTCCTCCTTTTAGGAAAAGGGTATGTAAACTCCTAAATCTCATTGCATTTTTTTTTTTTTTTTTTTTTTTTTTTTTTTAGTACTCACTTTCCTGTGACACCAGCCTCTCACTACAAGTAATGAATTGCATAGCTTTTCTCTTGTTAGTCTGTGTATTGTCTCTTAGTTTGTTTTATGAGACTCAATTACCAAACCTTCAGAGGGCAAAAAAGAAAAGCCCTTAAGATTGAGGGTCTAGTTATGAAGCAGAAGTCAGGATGTTTTTGAAATGGAAAAATGCATGATTTTATCTGCCTTTGTAATTTTTACTTATTTATTAAGTAAATAACATATTATATTATTACTTATATATTACTTAATTTTTATTATGCAAGAATCCTAGCTTTTGTAAATGTTTAAAAGAGTTGACTATAGCATGGAGAGGTAAGCAAAGACAGCTTGCAAAGTATTGCTAAAGCTTTAGTTCTTGGAGCAGAATTCTGAATTCTTCCTGCCTGATATGCTGCCATCTCCTCAGCCCAGCTCAGTCTGCAAAAGTGGTAGTTTTCTCATAATGGGTTTGACCACAAATACCAGCAGAAAGCTTTCAGATGGACAGACTCAGGGGTAAGGTGGGAGTGGAGGGGTGAATTCCATAGCATACAAACCAGGGAACCCAAAACTTTGCTAGTTTGCAGCTGCAATCTAATTAGGGTTAGTAGTACACTAGCCAAAAATTTAACCAGAGATCCTGTAAAGGACTAAATAAACTTTGGCTGATCAGAAAGCTATGAACATATACAAGGAGATTTATAGTAGCCTTGTAGAAAGTAAAAACCAAAACAGAGATTAGAATTGACTGAACATTGAATGTGCCTCTTCCCACACAGACCCATCAGCAGAGATTAGATACTGTGGACTTGAAGTGTTAGAGCACAGCCTTGTTACAAAACATTAGATTATGCAGATACAAGGGTGACCCTTAGGAAGTTAAGCTAAAAATAAAAATTAGAATGAAAACCTGACAGACAGATCAACAACCACATACCATAAGATTCTATAGTTTAATAACTCTAGGTAAATTTTTGAAACCACAGTAACAAAAACTAGGATTTGAAATTATGGTTGTTATAACATATTGCTATGATTTGGATCTGGACTGGCCCCTAAAGCCCATGTGGTGAAAGTTTCATGCCCTGCTTCGTGCTATTGAGAGATGGTAGAAACTTTAAAAGATGGGACCTAGTGGGTGTTTTTAGGTCGTTGGAGGTTTTCTCTTGAAGGGAATGGCAAGATTT
This sequence comes from Tamias sibiricus, assembly GCA_025594165.1. Classification (NCBI taxonomy): domain Eukaryota; kingdom Metazoa; phylum Chordata; class Mammalia; order Rodentia; family Sciuridae; genus Tamias; species Tamias sibiricus. The sequence continues at coordinate 132,950,041 of CM046662.1, forward strand.
CATCTTTTCCCACAGCTACCACTTCACTCTCCCTGTCTCCTTTGTTCCTAGCCATGAAGTGAACACTTTGTTTGACCACATTATCCCCACCATAATGTGCTGTCTTGCCACAAGACCAAAACAATAGGGCCATTCATTCATGGACTGAAACCTCTGAAACTATGAGCCAAATAAACTTTTTCTCTTTATGAACTGATTATCTCAGACATTTTGTTACAGTAATAGAGTACTGAGTAACACACATATTATGAAAAATGTATGTTTTTCACCAGACTGTAAAGACATGTATAGGAACAGGAAAAGTTTAAATCATACTTAGAAATAGAAAAAGTCAACTTCTAATGGACCCAGATGTTAAATTTAGCAGGCATTTCAGTGCAGTTATTATAAATGCATCCAAACAATTAAAAGAAACTATGATTACAGATGTTAAGAAAAATGTGATGATAATGATTCAACAGATAGATATCTCAGTTGATAAAAGTGTAACTTCTAGAGTGGAAAAGTATAATGCTATGCTTTTGATACAATTTGAGCATGTCCTCCCAAAGTTCATGTACTAGAAGCTTGGTCCCCAGTGAGACAATGTTGCGGGGGTGAAGGAACCTTAAAGAAGTAGAGCCATTGGAAAGTGGTTAGGGCATTGGGGGTGTTGTCCTCTGGAATAATTAATGTAGTTCTCACAGGACCCCAGTTAGTTCTCACAAGGGTAGGTTGTTATAAAAACAGTGAGCTTAGCTCCTGAATCTTTCTGGCTTTCTGTTTCACCATGTGATCTCTTCCATATAAGCTTCTGTCATTGTGATGCCACCAGCCAGAGGCCATCAACAAAGGAAGAATAGATGGGGCCATATCATCTTTTAAACTCCCAAACTGAAAACTAAATAAACATCTTGTGTGTATATGTGTGTGTGTGTTTATTGTTTTTGTAGTTTGTTTATTTTTTGTGCTGGGGATTGAACTCAGGGCCTCTGCATGAGAGGCAAGCATTCTGCCACCCAGAATACCCCTGGCTCCCAACTCTTTTCTTTATAAATTACCCAGACTTGAGCATTGTGTTAGAGCAAGAAAAAACGAACTAATACATATAATAATAAAAATAAACAACTTGGGCTGGATATATAGCTCAGTTGGTAGAGTGCTTGCCTTGCATGTACAAGGCCTTGAGTTCAATTCCCAGCACCAAAAACTAAATAAGTAAAAATAAACAACTCACATGATGGGATTAAGAATATATTTGAGGTGGCAGAAGAAAGAATAGATGAAACTTATGATCAGTGGACTTAATCTAGAGAATAGAAGACTAAAAAAAAAAAAAAAAATGAAAAGAACCTCAAAAGCTACAAAAAAGAATCAAATTACCAATATATGCTTATTTTGAATCTCAGAAATAGATGAATATACCACAATTAATACCTGACTTTACAATGAAAGCAACGGATGCCAGAAGACAGAAAAATTAAAACTGTCAATCAAGAATTCTATTAAAAAAATAAAACTTAAAAAGAAAAAACAAATGTAAGACAAAGAAATTCCCAGAAATAATACAGACAGGAAAACACTAATGCACAGAAAATGATAAAAAGTATTAAAATAGTAAATATGTCTAGGAACATGAAGCCGTATACCAAATACACACTTGTTTGCTCTTAATTTCTATAAAAAGTAAGATTATTTTAATGTAACAATGATAGCACTACATTGATGGATTTTAAACAAGATTTCATGTAATATATGTGATAATAGCACAAAATAAGGGGAAATAAAAGGCTTTACCAGAGCAAAAGAGCAGGAATTAACAGCAAATAGACAAAAGAGATGTTAGGAGATGATGGTAGTGTTCTAAAACTGGATTGAGTTGATAGTACTCAATTGTACAAATTTATTCAAAATCATTTCATTATATAATGATTGGATGTTATTGTATATAAGCAATACCACAACCATTTTGAAAAAGAAATCTTTGCAAAAGTGTAGATGATTTCTTTCAGACAACGAATCAATAGAGTCTATGCTTCTAATACAGTTAGAATTATTTTAAGTAGTTAATTAGCTTGCTGAAAGGCATGAATAAAGATTTAAGCTGAATGTATACTCAGGAAATGGAAAGAATACCAAATTAATTAGAAGGATTGATACTGGGAAGTCTTTATGAACAAGATTCAAAAGCTGTTTTAAAAAGACCATGAGGGAGGCATTAATATTCTGCCAAGAATTCAGGTTTTATAGGGTTCTTGTATTTACTTATGTGATGTTTTACAGAAGCATAGTGTGAACAAGGTAGAGTGCCAAGGTTTTTCAATGCATCTTTGACCTAATCCTCAGAACAATTAATGACAGTGAAAACTATTATATCAATTTTGCAAGTGAGGTTGTTGAATTTTCCACAAGGTAATAACTAAGGTCAAATTGTATTGTTGGCATATAAGAATAATATGGGTGTGGTCCAAATTTATGTCTCAGGTCTTTCTGTCTTCAGAGTATTGTCTAAACATTCTGCAAGTCTGCCTCTTAATTGTGGCATAATTACCTCTTCCCTACATAATATACTACATAATATTTCTACAACTGTTACTGAAGAAAGAAAATCAAGTAGTTGTTAATTGTATGTTACTCCTGTTAGAAATAATTGGAAAAAGGAGGAATTTTGAGGTAGAAAACAGAAAGTGAAACACATGTAGCTTATATATGTCTGGTTTTCCCAATTCAGTAGATTTAGAAGAAATGAAGAAAAATAAATCAGAAACTTGCACCCTCTTTACTGGATCTACTTGTTAAGAAAATAAAGAGTGAAGACCTGTGTAAGCAGAACCAAAGTACTTAGCTAAATCAGCTTAACTATGCTCTTGTATAAAGTCCTCTTAGAAAAAATTAAAATGGCTGAAAGCAATGAACATACTTCAGCATTGAAAAATAAGGAAATTCTGCCATAGTGACAACTTGAATTAATCTGGAGAACACTATGCTAAGTGAAATAAGCCAGTCACAGAAGGATGGATACTGCATGATTCCACTCATAGAAGGAATCTAGAATCATCAAACACATAGGAGTAGATAGTAGCATGGGAGTTAGCAGAAGCTGGGGAGAGGGGAAAATAGGAAGTTGACATTCAATGGGCATAAATTTTCAGTAATGTGAGACGACTAAATTCTAGAAATCTGCTACACAGCATTGTATCTATAGTTAGCAATAGTTTATTTTGCACTTAAAAAATCTGACAGTAGATCTTATGCTGAGTATTCTTACCATAAACAAAGAGGACAGAGGAAGTTTAGGGGTGATAGACATGTTTATTACCTTGATTTTGGTGACAGATTCATGGATGTATACATGTGTACAAACTCATCAAGTTGTTTAAATATGTGCAGTTTTCTGTATATAAATTATACTTCAATAAAGATGTTAAACAATAACAGAAGTGTTCTTTTAAATCTGAAGCATCAAAATGACTTTATTTCTGGGAAAGCCTTAGGAGTCACAAAATACAAAAACATTGAACATTTAGAATTTTATATAAAACTTCATTCATATTACATGCATCACATAACAAATGAAGACCAATAATCTGTATTTAAACATGAAGGAAGAATATTTTGAACAAAGCTGCCTGTAGACCTTTTTACACTTGTGCCTTATTGATTTACAATGTGAATGGCACCCCTTAGTAATGTACAATATACAACCTGCTCTCCCACACACAGTCCATGATGTCAACAGCTTCTAATAAGCAAGAAAAGGCAAATTGGAAATACTTGCAGAGCACCCATTATAGGTTATGACGTCAATGATATGTAATTTGCTTTCTTGCTTTTTCTATCTTCATGAACATAAAGAAGATTTATAAAAGGTTTCCTGAAACCTTTTTCCCATTAATTGGTTTATATAATTAAAACACAGATTCTTTTGCCATGAAGACCTTTAGGAACATATAAGGCTTGTGGCTGAGGTGGGAAGGCAAGATTCCAAATATTCATCTAAAAATTGAAGCACTCTCCCAAGAAAGCAATGTGAAAATTCTCAGCCTAACAAAAACCTCTAACTGGGCTGGGGTTGTGGCTCAGCGGCAGAGCGCTCGCCTCACACGTGCGTGGCCCGGGTTCGATCCTCAGCACCACGTAAACATAGATGCATTATTGCATTGTGTACAACTAAAGTAAATAAAGCAATATTTAAAAAAAAAAAAAAAAACCTCTAACTCATAATATCACTGGTAGAATATTACTATCACTTGTTGCCAAAAGTAAAAATGAATTCTCAACACCAACCTATGGCACTAAAGACATATTTAACATTTAATACATCCCCTGTAATGGAAGTACATATTAAGGTTCTGAAGGTGTAGGGACCCACTTAAGTTCACACAAAGAGTAGGAGAAAAATCAAAAGTAGAAAGATTTCCTGATTTCTGTCTAATCTAATGCTTCTAAGATTTCTATTGAAACTCTGGATTTAGAATGTTTGGTATGTGACTAAAATATTCAAGTGGACTTATATTGTAGTTTTAGGTAATCAAGAATGTAATTATGTTATAAGTAATGTTATAAGTATACAGACCTCAAAGTTTATATTTTAAGTTAACATTTATTGAACAAGGCACAACTTTATAACATGTATGTGATCTCATTTAATAGATGAAGGAGCTAAACGCTGTTATTTATCTTATTCACAAATGAGGAAACTAAGGCTCAGAGAGATTAAGTATTTTATTCAAAGGTAGCAATCAAATAGTGGAGTTAATATCACTATTCACCGCAATTATTTTGAGCATTACAGTGTGTCAGGCATTCTTATAAACACTTTATACATATTAACACATTTAATCTTCACAACAAATTTGTGAGGTAGTTATTCTGTTTCCCTGTTCTATAAACAAGAGAATTAATGCACAGAATCTAAGTAATTTCCCCAAATTCTGCAACTGGTAAGCAGGCAATGGTGGGAAGTGTTAAATACATACAATATGGAGTTTGGCCACATTGCTTTGTTCTTGTCTACCATTATCACATTACTAAGCCTTACTGAAAGGTCCATTTATTCATAGGGGTTCTCCATAGACAGAGAACCAATAGGATGTAAATACATAAGTGAGAGGTGATTCATAGGAACTGGCTCGTGCAGTTCTGAATGCCAAAAGTCCTACAATCTGCCATTTGCCAACTAGAGAACCAGGAGAGCTGGAAGTGTAATTCAGTCCCAGGTGTAGTCCAAAATCCCAAAAGCCAGGAGCTGGAATAATCCAAGGACATAGAGATGCATGTCTCAACTTCAGCAGGGAGAGTAAACTTGCTCTTTCCCAGCTTCATTGTTCTATTTATGCTCTCAACCAGTTGGATGATGCCCACCCAAAGTGAGGAAGCCAGCTTTATTCAGTCCACCAATTCAAATGCTAATCACTTCCAGGGATGCTCCCCACATATAATGTTTTACCCACATATAATGTTTTACCAGCTCTCTGGTATTCCCTTGCATCTTCCATGTGTCACAGCTCTATGTTCAATCTATTTTGGTTATCTAAATTTCTGATACACCAATTTGCAATAGAGAATATTAAAAGGGAGAAAAAGTACTTCCAGAAATGTTTTGCTTATTTGCAACTATAGTCATGGACTGCACAATGATGCTTATGTCAACAATGGACTCCATTTATGACAATGGTCACATAATATTATACTGCCTAATGACATCATCATCATGTCAGTGTTCATAAATACTTCCTATGATGTTCACACAAAAAAGAAACTGCCCAATAGCATATTTTTGAGAACATATACCTCTGTTGATAAGTGATGCATGACCAAAGAGATAAAGCACAGAATAAAATAGGATCATGTTGTAAGACAAACACTACTTACATTTTCTATGGATATAATAGAAATATTTAAGTATATTTGAATATAATTTTAAATTATGATAGTAAACAATCCATTTAAGGGATTTTACTGATTATAGATTATATTTGCAGAACATCTTTTTTAAATTTATTTTTTACTTGTTCTTTTTAGATATGCATGATAGTAGAATTTATTCTGATATATACCTTTATCTCCAAAATTATTGTGAAGAATTCCTTTAAAACCTCAATCTCTAAAAGGAGAATGACTTATTACCAATTCTCTCTCTTTTCCTCCCTTTCCTCCTTTCTTCCTTTCTTTCCTCCTTCCTTCCTTTCTTCCTTCCTTCCATCTCTTTCTTTCCCAGGGCCTTGCTTATGCTAGGCAAGGGTTCTACTGCTGAGATATATCCTTAGTCCCCAAATTTGATTTTAAAGCAGGAGAATAGTTTTCATATGCACTTGTGAATTTCAATTATTTGTAACATTATAGGTGAGACAGTCTTTTAAAGTTGCTATTCTTTTCCATGATAGCCTTTCCATCCTAGTTTTTAGTATTTTGTCCTATGAATCTGCATTTTTTTTCTTTTCTACAGTTTTTGATCTAGGGTTTTTCTTTTTTATTTTTAATAAAGATTTTATTTATTTCCTTTGTAATTACATCTTTCCTCTCTTAATCGCTCCCCCCCATCCTTCTTACCCAAAATACTGCATCTCTCTTTCTAATGTGTTTACCATCCCATGTTTGTTTTTCTAACTTGGGGATATTGAATACAGGGCCTCATGCATGCTAAGCAGGTGGTCTACCACTGAGCTACTCCCCTAGCCCACATCTCTTAATTTTTTAAGATTTTCAGATAGCAATTAGTATTGTCCAATGTATAACTCTTTAAAAAGTGTCAATGTACATCTAGTCTCATTTATTTTCACAACAATATAAGATGTATGTTATTATTCCCACTTACTAATGAGGAAAGACTCTTTAAAATTTAATGTGTTGCTCAGAATGTTTAAGCTAAGGTAACCAGCTCAAATTTTTAGCCCAGGTATTTAGCTCCACACAATTTACTCCATCAATATGCAAAGGAATTGCTTATTTACTCTATTAAACATCAACTAAAATATTTAATGATGATCTATTATGTTCTCTGGACATGAAACGGAAATGAGATCCAATTAATCAACTTCATATTTTGGAGAACTTTGTACTCAACTGTATAGTGCATAAATCTTGAGGCTAGACAAGAAATTAAAGATTTAAAGTACATATTCCCTCTTCCAAATAGCTCTTGGGGGAGAAAAAGGAACATATTTTCCTTGAAAGTTCATGGCTGAATTCTCTGAAACCAAAAGAGACTAATAAGAAAAAATAATAACAAATTTACTTAATTAAGTTTTACATGACATGGAAACCCTTAGAAATGAAGATCCAAAGAAATGGGGAAAACTATGATTTTATATTTGTTGAAGAGTGGACAGCCATGCACGGGTATAATTGGACAAAAGTAGTATGATCTAATGGTATTAAACTGGGGAGAACTGAGCAAGGCCTGTGTGTTCAGATGCTTCCTGGTATCTGTGTCTTGAATTATTTTCTTCTGGCTACAGGGTGGATCATTTGCCACATGAACATCTCATGGTCTACTTTCAGGAGAGGTAGGTCAAGAGAATCTTTTAGGGCCAGCTTTCACATAGAAAGGCATTATCATAGATAAAATAGTGAGGTCAAATATGCCGTGTAGAGTCAGGCACAGTGGTCCACGCCTGTAATCCCAGCTGGTAGGAAGGCTGAGGCAGGAGGATTGCGAGTTCAAAGCCAGCCTCAGCAACTGTGAGGTGCTAAGCAACTCAGTGAGACCCTGTCTCTAAATAAAATACAAAATAGGGCTGGGGATGTGGCTCAGTGGTCCAGTGCCCATGAGTTCAATCTCTGGTACCCCTCCCCCTCAAAAAATGCTGTGTAGAAAGAAAATAATATCTGACATTAAAAAATATGTGGTAAAGAATGCCTTTAGATAATTAAGGTCATAGGAACTTCATTGGAAGGAAAGATCACTTCAAGCAACAAGGTGGTGGGGATTCATAACCCTTGAAGACAGATCTCAGTGCACCTGAAAGTATAGTAGTTTATAGTAAAACTGTTCAAAAAGTGTTCAAAAATATGAAATGCACAAATGCACAAAAAGAAAGCATAAGGCATGTTAAAGAGAATTTCAAAAAGCCCATGGAAACATAAATGATGATTTCTGCTGTGATGGGGAAATAAGTTACTAGGAGGGCTTTAGATGGATGTAGTAGTTTGCAGATGCAAAATACACCAACTACTCCAAGCATGTACAATAGCTAAACAAAAATGCAGTAAAACTATTTTTTGAATATTTATTTATTTGCTTTAGTTGTACACAATGCGTTTATTTTTACTTGGTGCTGAGGATCGAACCCGGGCTGTGCACGTGCTAGGCGAGCGCTCTACCGCTGAGCCACAATCCCAGCCCCGTAAAACTATTTTTAATGCAGTTGAATTTGTAAGTTTTTTAAAAATGGCAATGTTTAGGTATCAGAAATGAAGAGAAATTTCTAATCTGTAGCAAGTTGATAATTACACCATATATTTGAGTCTCGGGAGTAAGAATGGTTAGTAAAAATTTTAAGAGAACATGGTGCAGGATAAATATTTGGAACAAGTCCATTAGGATAATGCTGAAATAAAGAGCATGGGCTATCCCATTGATGGGGACAGGAAATACTCTTGTATGTCACATTAACAAAGACCAAAAATATTTTCCCACTAACTCATGAATTTAGTCCAGAATTGAGTACTCCTCTCCCCCAAATAGTAAGCTCTGAGTGGAGGTGGACTCACCCAGAAAAGGGCAAAGCACCAAATATGAATCATACAAATGTCATGCCAAATTTATGGTACATATGTAGTACAGAAGCAGCAGACTGAACATATAATATAAAAACTGTTGTTGAACCTCTAAAACCCTTCATGTTTGGAAGGGAAGAGCATTTGATATAATCAAGAGCAAACAAGAAAAATGATGAAATAGAATCTATAAGATAAAAATAAGATCAATTTTTTTTAAGAGGATTGATTTGGGAAAAAAATACAGAAATTTCTAGGATTTACAAGAAGCATGCTTCCTCTAGAAAAAAAATATACTAAAGTGAACAGAATAACAAAAATAAATCCTCTCATAGGTATACCAAGCAATATAATTTTCTTGAATCCTGGAAATCCTTGGCCATTATCTGTCTAGCCATGCTTAGTCTTGTCCACTTCTGTAAATTCCATTAGAAATACAGAGTAAATCCTATTTAGAAAGTGTTTTAAGTTTTCTTTCATAAACTCTATTTGGGGTGATAGCATTCATTTTATTTTTTTAACCTATTTAAAGTATTTTGTTGACCCTTTAATCAAAATATTATATATTTTTTCACAAATGTGTGCATATACATATGTGTGTACACACACACACACACACACACACACACACACATATGCATATCCAATTCAAGAACAGAATAAAAGAAAGACATTTTCAGATATACAAAGACTCTGAAGATTTACTGGTAAAGACTTGCTGAAATTGCCACTAAAGATGTACATTAACAAGACAAAAATTAAACCTAATGAAAGAGGTCTCAAGAAGCAATAAGAGCAAAGAAAACAAGACTGTAAAAAGATAAATGGGAAAGAAATGGAGAAGGGATTTGTCTCATTTGCTAACATGTTTCCAGAAACAAGGAAAGGGCTGAAGAGCATATGGAACACTATAAATATTTGTTTTATATTGGATGAAACAAATATTGATCTTTATTTAAAAAATAGGTTTGGAAACAAGATGCAAAACGTGAAAGATGTCACATTTGGAGAAAAGTTCAAGCATGCCAATTTACTTGTAAAGAAAGAATCGAAATATTGCTCACCTTTGGGCTCTTTAAAAAATTACAAAGTTGTATACATTTACATATTTAAATATTTAAAGAAGAACATTAAAACAAAGAAAATAGTATGTACAACTTTGAAACCAGAAGAAACAAAATGGAGAAAATTCCATTAATCCAATACACTTTAATAAATGGAAAAAAGCCAATAAATAATTACAAGTCAAAAGATCCAAACAACCCAAATATTTTAGTGTTCATAAATAAAAATGGCCTAGTGTGGGCTTCAGGTGAAGCACAGTATGCAGGAGTCCCTGAGCATTTGAGAAGAATGTCCTTGGAAACACTAGTGGTTGGATTTAAGTTCTACCTTCCCAAGTATGTGAACAGTGGAGGACTATGGGGTGAGATTGTCCCTCAAGCCTGGAAGTACTTGGCTTCATTCAATAAGACACCAAAAGTGAGGTTTTACCCATGGACTGGAGCATGACTCCTGCTTGGGACATCTCAAATTTGCAATTTGGCCTAAATAACTCTAGTGATAAGCCCAGAGCATGTGGTATTCCTGCACTAGTTGGCACAGTTCTGAGTATTCTGATATTTATCTAGGACCAGACAGGGATCCCATGGACAAAGAGCAAGACTATGGCCATATAAAATCTTATCCTAGAAAACTGCTTTAAGGGAAGATGAGTGAAGGTGTTACAGCATGCTTTGTGTGGTCCAGGCTACCAGTTGAGACTGAGAAGGCCCCATAAGCCTGGGGGAAAGGACTGCAGTGGAGGATGCGTGAGTTACAGGAAGGAGAGCCAGAATCTCAGGTCCTACAGACAGGATTGTCCATGTTAACTGTCTACTAGATTCAGAGAGAAGCCAGCTCCTATTCTTTCTTCCCCACTGACTTCTTATATTCAGCACTGGAGGTCAAGCCAGCAGCTAGCAAGAATGAAGTGCCTGCCTTTTGGTCAAAATAATATGTGTTTGTTAGTATAAATACTGGAAAAATAGAATATAGAGTAAACAGCATTAAATGATATTATATAATAATAAGTGGAGCAAATCATAAGAAGATATACTGACCATAAACTCTTATGCAGTTAACAATGTGCTATTGAAATATAACATATAAATTTATTATCTTTTCCAAGACAATTTGAAAAATAAGGAATTCCAGTAACTATTTTTAGAAAGTTGTAGGTCAAAAAGAAAAAAAATAGATCCACAGAAAACTTTTATGATATATTCGTTTATCAAGTTAATAAGTATATGAGGGACTTTGTATTCTACAAAAAAAAATTTATTCCTTTCAAGAAATGGATATTTCTGAAAAATAATGAAATGTCAGCATAAATAGGAGGTACTAATAGCCCATAGATGGCATGTCATTCATATATTAATATGTAAAAAAATAGCAAAATGGAAATGCAGTTATATTACCCTTGAAACATCCAATTAAGACGTGAGTTAAAAATTAATAAAGTTAGAAATTATCAAATAATTAGAGATTTAAAATACTTGAAATGGTACGAATTAAAACTCAGGAGAGGGCTGGGGATACAGCTCCATGGTAGAGTGCTTATATAGCATGCTCAAGGCCCTAGGTTCAATCTCCAGTACTACAAAAAATTAATAAACAAACAAAACTTTCATTATATGTGTATAAATCATTGTTTAAGAGATTTATATATTAGGGAAAAAGAGAAGTAATGAGCCAACATTAAACTCAAAAGCTAGAAAAGAAAAACTGATTCAATAAAAGTAACAGCTAAAAAATAACAGTAGAAATTAATGAAGCAATGAATAAAATAACATTCAAAAATACGTCTTATGCTTAATCTTTGAAAAGACTAATTTATCAATTTCTGGAAAGATTGGTTAAAGGAAAAAATAAGAGCCAATAAACATCATAAATGATAGAATATAACTGAAGATAAAGCCATGATTAAAAAATGCAAGATAATTCTACCAACTTCATGTTAATAATTTTAAATACTAAGTGAAAAAATAGAAAAGACTGTTCAATTTATTTCAGAAACTAGTAGAAGCTTAATATCCAAAGCAGAATAAAATTTAACTTTGCTCAGAAAATCCTTAATGAAAGCATATTAAATGAAATGCAGAAGTGTCAATAAAAAATTGTGACCAACTGGGTTTTCCAAGTAATGCAAGAATGATTCCAAATGAGAACATTCTTTAATATCTGATACATGAATGGATTAAGATGGAAAAAAATCCTATGACCTTGCAAAAATTTGCTACCTAGCATTCAATAAAAGTATTCTTTTGAGATTTAAAAGAAATGTTAACCAAGAATAGAAAAACTTAAACATTGTTTTTAATGGTGAAACTTTAGAAGTATTCCCAATAAAGTCAGGAAGGATTTTTGAGGTACTAATTAGACCAAAAAAAAAAAAAAAAAAAAAAAGTTAAGAAAACTGGGATTAACAATGAAATAAAGGGTCATTTCCTTTTCTCAGTGGCTCTATGAATAGGCAGGCCACACTCAATCCACCTACAGACTTTCTATTGATGGTGATGGGATTAGTGTGAGGTTTAAATACAAACAAGCAATTGAGATCTACCCTTTATTTGAAAGATTTCCTATGCAAGATGTTAAATAGGGGCAAGGGCCTGTCACCCTATACTTGAAGGCCAAGTCCTTATGTTTAAAACCTTATGAACTCTTTGGGTGATCAACCTTACTACAATAAGAAGTCAGGCAGGGTAACCTAAGTCTCAAACATAAAAGTTCTTCAATTTTAAAAGCTTTCTTATGGTCATTAAACATTTCAGACAAATACTTGTTGTGAACTAATTGGTAGCAAATGTTAATTTGAAAACTTAAGCTGGCTTTGAGTTATAGTGGTTTGAGACTTAAAAAACCCCAAATAACGAGAAAATGTGTGAGCATCTTCCAGTCTTTCAAAATTCCAATCACCAAACCCTATTGTGCCTTAGATGGAAACTCTGAAGTGAATCCTCTAATTCCAGCGTTGGGAAGCTGCTCTAAATTCTTTATATTGTGAAGGTATTTCTTCTGATCTGTTCCAGCCTTTTTCCTACTTTCATTCTCTAGATTTGTTGAGACACGTTTACAAAAATCCTCCTAACGTTTTGAAATCTTGAGGATTACAAGCAGGCATTTTCTATAGAGATGTCTACCCTCTTAGGATTCCTTTACCTTTTCCTCTTGTTCTATGGATCAAAATTTATGGGGCATCATGGTGTGAAGCAATCCAAGTATCTCAGCAATTTTCTTCTTATCTAGTAATCCTAGATACCCCAGGCAGCATGTTTTCTTTCATTCATAAACTCTGCATTTGTTGTTCTGTCACATAATAATGTTCTCACTTTTTATTAATTTGGGAGGGAAGGAGATAAGCAGGAAAGTGTACAGAAAGGGCCATATCTGGTCATGCACACAGATGTTTCACCTGTACAAAATGCCCTCTTGCCATTTTTGTGCATTTTCTAGGTCATTCCTCTGCTACTCTGTTCATACTACCTCTAAATTTTGGGTTAAAACTCACATCTTCTAAAGACCATCTTTCATGTGCTATACTTAAGCTGATTATATCTCTCAATTTAAGGTCAAAACTGTGGATCATGATTTTTAATCACTGTCATAAAGATTTGTTAAATAAATGTATTTTACTTCTGGATATATCATACTTCAAGCTTGATGCATGATTTATGCTTTCTGTCCCTCCCTTCCTTTTTTTCTCTTATTTGTTTCTATTCCTCACCACTCCCTTCCTTCCTTTTTTCCTTTTGATTTTTGTATCTCTCTTCTTTCCCCTGTCTTATTTTATTCCTAGAATGCTAATCCTTAAAATTATTTAACAAACCAAGAGTTGAATTTTGGGGGGAGAGATTATAAAACTGATTTAATTACATATGAACATGTCATAAATTATTCAGAGAGGTAATATAAGAAAAATAAAAGAGCTCCCAGCTGACCTGTTTCACAGTTTTTATTGAACATACATGTGTGTTTGTGTTTGTGTCTAGGTGCACAGGATCCCATGTTGGTTAAACCAGACTCTGGTGCCACGTTGAGTGTTTTCAAATCCCAACACAGCTACTTAGTGGATGACCCTGGCTAAGTAACATTACTTCTTCTCATTTATTTTATTTTGTAAATTGTAAAATGGGAATTGTGAGGATTTAATACATTAATACAAGTAAAGTACACAATATAAAAACTATACATGTTTTAGCTGGCACAGTTTAGGCATCCCTTGTCCAAGAAACCAAACCCCAAAGAACTCTGAAAACAAAGTATTTTCAGGATTAATTTGCAAGTACCAAAATCACTATTATGAGACTACTTATAGTCTTTATGTTTTTAGTGCAACTATATTTAAATTGCTGTAGAGAAATATCAATGTATATGATTATAAACCCTACTGGGGGGATGCAATGTTATATTCAGTATTTATAATTAAGAAAACAAACTACATCTGAAACACATCTGCTCCCAAGAATTTTGAAACAATGATGGAGTATCAGCATCCCCTCTACATTTTTCCCTGATATAAAATCAGTCAATTTTATGAATTTATCCTTTGCATACTGCATTTGATATATGAGTTAGAAGAGAGTATATAGAGATATTTCTATTTCTCTTTCTTTTTTTAGTACAGGGAATTGAATCCAAGGATGCTTAACCACTGAGCCACTTGCCCAACCCCTTTTCATTTTTTTTTTTTTTTTTTTATTTTGAGATAAGGCCTCACTAAGTAACTGAGGCTGGCCTAAATTTACAATCCTCCTGCCTCAGCCTCATATGCTGCTGGGATTACAGGCATGTGCCATTACACCCAGATATATATATATATATATATATATGTATATATATATATATATACATATATATATATATATATATATTAACAGATATCACATAAGGGGCAACAAAGAATAAGATTGAAATGAACATTAAGTCAACCAGCTTGCAACATCTGCACTCTGTCCATGCACACAATGACAGATAATGGTAGAACTGAGTGAAAAGGTATTAATCTTATCGGTGTTTGCTATAGTTGGGGTCTTGAATGTTCCCAAAGTCTATATGTTAAAGACTTGGTCCCCTGAGTGGTATTATTGAAAAGTGGTGAAACCTTTAAGAGGTGGGGCCTGGCATAAAGTCTTTAGACCACTGGGGGCATGACCTTGAAGGGCACCATGGGACTCTGGCCCCTTTCTCACTCTTCCTGGCCACTAGGTGAGTGATTTTGCTCCCCCATGGTTCCCATTATAATGCACTATCTCATCATAGGCCCAAAGCAGTGAGAACCTGCTGATTCTAAACAAGAACCTTCAAAACTGTGAATCAAGGTAGACCTTTTTTTTTTGATAAGTTGATTATCTCAGGTATTTGCTATACTGATGGGAAGCTGCCCAATACAGTGTTTTAAGATGAAGACTGTATTTCAATCCTTTTTGCTCCCATGTAATACTGTAAACACATGTGTATCTATAGTTGCTTTGTGGATAAAGAATTAAATCTTTTTACCCTGTACCTCAAATATATCTCCACATTTTTGGCCTGTGGCCTTTTCTTCTACCTTACTCATGCACCAAGCTACATGCAGAACTCCTTTATCTTCACCTAGCAATAGTTAAACATGTTTGGTTCTATGAGAGCATCTTTGGAGTCATTTTACACCAGTAGGAGAAGTAAAGTAAAGATGTGATTGTGTATATAAGCACTTGTTTTTGTTTGTTCCTTCAGTAAGCATGAAACCTAAAGGAAAAGGTGTTATTACTAAAGGAAAGTGAAAACATAGGACTCCTTCTTTCCATAATATCTTCTCCTTCCTTTCTGTAACCTTTCTCTTTATGACCTAGTAAACTGCCTAATATAGTGTTTTAAGATGAAGACTGTATTTCAATATTTATGACTGAAATTTCCAACCAGTTATTCCTCTGTTTCTTTCCTGATTCTTTCTTTGTGTAGATGTTTCCTCAGCAACAAGTAAAAAGAGTAATAAAAGAAATCATTAAATTGGAAATCTGGAAATCAATGAATTATCTTTTCCAATATTTTTTCCTTAAACTCAGAATCCACAAATAGCTTGTTAGCATGTTATCAAATCCCAGTATAGCTTCTCTATCCCACTTATTTTACAAATATTCCACCCATTTTTTTGACAAGCTTATTTTAAACAGTAGCTGCTTTCAGAGAATTGAACACAAATGGCATTCAGTGTCCCCCTCACTTGCAGTGGGGACATGCCAATACTCCTGATGGTTACCAGAAACCATGAATAGTAAGTACTGAAGCCCCCTGTATACTATGTTTTTTCCCACACAATAAAATAGGATAAAATGATGAAATGTAATTTATAAATTAGGTACAGGAAAAAGATTAACAACAATAAATAATAACAAAATAGAATAATTAGAAAAATATATTTCAATAAAAGTTATTTAAAACATATAAATAGTTTACTTCTAGAATTTTCCATTTAGTATATTCAGATTGAAGTCTGCCACAGATAACTAAAACCTTGTAAAGCAAAACTGAGGATAAGGTAACATATTGTAAATGCTTGCACAGAAGGCTACAGGCCATTAAGAAACTATTGGCATATATAAACCATCCAGTTTTCTTCTTGTTATTCTTTCCATGGTACTTGTCTGTGTTGAATTTAGCTGCTATTGTGTTGATCAATTATTACTTTTTATAGTCCACTGGGATTTATTTCCCTTTACTCTTTGTTAGACTAAGTAGTTTGTCATCAACAAATTCTTCCCCCTTGCTACTCTCATGTTTTTAATATATTTGGCTTATTTGATCCCAATTATACCCATAGGAACACCATTATAACATTTTTCCATACCCAGAATTAGTCATTCATTCTCCTTTTTCACTCCTTATTTCACAACAAGTACAAAATCCATAATATGACCTCTATTTTTTGCTCCTTTGGCTACCAACCACCAT
Organism: Tamias sibiricus; assembly: GCA_025594165.1. Lineage (NCBI taxonomy): Eukaryota > Metazoa > Chordata > Mammalia > Rodentia > Sciuridae > Tamias > Tamias sibiricus. The sequence continues at coordinate 132,966,715 of CM046662.1, forward strand.
TCAAATGTTTCTTTAAAGGAAACTAATTTAAAGCTCCCTTTCAACATTAGAATAAATTGTACTTATGAATATCCAGTAGTCACTATTATTTATCCTTTTTAGAAAATTCTAGCATCTCACAGAATAATGAGGGCCAAAAGAATTCCTCTGAGATCATCTAGTCCATGTTCTTGCCTCTGGGATTAATCTTTCCCAGAGTGATTAATTCTTGTATGCTTTTAATATGAAACAAAGAAATCAATCCTTTTTCAGTTCTTATTTGTTATTCCAACTCAAAGACATAGGAAGGTTATGGCAATAGGAGTACTGTGCTACAAGCTTTTGGTGTTCGGATTCTGACATCAGAACACTGGACTGTATAAACATAACTCTGACACAATGAAAAAAGTTTTCTAGATTTCCTAAAGGTAACTGCTTTTAGTGATAACTCCACTTTTCTTTGGTAAATAATATAGTCAATAGTAGCTGGAAGTGAGCCTACTTTACCAAATCAGTCAACTAACCAAATTCATTTATAAAAATTAGTCATCACACTTTTTACCTTTACCATCAGTTTTCCTTCCATTTTGTTTTCTCAATGTCCCACATTCTCAGTTATGTCTCTTCTGCTAGTATTATCATTGACTAAACACCACCATTTGTACATAAAATGAAGTTATGTTATATACAGCAATTAATTTTTAAAGTCAAGACAAGTTATTTAAGGATTTCAGAGAGGCAAATTTGCTACAAACCTGTTATAGAACACTCTGCCATCTATTGCTAAATCTACCTCATTTAGCTTTTATCTCAGGGTTGAAAGGATGGTTTGTTTTGTTTTGTTTTGTTTTGTTTTGGTTGAACATCTGTTAAGTAGGTGATTTATGCTTGGAGGTCAAGGTCCATGGTGTACAAAAATTAGAAAAGTGTTTTATAACACTAGAATGACATGGCATGCCAAGATCCTCAGTTTACATAACTAATATAAAACCAAAACGGATTGGGAGATGAACATACCTAATATTTCTCCTAATGTTTATTGCTGGGCATATATACATGACCTCACTGAATGTAATATCAGATAGAATTACCCGCACTATTTAAATTATTATGTATGTTTATTAATCTTATTATTTTGGTTGCATGAATATTACTGAATTCAAGTAAGTTAAATGCATATGTAATATGCCTTTATTATACATTACTAAAATTGTCCATGTTAAAGTCATTGTTGATTTCCAATGGATAATTTTCAGTCACTGAAATTTTGCTACAGTTGACATTATGAACCATTTTCTTATTTTTTTTCAATTTATTAATGCCATCTTCATTTGTTTCTGTAATCCCATTCTTTTCTGACTAGTATGTTGCTTTTGTGTTTACTTATTCAGAGTCATTCTGGGTTTCTATTCCTTAAACCAACCCTTAAATATTACTATTTCCTTGCTTATTTTTTTTCTTTTACTTCTTTGATTTGCTTATAATATTACTTATCACCTGGATAATCCTGATTTCCTAATGTATGATCTCTAACCTGAGTTGACTCAGATGTCATATCATCCCCTATGTCCACCTGGATGCCCTAAGGGCATTTCAAAACTAAGCACATGATTTTTGCTCAAGCCTTCTTCTACAGCATTCCTTTGTCTCTTAGTATTTCCGCAGTTTGTTGTTTCCCAGAAAACTCAGTCATTCTAGTTTCCTTTTTGGCCATCTTATCCCAGATATATGTCCTGTCAGTGTCACCTCTTATATATCTCTAAAATCTGTTTCCTTCTTTGTGGCTACTGCTGTAGTTCAAGATAAGACTTTTTCTTTTTTTTAAATTATGATAAGAGATTCCAAATAGGCCTCCCTGGTATCTGTTTCAAGTATGACAGTTGCAAGAATGGTACCTTGATAATGTTTGAAAATGTTTAATAGAATGCAATTATTGTAGGCTAAGATGTGTTTCTTCAAAATATAACACCTGTACCTCAGAATATGAAATTGTTTGGAAATAGGGTCAATACATATGTAAATTATTAAGATGTAGTCATACTGGAAAATAATTGACAACCCAATCCATTATGACATGTGTTCTTATAAAAAGGAGAAATCCGGACACAGATGTGCCCACAGGGAGAATGCCACATGAACATGAAGGCAGAGATGGGGCAGGATACATCTACAGTCAAGGAACACCAAAAGTTTCAGCTAACCACCAGAAACTAGGGGAAAGTTGTGAAACAGATCCTTCCTCACTGCCTTCGGGAGGAACCAACCCTTGCAAGACCTTGATCTCAGATTCTGAGCCTCCAGAACCATATGACAATAAATTTCTGTTGTTGAATCTACCCCATTTGTGGTACTTTGCTATGACAACTGTAGCAAACACAACAATTCTACAGTATTTCTAAGACCTTTAAATTGTCCAATGGTACCCACACTCTGTGATATCAAACACAAATGTCTTACCATAATGTTTAAACCCTGATATGACTTTGGCCTTATTAGCCCCTTCACCTTTATTTCTCATTGCTTTCCTATTCACTGCACTTTGTTTCTCTGATACTTTTTGGTGTGAGATGGCCTTTTGCACAATTATTCAATCTACCTATCATGATGCATCTCTGGCATCTTGTTCTCTCTGAATTACTTCAAGGCAGAACTAGATTCCCTCCTGTGTTCTCCTGGAACCTTCCCACCCTCTTTTGCCATACTTACCCAGCCACTTCCCATCTTCTTTAACTCTGCTGCCCACCTGTTTATCCTTCAAATATTGAATTATTTAAGAGAAGAGATTTTTGAGCTGGTCATCTGGCTCTACCAGAACTTCCAGAACTTAAATATTTTGAATAGACAAATGAGGCCAGTCTTTAGCCACCTCTTTGTTCCTTAAGAAACCCTTTCATACCAGGTACAGTGACCAGTGCCCGTAATCCAGCAGCACAGGAAGCTGAGACAGGATGATCACAAGTTCAAAGCCACCTCAGCAACTTAGTGAGGCCCTAAGCAACTCAGTGAGACCCTGTCTCTAAATAAAATATGAAAAAGGACTAGGGATGTGGTTCAGTGGTGAAATGCCCCTGACATCAATTCCTGGTACCAAAAAATAAAAAAGAAAAGAAACTCTCTTTTTCATCATGGTACCTAGATGCTGTATGTATTCTTTTTCAGTTCTTTTACTTAATGTTCAAAGAGCCAAATTTTTGTTAGTACTTTGTTTTAATCAGATAATGTTTTATTCAAAGTTAATATGTATTTACAAGCTAGAGAGAGAACATGCTATAAAAACATATTTTTAAAGTCCTGTTGGCCAGGATTCACCAATTTTTGAATATTCAATACAGAAAATCATTAGACAAGAGAATAAAACAAAATGGTTTTACCCTATCAGATGTCTTTCCAACACAGATCTTTGTGTTAGAGCATATAGTACCTCACAGCGGTGGGTAATACTTGAAGTTTAAAATGAAATTCTATAACTGTTCTTGTCTTGAAATTCATAGCTGTAGAAGACAATATTGTCAAATAATAGGGGAGAGACAAATTATCCAACAAATATTGTATTTAACGTTTGTTTAGCAAATATTGTTTTAGCAGATACATGTGAAAGTTACTAGATAGAATTCTGGGCATAGAAAATAATATTTTTTCTTTGGAAAGAAATTAAATATGATCATAATTTTAGCAAATTGAGAACTCCATTTGCTGAAGTGTTCTGCAGTATGAATCTTAACCAATTTTCATTGGATTTGAATATTTCACTTAGTGTTGGTCAGGATCATATTATTTTAACACAGAAAGTAGAACACAGGTTATCTAGATAGAATCCTTATGTTTAGATTAAATTACTAACATCTAACTGGCTTGTCTGAGTTCATGCAGCTATCTGATGGATGAAGAAAGACTAGAACTCAGATCTTCTGACTTCTTTGAATCTTTCCACTCTTCTATATCACTTCTATTGAAAGGATAATCCAGTCAAAAAAATTAAACACACCCAACTCTTAAATTATACAAAAGACACCATCATACCATAAATTATTTATATTACATAAAAATGTAAGTCCGAGGTCACACATTTCACTAATCTAAAATTGTATGAGCCATAATAAACCCTGAACATGGTTTGGGAAGTATGTTTTTGGTTGGTTCATATCTCTTTAAAAAGTTGTTTACAGTAGTTTGAATCATAGTTTTCCTCTCAATTAACATCTATGAAGAAAGGAGAGGATAGCAAGGAGCAGAGGCCTATGACTATAATCCCAGTGGCTCAGGAGGCTAAGGCAGGTGGATCACAAGTTCAAAGCTCACCTCAGCAATTTAGCAAGGCCCTAAGCAAATTAGACCCTTTCTCTAAATAAAATGTGTAAAAAATGTGTAAAAACGTGGCTCAGTGATTAAGCGCCCCTGTGTTCAATCCTCGTACCAAAAAAAGAAAAGACCAAAACAAAAACCCCAGAGATTGCAAAACTGTTTTATTGGCTATCTTTCTATAAGACAGTTGTTGTAGAATACAAATATGTAAAGGCATCACTAAAATTTTGTGTACGAAAGCTCAAAGGTCTGGCATTACTGTATGATCTTAAGATTATTGCCAGGGCTGGGGTTGTAGCTCAGTGGTAGAGCGCTTGCCTTGCATGCGTGAGGCACTGGGTTCAATCCCCAGCACCACATAAAAAAATAAATAAATAAAATAAAGACTATTGCCAGTTTTTGTTTCTCCTGTTCTGTTCTATCACAAATATGAATTTATTTGTTGTCCATATTTTGTTGAGGACAGGAACTTTTGTACCCTGTGTACCAGGAAGAGCACTTTACACAAAGTACATGATCAATAAATACTTGTGTGGTTGGAAAAGTTAATGTTGAGGAAAACACATCAGATCCTCTTTGGATTCAGGCAAGAAGTAAATTACAAACACAAGAAATAAATGTTTGGGGCAGTTACTGTAGAGTCTTCTCTGCCAGCGCCTGTATGCTTTGGATCCCCAGAGTAACAATGAACACCTGTTATTATATTCGGGATACCAATTCTAAGAAAGATGTACTAAGGTTATGTTCAACTAGTGCTTCACACTGTGACTTGTTAAAAACATTTCCCACTGAAAGTTGAGTTTGCATTTTGATTAATAAAATTTCCACAGACAATATCCTTTAAGGTATTGAGAGGGATATAAAAAATATATTCAAAATAGTATTGCAATTAGAGTCAGGATTCCCAGATTCCGGATCATCTCTGTCACCAACATGCTACATAAGTGTAACAGATTTATTTTGAACAATCTGTGGGGTAGACTCAATAAATGTTAAAGTTTCCCTCTAGTCTCTGCCCAGATTTTCATTCCTCACTATATTTTGGAGAGACTTCTGTGTTTTCTACTTTAATGTTGAAGAATCTCATTTTGGTCACTAAGAGTCAGCACTTTTCTATTATAGTTTTGTCCAATCCAATTCAAATGTCAGTTCTCACCTCACATTCAAGTAAAGTCTCTCTCCCTTCTAAGTTCAGGCCTATAGTATGCAGCTAAAGAGAGGTTTGAGGTGTGATCATTTGCATTTTTACTCTTTCACCATCTCTCATTTTTTGTTCCTGATACAATTCCCTGCCTTTAGATCTCTTTCCTCACATGTATGTTGAGGAAGGGAAAATATATGGATGAAAAATATTTTTAAAATCTTATATATCTATCATTGTGATATGTCAGTGACTAAAATGGGCAGGCACCCCAATTCAATCTCTTTTGTGGGATTCTTCAGAGGCATACATAAAGAACATTCATACCATTCACCCACCAATGAATGCCCTTTCTGGGTGTCTATTTCCTGTATTTTTCTCAATTCTGCAGTGGCCAAAAACTATCCCTTATCTTAGTGACTTACATAACAAAGGTTTGTATCTGATGTACATTACATGTTCTCTGCTGGTCAGAATCATCTTCAATCCTGATTTTAGCAGTACTTTCTGGGACCAGGTGCTGCCATTACAGAAGAACAAGATGGGTACACCTTTAAGAAAGCTTTAATTGAAAGTTATATGTTACTTCAGCTTATGTTCCATTAGCAAAACAAATCACACAGAGAAACCTGGAGTGAATAGGGCAGGAAGTATAAAGCTCCCAAAGATAGGAAAATAAATATTCTCAATAAATGAAACAAGCTTCCACCCATGATCTCTTGCACCTTGACCTTATCCAATTTCAGCTATTACCCCTGGAAACACTCCATAGTCGCTGTTGATTGAGGTGCCTTCCCACTGGCAGGCCATGCTCTTAGGTGGAGTATTTTCAAGATGGCTCCAACATGGCTACCTTTACTTACCTCTACTAATCCCCAATATTCCCATATTCCAGTTCACCTCTATGACCTTTAAGTCATACATTATTTCTATGTTAGGTAATGGAAAGTTTTATTGTTCTGCTGCCAATTCTTCTCACCTTGTTATTGGGGGCTGCTAATTTAACCAGATTCGCATTGTTAAAATTGTCTAGATATAAGCAAGAACCAGGATGTATGTTCTATCTGCTCTTGAACTTGAGATGTTAATTTCTCCCAAGAGTCTTTTTATGCATTGAAAGACAGACCTAGAAGTTTCTGATGTTTAGCAAATGTTTTGCCAGGAAATGTGATGTCTGTGCTCCCCTTACTAGGAAACCCTCACTGTCTATGAGAATTTCTTTTGAATCCCCTCTTGTCTAAGCTGAGGAATAGGTACCCCTCCGTTTATAAAAGAGGAAAGAAGGTGAAATGGTACCACATTCTCTGTAAGCTGAAAACTCATGAAATATGTAAATGCATTCTTCATTACTCTCCAGGCTTCTCTGTTCATACAGCCAGGAGTCATCTTGCAGATGAGAGCTGAACCACCAGCCGGACCACTTTTTCTTAAGCCCTGGACGTGGTGTCTGATATCTCCTTGGATCTCTTTATAATATGAAGGAGTGACTTTGGGTAGTTACAGTCCAGACTCACACATGTATGTAAGCTTGTGTGTGTGTGTGTGCACATGCATACACACATACAATCACACTTTGATATACTTTATGACACTGTGGACAAGTTAATTAACTCAGTTTTCCTCTGTGGAAAAGACAATGGTTTATTAAAGAGCACTCTAACCAAAGACTATTGAAACCATTAGGAGGAGTAGGGAGACACGTTGGGGGGGGGGGGGGCGTGACACTTTGAGCCTCAACCTATTTGCATACTAGTAACTAAGGTTAAAATTTGGTGCTTCTTTTTTAAAGTACAAAACACATTTTTGAACATTAGACCTTTTGCCTTTGTTTTAGATTGGTATTTCTGATTGAATGAAAGAAATATGCTTCTAACTGATCAAACATGTAGCTCCTCATTAGGCCAATTTTAAAGCATTTCCAATTTTGTGAAACCCATAGTCCTTCAGAATTTTCCATCCTCAACTACTCCTTTCACGTCATAGGAAATCTATTTCATTTAAAATGAAGAAAAGATTTTAAATTAAGTCACAAAAGATTCAGAAAACTCTAAATTCAGTCCAGTTCTTCTTTGAAACCACAACCAATGAAAACAAAATTTCTTTTGCTAATTTCAGTTTGTGTTACATTCTTAATTTTATTTAAATGTAGGTATTTTGTAATTTCTGTTTCCTTTCATATTAAAAAAAAAAAAAAACTGCCTCAGGGAGGTTATGGACCTAAAGCTTCATGAATTACACATAACCTGAAGAAGCTGGTTTGGGGATCATGCATACCATGCATATACCTGATCTGATATGGACACCCTAGAGCCATCACCTGTCATCAGGTTGTGAGTGTAGCATATAACTTAAAAAACTTCATAGATTTTCTGTTTATAAAGGTCATATAAAAGGGAGAGAGGAATAAACTCTTCACTAGAAGTACATGTAAAACATTTCAGTTTATTTAACACATTGGTAATGTTATTTCAGGTTTAATAGGAATTATCTTCCTTTTTGAAACACAACATTGAGGTAAACTAGCCTTTGAGTCATTAAACATTTATTGATTAAATGTTTATTTAATATACCCCATAGCACCTACTATAGTCTCTGACATTCCATTTCAATATGTAAGTCTTCAATTATGATTATGAAATCTTCAACCACAGAGTTAAGTGATTTGTAAACAGGCACCATATACTAGAAAATAACACTTGAGAGGTTTAAATAAATTTTAGGGGTCATCTCAGGATTCATGCAGTAGGCACCTGCAAAGTAGGAAGAATAAGACAAAAGGAAAAAGTGTTCTTAATGCTAAGTGGTTGCCTCTATTTGCTGACTGTATGTAATATCTAAATCTAGTATTTGATAGTCTGAAAGCTGTCATATAATTAATGAAATTCTCAAAGAAAGTCCAGAAGTGAAAAGACCCTAAGATCACCTTAAAAACCCCACATTCTACTAGTTTACTCAAGCAGCATTTCAGGGAGAGATGGGGATAATTAATACAAAGACTGTTACTGTAATCACATATTGTGTTGGTAGCTGCAAGGTGAAAATTGTATAGTGCAGGAGCCCTGTTTGGGGAGATAGCTAAGATTGCGGTTGACTACGGGCCATGGACATTTTTGGGCATTGCCGCCTTCCGTAGTCTCACGGGACTTGGCCCAGGATCTCGAGAGATTTGAGCCGTGACTCAGCAGATCTGCCCAGTGCCATTCCTGCTCGGGGCGCATGAGATGAGACCTGAGAGAGAACGGATGGGGTTAACGGTATTGTGTATATATATTGTAGTTTTTTTGTAAGAGTACGTGCCTTGGTTTCTTGTGAGAGTGTGTATGTGGTGTTAGAAATTACAAGAGACAGAAAGAGAAAGATAAAAGAATTTTTTCATTTCCATCCTGTCTCTGGGCTCCTTCCCGCAGCGCCGCTGTTCCGGGCTGCTTATCCCTTTCCGGCGACAACAGTATAGAAACTGCAAGACCAGAATTAACTGATTTTTGTCTTTTGCAATATTGAAGGATAAAATGACTTCCTAGAAAACAGAAAAGTAACCTAAACAAGAAATGGAAATGAGTTATGAGACAGCAGAGGTAATCAAATCATATCAAGTACAACGAATGGAGGAATATCTTATAGAGACAGGAAGAGGATATTTTAACCATTGGAGAAATTCTTTGGGAAGAGTCATGTAATTTCTGGAAAGAAAACAAGATACTCTATTTCCTTGAAAAGACCTTTTCTGATCTTCTAGAATTAGGAAATGTGGAGAATTTTTCACCAGACCTACAAAGAAGAAATAAAAGAGAGAAAGTCTTTGCAGAATTTTCATGGTTATCAGTAGTTGTTCCCTCCTCTTAAAATGAATACCTTGATTTTGAGGGAAAGGTAGTTGAGGCTTATCAATTCACTAGAACAAGGTAGTCAATAAATAATGTTTGAAGAGGAACAAATAAATAAATCATATGCCTCTCCATCACAATTATCATCTTGAGTGAAGATTAATGACATAAACAGAAAATGTTTGGGAAACAACTCTAAGAATTATGAAGTCCTAAGCAGGAAACTAGAGGATTTGTTGGAACATGGTTTTATCTCTGTTCATCTTTTAGGGTAGGGGATTTTGTAGATAGAGGATTAGAAAAATAATGGTTTGCTAAATAAATAGAAGTACAGAACAGGATCTGGTCACTGCAACTGGGATTATTCTGAAAGATTGATGAACACCTGGAGTATGTTGCACAGAATCATCTGGAAGCCTGCCAGGTTTATTCTATAAAATCAAAATCTAGGCTGAGGAAGAACACTGTCAGATAAAACTATAAAACTGTATATAATGAAGGACATCGGCCATTACATAGAACAAGTTATACAAGCGGTACAGACAAAAGAATTTATAGTTAAAAAAGCCTAAAGGGAGGGTCAAGAATTGTGTAATCAAAGCCAAAAGCATAAGCAATATTTGGAGCATAATTCAAGATAGTAAAACACTAAGATTTGTTGTTTGAAATTCATGATCATAATAATGAAAACTTGAACGTTAGTCAAATAAAGACTTAGAAGAAGAGGTAAATGGATTCTATGTGTCATGAAGATATAAGTTTATGTGGAACTCTTCAATTCTACTTTTGATAACGTGAAAGAAAATAATTTGGTGAAGATAAAAGAAGAGAACAAAGTGAAATTCCATCAATGAATGTTCCATAGCTCAGCTATTGGAAGGAAGTCTCGTTCCTGCTCTTAGAACTAGAGTGAGCTTGGACCCTGGAACTGTGAGTAGAGATGGCCCCAACACAGACCCAGGGCAAGTTCACATTAGGAAGAGTGTTTGTCTAAGGAGTTAAAGGCCTTGTAGCTGGAGGAAGAATCTGGATCTTAGTTGAAAGAAAAATAGTACTGAAAGGCAGATTTATAGATCAAGACAAGGCAGAAAATAGGAGTAGTCAGAAGCCGGAAAGATTAAGGGTGAGCTAGGATGTTATGGAAAAGTTTGTGACAAGCAAGTCATGATTAAAGCAATGGACTCTGTCCTGAGAGTGTTTGGATTAACCACCTAGGGGATGTTTGGTGCATTTGAGGCGGGTGTGGGCGGGAATGTTGCAGGTGGCAGTGGCAGCAGCTTAAAGGACTCAGAGAGCCCAGGCCTGGAAGGGAAGACAAATATAATGGCGTTAGAAATTTTCAGCTTCCCTGTAGTCTGTCAAAAGTCTCATCTGTCTCAGAAAGAGGCAGTTTAACATGATCATATAAAGCATAGATTTTAGAATCAAATGAAACGTGGCTCTGTGGCGCTCTGTGACATTGGGCAAGAAATTAATGTCTACATTTGCTTCAAATTTCATATCTGTAAATTTAGAATTATTTATATCACTGTGCTATTAGGAAAATTAAATAAGATGACAAACTTAAAGATTTGAACATTGCACATTGTAGTCCCCATATGCATGTTAGTGTGCTCTTATTACACATATTCAGCTGTTTAATTATTTTCTGACAAGTTCTTTCTTTGTCTTGAAGTTAAGTTGCTTTCTACCAGAAGTCCATCAGTCTGAGTATCAAGGAAGACTTTGTTTGAGGGGTGAAAATGAGAGGACCTTCAGAGAAAGTGATTTCATTCTGTCATCTTAAAATAGTAATTCTACAATTCAATGTGCTTTTAGGGCACCTGAAGCGCTTCTTAATTATGCTTATTGTGAATGGTTGGCCTAGCACAGGTGCAAATATAACTGACAATAAAGAGTAGTTAAATAAGTAGATGAAAAGAGAATGAATTGTCCTGTAGTAGTAGTGAATGGAACAGCTAATGAAAACCACATTAAGCTGGCCAGATTTATTAAATAAAAAGGAAGATCTCATAGTAGAAAAAAAAATCATTGTTTATCTGAAATTCAAATTTAGCTGAGTATCCTGTATTTTGTCTGGCAAGTTTACACTTAGAAAAGGAAGAAGGAAAAAAAAAAAAAAAACTAATGGAAAAAGAATGTGAAGTCATCAGTATTTACCTATGATAAAAAAGAAATGAGTTTTCTTAGGAGACTATGTTGATAGATGTAAGGAAATCACAATACAGGTGTTTAAAAAAACAAAACAAAACTTATAAATAATCAAAAGGCATAAAGGCAAATCCCCTTTAAAAATACAGACTGGCTTTTAAACATTGTGCTAGACTTAGAGATGTTTATGACCTATCCCATCCTGTGTACATGTGGGTGTGTTTTGGGATAAACCCTAAAACAGCTTTCAAGTGTTTTCTATAATTTGTCCTTCTGTACTTGGAGGTCATCAGGGGTAAGTTGTTGCTATTGGCTACAAGCATGGCCCTTACACTTTGGGTTTCATAGTGGATTCTTAACAGAATGATTACATTAAAAGTTAAATACATACCCCTCCACAGTACCAAAATAGGAATTATTTTATTCCCTGTATGGAGAACTAAGTGTTTGATAGTTATCTAATATTAAGAAAACACTCCTAAGCACATCCTACTGATCCTTCAATGCTCAATTCAACAATTAACAAGAACAACAACAAAAAAATGCATTATTTGTGGCATTCCATGTCTGCTTAATGATATCATAAATTCCAGGAATATTGTCCAAATTGTCCATTTTTTGTGTACCTGCAATTTAACATGGATTCTAACCTTTTAGAATAGGTTCTCAAGTATTCATTGAACAAATGAAATTTTAGGACAAATAAAACATAAATAGGTGTATCATAATCTACCTTTTTTATTTGACTTCATATCAGTGTGATTTTCTGTTCTCTCCCATCACTTCTTAATATGTATTAAATGAATTAATTAATGAAACCCTGGTACCTCAGTTTCTTTATCTGTGGAAGGGAGATAACAATGTTCCTGCCCCATAGTGTTGTGAAGATTAAATGAGTTTACATAGGTTAAAACAGTCCCTGGCATGTAGTAATGCTATCCATTATTATCATCATTAGCAGCAGCAGCAGCGTTATTTATAATTGGGCCCTTTTCCAGAATTTCATATTGTCAATCTTTTGTCCTTCCAGTTTTCTCCTCCAGTTTACAAGCTCAGCCTTAGGCTGGCTGGGCTCCTCTATGCAGTTTTAGAAGCATCACCTCTTCTGTAAGAAAGTATCCCAGAAAGTTTCCTTAAAAAGCTAAATCTCAACCCCCCTCTATGTTTTGTTATCTTCCTTCCCCCTCTTGCTTTTCTTCTACTGAATGTGCACAGTTGACCTCTAGTTCCCTGTGCCATAGGTTCTATCCACTTCCCCCTTTCATTCTAAAAGATTATTGTGATGTCATTTTCTCAGCTCTTTTTAATCAAACTGCCTCCCTTGAAAATGGAGAATGATCCTACAAACTGGCTATTACAGGACAGATCTGTTCCACACAGAATAATGTGTGTTACCATATGTTGACTATTTAACAGTTATGTTAAAACTCTCTATTACCTATTGCTTAAATAGACTCTTATTAGCAGACACACATTAAAACTTTAGTGTATGTTGTGGCTTGTAATATCTAGTATACTAAGCTAATTAATGCTCTTTCTGTCTATACAATTCTCTCTCAAGTTCTTAGACTAGAATTATAGTAGTAATTATAATTAAAGTAAACCTTGCTCAGCAACATTAATCTGCACTTATTACATGAAGCTTTTATAATCTCTTTCTTCCATGTTGCCAAAATTGCCCTCCTGAATGATCTTGCATAATAGTTAAAGATGGACTATTTCTATTTTCATTGGGTTTTCTTTCTTTCCTTTTCTTTTTTTTTGTCCAGGCACTGTTTTATTCTGAAGTAGAATCGTGTAACATTAAATTGTCATTTTCAGCTTGGATTACAACCAGTTAAGTAGTATATACTGAAACCATTTGTCCAGTCATAAATCCCAAGAATAGTTCATCCCAGCCTATCTGAAAGCACTAACAAATATCATCAATATAATTTCCAATGAAATTATTCCCAATTCCATTTTCACTCATAAGCTTCCCAACCAATCTACACTGAACTAGTATAAGCTATTACAAAGTTGTTTTTTTTTTTTTTTTGTAATGCAAAGGATGAAATACAGTCTCGTGTTTTCATGCACTCTACCACTGAGCTACATCCCCAGCCCTTTTGAGAGATAATTTTATGATTCTTTCACTTAATCTAATGAGTAAATCACCTTCCCACTTTTCCCAAAGCATATTTATTTCCTCCAAAATGCATATTAAAATATTCACATTAATCTGTTACTTTCTAAATCTCTGTAACTGCCGCATACTGTCCATTACATAAAATCCTCTGACTTCTTTGTACTTTGAAGATGCTGGACAGCCTCTACCATTTTAAGCATATAGCAAATCAATTGAAAACAGTTAGGTTTTTGAGCCACTAAACAAAAAAATACAAGAGCACAAATCCATCTTTATTTATTTTCCATTAGTTTAAATCCTTGAGGGGTATAGCATCACATGGATTCTGTATCCAGTGGCCTTAACAGGAAGGTTGCTTCAGAATTTGGCCCAAACCATGCCACTGTTTCCATGAGCTTGAGTTACCTTTTCCCAGATTACTCTAGTTTTGGTTGATTTGCCACCAGGACTAACTATGTTGTTTTCTGCTTTGTACACATATGCACATCTCTTGCCGAAGTAGAACTCGGTTTCATCTCTGGCATAAACACCTTCAATTTTTAGAAGAGCTGTGTGCTCCCTTTGGTTTCAGAGACTCCGCATGCTTATAGACAGCAAAAATGGCTTTGCACCAAGGCCTTCAAGACATATTTACATTTTAGAAGTTCTTTAATTACCACAGCCCCCATTCACCAGGCATCAGGAACCCAGCACAGTCAGTCCCACATCTCCTTCATCCAGTCCTCCTTCTTCCTGGAATCCATAGAAATCAGTGGCTGGCAGAGTCTCCAATCCAAACTGGTGCGTCGCTGAGGTAGGTGTATGGATAAACCCAACCCAGTTATTTGCCTCCAAATTTCAGCAATTTTACTCTTCATTTGGGCTTTCTTACAATAGCAACAAAACTTTCTGATGAGATCATTTTCTAAACTTGCCAGAAACTAGTGTTTCATTCCCTCCTTGCTGAGTCCTGGAATCCAGGAATGATAAACGACCCCCAATTCATCAACTTTTAAAGCATTTAAAAATACAAATGCTCCACCTTACTCCCTGAAAACTGAGTGGAAATTTTTATGAGTGGAAACTGGGCATTATTTCTTAAAATAAGCTTTATAAGAAATTCTGATGCTCACCTGGGAGATTCTCTCCATTTCATCCTAATTGAGAATTCACCAAACTAGTAACAAAATTTTGTTATTATAGGCTGAAAATATTCATTGAAATGTACCTAGATACACAATGAAGAATCAAGCTAATATCCAAAAATAAGAAAGAACCATATGTCAGGCTCATTCCTTTATGTCCAGGCACATTGTCTTATAGTTGGGAACACCTCCTGCTTGATAGTCTTGGTCTCTGGTGAGGAATTTTGGTGGTAATGCTGGAAAACTGCCTGTGGTACTCTTGAAAATACATTAGAGTTTATTGCTCTTCAAATGCCTTTTCTTTCTTCTTCTTCTTTTTATTTATTTATTTATTTATTTATTTAATTTTTTTTTTTTTTTTTTTTTTTTTTTTTTGCCCATGAATTCTGCCTGTTGAACAGAGCCAGCCAATGTATGGTCACATTATGTAAATGAAGTTCTTTGAGTTAATTATTAGTAATAATTTGCAATGTGATGAAAAGATGTACTCATCTGAATTTTAATGATCAGTTTTTATTTATAGAATTTAAAAATAACTTGCAGCTTAAGGAAAATGCATTATATGACTACATTTTAGAAACTTCTTAATCCCGAACATATTGTATACATTTTACATAATGCTACACAGAAGATACCATATCATGATGCTTCAATTATTCATTTAATCATAATAAAATCAGAGAATTTGTTAATCAATATGCATCATGATTAAACAGATAAAATGAAGTAGTTTTGGAGCCAAACTGTCAGAAGAATCTTAGTAGGGGGGAAATATCTTTTCATAAAAAGGTGGTACTTCTTAGTTTAAATAACTGTGGCTTGGTCTCTGAGTCACTTAAGGTACATTTATATCTATACACCATAATAATGCCCTAAAATGGAAAGTGGTCTGTTGATTCCTATTATCTATTCAAATATAAGTTAACAACTCATTTATAGAGGCGTCTATTTTCCAGTTTATGAATTATTTATTTCTTGTTTTGAAGAGATTATAATAGCTGTCAGGGCAAGAGAATAGTAAAGCTCCAAACCTGGTGGTAGTGTTCATAAGATGCTTAAGCACAGAAGGAATGCAGTGGTTGTAAAACCAAATAACTTTTATTTTAACAAAGAGCCAAAACAAAATGCTTCAGAATTGCAAAGACTCATTCTATATGGATTATGGGAAAAAACAGCAGAAAATGAACCCTCCAAGAATTTCCAAGTGCTTTTAGTTTGAAATGAAACACAACAAATAGGATTTTGGCCAACATTAGGTCTAGGAAAAGGGCTGATATCAAGAACTGTAGCCATAGCATTTGATATCATCAGCATCCACACCAAAGTTCTGACTGCTGTTGATTGGGCTTGACTGACCTGAGCTCACTAAATTCCAGGCAATTCTAGTTACTCCACAGAGTATTCTATTTGGCCTTTGCACATTAAATTGGGGCATAAACAGTAGATGTAATAGGATATAGCCCAATATACAATGGGTAATTTTTTGCTTAGCATCAAAATCGTTTTCAAATATTTAAGAAACTCTTGTAATATCATTAAAAAAAATTCCCAAGTCAGGTGCAATGGCAGATGCCTGTAATCCCAGTAGCTTGGGGGTCTGAGACAGAAGGATCACAATTCAAAGCCAGTCTCAGCAATTTAGTGATACTCTAAGCAACTCAGTGAGACCCTGTCTCTACATAAAATATAACAACGAGCTGGGGATGTGGTTCAGTGGTTAAGTGCCCTGGGTTCAATCACCAGTCCCAAAATAATAATAATAACAATAACTCCCAAACCTCTATGTAATTACCAATTATCATCAAAAGAAGATGTATTATTTTATAGATAGATATAAATAGTGCTATGTTTAATATTATAGAAGTACCAACCTGACTCAGGGATAATCTGTGTGTCTAAGACCTCTGCCAGCAATGTTCAGTTCAAGGTTATAATTCAGTCTTTTTGAGGGTTTGGTGGTTTTCAGACAGCTTTTACTGTCAAATGACAAGTAGTTAAATGAAGAATGTATGAGATTTGTAACTAGACAAGATTTTACATCTTTTCCACTAAGCTTATTTTATCAGTGTCACTCTGAGTCACATTAAAAATTCAGAAGGAGTATTTATAACCACAGATACCTAAAAAAGTATTTTCTATTAGACAACAGCATTAATACAGATAATTCTATTAGACTAACTTACCTAACAGATGGAAAGTAAACAAATAGCTGGCACAATTCTCTTTTGAAATATTCAACACTTCCTCCCCATCATCATTAGTAAACCAAGATGTTTACTAATGATGATGTACTAACTTAAGTTACTTACTCTTGTAATCCCTTATTTTTTAGTTGATTTCACCCAAAGATATTTACTTATAATATAATGCAGTTCTACCTTGTAGAAAGCATTCTTCCATGGAAACAATAAGAGAACAACAATAGATGGCTTATGAAGTACCAGGAAGAACTCAAAAATAAGTCACTTTGCAGCCATATAGCAAATTGTATTTCTAGAATGAACTTAAGCCTAGAAAACATCTGTACCAATTGTCCAATGCAGCCTGAACTACTCAAAAAGTGCTTGATTTTAAAATCCTTGTGCTGTAAGACTTTTAAAGTTGATAGACTGAAATTAAAGATAGGTTTTGCCTCTTTTACATTTCTATTATCTCAACAAAAATATAAAAGGCAAAAAGTTAGCTATTATTTAAAAACTTCAGCAAACATCAAGGACATCATTGCTCAAGTCAGTAATTACCAAAGTTCTCTGAACAATGTCATTGAACATTTGAGTAAAAAATTACTGTAACTAAAAAGCTGAAAGTGCTCTTTCTCCCAAATTCAGAAATAGTAAATATAGATATTTGGGGCAGAGATTATGAACTTTATAATTTAGTAGTAGGAAATTTTAAAAGTAAGATATTTATATGCTAATAAGATATTTAAGTGTTAACAAGAACAATCTACAAGCATATACATTTCAAGACACCTAAACCATCACAGTCATATCTATCTGATCTTCTAAGCCTTGAAGAGAAGAAATGTTTTCATTATTCAGATTCTTCTGAAATAATTATAGTCAATGTTTTCCTAAGTGTCACTTTGCCTAGATTGTGCTTTTCTACTCATGAACTGCCGAGTATGTTTTCAAACATTCATGCCTTATTCTCAATCTCTCCATCTAGAGGCATAATATATATTTGTAATATATTCATAATATTTTATGGTCAAGTTTTCAGGACCATGAATGCCAAAGTCTTCAGAGATATGGAAATTAATATTATTTTATAAGCAATCAGGTGAAAGTTAAAAGAAAGGAGTAGGAGTAAATATGCAAAGTAGATATGCAAAGTTCTATTCCCAAGCATTTTATTCAAATTATTCAAAACAAGAAAACTGCAGTCTGCCCAGCAAGGTATGTCACCAACCTAGCTTTGGTCCAAAGGCTGCCATGTTGCCACTTTTAGTCTAGATCAATAGCACGTTAGAGCTACTGCATGAGTGAAAATAGAACACAGCTATGCACACTCAGGCCCTTCCCCTCAGAAATTTGGGCTTTTACATGGTCTAGAGTGGGGCTCAGAGCACTGGTATCGTTTACCAAATTCCCTAGGTAGTACTAATACCAAAGTTGAGGATCTCTGTTCTAAAGAAATAGATTTACGTATATCACACAGAAAGTATCTATTTTACTGTTTAGATGCTGATTTCTGTACATCAGGAACACACTGGTAATTTGCATATGGACACTGAAGACAATTCATGGGGCTGTTTTTCAAATGCCAGCAAGAGGTTAGCTGAGTTTAGGAATACAGACAACCATTTCAGAACATAACATCTGTTACTACATGCAGAGAAAGAGTACCAATGGTGTGTGTGTGTGTGTGTGTGTGTGTGTGAGAGAGAGAGAGAGAGAGAGAGAGAGAGAGAGAGAGGGAGGGAGGGAGGGAAGGAGAGAGAGATCATAGAGATAGAGGGAGAATTGTTTTTTTAAGAATTGGATCATGTGATTGTAGAAAGTTCAAAATCTGCAAGGTAGGCCAGCAGGGTGGAGATTCAGGGAAAAGGTGAAGTCACAGTTTTAGTCCAAAGGCTGTCTAGAAACATAATTCCTTCTTTGCCAAGGGACACCACCACTATCCTTCCCTGAAGTTCTTCAGCTGATTGGATGAGGCCCACCTATGTTCAAAAGAGTAATCTGTTTTACTCAATGTCTATTGATTTAAATGTTCATCTATCCTAATTAAATACAGGAACATTTGACTGGCATTTGACTAAATATTTGAGTATGATGGTCTACCAAAGTTGACACATAAAATCAGCATCACATTATGATAATTTCCACACAAGTGAAGGAAGGGACCCCTTGCTTTTTATAAAACAGAACTTTATTCTCTTCCTTAGCAAGTAAAATTCTGAGTTATCTGTGTATTCTAACTAGACAAACTAAAGAGTTCCAAAAAATGTGTTTTTTTCTTCTTTGTTCATTTTTTAAATATTTTACTTATTTTAGAAGAAGTTAAGACAGTTAAGACAGTTCTTTTAGAAGAAGTTAAGACAGTTCTTTCTATTGAAGTTCCAAGGTCCCTGATAACTAGAGAACTTAGTTGATTTTTCTATTTGCCTCCTCATCTTTCCATTTACTATAATAATATTCAGCTCAAAATGATAAACTTTACTTTTTCAAAATGGGCTCAGAAGCTAAAAACAACATAAATAGCTATTATATCATAAGGTATTAAACTTATAAGTATGCTTATAATAATGTAGCAATTTTAGAAATGGATTACAATTTCTTGAAACTCCTCCCATCCAGAGGTACAGTCTATGCTCCCTTTATTTGATAAAGAGTAACCTTGTGACCACTCCAACTGTTAGAATGTATCAGAAGTGATGTCATGTGACTTCTAAGGCTAGGTCATAAAAGGTCTTGTGCTTCTGCCAGATTTTCTTCATTCAGATGATCACTCTGGGAGAGGCTAGTCTTACATAAGAAGTCTGAGATTGCCATGCTCTAGAAGTCACATGAATACATTAATGTAAACAGTCCCAGCTAAGCCCTGTCAGCCCAGCCATTCCTGCCAAGGTCCAAATAGCGAATAAAGTCATCTTAGATTCTAAGACCATCCTGTTGGCTTCATTGAATTGCCTCATTTGATACCATAAAGAGCAGAAGACTTTAGTTTTACCTGAATTCCTCACCCACTGCATCCATATAATACATGAAAATGGTTGTTACTTTAAACCACTCAGTTGGAGGATGGCTTTTTACACAGAAATATAATTGGATCAAACTAATAAGTAGGACAAAGGACTAGAAAGTAAGAGTGAAGTTATCTATCTTTTCTCTTGAATAAAATGCATGAGCAAACTTGAATGGACCTGATATATAGTACAGGCTGTCATAAAACTATACCTTCTCTAGAAAGGCCAGCATAAGAGTGATAATAACATTTTTGGGTTTTGATATCTGCTTAATAGGTCTGCTTTGATATGAGGGAGGCATATCAGAAAAATGAATATTTAGGACTTCTTTTTTTTTGGTCCTATTCTTGATCCATTATCAAGCATCCCATATTCACCCAATTACAATGCAAGAAATTTATAGTAATCCTATACTTCCCTCTTTCACTCAATCAGCAAATTTTGTTGAGTCTACCTCCACAATGTTTCTGAATCTCTAACATTACTGTTCCAGGTCACCATTATTTCTTGCTTGTTTTTCAGTAGTAATTGTCTAATTGGTTACTTCAGTTCCTCTTAGAATGTTAAACAATGCTTTGTTTAAAATCTTCTTTTGCTTCCATTACTTTTAGAATAAAAACTCAATGTCTTTACCATGAGCTATAAGGTCTAAATTGATCCACCCTCCATCAACATCTGCAATATTATATCAAGTCACCTTACACACCATGTTTCAGCCTCACTGGTCTTTTCTGAGTGCCTTAAATTTCCTAAACATTTTTGTGCCACAGTGGTTTTACACTTGCTATGTTCTTTGTCTAGAACACTCCTCACATGTCTGGCCCCTCATTTTCACATTTCTTGATTTTTTTTTATTAAAGAAGCTTTTTATTTATCTCATAATAGCAATTTCAATATTTATCATCTCTCTTATTAATTTTTATGCTGTTTCCACTACTGAAAAATAAGCTCCAGGCAGAAACAAAGATCTTGTCTGTCCTAATTCACCATTGTATCGCCACTGCTTAGCACCATGCCATAGACATAACAGATGCTCAATGAATATTTCTGAATGCTTGAGTAATTGAACGAGTAATTCAAGATCTGACACGTTACTACATCTGTAAATAATAGAGTGAAGTGAATGCCTAGATTTAGCTAAGAGCATAGATTCTATTGCAAAGTGCTGCTCTACTTAACTAGAGCATTCTTAATAAATGCTTTCAGTTGTCATCAGCACAGCACTCGTCTATTGATTCAAGCTTTTGTTGAATACTTGCATTGTGCCCCATTATAGATTAGCATAATGCAATGCATGCATGCCTCACCAATCTATGATACATCTTGGTTCATGTTAATATTTGTACTTGAATGTTGCTATTTCCAACTTTCCATCTCTTCGCTTAGGAGCTCAAATGCCTATGCCCTCCCCACCATTTCAGCAACACAAAGGATCTTAGATGCACTCCAATATTAATTTGAACTGTAACTCTCCAAAGTTTTCTGCTATTCCAATCTCTACCTTCACCATCACTGCTAACTGTTTATCTCATGCAGGTCTTTGATTCCATTAGGTACATTTTCCTACCTTTTTATTTGCAGCATTAATATTTCAATTCTACCAGAATCATGGTATGGAAGTAGCCTTTGCAGTGTTCCATCTCACCACATGAAGTATGACTAGAAGAGAGTAGGGCAGGATGGCACAGTCATCTGTACTAGTTAGAGTAGATTCATAGTTACACCAAGTGGACTCAGAACAGTATGCATTTCAAAACAATAGAAAAATGTTTCTCAATTATGTGATAGTACTGATGAGAGAACAGGTTTGAGGGGAAGCCATTTCCCATGTATCCCATGGGAACAAGACTGATGAAGGTTCTGCCACCTTCAACGTGATGCTTCCAAAGTTCCCTGGGAGAACTGTAGGCAGCAGGAAGGAGAAAAAAACACAGAGAAGAATCACATGGGATTTTAGGGAGCCAGATCAGGAACAGTACTACCCCTTTCTATCATAATCCACTGGGCAGAGCACAGTCACTATGTAACACCTAAAGACAAGGAGAACTGGGAAATGTGACAACTCCCTGGAAGTCACTTTCTAACAAAAATTCATGAACTTTTGGTAGATAATTTATTATGCCTGCCACAGCCTGTAAATATTTCAGAATATAGTAGAACACCTTCCTTAGTTCACACAAAGAGTCCATCCTGCCCCCAAGATCTTCACATGCTTCTAGGCTAGGTGTATTGGAACTGATTTCAGGACTTGTCACCATATCCATACCCAGAATTCCCATTCCACTCTGATCATCAATTCATGTTGTTGAATCTACAAATTTCTGCAAGAGTCCATGATTTGCCCTGCACTCTGGCTTTTGGAGCCATCTATGGAACTATACCTTACAGAGTACTGTAGTACTCTGGATAAGACAGTTCCCTAATTCCAAGGAAACTCTTCACATAAAAAAAGAGAAATACATCACTGGGAAATAACAGACATTTCCTAGTAATAGTATTGCTTTAAATTATCTACCAGCCATACTGATACTTCATCTTCAATCTTCCTTATATCCTTGCAAGGAATTTGAGATCATCTGGACAATTTTTTGTAGTTATGTAGCTATACTGGCTAGAAAAAGAATTCTAGATAAGAGGTAAGACTTCAGCTAAGATCATCAGGAATTCACTCATTCATTAAATGTCTATAACTCTGAGATTCAGAGAAAGCAAATGATTTTCTGACTTATGAACCAGTTATAATATTCTTCACCTTGCCTAATAAACTATCTTACACCAGTTGCTATTTGTTATTCTTTCAGTAATCTTCACAGAATTCATTACAAACTGAATTTCACTGAAAATTTTAGAGTGTATCTTAGAATTCAAAGATAATACTTGGAAGTTTTCTGTCCTGATTTCATTGATGAAGTTCTCTTAAAATCAATATCAAATGTAAGATTAGAATAAATGCAAATCGATTTATAGGCAGTTTTAAGATGAAGTCATGAAACAACAAAAAAATGAGACTGAGAGAACAATATATTTAAGAATTGTAATTATAGGCAAAAATCCAATGTTCATGAAGCTTGGTCTTTAGAACATGAGTTAAGTAATGCCATTTGGGAGAGCCAGTATGTGGCAGCTCTCCAACCCTCTCTGAAGGAAACCTGGACAGGTCTGGCCTCATTGGCCCTAGCTGAGGGGCCGCCCAGGAAGGTAAAAGTGCCTATTGCCTACATCTGTGCTGCATGGTGCCAGACTTCAAATATCAAATTGTATTCCAAGAAGAGATTCCAAGGGTCATTTTGCAGAAATGTGTCCAAATGTGCTGTCAAACCAAAGAAGCCTGAGAATCAAATCTAAGACAGCCAAGAATCCAGGGAAGGCTACACTAAAGAAACAGTGGGTCAGAACTTGGAACAGGGAGGTAAAGGAGGTAATGACCAGGATCTAATGCTTTATGGTCTCCTCATTCTAGGTGGAGTACACAGTGAGACTAGCCAGTATATTTAAAGGATCTAAGACAAGGCAAACAACAAGCAAATTGGCTTTCAAACACTAGCTAGGATAGAAATTCATTCTACCAGAGATTTCTAGGAATGTGAAATAAGTGGTAACAACTGTAACTTGAGTTGAAAAAGCTGATAGATCTTGGCTCTTCCTAAATATTATTGACTCACTTTTTAAATAAAGTTTTCAATTTTAACCCATAAGGCAATTGACATAGAATAAGAAATAATTGCCAGAAAATTTATAGTAAATATTAGAATTGTAACAGAACACTAATTCATTAATCCCGTTCTGAAAAAATTCAAGTTATTTTCACCTAGAAAGAAAAAAAAGGAAACTCAAAGAGTGAAGTTTTGGGAATTCAACAGTGGTATATCTTTTGAGTGTAACTTTCTCAAGATTGGGTTTCCCTGAAACAAACTCAAATACAAGAATTCATGTGCAAATGATTTTATGAAGAAAATGCTCCCGGGGTGGGTTGGGTGGGGGGGAACAGTAATGAAGTGAGAGAAACAGGAGAGAGAGTGGGACAAGCCAAGTAAAATGCAATTTGAGGCAAAGCCCCTTGCTCTAAAGCCCCTTGTGTTTTGATATCTGCTTAGTAGGTCTGCTTTGATATGAGGGAGGCATAACAGAAAATGAGTTTAGGACTTTTGGTTTTTTTTTTTTTTTTTTTTTTTTTTTTTTTTGCTTTCTTTCTTTCTTTCTTTTTTTTTTTTTTTTTTTTTTTTTTGTCCTATTCTTGATCCATTCTCAAGCATCTCATATTCACCCAATTACAATGCAAGAAACTCATAGTAATCCTAGACTACACCTTGATTCTACCATGGTTCTCTAGGATACAAGTATATCTCAGAATCATCCTGCCCCGGTACAGGGGCTGGCTTTCATACTGGTGCATTGCACCAAATCATCATTAACAAAGTCACCATGAGCAGACATAAATACTAAGCTCTTCTAGATGTCTTCACAGGCAGAGGAAGGAAGTCCTCTTTTGAACAAAATCATGCATACATGTTGATGGGAGCAAAAGTGTAACAAACTAGGGAGGGGCTCAGTGAATCAATAAAAGGTATCAGAGAGATTCTGGGCAGGAGGTTAACAACTGTGGTGGTTTTAGAAGTCGTTTTAGTGTACTGATGTGTCTCAGTCTGTTTAGGCTGCTATAACAAGAGCCTTAGGCTGGGTAATTCATTAACAGGAGAAAGCGTTACTCACAGTTCTGGAGCCTAGAAAGTCCAAAATCAAGTACCAGTAGATTTGTTGTCTGCTAAGGACTCACTCAACTTCATAGATGGTGCCTTGGTGCTGCATCCTCATAAAGCAGAAAGAATAAGGGAGCTGACTCTAGCCTCTTTCCTAAGGGATACTGTACTGGTCCAGTTCATGAGGTGGAGCCCACATACCTTAATCACTTCCCAAAGGCTCCACCTTTTAGTACTAGCATGTTGGGTATTAGGTTTCAACACATATGTTATGGGAGAGACACCAGTTTCAGACTCTAGCAATATATAAGCTCTGTTACATTAAAAAATTTATTCGTGATCATATGATTAAGTATTTTCATAAGTAAGTTATTTTATTAAAACTAGTTTGGGAGGATATTAAACTCAATTAAAAAAATTGGAGTGTTGGGGATATAGCTCAGTTGGTAGAGTGTTTGCCTAGCATGCACTGGGTTCAATCCCGAGCACCATCAAAAATAAAAAAATAAATAGAAATCAGTTTACTTCTCAATTGTAACAACAACACAATTACCCAACAAGCCTATACACAGAATGAAAAGTACAAAAAGGAAGTATAACAAAAATTATTGAAATAACAACAAATTAACCTAGCATCATAAATTTTTTAATGACTGAAGAGAGTGTAAACTCACTGATACCCATCAGGACATAATGGCAAGAGTTAAATTAAAATGATAATTAAAAGAAAAAAATGCAAAGAATACAGGCATGATAAGTATATTATGATAAAATATAATATTAAAAATATTTTATAAATTAAACTTCACCTTTTAAATTAAGAAAACTAGCTTTTAAAATGTAATATAAGCCAGGCAAGGTGGTGCACGCCTGGAATCCCAGCACTTGGGAGGCTGAGGCAGGAGGATCTCGAGTTCAAAGCCAGCCTCAGCAATGGTGAGGCACTTAGCAACTCAGTGAGACCCTATCTCTAATACACACACACACACACAAAGGGGGCTGGGGATGTGGCCCAGTGGTCGAGTGCCCCTGAGTTCAATCCCTGGGACCAAAAAATAAATAAATAAATAAATTTGATATAAAATCTATAAGACATACTGGAGGTATTTAATAGACATGGCTTACAGAGTGGGATTCAAACTCACTGGCACCTATTTATGACTAATTACACCAAAGGTAAATGTGAACATAATGAGATCAAGTAACACTTCCCAAATATAAATATCAGATACACATATGCACCAGATATAGATGTATCAGATACACATGGATGTCTATATCTTTGATGGCACCCGAAATATCCATCATGCCTTTACAAAAAATGAGTTTCTCTAGGTAAGTATTAAAAAAAATATTATTTGTGTTTCTCATTGCAACTGAAATAACACAAAAATTATAAAAGCAAAAACAAAATCTAAATCTCCCATAAATACTCCTCCATTTTACTCCCTCCATTCATCAGCCTAAAATTATTGGTTGTTTATCCTTAACATTTCTAACCATATTTATACAAATGTGTGGGCATACAAATTTTAGTTTTGATTACCAAACATGGTAATACTACACATGGTAATTTTTATCTTCCCTTGTCCATGTAATGATATTACATGGCCATCTTTCCAGAAAAATATAAACCAATTGAACTCATTTTTTAATTAGAAAAAAAAAGTGAACAAATGATAGTGATAACCCAAAATGTAGTAAATTATTTCTCTCTGAATGATGAACATTAAAGATGATGTTTTTTCTACATCACTATATGTAATGTTATAACAAAGATCCTGTGCCTGTGTCCTATATGCCTGTGTTTTATTCTGAAGATAGGTTCCTAGAAGTGTTGTTTGTTTGTTTGTTTGTTTGTTTGTTTTGGCTAGGGGTGGAGTATGTAGACTTTGAAATTTAAAAAAAAAAAAAAATAACTAAATTGATGACCTAGTTTTCTATTTCACTAGGAAAATAGAAGCTATCAGAAGGGAATTTTCACAAACTTCTTCAGATGCATGTACCCCTTGCCAGGACCCATGCCATCTACAATCCTCTCACCCATCATCCATTCTCTCTGAATCCAAGCTATCCAAGCTCTCCAACCTCATACTATATTATTCTCTTTTGCCTACTCAAGAATATTTTTACTTCAGGACTTTCCCTTTCTTTCTCTGTCTCCCACAATATTTCTATTTTCCCATATCCTCAAAACAAATTTTGGTGTCATCCTTGACTATTCTCTTTCTCTCATGTGACATACACAATACATCACAAATCATGCTGATCATACCTTAATACATACCTAGGATAAAGTCATCTTTCACCATCTGAAATGTTACATCCTTTAGTCCAAGCTATCATCTTCTTCCTGGATTATGGCTCTAGCTGCTAAAACCATCTCTCTGTTTCTACCTTTGATCTCTGAGAAATCTAAGTCGCAATGCGACAGTAAGACTAATTTCTTTTAACTTAAAATAGCTCGTGTTGCTCTTCTGCTAAAAAAGTCCCATTTGTTCTCTGCTTCTCTCAGAGTAAAAACCAAAGACATTACAGGCAAGTTAACCTGGACCTACGTAATCCTCCACCCCTTGACCCTTTACTCTCTGACCAAATCCTTTACTATACACCTCGCTCATTGTCCCAACTATATTGGTCTTCTTTTTCTCCCTGAACATGCTATAACATAAAGTTCCATCTCAGGGTTTTTGCACTTGTTACTCTTGAATAAAACAAACTTCCTCCAAATTTCTGCTTATTTAATTCCCTTACCACCTTTAATTTTAACTCAGCTGTAATTTTCAAAGCAAAGACTCTCTAGCAACTTGATTTATGACTATAATTATCTGAGCTGGGAATTTTGGTGCATGCCTGTCATCCCAGCAACTCTGGAGGCTGAGGCAGGAGGATCACAAGTTTGAAGCCAGCCTCAACAATTTAGCAAGACTCTGTCTCAAATTTCAAAAAAAAGGACTGGGAATATAGCTCATTGTAAAGCACCCCTGGGTTCAATCCCCAGTACCAAAATAAGATAAAATAGAATAAAATAAATTGTAATCATCTGTCACCTCCCAAACCCTATATTCTTTCTTGTTTTATTATTATACAGCCTTATTGACTTTAAATAAAATGTAAAATTTACATATTTTTGATCAGCTTGGATATTTTATAACTTAATGAAATCACTTATTAATGCACAATTTTCTTTTTTTTTTTTGTTCCTTTATATTTTCCAAGATTTCATTATGAAAAAAAAATTTACTATATAGCAAATTGGAAGGAACTTTGTAATGAACATCCTGACACTGATAATCTATATTCGACCATTTAGTTTTACTGAACTTGTTTTGTTATATTTCTGTCTCTTCACCATTCTTTCCAGTGTTCAGCCATCTTATTATTTTATGCATTTCAAAGTAAATTGCAGACATTAGTTTTGATTCACATTTCATAGCAAAATTAAGCATAAATTTCAGATAATTTTCATGTGTCTCCTTCACTCTAATATACACATTCTCCTCCATTCTCAATACCCTGCCCCAGAGCAGCACATTATTAAAATCCATGAATCTACACTGTCACATCATTATCACCCAAAGCCCATTGTTTGCATAATGGCCCACTCTTGGTGTTGTATATTCTATAGACTTTGACAAATATGTAAAGATATGTAGTGCTGTTGTATGATCATAGCACATAGTTTCATTGTCTCCAGAATCCTGTTTTCTCCCTATTCATCTCTCACTTCTTCCTAACCTCTGGTAACCATGAATTTTTTAATGTCTCCATAGTTTTCCCTTTTATAAATGTTATATAGTTGGAATCATACATGTCTGACACTTTCAGATTTTTTGTAGTCAATGAGTAATATGCATTTACATTTTCTTTATGTTTCCCTGTGGCTCACTTCTTTCTAGAATTAAATAATATTCCAACATCTGAATATAACAGTTTATTTATGTATTCACCTGCTGAAGGACATGTTGGTTGCTTTCAAGTTTTGGCAACTACAAATCAAGTCACTAAT
The DNA here is from genome assembly GCA_025594165.1 of Tamias sibiricus. Lineage (NCBI taxonomy): Eukaryota > Metazoa > Chordata > Mammalia > Rodentia > Sciuridae > Tamias > Tamias sibiricus. Next base: position 132,995,258 of record CM046662.1, read on the forward strand.
AATATTTATGTGGAAATTTTTGTATGGATACATGTTTTCAATTCATTTGAGTAAATATCAATGAGTGTGCTTGCTGGATTATACGTAGGAGCATGTTTAGTTCTATAAGAAACTGCCAAACTATACTCTAAAATGACTGTACCATTTTGTATTCCTACCAGTGGGCAAAAGACTGCCTTTTCTCCTGTATTGCTTTTGCTACTCTGTCAAAATACAGTTGACTGTAATTACCTAAGTCTGTTTCCAGATTCTCTACTCCATTGATATATTTGCTTACTGATTCACAAATACTATTGTCTTAATTACTGCAACTTACAGGAATTCTTGAATTTGGATAGCATCAGTGATGATATTCCTGATGTTATTCCTCTCTTTCAATATTTCCTTGGTTTTTATGGTTCTTTTGCTTGTCCACATAAACTTTAGAATCTGTTTATGAATATCTACAAAAAGAATTGCTGGCATTTTGATTGCAATTGCCTTAAAAACACAGATCAACTTGAGAAAAAATGGCCATTTTGACACTATAAAATCTTCCTATTTACAAATGTAGAATCTCAGTTTTAGTTTTTCTTTGATATCATTCATTAGAGTCTAGTAGTTTTCCTCATCTAGGTCTTGTATATATTTTGCTAGATTTAATTTGAGAGAGGGGCTAATGTCAATAAAATCATGTTTTAAATTTCAAGTTATACTTGTTTATTATTGGTACATAGGAAAGTGACTGACTTTTGTATATTAACCTTGTATTCTGCAACATTGTTCTTGATTAGTGGAAAAATACTTTTATCACGTCTCTCAGATTTCCTATGCAGATGATCATGTCATTTGTATGCTCTTCTTTCTCACTTTGTGTTTATTTACTTTATTTTGTTATTGTGTTAGGACTTTCAGTACAGCATTTAGAAACAGTGGTAAGACAATGCACTCTTGCCTTGTTCTTGATATTATTAGGAAAGTTTTACATTTTCACCATCAAGTACTAACATAGCTATAATTTTTTGTTGTTGTTGTTTGCATGGTCTTAAGTCAACAAAGCTCCTCTCTGTTCCTGATTTCCTGAGAGTGTTTATCATAACTGAGTGTTGAATTTTGACCAATGTTTTTTCTGTATTTACTAATTTGGTCATGTGATTTTTCTTTAGCCTGTTGAAGTAATAGACTATATTAATTGGTTTAGGAAATGGAATAACTTAGATAAATCCCACTTGGTCATGATATGTAATTTACTTATATATTGTTGGATTCAATTTGTTAATATTTTGTTGAGGATTTTTGTATCTGTGTTAATAAGAGATATTGGTCTGTAGTTTTTCTTTCTCGTACAGTTCTTATCTGGTTTTGATATTTGGATGATGCTGACCTCATAGAATGAGTTAGGAATAACCCTAGTGCTTCTGTTTCATGGAACATATTGTAGAAAATTGGTATAATTTTTGCTGAAATATTTGGTGGAATTTACTAGTATACACATCTGATCCTGGTGCTTTGTGTTCTGGAAAGTTAATTATTGCTTAAATTTCTTGAATAGATATAAGCCTATTCAAAATGTCTATTTCTTATTGCATGATTTTTTATAAATGGTGTCATTAAATGAATCAGCTCATTTCCTCCATATTATATTTGTGAGCATAGAATTGTTTGTAATATTTCTCAGTACTAGAAAAAAAAGACAAGAAAATAAGTCCTTTTCTATTCTTAGTTTTTGAAGATTTTATCATAAGTAGCTGCTAAAGTTTCACAGATGTTTTTCTGAATTTCTTAAAATTGACTTTTTCCTCTTTTCTATTAATATGCTGATATACATAGATCTATTTCAAATATTAAAGACAAATGGGGAGCTGGGTATATAACTCAGTGGTAGAGCACTTGTCTAGCATATGCAAGCCCTGGTACCCAATCTCTCTAGTGTTGCCAAAAAAAAAAAAAAAAAAAAAATCTACTTGGTAAGATTTAAGATGCTTTTCATATATTGTTTGAATCCATATGGTACTTTTTTAGAGTTATATATTCAGGAGGGATAGTGGTCTTCAATATTTTTACAATCTTCGTCGGACTTTAGCTTAGTCTCATAATGAACTGGGAAGAAACAACCGTTCTTTTTAATGAAATATTTTTGTAAAATATTGCAGTTATATCTTCCTTAATCTTTCACCATCTCCGCCTGAAATTCCGTTTTCTATTTTGTGGTAAATTTTCCTATAACAGGCTTGATTTCTTTAAGATATGGGGCCCTGGTGTTTATATAAATTTGGGAGTCAATAAACTTATGCATATCTACAGATTTGTATCTTTCACCTATTGGAGAAACTTTGGCCACCATTTCAGTTTCCAGTTTTTGTCACATGCTCTTTCTTTTCTCCTTTGGGCATTATATTGTAACTTGTAATATTGTGCTATAAGTCTCAAAGTTTATTTATATCATTTAATTTTTTTTCTATTTTTCAAATGTATAATTGCTATTGACCTATGTTCATTTCACTGATTCTTTCCCTTGAAATTCTTTTTCTATGAAGTAAAACTTTTATTATGAAGACATTGTTATTTTCAATTCCAGAATTTATAGTGTCTTTTTAGATTTTTAATAGTTTTTATATCTCTCTTTAGATTCCTACCCCTGCAGTCACTGTGAGTGTATTTTTCTTTACCTTAATATACCTTATCTAACATAGTTCCTTTAAGATCTTTAAGATTCTTCTGTGCTAATGCCAACATTAAGGTCGTCTTGGTACTGGTATATGCTGACTATCCTTGCACTTGAGAAAGGGTTTTAGTTTTGTTTTGATTTTTTGTTTGTTTTGATTCTTTATATGTTGGGTGAGTTTCAGCTGTGTAAACTGGGCATTGTGTCCTCTGGCTGAGAAATCTGGACTCAAACTGAAAGCTAACTCTGGAGTAGCTCAAATCTCAGCTCAATTCTTTTACCTTTCCAGAATTCCCCCTCACTTTTCAACAGTCACAATTGTCACTCTGTCTTTTTGTGTTTCAGGCCAGAAAACCTGTGGTTTCCCATGACAGATTTATTATCCTGCATGGCTGCTAACTATATCTTGACCTCAAACCTCATCCCTTAAAGTCACAAACTCTCCACAATTCCAGGCACCACATCTGCATTTGACAATGGCTGGCATAAGAAAACAGACACCTCTTTTTATTTATCAGGAAAGTTGCCAAAAGCCCTTCCTTACACCACAACTTTGTCACATGTTCATCCTAAAGCCAATTGCCAGCAAAGACAATGGTGTATTATGTTTGGCTCCATGAGTTATGCAGCCATGAGGAGGATGGTTTCACCAAATTAGAAGCTCTGTCTCAAAGGAAAAAGCTGGTAACAGGTCTTGGGTAAGCAGCCAATCATTACTGCCACATAAACATCTGCACTGCAAAACTCCAGGAGACGCTTTTCACATAGACTGACATAGGAATTGTAGACCTCCCAATGGTATAATATGATGCTGTTAAAATAAATTACTAGATAATTTTATAAATCTAGAACTTAAAAATTGTAAAATAAAGTCAGTTTTATTTCTCTAATTGCAGAACCATTGAAACAGGAATGAAATCAAGGTATAGACATTCTAAGCAGGATATATAAGGAATAGAACAGCATTTAGGGGAGAATGACATAAATAAATATATAATTATATTAGGAAAAAATATGGACCAAAAAGTGTTCAGACTAAAATTCTAAAATACCAATAGTAAATTTTCTCAAAAAGAAAACAAACTTGCATTAGTCAGCATTTTCCAGAAGAGCAGAACCAATAGAATAGAGAAAAAGAAAGACTATAAGAAATTGAATCACATAATTTTGGAGTCTGAGAACGCCCAAGATCTGTAGCCCACAAGCTAGAGACCCAGGAGAGCAGATGGAGTAGCTCCAGCCCAAGTCTGAACCCAGAAAGCCCGTGCTGTAAGGTCCTTGAGAGCTTGCTCAAAGTTCTAGCAGGGAGTGCAGCTACTCATGAAACCTTGTAACCTTGACCAAAGAATGTTCTTCATGTATGGAGGAAGGTGTCCTCTCAGACCAAGCCTGTAGTTTCCAGAGGGAGACCCACAAAGCCATGAGGGAGAAAGGGGACACATGTTTAGCCGACCAGAGCAGCCAGATCAACCCTGGTGATCAGTGGAATAGCAGAAATTACAGCTGAATCACTCTCACATTTCAATGGTGTAAGTTCCAGTATGAAAGTCACAGACCAAGAAATGTTGATTTTCTAGTTTGAGTCTGAAGGCAGGAAAAGATTGACATCTCAAGTCCATCAGTCAAACAGGAGGAATTTCCCCTTAAACATGGGAAGGTGGCCTTTGTGTTATATGCAGGCCTTCACCTGGTTGGATGATGCCCACCCACATTAAGAAGGGCAATTGGCTTTATTCAGTCTATTAACATTACTAACTCTCTTAACATGTGTTAATCTGATCCCCAAACATCCTTACAGACATATTAGGAATATTGTTCAATCAAATATCTGGAAACCTTAAGGCCTAATCCATTTAACACATAAAAATAATCATCACAAATATACAACACTGGACGATGATAAAAGAAAACTCTGTTTTTAAAAAATATATTTCTAGAAGAGGAAATGGCAAATGAGCAGTGACAAAATCCAGTTTGTTTAAGGATGAGATTTATAATAAAAAATTAACTAATCTTTCCACACAGATGAAGAAAAGGCCAAGAATTCTTTCCTTGGGATAAATTTTTAGAAATTACCTGGTGAAAGATTATATAATTTTTCTGCTCATTTATATAGATTTTTTTTTAATTCTTGTCAATTCTTTCTCACTAGGAATTTTCAACTGCTGATGACTCTATTGGTATTGTGGACTCTCAAATATTATAAATATAAATAAATAATCAAAAAGAGTGGTCTTATTCCATTAGGGTTGCCCATTATTACTCTTGGTTTCTTGTAGTTGTTTAAGTGCCATGGACCTAAGATTCAACCCTTTCCCACATCAAGAGACCTAGATTTATGCCAATATCTTTTTATAGAAACTTGTACAAAAAAACTTGTTTAAAAATCTATTTGCTCAGATTTCCCCTTTATCCATATTTGCATTTGCTCACCATATTTCTCACTATTTAAATCATTATCTTTCTAAAAATGAAATTGAAAAGTTTTACATTTTGCTTGCTTCAAAATATTGTTACAATGAAAAGAATATTAAAAAATTGGGGCATGTGTCTTCTAAAAGTTCTGTCACTAATTAACTAGATAATCGTGGTCAAATAAACCTCTCTCTATGCAGCATAGTTGTCTCATGTGCAAATCTAGGGGGAAACAAAAGGGAGACAAAGTTTATTATTAAGTAGATCTTTTGGTTCCATCAGTCCATGATTCCATGAAATATTCAAATAATGAAGTCAGTCTTTCTATGACAAATATCAACCATTTTTGCTATTACCATAGTACAGTGTTAGTACAATACAGTATTCATTATTCTGGGTCTCACAGGGTCAAGAATTTCAGAACCAAAATTATCTAGCACTTTGCCTGGGCCTCACAACCATTCATGTCAGAACTGGAAATATAATTTACATTCCTAACTTGCAGATATAGTGCTCATTCTGGTTTTCCTCTTCATCTGAAAATGTAAAAAAAGTACAATCTATGTAAGCCCAACAAATATTCTGTATTATTCTTACCTTCAATGGTAGCATTATAGAAAATACTATTAATTAAAGCTCAAGTTAGCAAGCACTAGTCTAGACAGACTCAGTGTTCTTCAGACTTTATCTGGAAGTCTAAGATATGAAGGCTGAGAAATTGTATATTTTCCTGTAAGAAATAGTTCCAGGAAATAGACTTTCATCAGAGAATAATCCCAGAATAGCATTCAATAACATTCATCACACCCGTCGTCTACTAAGGCAAACATTGGTGTTTCAAAATATTGTACAATTTAAAACATATTACCTTCATACTCTGTATAACTTAAGTCATTTTATTATAAAAGATAATAAAAATAAACTAGCTAAAGATACAGTCAATCCCAAAGTATGTGACTTTCATTAATTTAATAATATCTATACAATCACCTTAGAGATAATACCCTACAAAAATTTAAATAATGATTTAAGTAAGGGTCTTCAAATGCTGTTGCTTTGAACAATTTTTTCCAGAGGAACAATGACTCCTTCTGCCACGTCTTACCCCAGTGCCTGACTGCCTTCCTGGGAATCTCATACTTTTCTAAAATTGAGAACGTTTCTTTCCATTCAAGAGGAAAACGCTGGGCTCAGGCTCTTAGTCTTGCAGATCCATTTGAAGGCTAGGGGAGGGCTCTGCCTATTCCCTTTCACAGGACCTCATAAGGAGCAGTCTCAAGTGGGGGACAAAGCACCCCCTTTCCCCTCATCTTCTCTCAATATAATTTTTCATTTCCAGTTTCTGATCTTTCCTAATGGAAATTAGGACAAGGCAGTTTCTTTTTCTCCTCCACCACTGTAATATAGACATGAATTTCCAGTTTTCTCTAGTAGTCATCCATCCCTTCTTCAGTCGAATAGCCTTCTAAAAATTATTTTGCAATAAAGCCAATTCAATCCCCCCCTAAAAAGATTCCTTCCAAAAAAACAGCAGCAAATATTTTTGAGACAAAAAAATGATGTAAATGAAAACGGCTCCCAAAACTTTATACAACAATTAATTTCTTCCTAAAACATTTATCTGCTGTCATGTAACTACAGCCATGTGTATTTTAGTAGGCCTAAAAGGGTAGTGTTTATCAATAAAACATTCCTAAGTACCCAAACTAATTATACTTTCTATTGCTAAATCTGGAAGTTGCTTTATTTAAGATAAAAAAAAAAAATCTGAGGTTTCCATCTTTACCAAATATGTGGCTTCCTTACTGTCTGTATTTCATTTCCCTTGCTTATTTACCAAAAGATAAACTAGTCACATTTTCCCGCTGGCTTTGCTCAGTTATAATTTTTTTTAATCTTATGAGCAATTTCATTTTGGACTTTGATAATGGGAGATCCAGTCCTTAGGTTGCTATGCTTGTTCCAATTTAAAATTTTATTTAATTTTAAAATGCATTCACTAAAATTCAACTGTCAAAATCAAAATACAAAAAGAAAGTTGAAAATGGCAGTAGAGTTTATTACCTAAATCCTAACTCTTAAGTAATGAGTAAATAGAGGTTTCTTTCCCCTTGTAGTATCTTTTGTTCTCTATATAAATAAATAAAAATGATTTTGCATCATGACTCGGATCTTCAGTAGTCAGATCGGAATCTTAAGACTCTTCATTGAAGGAAGCTCCAAATGCTCCCAGATAATGTCCTCTACTACCTAGGTAGAAGAGTTTGTTCTCCTCTAATTACCCAGAAGCTCTGTGCAGCCATCCATCCTTATGCTTTAAGCTAGATAACCAAATTATCTTTCATCCCAGCAAAAAAGTAGCCCAGGAGTTAGGTCTCTGTCCCAGAAGAAAGAAAAATAAGGGTCATTTGACACATAGATCTCAGTCCCCAAGTCAGGGATAAAGGCTTTCTTTACACTAACTATTGTGGTATCAATAATGGAGGCAGCGGTTGTACAGCACTCATCTCTGCATTTGGGAAAGGAAGAAAGAAACAGAAGAACTGCTTTTGAGTATACACACAGAACCCAAAACTTTCTGGAATAAACATTAAAATCAGAAACCTCAAAGAGGCAAAGATATCAGTGCAAAGTACCATTTCCCTTACCTCTTTCCAATCTGATATTTTCAAACTTTCTGAATCTGGGTACCCAGGGCTTTTCTATGCACAGGATTGGGTCCAAACATGAGGCAAATCTAGGCTCTATCTCTTGGGAAAATTATTCCACCTTCCTGGACTCACATATGCATATCTAAAGTCCCTGCTCCTTTCTACTCCCTCCCCAGTCTTCTCAGACTAGAGAGCTATTCTTAAATGCTTAAATTTCTTTGATAAATAAAATATTCACAATTGCCTTCCAATTAAAATGACCTCACCTTTTTTCTGCTAAGAAATTCTTATATAAGTGTTATTTATAACAGTGTAGATGTTGACCTCTAAAACAGAATCATGCATCAATTCACATAAACAGCACTTATTTCGAATAGGCGAATGTTGAACGTGGCACCTGTTGTTTACATAAGCCTTTGAGTTTCTTTATTATTATTTTCCAATCAATTTCAAATTATCTAGCAGGTTTTATTTTCCCAGGATTCAAAACAAAACTACACTATTAACAAGAAATACTTGAAGGGTGTGTGTGTGTATGTGTGTGTGTGTACATGCATAACAAGAATGAGTAGGGCTATTTCCCATAATTAAGCTTCAAATTGCAGAGCACATGAAAATAAAATATTTATCACATACATTTCCTATTTTCACCCACAGCAAATAGAGATGAAATGGTAAAAACAACAGCTAGACAAATAAATAAATAAAACCAAGAAACCTTGCTCTTTAGCTCAATAAGGTAGGAAGAACATAGCCTAATTCACCCACAAGTGGGCATGACAGCAGTGGTTAAGGACAAATGAGTGTTTCTCACAAGTTCTAAGGCTTTTTATTCTGCCAGTAAAGTTGAAATATCAAATCAAAGTATCCTAACCTTCACTGACAACTGAAATAAGAATATGAAAGCCAACATCTACACTAACAGTACAGGTATGAGGAAGCCATTATAGATTTTTGAGCAGAAGTGCATTGGAATACAGCATATTCTTGAATTCTGAGCCCTAGCTAAGATTGAAGGGATTGAACAAGACAGTCTCCATTTAGGGATGGCCTAGAATGTCCTCATCCACAAAGAGGTGATCTCTGCTATTCTAAGATGCCAGTTAGAATAAACCCTGGAAACGTTCTAAACATCATATGCAAAATGCTCCAGAGATTATGGAATGTTCCCTTTTCTCTCTCCCAGCCCCACAGCCTCAGAAGTGGCCACTGTTATTCTTGGAAGTGGATTCTACCCTTTATGTGTGTTAAGGCTGAAACTTTTGCCATTCACTAGTTTAGCACATGTAGAGCAGCTTGTCATTACCAGCCCTGCCAGCCCATACAGCTCCCTTTGCCTTCCCAGCACCCCACCCCCTTTACTTGTAACCTTTAAAGTAAGAACTACAGGACTAAAGGAATTAGAGTCTTTCCAGCTACAGGGGTGCAATGTCTTATAATTGCTGAGGGTAATAAGGTGAGAGGACAAAAGAGAAAGCCTTGATTGGGGCTTTTTAGACTTGGGGCTGTATCTGTTTCTGTAGGAAATCATCTGTCTATGAAATTTGTGGAACTGTCTGGACAATCACCAACCCACAAAATTATCTGTATATATGTTTTGTCTTGATATTTTTGGTACAATACTCAGCTTTTATGCCTAACTGTACAATACTGGGGTGCCTGGTTCTCTGTGTATAAAGAATTTTCTTTAGATACAAATAAAATGTCAGTAGCCCTCAGTGAGCCAGAAAATAATGGCATTAATTTTCCTCCTTTTCTATATCAACCTATAACTAAAAGTTAGTGTATTTTCATTCACAAAATAATGACTTTAAAGATCAGTAAAGATTTTCATTAGGAAACATTTAAATTTGTTCATAGTAAGCTGAAAGGAAGAAAGCTAATTTTAACCTAGAGCTTCACAGTTTTATATAAATGTGTCATTTATGTATATAATTTCTACTTTTCTGAGTTCCTTTTCTGAAGGAATCCTTATGGATGCCTTTATTGAAATCCTTTTCATTTATGTAAAAGTATTTTATTGAACATTCTGTAATCAAAATGATTAACTTTTTGATTTTGGACTTTAAAAACATTATCTAAATAAAAAGCTCTGGAATATTCAATGAAAATACAATCCTAGATTCTATATTCCTTGAAGAGAGATGTCATGTGTCATTATCATTTATACAGTTCAGAGAATCCAGCACACCACAAGCAAGCATTAGATACTTTATAATGCACTTTGTATTAAATTGCACTCCCTTGTTATTTTGTATATACACAAAAACATGAACTGGCTTACTTACTGTGGAAGAGGTATACTGTATTCTGCAAAGTGCTGATTAGAACAGAAATCATCCCAGTTGACTTCAATGAAGTTACCAGTTACAGAGGTGTAGGTACAGTTAAAAGGAACAGCAACGAACAATATGGGTAGACCAGCAATAGAGAGGAACCCTTACCTTTAAGCTCAAGCTTAAAGGGCCAGAGGAGACTTGGAGGAGTTGCCACCCAGTGGGAAGTGTAGACCTGTAGGGATGCAGTTACTGTCAGAAGAGCAAAACTGAAACAAACAGAAGATAAAGAAATGCTGATTTCCTGAAGATTCATTGACAAAGCCAACTGCAAGTCATCTGTCAGAGGAGCACTGGTGAGGCACAGATGCCAGCACAGTGTTGAACAGAGATGGGGAAAGAATGGATCTGGGGATTAATAACAAAAAAATATATATATATATAGCAAATGCTGCATTTACCCTAATGCAATAAAAAATTTTTCTTGTCACTCATTCATAGAAAATATCTCTTTTCCCAAAGTCTATTAAATAGAGGCAAAAATAGTCCAATAAAATAGTTATCGGATCAAATTATATTTGATAATATGGGGTTTAATAGTAGGAACAGAAGACAACAGATAGATTAGAGAACTTTTATTGGGAAGTAATTAAAATAATCAGCTAGAAAGCATAAAATATGCACCCAGAAATCTGGGAGCAAAAGGAAAGGAGAGCAGGTCAGGTTGGGCTGACAGAAAGGTTGTGGCCAAAATCCCTACCTGTAAGAGAAACTTGGAGTTAGTGACTGCAGAAGCACACAACAGGAAAAGATCTAGTCTTGGTCTTCTTGAAGTCAGTCAGAAGTCACAACTCCTCTTAACTCTTTTTGTAGAGAAGCACAATCAGAAACAACTTCCAGGGGCTCTTCTTTTCCCTCCCAAATCTCTCCACCTACTTTCTGTGTCCCAAGAAATCCCTATTTTGCCCATCATTAGTGACAAAGTGCCTAAAACCATTCATTCATTCACATATGTCTATGTTCTGTAAAGGTTAGGTTGCTCTCTCTTTTATTTATTGGTAAAAACATGCAGTACTCATGATGTCCAGCTAGCTCATAGTAGGCACTCAATAAGCATGACTTGAATAAAAATCAATTAATAGATGAAGAAATGAACACATTGAAAATGTCTGTTGTGGCAAAACACCAACACTTTAAAGAAAACATTATAATCTGCCAATTAATTCACAAACAAAAATAACTAATATCAGATTTAAATTTTTGACATATGTAACAGGACTTAGAAACCTAGAGGGCTTAAAATGGAAGGAGGCACCAATCTACAAAGGGACAGCTGGGAACACAGAAAACAAACAAAGCTCTTCAGAGACTTCACAACTTTGTCAAGAGAAGGTTCTGTTTACCATCAGTTGGGAGGGAATAAACAGCAGCTTTGCGGAAATATGTTTGCTGTGTTTGGTACCAAGATGCAGAGTTCAGTTTCCAGGAATTTTGCTAATTTATTGTGAGTATATTGTTAACATTCTTACATAGTTTTTTTTTTTTTTCTTTCAAAAGATCCTTTTTAACCTCTTGGTCATATTTCCTTTTCAATAACAGTTCATTAAGTCTGTTTAAAGGTTAGGGAACAGAAAATTTACCTGGTTTCAAATTTTGAAAGAAATTGTTTAAGAAATACATATGCTTTGAAAGATATCACATTTTATGAAAACTTAATATTAGGAAACAGAAAACTGAATTCAAATTGTACATGTATTTTTCAGTGCCATCAATTTTCTGGAGTAGAACTTATAAATTTGTATTTTTAAAAAATCCTCAAAAAATCCTGAAAATACATGACATGCATTGCTTTTTATGTATGTTCATTTCACATAAAATAACCCCATTTGCCAAACATATACCAGTATTTATTCTATTTTGGCTAATCAGCTGGTACTTAATAATTCTACACTACACTGTTTTACTACTTTTCTCTATCTAGTCTATTGCAGCAAAGATTGTTGGTTTTCCATAACTGAAGACTAACTCTTCTTATCACATCCACTCTGGCATCTAAGACAGGGTGATGAGTAACCAGTGATAAGGAGAAGAGGGAGGGAGAAAAGAGAAAACAGATAGGACAGGTGTTGCAAAAAAAATAATGTCACAGCCTCAGGTCTGTCACTGGAGTTTAAAACTCTGCTCTACCACCAAGTGTCCTGGGCATCAATTCATTCATCTATAAAATGCATCAGTTGGATTCAATTATAGGTTGAGCATCTCTAATCCAAAAAATGCAAAGCTCTCCAAAATATCCAACTTTCTGAGCACCGACATGACATCACGTCTGACCTCGTGTGATAGGTGACAACCCAGGCTCACTAAAACATTGAATAAAATTAGCTTCAAGCTATGTGCACAAGGTGTATGTGAAACAATAATGAATTCCATATTTAGATTTGGGTCCCATGCCCAAGATACTCATTCTATACATGCAAAAATTCAAAAACTCTGAAATCGAAAACATACTGGTCCTAAGCATTTTGGATAAGGGATATTCAACCTCTATTGCTAAGATTACCACTGGTACTGAAGTACTGCACTACTGTCTGTAGGGAAACACCTCTTTTCCTTTTACTTGAAGCCCCTAGTTTAAAAGTACTATCATTATTTAGTATGCCCCAAATAATACTGATTGTAACCTCATTTTTAACCTCAGCCTGGGAAGAAAATGAATCCTCATACTGACATTTTCTAAATCCAAATGGAAAAACAGGCTGGGTACACACTCTTAAGGGATGGCTGCACCACAGACTTCAAAAATGAGGCATGCACATGTCTAAATTGTCGAACAGACTGGCTGACTTTTGACCTGACTTAGCATTATTTGAAGCAGCTTACTGACACTGCCAATAACATCACAGGTAATAGAACACACATCTTGTAACTGAACCACAGATAGTGCTAGGCAACATGAAGAATCCAGGAAATACATGTTTAAAGTATAAACTGCTCAAACAGAATAGCTTCTGAAGGTTCTGGTAGGACACACACAGAATGCTTTTTTTAGTTTCAAGAGCCACTTTCTAGGATTCCTCAATGACTGCCATCATGGTCTTGCTTTAAAAAGCCTCAATAGTTTCTCAAGATGTCACATTCACCAAAAGACCACATCTATTTCTCTCAATAAAGATTTAGACTAATATTACTGGATATGTTAAGATCATCAAAAACAAAAAAAGCATAGAAATAAAGCATGCCTTCCAAGAGACTGGATAAAAGAGAAAAACAGCCTTTTTAGAATCAGTAGGTACCACTCTAATCAGAAGCTTGTACTGTCCTTTTCAATCCTAGCAGAGAAACAATTAATAAAGGAACCCATTAAGACCTGATTATTGCTGCTAAAAAAAAAAGGAAGGTAGAGTTTCAGTCCTTTGAAGTAACTGAGAATGAGTCAGGCCTCATTACAGAGATATAATCTACATTCATACATTTATGTTAGTGATTCAAATCTATTGGGAGAGATTGAATTCCGTTAAATAGTGCATCTTTCCTGTGGAACTTTTCTCAGGCTTTCTCGGGCTAACCTAAGAGGTGACCTAACAATGCAAAGTAGTGGGGTATTTAGGGATTCAACTGTGCTATAAAAGAAAGGCTGTACAGAAGAGAAAAAGAAGAATGAGATATAATCTAAAAAGCTATGTCAGCTTTTCCATTGGGCTGTTTTGTAAAGGCCCTTCCTGTCATCACACTGGGCAGAAGAGCAGGGAAAGGGCTCTAGAACTTTCAAACCCTGCACCTGCTGTAGCTAGACTTGAATATGGAAGTTTTGACCATATTATTTTCCCATCTTAGACAGTATAAAATTTTGGCATAAAATTTATAGCTAAAAGATCTGACTGATTTACATTGGAACAGAAAGTTGGTAGATGTGTGTGTGTGTGTGTGTGTGTGTGTGTGTGTGTGTGTGAAGAGGGACAGATGAACAGACTAGTTTTAGATTATTAAAATCCCAAGATGGAATCAATAGTGTTGGTCCTAGTGAAGAGAAACCCCAAAATAATAACTTCCTATGTTTTGAAACTTTTCACAGTAGAATCTTTATTGTATGGTTTCATCAAACAATTTAAAAAACATGTAGTTTAATTAGTTGTCAATTCAAATACTTGGATTCTTATAAACTATTGGGCTGAAACTCAAATACCCAAGAAAGAGTATATTCTTTCATGCAAGTGTTTGTTCAGGTATAAAACTGTCAACTAGGGAATCAAAATTAGCATTGTGGATTCATTATTTAATGTTCATGCTTTAATTAAAGAACAAGACTTGTTTGACGTATGCTCTTTATTTACTTAATTTTCCAATTAATAGCTACAGAAATCAGAGCTAATTATATTAAACTTAAAAATCTGTGATGTTCACCACATTGTTGAAATCTTCTAAATAAGCATCTCAACGAGTTATAAATAATATAATTAAAATCCTGATTCTGATGTTAAATGGTTCTATTTCAAAAACTCTGAATGCATAGGAAAATATAAAAGCATGCATGTAAAGGCATTTTCAACTCACTAAACAACAAAGTTGGGCAATCATTTCTAATGACCTTCTCTAATGCTAAATTCATTTGTATTTTCTCCAGTTCACGATGAAGATTGAGACCAAATGCACATTTTAGGGATTCTGGCTTTTGTATACAAGCTCTTCTGATTAGTTCCTTCCAAATTACAGCTGCAGTTGTTAAACTCCCAAGTTCACCTTGAAATATTTCCATCTTGGGCTGGCAGTCTATGAGGTTAAATATAAGAAATTGCCAGTTTTGTAGTGGAAAGCAGTAAAATATTGGCAAATCATATGCCTCAACAAAACACAGTGTCCAACTGCCTGACATGACATACCAATACCCATTAAAGCATTCCCTACAGTCAAACTTTCCCTACTATAAAGGATTTCTTAAACAAGTGGTCCTCTAGGAACTGTCTCTTAGCTCGGATTGGAATAGATTATCACAGTATAACCTTTTTTGTGCCTTTTAACTCTTGGCAAAATCTCCCTAACCTTGTACTTAATTCTGTCTATACCTGGGCTATGAACTAGTTTCTAAGAGCAATGGGGGAGCTGGGGAGTAGTGTGTGGAAGAGTGAGAGGAGAGGGAGACTGGTAATGCAGTTAATATCGCAAAATAAAACCTTTTAAACATTAAATTTGAAGATTTAAGAAAATGCCCCATTATGGCAAAGTGCAAAGGAAATTGCATAGAACAGAAAACAGCAGAGTATTCGGCCAAATTGTATGGTAAAAATCTTTGCGATCTCAATAAAGTGCGTTTGCTTTGAAGTGCACGCGTGATTCAATAAAGGACTCATGTTAGCAATTAGAAATCGGTCATTTGGGTCCCTGATTTCATTTGCTCCAAAAGAGAGGAGACTTTTAAGAGTGACGATAAATCTCCCTGAGCTTAAAAGGCAAAGAGGGCCAAAGTGTGAACTTTTTACTTCAGCAACGGAAGCGAGAAATCAGTAATTCATTAAAGCAGAGACCTCCTTGGAAGCTGGCAGAAGAGGAGGAAAGGAAGCTAATTATGTCTTCTTTTTCTGTGCTCGCTCCGACCAGTTTATAATCTGCTGTTTGGGAGGGTTTATCCTCAGCATCTTCAGCTTTCTCCCCAGCCCTCCCCCCTTTGGGGATCGAAAGAAGAAAAAAAGAAAGAAAAAGAAAAAGCCTAGCACCAGGTGGCTCTCAAGTATTTCACTGCCAAAAGAAGAAGGGGGGTGGGTTCTACGCTGGAAAACAAGTGAGAAAGGGGCTCCCCAGAGGGGATTGGTTCGGGCTGGAAGACAGCAAAATTCGGAAAGCGTGAGGACAGCCAGCGCCACTGGCCAGCGGTGCGAGCACTGGACGCCCTAGCAGCAATTAGCGGGAGCTGGAGGCGTCCGCGGAGGCTGCGCCTGCGGCGGCGGCGCGGAAAGGACCAACAGCCCCCGAGCTCCGTGCAAAGGCATCGCGCTCTCTTCTCGCTCCCCTGCTCTCCCCCCTTTCGGCCCCTTCCTCCCTCCCTCTCCCTGGCGTTCCCAGCAGCCGAGGGTTTCAGATGTCCCACCGCCGTTTGACCCCCTCCCCCCGCTTCTCCACCCCTGCAAATGAGGTTTGACCAGCAGAGGCAGAGCCCACCTCTGGCTTAGAATCACTGACATTTAGACTCCAGGCTTCAACCTGTTTACAAGAGGGCTTTCCAAAGGAAGAGGGGTGGAGGATAGGGCCAAACAAAACACCAGCCACCATCCCCCCCAAACAAGAAGTGACTTTCTGGAGGCTTCAAATCAACAGGCACCACCAAAAAGAGAAAGGAAGAGGGGGAAGAAAACAGCGACCGTGCAGCTGCCTCCAGTTCTGACAACCCCAAAGGGACACACTTTTAGAAGTGGCCAGCAGGCTGAGACTCTGCAGAAAGGGCTCGGAAGGTGCCAACCGCAGAGGAGCGCAGATATCTCCTCCGACCCCTCACCCCACCCTCTTTGGGTTTTGTTCACCGCGCTGTCATCTGTTTTTCAGACCCTTTTTGTATCTAACATGGTGAAGAAAGGAGTGAAGAAGAGAACAAAGTAACTCCTGGGGGGAGCGGGGAGCTCTGGTGACCAACACCACCACCGCCACCACCAGCTCCTGCTGCCGCGGCCACCCACGTCCACCATTCACCCGGAGACTCTAGAGGCGCAGGCAGCGGATCCGAGAGCGGAGCAAGGAGAGGCAGCCGGCCCTTCCGAGGAGTTATGGATGTTGGTGCATTCACTTCTGACCAGATCCGCGCCCAGAGGGAGCTAACCAGCAGCCGCCACCTCCAGCTGTCTCCTTGCCTTGCACCGGGTCTTACCCTTCCAGTATGTTCCTTCTGATGAGACAATTTCCAGTGCCGAGAGTTTCAGTACAATGTGGAAATGGATACTGACACATTGTGCCTCAGCCTTTCCCCACCTGCCTGGCTGCTGCTGCTGCTTCTTGTTGCTGTTATTGGTGTCTTCCGTCCCTGTCACCTGCCAAGCTCTTGGTCAGGACATGGTGTCACCAGAGGCCACCAACTCTTCTTCCTCCTCTTCTTCCTCCTCATCCTCTCCTTCCAGTGCGGGGAGACATGTGCGGAGCTACAATCACCTTCAAGGAGATGTCCGCTGGAGAAAGCTATTCTCTTTCACCAAGTACTTTCTCAAGATTGAGAAGAACGGGAAGGTCAGCGGTACCAAGAAGGAGAACTGCCCGTACAGTAAGTAACAAATGCGTGCTCCCCTCCTTCCAATTATCCACCCCCCACCCCACACGGGGGGGAAAATCTGTTCCAGATGTGGCCAACTAAATATTTACGTCCCCAACCCCTGTAAAATGATTAAGTGGAATACTTTCACACTAAATCACCCCCCACTCCCGTGTATACATTGTGCTGCTGCATCCCCTCCCCTGGGCGCGCTCCCTCCACAACCCCCACCCCTTGCCACCCTATCCACCCCTTCTCTCTAACTTGTCACTAGCGGGACCACGCAGGGCGCCGGAGAGTTCTTGTAGCACATAGATGCCCCTTTCTGTCCCCAGTGCCTTCCCCACCTCACCCAAGGTCCCCTTTCCCTCCCGTCTGGAAGTGGCTCAAGTAAACACATTTTGTTTCCTTTCCCTGGCAATCTTAAGAGTTTGGGGACAGGCTTCTCAAGCTGAAAATAATTATCCGCTGTCAATTATAGGGGCTTTATGGGAACTTTATTTAAGAAAAAAAAAGTCACTTCCACTCTCTCCCTACCCCCCTGCCTTTGACCCACCACCTTTAGATAGGAGCAAAAAAGCACTTTTCTGGTTTTGATTTTTTTTTTCTTTTGGGTCCCTCTTGTTGGTTTTTGAGTGATTGCAGTCCATGAAGTTAGTTTTTCAGGCACCACCGCTGCTATTTGTCTTCTGCCTGTGTTCTCTCTTGGTAACATGATGCTCATGTCTGCATTGTCAACAGCATATGCGCTGCTTTGTGGTGTCCTGTTGTACTGTTTCTTCTGAAACCTCTCATATTGCAAAGCCATACTACTACAGCATTGTAAACATCTGGGACTGGATTCACACAGACCTCACACAAATTTCATTGTCATTCTTTTATTTTCAAAGTAAAAGTCATAAGTCTGTTTCCATGGCTATAGTTTATCCCATAGAGTGATCTTTTCTTCTCTGATTCTGCGTGGGATCCTTAGAGTTCTTTCTTTCCTTTTTCTTTCTCTTTCTTTCCCTCTTTCTTTCTTGCAGGGGTGTGGGAAGGATGGGGGAGGGAGATTGAAGAGAGAAGGGGTGGATATTGTGTCTCTTCTTGAATCAATCCAGCCAAGCCAGATTACTCTGTTGGCTTCCTTTCCTACTTACTTTCAAGTGGTGAGACTTATTCATCCTCTATTGATTGTTATTTGAAAGGATCCCAAGGCTATGTAATGGCACACTGAAGACAGTAGACAATGACATTTAAACATCTTTAATGACCATTTAGCTTTATCTCAATGGTAAATTCCAAGTCACCTTTCAAGAGGACCTTTTTGTGTTAGTGGTTTGGGAATTTTAAGCACACATTTGTCAGTTAACTTAAATACATGGGTCACACATTTCAAGATCTCTTGGCACGGAAAGTACCAGCTACTGATGCAAATGACAGTGGACCAGGATTTAACATTTTATTTTTAAATAAAGAGTTACATTAGGTAAGACTTAGTTTTCTTCCTCTGGATCTCATACATATTCAACATAAATTCTGTTTCTCCTCAGCTACTGCTTCTATTTTCTAAAATCAGAAATATGTTTACAAGTAATATTTTAGAAGTATTTTTCATCCTGACTCATTAAAAGTGTCTGAAATAATATCATTAATGATGATTGTTTTTGCTTGAAAGTCATTCGTTACCTGAATTTCCTAGATACTATGTATGATTATATAGTTATTGACTAAAACACAGTAGTTTTGTTTACTTCTGAAGCAAAATAATGTGGTGGCATCCAGTTAAGAGGAGGGGGAGGAAACTGTCCAAACACAAGGTTGTACAGAGTGAGCTGAGGTTTTTTTTTATTTTTTCTAAATTCCCATGGACTGAATTTCTACGTATTTTTAGCTCGTGAGGAATAAAAACTCAAAGAAATAAAATTTCAGAGTGTTTGCTTTGAGCAAACTTTCTTCTTTCTTAAAAATTTGATAATAACTTGATTTTGCCCTTGCCATATTTTAAGTGTCTTAATGATGTGATGCTAAGGCCAAATTACACTATTTTAATTTTATTCAAATTAAATTCCTATTATCTAAAAATAGTAGATATTACTGAGTGATAAACTATTTTGTGAAGTGATTTACACAAATAAATTAAATTTTATTTTTACAGTATGGACTATCTGAACAGAAAAAAGTTTATAACATTCATTGTATAAACATGCATGGCAAATGTTTATCCTACCTGTACAAAATATACTAATACCTGTTCTAAATGATAGTGTGCTAATTACTAATTATTCCTTTTTGGAAAAATAGTAAGCTAAATATTAAATAGTAATAGTCTTAATTGATGTTTAAAAGTAAAAGAGGGAGGGATTATACTTCTAAATATTGTCAAACTATAAATAATTTAGGCTTTCCAAGAACTTGTGTGTCAGAACCTAGCAAGTGAAAGGTACAGGTTGAAAAAGCCTTAATTTCACATGTGATCCACTAGTCAGAATGCTGCTACAGTTTCCAGCTGGACTGATTCAGCTGAACTACATGGTATCATTAAGATATTGTCTAAATGTTGTGTAATTACATGTCAACAAACTTTTGCCATGCCCACAGGGTAGCCAGTCAGTCAGCCTGTTAAATATTAGGATATCTAACCTCTGAAGAGTGTCAGTTCCTTGTCCAAAAACCACATTTCAGTAACATTTTCCTAAACAAGTTATTAATTATCTCGATACACAATGCTCTTCTTTTGAGGTTTGCTTATTTGAAGATATTTCTTTTTTGTTACTTTTGACCCTAGTATTATTGCTGCTAAAATACAGTAACAGCTTATCTAAGAGGTTATGTGTTTGCGATAATTAAACAACTGTTTTACTGGCTTTTTGCCAGTAAAATGGTAACAAAAGGGAAGTAAGGAAACCACCCAGAAGTATTGCAAAATTATTTTTAACTTGTACCTCCAAAGCTAGTTCCCAGAAGTTTGATGGTTCTAAAAATACTATGTGTGCTAAGGAAACTCCTCTCTATTTGGGTGAATATTATAATTATTTTTAGGAGGGGATGTATTTTTGCTCTTAACCATTATTTGGGAGTAGAAAAAGACAGCATAAATGAATTGTTTCTCCTGCTAGAAGTCTGAGAAAGCTTGAATAATTTAGAATAGCTGTGGTGTATCTGTCACTAGATATGTGCAGGCTCATTTAGGTTTTGTTTTATCATTCTTTACATCTAAAGCTTTGCCCTTGAAACATTACCACTCAGATCCAGGTCTGGCCTTCTAAGAAGGCTGCATACAGCTGTTAGGTACCCTCGCGACTGGGACCGATTGCCTTATTTCTGAATATGAGGAAAACAGCTGCAAGCTGCTCCCATGGTTGTCACTTGAAGAAAAGAGGAATCTAGTGAAAGGAAAATATATCTCCAAACTTGAGACAACTAAGGATGGATATACCCCAAACAGTCCCAGAGCTTAAGCACTTTTCTGAGAACAAGGTATGGGAGACAATAGAGAAATTAATATGACCTGAGTATGTGGTATGTGCTCCATCTCTTTAAACACATATTTCATTTAATAATTTTAATAGTCCTGTGGTGTAGATATAACTGTCCATATTTTTCAAACATGAAAACTAAAGTTGGAAAAAGTAAATTGTCCAAGGTCAATCATCTAGAAATTGACGGAACCAGGATATAAACCTAAGCCTATTTGTTTATCTCTCCATATACACTATTCCTTTCTGCTACCTGCAACATTAATATTGATTTATTAGAATTATCCCACATCTCAAAAAACAGATTAGACAAAATTTTACTTGCTTTTTGCTGTAAGCTCTAATACTTTTTAAAATTAAGCTGGAATGAAAGTAAAATGACAGTAGAACAGAAACAAAATATGTTAAAGATAACCATTGCAGGTAGCCACATGATTACAGGCAATATTATTGCACTGTCTAGGTGAAGTCTCTCTCTTGATGCTATATTTGGGAATACAGTTGCTTCTGGACACACACAAGGTACACATGCATCAATCTCACTTATGTTAACAGAGGTCATTAGGAATACATGACTACTTAAGAAAAATCTATGAATGTCATTGTGTATAGTAATTGTTTACAGCTGAGGGCCAAATGTTTAATTGTTCCCATGTGTAATAAAATAATATGATTGTAAATACCTGTGGGAAATTGGGTTGTTGCATGAACTTCTATTATATGACTCTTAAAAGGGCAACACATTGAGACCTAAAGCTACTTATCTGAAGAATGCTTTTAAAATGAGTCTGCAAATCAAAAAGATCTTCAGAACATAAAAATAATAGATTTTGTCTAGGATTAAACATTCATATTATTATGTTCTAATCAGGACTACAGCTTATTGTAGGTAGTTTAATAAAGTGTAAGATAAATAATAGTTGAGGAAAGCAGGGACTCTGATATTGTTTCCTAATAAATACACTAGAGTTTTCTGGGAAGAAAACTTGAAGGCAATTTATGGTTTTCATTGGTGTCTTCTTTAAGTTGTAGTTGTTTCTAGAATTTGGTTGCATAATTTATAACCGGCAGCATTTAATCATGAGCATCAAGGATTTATGAAGGTAGAAGGCACTGTATTTAATGTTTACATGACACTGTCCTGTTACCTTTACTGCATTCCTACCATATGGACCCTCCACTTTGATGGCTTTATCATAAATCCATTAAAAATGCACAATTCAAGAGAGTTTCCTCTTCATAAACCTGATTTATAACCACCTACTGAAGAAATCCAGGAAAACAGTTGGCAGAAATTACGTACCAGTATTAGAATAGAAAAATTCAGAGACAACAGTTTCTGTGTCTTCAGTGTTCAGTGAAATATTACTCAGAGGTATGGACCACTTTTTAAAAGCAGGTATTTTCAAAATTAATGTTTATACATAGAATTGAAAGAGGAGGAGGAGGAAGAAGAGGAAGAGGAGGAAGAGGAGGAAGAACTGTGTCTTGCAAAATCAAAGAAACTCCATTGTATGAATATTTTTCTATATTATTACTATCCAGCTTACAGCAAAATGTCTTTTTTTTTTTGGTGCATTTCCTTAGAATTTAAAGAACTTATGATAGACATGAATGAACACTTTAAATTCCTGTACAATTACCTTAATGTTCAGAGGCAAACCCCATTTATTACCCAAACGTCTAACTTTCCACAAGCCAAAAGTTGGGAAAAAGTTGACAGCTCATTTGAAATAGAACTAATGTTCCTCACATTTATGAGCTGCCTATGAATATTCACATCTTTCCTAAGCCTTAAATGTCTGTAAGCTTATCCAAAATTGTAGCGCAAATGATATTTCTTTATTATGCTTCAAGAAGGAAGAGTCATACATGTGTATTAGTTCAAAGTGATTTAATCTATCTTAATATTAATTCTGTGAACTTTGCAATGAAGAGTAATTCAGATGACAGTTTTAGTATGACTGTTACAACATTTGTCAACATTAATAGTTGATGTTTGCTTAATATAAGTAAGTAAAATATTAGCATTTCCCTTCCAGAAATTAAACAGCCTCTTTTAACTTTGCAGTCATATGGGGTATAAGATTCATGTTCGTGTAATTTTAGTACAATTTGACCACAGTCTAGAGATGAAATGAACCTTATAATGTCTCAAGTTCTTTATGTAGAACTATCTTAATCTTTCACATTATAATGCAAGGTTAAGATCTTTTACATTTGCCATTTGACCAGTGGTGTTTGTGACTTAGTTTTGCAGACTTGTAATATTTACTTTTTGTAATTGGCACTCTTTTATCAATGCATATTACCTTTACCTGTGCCACTCAGTAGTATAAAAAAGAATAACCTAGAAATACGTCTTTAAAATTGGTGAAAGGAAATATACCCACATCTTAGGACACCGCCACTGACACTGGTACTGAATTAATGAATCTGAAATTTTGCTATTTTACATAACCAATTTGAAACCAGTGCTTAATTTGTACAGATTTCTCACAAAGAGAAAGTTTTAAGCCATCTAAAAGGGAGCCAGGTCACTCATGAAATAATGGCCTGAAGTGCTCCCTTGCTTTTAAATCAGGTCAGTTGTGTTCTTTCTTTGAACGCTGTGTTCTAATTGGAACAATAAATCAAAGAAGACACTCAGAGTAGATTCCCATGTAAGGTGGACAACTGGACAGTGACTTTTTACTGCTGCTAACACGTGCATCCAATTACCATTTGATAGATTCATAGTGCTGGCAGTAAAGCATTGCCTTATTTTATAGTTCACCTAATAATTCTTCAACCTAAATCTGTCTACCTTTGCCTATACCTAATCTGTCAGTATGTGTGTTATCATTAATGAGGAATTTTTGAAAGTTTGGCATCCTTCCTACAATGAATGATGTCACTGACATGTTAATGAATCATCTAATGAAACCTAATAGATGGCTAAATTATTAAGTTGAAGTACACCAAACTCCAAATGATTGTCAACTCAACAAACCTAATAATTTCACTGCAACTCTAACCTAACTCTGAAATGTAGGACAAATACGAGAGTAAGAACTTTTTTAAAAGACATTTTGTATTTTTTTATAATTGTTACTTTCGTTCAGGGACCTTGTTAAAATGCTTTAACTGATTAACATACATTCTTATTTTATTCTTATCCTTTTTTGAGGTATTACCCCTGTGTTGGGCATAACTTGATGTCCTCAAATTGTCTTCATAATTTAAGGCTCCACTAGTTCTTTCTAGTAGTTTGGTTTTGAGACTGTGCAACAACCATACTTTAGTGGCCTTGTGATTCTCTATAACTTTATCACCTTTTAACCACTTTGTTATTTTTATTTGTCCCCCACTTCTTTGAGGCCAACAATAGTCTTTCATTAGTATTACTTAGCACCCCAGGTGATACTCAGGGCCAAAGACCTAAATAGTTTTGCATGTGTAGCATCTAAAAAATAATCATTTGTATTCTGGGCCTTAAAATCCTTCTAATAATTTAAATTCAACATACTCTACCAGAAGCCTCTTCTCATTTTGAATCTCCAGTAATTTTTTCGTTTCCCCAGTCTCTAGACTAGTTTCTTCTAAAGAAGTTCTGCCTCTGGGGAAGTGGCAAAACCCAGATAAACACCCTGCTAAATATGGATAGGACTGACCTGTGTCTAGGTCCCCAATCTGCATTTTTCTTCCAGGTTAAATTCTGTTTCCAATACCTCTTCCTGAAGATTCATTTTACCTTTCTTTTAAGCACATGCTTTACTTTACTAGCTCCTTTGTCATTGTCCCTACCTTTCTGCCTTTTTCTGAACTCCTATGAAAGAAAGTGAAGATTATTTAGAAAATCTAATGATCATCTTTCTTCTATTTTAGTAGTAGATGAATACTGACTTGGAGGCCTTTGATATTCCCAACTTTCAGAATGTCATGAAGATTATCAAGCTTTTCTGTATTCCCTGCCAAATGAATGTAGCTTTTAAAAACAAAACACACATTCTCTTAATACTGGTTATCTATTGCTAAGCAATGCAAAATATACATCCCTATGTAGTGCAGGTTGACCAAATATAGAAATGCATGTGTCTTTTATTTTTAGGTCATTTACTTGTTTATTCATTTCAAAAGTATATACAAGCATCTTTTCACTGCTTAGTGCAGTACAAGACACTAGGAAGATTAGTACATATTTTCACCCTAAACCACTTTTGTTCTAGTAGAGGAGATGGAATATTTTTTAAGGGATACATGTATCCTTAAAAAGTTAATAATGTTAGCCGGGCGCGGTGGCTCACGCCTGTAATCCCAGCACTTTGGGAGGCTGAGGCAGGAGGATCACGAGTTCAAAGCCAGCCTCAGCAATGGCGAGGCACTTAGCAACTCAGTGAGACCCTGTCTCTAAATAAAAATACAAAAAAGGGCTGTGGATGTGGCCCAGTGGTCGAGTGCCCCTGAGTTCAATCCCTGGTACCATCCCTCAAAAAAAAAAAAAAAAAAAAAGTTAATAATGTTAATAATTAAAAAAGAATGCAGAGATTAGGGACATATTTTTCTTCCCCAAATTCCCTTCCATACTTAGTCCATTAGTTTCTTTTTTCCTTTCTTTTTTAACCTATTCAGGGTTTCATGGTAAGTTTACTAAAAAGATCTTCAGCTTTGTGATGGTATGCACATGTCTTTATTAGGCATATTTTGAAACACCAACAGGAGTTAGAATCTGGACTAATATATATGATTATCCTTTCATGCTTCTTCCAAGAAAGAACCTTTTGGGACTGATTGCTGAGTTAGATTTATTTTTATTATACACAGAAACTGGAAGTTTACATATACTGAATTTATCTGTTACTATAGCAATGATTAAATTTTAAACCTCTTTTTAAGATTTTTTTTTTCAAATTTTAAGTAACTGATTTACCAATAGATTATTTTAAAGAAGAATTCATATTCTGTACTATGGGAAAAACAGTAACACATGACCCTGATTTACATTTTTCATTATTCAATATAGATGTTTTTGTGATGGTATTAATAACAGTAATTATTATATTCCTTGGACATTTGGGGAGGTTATCTCTGTAAAAAATGTAATTTCATAAATATGGGGGCAAAAGTGCCAAGGATGTCAAATTATAGTATAAAGTCTCGATAAAAAATACAGAAGTGTTTAAAACTCAAAAATATTAATATCTAGGAAGCAAGAAAGATAGTAAAGTACACATAATGAAAATATTAGAAGCCAGAGGCAAAGTAGAAAAGCAGAAGAGACCATAGCTCATTTAGACTTACACTGTTAAAGGAGGAGAGACTCAGCTGGAGTGATAAAGACAAGGGTTTTGAAATCCCAGGAAGAAGAGCAGTCTAATGTGTAGCACTGCAAAAGGACTGACATGACAAGAAAGGTGTGAGGGAAATATAATCCAAGCCTGGCATTCAACTGGCTGTTAAATTAACTGAAATGAGAACTTGTGATCTAAGAGGAATCCCACAGCAGTAATCGCAGCCAGGGTATCAAAGTAAGGAAGGCTCAGACACAGATCCTGCTAAGGAGACTATATGATAGAGTGATGGAAAGTGTGGGCTTTGATTCCAAGTGATTAAAAGTATGGGCTGGATGTGAAGGTTGGCTTTGAAGCCAAAGACCTGGATGCAAACTGCAAGACACGAATGAATAAGTTTGGGCAAGCCGTTATTAGTAAAACTGAGAAATTGACAATGTCTACCTCTTTCCTACATGGTAGACTAAATGAGATCATTTACCTATTTCTTAACTCATTCAACAGACATATGAGTGCCTCCTTTTTGTCAGTTACTATGTGAGGCACTGGGTAGATACACTACTGGAAAATGTCAACATTTTTCCTCTCATAGTTTACAATCCTAAGACAGTGTTTAAAAAAAAAAACATAAAAACATAAGTAAATCAAAAGATATATTATGAAAAACTGAGGCAGGTGCTATGGAAGAAACAAGCAGGATGCCTTAACAGTTCTAAAGTTTGAGGGCAAGAGTAGAGGCCTGATTCTTTAAGAGACTGGTGGCACATATTTGAAGATTGAAGGGTAGCTTGATGAGAGAGCAAGAAACTGAAAATAATGAATAGAAGATTTAAAAAAAATGTCTTTAAGAACACAAGTCACAAAAACAAAAGAAAGAAAAAAAAAAAAAAAAACTATAGCAACCATACAGGTAACCATGGTGGAGAATTGAAAAAAGTTTTAGGATGAAAGGCAAAAAGAAAAAAGTAAACATAACTATTAAACATATCAAGCCACATCTTTTATTTCAAATTATGACATGGTTTTAAACTGTGGTTATTACCAGTGTTCGACTTTCAGTAAACCTCCAATTATTTATTGTCACTCATCCCATGATTGACCTTTGTGGCTGCAACCCTCACAGGATTTGCAGTCTGGATTAGAGACAGGAGATGTTACAGGGAGCCAGAGCTGGAAGATCATATAAGGCAGTTTATAGTCAATGCTAACAAACTAGGCAGGATTTAAATAAACAGCAGTCTCTATCTGAGTGAGTGATGGATAACATCAGGAGGTCACACTGAGGAGAAAAGACTCAAACTAGACACAGACTTGGACAACAAGATGAGTAAATATTCCAAGAGAAGGCACAGAAGCATGTGGGTGCAGAGCCAGACATGAAGTTTCCTGTTAACTGGGCAGGCCAATGAGTGGAACCATTTTCATGCTGATGGGCATCCAAAATAAAGGTAGTAGTATGTGCTACCATGTAAGAGGGAGCATGCAAATATCTCTACATCTGAGGACATAAGATTTCTGGCAAAAGCTTGCATTAACATTTTGTTTAAAACCAACCTTCTTCATTTTTATTATTAGTACTTTACTTTTTGAAGTAAAAGAAAAAGAAACAAAACACAGGACTACTTGGAAAAAATCTATGCTCTTATAATAGACATAATCTAAATATGGCACATAGCAAAATTTGTAGCTTGATTTTTAAAAAAAGTTTACAGAACTAATTTCATACTAGGATCATGAAAAAGATGCAATTTTTCAGATCTTTACTATATCCTTACTATTCCTAATTTGCCAAATGATCAGTACTTTAAAATTTAAAGTGTTCTCTACCTAAAAATTGCTTATTATGTATATATCACTGGGAAGGGACTATGTAATTTCCAGCAGATTCCCAAAAGGAATACTATGGCATCAATAGTCACCTGATCCAGTTCTGTATTTGTTCTTGTCATTGCTATTCTAAATTGTCTTAGATACTTGATTTAGGTGATCAGGAAAAGAAATCAAGTAGACAGTAGACTGCACTTTTTTTTTTTCTTACCAAAGAGTATAGTTAAGTAGTTTTTAAACAAACTAGGAGCAGGATTCTGACAGTGTGTGTGTGTGTGTGTGTGTGTGTGTGTGTGTGTGTGTGTGTGTGTGTGTGTACATATATATATATATATATATGTATATATATAGGTACAGTCACTAATGAAAACTTGAGCTCTGGAGTCAGACTTCTTGGTGTAGAATCTGAATTCTGAAACCTCATAGCCATGTGACTTTGGGCAAGTTACCCCCAGATCTTGGTTTCTATATCTAAGTAAAAATAATAATATCATCTGCCTCATCATTGCTGGGAAGATGAGTTCATAAATGTACAAATGAGCCCTAAATAGAACATTGTAAATATAGGACTTGGCACATTTTCAGAGTCAAAACTGTTAGCTGTCATTAGTCTTTCTTGTGATGACTTTCTTATTAATTATCCCATTATCTGGAAAGATCCCTAGATTAGGGAATAGTTTTATTTTTAATTAAACAGAAAATTGATAATATGCTACCTAAATGTATAGCTTACAAAACATTTTAATATTTTCATCAATTGATCCTCAGAAAAAGACTATAATATGGGTAAGATAATCATCATTACCTTTCCACATTTACATCAGAAAATCAAGCCTGAAAGTTAATAGTGCCAGACTGAAGTTACATAGTTAGCATAAGAGAATCAGGATTCAAACCCAGCCCAGTCATGGCCAGGGTAATCTCCTGTCTTGATTTGCCTGGAATAGTCTCAGTAAATGTCTCATGATCTGGCATATTTATTAATAGCACCCCATTCAATCTCAAGTGTTCTCTTATAAAATCATCCCATTCTTTGTCAGTTTGGTCTATGTAAGGGGCACATCTACACAAGCCAGTTCCCTCCTAGATATTTCAATTTCTTCCCAATGTCCTTAGAATCATATCTACATTGCTTCAAAGACATATCAGGAAAGATCTTCATGATTTGCCACCTACCAATTCCCTGGCCTCATTCCTTACCAAACTACCATTATTCAACGTTGTTTTTAGTTTCAGAATGTGCCTTGTCCCCCTGGTGACAAGCCTTTGCAGACATACAAAATTTGTCTGGTATGGTGTCACGGCCCTTATCTCAAACTCTCCTTCATTTAAGGTTTCAGTTAGATGTTGTCTCTTCGAAGCCTTCCTGACCACTCTGTTGTCCTTGCAAAACTTATGCTTCCCCCAAACCCTATGCCTAGTATCATAGCACAATTCTACATTTGATTGGTTGACTGTGTCACACCCATCTAGTTTCCTCATAAACTGAATACTTGTTGAGGGTGCAAACTAGCAGACTTTATCTAATTGATTTTTCCTTTATGCACATAATTCAATATCTGGTATGTGTGTGAGTGTGTGTGTGTGTGTGTGTGTGTGTGTGTGTGTGTGTGGAGAGAGAGAGAGAGAGAGAGAGATGGAGAGAGGGGGAAATGAATTACTCTTTCTCAACCACATGACCTTGGTCTTGGTCAAGTCACTTAAACTTTTTGTGTGTTAGTCACCTATTGCAGAAAATGTGATTAGTATACTACCAACCTAAAAAGAAGTAAAGTAAATGAACTCTTAAAATTTTATTCAGTTCTAAATTTTATTACTCTAAGAGTTTAGAAAATAAGTTACTAGGATCATCACTGCATAAGTGACAATGAAGGACTTATGTTTATACAAACACCTGAATAAAATTTGTGTAATCATGAAATGGATTTTTTATATATTTTACCCATTTTTTCTAGATTTCTAGATTTCAAGATTACCATTGATTATGTTTAGTAAATATTATAATGACTTCACTCTTCTTCAGCCAGTTCTTGCTGGCTATAATTATTAGAGATAGTTATTTCTAAATTCAGATTGAAGTTTGAATTCTTGGATACCATGTGAATTAAGAAATGAACAAATTTTAGTAATTCCTTTAGAGAGAAAGAATAATGGACTGCAGAGAGTGGGAGTAAAGGGATATGGCTTATAGTCTTGGCTGTGTCAAAACATTTACTGTGTGATCTTAAGCAGGTCATTTACTTATCTTGGCCTCAGAGACTTAATCTATGAAATAAGTACACTGCATTGAACTAAATTATTATTAAAATATTTTAGTTTAGTATGCTCATTTTATGGATTAAGGACCAGATTTCAGGAAGATAATTATGTTAAAAAATAATAACTATAGTATGCTGAATAATTATCACCCAAAGATACCAGGTCCTAATCACTAGATCCTGTGGGTGTTAGGTTATGTGGTAAAATTTTTACAAAAGTGATTAAATTAAGGATCTTGAGATGAGAAGATTACCTTACATTACCCAGGTGAACCCTAAATGCCAACACAAGTGTTCTTATTGTAAGAGAGACAGAAGGAGATTAGACCTACAAGGAGAGCAAATAGGGATTTGATGAGGATAACAGCGGAAGAATTAAAGATGCAAACCTGTGGACTTTGGGGATGAAGGAAGGAGCCCCGAGCCAAAGAATGTGACTGTAGAAGCTGGAATAGGAAAAGAACAGATTGTCCCCCTAGAAATTACAGAGGGGCTTGTCCCTGCTGACACTTTAGTAGAGGCCCAGTGAAATTGAAATTGGACTTCTGGGCCCCAGAATTGTAAAAGAATGCATTTGTATGAAGATACCAACTTTGTGGTAATTTGTTACAAAAACCATAGGAAGCTTATTATACAGATTTTGAAACACAAAGTGAGATGCTAGAGTAGCAAATACCTAAATAGTATAAAAGTAACTTTGGAATTGGACAATGGACATAAACTAGAAGAATTTTGAGGCACACCATTAAACAAAAGCTAGATTTTTTTAAAACAGGTTTCTGGTGATATGTGGAAATTAAAGACATTCTGGTGAGAAATTGAAAGGCAATGAGGGACACATTAGAGAAAAATCTATCCCAGTGGAGAATCTGTGTATCCTCATAAAGAGAATGTTGGTAGAAATATGACTATTAAAAGTGCTTCTGGGGAGGATTCAGAAAGAAATGAGGAGTGTGTTATTGGAATCTGCAGGACAGGCAATCTTTGTATGAAAAGCAAAACTTTGAAGTGGTAAATTTGGATATTTAGCTGAGAAAAATTACCAAGGCAACTGTTGAAGGATCAGTCTAGTTGCTTCTGGCTGCTTAAAGTAAAATTCAAAAGAAAGGAAATAAAGTGAAGGTAACTAGCTAACAAGCAGAATAGAGACAGTGTTTGATGATTTGAGAAACTCAACCTATCCAGATTACAAAAGATGCTAAATTAGGAGACCGACTGTTAGGAAAGTATACTCCAAAGACAAGTCCAAGGGAGTGGCTGGACAAATTTATGTTAGTGCTGAAGAGACAAAGACTGACAGAGGGTTTCCTCAGCCATCTCAGCAGAAGCTAGGAACAGAAGTGAGATCATGCAGAAAAGATCTGTGGAGGATCCTTCCATGGCATGAATCCCATGACATACACAGGAGGACCACAAAGTACTTGAGAATGTTATATCAGCAGAAACACTGCCAGCTTGGCCTAAAGAGGGATGAAGAGAAGGAAAAATGAGGGAAGGCTGATGAAAGTACTCAGCCATAAATAAATGCTGTCAGAAATAAAAGGATAAGGAAGGATCACTGTGAATGCAGAGCCTGGTGCAAAGGTAGAGCTGTGTTCCCAGACAGATTGATGATGGGCTCAGAGGCAGGACCCTCAAGTCAAAGAGATTCATTCCAAGGCCTTGAAACCTAATGAAATTTTCTGTGTTGGATTTTAAAATTGCTTGGGCTTGGTGACCTCTTTCTTCCTTACATTTTTCTCTCTTTGGAATGAGAATGTTCCACCATTGTGTTTTGGGAATTGATAACTTATTTTCTACTTTTACAGAATCAGTGATGGAGAATAATATTCCCCCAGGATCGAGATTTTAGATTTTTTTTTTTTTTTTTATTTTTTTTATTATTATCTTTTTTTACTTATTCATCATGCACAAGTATAGTATCTTTTTACATACAACTGCTTGTATACAAAGTATATAAGTACCATTCAGATCTTCAATCATGCATTTAGGATAATGATATCCATCTCATTCAACCACCAATTTTTTTCCAACCCCCCCCTTACTCCCTCCCTCCCCTCCCTTTCCATTGACCATTCTAGTATTCCTCTGATCCTATGTACCCCCTTCCAACAACTCTGTGAACCAGCCTCCTTATATCAGAGAAAACATTCGGTACTTGGATTTTTGAGATTGACTAATTTCACTTAGCATTATATTCTCCAACTTCATCCATTTACCTGCAAATGCCATTATTTTATTCTCTCTTATTGCTGAGTAAAATTCCATTTTGTATATATACCATATTTTCTTTATCCACTCATCTACTGAGGGGCATCTAGGTTGGTTCCATAACCTAGCTATTGTGAATTGTGCTGCTATAAACATTGAAGTGGCTGTGTCACTGTAATATGCTGTTTTTAAGTCTTTTGGGAATAGACCCAGGAGTGGGATGGCTGGGTCATAGGGTGGTTCCATTCCCATTTTCCCAAGAAATCTCCATACTGCTTTCCATAGCGGTTGCACCATTTTGCAGTCCCACCAGCAATGTATGAGTGTGCCTTTTTCCCCACATCCTCTCCAACATTTATTGTTGTTTGTGTTCTTGATAGCTGCCATTCTGACTGGAGTGAAATGAAATCTTAGAGTAGTTTTGATTTGCATTTCTCTAATTGCCAGTGATGTTGAGCATTTTTTCATGTATTTGTTGATTAATCGTGTATCTTCTTCTGAGAAGTGTCTTTTCAATTCCTTAGCCCATTTATTGATTGGGTTATTTGCTTTTTTGGTGTTAAGTTTTTTTAGTTCTATATACATTCTAGAAATTAGTGCTCTATCTGATGTGCATGTATTAAATATTTGTTCCCAATTAGTTGGCTCTCTATTCACCTCACTGATTGTTTCTTTTGCTGAGAAGAAGCTTTTCAGTTTAAATCTATCCCATTCATTAATTCTTGGTAATAGTTCTTGTGCTACAGGATTCTTATTAAGGAACTTGGGGCCTAATCCGACATGTTGGAAATTGGAGCTTACTTTTTCTTCTATTAGGCGTATTGTCTCTGGTCTAATTCCTAGGTCCTTGATCCACTTTGAATTGAATTTTGTGCATGGTGAGAGACAAGGGTTTAATTTCATTTTGTTGCATATGGATTTCCAGTTTTCCCAGCACCATTTGTTGAAGAGGCTATCCTTTCTCCACTGTACATTTTTGGCACCTTTGTCTAATATAAGATAGCTGAAATTATATGTATTAGTCTCTGTGTCCTCAATTCTGTACCATTGGTCCACCAGTCTGTTTTGGTGCCAATACCATGCTGTTTTTGTTACTATTGCTCTATAGTATAATTTAAAGTCCGGTATGGTGATGCCACCTGCTTCACTTTTCTTGCTCAGGATTGCTTTGGCTATTCTGGGTCTCTTATTTCTCCAGATGAATTTCATGACTGCTTTTTCTATTTCTTTGAAGAATGACATTGGGATTTTGATTGGAATTGCATTAAATCTGTATAATGTTTTTTGGTAGTATGGACATTTTGACAATATTGATTCTACCTATCCAAGAGCAAGGTAGGTCTTTCCATCTTCTGAGTTCTTCTATGATTTCTTTCTTTAGTGTTCTATAATTTTCCTTATAGAGCTCTTTCACCTCTTTCGTTAAGTTGATTCCCAGGTATTTTATTTTTTTTGGTGCTATTGTAAATGGCGTAGTTTTCATCATTTCCCTTTCAGAGGCTTTGTCACTGATGTACAAAAATGCCTTTGACTTATGGGTATTGATTTTGTATCCTGCTACTTTGCCAAATTCATTTACTAGTTGTAAAAGTTTTCTGGTAGAGTTTTTTGGGTCTTCTAGGTAGATTATCATGTCATCAGCAAATAGTGCTAATTTGAGCTCTTCTTTTCCTATCTGGATCCCTTTAATTTCTTTCGTCTGTCTAATTGCTCTTGCCAGAGTTTCCAGTACTATGTTAAATAGCAGTGGTGAGAGGGGGGAGATTTTAGATTTTTGAGTTGATGACATTATATGAATTTTGGGACTTCATGCTGTGAAGACTTTGGGGGTTGTTGAAGGATGGGATGAATGTCTTGCATATGGGATAAATTTAATTTGGGGGATGGTGATAGACTATAAAAGAGCAAATAACAGTCACCCAAAAGTTCTAATCCCTGTAACCTGTGAATTTTACCTGTAATTGTAAGGTTTTACCAGTGTGATTAAATTAAAAATCTTGAGATGATATTATCTTGATTATCCAGGTGGACCCTAAATGCTGTCATAAAAGTTCTTACATGTGGGAGGCAGGAGAATAGATATACACACAGATAGGAAAAGTGATTTGATGATGGAAGGAGAGATTTGAAGATGCTGCACTATTGGCTTTGAACAGAGTGGATGGGCCATCAACCAAGGAATGTGGTTCCAGAAGCTGAAAGAGGCAGGAGTAGATGTGCCCCTGGATAGCTTCAAAAGGGAATCTAGCCCTGACAGCACCTTGCTTTCAGCCCAGTGTAATGGATATTGGAGTTCTGGCCTCCAGACCTGAGAGATAATAAATTTTTTTTGTTGTTTTAAGCCACGAGTTTTGTGGTAAATTGTTACAGCAGTCCCAGGAAGTTAACATAGCAAATGATAAGAGCTTTGTGTGGACCAAATAAGAATCATTGACAAAAAAAATCATTGACAAAAAAAAAAAAAAAAAAAAAAAAAAAGAGGATCTTAAGGCAGAAAGCACTAAGCATGGACTCAAATAGATGTAAGTGCCAATACTTTCCCTACCTCTTAATTAATTTTGTGACTGAGATGTCTGTATGTCTCTTTCATTATCACATCTATGAGGATTAAACAAAATAATTTACGTAAAAAATTATTATACTAGCAAAGTATGAGGTTCATAATAGGACCTTAAATATAGTTGAATCTAAATGGACAGAGAATACAAGTTTGACTGACTCCATGTTTGTAAACTATTGTTCAAAATATATAGTGCATTTGTTCATATTGCTTTCCTGTTAGATAATACAATAACAAAAAGCTTTGTTTGGTTGATTCAGAACTTAGCTATACGGGTGGGCTCTTCTCTACAGGGTTATCAATTTAGCCTCTCTGAATTAAAGAGTTTCTCTTGCACTGGTCCAAGAATCCCTCCTGAATATGGATGCTAACCCCATAGAAACCTTTTCTACTGAACAAGTCCTCTTTATAGTTAACAGTGACAGAAGATCAATTATTTAAAATAATAGATAATGCAATTAAAATGTCATTTGTAGGGGCTGGGATTGTGGCTCAGCGGCAGAGCGCTTGCCTCGCACGTGCGCAGCCCGGGTTCGATCCTCAGCACCACGTAAACATAAATGCATTATTGCATTGTGTACAACTAAAGTAAATAAATAAATATTTTAAAAAAAAATGTCATTTGTAGTTTCTGAAGGAGGTTTTCAATGTTTAAATACAGTTCACTGAAGCTACTGTGCCTTTGCTCTTTTAAAACTAATACTTTGTTTTATCTATCCTCTCTTGACTATGCATAAAATTCACATCTCAAGGTGTTTTCATAATAGCATAACTTTTCTAAAATTTATTATCATGTCTGTTTCTATCAATTGAATTTTTAAGGCCTGGAGAAAACAGCATGATAATAACTGACATTTTTTTCTTTCTTTCTTTTTCTTTTCTTTTCTTTTTTTTTTTTTTTTTTTCAGTTGTAGAAGGATACAATACCTTTTGTAGAAGGATACAATACCTTTATTTTTGTATTTATTTCTATGTGGTGCTGAGGATTGAACCCAGTGCCTCACACATCACATGCTAGGCACTGAGCAACAACCCCAGCCTTGCTGTTCCCTCTTAACAGAAAATTAGTTTCTCTCACAGCAGTAAGGACTATGAAGTTGTAGACAGGAGATAAACCTTTTGTTATCAAGTCTTCGGATAATGGGGCTTTGGCCAAGCTGAGGCTGATGGTAATAGCTGCTAGTTTTAGAGTGTTATGGTGTGCACTTCTTTTTCTCCTTAACACTCATTGTCGACTGAGTGCTGGGGCTATAGTAATTTAAGAAGAGAGATAATGGTGCTGATATTTGGAAAGGTAAGGACAATTAGGAATAGGGATCTGGTACAAGGGAATTGGGTAAGAGACATGACCCAGAATATCCTTGAGCACAGCATTTTACTTATATTCTCTGAGGCCAGGAAGATAGCATTTGAATCTCCAGGAAGTTTCTAAAACTTTCTTAGTGTCAAAATAGCCACAGAGACAGTTGTGCATTCTCATTTGAAACTCAGTCCTAGTCACTTCTCTTAATAAAGATAAGATTCCTTCTACTCAGCACTTAATAAAGAGATTTGGAGCAGAAGGAGAGGGAGGTCAGATTGGAAATAATTAATATTAATAGGCAATAGTAGATATTTCTCATTCTTGGATTTATGGACCACATGATTAGAATAAACTGGTATGCTTGGCCAAAATGCAAATTATGCATCTTATTTCAGCAACATCTTATGGAATGGGGGGGGGCAAATAAAGGGTTCATATAATACAATGTAAACTTTAATCCTCTCCTCTAAAAAACAAGTTAAGAAAGCATAATAGTAAGAGTGACATTAAGTGTGGAGATGATGGGAGGAAAGTATAATCTGGAAAAAATTGACAGAAAGGATTGTATGTGCATAGTCCATGTTTGCACATTTCCCATTTTTTTTCATGTATTCTGGAAAAGGAGAAAGTGCCTGTGTTTTCTATTTTTAAAAAATGTTAAAGTTAAAACATTGCTTAAGCTCCAATGCTCCCTGGTTGGTGAAAGAGATTTTCTGATAAATCTAAGATAAGGTCAGTTTTCAGCTCCCTGTTGTAAGTGTCCAAGAGTGTGTGCATGTGTGTGTGTGTATATGCGTGCATGCACACTTAAGCTGAAAGGTGGAAGGAGAGAAGACATCCTCATCTCACTAGGGCTATTTTCTCACCGTGTCAGAGTGCTCTATCACTGCTATTTATGAGCAAGAGCTGGGGATGCTACAACCAGATGACAATTGTGTAAACAGACTTTCAGGGTTCCTCCCTGTACACCTTTTTTTAAGCCACAGGAAATTGTGCATACGTGCCACTAACTCCTAACATGTTAGAACCATGTTAGCCCTAAAAGTCATGATTTGAATTTGGAGCAAAGTTTCCAATTCTGGAAACATGAAGAAGAAATATCAATGAGATTCTATATCTTCCTTGGGAACCATCATTGGAACTTTAGCAGTTCCTTAATTTCTTATCCCTTGTTGAGAGGAATTCTTGATTATGAAGAATTCTTTTTTTCATAAAAGAAATTGGAAATTATTTGGGTTTCAGTTTCTATATATGCCCCCCTCCTTTTTTTTTTTTTTTTCTGATGATTGGGACTGACACTATAGTAAAAGCTATGACTATGTCTACCTTGAGTGTTTCATGACTATGCAAATTATAGTTTCACTTCTAATATAAATAACATTTCTTTATACCTACTAAAGCCAACTCATCCCAGATTTATATCCCATGTAACTCATGGAATATCTCCTGTAAAGTCATAGAAGATATGAATATGAAAATGTTAAAGAATTGACAAACTGTAGCACACTTCTGATGTACCTTTTCCCCTCTATATTAAAAAAAATTTTTTTTCTCTCTACTGAAGGCTCCAAAGTCATTTAGTAAGCTTAATCAGAATGTTCAACTGAACTTAGTAGTATAACCACTAACATTTGCCATAATTTATTAGTCCAAGATCATTATTGTACTGACCAACCTAAAGTAGCATGTTTGGGATTTTCCTCAGACCTAAAAGACTTCATGGGGTTTTAAAATTATTTGTTATATCTTTCTGTGCTATGTCTTATGAGGCACTTGACTAAAAGCATTTTTGTCATAATGCTTTGTGTTCCAAAGAAAGCATAAAATTATTTCTCCTATTAAAGAATCAGAATTGCACCAGAAATGTGCCATCCATCAATTGTCATATTGTATGTTATTTCTTTCTTTGATAATAGTGGTTGTAGAATAAAGACCATGCTGCCTTACAACATCCTAGCTCCCCCACATTCTTATTCATGACTGACACCCTAACTGAACTAACAAACTTTTTAAACATCTTAGTAATAATGGTATTTTGTGATAAATTATAGTTGGGGACCAGAAAGGGAAAAATGAGAACTTGGAATAACTTGTATTATTAAATTCATTCTTATTTTATATTAAAATATATGAAGGATTCAACAATACTCCTACAATCTTTCAGATTTACTATAAAGAAAATCCTTGCTTCTCTATGTTACTCATGGGAAATGTCCAGGTTTTAATCATCAGTTCATTTTTAGTCAACATGTGGGTTCTTCATATTGCCATTGTTATTTTTATCATTTTGATGTCTGTGACATTCATTTATTAAAAGGTACATTTAAAAAAAAACTTACCTATGAGGATTTCATAGGCAGCATTACATGACTGCCACATGCTGGGTAAATCGACTCGCCAACTGATAAGTTACTTTCTGGTTTTAGATACTGTTTCAGCTTTGGGTTTATATCTGGACCAAGTAATAACAGCTAGTGGCACTGAATGCTAAGTTAGTCCTGTGTATTTTACATATGTACTTATTTCAACTGCAAATGAATCTGCAAATGAACTCACAATTTTAGGGTGTGGATGCCAGGTCATCCCAGTTTACAGATGAAAATTTGAGGACACGACCAAGTGACTTTCACTGAAGTCTTACAGTTAATAAGTGGTAGCTGTAGGGTTTGAACCCGGGTAGAGTGACTCTAGCCTATATGCACTGTCACTATGCTGTTGCATCCTTCAATAAATTACAATTTGAAATTCTACTATGGCATATCAGCTGACCAAATTCTACTGCTGGAGGAAACTTATGTAGTACTCTTTATTCTCTTGACTAGATTTTGCCTACATAAAGACCAAAATTTATCTCTTCTTGCCCTCTGTGAATTCTTACTTGCATCTACAAAATTCTGACTCCTGACCATTTTTGTCTCAGAACTCATGATGGCTAAAAAAGAAATGGATTGGAAAAATATATGTACTTTTCTAGAAGTAAACTTTTCAAAAAATGCTGAGCAGTGTTTTTAAAATAGTTTTATAGTAGGAATTTATTTTTCTATCAGTTCTTTCAGTTTGAAATCCCTTATGTCATTTATTTAATATTGAAGTTTTTCTTACCTACTCACATATGAAGAAAAATATTTATTTTGTTATCTTGCAGTTTGAGAAATAGTTGTCTTGATGCCAAACTGCCCAAAGACATATTCTTTCACTAAGGAAGAAAAATTTTAAAAGTAGTTTACTTAGGAATCCTGATATTTTCCCTTTTATTTAATTTCCCCATAGTTCCCAAGTTTAAGACTTGAGGTATTCTCTTTATTAATGAGAACTTATTCATATTAAATGTCCACATCTACATGTAGCCATTTCAAAGTCCAAAGGATAACTTAAAAATTATCAGAACACTGGATCAAATGAAAGATTTATTTCTGCATCTTAGCAAATGCCTTTCCTAATGAATTTCAACCTAACTAACCTAGAATCAGCTTTTGGTATAGTTCATGCTAATGGTAAGATTTGCTTTTTGCTTTTGAAGGTGAATTGATATTCACAAATCATACGTCACAAGCCACTAAAAGTGTCAGAATCCCACAGCAGGCCCTTGGTGGCTTGTTAATCTCTCCTGTTTAAAGGAAACAGACTAATTCACTTAAATATAATGAAAGCCATGCCTGCTCAAGCTCAGTCCCTAAAAGATCCTCAGCCCATGCAAGTCCTGCCTTCTTTCTTCACCTCCTTCTCTCCTGGCTCTGTCAATTAAACATGAAACTAAGAAGCAATGATTCTCTTAATGTCCCCATGTCTGAGTTATTTCAGATGCCATTCATGTGAAAACATAGCATGCTTTTTTACTGACATTAAAAATGCATACAAAGGGATCTCCCTGCCCACCTTTACCATTGTTCTCAACAAAGTGTAAAGATAAACCAGGATGTTGAATGCAGGGGCCAGATGTATATATAACCTCTTGCCCTCATTATTCTAATTGGCTTCCATTAGGAGGTGGGAGAGAAAATAAAATAACACAAACTAGGAATTAATGGATACAAAGGTGAGAGAGTAAATTTTCAATACTGGATTGACTAAAATCTGGGACTATTATAAAAATAATAATAGAAGAGCAGTTTCAGAGGATTAAATTAAAGATGACTGATAAAATACTAATAGAAGGGACAGAAATATTTTATCATGATACTTTGTGCCCCAAAATTGTCCAACTGTGCTCTATTGTGTCCAGGCTGTGTTATTTTTAACACTTCTCATATTTACATTTATTTTTGTACTCTGGAGGAAGAGCCAAATGTTCTTTCTTATTGCCCAGATATGCACAGTAACACTTGTGGCTAATTATGTCTGTAGTTAATTCTCCCCTTTCTAACCTTGTGTATTTTCCCCTTTTAGTAGCATTAACTACTTGTGGTTCTGTAGGCTGAAATGAACTGTAATATATAGTGATATTAAATCTTCCTCTCAAGTGCCTTGATATGACAAGGGAAGAAACCTGGAGCTGGAATAAAAACAGATTCTTACTTTCAACATATATCTTAATCAAAGCTTACAGTCATAATAGTGAAAATCTGGAGTTAGGATATTTAGGAGAGAAAAACAATTTTCATTGCAAGCATACTGTACATGTTAGTCATGGCTCAGAATGGAGGAGGAATTTTATGGAGCAAGAAGGGGGAGGTGCAAGAAGAAGGTTTTGAGTTTCTTTCCAAATGTATTTTTAAAAAAGCATTACAGAATCAGGATTTATGAAGAAAGAAACAATAACAAAAAGAGAGCAATTTTTTTTTTCGGCAAATTAGTTGAGAATGGATTTGACCACCAGGAATGAAGCATGAAGGGACCAAAAGGAGACAATTGATTAAAGAGCTCCTGAATGTGGCAATGTCTGGAATCCCACAAGACAACCTGCCAAAGCCTGTTGACAGCTAATCTTGGGGAATAAAGTCAGTGGAGGTCTTAAGTATGGAAGGAGCTTTCAGAGGTCATTTAGGTCACTTCGATCCTTCTGCAAATCACACTCTGTCATTTTAAACATCTCCCAACCACACTGAGAACTGACAATAATCGTAACTGGAAAATCAAAGGTATACTAAAATATCTGGATCAGTAAACATACATGTACATATATGCACATAAAACATGTAAAATTCTGTCTTCATTTCTCTTCATTGAGTAGGAGAAATAATTGGGCCTTAAGAACCTATTTTAAACCTTTATATTCTCTATATAAACCATCTGCATAGATTGCATTATCAGGTATCTACCTTGGTTTCCTTTAACCAGAAGAATTCATATTGTGATTTCATCCATTCAGATAATTTATTTAATTTTACAAGATACTTTTATATATATGATTTTATTTGTTTTTCATGCTAGCTCTGTCAATTACTAGATAATAATATCTTCATAAATATGTGAGAAAACACACATGGCACTTAGATTAAAACTCTCTTCTTCTGATTTCTAATTAATAATCTTGCAACTACAATATTATATTTCTCCTAGATCAAGGTTTGTTAGCACTATTGACATTTCAAACCAGATTATTATTTATTTTAGGAGTCTGCCCTCATATTAAAGGAGGCTTAGCAACATTCTTGATCAGTACCCATTGGATGCCAGCAACCCTACCCTCCTGTTGTGACTACCAAAACTTTTCATTTTGATAGACCATAGGCTAAGAGATTGACAACCTGATCATATCTAGAGAATAGCAGTATTTGATTACTCTTAAACATCAGTAAATTTCCTAGATATAAATGTGTATCTTTCTATTTATATATAGGATTGCAGAGTTGTTATTTTTTTATAATAACCATGCCTGTCCTATCAAAGAAGATACAATCTAGTAGTTTCTCTTAATCCTTCTAAGGGCTTTGGTTACCCATCAAAAAGTAATTTTTCACCTTTCCTTGAAAAAGTCATAGTAAATAATGCATTTTTTCTTAAAATTTTAAATAGCAAGGAAAAAATATAACTCAGGTGCTTTTTGGACAAATGAACTAACAGATATTTCTCAAAAGAAGAAGTACAAATGATCAACAAATATATGCAAATATCTTCAACATCCTTAGCACTTGGGGAAGTGCAAATCAAAACCATGCTGAGATTTCATCTCACTCCAATTAGAATAGCAACTTCAAGAATAAAAATAATAAAGATGGTGAGGCTGAGAGATGGGAAGGAACTCTTCTACAATGTTGGTGTGATTGTAAATTAGTACAACCACTATGAAAATCAGTGTGGAAGTTCCTCAAAAGACTAGGAATAAAACCATCATATGATCCACATATTTCACTCCTTGGTAGTTTTATATGAAAGAATTAAAGCCAGCATACTATAGTGATGCATGCACACCTATGTTTATAGCAGCAAGGTTTATATTAATAAAGTTATGAAACCAGCCTAGGTGTCTGCTTATGTATTTTCTTTTGTCCTCAAGCACTGGAGATTGAACCCAGGGCCTCACATGTACTATACAAGTACTCTACCACTGAGCTATGTCCCCAGCCCTCCTAGGTGTCTGTCAACAGATGACACACAAAGAAAATGTATTATATACAGACAACAGAGTTTTATTCAGCCACAAAGAAAAACAAACTTTTGTCATTTGCAGGAAAATGGATGGAACTGGAGAACATCATGTTAAGCAAAATAAGCCAGACTCAGAAAGTCAAGAGTCATATGTTTTCTCCCATATGTAAAAGAAAGAGAATAAATGAGGAATATTAAAAAGAATCTCATGTAAATAGAAAAGAGAGCAGTAAAGTGGAGGAAGGGGATTAGGGAGAAGAAGATAAGGAAGGCAAGAAGAGGTCTGGGGAATGAAACTGACCAAATTATGTTATGTACATATACAAATATGTTACAATGAATCCCACTATTATGTATAATTATTCACCAATAAAAATAAATAAATTTCTTAAGGACATAGAGCAAATACCAGGTTGCTAAATATTACTTTCTTTATATTGTAAATCTTTCAGTAAAGAAAGATATTATTCCTGACCTTACTGAAAAATCACATCAAAGGTGGATGAATCCTTCATTCTCTTTTCATTTTTCAACAAATGTATTATTTTTGACTTTTTGAGAGTATAAGATAATTCATGTGAAATCTCAAACTCCTTGAAACTAGCTTTTTCCAAAAGCAGAAAATTTAGAGCAGTGAAACT
Source organism: Tamias sibiricus (assembly GCA_025594165.1). NCBI lineage: Eukaryota > Metazoa > Chordata > Mammalia > Rodentia > Sciuridae > Tamias > Tamias sibiricus. The sequence goes on from CM046662.1 coordinate 133,038,525, forward strand.
TTATTTGAAATTTTTTTTAAATCTTCCAATCTAAATGTTTAGAATTGCTATTGATTTCAAGAATGCCCAATAGTTACCTGAGTGCAGTGGTGCCTGCTTGTTGACCCAACTACTCTGGAGGCTGAGGGAGAATTCCAAATTCAAGACCATCCTGGACAACGTAGCAGGACTCTTATCTCAAAAGAAAAAAATAAAAAGAGCTGGGAATGTAGCTTAATGGTAGAGCATCCCTAGATTTGATCCCCAGTGCTACACACACACAAAACACACACAAAACACACACACCACACACACACACACACACACAAATTGTTGAATCTCACTGTAGAATTGGATTTGCTTGTGAAAATTGCCATTTCATTAGTTCTATTTGTGTAAATTAAAATTCCCATTTTCTTATATCTAATTTTCCAGGTGACATTTATAATCAACCATTAAAAAAGAGTTATGTTAGATATTCACCAATTGCTATAATGCCAGTCTTCACTTAAAGAACCATTATGTTTTATATTACAAGTTGAAAACTGTATTAGTGGTGCATTAAATGATGAAAATAGATCTGAGGCAAATAAGACAAAACTTTTTAAAAATGATATAATTTTTAGGTCAACTATATTTATCTGTTGTTTTTCCTAAAAATAAACTCCAGGAAAATTGATATTGTAATGAATTGGAAAAATTATGAGACAAACTTATTTATTTAGAAGTACATTCATTATTCAACAAATAGTCATTGAGTACTTACTACTCTCAAGGCCCTGATACTGTGTGATCTTTCTATGTAAGATAATCTGACAAAATGCATGTAAGTTCTCTGCTGAGATTCACATTAACATTGTCAAACATGAGGAAATGTAATAGACACTGTATGTCATAAGCTAGGTTACAGGAGCTTTCCATATGTCCTGGTGAGTCTATAAAAATAATAAGGAGCAGGTGATGATATTCCCATTATTTAGGAGAATTGAAGGGTAACATCAAATTTGACAAGAACAGTAAGTAGCAGAGTCATGATGCCAACCCAAGTCTATTTGATTCTAATCATTATGGAATATTTTCTCACTTCTATATGTTTTTATGCATTTTAGAGAGTGTAGTCTTTTCAAAGCACCTTCAGGAATGGAAGTAGAAGGCATAAATGCATGGGATTTGCTTGGATAAAATAAATGTAGATCACCTTTCTGGTAAAGAGAGCAACTGAGAGAATGGTAGGTGGTGTCTTTGTATATGTGTGTATTTGAGAGACATTTTGTAAATGCAGACAAAAAAAAAAAAAAAGAATGGTATCTGGGCACTTTAAAAATGGAAACTACAAAACTGCTGAGCAGACAACCCAAAATCAGTGAAAATTTTCAAGCCAACTTACAGAAAAAAATCAAATGCAGATTTATTAAGTGCAATGTAATAATGAGCTTATAAGGCACAACAAATCTGTAGAAGCCCAATGTTTCTAAGTCTTGCCAGACTATGCAAGACACACTTCTCTCGCCTCCCTGGCTCAGCTCCTAAACAGAACCATTATCTGGAGTGATAATTCCAAATGCTCTGACCCCTTCCAAATTCTTATTTGATGTTCAGTCATCTGGAGTGGAACTCTTACTCCCCATTGAGTTTTCAGAGTGATGCACCAAGCTTTGCTCATCTAATTAACACTGTGGGTCATCCCTATGCACCCAGTAGTTCTTAGAGACTGGACTGTCAGAGTCTCAAATCTGTGACATCGCCCCTGGGGAGGAGACAGATGAGTGTACCCCTTGAGCGGCCTTCAAATGCCTCAGCATTAAAATAGAAGGCTCTCATGAGTGTCTGAAAAATCTCAGCTGTTATTTCTCCAACTTAATTTTTTTTTTTTAACTCAGAAGGCAATAAACTACAAGCTAAGAAGACCCAGGGAGCCTCTGTGCAGCAGCAGAAGCTGTGTTTAGCTGAACTAGCAAACCCTCTGATTGTCACCATTCCAGTCAAGATTTCAACACTCAAGAAGAATCTTGACACAGCATTGCTTCTGCAAGGCAACTCCTTCCATTTAAAAATTTTTATTGTTACTCGTAGGTATACAGATTACCTTTATTATTTTAAATATTTTTTTAGTTGTTGATGGACCTTTATTTTATTTATTTATATGTGGTGCTGAGGATCGAACCCAGTGCCTCACACATGCTAGGCAAGCACTCTTACCACTGAGCCCCAACCCCAGCCCACAGATTACCTTTTAACAGAGACATTTCTGGGCACTTTAGTTTGTGTTCTATATTGAGTGAAATAGATAACTAGGAGGACATTCATCAGAAATGTTAGGAGTTGAAGTTAGGAAAATTAGGGAGTTCACCCATGTTTTCAGCAGTAGCAGTTCTCCTTAGAAGATCCAAATTCTAAAATACTATTAAAACAGAATATTTTATAGTCATTGTGTTATTATTCTTTCACAGTCATTTAAATGATGGTTGGGTTGCTAAAAGTGTCTTGTTTTTTCCATGGTGATGATGATATTAATTATCATAATACATTGCAAATAACTTGTAGGCATTAGGTAAAGACACAGAAGACTTCAGCCCTCATGCTTATGAATCTTAGAATCTAATTTAGAGACCAAGGAAGGTAGAATAATAAGTACCTATAAAAATTTCTCATTGTTGAGTGCAAATGGAATGCCCTATAAAATCAATATAGAGGCAGGTCTGAAGAAGCCATCAAGGTAGACACTCAAAAGATGAGGTCAATGGGGAGGGAGGGAAAGGGAGGAAGCAAGGGGGTATAAAGAGAAAAAAAAAAAAAGAAGATGATAGAATGAGATGGATATCAGTATCCTAAATGCATGATTGAAGACATGAATAGTATGAATATACTTTGTATACAGTGTTATATAAAAAGATGCTATATATATGTATTATGGATTGTAATGCATGCTACTGTTATATATATATAATAACTTTGAATTTAAAAAAAGAGAGAGATGCTCTTCAAAGAAACACACAGTCTGTAGGAGAGGCTGCAGGGAATTCAGAGTGGTAACCTTGGTCTAAATTAGAAATGTAACCTGTGTGTTCAGAGGTCAAGGGCCAGATGCATAGGGCTGAATGAGTGGTTGCTCCATGGAAGGGAGTGTTAGATATTAGCAGGGAAACTCAATGGATTAACCAAAGCCATCAGAAGATGCAGGCTAAGTTCAGTTAACATATTAAATGTCTTGCCCTTTAAAACCACTTTTCTTGATGGAGTGTACTTTGAACAATTAACTGATATCTCTAGATCTTTAATCTTTAAAGATTGTTCTGATGTGATCAAGATTTCATTTTACAGTGACATGAATTCTCCAAGTGAATCCTGGCAAAGACCATCCCCTGAGGTCATGATATATCCTTATGAACCAAAGCATTGAAGGAACACTGGTCAATGCAAGTTCATTTTACATTGTTCAAGATTGAGGTGATTAAAGGGCAACTCTTAGGATTCATAAAAGAATATAGGTATTCCATAAAGGTGATTCAGTCAAGGAAAGTGACATTTTCTAAACAATCATGGTGCTAAACCTAGAACACATTTTCAAATTATACCATAGTAAAATTATACCACTATTACATACCCAGAACAAGCAATATGAGGGGCAAATGAATCAAAAACCATTAGAGAATATCTGCTATAGTCAAATGATTTGCATGTGCTATTTATTATGAGTCTTTACCATAAGTCCTTGAAGAAAGTGTCATCACCCTTTTATAGTTAAGAATACCTAGATTTTAAGAAACTAAGTCAATTTATTGAAGTTATTCAATTAATAAATTTAAGACTTCAGCCTGGTCTCTTCACCTTCAATTCACTCTTCAGAATCTTCAGGACTGGCCCAGAAAGATTTATCTAATCCAGACTTCTATTCTCCCAAGTAATATGGATGTTTTTGTGTTGCACTGATTTCCCTAAAAAGCTGCACAATGAAAACACTATGTGGAACAATTAAGGATTGTGTTCCCTATGAGATCCAGAATATCATTTCAATATCTTTGAGTACTCCTCTGATTTTTCGATGCCATCCATCCAGTGTGGGCCAATGGAAATTTTTCTTACAAAATCTCTCATGTAAAAACAATCAAGTTCAGAGCATAGCTAATATCAGGAAGAAGAATCTCAAGACTTCATCAGCACACTAAGTACTCTACAAGGTGCTATAGATGGTTCAAAAGAAGTGCAAGAGAATGGTGCCCTGACTTTATGGGACTCAGATTCTTGTAAGAAGGCTCTTGGTAGGGCATAAGACTGTACATAATTAACTGCTAAAAAGCTTGAGTCTTGGTGCACACTGAGTTTTGAGCAGGTACACACTGTATCACACAGAGAACAAATGCACCAGAGAAGCAGAATTGTTCTTGAAGTCTATTATTCTGAGATTTTTGGTTTGGGAGGTAATTCCTATTAATTACATAATTTCCATTTTTTTTGACTTTTAAAATAGATATGTCAATTTAAGATATAATGTACTGACTTTTAATGTTGTCATGAGTAGAGCATGTACCATTAAAACTGATGTGTGGAGATAATACACACCACATGGTTTCTTACTGTCTATATGTCTGGCTTTAATCAAAGATTCTTCATGAAATGTTGCAATCCTGGGGTGAGCTAGTTGTTAGATTCTTCTGGGGTACGGGCTGGGCTGTGCATTACAGGTGATGCATTATGAGGCTACTGTAGTTAATTTTGTCTGAAAGTTTCCAGCACAATTCACATCAGTTGACACTCTGTGCATACTACATAAACAGTCTAGAGGGAGACCTTTATTAGCAGAGCAAGAAAACAGCTAGCTGTCTGTGTCCTATAATGTCCTTTTGTTTTTCAGAGCTTCTGACTCAAATAGCACTTCCATTTTATTTAAAATATGGTTAATCAAATATGTGCTTATAAAGCCATATAATTAAGAGGATCAAAATCTTGAATAATAAATTATCTATATCTGGGAATTGTACACATTTTAAGATTATGTACTCTAGGACAGCCACCCATTGCAACCCAGGAAAAGCATGACATTGTTAACACAAAATTTCCAAGTATAGGATGTAGCACTCTAAGCCACCCTAACCTGCAGAAGTTTTATAAGGAAATTGGCCAGTGAGCATAGGTTAAAGATCTTCCCCCTTGAGTATGTGTCTAATCCTCAACTTCTGCCTAGTAGAATCTTCCCCATTCTAATGAACCATAATCTTCTTATCTGTAACATTCTTTCTGTTCTTAAACACAGAAAAGGTGGAAAACCACTAGGGGCCAATATAAGCTGATCTGGAAATGCCTTTTTCCTCCATCAAAGCCTCCTGATTTGATGTCACTTAGCCTCTGGGTATACCAGCTCTATTCTTGCTCACAGGAACTCTGATTCATGATCTTATAATCTGGTTTATTAACTGACTTAGTACCTCAAAAAGGGAGGGGATATAGCATAACAGTTAAGAACAAGGACACCTGATCAGATGCTTAGGTTGGAATCCAGGTTTCAGCCCTTAGGAGATATGTGACCTTGGACAAGTCACTGAACCTCTAGGGCCTGTCACCTTCTGATAAAATGAAGATACTAATAGTACTCTACTCAAGGCAATTACAATAGTTAAATGATAAATGTCACTGGTAAGTGTTAAATAAAATTCCAAATAGGAATTTGTGATTCTTTCCATTTTTTTTTGTGATAGCAAGTTCATGGTTATTCATTTACATATAGAACAACTTTTATATCTGTGAACTAATGAGGAAAACACACACACACAAAAAAAAAAAAAAAATGATGTTTTGCCCTGTCCCAGCACTAGCAAGCTGTGACTTTTACAATTGTCTGATCATTTTTAGGTTCTAGTTGTAAAATGAGGAGGTTGAAGATCACTTATATGGTTCCTTTCAGATCTAATATCCATTTATTCCAGCTTTAGGGTTTTGTATTTGCTAAGCCAAAATAACTCAGCATGTTTCCAAATTGCATTAGGATATGTTTTTTTTGTAAAATTTTAGGAAATTTTAGGTAGTGTCAGTGATCTTAAAGGTATCTCTTACCTACGTGTACATATATTTTCTTTGTAATAATATTTTTTTCTACAGTTTTGGCAGTTGAAGCAGGAAGAAGTGAAACACTAGATTTTTTTCTTTTTCTTTTGAGCAAAGTATATTGGGAGGGAAAGGGATGTAAGGTCACCCGGTTAGTCTAAAGTGTGTAATTCTTTTCTCTCTCACCTCGTTCTTGCTTCTGCAGAATGGCAGTTGGGTAACACTGCTTCAGTTTGATAAGGCTTTCCTGCCCTTCCTAACAACTAAAACCATCCTAGACACCTTTCATGGACACTCCCTCCATTAAAGCTTCAGAGAACTTTAGAGCTGCTTTTTAAAATAGCAGATAAATTAATGACTTTCTCAAGTAGTACTTTTCACTAGAAAACTCTGACTTCAGAAAAACAGCTGATAATGCCATAAGATCCTCATACTAAATAAAGGTATGGAGTCTATCTGCCCCCAGAAACATGCTCAGAAAAGAGCCCTGGAACATTGATATTAGGAAAGGAACGGTCACAATCTCCATTGCATTTGGCTGCCAGTAAAGAGCTCATTTTGTTTACATTATTACTCTCCAAAGAAGACAAGATGAGATTGTCATTATCCAAATGTTGTCCAGGGTTTTCCAAGTCAGTTCCTGAGCTAAAGTAAGAGATTGCCAAAAAGCATGTTTATAACATTGGATGCATTGTGTAATAAAGTGTTAGGTAGATCAGCTAATAAAATTACTTATTTTAAACTTAAATCTAAGTTGAATTTGGGTTTAATTCACTTCTCCAACCAGGACAAAGAGAATTGATTTCCTGATAAACTGAAACATATCCAACTTTTTGTTGATAATAGAGGGTAAGATTCTTTATCTAGATTTTGCCCATGGGAACCACTCCCTTTCAGTGGGAGAAGTTGGCTAATCTCAACTGAATTGCTAATGGTCATCTAATTTATGTTGATTCCCAAATTTGTTAAAATGCAGTTGGCAAAGAATATATTTTATTGTCCCTGTTGGCTAACTAATAGACTGCAAGTCAGAATGGAGTTAGTGAAAGTTTAGGAATGGAGCTGAAATTAAATCCTGAGATTTTCATCATTCATTTCCTAGGGGAAATTTTAACAACTTCACCTCCCTTCCTTTACTGACACTGAGAATTGTATGATCAGCATTCCCTTGTTAAAGAATTAGTGGATCAAGCCTCTTGGGAAAGGCAGTGATATGCTTCAAATATTTGGCCCGAAGTACCACTTAAGATAATTTATCTCAATTTATTCTACTTACAAAATGCACAATAGGAAAATTGAATCATGATATTTAAATAGAAAATGTACACTGCTCTCAAAATAGTCATGCAAAATTACATATTAAAAACTTCTATGCTTTGTTATACTTTATTGACGTGTTTTTGATTTTGTTAAAATTGGAGCAGAGGGGCTGGGGCTGTAACTCAGTGGTAAAGCACTTGCCTCGCACATGTGAGGCACTGGGTTCGGTATTCAGCACCAGATAAAAATAAACATTATGTGTCCATCTGCAATTTAAAAAAATTTTTAAAAAATATGGAACATTATATTGTCTTTGCTTCTATGATAACTTATGTATACCAGCACCTAATCTTCCTTTGTTTTGCACTCAGGAATCTAAGACACTTTTTTATTCTATCTTAATAAATTATATCATTTACATATAGATTATAAATATACAGAAGGGTATTATACACTCAAGGTCCTCCAAGAGCTTTTTTTTTTTTTTAATTTATTTTGTTATACATGCTTGCAGAGTGCAACTCCTTTCATATTACATATAAACAGCACAGTTTTCCAAGTTATTGGTTTTACACAAAGTATTTTCATACCATTTGAGTTTTTATAGGTACACTTAGTATATTGATGGATGTGAGGGCTATCTGGCTGCAACATCTGTCACCCCATTGATCGCCAGAGTTGATTCGGCTGATCTGGCTGGCTAGGCGGGTGGCCCTTTCCTCCCTCACCGTTCCATGTGCGTCCCTCCTGAAGCTGCGTGCTTGCGCTCGGTGGAAAAGGACAACCTTCCCTGATAGACTGTTCTTTGGGCAAGGGTATAAGAGTAGCTGTGCTCCCCTGCTAGAACCTCCAAACAAGCTCTCAAGGTCCTCCAAGAGCTTTCTATTCTTCTTTTATTTCCAAGGCACAAACTTGTAAGTCCTTTTTTCTTTCTGTTTAATCTTTTATCATGTTCACAACGAAGACATTATCCCATTCAGAACCATAGTACACTTTAACTTCACATACTCCCTTTTGAAGTTCATTTTTTAACATATATTTAGTTGTAGATGGATATAATACCTTTGTTTTATTTATTTTTATGTGGTGCTGAGGATCGAACCCAGTGCCCTCACATGTGCTAGTCAAGCGCTCTACCACTGAACCACAACTCCAGCTCCAGAAGGTCAATTTTAATATGAGGTTGGGGCCACATATATCAGAATGGTTTGGTAAGGTGAGGCTTTATACATTCGAAACTGAACAGGAAATAATAGCTAAGCTTGATGAATCAATTGACATCTTTCTTACCCCATTTTTCTAAATATTAGTGAAATTTTCTTGTAAGTTTTAGTTCCCTTTTGCCATTTAAGCCATAGTTCTGCACTTTATGGACACATAATTTAGAGAGGGGTTCATGCAGCAGATGAAAGTCAGTGCTTTTTTAAGATCTGAATTTACATCAACAACTGCCCAGCCAGATAGGAAGCCTAATGAATGGAAGGGGAACTGGTACTGCAATGGTAGTGAATTATGAAAGCTAATTAAACCAAAATCCCACCAAAGCCGCATCTGGGAGTGAGGTCTCAAGGAGCAGGCAGGAATGTGCGCTAATTATTGGATTGTTAATATGTTACATGTGTTTTGGAGAGAGATAGTGTGACTCAGGGCCAGCAGTAGCTGAATCAGTAGCCCTGGGTTTTATCCATCACAGATTTAGTATTAAAACTCCATCTGCATTACCACTTTTCTAACAGAACAAATCCCCACACATGACCTGCTGCTACAGCCAAAAATACCCCTTTTAGAAATTTCAACATGTATATGACCACCAGTGTCTATTTAGACACTTTCTAAGCAGAATGTAAAGTTTACAATGAATGAAATTTGGGGACTCTCATGGTCTTTAGTTCAGATGCAGTTAAATTTAAGAGCAAATTGACTGACTTTAAAAAAGCAAATGTTCTTTAGTATGAGATAGAGTCACATAATATATAGCATAAAATATTATTTAATTTAAAATAATGATTTAATGATGTAAGAAATAATTTAATATTAAGATAAAATATTAAATGTAACATATAAGCGGTAAGATAAATATGATATATAATATAGTGTAGATAATTTTATATTTAATGATTTAAAAAGCACTTTTAATTAAAATATACTTTCTTTTACTAAATTGGAGAAATAACATTAACTACAATATTAAGGTATCGTATATTCTAGACAAAATCACTTTAGTAAGAACTAAGGACATGACATTTAACATGCCATCCAACCTCTTCTTTAAGAACTTTGCTTAACAAGTTTAACTTATGGAATCCAGTATGTTGTATGTTCCTTGTTAACTGATCCATTTCTTTATATTATCTTTAAAAGGGGAACTTTCTAACATGTAAAAATAAGGGGGATCCAACATATTTTAATTCACTGTTAAATTGAGAAAAACCTCCAGATTTGCAGCTAATTATTCACTAGGAGCTTTGCATCCTCCTCTGTACTATCCGTAGTTCTGGTGCTACCAATATAAGACAAAAATGGGGGGGGGTATCTTCACATTAATTATGAAGTAATTAAGTGCAAATCTTTACAACTCCATTTCATTTTAGAATGGAAGCATGAGCTGGATGGGTAAACCAGAGTTTTCTTTTGTGCATTCTACATGGAAAACGAACATTTTTCTGCATGATAAGTTATTGAGTTTTCTGTCCCTGTTGATGACTCTGTAGACAATTCACTTAATCTTAAAGCTAATAGATTGTTCAGACTCTACACCAATTTCTTTTCTTAGCATCTTCTTTTGCTGAAGAAAAATTTTGTAGATACCTTCCAATTTAACTAAGAGCATCTTTCAGTGTAGAAGATACAGGAGAAGGTTTCAGTGTGATATTTGGGAAGTACTCTCAGGATTTATTTTACTTTATATATTATTTTGACCTGACAAAGGATTTGAGGCAATTTAAAATATAAATGCAAATGCAAAACAACACCATTAAATTGCAGGAATGAAAATAGAAGTTAAATAATGAGTTTATTTGCAATAGTTTGGAAACAATGGTAGAGATGCTTTTAAGCATAACTATCTATCAATGGATTATAAATTAAACCACTGTTTTCTGTAAGGAAATAGACACCATCATGCTTTATCGTTGCTGATTAGTGTCTTTTGAATGAGATAAAAAAGAAGTTCATATCAGGGATTATCATTATTTTCCCCCAAAGAAAAAGAATAAGAGTGTTTTAGGGTTAAAAAATTCACATTTTAATGTGAGATAAACTGGATTAGCTTATTTATTAATTATTATTAGCCTTTTGAGTCCTGGGATTACAAGCATACACCATAGTGCCCAGCAGAGCCATAGTAATTTGATGAGCTCTTTGGTAAAGTCAGATAGTGATTTTATTTTTCATTAATTAAATCATGCATGGATAAAAGTATTTCCTTTCTAAAAATTCTTATGGAATATTTTAAGTTGTGTGCATTTTAAAAATTATATACATAAATAATACATAACATAAAACTTAAGAACATATATGTAAAATATGTATACATGCCTATATTTTATATATGTGTCATACATGCATAGGTAAATATACAAAAATACAATTTTCCCTTTTCTAATAGCATTGCATGACTATTATAAAAATATATATAGTAAAGTAGTATTAAAATAATAATTATTCATAATCGTACCATCTATAGGTACTTTGGTGAGCTTCTTTCCTTCATTTCTCTATATCTATGATTATTTAATTATAAATGACAAGGATACTCTGAGGGTGCCTCACATCATATACACTACATTTCATTCTTGTTATTTTTGTATTTTTCTCATGTCACTTTTTCATGTCATTAAAAATATTCATATATGCTGTCTTAAGACTTGCAATATTCTGACTCATAGTAATATCATAGCATACTTAACCATTTATGTATATATTTATCATATAAATTTAGGATATTATACATAATAATAGTTAAAATACAATAATTTTATTAGTTTAATATTCTTATCTTAGTTTTTCAGGTAAGCAAATGAGATTTAGATTTTCCACAGAAAAACTGGGATTTGAACCCAGTTCTGTGTGATTTCAAAGACTGATCTTAACCACTGAACTTCACTATCTTCAAATGCTTTTCAAGATGTGAACTTTTAGGTCAAAAAAAATTCAGATTTTTAAAGTGACATCTTTTTTTTTTTTTTTTTTTTTTTTTTTTTTTGGTGTGTGTGTGTGTATGTGTGTGTGTGTGTGTGTCCCTAAAGATATTTAACCACAGCAAAATTAGAATTCTAATTCTAAGCTATTTTCAAAACTAACTATGAATTAAAGTATTATACACACCTAGACCAAGTCTACCTTCTTTCAAAATAGAATGAATTCCAGCAGGGAAATAAAATGACTCCAACAAAGTTAATGAGATAAATATTCAGCTTTTAGAAATGCCAATATGTATGACACATAGGTATGCTTTTTATATATATCAACATTTCTGGTATACTTAAGGGGGAAATGTTTTCCCTGTTTCTTAGGGATGAATTACCATCATTAAAAAAAGCTGAGGCCATAAAGACCTTAATTTGTAAAGTGATGGTGAAAAGGATGAGATAGCTAAATTGCTTTGCATGTGAACTTAATAGATATCTGGCTGCTGAGCGAAGTAGCAAGACAGGAGAGCAGGTTCAGGAAATGAAAGAAGAGGTGAAACAAAGTAGTAGACAAAAGGCGATGGAGACAAGTGGGAAGTGAGAAATTAGTTGATAGTAGAAAGTGGAAGAGGAGCAGGGGGTGTGATGGAAGTATTATGGAAAATAAACATATATTTTATTTAATCTTAAATTATTACATTGGCATAACCTCTATACCCTCCCTAATTGTAAATGTTAAGCTAAGTCTATTTCATACATAAATGCCTTCAGTAAGTCTGGGAAGGGGAAGAATATGGCAGCAAAGAATCTCTGCTTCTAAATACTGCTAGCAAAGAACATAAAAAATTAAAAAGTCACAAAAAGTTTGAAGGCAATTTTAGTGGACACATAGTTTGGAGTAAGCAAGAATTTAGAGGCAGCTGTGTGCAGTAACACATGCCTATAATCTCAGCGACTCAGGAGGCTAAAGCAGGAAGATTGTAAATTTGAGACCAGTCTCAGCAATCTAGCAAAGCCCTAAGCAACTTAGGGAGAACTTGTCTCAAGAAATAAAAAAAAGACTGGGGGCGTGGCTCAGTGGTTAAGTGCCCCTGAGTTAAATCCACAATATTAAAAAAAAAAAAAAAAAAAGAATTTAAAGCCAGAAGTGATAAGGAGAAGCATAAAACATAAATCACCTCCACCCAACATCCTCCCCACGTATGGTTGCCAGATTTCTATCAGTTGAGACCCCTCCTTATAGAAAATTTTCAAGTCCATTAAACTCTTAACAGAATTTCCAGGGAAATATGAATTTCAGATAAACAACAAATGAGATTTAATCTAAATATGTTTAAAATATTACATGGAATATGTATATCCTCAAAATAAAAAGGGCATGCTTTGTCTATCTGAAATCCAAATTTAATTGGGCATTTTGCATTTTTATTTGCTAAGTCTGGGCAACCTAATCCCAAGAATCCCTGGAGATAAAGGGAGAGATAACAGGTTCCACTTTATCTGCAATGGAGGTGATGGACACTTGCACTGAAATTTCTTCACAGCTGAGAGTTTCTGGTGAACACAAATATGCATAATTAGTGTCAGAATGATTATAAAATCCAGATCCCAAGTTAAGTGCCTTTCTTCTGTCCCTATTTCCATTTATGGCAAGACTATTCCATTAGTAAGTTTTATTAGTGCTAACTTTGTTTAATACTTATAGAATAATTCATTCTACTATTGCCAATGGTTCCATAAAAGAAAATTACATTTTTAATAACTCACTGATGGTCTACCTTTAAATGCACAACTTCTCAGAATAGTTAAGTCAGTTCTGTAAAGAAATGTTGCCTTGATGCCTGTTCACCAGTTCATCTGTAGTAAACTAGAAAGGCAATAGAATCCTTGAAGCTTCTGTTAATCATCCTCATATTTGTCAAATATTCTCACTGAAACAGATCCTATTTATATTTTATACCAAATTATGACTATCTTAGGAAAAAACATATTGGAGAATGGTTATATGGAATATTCCTATATTTATCTTCTAATTTAATAAAAATATACCATATTCCAACATAAATGAAAGTATACTACCAAAACATTAAAAATACTTGTTCTATGTAAGGAAAATGAAAGAATTGTTTAGCTGTAGAAATGATAAAAATTTGAACCAGAGTCACTAGGTCCCAACCACCAGTGCAACAGACTTCTGCCGTAAGGGCAAAAGCAGAGTTTAATCAACAAGTATGAATTTACACTTATTATGTGCTACAGGTAGACATATTGCTCTGTGCCTTGGTTACAAAGGAAGGCATCAAGTGTGATTTATTCATGTAGCAATCAATTTATAGCCAGGGTATAAACAGTGTGTGCGTGCATGTGCGTATGTGTGTGTATGCACACACACACACACACACACACACACACACACACACTCACTCAGAGTGATCCTCCTTAGCAAGAGTAGTAGGATTTGCCAGGAAATAACCATCATATAAAGCAGCCCTTTAGGTTTTTAAAGGATGAATGGGGTGTGCAAGATACAAAAGGAAAGTATTGTTCTCACCATCCCAAGCAATCATGTGCAACTCATAATGGATCACTTTGATAGTGATCATTCTATTTATCACTCTTCTCTACAATGTAAGCTCCATGAGGCGGGAGTGTCTCTGTCTGTTTATTTCTATACACTCACTACCTAGATAAGTAAATAACTCAATAAAAATTTGTAGAAAAAAATGGACACACGAAAAAAATGGTTGAATCCATCCCCCTGCTTCTGGCTAATTCAGGCTTGTGTCCTAATCTCTCTGGTTCAGATCATTCTAATAGCATCCTCCCTAGGCTTCCTAGAAATACTTCGTCCTCACTCAAACTTCCCTTATGATCATGTCACTGTCAAAGTGATCATTTTGAGTTGCACATATATCCGATTGTTCGGGATGGTGTGAACAATACCTCCCTTTCGTATTTTGTACACCCCATTCATCCTTTAAAAACCTAAAGGACTGCTTAATATGATGGTTCTTTCCTGGGAAATCCTACTGCTTTTGCTAAGGAGGATGACTTTGAGTGTGTGTGTGTGTGTGTGCGCGCGCACACGCACATGCATGCCTGTGTGTTTGCATGACACAGGATGGAGCTACTCTAAGACAGACAGATTATTCTTATCACACTATTTATTAATCAGGATATTTTTGCATTAAGACCTAAATGATGGGATAGAGTAAGCCATAACAAAATCAGGGAAGTAGGGCTCAGGTAGAGTACCCTAGTTACAAAGAATAAAATAAAGGTGCTAAAGCAACAGAAAGACCAGCTGGGCTGGAGAATATTGTATGGACAAAAAGGTTTAAAAAGTAATTGTGTCCCTGAAGGCCTTGCTTGGGAGTCTGATATCTAATCTAACCTAATTGGCACCCAGTGGAAGGAACAATGTAGGTAAATGACATAATATAGTTTAGGATTTTTAAAAAATCACTTTGACAACTCTGGGGGCAAGAGACAGTAGAAGAGAAAATGGAAACATTATGCAGATGAGAAACAAAATGATGGCATTAGACTGCACCATAGAGCTGTGGAAAAATAATAGCGTCAAGACAAATTTTGGAGGTAGAATCAATAAGTCTTCGTATTGTAAATGCAGGTGGGATATACAAAGGCAACCAAAGGAGAACAAGTGGGTGGTATTGCTTTGTATGAAGGGAAACCTGGGGAAGAGCAACAGATTTGAGAGTGCAAATCAATTTTGGAGATAGTAAGATAACTATTAAAATTTCAAGGGTAGTTGTTAAGTAGTTAGTGCTTCAGGAAGAGGTCATGGCTGCACATGTACACCTGGGCATCAGCAACATCTGTTTGGAACGTAAATTCATTCAACAGAGGTCCCTGTGGAACCAGCATAGAATATTTGGGTCTGAGTTCAAAGTCAGCCCAGTATTTCCACATTGAGTACAGCATGGGGAGAAGGAAGAAAAAGAATTTAGAAGGTGTGCCAAAGGGATAGGAGAAAAGTCAAGAAAGTGTGATATCTCAGAACACAGTTGAGAAAACTGTTTCCAGAAGTATGGAAGGTCAGCTACATCAAGTGCCCCTAAAAGGAGGAATAAGATGAGAAAAGTGCACTGGAATTTAGCAGCTTGGGAAAAGTTGGTTCCTGATGAAAGGCAAGTAGAAATCCAATTTTATTGAGCTGAGGAAGCAATAAAATGTGAGACAATGGAAACTTCACATATAGAAAAGTTTATGCTTTTCTAACAGAGGGAGCACAGAACAAAAATAGAGGGAAACTTGGAGAAAACCCTGCAGTCAAAGAAAGGTTATATTTAACATGAGAAATACCCAAAAATGTTGCAGAGAATGAGCACACATATGGACAGATATGAATGGTGGAAATAATCATTCACTTGCATAAAATTGAAGTTCAGTAGTCATGGGAAATTTTAATGTGTTAATATTCTTATAAACAGAACAATAAAAAATATGGCTGAAATGTGATATCTTTTTGGGAAATACTATTTTAATTCCACTTTATTTTACTTACATTTTTCCCAGTTCAAAAGAAATCTTCCCATTTTCTCATTCATTATTTTGCAATAAAGCAAAAAATATATACTTTTAGTAATGCCCAATCTTTAACATTTGAAGACTATTTTTTAAGATTTTTTTGTAGACTCACACATGGAAGCTATTTACATCATAATAAAGAGCTGATGTGGATTCTTTAAAATAAATTTTGTTGTTTATCTCTAGAAAATATCCACAAGGATGTGAAAAATAGTGTACATGCATTAGATATGGTGATTCAAGTTATAAGGTATAATGTGACTATCAATTGTGATAACTGAATCTTTTACACAGTCAAGGCAACAGATTGATGGCACATAGATGATAGAAAAAGAAAGGAGCCCATGAGTAATTATCTATATTATATGTAGTCTATGTGAGGAAAATTACTAGGATTTTTATCCAAATTCAGAAAGTTATTTTTCAAATGAAATCCTTTGAAAGTCCAAAAACTTCCTTTCCTTTACTGACCCCAAGAAACCACTGACCCAGTGCATACCATAAAATCAGAACAATGCTGAAACTTACTGTTATTATTAGCAAATGTTCCACAGAAAATCATCTTGAAAGAAAACTTGTACTCTTCGATCCTAAGTATTGAAAACACAAAATATGTGTCCCTAGAAGCAGAAGTGGGTCAGGGAGTTGGTTTTAAAAAAGCAAAAGAAAAAGAAAATAATGGAGGAGAAAAAAAATCAACAAAACCTCTATTTTGGTAAAAAGAAAAAAAAATTAACTTTTGCCCAAATAATAACTCAGCTCAAAGTTGACATGTTAACTGTTTATTTTAAATTTAGAAACAAAAAATCATTCATGAAATCTTGTCAACAACTTTCAAATGATATCTCTTATTATTTTACAACAACCTAATGGCAAATATGATTGCTCCTATTTGATTTGTCTATGATGCTTATAAAGATCAAATTTTCAGCATGGACTGAAAAATAAATTTACTGAATTCCATGTGGGTTTAAATTTCCAAATATTAATGTTATAATGGGATTATTAAAGATACATGCCTAGTTTTTAAAGATTATTATAGAAAAGACAATATTGCCTTCCTAGCCCTTCCTAGAAGAGGAATGAGAGATATTTCTGTTCTTCTCTAGCAGTGCTGAGCAACTGTAATGGCTCCCTAGCAGGAATTAAAATAATGGATCTGAAATCACTTCCAAGATGATTCCCATAAAATAGGATGGTATGCAATGTGGACATTATGGGGTTTTCATTGTTCTTCTTCAAAGAATAAGTTAGAATAACTCACTGACTTGAAGACTCCAATGAGTTTTATGTCTTTGTTTTCTAATAACAGGATATGGAAATTATCTACCTATCTATCCATCTGTCTGCCCACATAACTGTCTATTACCTATCTACCTGAATATGTAAAATAATGAAACATGTATACTGATCTTTCACTGTATTCTATAAATCAGATCCATGATTTTTCTTCATTGGCTGATTTTATCTTTGATTGACACTTCTGTTTTTCCTTTCAAGTTAAGTATAGTGAATAACTAATTCTCTTCTCTTTCTGAATTTACCCAAGCTGGTAGATTCTAAATACTACAAAGAAGACTCTATATTAAAAACAAACAAAGAAACAAAAAAGCTGTTCTGTTGGAGTCTAAATTCTCAAAAGTCATTTTTTTTCAGAATCCCACGTCTGGTAATGTTCTTCAGTTCTAAAGTGAGAGCTAGGAGCTATTGGTAGGCTATTGATCATTGATGTCAGTATTGATGGAATAATGAAAAGTAATATTGTTATTTTGAGCCATTATAATAAAGAAACAATGAGCTTTGTCTTGGAATTAACACATATTATTTTAATACTTGCATATACTAGGTTCTTAAACTTTCATATTTTTATCAGGTCTTATAATGTTTCAATATTAGGTCAGTGCTATGTGCTTATTAAAGAGGTAAAGGGGAGCTAAATGGTTGGCAGCTTATGGATGCAATGATAGATTTCAAAGGGTTTTATGATTGTCACTCAAATTTATAACTCTTGAGCAATTCTTTAGAAGACTGGGAAAGAAGCAATCCCAAGGAGCATTACCCCTGTTCTTTGGGACACTTTCATTTCATCTTCCAAATAGTGTTAATATGAATTTCTGTTTTTGCCCACCACTCTCTATTTGGGTCTTTTTGGATGCTGTCACTTTTACATATTCCTTCCCTCTTTAGTGTCATTCCTCCTTACCTGTCCAAAGTGGTAGATATATGTGAAGTGGAAAATTTAATGGCAGTCATGGCATTTTTGTGGATGGAGAAAAGGTATGACTAC
Source organism: Tamias sibiricus (assembly GCA_025594165.1). Taxonomy (NCBI): domain Eukaryota; kingdom Metazoa; phylum Chordata; class Mammalia; order Rodentia; family Sciuridae; genus Tamias; species Tamias sibiricus. The sequence continues at coordinate 133,056,771 of CM046662.1, forward strand.
ATTCCAAACTTTCTCTCCCCTAGTTTTCCACAAAGCCTGGTTTTGTTCCATTTTCTGTTTCACTAACCAAATAGTGGAGGAAGAAATTGAAAATTAATGGAAATGTGCAAGGCTCTATCTCATTTGAAAGAGGTGTATAAGAATGAAGACCCAAGTGAGAGATGGGTGTTGATAGGAACATGAAAAGAATGGGGGCAGATGGCCTGATGGGCTGGTTCTTTGAGATAATAAGGATCCTGAAAGGGTGGAAGAATTTAGCCAGGAGTGGCAAGGTAAGGAGCTGAAGAGTAAAGAGCAGGAAGCTTGACATTACAGCCAGGGGTCAAATGGCCAGAGGAAACCTTTAAGATAAGAAGACACCATTCAAAGAATCTCAAAGTGAAAAAAGAAGTGGAAATTTCTCAGCATGGGTCCAACAGGTTACTATTTCACATACATAGTGTTGATAGGAGGTTATCACTACATTTTAGACAATTTGCAAATACACAACAAGAAAATTGCTTTGGCATAACAAAACAAAGCCTATTCATATAAAGAAAGATAATGGCCCTAATTGAGTGCCTTATTCTTAATATTTTAATTTTGTGCTTTATTTTCTGTTTTACTTAACTGAAAAATTTTTTAGTATACTGAAAAAACAATGCCATCACTTGTACATTTGTATGTTAAAAAAATTAAGTTATAATATACGTAATATTTTTTGAATGGTGGGTTAGGCTCACTTGCATTAGTAAGTGTTAATCTTTAAACTTGTATTAAGAATTCTAAAATATTTTAACTATTCATCTTTTTATAACTTTGAGAACCTAAGATGTACAAACTCCAAAGAATCAAAATTTAAAATGTTCTTTGTGCTTGGATTTTAATCTCCCTGGAGACAGTTTAGATATTTTGGATATTTTTTTATAAAACATCTTCTTTAGATCATATTCATTGTATACTTTGGTCACTTAAAAAAATGGATTTAATTGCTCCTAAATAAGAAGGAAATTAGATCATTGATTTGGCTTTACATTAACACCAATCCACACTCTGAGTGATATTCTTAACATGATTCAAATTCACTATTAAGTACCTGGTTAAATAATCTGGATCTAGATACTACTTGGTCGTCTACATTTATTATCTATATTCTCTTCTCCCATTCTCTGCTGAATAACAATAAAATATCTCTATCTTTTGTCATTTTTGTCATTGAAACTTGAAACAGAACTATTAATGGCAAACATAAAATGAAAATTAATAGAGTAACTCAGCTGTTAGAGCAGTTCTGACAAATAAAGTTATAGAGAAACTTTACATTGTAATTTTAAGCTGGGGGTATGTTTTTGTTACAGTTTAGCCTCTTCATAATAATTGTTTCTTTGAACCTGTGCTGCAATGAGGGAAGACAAGGGAAGAGCTTTGCTGATCTCTGAAACATCAAAGCCTTGGGAAACTGAGCAGGCTGGACAGATGCTTTTGTCAACCTGAATGGTAGCCATGCCACATCTTTCAATGTTGATAGGGCATTTATCTCCTCTAAATGGCAGAGAGGAGCTCTGGTCACTACAGGGACTCTGAACCAGGATGTCTACACAGAACTTCATAATTTCTTTTCTTTCTTTCTTTTTTTATTTTTGTATCCCTCAACTTTGATCATAAGTCATCTTTTCTAAAAATCAACTTTACACTCTGCAAAAAGATGTTCTCAATGCTGGTTGTAGAAAATACCAAAGAATATAAAGAAAATAAAATCACCAATAATGCCATCCCTCAGAGTCATTCACTGTTATTTTAAATTACTTCTTCCTTTATGATATAAAAGAACTGTGTATGATAAGATATAGATTGAGTTACAGCTTTTATAGAATCATAGGCATTTAACATCATCATATTTAAAGTTTACATTAGTGGAATTCCTCAAACCATTTGTGTTGTTTCTAACATGTTTTTTGTGATCATTAGTAAGAGTAGAATAAACATGTATCTAGAAGAACCATATAGTAGAATAATAATTTATTTAAGTCATACATTTAGTTGGAGATGTGGATTGTTTTCAATTTATCATTACCACATGTAATAATTTCAACATACTTTTAATTACTTAGATCTGTTTGTTGGAATCTCTGACCATTTATGTTCTAATAGTATTTGGCACATAGAAAAACTCTTGATTTAGAATGACTTGTACTGAAGCAACTTAAAGAACTGTTGAAGTTTTCAGGAGATTATTTTTGTACTTTAATTTGATAATTCTATCATCCAAAGGTAATGATAATTTGCTCTCTCTCTCTCTCTCTCTCTCTCTCTCTCTCTCTCTTTCTCTCTTTTATTTTATTCTTGTTCTTATTCTCTAAAGTTTTGTTTAAGTTTGCAGTGCATAGACATGAACTTATTGGTTAATGTTGAAAGGTAGTTGTGTCAATGGGTGTAGTTCTAAATTTTATTTCTAATTCTCAAGATAAATCTCACTTGTTCATAACAGCATTTATGTACTACACTGTTGAATTCAATTGATTAGTATTTTATGTAGTGTTCAATAATATATTTCTTTTTGTTTTCTTTATCATATTTCAGCATCAGAGCAGAGTTACATGACTTTTTGTGAAATAAATGGAAGTCACTCCTGTAGCATGGACTCACTAGTTCTGGAAAATAACACTCAAGCAAGACCATTAGACACTAGAGTCTTTGAAGAATTTGAGAAATTGTTCTACAACAGCAGTAGCAGAGATGATGCTATTCTATCTTTTAAGATAGTCCTCTTTCTCAGTTTGAGTTAAGTGGAAGAATATGGGATATAAGAAAAATTAAGACTCACATTTGATCATTTATTATTTAATCAGTTATATATATTATAATATAATATATATTATATGTAATATATATTATATATTTTTTATATAATACATATATATATAACTTCTTCTCTTAGACTTCACCTTAGATAGAATGCAACTCATGAAAATTTTTGAACTTCTAAAATATGCAAAATGAAGAGATAAATAATAATATGATAATTTTTACTATATAACTATTATCATTATTCTGATTGCTTGAAAGGCATCATTTCATTTAGTTCTCATTACGGGTCTAAATTCTATTATTATCTCATATTACAGATTTAAAAATGGGTTTAGCAAGATTAAATAATTCACCCAAGGTCACAAAGATAATATGTTTATCTAGGATTTTTACTCAAGCAGTCTGAAATTTCCAAAGCCCTAATTCATAAGCATTGTTTTATGTAGCTTTATGTAGTTTCTACTTATCAGAAAAATCTTTCTGTGAGACAGTCCTCCCTCACCTCTCTCTAGAGGAGAAGAAAGACTTGGGGAAATTAAGTGATATAACTGCAACAAAACAAAACAAAGATAATTGGAAAAATGTGTGAATACCTCTTGCTAAATGATCCTTATTTTGAATGATCTTTATTATGTTATCATAATACAAATAAGGGGATAAATTTTAATAAGCAATGATTAGGAAAATACAGGCTATTCATATTTATAACTTATTCTCTTGCCATTACTCATCATTCTTTCATGTTGAGGTTAAATTCTGAGCCTGGCAGTATGTGAAAAATATTAGATTAAACCAAATACAAGATTATGTCTTTAAGAAAATCCTAAAACACTAGTAGGATAAAATGTTGAAATGAGAATGATTGAAAGAGAGAAAGAGAAAAGTTCTTCTGTCATATAGGACTTCTTCAAATTCTCAGTCATGATTCCCCCACCACTTATGACCAATTTCTACTAAGTCTTCCTTGAGTTTATTTCTTACCAGTATCTTTATATTCCAGCTGGCTGAATAATACCAGTCACTAGCTCTCCTGTTCATCCAGTTTTACCAGTTCAGGTAGTAACTACTTTGCAATAGTACAATTTTTCTAAAGCTAGTGGGAAAAGCACTAAGTTGGAGTTGAGAAAAACTAAATTTGAACTTTAGCTGGGTTAACCACCTATTGAATAAAGCTAGGTGATTTATTTAACCATTGGGCCATCCATTGTGCCCAATCCAAATTACTGATAATCTTCCATGTGACCTCTAAAAGCACTTCTACTAACCTGGCACAATGGTGCATGCCTATCATCCCAGTGACCTGGGAAGCTGAAGCAGGAGGATCACAAGTGTGATTCCAATCTCAAACTTATTTACTTATTTAAGTGAATTGGAAACTGGACTTCAAGAGATCTTTGCGTATGATGCCTCAGAATATTTCAGAAACAAACTTGATATATTTTTTAAAAGGACTAGAAGAAGTAGTATTTTCAAATGAAATTTTTAGAGTATATGGCTAATATGATATAGTGGGAGAGGATGGAAAGTCTAAAATTATGGACATAATGAGAAGGCACTATATCCTCATTCAAAAAAGAAAAGAAAGAGAGAGAGAGAGAGAGAGAGAATGAATTTGGAGTCCACAAAGTTTCCACAAAGTTTCAGGACAACTAAGTCCTGCCTTGAAGCATAGAACTGGGATGATAAATTTGGAAAAGTATTTACCATTATTGTGAGGAAGTAGTGCTCTTCTTACTTGTAGCAGAAAAGGAGATGAAAATCACCTTTTGCCCCATATGACCTTTCATCTCTGAAAAGAAAGAGGGTAAGGCTCAGAAATGTCAGTGGAGGAGAATGGAAGCTCCAATGAAGGGCTAGAATAAGGAACCAGGCTTAAGGCACAGATGAAAGTATCAGGTTCAGATCTCCTGGGTCTCCTCTACTTTCCTATAGCCACATCCACCTCATATGGAACAGGAATGAAGAGATGCTGAAATACAGAAACACACATTTATTATTCAAACTGGTGGCTTTCATCATCTCCTTTCATTGCGTGAAAAGGGCCCCTGTTGAGAATATGGAAATCAAATTGCACAGAGGGAAAGGATGCCCTTTATAAGTTAATTAACAGAAGAACTGTTTGAAAATCAACATTATCCAACATGATCTAGCGGTTGAGGGCCAAGAGGTTTGATGTCACACATCAAACTTTGTTCTCTCAGTTTCAGCTCCCTCATGTATATAATTACATGTACAATGGGGCCATCAAAGTCATGGCCTGGGGTGCTTAGCCTAGGATTAAGTGTCTAGAGATACCCCATAAAGGAGCGCTATTACTAGTATCCTATAAATTTTACTACAATTTAGTGTAGTTATATATTCAGTTTTCTCTCTTCCCCTCTGTGACTTGAACTCACTTCAAAATACCACTGTTGAGTTCCTTGTTTCCATCTGTACCCTCAGTGCCTAGCACAGTGCTTTGAACACACTGTTTTGTTGCTAAGGCCATTCTGTGTCTGGAAAGAAATTCCACCATGCAAGAATTCACTGCATCTGGCTATGTATACTCATTATTCTATCAGCACAGCTAACTTCTGTAATAAATTATACAAAAATGATGAATATTTTCTGTCTAGACTGATTTTTATTATGTTATTACATAATTATAGGCTTGTAGAATCCTGATTTTGGTTCATCTAGTACTAAATTTTCTTGAGAGGCCTATTTTTAATAACAATTTACTAAAATAAAATTGTAAAATATAAGAGGGACCCAACATATATCCTAGTGCACATCCTGTCATCTTGATCCTAGACTTAGAAACTTTCTACTGATTGGCAATGATCAAGCACAAGGTAGTTTTGCCACATAAGCCTTTCAACCCAATGGGTTTAATTTCTCCTTCTCCTCCCCAGCATCTTCCTTCTCTTTTTTCTCCTCCTGCCCTTCTCCATATTCTTTTTTCTACTTCTCTTTCTCCCTTTCCCTTCCTTTTCCTCTTCATCATCTGCTAACTAGGAACTGATTTCATATCACATGCTGAATATGGTTCCTTCCTTAAACCAATTATGTATCAAAGAAAATTAATTAGGTAAACTCATGCACCTCAAAGTGTGGTCCTAGGACCCATCGCGTTGTGATCTTCTGGGAGCTTGAAATGCAGATACTGAGACCTCACTGTTAGGTGACATGTGTCAAGTTTGAGAACCAGTATTTTAACCAGTCACGCGGTAATCTAGGGAAGATATGGTTTCAACCACTAGAGGGCAGTAGGACATATGTACCACAGGGCATTGCTTTTATTTCCCCATTATGATTAGAAGTGCTTTTAAGAATCACCCACAGTTGCCAAAGAGATAGTATGCTTAATTTCTTTAAAGGAAAATCAACAAAGTCAGGCCAGGTTATATAGAGAATTCAACACGTGAGATTAATGAAATAGACTGTTCCACGGCACTAACATAGTATAAAGTCAGGTGTCAAATCCCAAATTGTTATTTTGGCTCTTGTTCCTAGATCATAGAATTGTAAAGCTAGGAAAAGCCTTATAATCACCTCTGTGGCAACCTCCTTATTTTACAAATGAGAAAGGAAACGCTGATAGGTTAACCAGCTTTTCCCAGATCAAACAGTTTATAGTTTGCCAAGCCAAAGCTGGGATTATTATCAATAGAGTCCCTACCAAAAGGAAAAAGAGATTTTAACAAAATGCTAACACCTCTTTGTATTATTCCATTGGAAAATGGGGTCATAATTATGCTTACATATCTCATTGGCTTAACACTACTAATTGTTGTTTCTGAGATGATAGGAATATAGAAAGGATGCTATAGGGTTTTTTTTTTTTGTTTGTTTTTTCTTGTTTTTTTTTTTTGGAGGGGGGATATTATTTTGTTTTGTTTTGCTTTTTTCTTTCTCAATTTATTTATATTCAGCAGCACTACCATCAGAACACAGCTTGGATGTCTTCATGTCAGGACCAAAAGTATCCACGTGTAAATATCAACCAATCACAAAGCATTGAGAAACCACAGTATGGCACTGTCTCACATTCCTTGTGGCATGACGCTAGCATGATTTTTGCTCTCAGTAGTCTGGGTTTATGTGTGTTAGAACAGCTTGGCTAGTTAACTGCTTTTGATTCTCAATCCCACATGTGTTTTGCATGCAAAATGGGATCGACAACATTGTGTCAGACCCAAGGATATAAAAGTTGTCAAAAACTAAGCTGATGGATCCTCATTCATCTAAGAAACTGGCAAGGCTTTACAGAGAAAAGAATTTAATTGCACATACAACACCCTCAGTACAACTTACTCACATGTCTTCAAAGTGACCTTTTAAAGAATGTTTTAAATGTCAATGCTTTTTTAGAAAACATTGAGCCAAACATGGAAATTGCTTGAGAAAAAATTTCTGAATCTCCAATTACAGGCACAAACAGTCACATTTTCAATTTCCTCTTCCTCTTTTTCGTACTTATCAATGCAACTATTTCATAAAAACTAAAATCACATAAAATTTATAGGCATAAGCATTTGGATGTTGATAGTTATTTTTCAAGCAATTTCTACAAGTCTAAATTGTTGAGCAAAACATCAGAATGAAAAATGTAATGAAGCAAAGTCTTGGTGCAGTTATCCCAGAAACAGAGGAGCCCCTTGAATATGTGCATAAAACTGGAAGAATCATCTACAACAGCTTAATTTCTACCTTGAAAAAGGGTAAAGGTTTGTCAGCCATGTAAATTTAGTTCCCAGATAAATCTTTCAGTGATCAAACCACAGGGAAACATACCCATTCACCCATCTATCCTTTTACAATTAACTCTAATGGGTTAACAAAAATCTTAATCAATTGTCATAATATGACCAGAAATCACTGTTTATAATGTGTTTCCCATACCAGCTCTCTAATTATCAAGAACAGGAATGCAAAACCTATTCACTAAGATTGAGTTCAGGTCTGAAGGAAACATCCTAGTAAGCTCTTTTTTTATTATTATTTGAAACTAAATAGTCAAAAATCTTACCAAATTATGATGATATCTGACCAAGTGTGGTAGTAATCCCTGATTTATAATTTGCACAGTTTAAATTGTGATTTTGGTATTTTCCTAAGCAATAGAACAAATTTTATCCTATTCATATAGGATATGTATTTTCTGTACCATAATAGCAGTGTATTAACCATAAAATATGGTAGCACTTAATATGCTTTATTTTTAACATTCATAAAAATACCTATGCAGATATTTTGGGAGAATATTACCATTTAGAGTTACTCTACCTATTACATCTGAGAATATCTCCTCTCCTCTGTTTTATAATAAAAGAATGTCTCTCAATCATTGCCAGTAATATTAGTGGTACACTCATGTTTATATTCCAAATATGCTTTTAATTTTCTGAAACACAGACAAATTTCTGGTGATATCTTAATGCTTTATGGTAGTTAATGCCAAGAGACTTGGACCTGATCTTAAACTGAATATTTCCCAGATGTGAGGTAGTGTGAAAGGTGGAACAGCTAACAAAAATCAACTTCCTATCCATGTTAGACTTACTTAGGTGAATTCTAAGTAAGAATTAATTAGACACTGAAACCTTATGTGCAGTCAACTTCACAGCTCCCAGAGATGAAAGCTGCTGAGGCTTGCTCAGTTGTAACATAAGCCATATGTTGAGAAAGAGAAGTGTTCATGGCCACTGTCCCCTTGCACTTTGTTTATAATGCTCCTTTAAACTGTCTTTCTTTTAAAAATACAATACTTGGAGAAGTGTGGAAAAGTTATTTAATAAACAATTTTTAGTTTTTGAACAAGTATTGGATAAATGTTGAAGTATCAAAAATACATCCAAAATATTCAAATCATGTTCATGGGTTCATAAATACAAAAGGATAGTTTAAGATTGACAAGAGCAAAGCACCATCGGTGTGGCTTATCCTGAATCAGCTTTATGTTGGAACATACCCTGGGGACAGTAAGGTTTTATGTCTCCAGGGGAAGCCAAGATTTCTAATACAAAAAGGGAATTTTGGTGCAAATTCACAGTTGTTTGCCTAGATTCAGTAGAGCATAAGGATGAATTAGAACAAGGTCTTGCCAATTATCTTAAGTTTGGCACGATTCTGCCACCTGAAACATCTGTTTTGTGTTGGAGATTAGATGGTAATTTTGACTCTGCTACTAAAAGGCCTGAGTCATAAATTTCAAAGCAAATGTTTCTGATTTTGGTGAATACTCATTTTGTGATATTTTTCATTTAAATTATCACACAGATATGCATTCTGATTTAAGTTGGAGGTGTTGATCAAATAGAAGACAATGATGCTATGTTAAAAGGCTGTGATCATACTATGTCAACTAATTAGGATAAAGCTTCAACAATCACTGTGAAAACTTGGTGAAGCCAAAAGAAATCAGTGAGTTGTACCGATTTGCTAAGAGAAGAGCAAAGTCTACATCTATAATCCTTCAAATACATCAACAAGTTATTCTAGATATGAATATACTTGAAATAACTTTCCTTATGTGGTCTTCCTTGGACTTTTACAAGTATTTTATGATTTAGATAGACTGTTGGTAAGAGTCGAGATCTCATAAATGACATTACAGTAAGGGTCAGATGATATTACACCAAGGGTTGAGATCTTATAAATGACATTACAGTGAGGGTTAAGGGAAATGAACAGAATCTGTCTGACAAAGAGCATTGTAAAGAAAATAAATGACTGTATATTTTTCTGCTTGTAGCAAATTTGCCAGCAAAATTCACTACCGAAAGAGTTTGTGTGTCAATATTTTGCTTCAATTGCAAATCAAAAATATCTCTGGCTTTCCAGTGTTATTTCCTTATATAGTAGTTAGCTAGAAATGGCAATTGAAAAAGCAAGACTATCAGATTCCAGAGAATAGTACACTTCTCACTTCACATGTATGCAAGTATTTTTGGAGGGGTTAAATGAAGGTGAAAGAAAAAAAAAAACATGAAAACAGTTTTCAAGAACAGTCCTTGCATAGTATAGTGTGCATATCCTTGAAGCCTGTGAATGAAAAGGCATCTAAGGAAAAGACTCTGAAGCTCTCTTCTTGGAAATCAAACGTGTGTAACTGGACATGTGGCACAAACTTGTGCAATTAGATCACAGAGCCCAGGACTGCAGGACTAATTAATTATAAGTGGCTGTCTTTGTGAATTGGCAAGTTAGAGAAACAATAAAAGGAGCTGATGATGAGGAAGGAGGAAGGATATGAATGGTTGTGCTCTTTCCAGTAGTCTTTAAGTCTCAACTTAAAGAGAAGGCTTTGTCATCCTCTCCAGAGCTGAAGTGTTGAATGACTGACAAGGCAAAGAGGGATGAGAAGGTTTGTTGACCAGAGGAAGAAAGATAGGATCTCCCACCATGTCAGAAAGCTGTTAAAAACTCAAGATGAAAACACTCATCTGGGTTTTAGAGTCAACAATCAATTGTTTGTATTTGGATATTTGTGGCAAATCTCTATCTTCACATCCTTGACCAAGTTTCCATGGCAAAGAACTTCAGGGTGAGAACTGAGATGTTGGTTTTGTAGTTAAGTGAATTAAAAAATAAATCTTTTTAAAAGGTCCCCATCATTCGCCCTTGTTTAAGGAAAGAAAACAAAATTATCCTTGGCTTTCTTTTGTGGTTTAAGAAAGTGAATTTAATAGGAAAAGACTGAGCAGAATAATTCTGGATTAGGCTTCTGACTCTGTTTTATTCTTTCTCTTCCTATAGCATGCAAGCCTTGGTAGGTCTTTGTTCAATAGATGGATTTTGCATTCAGTAAGCACCAAATATTGTTAATGTGATTTTTATAGGGTTGCATTTGAACATCAGTCCTTGGGAAACTTATTCATTGATTTGAGTAACATACACACATGCAAAATAATATGAGGGTTTAGTTTCCAGGCTAGAAGAAACTATATGGAGAATGAAGGAAAAATTAGGCGTCTTTTGGGGATGGAAGAGGTCACATGCTGCTCTACACTCCGTCCTATTCTGGACTTCTGATTTTACTGCATTGAGTATCCTGAGTACAGCTGCACACAATTTAAGATGTAATTCCTGCCAAGGGAGCATAGTGTCCCTTTTCCTATAGCACTCCCTTGTAACTTGAGGACCGAGCCATGATGAACCAAAAGAGGAACACCTAGTCCTTCTTTCTTCTTTACTTTTTACAGAGGAAAATCAGTTTGACAAGGTTCAAACAGATGCTTTGCACTTGCATTTCTTTAGAAAAATTAATTAATTTATTCAATGGTTATCTCTTAAGCACCTGCTATGGACCAGGTCCTTGTAGTACAGCATCAAGTAAGAGAGATAGATGGGGTCCATGTGGAGAAAAGGAAGAGCCATGCTTTCAGTAAACTAAGAGCAAGCTAGATCTGTTCCTACCTCTAGCCAAATTCACTCTTTTGTTTCTTCACTGTAGTTCTCAATTCCAGCCATAAGATCAAAGAACAGAGTTTTGACACAACTTGAATTCACCCTACTGAAATTTTCTCCTAGAAATGCAAATATGCTGAGTTTCTATGGATACACAAAGAAATGTTATACAGCTCAGCGATAGAGTAACTATAACCTATACATAAGTAAAAATTGGTTAATGGAGTTCTATTCCTGAGTTTCCCTGGTCTGCCAAATGTTTAAATTTTTCAAGATTTTAAAGGGCGTGTCTATATTTATTTCTGTTAAGGGTTGGTTTTAACTTTAATTTTGAAATTGTTTTTCTAACCTTTTTGTTTGTTTTTTGTATAAGAGAGATAGATGAGAATGTATCTGTTCATCCATCTACCTACCTATCCATATGTCTATTGAGTAACAGTGACTATGAAACCTATGCCATGTTATGGGTCATGAGTTTGAGTCATTTTGGTAAAATATGGAGACTTCAAATATATCTCCCTTTAAAAATTAGATTATGACACTAAATATGACATCCATTTGGATGTCATTTGTAGGATTCTTATATGAAAACAACAACAAAAAAATCAAGGTTTACTTTGAGTTTTATCCAAGAATAATCCTCACTGAAATGTTTCAGTGTTTGTATTAAATTAAATTATGTTACAAACAGTTTTTATCTGATCTAGAATTTGCAGAAGAGGAAATATTTGTAACAGAAATTGAAAAGTATGAAACTGTTGGGTGCTGCTCATTCTTCTTTACAGATGTTTCCATTAATTTTATTAACCTAACCTGCTAAAAAGTCAATCACTACCTAGAATTATATTTTGCCATTTTGATGGTAATTTGACAAGTTATTTTCAATTTGTCCAGTCTTTTCCAGCTTCTGTTTTTCCCTGTTGTATATCTATCCACCAAAATCTTAATCACCATACATTATTATGAATTAGTTCTTTTATTTCAGTTGAATTAAATGATTACTTGACAATAGAAGCTAGTCAAGATTGAGCAAGTCAATTAAAAATTTCTTATTCTAATTTACTATATGCAATAAATAACATCAGAACTTTCTTTTGAAAAGGAATATTTTCTTATTTTGACAGATAATTCCAAATGGAAATTTTTCTTCAAAATATTTTGGGGCTTTATCTGGCTGAACTCATACCTACTAAAATGAAGTTTAAGATAATTTTTTACTTGAATATTGTTCTTCCAAGTTTTTAAGTTTCATCAGTTTGGGATAAAATTTGAATTTAGTAAGTTAAATAAAATTAGCATAGTTGAGGTATATATTTTAAAAATGCAAGATATACAAAATTAAGATAAATATTTCAAGAATGCAAGATACATAAAATCAAGAAAGTCTATTTCTTTCAGTGTTTCTTCCCTGTTAACTTTTAGTTTTTGTCTTCCTTTTTATCTCTTCTCTTATCTGGATCCCCAAAAATATCTGAGGTGTGTGAGAATTCAAGTACATAGTACTTGGAATCTATCTTCTACTCTCGGATGCTGAAGTTTTAATGCACTTTATTTAGAAGTTTACTAAGATTTGCACCAAGATGAGTATGAGTATACCACCAGGTATATACCAACACCTTGCCATCAATTTTCACTTTGGAATCTGGATCAAATCATGTTTTCTCTAAAACGGCAGGTGCTCTTTCTCAAGAACATACTATTTTAAACCAATTTAAGCTTTGGTCTTTAGATAAAATGTGATAATGATGTTGAGATCATTCACTTACTTTGTCCACAGATCATAGTGTATCAGATAGAATTCACATTGTCTAGGAATTTATTTATAAAGTGTTAACTTGTTAAAAAACTATTCAATAAGCATTACAAAAATCTTAGCTAACATCCAATTTCCCATATACATAATCACACACAAAAATCATTTTTGTTAGATCCTGATATCATTTCTTAGTTTCATCTCACTAAAAAGGAGGAATACTCCTAACATCTGTGTAGTTCAGGTAACAATGTCAGTTCTTAGAATACCTCTGAAGCCCAGTGTCACTCTCCCTCATCATCATTTCTAGCATATCTGACTCATAGTATTTTAAATTTTTATACTTTCTCAAAATATTGAACTCAGGGAACCCTGTACATTAATGTTTATAAAAGTACTCCCTTCAGTGTGCTCTGCACATTGGCTATGTGCTTTACTAGTGATCAGAAATGAATCTGTGATGCCGTCCTTCTCTATTGCCAACTTAACAGTTCTGTTTTCTCTGCCATCTATGTGTTGTGCAATGACTTCTGGGATGTACTTCCACTTTGGTGTCTGGACAATACCTGGCAACCTTTAGTTAAGAGGGCCATGACCTAAGTATCTTGATTAAACATCCCCTTTAAGCAGAGGCCAGAATTTCTTATTGCCAATATGAGTCACAGAATCAGAGCTTATAACTGTAGATGACAAACAAATCATTGCTGCAGTTTGTGAAGTATATGTAAATAGACAAACTGTCTCTGCACAATCAAATCAAAATTCACATACCACATAGTAATATTTCTATGTCTTAGGAGGTACTAGAATTACCTGCTGTTATAGTCAGCTTCTTCATCATTGTGACCGAAAGACCTGATGAGAACAAGGTAATGAAAGAAAAGTTTATTTGAGGCTAGGATTTCAGAAATCTCAGTCTGCAGATGGCCAACGCTATTGCTCTGGGCCTCAAAGTGAGACAAAACATCAGGGCAGAAGTACGTGGCAAAGGAAAGTGGCTCAGGACATGGTAAAAGGGAAGCAGAGAGAACTAGAGTTCCACTCACTGAGGGACAAAATATAAACCCCAAAGTCATGCCTCCAGTGATCTACTTCATCCAGTCACATCCTACCTGTCCACAGTTACCACCAGTTAATCCATATCCCCAGATTCACACACTGATTAGTTTAAGACTCTCATATCCCTGTCATTTCACCTCTGAACATTCTTGCATCATCTCACTCATGAGCTGTTGAAGGACACCTCTGTCTAAACCATAACACCTACTTCTTTTTAAGTAACCTTGGAAAGACTAAAGTGGCTAAATTATACATTCTCTCATACCATGTTGGAAGCTTGTCAGACTTGCAATATACATGTTAAAAGTGAATTGTGAGCTTGAACCCCTAAAATTGTTCCACATTAAGTATTTTCCTCCTTAAGGCTATTCATGCTTAACTATTTATGAATACTTCAACGCATCATGTAAAGCTTTTTTCTTGTGAGAAACCCACCATCAAGATGTGTTGTACCAATCCATTTACTTTTCATTAAATTGAGAAGAAAAGTGTACTATATTATAAATAGTTACATTAAAGAAATTAATAAAAAAACTTTAATAAATGTGGCAGACATTTTATAGCACTATCTTTAGGGTAAAAATCTATATTAACATGGTGATCATTTATTGAAATGTGCTATGTGGTAAGTCCTCTAACCCTTTATGTAGTTTTATTTTTTTCTCCCTTTATAAATAAAAAGTAGTGGTAAGGCTCAAATAGAATGAATTGTTTCTGTGTAATGAACAAGATAAATTAGTCTATAAAACATTAAGTAGATATAAAATCTTTGGCTGCCAATGGTTTGTAAATGTTTACAGGAATCTCATGGTGTGGTAGAAAAAATGGACTAAGTCTTTAACTTGGGGTCTCGGTAACCTTTCTGCAGGTGCGTGGATAAGCCCCTCAATCTCTCTGGATCTCCCAGGGTCATCTGTTATAGAAGAGAATGGGACATGAAGTAGACTGTCTCCACATTTCTTCAAGCTCTTCCCTTATTTCACAATTTGTTAAGTAGCCTATTCTAAGCCTTAAGTGATATGAATTTTTCTCACTGTAAAAGTCTTTTTATTTAGTAAATTTAGCACATTTTTTTTATTGAGCAAATTTCATTCATTTTGAGGCCTTGAAATCCATTCTTAAAATCAGACTGATCCGAGGTTTTAATTGCTTGTAGATTTCCTCAAAATAATCTATAACTTAATTTGGGGACATGAAAAAGTATGCAAATTGAGATGCTTGCCAGAGCCTCTTTATCACAGATCTAATTGAGGGGTCAGTTGGCTGCTACTAGTAGAAAACTTTCTGATACTATTTTGCTCAGATTTCATTGTATAGGTTTTTTAAATAGATTTTTCAGGAAGCAATAACATTGAAGAGATTGTCCCTTATTTTCACATAGCCAGCACATGGAACTGTTCCTATACAGAATGGTAGCCTTTCCTTCCTTTCAATGTTCAGTGAGGAGACACAGCCATGTAAATATGCCTCAGGATTTTTCCCAAAATGTGAAACACAGGAGATGTATAACAATAGGGCAGATATGGGCTGTGAAGAGGATGGCCTGACATGAAGCCAAGATTTCTAACTTTTTATCATTTTAAATGGCTTATTTATCTAATAAAGGAAATGGAGAGAGAATATAAAACTACTAAAGAGATTTATAAAACTTTATAAAAGTATCTTTTCTGGCAGAGGAAAAAAATTACCTTTCAGGGGGAAATATTTTTAGTAATTACTCTTTGCCTTGCTCCTGGTTTTGTTACCATTCAAAAGAATTGTGCTGGACTTTTCTGAAATTATCTGCAGCTCTAAACTCTTTTGTTTTGTGCTATTTCCCACCATTGATTCCATTCAAAATGAGATCAAATGTCAATCAGCTTGGGTCACAACAGATGACTCAAACGTTTAAGTATTTCCAGTGCTGTATTTTTTCCCCTGGATTGCTGGTAGTCGGGAGTGGGGATAGAGTTTCTATTTTCTGGGCACACAAGCTTTTTTAGGTATTTACTTCACTCAAAACTAGATGTAGAATCTTTTCTCACTTTGTGAGTTCAATTTACATTAGCACAGACTGGACACTTAGAAGAACTGCAATTATTCCTGTCTTAGAATCATGTCATTTATGTCTCACTTGAATAAGGCAGTTTTCTCACTTTGAAAACATGACACTATTAACAATATTGATACATAATTATCTATTTTCTGACATATTTCCATAAGGGTAAATGGATTTAAAAAATCTCTACTTCTGAGGAAAAAGAAATTAGAAAGAAAATATTGAGTGTAAGTTGTGAAAAGAAACATTAGCTGACCGTCTGTGAATATTGTGGACTCATGATCAGTGTATAGGACCTGGAGTCACATCTCATTCATGATAAAAATACAGAAAGAAATTTTCAACAAATTACTTACAACTTTAGAATGTTGGTCTTAGATTGCATTGTAAGTTTCTAATACTTTAAATGTTAGGTCACTGGCAGTAGTTAAATTACAAAGTAATCTTAAATTGGCAATTCTTTCAGGACTGGCCAGGGTACCCATCAAAAGTGTTTATCTTGTGACTTAAATTACCATTTGAGAATGTAAAGGCCCTACTCTTTTCCAAACTGGGAAAGGTATAGTTTCTAATGGAAAAATGATAAGGATTTTCTAATTCAGGGCCTGTTTCTATCTGTAATTCTAAATGAATGTCAAGGTTATCTGAAAGAATTGTGGCAGATAGAGAAACTAAATAGCTCTATAGCATTATGCTGAAAAGGCAGCTGGAGTCTATAATTGTACAAGGTGGATCAGACTTAGATTAATGATTAGCCCACTGTGGTGATTAGCCCACTCTGGTATCCTCCTTTTAAAGATGAGATCATCCTAGAGAAAGTACATGCCTTCAGCTCTAAGTAAAAGGTTGGGGATAAATGAATCCCTATTGCTTTGAGGCAATTTTGTGGCCATGAGTATAACATTAAGGAGGCCATGTAGTCCTTTAATTCTTAGAGTGCCAACACAATTAGCCCTTTGAGAATGCCTATAAAAGCAGTTGACTTGACGGCTCTTATTTTTCCACATACTTATTAAAAAGAAAAAATTAAATTTGGATAATAATCTTATTATAGGCCTTTAAAAACCTGACTATAGACAACAATGCATATACTTGTATACAAATCTATATAGTACACTTAAGCAGATGTTAACAATTCCACTCCTGTCAAAAACAAGACCTTCAATTCTTTTCGCCTTCTTTCTTTCTTTTTTTTTCCGTGTGTGTGTGTGTGTGTGTGTGTGTGTGTGTGTGTGTGTACGTGTGAAGCTGCTGCCATTATTTGTATCTATTCCTTAAATTTCATTGCCTGAAATCAACATGCTATAAATTCTAATTCTATGGCCACAACCTAAATGTACTACTAAGTCAAAAATCCAAGCAATATGTCTTTAAACAAGCCTTCCAGATGGTTCTCATGCAGGCTCAAGTTTGAGAGCCACTAGTGAAGTGAGTTAACTTTCCACCATTTTGATTTAGCAAACAGTAAATATATATTCAATAGTCAATCTCTGAAACTCCATGCCACCCTATGAGCCATAAGCAATTAGTTCCAATTTGCAAATGAGAAAACCAATACTTCAGGAGTTTAATTGATTTATCCAGCATCACATATTTATTAAGTAGCAGAGCCAAGATGCAAAGTCAAGTTCTTCTGCTCTTTCGGAGCCACTCTTCAATTCCCACTCAATTTTGGCTAAACTCTTCCCTGAAGTCCATTACATGAAATGAGTCTTTACTGTTCCCTTTTAAAAAGTTGTATATGGGGAATGGGTAAATAAATAAAATAAATTTTATTAC
The DNA here is from genome assembly GCA_025594165.1 of Tamias sibiricus. Lineage (NCBI taxonomy): Eukaryota > Metazoa > Chordata > Mammalia > Rodentia > Sciuridae > Tamias > Tamias sibiricus. The sequence continues at coordinate 133,074,578 of CM046662.1, forward strand.
ATATAGTATGTATAATATATATAATAAAATTTATATAATAAATAAATAAATAATAAATTTGATTACTTGGGTAATAAAAAATTAATATCACAATTGTGGATCCCATTAAAGTCAACGTTCAGCAATTAGGCACATTTTGACATTCAAGACAGTTAAGCCAGATCATAGATGCATTTTTTTTATTTATTCGAAGTTGTTGTACATATAACAGTAGCATGCACTACAATTCATAATACACATATAGAGCACCTTTTTATATATCACTGTTTGTATACATAGATGCATTTTTTAAAAATTGTTGAATTAACTAAGTATGTAATCCCAGACAGGTCTAAAGGATGGGGTCCCATTGTAGTATCATTGTAGAAACAATTTTCAGAAAGTTCTTACTCCACTGTTAAAGGTGTGACCACAGGATAAATGATATTTTAATCCCAAACAGTTTTAAAGGAAGTCTTAAACTAGCAGACACTAACATAGTTCTGTTGTCCTTCAGCTGTTGCTTTCCTTAAGTGGACTTCAATAACTCTTCTTCCTTTTTGCATCAAGTACTTGGATACTATTTTGCTGGACAAATGCCACCCATGCATTTGGTGACAATTTTTCACTTCATAATTTCTAGGATATTTTTAAATATCATGTAATCATCAAAGGGGGAAATCACTGGGAACTTGTTAAAGGCAACAAGTTGAATATTTTTCTGACAATTGCAATAGGAGAAAGAGACTCCATACAAACCAAGCTCACCCCCAACTAAAACAAAGGTAGATGAGGTTTTCAAAGGAATAACAGGAAATGTCTTAGACCTTTTTCTGTTGCTATAACAAAATACCTGGGAATGGACAATTTATAAATAATAGAGGTTTACTTAGCTCATGGCTCTGGAGGATAGAAAGTCCAATGTCAAAGTATGGCATTGGTGAGGGCCTTTTTGCTGCATCATAACATGGCAGAAGATATCACATTGCAAGCAAAGAAGCATGCTGGCTCAGGTGTCTCTTGTTCTAAAGTGACTGATGCCACAATGGAAGCCTCAACCTCATGACCCCATCCATTACTACTTATTTCCCAAGCCCCGCTCCAAAGACTACTTACCTAAGAATTTGAGGATTAAGTTTTTAATAAATGAACACTTGGTGTACAAATATGAACCAAGCTGGGCATGGTAGTGTAGGCCTGCCATCCCACCAGCTTGGGAGGCTGAGGGAGGAGGATCTTGAGTTCAAAGCCAGTCTCAGCAAAAGCAAGGTACTAAGCAACTCAGTGAGACCCTGTCTCTAAATAAAATACAAACTAGGACTGGGCATGTGGCTCAGTGGCCGAGTGCTTCTGAGTTCAATCCCTGGTACCCTCCACCTCAAAAAAAATTAGATATTGAAAAATGAGTTTTTCTTCAGTACGATCATAGAGGCTTAGAATTTTTAGGACAACCTGGAGGAAAAGTATCAATTTGTTTTCTAGAACCATGAGTAGAATCATGATTTCCCCAAACTCATGGTTGTGATTAATTGCCATATAATCTTTTCAGCATCAGTATTTATGAACCTAATTGAAAATTAGCTGATTATTATAATTTTTATTACATAGGAAGAATTAACATTTGTTTTATCAATAGGTAGATATTTTTATGTTTGCCCCAGAATCATAATGTACAGATGTTCACTTTCTAGTGTACAACTGAGAATCTATAAAAAGAAATAAATAAATAAACAAGCCACAAGGGTTATATATAAAAGCTCATGTCCTGTACTCTGAAAGGAACTGCATCAGATCTTGCAAGTAGTTGTGACTCAATTCTAGAAGGCTTCCTTACTAATTTATCAGCTTGTTTTAATGTAGTTACTCAGGAGCTCCTGAGAGCTTTCTGCTCTCACGGCAGAGAAAATCATCATAATTAATGCTGATGACCTTGAGTCATCAAGAAAAACATTAAATTTGATTAATCTCTATATATGAAACAGGAAGTAAGTGACCATAAATACTGAGGTGCCAAATTCTCTTTATAAAAAATAAATCATATCTGATTGCTGGAAAACTTCAGTTGCACAGATCTATATGGCAGTTAATTTCTTCATTTTGATGAAATGATGCCTCTCCAAAATACTTTTGAAATCTAACAATCTAGTGTTTGTTACAATATAGAGAAAAGGTGAAACCCATGTTTACCATTGCCTTCATCATGTTGCTATTTTGGAGTTCATTCTGTAATGATGTGGAAAAAGAGCGGACTTTGGATCCAAACAGCATATTTACTATATCCAAGGGGGTCCATGTTTGGCCAGTTCACTTAATTTCTCCAAAACTCAGTTTCAGTTTCAACATTTTTAGAATATAATGTTTTCCTCTGATGAATTAAAAAACATTGAGATATGAATGAGGTAAAAAGGTATATAGCTTATGAGAATTACTGTGTATGAGATCTTTGTTTTTGTGCTGTTATCTTTGTTTTAACCCAAATATTGTGTTTTGAGATCTTTGTTTTTGTGCTGTTATCTTTGTTTTAACCCAAATATTGTGTTTTTCTTAATTAATAATCAGTGTCCTTCCAGGGATAGTGGTGCACACCTGTAATCCTGGAGGCTCAGGAGGCTGAAGCAGGAGGACCACAAGTTCAGAGCTGCCTCAGCAACTCAGCAAGGCCCTAACCCTGTCTCAAAATATAAAAACTAAAAAGTGCTAGGGATGTGGCTTAATGGTTAAGCACCCCCGAATTCAATCCTTGGTACCAAAAATTAAAAAGAAAAAAAATTAAAAAGAATCATTGTGCTCATGATCAAGGAACTCATACCCCAAATAGCCTTTCTGATCATGTTCAAGACTCCTTTTATTACAATCATAATAACAAATAGTTGCAGAACAATATATACATTTAGAAAATTTAAAAGGCTTTCTTTTAAATTTACAATAATTTATCTATAACTGATATCAAATATTTATATTTTATATTTCACTGTCTTTTCCTTTGAAGCATATAACATTTTGACATTTCCTTTTACTTTCAATTTCACTGTATTTGCATATGGAATTAATTAATTTGAGAAGTTTACAAATATGACTCTATCAAAACAAAAATTCTGTACGTAATGAATACCCATTTTTGCCTTACTTGGCTGGTCATTTAAGAGATCATTCATCAATTCATTTTATTTTCAAATAATGAATATATATTAAGCATATATAATGAACTATGTTCTAGTAACAGAAAATGAAGATCATTGTGATTACTATGATTCTTTAAGGAAGATACACAGTGAAGGAGATAAACCTACATTAATTCTTAGCATAAGACCAAGTTTGGGAGAGCTAGTGTCTCACACCAGTGGGTGCAGCCAACCAGTACCTGATGTGTATAGTGTAAATGTAATAACAACCCCAAAAGCACCATTGGTCTTTCTATATTAGGATAGAATAGGTCAGTTTTGGATTCTGACCACAATTCACTAGAGAGATATATTTAGTTTAAAAGATTAGGGTTTGTGTATTATATTATACTAATCATGATATATTTTGGTACAATGACTAAAATCATCAAACTACATGGCATTATAATCTATTTTGAGTTAAAATGTTTAGAGAAAAATAGCAGGCATGACTGGTTCAGGATTCATGAGGCTCTGACTTTTATTGAGCTGCTTCCAAGTTTCCCAATAATTTATTTTTTAAAGTACATTCCTCACCCCAGAAAGCACCACCAATAGTCAACGAATCAGAACACTTAGTTGTATCTGAAGTGGCAAACACAAAGTGTCACAGAGAAGTACACCAAATTGTGGGTCAAGCATACACTGAGTTATTTCTCTCTTCCACGCCCCTTTTCACTCATACACTTTTCTCTGCCTGGAATATTCCTCCCCAGCCTCCCAAAACCCAATCTCTTAAAACCTTACCCCTGAAAAGTTCACCTCTCTTCTTCAGGATGGTATCCTTACTATTAAAGCCATGACAACACATTTTGTCTCTCATAGACTATTAGTACATTTTCTTTGTATTATAATTAATTGTTTTATGTCTTCATCTTACCTAGCCTTAAAATTCCTTGAACACATTGGCTTCAACAGTTAACTTTCTCCTTCAAGATTTTTCTTTCCTGGGCACAAAAGGAGAAAGTAAAGGGCAAACACAAGTTTTATTTAACAGAATGGATATAGACAGGGTTCTAGAAAACTAGATGTGAAAAATAAATGCAAAATCCCCCCTTACCCTTTCCTAGATAAACAGAACATAATGGAGTTCTAGAGATGGAGCAAATTAATTTGAAAATGTAATGGGAACTAATGTGCAGTGTTAGTGTTGGTTCTCATTATGACGAATGAAAAGACAAGACACAATCTTTGTCTTCTCCATAAGTTTGCCTTGGAGCCCCAGCCAATAGAAACTGCCTCATCTTTTGCTCCACACTTTGCCTGTCTTTGTCTTGGCACCAACTAGGTTTTATGGTCATTCTCTGTGTATTTGTCTTTTATTCTCAATAGAACATACGTTTTCTAGAAAAGAGTCATAACTTATCTTTGTATTTCTAGTCCCTAAAAAGAGTGCCCTTCTTCTCATAGGTCTTCCTAATTGTTTGAACTATACCTTCTAGAGACCCTTAAACAGATTTACAACACCAGCTGGGAAATTCATCTTTTAGGGGACAACAAAACTGAAATGGCTACAACTAAGTATAAATCACAGAATTCCCGTCCGAGAACATGTCTTTAAATTTACAGAATATCTGATTTACATGAGTGAAAAACACAATTGTGTTTCCTTTTATTGGTGATAAAATTTGCAGTTGTTATTGTCTTTCAGTAACAAAACAGTACTTTTAAAAAACTTTTAATTTTGAGGTAATTGTAGAGGCACAGTAGTTGCAACACAGGGAGTTCCAGTGTGCATTTTTCTCACTTTCCACCAGGAGCCTCTTTCAATGGGCATTTAATTTTACATCAAAGCATGCCCACATAGAATTATAGGCTATTGGGCTGGGGTTGTGGCTCAGCGGTAGAGCACTTGCCTAGCACATGCGCAACCCAGGTTCGATCCTCAGCACCACGTAAACATAAATGCATTGCATTGTGTACAACTAAAGCAAATAAATACATATTTTAAAAAAAGAATTATAGGTTATTGATCTAACAATCCTCAAGCAAAATTCCAGAGATACTTTCCAAAAATAATTTTATAGGCAAATTTGATCATTCTCACCAAAGACCAGAGAAAGCTGGAGGGAAATCTATATGAAAAGTAGAGAAAGCCCCTAGTCTTAGTCCCTCAGAAAGCTGCTTTCACATTCACGGGTGTTTTAATAAATACAGTCAAGGTCTACTTACTCACATGATCGTTGTCATGAGCAAGGTATGCCATCAACATAGACCAAACACATATGTGTCTTTCTACAATGTCAGAATTTATTGGATAACAATGAACTCAGACACTATCCCACTTTCAGTGGTAGTAATTCACTGAATACTTGTGCGTCCCTGATAGTCATAAGCCCAGCCATCACAAATTCTTTTGTTCTATTTCAATATTAATTTTAATTTCTTAATTTCTAATATCTATACCACTCAAGTCACATTATACCTAACATAGTGATACACACATACACATACACACACATGCCTACACATATCACAGAAACGATTAAGGTAGCCATGGGGTTACAGGATGCTGTGTCAAGACTACAGACAAAGAGAGAGATATGAGTGCAAAGACTCAAATCATCACTGCAGGTAGACAGATAAGGATCTTAATGAATGAGTTCCACAGTGTCATCAAAGCAGAGGGTCCGGACGGGTGGCACCTTCAGTTTTGGGGTGTCAGCTTGGAGTGGGCTGTGCACCATCATTAGGGGTAGGAGAAACTGCACTGTGCTGAAGCCCAAAGGGACAGGAAATTGGATGTTCTTGCTGTGGCAATTTTCCTGGGCAAGGCTCATTATGAGTGACTAAATGATGGGGTCAGGGTGCCTCCATGTCTAATCTTGAGGAGCTCCACCTTTTACAGGTCTTGGGGGGGTGTTGCATCTGGTGAGGTTGATGAGCTCCTGTATCTGGTGTTCCTGATATGATTCAGAATGGCTACAGGTCCACGTGTTCTTGATTTGTTTTGAAAAATTGGCACATATAAATTATTTATCAATTTGTGTCTTCTGGTTTTGCCAGGAAGACAGTGGTTGTTTACTTGTACAAACAGGATGTAGAGTCATTGTACCTTGGCACTTTGACTCAAAACAGAGTAGCTTATGACAAAGTACGAGTTCATAAAAGGGAGGGGCTGGGGTCGTGGTTCAGTGGTAGAGCACTTGCCTAGCATGTGTGAGGCAATGGATTCAATTCTCAGCACTGTATATAAATAAATGAATAAAATAAAAGTACATCAACATCTAAAAATAATATTTTAAAAAAGGGAGTAACCTGAGTTACTAAAAACTATTGTCTTATGCATTATGGAGTAACTCAGAGCAGGGCACAGCCTACTCCCCACAATCAATTATAACTTATCAATCAATCATAATTTGTGGTACACACAAAACATTATTTCTGGGATTCAAAACGATCTTAAATCACCCAGGACTTCCCTCTTTATAGTTTGAAGCAATACCAAGCCTTTTCAAGTCTGAGGAGATAGATGTGCTTATCAGATTTGAACACTAAATAATGTATGCATGTATCAAAGCATCACAAGATACCCCATAAATATGTACAATTTTTGTGTAAAGTTTAAAAATTAAAATTTTAATAAATAAATAAACCTTTTTGAGCTAACCTGAACCATTTCCAAGAGGGGAAGAAGGATGATTCATTAGGTTGATTCTTTGAATACCAAGTTCATAGTAGAGGCAAAACAGAAAGAATCCAGTGGTAACAAACAACCCAATCAATAAATGGACTAAGGAACTGAACAGACACTCCTCAGAAGAAGATATACAAATGATCAACAAATACATGAAGAAGTGTTCAACATCTTTAGTAATTAGAGAAATGCAAATCAAAACTACTCTTTAAGATATTATCTCACCCCAGTCGGAATGCCAGTTATCAAGAACACAAGCAATAATAAGCGTTGGAAAGGATGTGGGGGGAAAGGTACACTCATACATTGCTGGTGGTACTGCAAATTGGTGCAACCACTTTAAAAAGTGGTGTGAGCTTCCTCAGAAAACTTGGAGTGGAACCACCATTTGAACCAGCTATACCACTCCTTGGTCTATACCCAAAGGACTTAAAATCAGCATACTATAGTGACATAGCCACACCAATGTTTATAGCTGCTGAATTCACAATAGCTAAACTGTGGAATCAACCTAGATGCCCATCAACAGGTGAATGGATAAAGAAACTGTGGTATATATACACAATGGAATATTACTCAGAATTAAAAGAGAATAAAATTATGGCATTTACAGGTAAATGGATGGAGTTGGAGAATATTGTTAAACGAAGTAAGCCAATCCCAAAAAACTAAAGACCAAATGTTTTCTGTGATTACTGGATGGTGATCTATAATGGGAGAGGGGAGGCATGGAAAGAATGGAGGAACTTTGGATTGGGCAAAGGGGAGGGTGGGGAGGAGTTATGGGGGTAGGAAAGATGGTGGAATGAGATGGACAACATTACCTTTGGTAATGTATGATTGCACAAATGGTGCATCTCTACACCGTGTACAACCAGATAATTGAAATGTTGCACTCCCTTTGTGTATAATGAAGTGAAAGTCATTCTGCTGTCACATACAGCTAAGTAAATAAATATAATAATAATAAAAAAAGATTGCACTGAATTTATAGATCAATTTGGGGAAATTTGACATCTGAAATAATGAATAAAAGAGGTCTTTATATCTAAAAAAAAAAAAAAAGAAAAGAAAAGAAATCCAGAGGTATCTAAAATAAATATAATCTACCAGATGCATGCAGGAGTGTGTGTGTGTGTGCATGTTTGTGTGTGTGTGTGTGTGTGTGTGTGTGTGTGTTAACACTGAGTGTGATAACCACCACAAAGGAACAGGGTGTTCAAAATACAAATAACATTCTCTTCAGCCTTCATGGCCTTTCCTTCTTTTGGCTTCACAAATGGAATGAGAGACTCAATGAAGTCGTGTGCTGCATTAACTCAGTCCTTCTACAGGATACATATACAGAATGTTCTGTGGCATGCAGGCCTCTGGTTCTACCAACTCTGCAGTAGGGAACTCTAGCATTTACATTAGCTTCCAAGAAGCCACTCTGTGAAGGAAGTGGAAAAAGATACTCAGGTCTTTAGCATAAGCCACTCTATCCCCATGAGAAGAGTATGAACACACTACATTTAGGACTACAGTTAGGATAGTGTTTCTGATGATAGGTAATACTTGGTGAATGATGACTTTCAGAGTTTATGGGATAAGCTAATGGGAATTCTTCTGTTCTAGTCAAGCTTTGCACAACCGGTTGAAGAAACTATTCTAGAACTGTTAAGGGAAAATGTCCCTCTAATAATAATTGAGATACTAAGCTCTAGGCAAATTCTAATTTCTTAGTGTGTACTGTCTATTTACTTCCACACTATTATGAGGGAAATACTATTGTGTTGCCCATTTTACAAATGAAATTGAGACGTGGAGTAGCTCAGTGACTGTAGATGCAGAGCCAGGAGACAAAACCAGATACCCTGGCTCCAGAGGCCACATACTAATCACCACGCTTCTTCTCTACCCTGAGCAAGCTTTCCTAAGAGTTATTAAATCAGAAGTATTTTCAGTTCTTGAGATCTTAACCTAAAATGAGTGGGCTCTTTGAGTACATCAAATGCCTTCCCTACAGCTGCCTACCAACTTTTCAGAGATCATCTTTACCTGCATCAATCTAAACACGTGCATTCAAAGGAAAAGATCTTTTCTATCAGTTACTAATTCCCTTAATTTTCATTTTTTTTTCCTAAAAGAAAAAAAGACTTCCCAGCTCGGTGCATTGATTCCATTATTTTAAAGATACCGTCAATGTTGGAATTAGTCTCTCTCTATTTCAGAATGTCAACACATTTGCCCAAAATAAATTTATTAGTTAAATGTAGCCAAAGAGATTTACTTTAAATGTCCTACAAAGAAAAAATAGTTCACCATTGTTTTTACAGATTGAGGTAAATCTGACATATTACTGACATATGCTGTGGATTTAATTTAATGCCATAGTACAGATGTGGACTCTGATAAGTTTTTGTGAAATCTAGGCTAAGATGAGTAGAGTTGTTTCAATATTTATGGGGTTGAAAATGCAGAGTTAGCAAAGGAAGCATTTTAATTAAAACAATATTTTTCTGTATATGCTCATGCTCAGAGTAAAATGGAAGGGAATCTTTTTAAAGCCTCACTACTTGTTTCCACATATTTGCTGGAAATATTTGCTGGGTTTTTCAACACATTGAAACAGACTTGGTTGAGTCCCTCCCCCCCCCACCTCCCTTTTTCTTTTGCCTTTTGTTTTAAATAACATCAAAAATATACTTTGTAGTTTCTTTTGGTTTTACTCTTTTTCACCTCAGTTTATATGATTTTTCATAGTTAATATTTCTTTAATTGTATGTTTCAGGTATCCTGGAGATAACATCAGTGGAAATTGGAGTTGTTGCTGTCAAAGCCATTAACAGCAACTACTACTTAGCCATGAATAAGAAGGGGAAACTCTATGGCTCAGTAAGTATTGTGCTTTCTTTGTTAAAGTCCACTGCAGTAAATCATGACCACACTTTTGGAATGTTTCCTCTAGACATTGAATATTTTTGTTATCATACTTTGCTAGTAAATAGAGCTACAGTGGTCTGGCCACCAGAGTCTCAAGGGCTGGCAAAGCAGCTCTTCCAACTCCATAATCTCCTGTTGTTCACCCATTAGTCTACCACACAGGCTGTTTCTGGCATTTGTCTGTGAGTGTTCTGAACTTCTAACTAGTCAGTCTCTCACAGAAGCATCTGGTCAGATTGGCATGAAAGCAGCAGACAACTTGGAGAAGAATCATTAAAAACAAAGATCCTGAACTGAGTAGAAAACCATTTACTATGTGTTTGTGTGTTACAGATGAAGATAAAATAGGAACTCAGGTGTTTTGTATTTTATTAAAATCAAATTGGTGGGGAAACATCAAGAATTCATCATTTTGAAGGTTATTCAGAATTATATATCTAGACAATGGTAATTGATTCAAATTATGCCTGAAAATCATAGATAGATGTGAGAATTTTTTTTTTTTCAGTAGAGTCCTTGTGGTGCTAGTATTCAGTCAGTGCCTTGGGTAGATCAGACCTGTGTACCATATGAAGGGTTAACTCTTTTAAATATCACAAATGCAACCTTGCCTCAAACTCATCCAAACTAATTCTCTTAGACTAAAGTCTCATATAAAATGATAAGCAGTTATTTTAGACTTAAAATTAAATTATGAGCAGTATAACAATTTACCTTATTGAGATTTCTAGAAGACCTGTCAATTAATCATTTGAACATCTAGTGTTTGGCATATGAAAGAAGCATAAGAAAGAAGTATATAAAATTATCCTTGCCTAACTTGAAAAGTAATTTACAATATACATAAGACAATGTAACAGATAAAACAATTATAGAACAATTAATTGTCAAATGTAATTATAGAACATTTAATTGTTAAATACAAGGAAGGGCCAGGAATAATGTAATAGCCTTATGATAAAGTTAGGAACTAAGTTCTACTCTATTCAAATGATGACAGGAGTAGATCAGTTTATGAGTGTAGATGTGTTCCTTGTGTCAGTCCCAGAGCCAGATCAGAAGAGTATTAAATAAATTTAAAATATTTTGTGTGTTTTGCTTCGTTTTGTCTTGTTTTGTTTTCTGGGTTTCTACCTTAGAGGAGTACACTGAAGTTAGCCATATAAAATTTTAATTGCATTTTTTGGAGGATATTTAACAATCTCAACTGCCAATGAAACAGTTCACTTAAGTAATCCCATTTTTTCTAGCCATATCTTGTGTCATTTTTACATTTTTGTAGGATCAAAAAAGAATTTTACCTTAAATTATAAATAAGCTTACTTTCTTGAACAAGGCTGAATATAATGACTACCTAGAGCCAGTAGCTCTCAAACTTGGGTATGCATCAGAATCAACAGGAGGACTTATTTAAAAAAAAAAAAAAAAAAAAAAAAGGATGGTGGGAGCCACACCTAGATTGTCTGATTCTGTGGAGCAGTGGTAGGGTTCAGGAATTTGCATTTCTAGCATGATCCAAAATGTTGCTGATGTTTTGTTTCAACTGCAAGTAGAGAACCAGTGGTCTAAACGTAGAGTAGCCTTGCATTTTATTCAAATCAAATCCAATTTTAATTGGGGAATTGGGGAATTCCAGGATAAATGTTTTTTCCACGAGAGTCAAAATAATTTGAGTTAAATTTCTCCATCATGCATTGCTCCATTAATGAAACTTTTAAGAGCAATGGAGCATGGAGCATTTTAAAAAGTGATTCCTTTTAGGGGTCCAAATCATAATCACTTTTATGGCATTTCTTGTTTTTCTTTTCATTAACCATGCCTGGAGCCAGGCATGATGTAATGCACATGCAGAACCAGCTGCTTAGGAGGCTGAGATGGGACCATCACTGGAGCCCAGTAGTTCAAGGGCATGATATAATCTGAAAGAAAGAAAGAGAGAGAGAGAGAAAGGGAAAGAAATAAAAGGAAAGAAGAAGAAATCCATTAAACATGCCTAGGTACTTGCTAAATTATTCTGCTAGTTACTGGGCAGGAGGAGTAGATGTATATTTTTTACTGATAAACACATTCAGTAAAAAATCAGTGCTTTATGGTAAAGCTAGCTAATACTAATTTAAGTTAAAGGAGAAATTTTAAATAATTTTAATTGAAATAAGATATTGGGTAACTATTTATAAATGTAACATTAAGAAGAAATAGCTAACTGTGCTTGAGTAAGCTTTCAATTTCCATGACCAAAAGATCTGACAAGAACAATGTAGAAGAGGAAAATTTATTTTGGCTCATGGTTTTAGAGTTTCAGTCCACGGTCAGATGACTCTATAGCTCTGGGTCCAAGATGAGGCATAACATCATGGCAGAAGGGGTGGTTTGATGAAAGCAGTTCAGGGCATGGAAAACAGGAAGCAGAGAGAGAACGTTTCCTCACAAAGAACAAAATGTAAACCTCAAAGGCACACCACTAGTGACCTACTTCCTCCAGCCACACCCTATTTGCCTACAGTTACCACACAGTTATTCCATAACAGTGGATTAATCCACTGATTAAGTCACAGCTCTCGTAATCTAATCATTTCACCTTCGAACATTCTTGTATTGTCTTACACATGAGCTTTTGGGGGACACCTTATATCTAAAATACGACACCCAAATAAACTATGAAATCCTAGTACTAATATTATGACATAATATTTACTATTTTTCATCACCTTTTTCTTCTACTCCAACATAGTCCATGTACTAATTTACAGAGATCTTAGCTAAAATTTCTTACCTAGTATTTCTCTTCTTAATGTGTGTTATTGACTGTTCTTTCATTAGATTGTGACCTACAACAAAGCCAGGTCAGCCTTGTCTCCCACTATATACTCAACATCTAGAACCACACAGCGCATAGAGCTCAGCCCACTGGAGAACATGCTTTCCACTTCCAGCCTCTCTCAGGAAGAAATTCATCCTCTAACCAGAGATCTCATTTTATGATTTTTGCATTATTATCATAATGAAAAGTGTGACTTAAATAAGAAATTATTCAAATTGATGTCCAACAGAGTGGAATAGAACAATGTAGAACTAGTCTAAAGGGCATAACATCAAAATTCATGATTGTATATGTAATATAATTTTATATAGAAAACAACAACTATTTTTAATTCCTATCTTTAATTTTTTCCCATATATTTTCCATCAATTCTGTAAGCTGTCCTGAAAACTGTCAATTAGGGAAATACCAAAAGTGTTTGATTAAATCAGCTCTTTATTTATTATCTTTTAAATATTTTCTGGTGTTCCTTTTGGGGAAATATATATTTCTTATATCTTGACCAGTCATTCTCTGAACAATGTATCTGTTATATTCTGAGTTTCCTCTTCACTGATGGTATTAAGTGAGTTATAAAACTTAGTTAAATAGAACAGGCCTTCATAGACCATGATTTAAGAACAAAGAAATTTTCCAGATAGCTGGAGGAAATCCAAAACCTTTTTCTATGCTGCCCAAATCCTGCTTTTAGAACTTGCTCTAGCCAAGATTTTTTATTTTATTTTATTTTTTTTACATTAGTACTTAGGTTTTAACTGCATCATATAAATAACATAGATTCCTTGGTCCCTCCTCCAGAGGTTAGAAGTATGAAACCTTTGAGTTGTGGACCAAATGTTAAACATACCTGAGATGAGGAGGCTGAGTCAGGGTGCACTTCACTTTAAGAAATATAACTTTGTAAATTTATTTTGAGGGAGGAGAGGAAGGGAAAGGATTGTACTAGAGAATGAGATTGATCGAATCATGTTATATCCAGGTACAGATATGGCATAACAAATCCTATTATGATGTATAATTATAATACACTAGTAAAATTTTTTTAAAAATTCATTTGAGGGAAGAAAACTAATTAATTTCTCTCCTGCTTTTCTGTACACCATGTCGTCTCCAATATGATATTACCAGAAATAGTCTCAATATTTATTTAGTCTCTAAATGCACCCCCTTTTGAAATAAATATAACTATTGGTGTAAAAAATCATCTCTGGCCAGGCACAGTGGTGCACGCCTATAATCCCAGCAGTGTGGGGGGCTGAGAGAGGAGGATCACGAATCCAAAGCCAGCCTCAGGAAAAGTGAGGTGCTAAGCACCTCAGTGAGACCCTGTCTCTAAATAAAACACAAAATAGGGCTGGGGATGTGGCTCAGTGGTCAAGTGCCCCTGAGTTCAATCCATGGTATCCAAAATCAACAACAACAAAAAATATCTCTGCTTTGAAAACCATATAGTTTTAGACAGGGATGTGATAAAGAGAATAAGAAATCCATGCTGAGGATTAAATTTCTTTCTATTGCAGAATTTTTTAAATTAAAATTCTTACCTTAAACAATTTACCTTTTCTCCTTTCTTTCAATTCAGTGATCATTTGATGACTAAATTGAAATAAATAAAAAATTTATGATTATTTTATAAAAGAAGAGAAGTACTTAGGACTAATAAATTCCAGAAATGGAAACTATAGCTGATAACATTAACATAAAATATATCTGCTTGTGATGGTTCTAATAACATTCAAAATTATGATCTCTCCTACAAAATCTTGAATATACTCATTCAGGAATTTGAAAGTTGAAATTTCAAAAAGTCCCTAAGGTGAAATAAACTACCCAATAAAGGCCTCAGCCAAAATATGCCCACAGTGCTTTTGATTTAGATGTGGAAGGTGAAACTCAAGGGCAAAAGCTTCAGTCCCTTAGCTTCTTAACTACCTTAGCTTCAGAATAAGAGAAGAGGGCCATCTCTGAAGATAGAGTTTTGAGGTCAGTGGGTCAACCCCTGTTACTAACTCCAGAGTAAGATGCTGGATTTGTGAAGAAAATGAAAGTGAATCTTGTCCCTACAAAACTCCCCAAAATTACTTGGTCACCTTAGATGACAGACTAAGGAGCTATGGCCATAAAATGGGTGTCCAAGGATTAAAGTCTTTAGTCTTATCCTCTGTGGGCATTGTTGTTTACCACATTTATAATTTCTTTGACATGAAAATTAACAAAACAAGATGCTTTCCATGTCCAAGTTTTCAATCATTCTTTAAGTTTAGAATAAAATTTTTCAAAATTCCAAGTTAGGGAAAACTGTACCTAATTTATTAAAATTGAGATATTTGGCATTTGGCAAAGTGGAAAGTATTCCCCTTTTGAGTTAGGTAGTACTGTAGTGGTATTCCTATGAGATCTGCCTTCTTATCAACGTGTGTGCTCTTGCTGTGGTTCTATATGTAAGGTTTGCAAACTTGACTCACATTTCCTGCAATCCTGTTTTTCCTACAGTATCTCTAGCTATTGCTACAAAGGAAGGATTATAACACCATTCTTTATTATTGGCACATCACAAATATCATCAGTGGGATGTCTGCACCTGAGAATCATTCTAGGCTTTATATGAATAAACCATGTCATATTCAAAGCACACTGGATTTTTAAAAGGGCTCCAATATATGGTTATAATGATTAATTAAAGTGGTTCGCATGCTTTCAAAAACAGACTCTGTTTGTGGCTATGAACTTGACTCTCTTGTTACCGACATTATGCATTAAGTGCACACCTTATATAAAAATAGCAACTGCAAATAAGACCTTTGACTGGTTTTCTTTAGATAGCTTGTGTTAAATCAAATCAAGTATCATCACTGTAGGAATAAAATATTATGTTTTTCCTTTGCAGAAAGAATTTAACAATGACTGTAAGCTGAAGGAGAGGATAGAGGAAAATGGATACAATACCTACGCATCCTTTAACTGGCAGCACAATGGCAGGCAAATGTACGTGGCATTGAATGGAAAAGGAGCTCCCAGGAGAGGACAGAAAACACGAAGGAAAAACACCTCAGCTCACTTCCTTCCCATGGTGGTCCACTCATAGAGGAGGCAATGTTTGTGGAAGCAGTAGAACCAAAGGCTCTTTGGCCAGGAATAGTCAATATCCTTCATAGAGACAGTAGCTCGAAAGGCAAAGAAACACTGCAGATATCTGACTCTTCAAAAGAAAGAAGAATTTGAAGGTTTTTGTACTCACTGCTGACATATGATGTTCTTTCATTAGCTCTGTGTCTTGCCTTATAACTAAAATAAAGGCAGATCAAATGGGATAGAAGTTATTCCCAAGAGAACAACATTATGGCTGGGTTTTTTGGTCAAGTTGTTTTGTTTGTGAACCTCTGAGATAGAACTTAAAGGACATGGAACAATCTGTTGAATGATCTTCGGGAAAGTTATTTATGGAATACGAACTCATATCAAAGACTTCCATTGCTCATTCAAGCCTAATGATTCAATGAGCAATAAGACACGCAAGCATTTACTGGAAAGCACTTGGGTCATATCATATGTGCAACCAAAGGAGCTTTGGGTGTGGCACCATGGAAGAATTGGATAGGATTTAAAAATATAAATGTGTTAGTGTGAAACTGTTCTAACAATACAAATAGTATGGTATGCTTGTGCATTCTGCCTTCATCCTTTTCTATTTCTTTCTAAGTTATTTATTTAATAGGATGTTAAATATCTTTTGGGGTTTTAAAGAGTATCCTCAGCAGCTGCCCTCTGATTTACCTTCTCTTTTTTCTTCAGCACACTACATGCATGTTCATGACAAAGTGTTTATAAAACTTGGCAAACACTTCAAAAATAGGAGATGAAATTAAGAAAGCAATGTGAGCTCCCCATGTGCTATCAGTTTACTTAATTTGCACTTCTGCAATAAGATCCATCAGTAATAAAAATGGCAGTGCTTTGCCATGGCTTGATTGAGATCTGTCTGCCATCATTTAAAAACATATATCACTTCCTTTTCTAAGAAATAGATGAGAAGGCCAAACTCTTCTCTTTGAATGCATCATTTCATCTCCAATAATATACTAAAGAAGGAAAGTGAATTGTTAAATGCATTTTAGTAGCCTAGCCTCGTTACTCTCTCATGATTTCTTGCCATATGTCACAGCGGTAAATGATGAAGAGGCTATCTGCGTATGGAAGAACCCTTTGTAAGTCCCACATAGTGCATCTCCCCCAAGGAATCATCAAGGAATTGGGTATGAAGTGCAACTCTCCCAGGGGCTTAAACTGAGCAAATATATCCTGGTATATGTGTAACCATATACTGAAACCTGTTCAAGCTGTATGATCTAGTCTTTACAAAACCAAATAAACCTATTTTCTGTAAATTTAAAGAGCTTTAGAAGGTTCTATAATGTAGCCATATTGAAATTCATTTGTTAGAGCAGGTATAGAAAACAGTACATAAGGACATAAGTGTACCAGTCATCATCACAATGTATTCCACTAAATAAATACATAAGCCTTATTTGCAGTGTCTGTAGTAATTTTAAAAAATGTAGAAAAATATTATTTGTTCTAAATACTTAAGTGATAACTATAAGACTATATTGATGCTGCAGTTTTATCTTCATATTTCTTGTTTTTAAAAAGTCTGTTTATTTTTATTGTTTGGACACAGTATTTTGGTACAAGGAAAAGATTCCCTAAATGTGTCTTTTTACTGAAGTTTAACCTCCAGAAAGGCTGGTGTTTTGTGAACCTCTTATAACTTATTTGTGTTGATGCTTAACCAGCACTTCCGGCTAATGTGTTATTTAAAATTAGTTTTATTAAGAAAATTTCCCATAAAGTAATTTCATAAAATGTCTATTTTTATGATTTCTTACACATGTTGGTATTTCAAAAGAAATGCATTTGAGACATATTGTTCTGGTCAATGGCTAAATTTGCATCTCATGATACTTTGTTCCCACTTGCTTTTTGACAAATAGGATTCTAAAAATGTTTAATTTTTGTGGCTGGGATCTGTATGTTAAAATTTCATTGGTAACTGAGTCCGAGAGCTATAATGTAACACATTCCTATAAAAACTAGGTATCTTTTCTTCTTTTATTTTAAATAATAATTGCACCTGATGCATGAATATGGACCACCCACAACCAGAACGAAATGCTTAGTAAAACAAATAGAGTACTAGATGACCACAGTGACAGCAGATAGACAACTTAAATTCTTACTTCACATAGCCATTTAGATTAGCCAAGAAACTGTGTAAACAGTCATCATTGTGGTCCTCAAGACAGCTTCTAGCAAAGTGTATCAAAGCTTGCAGTGTCCAAAAATAGAAAACATCTCTCTTCCCACCCCCTTCCACTCCCCACCCCACCTCCAACAGAGGTAAAGACAGAAATGGTTTGGTAAGGAGTAATGAGATTCCTCTGCATTTAAAAATATCATCTCTGCTGGATATTGATACAGAATTCTGGTCCCTTTTGCAACTACTGAAGGAAAAGAAATTTAATTCCTGAATGTTGTAGGTTTAAAAAAACATAGAGATTTGGGAGATCTGCCTCTGTGGGAAGCATGGGCCCTGGCCCAGGAAATTCAGGTGCATGAGCCACAAATATGTGTCCATATGAGTGTTGGTTCTGAGGAAGCGACTCCTAAAGGTACAGAATCACTCCCTCCTCCTACCTCCCAAAAGGCTGAACAGTGTATAGTATGTTACATTTAAATAAAAGCAATAAAAATTCTGGGAAAAGAATATAAAAATATTGTTCTTGTTTGTTTTATTACCCTAAAACTCTACCTGATGATGAAGAGAAAAGCTGGAGGGTGGTGTGCAAGTCAGGATGTGGTTAAATGCCCCAACAACAACAACAGAAAAAAAAAATGTATTCAAACATTTGTAAGGTTTCTTTAATGTTTTACATGTGTGAGTCGGCTATTCTTACTCTAATAACAACAAATGCTTTCGATTTTCCTAAGTATTCAGGTCCACCTCGTTTACACAGTGGATAAAGAAGAATGAATTGGAAACAAGGATGGCTTGTGAAACAATGAAAGACTTTTGGAGGAAAGCCAGGGGGCTGCAAAATATGATTTCAAGGGGATGGAATAGGCCCATGAATTTCATTTGAAAAGTGGAGAGAAAAAAATCATAATAGCACAAGTTGATTCCAGGACCTGAGCAAGTTTATGGACACAAATTGAATGGATCTGTATTAATACAGCACATTTCTAATAATTTGGATGTTGCTAATTCAGCATTTATCATTATTCATTGAGACATAATTAACCCTTTTCATATCAGAAAGTCTTTAGTCCAAGCTTTGTCTGAATAAAGATATGTAAGAAGCTTGAAATATTTAAGAAAATATTATCTTACACACAGAACAGTACATGCACCTACAAATACCATATTCATTAAAGTTCTTAATGTTTATTTCACTAGACAGGGCTTTTTCAAATAAAACTGAGCTGTAAGAAGAAAAAAGACTTATTCCAGGAGGGTGTGGGGAGGGCAATTCTAGAGTTCTACCAGAACTGGAAAATGGAACAACTAAGAGCTGCCGCTTCCTCTGACACTAACTTGCTCTCATCTTGGATGGACTTTATGTGTTTGACTGCTGCTTGCTTCCAATTCACTTCTTTCCAACTTCCAAACCCCAAACTCTTTTTCCTCAAAATCTAACAATAGAAATATCCTAGGTATGACTCTTGCTGATCAGGTACAGATAACATCCCAACATCCAGAACAAACAGTGGGACAAGGGATTCAGGCATTGTGATTGGCTCACTTCACTCACATGACTGCCAAAAAAACAGAGTGTAGACTTTGGAAGCACCCAGGATTGGGGTTAGTGAACAAGTGTGCATCAGGTAAAAGCAATGGTAGGCAGGTGCAAAAGCACAGTGGTTGTCAGCTCTATCTATTTAAAAGAGACTACTGGCTCGCATTTGTTTCTTTCCTTTCTGCCCCCTCATCCCTTTTTTTACTGGTTCTAATTATTCTTCATCTAGTTGTCCAAATCAGAGAAATTTCAAGATTTTTTTCTTTCACATATTTTTAAAATAGAAGATTATATTTGTTTTAAGCCAGGAGTGGGGCCCTTGTTATAACCAGGCTCACTGTGGTTCTGTAAACCTTATAGAAAGATAATTGTGATGAATGAACATTTACACTGAATAACAGTGACATAATGTAATGTTGTAAGTATTTCTTTAATTTTATCCCAAGAGTGTATAGGAGTATTTTCAAGCAAATCAACACACAGGAAAAAAATCAGAAACCCCAGTGTCATTCATTGGAAAAAGAACATGACTGCTTTGTCTTTCACTATATCTTATATACATTCAACATGAGACAAAAGGAAATTTTGTAACCTGCGTTTTTCTTTCCTTTTGCAGACTAGAATAAAATACAAAATAAAGTGCTCTGAAAGTGAATTAACCTAAAACCACATGCATAATCACCATGCATTAGTTAAAATGAAATAATCATGATCAAACTAATGAGATCAAAGAAACTGGTCTCATTCTTAAGTGGATAATAGTGAACATTTCCATGAGCCTGTATCATGATAGGAGCTAAGGGCAACAATTCTGCACTCAGAGAAAAGCCATATGCCATCCATGCATGCATGTGGCATGTATTATTTTACACATTTTTATTATCCTCCACAAAAGAGCCCATGTTCGTTTTTTAGTGTAGGCAACTGCATCCTCCAGAAATGAACACAACAAATGAAATATCAAAACATCCCGTGTTACTCATTACAACTGTAAATTGAACATATGCCTTTGTACAACTTAGGCAGTGACCCCAGCTGTAGAATAACCCACTGCAGTATTGCCTTAGCCCTCCTAAAGTTTGGTTTTAATTACCTTATACACATCTTAAATGCCTAAATCATCTTACAATTTTCTAAATTATTTAGTTATCATTTCTGTGGTCAATTTAAGTTGCTGACAATGCAAATATTCTCAGAGAGATCTTTCAAGATGTAAATTAAAACCAGTGTTTCATGAGGTATTATAAATTTTGAAAAGACTGCTTTTTATGGTTATGGGATGCATTAAGGTTAGGGGTCACTTATCAATTCAATTCAACATTAAAAATAGTTTAACATCTGGTATTTAAATACCAGACTTCTCTATAGCCCTATAACCATTTTTTCAGTGACATGAATCAATATGCTCAGATTAATGGCATTTAAGCCTATACCTATTAAAATTATATAAGAAAAAATATCTGATTTTAGGGAATTTTCCAACAGAGAAACACTGAAAGATGGCAACACCCATATAAATATAGATAACCGACAGTATCTTGTTTTCCTGATAAACTGAATACCACACATGAAACACATTTTACAACTTGAGCTTACTCTCATGCAGGAAACAAATTAAACAGGAATTTTAGGCCAATATCAGCAATCATTACTCCTCATCTTACCTTAGGGAAGCTCTGCATTCCTTCCTCTAAGATCTCCTAAGAAAAAAGCAAATCAGCATATTTCAAGTACATAGTTAGTTTATTTTTCAATTTGTCCCCGTTTTTTTTAATATTTATTTATTTGCTTTAGTTGTACACAATGCGTTTACTTTTATGTGGTGCTGAGGATCGAACCCAGGTCACGCACATGCTAGGCGATCACTCTACTGCTGAGCCACAACCCCAGCCCTTGTCCCCATTTTTAATGCTAGGTGATATTTAATAGCTATGTGACATGTATTTCCTTACTAGACTCACAAGAAAGAGGCAGACTTTATTAGGATCAACCATCTACTTCAGCTGCTTCGAATAAGTGAAAACTGCAAGGTAATATCAGTAGAGATTATCAGAGGCAAGTGGTACTGGTAACCTAGATTATTATTATATTTTCCTTTCTATTTTTCCCCTAATTTCTATTTTCACACATATAAATATTTCCTAGTGATAAAACTAGTGCATTTTAATCATCTAAATTATTTGATACTAGTATTAGGGAAAAACAGCCAATCAGACAAAAAACAAAATTCAAGCATAGGGAGGGACTGTTATGGGTTGAAGTCCTAATCCACATGACCTCAGAATGTGTCTTTATTTAGAAACAGGGTCACTGCAGATGTAATGAGTTTAGATGAAGTCAGACTGGAGTGGATCCAATATGACTGGTATCCTCATAAAATGGGGAAATTTAGACATAGGCATGCAAACAAGGAAGGTCTTAGTTCATAAAGTCTTCTAAAAAAATACCATATATTATATGGCTTTTAAAAACAATAGATATTTATATTTCATAGTTCTAGAGGCTGGAAGTATAAGATCAGACTGTTAGACTAGTCGAGTTATAATGAGGGCTTGTTTCCTGGTTCGTAAATGGCCACCTTCTCACCTAATTACCTCCCAAGGTACCCACCTCCAAATATCATAGCTTTAGGAATTAGGTTTCAAAATATTTAGTCTATTGTGTTTCGGATCTTTACTGTCCCTAAACAAGCTCATGTGTTAGGCAATTCAGGAATGTACAAGAGTAAATGATTAGGTTATGGGAACTGTAACCTCATCAGTGGATTAAATCCACATGATGAATTAATAATTTGAATGAACTATTGGGTAGTAATTGTAGGGAGGTAGGGCATGGTTGGAGGAGGTAGGTCACTGGGGGCATGTCCTTGGGGATTATACCTTGTCCTTGGCTCTTTGCTATTTCTATCTGCTTCCTGGCTTCCATAAACTGAGCAGCTTTCTTCTGCCACACCCTTCCACTATAATGTTCTCTTTCATCTCAGACCCAGAGTAATAGAGTCTGTCAACCACAGACTGAACACTCTTAAACAGTGAGCCAGAACACCATGTGAATAGGAAGACAGAGTTTAGGGTACTGAGTCTTCAAGCCAAGGAACATCAATGATCGATTAAAACTATCAGGAAGAAGAATGGCATACATTCCCTTTCAGAGCCCTGAGAAAAAAGTGGCAACACCTTGATTTCAACTTTTAGCTTCCACAACTATGAAATAGATTTCTGTTTAATTCATTCATGTTTTGGGGGGGTACTTTATTATAAAAACCTAAATAAATCAATAAGGACCATGTGGAATCATAAGGCTTTCAGATAGTGCAACTGAATTCTTTGACAAAGCAAATTTACCATGCTTCTAAGACATGTCATTGCCAAAAACAAGTAAAATGTTGCTCAGTCTTCACTTATTCAACCCATAGATCTTTATAGTATCTCCATAATCATGTCATGCTTTCATACCCCCACTGAGTTTCTTGTATGGTTAGTTTGACCAATGGCTCTTAACAAGAGAGAATCAAATATCCACATTTGACCTATGCCTCAACTGCAAGTTTGATGTAAGCCAGAAAATTTAGTTTAGAATAGACATTTAATTAGAGGATTTGATTTCTTAAAAATATCAGGCTTCCCTGTTTTCTACATGAAAAACAAAAGAAGCATGAAACCAATACACACATTATAAATCTATTTATGGTAGCCTCCACTAATTCCTGAGAGTTTATAACAATTTTTATGTATTAGCACATCTCTTAGTAATTATGTTTACACATAAATATTGGAAATTACACAATTAAAAAGATGTGACTACAAAATAATTCAATGTTTAATATATCTAAATGTTTATTTTCAAATTAATATTTTCCACTGCAGAATAGAACATTAGATGGCTATATTTATTTATATTAACAAACTTCAAATTACAAATAAAATGCTCTCTTAATCAACTTTTACTTCCTTCCAGGGCATGTTTTGATTCATGTGATATTACATATAACACATGTCAGTTAACACCAGACATAGGTCACTGAACCCACAATAATTTACCACCCTAGCTTCTGTCCTTTGTAGTCTTACTTTGCCAATAGAATGACATAATCAACTCTGAATCTAAATACCTTACTGAATTGGTCCCTTTCCTATAATCCTACTAAGTGCAACCACAAAATGAGTAAATAATAAGGACTCCTTTCTCCAAAATCTTAGTAAATCTATCCAGAACCAACAGCATATAAAACAAAGGAATGCTTGTGTTATGTACCCAAAACTACAAGGATCTTTTGTAAATACAGTTATATTTGCCAAATCACTCTCCTCATTTTTTGCTGTTGTTGTTTGTTTGTTTTGTTTTGTTTTGTTTTGTTTTGTTTTGTTTTCCTTCCTTCTTTAAAAAAGTAACTGGACCATTAGTATCTACACTGGTCTGAGCACCATAATTTGGTAATCGCCACCCAATGTTTCACAGGCTTTTTAAACTATCATCCCATTTGAAAATAAACAAAAATCTCAACCTCTCCTTAATGTTTCTGGAAGATAAAAATAAGTTTAATATATTGAATAAAAATCTAAATGGTTGGAGCAAGAACTAATTTGTTTTCAAACTATACTTGTCCCACAAGAGATTCTCTACTAGTGATTTTCTCTGTTGAGGACTTTGTCTAATGCAAGGATTTAGTAACTACTTTATTATTGACATTTTATAGTGGAATGTCCTGTGCATTGCACACTGGATGCCAGTAACACCTCACCAGTGTGACAGTCAAAAATCTCATTAATTTGTGGTAAATGAACATTTTTTTTAAAATAATGAATTTTCTCCAACTACACACTATATCATTTCATTTTCTCAAGTCCGTCGACATGGTCTGTACATTTCTCATTAAGTTTATTGCTAAGTGTTTTCTGATCTTCATTTGGACTTTTGTTTTGGTTATGATCTTATTTCATTGCATATTTAGAATTTTACCTAACTTACAGTTCACACAGGAAGAGATTTTATGGGGTACATATTTGGAGAAATATTCACCCTTCAGACCACTACTAGTGAAGACAGACAATGGTATCCAGGGCTCCTACAGTGCTTTGCATCTCATTCTTCTTTCTCCACCCTCTGAACCCCTATCTTTTTTTGTATTTCTAGTGTTTTAAACATTCAAGGAACTAGCAATCTCCAACAAAATAGATCTCTACTGCAAAAATAAAATTACACTGAGATATTGCTATGTTAAATCACCTGTGGTTATAGGAGTATTCAAAATATCACAAATGGATTCCAAGGCACCGTACAGTTCCCTCACCCAAAAATCTGTTCAAGATTGGTACACTACATCAAATGCAGGGAAGTAGCTGAGCTATTACCTCTATAATTCTATCTGAATATCATAATTTTTAAAAGTATTTTTCATTTTTAATTGACACATAGTAATTGTACATATGTGTGGGTTATGGTGTGACATTTTAATACATGTATACAATGTATAATGATCAGATCAGGATAATTGGTACATATATTATCTCAGACATTTATCATTTCCCTGTGTTGGGATAATTCAAAATCCTGTCTATTAGCCATTTTTAAATGTTCAGTTAATCACTGTCAACTCTAATTATCTTGCTGTGCTGTAGAACATTAGAAATCATTCCTTATATCCAACTGTACCCCTGTATCCATTAACCATGCTCTCTCCATCCCTTCCACCAGCTTTCCCCAAGTTCTGGTAACCACTATTCTACTCTCTACTTCTATCAGATCAACTTCATAGTTTCCACATCTACATGAGAATGTGCAGCATTTATCTTTCTTTGCCTCACTTATTTCAATTAATCTTAATTTTACAAATGAGAAACTTGAAGTTCATTTTCTTTCCCAGAGCTCACTGCTAGGTAATGAAGCTGGTCTCTTGACTCTAAAATCAATATATAGACATTCTACAAAAACAAATCAAAACCACGTCCTTTATAACCCAAATTTATAAATTTAAATTTTTTTTTTTTTCAGAAATTTCCAGCATTAGGGAGGAGGAAAGAGCAAGGGGCGGGTACTGGGAAATAAAATTGACCAAAATTATATTATGTGAGTGCAGGAATATGCAACAACAAATCCCACTAATATGTATAATTTTAATGTATCAATAACATTTTAATTTTTAAAAAGAAATATAATTCTAAAGGTAATGAAAGTGTTTTGTTTTAATGACATATCTCTCTTTGTCAATACTTTTTAAGAAGGAATAGAATACACATTTGAATCAGAAAAATATACTTCTTAAATTCTGTTCTGTCAATTTCTAGAAGTAAATTTGAAAAGTTGCCTCTTTTGGATAAAAGTGAATGACCAAAAAGCTCTGTTAACAATCCTTAACACTTGGAACAGTCACAAGGATTGGATGTTTAACTTGTTAGCTGTTGTGTATAATGCCTGGTGAGAAATGAGTGTTCAGTCCATGCTGGTTTTCTCCCCCTTCTAGTCAATTGTGAATATTTAGAAAAATTTTCTTATGTTGTAAAATAAAAAGTAGGTTACTCTTTTTAAAATGTATTTTTTAATTCTAATTTGTTATACATGTTTGCAGAGTGCGATTCATTTCATATTACATATAAAGAGCACAATTGTTTAAGTCACTGGTTTTACATAAAGTATTTTCACAACAGTTTTGTCTTCATGTATTTAGGGTAATGATAAAATCTCCACAATTACTCAAGAGATTACTTCATTATGCAGATTTCAATTTTTTTTTTTTTTTTTTTTTCTGTGTGTGTGTGTGTGTGTGTGTGTGTGTGTGGCGATGGGGATTGAACCCAGGGCCTTGTGCATGCAAGGCAAGCACTCTACCAACTGAGCTATATCCCCAGCCCCTGTTTTCAATTTTAATTTGTATATTATTTGTTTTTTTCTCCAGAAAACCATTTTCTGACAATTGGCTAAACCATTATTTTATATTGAAATCATGCTTCTCTCAGCACTATGGATTACTGGGCACTGGGCCAGCTTGTGAGGAGGCACTTTGTTCCTATACCTCATTTTTTCCTCAGGGGAAGATGGGCTTCCTAAAGCATTGGAACATAGGAGACAAAAACAAGTAGAAAGTACTAAACATGGACATAGCTTTTAACTTCAGAGATGGAGGTGATGTGGTAACTGGGAAATTTGGTTTAAGAACCAAATGACTGATATTTTAAAATGTCCCCTTGAAAGGAAAGGTATGCACTGGTAGTATGAGGACTTCTAGACAAGTTATGTATCCTCTTGCACCCAGGCACTTATTCCCATATGCTGAGGGCAAGTTACATCTTTTCACACTGTAGTAGCCACATTAAATGAAGGTTCCATGTGAGGTACACAAACCTTGCTCCCTTGCTTCACTGGGGACATTATATCAGGATCACCCTCCATGGGATCAACTGAAACATTGTGGGCCCTTGGTGCCCTTGGTGCCAACATTTCTCTCTTATTAAATCTGCTTCTTTCACCCCTCTTCATTCCCAAGAGCACTGACCAAGAAAACTTCCTGCATGTATGTTATGGTTAGCATGTGAGGTGTCCCCCAAAAGCCCACATGTGAGACAATGCAAGAAGGTTCAGAGGAGAAATGATTGGGTTGCGAGAGGTTTAACCCCATCAGTGATTTAATCCCGTGATAGGGATTAACTGAGTGGTAACTGAAGTGGTAGGGTGTGGCTGGAGGGGTGGGAATTGGGGGTGTGGCTTTGGGGTATATACTTGTATCGGTGAGTGGAGTCTCTGCTTTTTGATCACCACGTGAGCTGCCACACTCTGCCACACTCTTCCACCATGGTGTTCTGCCTTACCTCGAGCCTAGAGGAATGGAGCCAGTCTTCTATGGACTAAGACCTCTGAAACTGTGAGCCCCTAAATAAACCTTTCTTCCTTTACAATTGTTCTGGTTGGTTCTTTAATCACAGCAGTAAAAAAGCTGACTAAAATAATGTAGATCTTCATCAGAGTCTGTTTCCTCTGCAACTATCCTGTAAGTGTAATTTGTTGATTCTTTTTTTTCTTTTTTTAAATTTATTTATTTTAGTTAGGTATATATGACAGCAGAATGCATTTTGATTCATTGTACACAATTGCAGCACAACTTCACATTTCTATGGTTGTACACGATGTAGTGTCACACCATATGTGCAGTCATACATGTAGGGTGATGATGTCCAGTTCATTCCATCGTTTTTAATGTGGGGATGTCTTAGTCTATTTTATGTTGTTGCAATAAAATGCATAAACTGGGTAATTTCCAAGGGGAGAGATTTTTTTTTTTTTTTTTTTAACAGTTCTGGAGGGTAGAAAGTTCAAGGTCAAAGAGCATGCATGGGGGTGGGGGAAAGTTTCTTGCTGTGTCATTCCATGACGGAAGACAGAAGGGACAGCAAAAAAAAAAAAAAAGGGGGGGGAAATAAATCTAATTTGCAGCTTCAAGACCTCTTATAATCATCATTCATGAGGATGAAGCTCTCAGGAACTAAATATATCCTATTTGGTCCCATCTCCAAACATTGTTGCTCTGCGTATTAAACTTCCAAAAAAAGGAACTTTGGGGGACATATTCAAATCATAGCAGGGACTGTTGGGAGAAAGTAGCAGGTGGCCTCAGTTTTAATTTACATAGCATGGTGGGTTTAATAACTGCATCTAGGAAACCTGAAAATACACACTTTTCTTGGAGCCAATTGATAAGGGAAGACCCATTTTTAGTACTAGCTTAGAGAGAGGTAACATCTTAGGAGAGAGTAAGAACAGCTTTACCAATCTAGTTCTGATATGAAGGAGAGGCATGTGGGGAATCAGCTATGTGCCAAGATTAGGCAGAAGCAAAGGGACAATTCTATAAGGGCTTTCACTTTTTATGTTATTGAAGAGCCAGCAGAAAGGACCAATGATAAACAGTTACATTGCAGAAACCTGAAGTTTGGAAATGTATAATCAGACATTCTAAAAGGAACATTCTTAAAAGTATCTTTACAAAAAATAAAAGTGCTATAAAAGGAAAATAAGAGCATATGGATATAACCTTCACTCTAAGAGAGCTCATTTGGATATACCTTATCTCCAAGAGGCAAAGGGCAATATTCTCCAAACCAAGAAAAGTTCCACAATTGTCTTCCAAATAGCTTCTGGAACCTATCTATGTACTTGCATTTTTATATAGAAAAATCATTGATAACAATTGGCTATTATTTTTCCAATGTGCTCTGTTGAAATTTCATCACTGGGAACCTCAAACATCATTATCCAGGACAATTCCCTATTATTATGTTGAAAATGGAACTTAATTTTAGGTTTCCAATTCCAAGTCCCAAGTGGGAACTAAATGTCACAGAACAAAATGTCATGCAATGAGATCGGATGCTAAAGTATGTGACAGTAACCAGATGTTTCCCTAACAATTACTGCGCAGCTAAACTAGTCAAGGAAATGAGGTACAGCACTTTTCCCTCCTCAAAAGGCACTCATTATTGTTATTTAGCATGTTAGAATTTGCCTGTTTATGTTCTAATAAACATGCTCTTGATGCATCTGAAGAAATGCAGAATGAAACACAAATTATAATTACTTTTATGAAACACTTTTTTTTTGTTTTTTGTTTTTTGTTTTTGTTTGTTTTTGCAGTGCTGGGGTTATTGAACCAGGGCCTTGGGGATTCTGGGCAAGCACTCTATCTACCACTGAGCTATATCCTCAATCCCTGAAAGACATTTTTAAGGAAATTATTTATATTCTAATAGTCCCAAATAGGATAACTTGTATTATCAACAGTACAATTCAACTTCTAGACAAAACAGAGTACAGGGAAACAGGTCCTTGATTAGTTGACTGAGACCTCATCACCAACACCCTTGCCCCCAACACTTGGATGCTAATTATTTTGCCATCTGTAGAGCATACAAACTGACAAAAAGAAGAGAAATGGGAAATATGAAGATGTTCAAATCAGGGATGAAAAAGCAAAATTAAAACTGATCAACCAATTAGAGCACCATGCAATCTCCAGCATCTTGGATAGTATTTATGATGAAGATCCCTCAGTCTTAGCTCATGGATTGGTTCCTCAACACCAATATCATATTGTCCATGTATGGGAGCAAATGATCTATTTAGGTAAAATATCCCTTTTGCTTCTCAATAGCTAGTTTAACACCATGGTAAAGTTGTAGTCAGTATAGAAACCAAAAATGAAAAACATAAATGCTCAGTTCAGTGAAAATACCTAAACCTCCATGAACGAGAAGTCAGTATTCAATAATCAAAAGTCATAAACAGACATAAGGAAATCAGATTAAAACAAGTGTTAGAGGTGGTCAATAATAGTTTGTAAATAATAGTTTGACTCAAGAAAACTGAAAGCTACTTATGTTTATTTTACCTTACATGTGTAATGTTCATTTTGTGAGTCTCCTAAAAACTTCTATGAACTAACAGAATATTATATTTACATGTCTGAGTTTAATATAGAATAAGATAATATTGAAAGTACCTTAAGTTATAAACAGTGTCTTTAGACTTTTTCTAAGATCACTCTTTGGTATATTTCAAGTATCTGTTGATGGTTAAACATAATATTCTATAGGCAGGATATTTTTAAAAATTCTGAGTTTGATAAGAAATTTTAAAATATGAAAGTGTCTAGGCACTCCCATTTTCTAAAGACACAAAAATAGTCCTTGACAAAATGTGTATTTGCCTTTGGCACTCTTGGTATGCAGAACACAGGGAACAGGTGACCCAGTCGATTTCAAGAAAGAAAAAAAATGCCAAGATCTGCCTCCACATCATTTTGTGCAATTTTTATTTGGCAGTCCATTTTTTTTAACTGATGCATTGCATTCTGTTTAAGGAAAATACCACAATTTATTTATTCTCCCTCAAAACGATGCATATATAAATTTTCATGGATGCGAAGACAGTAAATAACTTGTACAAGTCCCTTTGTGTGTGAGATCAAAAGTCTCCTTAATGTGTAATTAAAGATAGACTCTAGAATATCTTTTAAATTTTCCATATACCATTCAAGTTGCTCGCCAAAATGTCTCCAAAAAATAAAACTTAAATTTTAACATAACTTGTGTTTTCATGCCATTTAAAAGAATCATCCTCATCTTTAAGGCTTTTCTCTTGTAATTATTTCTGAAGGCTTTGAAGATTTTTTTTCACATTTAGACTTTCAACTCGTGTGGAATTTATTGTTATTATGGTTTAGGATATGGATAAAATTATATTCTTTTCAATATGGATAGCCAATGATATTTCTATTTATTTCTAAGTTCAATTCTACTATGTATAAATTGAGCATGCATGTTTTTTCTTTAAACCACAAGTTTTCATTATTGAATAGGGATACTGTTTATAATTATACTTTGACAGCAGGAATAGGCAGGAACTGTCCCGGGCAAGTAAGGACATAAAGTCATTTACTTATAAACCAAATTCCAATATGTATATGGATATTTTTTTATGCATTAGTCTCTTATACTAAAACTTTTGGTCTATTCTTGCACACAAAGTTTTAATAACTGAAGATTTAAAATGCCAAATAGTTTCAAGCAAGTTTTAACAAAACTTTAATAAATACAGAATCTTATAGTATAGAAACATATAAATTTCAGATTGGGTAATGATATTTGCAGTTTACATGATTGAGAAAGTTTAGTATCAGGATAGCCCAAGAACTTCTACAAATTCCCAGAAAAATAAAAGAAACATGACATTGTCTCCTGTGAGATGAGGGAAAATTAGAAATTCTGATAACACCAAGTATTGGGGAATATTTGGTAAAACAAAAATATCTCATATACCACTTGGGTCCTTGCAAAAGAAGGAAAAAGGAAGATAATCAAGTTGACTTCACTGTCACTTATATGTTCCAAATTCTTCCTGGCCCTTTTCTATTCTATATGAGTTTTCAGATCAGCTTATGTTGTTCTCCTGAAAAGCTTTCTTTTGTTTGTCTCAGTGATTTTTCTGCTCTCAGACAAATATACTCATCAGTTTCAATATACAAAAAGCTCGGTAATCACAATATTACAGCTTCTTTGTTTAAGAGAGAACTGATCAATTAAAATCATTGGTAATGTCACTTTAATACATCAGGAATGAACATGCCTGAGAATACTGGGGAGCAAGACAAGCTTAGCAAAATTATGATGGGGGAAGTGTGCTGTGAGTGGGGGTTTTAAGGCCTCATGTATCCTCTAGGATGGCAGTGTTCCATGTTTTAAACTAAACTTTTATTCTGAGATACTTGTAGCCTCACCTATTGTTTAAAGAAATAATCCAGAGAGATGCTGTGTACCACTTACATAATTTCTCCCAAAGATAACCTCTTGGAAAATTATAGCACTGTTTCCCAAACAGAGTGTAGGAATTAATAGACGCAAGACATAAAACATTTCACCTCCATGAGAATTCTTCATGCTGCTGTGGTAGCCACACCCACTTCCTGCCCACTCCTCACCTGGCAGCTGCTAATCTGGTCTCTATTCTCTATTCTTTTGTCATTTCAAGAATGTTAACACAAATGAAATCATATAGTGTGTAACCTGAGGGAAATGAACAAAGGCAAGAGGAGGGACAAGAAGCAATGAAAAGGAAAGGGAAAGGAAGAGAAAGCCAAGGAGCAGAGGGGAAGAGGGAGGAAGCATCATTTGAAGATTTTAACTGACTCTTTTGAAGTGCATGGTGTAATTAGGGGAAAGTTATTTTCCCCTAATTATCTCCTCTCATTTAAACAAACTTTATACCTATTCTTGTGCATGTAGATGTGGTTTTAAAAATTGCCAATTGCCTTGATGAATTTGATGAAAGGTATACTGCAACTCTAAACACTAGTAGCACAGTTCTTTCAGTTGTGTTCCTTTTTCATGATAGAATAGCAACTTTTCTTTTCTTTTTTTTCTGGTTGTATACAAAGTATATTCATACCATTCATGTCTTCATACATGCATTTAGGGTAATGATATCCATCTCATTTGACCATCTTTCTTTTCTTTTTACCCCCTGTCACTTCCCTCCCCCTCGACCTTTCTAGTGTTCCTCTAATCCTCCTATGCTCTCCCCTTCCCAACCCCACTGTGAATCAGCCTCCTTATATCAGAGAAAACATTGGCATCTTTTCAATAAGTGTGCTATTATTTCTTTCACACATAAGCATAAACTCCAGGCTCAGAAGGTGTATGTGTTCTTGCTAAAATTCTGTATGTGCTTTTTGTCAGTCTCCTCCACACTCATTCCTCTCCAGCCACACGGCTGTCATTGCTTCTCAAACCCACAAGCAAAGGGCACTTTCAGGACTCTTGGGTATACTGATCCTAACTTGTGGTACTCTCCCCAGGATCTCTGTATGTCTTACTTATTTATCAGTTCTCTCCTTAAATGCCACTTTTAGGAAAGGCCTTCTCTGAACTTTCTATAAAAAACATATTCTTACATGGATTCACTTTTCTTTCTGTCACTTAATACAATCTAACAAGATACATGTTTATTTGTTTATTTCTTCTTTGAATTTAAGATCCGTAGAGCAGATACTTTTTGTTCACTGTTGTATGGTCAGAACTTAGAATAGCTCCTGGCATGTTGTCAGCAAGCCTGAATGCTTGCTGTTGACTGAATGCATAAATGAATGAAAGAAGAAATTTTGCATGTCCTTAGAATGCTGTATACTCCTAATGGCTCAGTATGTTCAGATTTTGCTGTCATGTATTTTTGAAGTAGGAAAATTCAAGGAAAAGATTTTAAAATAACCACAGAATTGATGGCAAAGCAGACGAGATAACCCAGTCCTCAGACAGAACCAGAGCTTAATACACTATCCCTCATATCCCCTGTTATGAGCTCCTAACAACTTCCTACTTTTGCACTATTATCTAAATTTTGTTTTATGGCATGCAATTCTTACATCTTTTCAACCCACTAGAACTATCTGAAGCAGAGATTATTTTTTTTTTAACATAGGACATTTATACCAACATTTTTCTTCCTTAAATCAGGTCTAAATTACCCCAAGATCGAGCCTTCCCTATAGTATTTTGGCATTTCCCCTCCTGGCTCCAGTAAGATCCCAAAAGCCTAAAGGTGTTGCAAAATGAAAAGTAACAGGAAGGAAAAATTAACCAAACTCCTGAAGCTTCCAAAATGATTGGCTGCAAGTTACAGTTGCATTATGGTGTGGATTAGTCATAAGAGGTGAAGGGGCAAGGTTATTATTTAATTCAATCTAATCATTCAGGTTTGAGATATTTCTTTTTGTTAAGCTTTTCTTAGGGTTTCTTTCTTTGTTTAAATCTCTCCTTTCTTGCTGACAATTCATTTTTTAACAATTTCTCCTTCATGTATATTTAGAGAATTTTAACGGGAGCCAGAACACATTTAACATAATCAGGATGGACCTAATTAAATAGGGGACAGATGGCAATCTTTCCATAATACATGGAAATCTTGTAAGATTTCTTTTTAATTGAGCATGAAATATGCAACAGATTTATTGCCACCTAGGTAGAATTGCAGATTCAAGAATAAATATACATGGAGGTACACACCACACACATATACACATGCATACACACATACACACTAGTTTTCAAACACTGAAGAAAACAAAAAATAAATAAATAAATAAACACCTGTAGAAAATATGTTACATGTTAGTTGTAATGCAGGTCCTAGGAGTTTGAAAAAGAGGTTTATCATACATCCCTTCCAATAATATGTATATATTTATATTTACAATATTGCAATATATTGTACATTTACAGTGATGAAAATCATAATCATGTATTGCTTTTTCTAAGTATTTCCCCTGCCCCCATATTAAACTAATACAATTTTTTTGGCAATTGATTTCACAGGTCAATCAAATATAACTGTGGAAAAAATATAAACATTGGACTCAGACACACTGTATTCAAATTAACAAAATTGAAGGTCAGTTTGTTTATGGTAAAATAGCAATTATAATTCATCTTTTAAGATTTTTATAAAGATTTTAAATATTCATGCAGATCTATCACTGTTCTTGGCCTATGGAGAAAGCTCAATAAATGCAAAAACAGTTGCACTATGAGAAGAAAAATTTTAGTTTTCTTACTGATATTTGATTCAGATGAAAACTTAATATGTCCCCTAAATTTTTCAGATACACATACCTTCTAATTTAAAAATGATGAAACATGTGGCCCAATATAAACTCATATTTAACCTGATGCACTATGGTTTTCTAGTTATTTTCTAAATTAGTCATTAATAACAAAAGCTTATAAAAATCAAATCCATAATTCTACAACATATTACTTTCTTTTTTTCTGGGCTTGTAACTTCCCTCTCTTTTCTATGTTTCATCTCATAGGTTGGATTATAGCCTAAACATATTTTATGTTTTTTAAAAAATAATTATTCTATGAAGTGGAGGGAGGAGAAATGGCATTGAAGAAAACCCAGAAAAAGAATGTCCTGTTTGGAGAAGCATTGTTATCAAATATACAGATACTGTTGACCTTTTGCCTTACAGTCATGAGGGATCATAGTAGGAGAGGTACTCTGTGGGAAGAGAAATGTGGACCATATGACTCTCCCAATTTATTTGCTTTTAGCACTTTAGCATAGAGTGGAGTTTACAGTGGCCAATTCAGTGGATTTGCAGGTTTGTATTATCTAGTTTTAGTTCAACTAACTCTAACAAGATGAAAAAGTAGTTTTAAGACATTTGTATAAATATTCAGATTAAAGAAAACATTACCAAGAGAAACAAGAGTCAACAATTAGAACTGGGCACAGTATTGCTCATCTGTAAGCTGAAGCAGGAGGATCACAAATTCAGCCATTCAGTGAGGCCCTAAGTAACTTAGTGAGACTCTGTCTCAAAATAAATAGAATAAAATAAAAAGTAATAAGGGGGGGGGGGTCTAAGGATGTAGCTCAGTGGTAAAGTGCCTCTAGCTCAGTTCAATCCCCAGTACCAAAACAAACAAACAAAAAGTGTGAATAACCAGAAAATAGCAGAACCAGCACTTCTATTTCAAGAACAAGCTCTTCACTTACAATGTTCATAACCACAAAAAAGTTTCTGAAAAAAATAAACTCATTATTTCTTCTAATTCTTCAAAGGAAAGTTTTATCAATGATCTCAAAAGTAAAGATTTTTTAAAAATACATTAATTGTGAAGAGTGTGATTTGAAAATAGTTTTGAAAATGTTTCTGTTAACGTATGACTTCACACTGAAAATTATACACATTTACTACTTACAAGAATTCAAATATCTGTGTATGAACACTCATGCACAGTGAGTCCTTTCTCGTAGCTTTGCCTCTACAACAGTTCCCTACCTTATATTTCGTTCAAAATTGGAAAATACACACCAAAGTGTTCTTCTATCCTATAACCTCATTATGGTGTCTGCTAAGAGTTTTAAAACAGGTTGACATTTTGTTGAGATACAATTCAATTTACAAAAGAAAAGGTGTGAGCATTCCTGGATATTAAGCATTTTGCTAAGGCCTGTGACACAGAGAAAGTTAAAGGTCTATCTATGATCCATCTGTGAAATGGTTGCAATCAAGGGTAATAATAAAAAACTAGATAAATAAACATGTACACGATATAATGTGATAAATAACATAGTAAAACCATATTACAGAAAAGGAAGGGAATCATGGAGAAAGATCATTTCAATTTGGCTATTATCAAATGGATAAGTTTCAGCATTATGAACTTTAGATGACTAAAAGGAGAGGGACCACACACAGCATAATAAATAGTGCCATCAAAAGAAGGAGTGAAATGATAAGGAAAGAATTATGATAGTAAATGCCTCATTTTTCATAAGAGTTTTAGCCCAGATCAATGTATCACCAGGCAACTTATTATTTAGTTCAACTTGCTTTTGAACTCATGTATGTATAAAGTGATCAGATTCTATATATTTTCTGTGAATATTTTCCTAAGAGTGGCTTTGAAACTCATTCATGTTAAGTTTGGCTGGAGTTAATTCATTTTCATTGTTGCTTGGTTTCATAAAGATACTACTAATTGCTCATTTACTCTACCATCAAGATCTAAGTCTTGGTTGTTTGTTGATTTTTGTGTTTTGGTTACTGATGCTTCGAATACCTACTACCCACACATGTAGGAGAGGAATTACTGAGGTGAGCACATTTGCTACTTTACAAGCTGATATGAAGTAGATTTTTATGGTGATAGTAACAATCATATTCCCACAGTGTTCCCGGTACAGCACATTCTTGCCAACACTTGTGTTTTCAGAAATTTGAAACAATATTTTTCACAACCTGGTGTTGTGAAATAGTAATCTATTGTTACTTTATCTTTTATTTACATGATTATTAGTAAAGATGAGCATTTCTTGTCATGGGTCATTCTTGACATGAAGTCTGTCCTCAATAACTTTATATTAAATTAATAAATTGTCAAATATCATTATATGAATCCAATTGAATCACAAATTTGTTAATCTTAGATTATAAAAAATGTTGAAAACCAAACATGATATTTGGAAAATGTTGATTTACAGTAACTTTTAGTGTGATTAATTCAATAAAAATAAAGTAGATCAATATGTTTCTTATTCAGCTCTCATTTTTCTTCACATTAGAACTGTATTCATAAGAGTATTTTCTTTCAAGTTAGATCAATGCTTATACCATTTGCATGTCCCTTAAATTTTTTTAAACAGTTCAATAGGCAATTTAAGATTGAACTTACTAATTACTATTTTAAGCACACACACACACACACACACACACACACACACACACACACATTTGCAGGTCACAGGAATATTCACAAATTATGACCACAGATCCATCATAATGACCTACTCTGTATTCATTTTCGAAGCATCTTTTTTGTTGTTGTTGTTGTTGTTAAACATAAGTTCCAGCCATTCTGAATTTATTTCAAGTTTCTGAAATGTGCCATGAACTTTGTTGTCTCTAGGTCCTTAAATATGTGATGTGGTTCTTTCTGTTACTAATTCTTCCACCCCAATACAGCTCTCAGATTCTGGATCCGTGGTTTCCTTAGACTTTCTATATCAAACCATTTTTCCTTCAATACTGATACTAAACTACTATGATAAAACATTGCCATTTTTCCTATATTCCTTTTTCACAGAGTCATATTTGACTTTATCACCTCTTCCTCATTACTCTTTGAACAGATAAAAATAGTGTAATGTAATTTATAATTTTCAAATAATCTTCATGTGTTCTAACATTATCCATGGAGTCCAGGAAGACTGGATATTTTCTTATTAAAGACATATCTTGAAATATTAGTAATGGTGTAGTCAACAATAGAATGTTTCATTCATTCTTTATATCCTTTAGCATTTGGGAAGAGTTATACTCTTGCTACTGCAAGTGTTATATTTCGAGGGAATGTCTGTTTTCATGAATATGTGTTCACTATTTGAATTATATATTTGAAACATGTATTCACAATTTGAATCTTTGGCCATACTAAATATATATAGTTTAAAAAAAGAAAGAAATATGTTTCATCTCACTGTTACAATGAAGGTAGTATAAATAAATAGTAATTTCCAGAAAAAGAAACAAAATAATCAGGTTGTTGGAGTGTCACTGGCACCAAACTAAATATTTTTATTCAGGATTGAACACAGGGGTGTTTAACTACTGAACCCCATCCCCAGCCTTTTTTATTTTTTATTTTGAGACAAGGCCTCACTAAGTTGCTTAGAAACTCACTAAGTTGCTAAGTAAAACTGGATTTGAACTTGTCATCCTCTTGCCTCTGACTCCCAAGCTGCTGGATTACAGGCATATGCCACTGCTCCTGGGTGATTTTATGATTTTTTTTTAACATGCAAACAAAACTTCTGTTTTGTGGTCTTCTTGGGAAATGAAACTTTCCCTCCATAAAATACAAATTGTAAGAACTTCTCCATCCATTTTATTTCTCCTTTCCTTGCCCTTATTAAAATCCTAGATATATAGGTGTTTTGAATTGCTTGCATTTATATATTGTTTTCAAAGTTGAACCCCAAGCCTTTTCCTGAAAGTAGAAGAAATAAAGCTGGTTTAACATGCCAGATGCAGAAATATGTTTCACTTCCATTCTCCTCTGCTTAACATTCAAGTTCTTTTTATTTTAATATTTTTTATTTATTGATATACCTTGATTTTTATTTATTTATATGCAGTGCTGAGAATTGAACCCAGTGCCTCACACATGCCAGGCAAGTGCACTATTGCTGAGCCACAGCCCCGACCCCATAACATTCAAGTTCTTCCCCTCCACAACAAAGGAGGCTAGAAATCCTGTTGGTACTTTCCATATCTGTTTTTTGTTTTGTTTTGTTTTTGAGCTTTTTTCCATATTTTTATTGGTGCATTATAATTGTACACAATGGTGGGATTTGTTGTTACATATTTGTACATGCACACAATACAGCAATATAACTTGGCCAATTCATTCCCCAGTAATTCCCCTATCTTTTCCCTCCTCTCCCCTACTGGTCCCTTTCTTCTATTCTACTAATTTCTTTTCATTTTTTATGAGACCCCTCCCAACCATTATTTTCCTTTTTCCTCTCTAGCATTCACATGAGAGAGAAAACATGTGACCCTTGACCTTCTGAGTTTGACTTATCTCACTTAACATAATGGTCTCTAGTTACATCTATTTTCTACAAATGACAATTTCATTTTTATTTTTTGCAGGAGCCCTGTTTGGGGATTGGCTTGAATTGCGGTTGACTATGAGCCGTGGAGATTTGGCCTTTGTCGCCACCCGTAGTCTCACGGGATTGTTGCGGGATCTCGAGTGACTTGGCCGAAATTGCTGATCGAGTCAGCGCCATTTTAGGGTGTGTTTTTGGCGTGTGTTAGTCGTTATTAGAACCAGGGAGAAAAGTTATCAGAATAAAAAGCTGTTTGTCTCCAGTTTGCTTCTGAAGTTTTTCCCGCGGCTCGTTGCTCCAAGCGCTTCAGGCAGCAACAGGTGGCGGCCCGTACGGGGAACTTCGGAGCGGACAGGTAAGAACTGAAAGGTCTCTAAAGATGGGTTCGAATATAACTGAATCCCAAGTGATAGAGGCTATGCAAAGACTCCTTGATATACCTGACTCTGTTCTCAGTGAGGAGTATATAGACAAAAGTGAAAGTGATCAAAAAAGTGTAGATTCCACTGGGCCAACTGAGACCAGTAAAGAGAGTATTAGAAGAGACCCAAAAATGACAAAAATCCAAGCTATTAAAGCTATTCGGAAGTTATTGGCGAAAGCTGAAGGATACTTGCTCTCACTGGAACCTGGGCCTCAGGATATTGCTGTCAGTGAAATTAGCAGTGGTGAGGAATCTAGTAAAAGTG
The DNA here is from genome assembly GCA_025594165.1 of Tamias sibiricus. NCBI lineage: Eukaryota > Metazoa > Chordata > Mammalia > Rodentia > Sciuridae > Tamias > Tamias sibiricus. The sequence goes on from CM046662.1 coordinate 133,114,249, forward strand.
ATCCTGAGAAAATGAGGAAAAAGAAATTAAAAAAGACCGAGAAAAAGGTCCGTCAGGCAGAGGAGTCACTTGTGGAAGTGACTACTCCCCCATGGGTGGAATCCATTACAGAAAATATGAAGGGTATTACTAGGCATTTGCATACCCTGGAGTCCCTTAACACCTTTAGCTTAACCCCCTCAGACTGGAAAAGTCTATGTAAAGCAACATTAAGCGGGGGGGGGGGGCAATTCTTGGTTTGGCGATCGCAATTCCAAGAACTTTGTATAGAAACGGCTAAAAGAAACGCGGCTGCAGGGTTTGAAAACTATAATATAGACATGCTCACAGGAGAAGGGCAATTCGCAGACTTACAGGCTCAAACAGATTATGACTCAGATATATATGCTCAGATAAATGCAGCTGCCTTAGAGGCATGGAAAACTGTACAAGGACCTGGGGATCTACAAGGTAGCTTGTCAAAAGTGATTCAAGGACCTAATGAGCCGTATGCCGACTTTGCTGATCGACTTTTGAGAACTGCAGGTAGTGTGTTTGCAGATGTTGACCAAGCTATGCCTTTAGTTGTTCAATTAGCTTATGAAAATGCAAATAAATGGTGCCAAGCAGCCATCAGGCCATGGAGAACTAAAAAGGATCTTTCCGTATATATACAACTATGTAAAGATATAAATGGCGCCTTTGTCACAGGAAATGTGATTGCAGCCTCAATGAGAGGTACTTCCTCTCGAAATTTCACAAAGGCTAAACGTAGACATTATAATCAATCAGGATATTCCAGGCAAAATTATCATAATCAATCAGGCAATTCTAGGCAAAATCCCAAAAGAGAAATAAGATCAAGCTCATACCGTGCCCCAGGCCGCTGCCCCAGGTGTAAAAAGGGAAATTATTGGGCCAATAAATGCTATTCAAAATTTGACATCCATGGAAATCCTTTGTTCAGGAATTCAAAAAACGGGGCACGGGGCCCAGTACCCCGGGGCCCACAAATGTACGGGGCATTGCAGAAGGAGTATCCTCAAGCATCCACTCAGATGCTTCCCCGACACAATCCCTACTACCCATCCACTCCCTCGCCAGAGGAACAAGAGGAAATGCAGGATTAGACCTCTGTTCCACCGCCCGAATAGTGTTAACACCTGAAATGGGGGTTCAACTGATTCCCACAGGAGTCAGGGGACCTCTTCCCTCAGGGACTGTAGGACTTATTATCGGGCGTAGTCCTAAAAGCTTATTAGGTTTGCAAGTGACCCCAGGTGTAATAAACTCAGACTACAAAGGGGAAATAAAAATAATGCTTAGCTCACCCCAAAGTGTAAGTTCTGTTAATCAAGGAGATAGAATTGCTCAGTTGCTTCTCCTTCCCAATTTACATAATTCATTTAAAATGGGTATGCCTCAAGAAGGGAACAATAGAGGATTTTGTTCCACTGACTCAAGTCCCATGGCTTGCTGGGTTCGAGACTGTTCAAGGAGGCCTATGTGTAAAATAAAAATCCAAGGAATAGAAATGGAGGGATTAATAGATACTGGAGCTGACTCTTCCATTATTAATTTACGCCAATGGCCCAAGCACTGGCCTCTGCAAAAAGCTTCAACCAGTTTAAGAGGCTTGGGATATAATAACCTCCCAGATAAAAGTGCAGTAATTTTAAAATGGGAGGATGATGAAGGCCATAAAGGAACATTTCAGCCTTATGTTTTACCTAATCTACCGGTTACTTTATGGGGAAGAGATATTTTGCAACAAGTGGGAGTACACCTTGCAACCAAGCCTGCAGATGTTAAATGTGAAAACCTACAGGGTAATCTTAACCATAAAAGAACTCATTATCAAAAAGTACAGAGTAATCTTAACCCTAAAAGTAATCATTGTCATAAAGGAAAAAGATATTTTTTTTCGGGGCCACTGAGAAAATAATTTTGAAAATACCATGGCTTTCTGATAAGCCAGTGTGGGTCCCTCAGTGGCCCCTATCTAAAGAGAAATTACAAGCGGCCCACCAATTAGTTCAGGAACAATTAGAAGCAGGTCATATAGAACCTTCCACCTCTCCCTGGAATTCCCCCATATTTGTGATCAAGAAAAATTCAGGAAAATGGCGATTGTTACATGATCTTAGACAAATCAATAAAACCATGCAAGTTATGGGGCCTACTCAACCTGGACTTCCTAGTCCCGTAGCTATTCCAAAAAATTTCCATCTTATTACTCTTGATATAAAGGATTGCTTCTTTTCTATTCCCCTACATCCTCTGGATGCCCCCAGGTTTGCTTTTTCCGTTCCTTCTATGAACAATAATGGCCCTGATCAGAGATATCAATGGAAGGTTTTACCACAGGGAATGGCTAATAGCCCCACCATATGCCAAATATATGTGGACAAGGCTATCCAACCCATTAAAAATAAATATCCAAACCTCATGTGTCTACATTACATGGATGATATTTTATTGGCCCACCCTAATCAAAAAATCTTATTTAATATATTCAGTGATGTGGTAGAAAATTTAAAAAAATATGGATTATATATAGCAGAAGAAAAAGTTCAAACCAGATCTCCCATATTATATTTAGGATTTAAAATCATGGATACTTTTGTTAGACCCCAAAAAATTTTAATAAATAAAGAACATCTGACCACCCTCAATGATTTCCAAAAACTACTGGGAGACATTAATTGGCTTCGCCCTACACTAAATCTCACTACTGGCCAACTAAAACCTTTATTTGACATCCTTCGTGGAGATCCTGATCCATCTTCACCACGAACATTGACTCCTGATGCTAGGAAAGCTTTAAAATTAGTAGAAAAAGCCATCGAAGGAGCTCATTGTGATAGATTTGATTTAACTCAACCGCTGATGTTGATTATTATTTCTTCACAATATACACCCACAGGAGTATTTTGGCAACAAGGGCCTTTATTATGGATACATTTGCCCGTCTCTCCTAAAAGTATAATTGAATCTTATACCTCCATGGTGGCTAAACTTGTTCTTCAAGGACTTAAGACTTCTACTAAAATATTTGGCATTCACCCTGCTACTATTATTACTCCCTATTCATCATCACAGATTGAATACTTATGCTTCAATGATAATGATTGGGCTATAGCTAAATGCTCTACTTCTGCAAATTTTGATAATCATCTTCCTAAGTCCCCTATATTATCTTTTTGTATTAATCATCCTATTATATTTCCACAGGTAATAAAAAATCAACCTATTCCTAAGGCATTTAATGTATTTACAGATGGGTCCTCAAATGGTACTGCTACAGTAGTCACTAAAAAAGAAAATATGACTTACATAACTGCACACAAATCAGCTCAACTAGTGGAACTGGAAGCTGTGGTAAGAGCTCTGGAAAATTTTAGGGACCAGCCCGTAAACATTTTTTCAGATAGCCACTATATTGTACAAGCCGTCCCAAAATTAGAGTTAGCAGGACCAATAGCACCTCATACTCCAGCCTTTAAATTGTTTTATCAAATACAAAAACTTTTGTGGGCAAGAAAAGAACCTCTATTCGTAGGCCATATTAGAGCACATACTAATTTGCCTGGTCCCCTCCATGAAGGTAATCAAAAGGCTGATGAACTTACAAAAACAGTATTTATACTTTCAGCGCTACAACAAGCTACTTTATTTCATTCCCAGTTTCATGTCAACAGCACCACCTTGCAACGTAGGTTTAAAATCACAAAGGAGCAAGCCAGAACAATTGTAAAAGATTGTAAATCTTGTATGACACATTTGCCCAATCCTCATTTCGGAGTTAACCCTAGAGGATTAATGCCCAATCATTTGTGGCAGATGGATGTTACTCATGAGCCAAGTTTTGGAAAATTGCGATTTATTCATGTGACTATAGATACATGCTCAGGCATGATTTTTGCTTCCTTACATTCTGGAGAAAAAGTTAAAGATGTTACATCTCATTGTTTGCAAGCTTTTGCTGCATTGGGCATCCCCAAAATGCTTAAAACAGATAATGGCCCCGCATATACGTCCTCATCTTTCAAGCAGTTTTGCGCAAAATTCAATATATCCCATAAAACAGGCATCCCATACAATCCTCAGGGTCAGGGCATTATTGAAAGAGCAAACCGAACACTGAAAATTATGTTATTAAAACAAAAAGAAGGAAATTGGAAAAGTCCTAAGGACAGATTGGCAGTTGCCCTGTTTACCTTAAATTTTCTAACTTTAGACTCTAATGGTTATTCTGCTGGAGACAGACATTGGAATCCACACCAACAACATAAACCTTTGGTTTACTGGAAGGATGTTCTTTCAGGTACATGGAAGGGTCCAGATCCAGTATTAATTTGGGGAAGAGGATCTGTTTGTGTTTTTCCAAAAGACGAATCCTCTCCAATATGGATACCATCTAGATTAATAAAACAGGTACCACATCAAAATGATCAAGATGAAGTTATTGAAGAATCAAGATTAATAAAAAAGGTACAAAATCAAGAGGACCAAGATGAAGGTACAGAATGATTCCCTCAAAAGAGTCTTTCAAAATATTTCACAACTTAAGTGTCATTTCTCCCGGCCGGGACAAGGAGATCTCTCTTTAGTGTGCACACAATTGTTTTTTTTTTTTTTTTTCTTTTTATACATGTCTTTATGTCTGTACATTTGTCTACATTTCATGTTAATGTGACGTCACAAATATATGTTTGTATGCTTGTTCGTCTGTCCAGTGTGACGTCACAAAGAACAAAGCGCTTATGAAAAAGAAAAAATATATATATATGGATCCAAATAACTTTAATTCATTTTAGGTTAAGAGTATTCATTTTAGGTAAATAATTTTATAAATGAAGGTACTTTCAATTTTGATTTATAGGTGTCCCTGGGACTTCTCTTTAGCAAACAAATATGACTAGTGCTATATAACCTGATATTTTGGTGTTTTGACTTAAGATTGTTTATTTGTTATTAACTTCATTTGTTTAATAGCTCATTAATTTCAATTATCTCAACAGGTAAAAAATTGCTCTGTATACAGAGACTCAAGGGTTCCAGCTAACAAATTATTTCTCTCAAGTGCCTTTACCTTTTCTTTAATCTATCTTTAATGCAGTAATTACCCTCAGTCTTTCTTTGTTTTGTTCTAAATATGACATTTTTTCCAACTTATGTTTGTAAAAGCTCAACCAGCGATGTATGTGAACAAAAATCAACTTTAATTTTCTAATCTAATTATTCTATTTTGTAGTTTGACAACTCGCCTCTTGACTCAGTGCTGCAATAGCACTGCCTTTCCTTTAATAATTGATGCTTGAGTTTCTAGGTAGCGGGCCCTGAAGATTTGCCGGTGGCATTGTCTAAACATAAAAAAGACGTCTGCTGCTCAAACATCAAACAACCTCACCAACAGTGTGGCCTCTGCTCTACATGCATGGGGCCTCCTACATCAACATGTTATAACAAATGGACATTTTGATCTTTCATTGTTTGGGACTTTACGGAACAATGCCTTGCGGGTATTTGTCTAGAGAATTCAGTGTGTTACTTGATGGAACTTAGGGCAGCTGATTTGTTTAAACAATTTGATATGCTATGCAATTTGGCTCATCACCAAAAGGCTTGTTGCCTTAAAGCCGCAACATCTCCTCACAATTTGGACGGCTGTTAGTCATCATATATAGTCGATCCTAAAGGGCTCCATTGGATGGCTGGTTAGCCAATGACGGGTAAGATCCCCAGAGGGGGACAACCTAAGACAGGCACAGTCGCACGGGACAGTCTCATGTGGCCGACATATCAACCTAAGACAGGAGTCAAGGGCACAGCCTTGATTATCCGATGACGGGTAAGAATGTTGGTTGCACATAGACGTCCTAGAGCATTACCTCTTTTAAAACAAAAAGGGGGAAATGCAGGAGCCCTGTTTGGGGATTGGCTTGAATTGCGGTTGACTATGAGCCGTGGAGATTTGGCCTTTGTCGCCACCCGTAGTCTCACGGGATTGTTGCGGGATCTCGAGTGACTTGGCCGAAATTGCTGATCGAGTCAGCGCCATTTTAGGGTGTGTGTTTTTGGCGTGTGTTAGTCGTTATTAGAACCAGGGAGAAAAGTTATCAGAATAAAAAGCTGTTTGTCTCCAGTTTGCTTCTGAAGTTTTTCCCGCGGCTCGTTGCTCCAAGCGCTTCAGGCAGCAACAATTTTTGACTAAAACTCCATTATGTGCATATACCACATTTTTTTCCCCATTTATCCATTGGTGGGCGGACATCTAGGCTGGTTCCATAATTTGGCTTTTGTGAATTGTGTTGCTATAAACATGGATATACATGTATCACTAGAGTATGATGATTTTAATTCTCTAGGATAAATACCCAGGAGAGGTCTGACTGGGTCATATGGTAATAGTTCCATGCCTAGTCTTTTCAGGAACCTCCATAGTTAATTTCCATAGCGGTTATACTAATTTCAAACTCACCAACAGTGAAAAAGTGTTTCTTTTCCTCCACATCCTCTCCAGCATTTATTATTGTTTGTATTCTTTTTTCATTTTATTTAGGTATATATGGCAGCAGAATTCATAGTACACAATTCCAGCACAACTTTACATTTCTATGGTTGTACACAAAGTAGTGTCGCACCATATGTGTAATCATACATGTACCTAGGGTAATGATGTCCATCTCATTTCACCATCTTTCCTACCCCCAGATCCCTTCCCCACTCCTTCCTCCCCTTTGCCCCATCAAAGTTCCTCCATTTTTCCCATGTCTTCCCCATTATGGATCAGCATCCACTTATCAACGAGAACATTTGGCTTTTGTTTTTTTGGGGATTAGCTTACTTCACTTAGCATGATATTCTCCAACTCCATCCATTTACCTGCAAATGTCATAATTTTATTCTCTTTTAATGCTGAGTAATATTTCATTGTGTATACATACCACAGTTTCTTTACCCATTCATCTATTAAAGGGTATCTAAGTTGCTTCCACCATTTGGCTATTGTGAATTGTGCTGCTATAAACATTGATATGGCTGTGTCCCTGCAGTATGCTGTTTTTAAGTCCTTTGGGTATAGACCAAGGAGTGGGATAGCTGGGTCAAATGGTGGTTCCATTCCAAGTTTTCTGAGGAATCTCCACACTGCTTTCCAAAGTGGTTGCACGAATTTGCAGTCCCATCAGCAGTGAATAAGTGTGCCTTTTTCCCCACACATCAAGTAATGAGAACTGTTGGCCATCCCTAAGACACAGCCTGTGTAAGGAGCAGCAACTAGGTCTTCAATTCTGTTCCAACTATGCCAAGGCTGTCCTTCATCCCTAGAGTTTCTTCTATAATGAATAACTTGGAGGTTTTGAAATCTGAATATATTTGCCCATGAGTTAAAGTTGTTTACAAGGAAAGAGATGAGAGGTAAAAACTCCCTTTTAATGTGAGCTGCATTGACAGTTTCTTCAAGTTGAACATCCTCATTTCTTTCCAAAATTCTAAATTATTTGATATCTGCCTTAGGTTTACTCTAGTGAAGCAATACATTTTACCCAATTTAACATGATTGAACATAAACCATTTTAAATGTTTTGTGGTTTTAATGTTTGTTTTGACTCAAAATTATTGAATAATACCAATTAAAGCTATATTTGAAATTATTTAATGATTTAATTTTATACTTGAGAATATAGCTATGGGTATTAAAGATGGAACAATTCTTTATAATATTTCATCTTAATTGTGTCAATACCTTGCTAAAGAATGTATTCTATTGTTTTACCATTTGATCTTCTTATGTGTATGCATAAATTACTGTTTATAAATACTATTGCTTAGGTGAAATCCAATCTTTTGCATATTCAATAATATTATAATTCCTTTTGTAATAATTTAGCTGCTTTAATTATTTCATCAAATTTTAGGATTTTTTTTTTTTTTTTTTTTTTGGTACAGGGGATAACTCAGGGGCACTTGACCATGGGCCACATCCCAGCCCTTTTTTGAAGTTTATTAGAGACAGGTTCTCACTAAGTTGCTAAGTTACTTGCCATTGCTGAGGCTGGCTTTGAACTTGTGATCCTGCTGGCTTTGAACTTGTGATCCTCCTGCCTCAGCCTCCCAAGTACTGGGATTACAGGCGTGCACCACCACACCCGGCTGGAATTTTAAAATTATGCTTGGCATTTCTTTATTGAGTTCAAGAATTTTATTAATTTTATTGTTTCAAGTTACAAAGTAACATTTGTGGTTAACAAATACTTTGTGTCTTTGCTCTTGTTTTTGTATTGTATCATTCTTATACACTAGTAGTCTGGTAAATGAATATGAAAATCTCTCTACTATAAATCATCCCAATGGATCCCAGGAGGAAAGAAGAATTCAGTTGCATCTCAATAGCTTGCAGAGTAATTGGGGACACTTAAGGTTTTGGAATTTCACAGGATGAATTCCATTGGCTAGTTTAGAATTCAAAAATGTCACTTTTCTCACATAGTGGTATGCAGTGAAAAGAATGACTAATAAGACATCCACTATTTTTTTTGGGGGGGTGTCAGTTGTGTGTTTGACAAGTACAGCTCACTGTATTTGATTCTTTAAGTATTTTCTTCTGATGATTAGTAGACTTCTCTCTTGAGTGTGCTCACTAAGAACTAATTGAGTTTGTGTAATTTCAAGCAGTTAGCACAAACTGTTTTTGATTTTCAATTCCAAGTCAATTCATTCAGATACTGGAAAACATGGTGAAACTTAAATTTCAAAGTGTCCTTGCAAAAGAACCCTTGAACATAGGAGAACCAATTTGGGGGAGCCATGTGAGACTGGTGAGAGGATTGATTATCCAAAGTTTCAATGAAATCCATCAGAAAAATACTGTCAGAAATTTCAGTAAAATGGTAATTTCTTGAGAGTTTCTCCAAGTATTCATCTTTAAGAATATGCCTAAGTGATCTATTTCTATTTCCTGAAATCAATCTATCCAAGCAACACAAAGGTAGAATGATAAGACTGACAACAAAAATTGAGAACTTAATGTCTCAAACCAGTCACAAGTATTTTGTGTTCTTCTTATTATTTTTTAAACTTTTTATTTCCTAGCAAGTGTTAATACTGTGGAAGAAGCATGTAACAATTTTGTGTGTGTGTGTGTGTGTGTGTGTGTGTGTGTGTGTGTGTGTGTGTGTAGCTGTTCATCTTGATGGGAATAGAAGACAGGGAGGCAAGATTTATTCATGTGAAATAAAGAACTAAGAATGGGTTAAGTCTTGGCCTAATATGAGCAGCCCAACCAAAATACAATAGCAGCAGAGACCTAGTCTGTTTTGTTCAGCTCTAGCCTAACAAACTCTGGCTACAGCACTATCACTGACCACAATCATGACTTTGATTGTGAATGTGATTAAAAGGTAAAGAGGGGAAGTGCATTTGGTCCAGAGAGTTTGGGAAGGCTTCTTAGATCAAGCAGGGTTGGAACATTCAGGTATTTGATTCTTACACAGGTGATTGATAATTCTCAACCATAACACATTGACTTCCAAATCCTTCATCTCATTTTAAAACCATCTAATTCTTTTTGTACTAATATTACTGCCAAGTCATGCTTATAACCTTTAACATGTTTGTTTAAATATTTCCCTTCATGGTCTTCCTATATACAAGTAATTAAATATTTTTGAGCTTCATTATCACAGGGCATATGATAAGGTACTGAGCTTATAAATATGAATGAGTCATATTTCATTTCTCAACAACCTCAAATTCAACAGATTTAAAATATAATTAATATAATTAATGATTAATTAATGATGTAGTGGGGAGGGGAAAAATATATTACTGGGGACCTACTATGTTCCAAGCTCCAGACCAAACAGTATGTGATTGCTTTCCATATATTGCAAACCAGATTCTCTAATCACCAATTTTACATCTTAACAGAGAAAGAATATCTTCCAAAAGCAAGAACTTTCACTACTGGATAAATTATATTCTTCTCTTGTGTGCACATATGAATATGTAAAAAAAAAAAAAATCCCACCATTTTACACAATTACAGTGCACCAATAAAACAAATAGTGGGAAAAAAGAATATATACTACTGGAATCCACACTTCATTGTTCCACCTGCATTACTTTACAGCTTATACTTCTGGAACCTGAAATCCATCAGACCACCCCATAGTATGCTGCTTCTTCCATCAACATGTTTTCTCTGCCTTTTCTCCTTAGTCCTTAGTTTAATCCCTGGAACGAGGTAAAAGAAATACATAATTACCTAAATTTAAATGTTCTTCATTAATATGTTTCAACATCCTAAAATTTCTTCTCATAGTCAACAAAATCTTACAATTTGATATAGCGACCTCATATTCTGTGTTGTAAAACAAGCAGAATGTCTACTTTGTTATGAGAGATCTAGGACACAGCTCAAGATGATTAAAATAGTCTTTTACTGGGGGTGCAATTAACTCAACAGGATATGTTCCCATAGCTATTACAAGACTTCTCAGAGTTTACATATATTCACTTTGGCTACACAAAGGCCTTTATTCTGAAGTAATAATATCAAAGTGATTTTTTCCCCATATCTACTCAAGTGGTTCAAATACCTAAATTCAACTCTAAGACACTGTTAAGGATTTACATATATTTCTATTGGTTTTATCTGAATTGAGATCACCAGATTGTAAGCTTTTAATAATGCACTCTGCTAACTAGATCCCCAAACTTAAATTGTGAGTTCAAAACAAACTTGTAAAAACTAATAGATGCCATTTATGTGTACTAAGTCTTGCCTCTAATTTTATAAAATTCTTTTTCCAATGGCATCATTCATATAAAAGAAATGTGTTCGTTTTAAGTTTCTTTTCTTCTTACATTTGTGGTAACTCTTCACTCCTACTTATTAATATTGTAATACAGAAAGTGTACTCCTCTGAACAACGGTGTGGCTACTAAGACTGGAAAACATGAGATTTTACTTAAAAAGAGTTAGCCACCAGAGCAAATAAACTGGTTTTGAACTATACAAGCTACCCACAAAATGTTTCTGGGCTTTTTGACCTTGTTTTTCCTTTGAATAAACAGAATTCTCCAGAACATGAATACCAGCCATTGCTAACATGAACTTCTTAGTCTTCACTTTCTGAATCCTTTCTTTCTTTGCCTGTTTCTGAGCTGATGTTGCCCCTCCAGAGGCTAAACTAACAATCTACTATAAATTTCCAACGTCAATCTCTCTTCCAGCTCAACTATATTTTTTAGTTATTTTAACAGAGCAATAGGAAGCTGCATGTCCTTTTACCATTCTGGTAACATTTTATACTTCAAATATTTTGTTTATTTGATTTCATATTTTTTTCTGAAACAAAGAACTAAGGAACAAAATTTCCCATGAAATACAAAGCCATAAAATAGTAATAGTCTCAGGCCATGTGACAACTGGTTTTTCCACTATTTCTTCCTCAGAGAGCAGAATGGAAAGGTAACACTACTGTAGTTGATGGAAGTTAACCTAAGTAGTTTGAGAATTTCATTGCCTATAGATTTTAATTTTTGTTTCTTCTGGATTGACTCATTCTTATAAATAATTCTATATAATCTCCACCTGCTTCACTTTGCTTTCTACAGAAGAATTTATGTATCTTGGTTCATAGAGTGACATATACTAATTCCTCATGTATTTGAAAAATGGATAGGCAAATGGATAAAATAATGTATGTAAGGAAATCCATACTGAAATCAACAAAAATTATACCATTATGGAATATATAATAGTCCTCTAAAATTACTATTTAAACAGCAATTGGATAGCTTTTAGTGTGGCTACCTTTCTACCATAGTAGTGGATATAGAAATACCAGATGTTTCTACTTAGGTCATTGTGGTGGTTTGAAAATAATTACTTCCTCTTTTGAGGGCCTTGAGGACTTGTGGCTGAGAAAAAAAATTCAAAGCCTTATAGCTCTTGTGGAGACACATATAATGGTACATTTATCATTAAGGCAGCTGGGAGAAACACTTTGGCAGCTTAGGAACATGGCAATACCATATTGTATGGTTCGCCTCACAAAATACAAACTGAAAAGTCTATGTTAAAGAGATAAACTAAGAAAGCCATATGATTGTACTTAGATAGAAGAAGACAAAGTTCAGTATTCACTCATGATAAAAATTCTTGACAAACAACTTTATCAACTTACTTACACTGATTTTGAATGTTGGACCAGCATTACCTTCTCAGGATAAATAAACTCAATCTTGGTGTCATAACATATTAAATATTACTGAATTTAATTCATAATTTTTTATTGAAGATTTTCATGACTGTATTTATGAGAAATATCAATCTGTGGTTTTATTTTCTTGTAATATCTCCGGTTTCCTTAAGAGTGTGATGCTGACTTCATAAAAAAACAATCAAGAAATATTCACTCCTCTTCCATACATTGGAAGTTTGCAGTTTTCAATTACCTTGGCAAAAATTAATAAATCTGATATTGCCAAGTATTACAGGGTAATGTAGATCAACAGGAACTCATGTACAACTACTTCAGGAAAGTATATTCTTTTGATCATTTTAGGAAAATATTAGGCACTACCTTATAAAGTGAAATACTCATATGCCTTGCTACAAATTCAGTTCAACTCCCAGAGAAACTTTGCCTATGTGTGCCAGAATACAAATATGCAGCAAACATGTATAAGAATATTCTAAGCATCTAGCATTATTTATAATTGTAAATCAATGAAAACTGAAATGTCCTTCAACATTGACATTAAATTTAAAAACGTGGGTGAGTTATAGAAATACATGTTGGTAAAATAAGCAAGATCCAAAAGACTACATAGAATATTAGATCATTTTTAAAGCTCAAATGTTTAAGTATTTACACATAGAAAAAACTATTTTTTAAAGCTAAGTAATGATCTAAACATGCAGTGCAGTGTTCAAAGGAGGAGCAAGAGATTGGAATAGGACGTCATCCCTACTCATTCCCATTCTCCCCTGCTTTCCTCTTCTTTCCCACTTATCTCCTGTATTTAAACAATTCCTTAGTTCCTGGTTTAGATTTATATATTTGTTTTGCAAAAATAAAATTTACATTCATTATATTTTTAAGATCCACTTCTTTTTTTTTTTTTTTTTTTTTTTTTTGGTACCAGGGATTGAACTCAGCGGCACTCAACCACTGGGTCACATCCCCAGCCCTTTTTTTTTGTTGTTTTTATTAGAGACAGGGTCTCACTGAGTTGCTAAGTGCCTCGCCATTGCTGAGGCTGGCTTTGAACTCACGATCCTCCTGCCTCAGCCTCCCAAAGTGCTGGGATTACAGGCGTGCGCCACCGCGCCCGGCCACTTCTTTTTTACGTGAAGAGTATCCTACTTAAAGCATTCTTCTGTACCTGGCTTTCTAAATTAAGAGAATTGTGAAGGAAATAATTTTGTCACAGATGATTAATTAATTTGTCATAGCTGATTCCACTTATCTTCTATAGAAAGGCATCAGATTATTCTAATGCATGGAATTACAAACAATTCTGTAACAAACTTTATGCCTGTTCAGTTTTGTATCATTGAGAGTATATACTTAGGGTGACTAATTTGTGGATCAAAAGATAAAAATCCATATTTATGTTTGTTAGATATTAGCAAATTTCCTTCTGGAAAAGCCATGCCAGTTTGCATTTCTATCTGTAACACATGTGAATGTCTATTTTTTCCCACAACCTCATCACCAGGATTTGTTACATTTTTAATTTGTATTAGTTTGATTATCAAGATATGAAATCACAGTATAATTTTAATTTGTATCTCTCTAAAGATAAAGTGTTCAAAACATTCTTTAATATGTGCAGAGTATATGTTATTACATACATATGTATGGCAATGGGTTATCCATGTATTTTTTACATATTTCTATTGATTTTGTGCCTTTTTCTTTTTCTTTAAAATTTTGAGCCTATTATACATTTGGGATATTAAAAAAGAGAGAGAGATAAGTTTAGAGAGGAGCACACAGGCCTTTGTTTATGCTGTTGGTTTTATTCCAGAACATTTTGCTATTTTACTGCATAACAAATATTTTTTCATACATATCTTTGCCCTATATAATTATATAAGTTAGCAGTTTTAAAAGATTAAATAAGGTTTTATACATGTAGTCATCGTTGAATAATGACATTTTGGTCAGCAAAGGACCATATATATGACCACAAATGTCCATATATAATGAACCTGAACAATTTCCATCACCTAGTGACACTGTGACCACCACAGCATCACATCCCAGCACATCACTTAAGGGTTTGGGGTGATGCTGATACAAGCAGTTATATTGCTCTTCCAGTTGCTTTAAAATAAAGCATGTTCAATTATGTACTATGTATAGTACTTGATAATGATAATAAGCAATTAAATTACTGGTTTATATATTTATCATACTACACTCTTTATCTTTAGTTAAGGTAAGCAGTAGTCAAAAAGGAAGTTTTGTAGCCAGATAATGAGCTCAGTCTTTTTGTCTCCCCAACTATTTTCCCAAAAAACACAGCAACTCAGTAACAAACTCTGAAGTTACACAAGTCCAGTGACTTCCGTGATCTTCCAAAATACTACAAGTTATCTGCCATACCCTCAGTGGGAGAAAAGGAAAGGGGAGGAGATAAAAAGAGAGGAGAGGGGAGAGAAAAAGAGGGGAGAAGAGGAGAATATAAGGAGAAAGAAAAAGAAATAATTGATTGTTAAAGTTCTTATTTATGATCTCCTGCAACTTAATGGACAGTTTTAGTTTCCAGACAAACAACTGGATGCAGATAGAATGAAAATCTATGCTCCCTTGTGAGATTATTTTCTAGAAAGACTTTGAGTTAACAATTAACATGTTCCCATGGTCAAATTAATCCAGCAATAAATATCCTATTACATGTAGACTGGTGTGAAGCAGCCCCTCCCAAGAGAGGTTTATGTCATGCTTTTGAAAAAAACAAGTAGAAGCCTCCCAGACTCTATCACAATTCACCCAATACAATATTTCCATCCATATCCATTATATGATCATGGAAATCTTAACAGAATATGGCAGTTATGGTAATCAATGTGAGTTATAACTTTAGTCTGAACTTATTTAAGATATAACTCATTGGTCCACAGAGAAGAAACGGAACACAGAGTAGTAAGAAAAAGTAACTTAACTTAAATATTTATATCATGCAAACAACATTAAAAATTCCTTTCTTTGCTCATGCATTTTACTCATATCATACATGTATTGCTATTGCTTTCCTGCTGATCTCTCAGTATACACACACAAATGTACACAAGGTGAGAAGAAGATAAAACTAAGAAAAATTCTCCTCTAATTCTTAATCATCTTGTTCTCCACCAAGGCTTTCTTTCTCTTTCTCTTATGTTTGATACTCCTAAAGGGAAGAGGGAGAGAAACTGAGCTCACAAAGTCAGAATGCTTTTTGGTGGTCATTGGAAGAAAAAGATTTATAGATAAATTTAAGCCTTTTTTTTTTTTTTTTTTTTTTTTTTTTTGGTACCCGGAGATTGCACTCAGGGGCACTCTACCACTGGGCCACATCCCCAGCCCCTTTTTCTTTTGTATTTTATTTAGAGACAGGGTCTCACTGAGTTGCTAAGTGCCTTGCCATTGCTGAGGCTGGCTTTGAACTCGCGATTCTCCTGTCTCAGCCTCCCAAAGTGCTAGGATTACAGGCGTGCGCCACCGCGCCCAGCAATTTAAGTCATTTTTAATTGAAGTTATTTATAAAAATCATTGTTCATATTCTTGCAGTGTAAACTAGCTTTATCTAAACATTGGTTGTCAATTTTGACTGTCAATTTGAAATACTTAAGATAATTGATTTCTTCTTTGCTACCTAAAGATAATTTGGATATAGAATTCTAGGGATGAGGGATACATTTTTTGCAACAATTTATAATTTTATTTCACTTTATTATTTCTGGAATTGTTTCTGAGGAGAATTCTGCTGTAATTCTTACCCTGTTTCTCTATAGGTAAGGTATATTATATTACAACTTCTTTCAATATTTTCTCTTTGTTATTCAGTTTTCTGAAGCTTGAGTAGTGTACACTTAGGTGTAGATTTGTTGATACTTATCTTTCTTTGTGTTCTCTGAGCTTTCTGGATGTGCTGTTTGGTGTTAGTCATCAATTTTGGCTTGAAACTATACATCAGAATGCATCTACCTAGTTAACTGGTATCACTCACTATTTACTAGAGTATAACTCCCATAGGACCAAGAGGCCCTTGATCATTCTTGTTTTCCACATAAAATCCTGCTAAATATGCCAGAGAACTCCAAAATCCATTATAAAATTTCAAATATTCTCATAGATCCTTGACTACCTAAAATCCTAGATTTTTACTTCTATTTCTCATAAAAGGCCAAGGATATGATTGCCCTTTTTATCTTAGATGAATAACACTTAGCACAATGGCTCACTTGGTCCTTGATGATATGCCCTCCCATCACTGTCATATTTACTCTTGTGGCATCTTCTTCCTCACTGGCTACTGCTTGTTGTCCTCCTTTGTAGACTTCTCTTCCTCCCTTCTCCCCTGATTATTTGTGTCTTACAGTGCTCTTCCTTACTTTCCTATTCTTATTGCTTCCCATGGATGACTGCGTCCTTGTTTTGGGCTCAAACTATCATCCAAGAGTGAAACTAAGGAACTGCTCTTTTGTTTTCCTTTTAAAATAATGTGTTCAAAAGTAGACTTTTCCACTACTTTGTTACATGTTGTGTCATAATTTGAAGGTACAGTGTTTGATTCTTTTTTTCTTATTGCACAATATAATAATTGAAAAACACATTCTTTTTAAAAGAAATGTTTCAAAAACACATCAGATTCAAAATGTCACTACCAGAAAGAAAATGTTAAGCATTATGGGTTGAGGCAAGTGATGTGACATATCTCCTTGAATGAATTTTCATAATTTTTCTTACTGTTTCAGTGTAAAAAAATAATAGGAGATAACACGTAAAGTCAGAAGAGAATAGAAATTGTCATCAATTACTTGGTATGATATCTATTTAAAGATTTGTTCTTCTACATTATATAGTAATTTCATCCACCTCACTCCCTGCCCTAAGAACAGGCTTAGTTGTTTTACATAGGTGTTTTACCTCTTTATAACTCCCTCTTGAACAATAAATCTCAGACCAGGTCAACAGCAGGTTCTGGGACCCTAGACCAGGCATCCACATTTATAAACTGCCCAGATGATTCTGTTACAAATCAAGGTTAAAAATCTAGTAGATGTTGACAGGCACTTGCTAGTTGATTAAATGATTCCTGTTCCAAAACAGCTGGAGATTTGACTAAACATTTAAAGCTAGAAAAAGGTGACAGTTTTCTAATAGGTAAGGGAGATTTTAGTTTGTTTATTCCTTGTTGCTGCTTTGGTTTTGCTTTCATTTCCTATTAACAATTTGACTTTGGTTCCAAATAGGATGACTCTCTTGGATCAGTGGGATTATTTTCCTTCAATAATCTTTGACTCATTTATTATAAAAGAGGCTTAACATTATTATATAAATATGTGGTCTGTAAGTCTTTGAAAAACTTTGGTTTTTCTTGACATAGTCCCAATTTTATATTTCCAATTTTATAAAATAAAAATGATTTACTCATAGATATCCAACATAATTGACATATAATAGATAATAATCATTGACACCTAATATTTCATTTTTTATTTTTGTCAAATGAGCACTCACATCTCCATCATAAAATATCATTTAAATCATGAACGTATTTAGGGAAAACAATTTCAAATATGAGTGAACACAAAGTATAGAGCACCAACCTTGTATGAAATTTATCTAGAGGACATACATTTAGAGAATAGAGCCACAACATAACCTAAATTTTAACACTTAAGCATAGTAAGACGTTTTGTGGGCCATTATTTTCACAGTTCATCAGCAGGAATAGCTTTGCCCTATTTTTTTTAAAAAGGCACATTTTATATGACCTATAAAAATCTTTTATCCCTCCCCTCTTCTTTAAGTTTGATGGTTAGACATTGAATTTTAATGAGTATAAAAATTTACGTGTTCACTTAGATTGTAAGCTTTCGTTTGCAAGATCCTGTTTTAGCTTCAGGAAAACTTTTTCTCACACTCTCCAGGAAAATATATTGCTACAGCTTTGACTTTCATTCACCAAACAACTCCATTAATTATCAGCCACCAGACTCCACTTCCTTGCGATGTTTTGTGCACCTGGTTTGCAGACGGGTTACAGTAATGGAAGCTGACAAAGCACACACACAGACCTCACTATAGGCTAGAATATTGGCTACTCTCAACTGATTTTATGTGTCTGTGGAAAACAGAGCTTTGGATTTCCACCAGCTGAAGGTACTGCTCACTGTTTCTCTGCGTAAAACCAATGTTGTTCTTCACAAAGGCAGAAGAAGAAAGTGAATTTTCAAGAGGTTGATCAAATCATCACTTAGTTGCAGTCTTATTCAAATAACTATGGATCCATATGTTGAAATAGAAATTGCTGCATTTAATGCCTTTCAGTAATCTGGAGTCCTGTCGTTGACCTTGCCTCTTAATAGCTTGATATATTATAGGAATAATTTTACATTAAAGGCTGAGGGCTCCTTTGGGGAAAAAGTAAACAAAACCACCTTAATATCCTGCATTTCTATCAAATTTTCTATTTAAAATGAGTCTTATAATTTATTCTTTTTATGTTGCATGAGCTACATGTCTGTAATATGCACAATAAATATTTGGGGAAAGAATGATGTCTTGTTTTTATTATAAATCAGACTCTTCATGCCCATTTATTTCACCTTAATATGTTCTGCTATATACAAGGGAGGTTTTTGATAAGGAACTAGTCATATTTGGGTCTTATTTCCCTAGATTTCTCCACTAAATTCTCCAGGTAAAAACATTGATGGTGTTTTAGTGAATGTCCTAAGTCAGGGCTTATAGAGTATGAGAAGCAAGCTCTCAGCCAGAGTGGAGGCAAAGCACATTCCCCCACTCTGTCTCAAGAGTTAATACTGGGCAAAGATATAGCTGAAGTTGGGACAAAGGACATAGCATAGTTTCTTAAAAAGCTCCCACACAGTTGAGTTAAAGTTGATAAATGCATTCCTTTGAGGTACATTTTTAAAACTCCTCACGTCAACTTAAGCATTTTAAATTGAAATTCAACAACTTACAGGAACTCACGGGCATTTTATGCACTTTCTAGATCCTATGGACCTCAATTTAGAAAGGTTTAAAATCAGGAAAACCATCCCAGAACTACCTTCAGAGCCCTGCATGGTACTCCAGAGAACTGCCAAAACCTTTCCATAGTAATAGTCATATACTATTTTGCCCCAATTAATTTTACTCCTCAAAATGTCATAGAGGATGATGAAATGAGGACATTCAGAGTAATTGATTTTGTGGGTGGTGGAATGCGGGCATGGTAGAGATGTTTAAATCCAAAGAAAATTGAAAAAAAATTAATTCTCCTGTACATAGGGCTACTTCATTTTAGGACTAACTAGTTTCACTCTAAAAATATTAATGACTCCATTTTAATTTTTTCTGCCTAAGTAACACATATAAGGTAGAGATGTTTGATTATACAACAAAAGGAGCATTTCCTCTGATATTCATTTCATTGTTTAAGGAATAAATGGAATTTTCCTTCCAGAGAATAGACTTTGATAGGAATGTCAAAGGATTTTTGCTGACTTTATCTTTTCATCTAAGTTCTGTGGTTTATTCCCAGACCGTACTGTGGTTTCCTGCACAAAATTATAGCCTTTAGCATGGCAGTCTCACATTTACTACTGGCCCAGGACAATAAAAAGTCAGAGGCAGGAGAAAATATGTTTTATATGTTCAGTTAACTTTACACAGAGCTGGAAAATATTGGCAAGTGGCACTTTAAACTGTTTCCTTAGTTTCTTTAATATATCTTGAAAATTACCAACCCAAACAGAGATTAGTGATTTCCATGGTTACTGAGAGATAACAATGATGCTTTCTATTAATTTAAAATTATTAATTTCAGGTTTTCAAATAAAAATTCTATATTTGTGATTTCAGATTTCTCATCTATTCAATTTTTTAAATATTTTTAGTTGCAGTTGGACACAATACCTTTATTTTGTTTGTTTATTTTTATATGGTGCTGAGGATCGAACCCAGTGCCTTGCACGTACTAGGTGAGCACTCTACCGCTAAGCCACAACCCCAGCCCTCCTCTATTCAATTTTATAGCATCATCTTTTTAATTTTCTTAAAAAATTTTGATTAATTGTAGATGGACACAATACCTTTATTTATTTTTATGTGGTGCTGAGGATCCAACCCAGTGCTTCACACATGCTAGGCAGGCACTCTACCAATGAGCTACAGGCCCAGCCCCATCCTTTTAAATTTTTAACTTATATTATTTCAAATACACAAAATGATGGAAAAGTGATTTAAATAGGTAAAAGTAGAAACCAATTAGATATGGGCAATCTTAATTTCTTTAGTTTGATTAAAGACTTGTGTATTTGCTTGGTATCATCCAGATCAGAGAGCTTTCCCACTAATGATACAGTATCTATTTTATGCATTAGTTATATATTGTTGTGTAACAAGTTAGTTGGCTGCTTAAATAGCAGAGTTATTGTCTCAGTTTCTGTGAACCAGGAATCATGAGATGGCTTTCAAGGTAGCTGCCAGGGCTGCAGTAATTTCTAAGATCTTAGTGAATGAAGGCTGGAGAATCTGTTTCAGTTTGGTTTGCTCTTATTCCTATTTTCAGGAGGCCTCAATTGCCCCTTGGCAAGAAGCCTCAGGTCCTCATCATATAGACTTCTCCATCAGGAGAAGTCTTCACCATCTTTACAACTTGGCAGCTGGTTTTCTCAAAACCAAATGATTCAAGAAAGAAAAGGGAAGCCACATTTGTCTCTTATTCAATAGTTTCATTTGTCACATTCCATTATTTCCCCAATATTCTATAGATTTTATAAGTTACCCCATTCAACATGGAAGGAGAGTTTGCCAGAGTTTGAGTATAAGAAGATAGAGATCATTGAGATGAGTTAAAACCATCTAGTCTCAGAGTGAAGACAAAACACAATGACAGAAATACTGCTTGTAGCCTTGAAAGGCACTGCAAGGTCATCGACAGCAAGAATTTTAGTGCATGACTAGTTGGCACAAATTCTAGTTTTAAAATATTACTGGGAATACTGCACAGAGTTTCTACCCAAAACTACTCATAACTAAATGAAACTCAATTTTAGTGATTAAACTCATATGAGATCCTAAGATATCTACCTTTCTTATACTCATTTTTTAATTTTTCTTAACTCTTTCAATAATAGATACCTCTTCATGATTTATGGTTGAATTTTCTACTTGCTCTAAACACTAATAATATGTGGGAAAACATATATAAGACATATCTCATGAAATTTTGCAAATAACAATTAAATTAAAATGACACAAATAATAAGTTCTTAGCAAATTCTAAACTGACACTGGTTGTTATCAGCCTGTGGCTATGTAGCAAAATAGGAAGATTTGTAATCCATAGTTGAGTTTATATAAATCAAAATAAAATATGTTAGAAATGCCACATGTATATATTACATGTAATAGAAACCATAAAGGGGTATCAACAAAAGGCATGTTTGCAGTTCTCAAAGCCCTAGTAGATGATTGAATCATTGGTCTTCTTTGGTGACAAGTCATCAAAGAAAATATCATGGAGGGGCTGGGATTGTGGCTCAGTGGTGGAGCGCTCACCTAGCACGTGCGCTGCCCGGGTTCGATCCTCAGCACCATGTAAAAAATAAATAAAGGCATTGTGTACAACTAAAATAAATAAATATTTTTTTAAAAAAAAAGGAACTGGTGACCAGTGGCTAAAAATTACTTTAAAAAAAAAAAAAAAAAGAAAGAAAGAAAAAGAAAATATCATGGAGCCTGATTGGTTTTGTCTCTTCAGCACTAACTTTCTAATGGCCTCTAAGACACCATCTTTTTAGAATGATAATATCTTTGGATGGAATTAAATAGTGTCCCCCACCAAACAGAAAATGAGACCAAGAAACAAGTAAATGGTGAGGTCCAAAACTTGTATTACCTTAAGGTCTGCCCTTAGTGACACATGGCCAGAGAATACACCACCTTAAATTAGAGACAGACATCATATAGAATAGACACACAATGAATCTAAGCACAAAAGATAGGAATTGAGCCCAGTAGAATAAAAATTAGATTCAAAAAAGAATGAACTGAAGGCAGGAGAAACCACAGCATGGGTACAGGCAATGAATGTATTACACAGCTTCAGGTGGGAGAAATGTAAGAAAGAAAACAAATAGTGTGGGAGAAGAAAAAGGGGAAGGAGGAGAGGAGGGAGGGCTAGGAACTGGGGAGAAAATAGAGGGGAAGAGGAGGAGGAGAAGAAGAAGGAAAACGAGAAGAAGCAACCTCTGTTAGAATTTTAAATTCAGCACGGCAAGATATTGAGAAGTATATAACACCACACCAAGTACAAGCAGGGAATTATCTTATCCACACACAAATATCATAGAAGAGGCAAGACAGAGTGTTGGAACAGAACAGAGCTGACTCGGGAGTCAGAAATGAGGAGTGTAGTTAGAGGTGAATCCAGACTTCTGTTGAGGAATGCCAAAAGAACATATTCATGGTATGGGGGTAAGGGTAGCAGGAAGTTGTTAGTGAAGAGGGTCGCAGGAAGTTGGAAGTTTTGTGACACAAAAAGGCAGGCACACACAACAACTCCTCAATAGGACTCCTAAATCTCAGGAAATAATACCAAGAATTAATAAATGGGATGGTACAAATACAAAAGTTTCTTCACAGCAAAGGAAACAACTAAGAGTGTGAGGAGAAAACCTACAGAATGGGAGAGAATCTTTGCCAGCTATTCTTCTGACAAAAGACTAATATTGAGAAAAAAGAACTCAAAAAACTCCAAAAACAACCCAATCAATAAATGGGTAAATGAATGAAACAGATTTCTTCTGTTTTCTTCTCAAAAGAAGAAATAGAAATGGTCAATAAATATATTTTAAAAATGTTCAACATTCTTAGCAATCAGGGAAATGCAAAAAAAAAAAATCTTACTTTGATCCATTTTAGAAATAAAAAAAATATTCATCGAGTTACAATTAGAATAGCAATAATGATGACTATAAATAATAATAAATACTGGCATGGATGTGGGGAAAAGGAAGCCCTATACACTGTTAGTGGGATTGTAAATTAGTACAACTTCTAAGGAAATCAGTATGAAACTGCTCTAAAGACTAGTAATCAAATTACCACATGACCCAGCTATACCACTTCTTGGTATTTCTCCTAACAAATTAAAGTCAGCATACTAGAGTGATACATGCATAGCCTTGTTTATAGCAGTACAAATCACAATAACCAAATTACAAAACCAGCTTAGGTGTCCATCAATGGATGAATGGATAAACAAAATGTATCATACATACACTATGCAGTATATTACTGGGCACTCCCATTTATGTAACCATAAAAAATATAAAATTATGTCATTTGCAGAAAATGGATGGAACTTGAGAATATCATATTAAGTGAAATAAACCAGACTCAGAAAGCCAAGGGTCATTATGTTTCTTCTCCTATGTGGAAGCTAGAGAGAATGGGGGGGGGAGGGTGGAGTAGGGGAGAATCTCATGCAAATAGGAGGAAGACTGTTAAAGTAGAAGATGGGGATCAGGAGGAGGGAAGAAAAGAGGAAAGGGGGAGGCACAGGGCCATGAAATTGATGAAATTATGTTATGCACATGTATGAATATATCACAATGAATTCCACTTCTTTGTATAACACACAAAAAAAATTAAGAAAAATCTATGAAGTCCAAAATAGCAACAGATATCAGAAATGGACAAAAGAAGGCAGAGAATAGGGTCCAGGAGAGCTCTAAAGATAATAATATTATCATCTACATTTCCCCAGATGTTAATGATGGAGTTCCAGTACAAAATTTGCATTAGTGGCACAGATCAGCTCATCATGTGATCTTGTGTTAATCAAGAGAACATGAATGAAACACTAATAAACCATGAGGAGAGAAAACTGTAGAACTCATAAAATCATTCTGGCTTTATTGAAATCCTAGATTTCCAAACATGGAATTATATTAGTGTATATAGTATATTATAGGGCACTCCATGGATATTAACTAAGCTATTTTTTTCTTATATTTCTTACTTCCGTATGACTTAAAAGTTATAAAGAAAAAAGTAATTTGCTGCTACCTTTGGGCATTTATAGTAGGAGGCTAAAGAAATGTGAGTGGGGGTTAACCATGCAGCAATCAAGGATGTGGCTCCAAATATAGAGGTGGAATAAACTGAACAGCCAAGTAGCTCTACAAATCTGTGGTTCTATTGACCACATTAGAGGAACAGTTTATATAAACAGGGTGCTTTTAATCTTTTGAAGCACTTCTAGATATTTTCCATAATCTATTTAATATCCTTACAACAGTCCTGTAGTAAGTTGGGTAGGTATAATTATATCTGTTTCTTTAGCTGTAAGGAATACACTAACAGAGGATATATGGCTTATAAAAGTGACCGAAACATAGCACACAAGTGGTCTGTATCCTAGTCTGGTGTTTGTCTCTCTAGACCAGCGCTCTTGGATCTTGAATACAAATCACTGGGAATATTGCTGAACTGTGGATGTTAATGTAGTAGGTCTGGGATGGGTTCTGAGAATCTGCCTTTCTAATAAGCTCCCAATTTATACCAGTGCTACTATCTATGGTCCTAAAGGAGACTGCATCTAATTCAATGGATGCACATGAATTGTGTTTTTATACATGGATGCAAGAGCCCTAGCCCTTGGGTTTCAGTGGTTCTGGGACAGGATCCTAACATTTGTAATTTTCTTTTAATATCCAGAAATGATTTCACTATCAAGAATTGAGAACTTTTAAACATTAAAATTATATAATCCCTCTAATGTACATTTAAAATATTTAGAAATTTTTATTGAAATTATATTAATTCCATCCTAATCCACAACAAGAAAACTGTTTTATAGAATACTGAAACTTGATTTTTGCCAGGCATGATGGCACATATCTATATACTCCTAGAGCTCCAGAAGTCTTAGGCAGGAGGATTGCAAGTTCAAGGTCAGTTTCAGCAACTTAGAGAGACACTGTCTCAAATATAAAAGTAAAAAGAAAAGTGCTGGGGATGTAACTCAGAGATAGAGCACGCCCTTGGTTCAATCTCCAGTACCAAAAACAAAAAGAAATTGATTTTTTTTTCAGATTTCTGTCTCATCTCTTGAATTTCTGTCCCTCATCTCTTGATCTTAAGACTTTTATTTGTGGAGTTCGTAATGCAAAACTATCATAGCACTCCATAATGTCATAGGATGTCAGTTTCACCTATTTTTGTTTAAAATAACATCACTTACAAATTTCGATCCCTTTTTTCTTTGATCTTTAAGATGTCTATGCTTCTTGGAGAATTTATTGTCAGGTGCAGTTTTCATTAAAAGGCACATTTTAGAGGTCTGAAAAAGATAAGGAGGAAGTGTTCAAGATATAAAAATTGCTTTGAGAATTAGATTTTGGAAGGAGGTAAAACTGAACATCAGAATGACAATTAAAGGGGTGGCAACCTTACTGCCAGAGTTAAGCTTCTCAAGAGAGCACATGACAAGGGCCCAGATAACAGCAAGCACTGATAGAACGTGTTAGGGATGATGTGCCATGTTCATCTTGCAGTGGGCTGTAGGAGTTTGAAAATCCATCAAGTTATCTACCAGATTTTCCACGTCCTGATCTGCAAGACAGGTTAAGAACAGCCTCAGGATGCCCACAACTTTCTTTTCTTTATAGAGATGACCTTGACTTTCAAGTTGCTAAACTAGATACCTTGTTGTATCATTGTAACCCATATTTACTCCTCAGATAAAAACAAGCAATGGTGGTGGCTACAGGCTGTAGAAATTTTGGAAGAACAATGCAAGGAATTGTTGAGTTCTTCCCACCTAACAGCCCCACCTCAGTCTCAACTTTTTTCAGTTCATCACCTTTAGTTCCCATGGGGCAATGTCCCCAGAGCACAGCTGCTTTCTCAGTTTACAATGTTCTTAATGTCACAGTAATATTTTCACAGCACACCCCAGACAAAAAGAAATACCTACTAGTTCCATTAATTAAGTAAAGTCTAGTTACTTGTAAGTCCTTAAGGCTTCACAATGTAGGGCCTGTTGAGCATAACAAAACTTCTCAACAGTTGTGAATCAGATCAAACTCTGCTACCTTCATTTCTCGTCCCTCAATAATGTTTATGCATTTCCTGCTTTTTTTTTTTTTTTTTTTTTCCTTTAGAGACAGGGTCTCAGTGAGTTGTTTAGCACCTCACCACTGCTGAGGCTGGCTTTGAATTCATGAACCTCCTGTCTCAGCCTCATTTCCTGTTTTTTATCATAGAAAACCTAGCTGTGTAAAGATATGATGTGATTAAATGGAACACAGAAATACAAAGTTAAAACTGTTTATAGTTAATATAGTATCCAAAAGACATTATTTTGTTTTCCTTGAAATTTTACAATATTTGGTTATGTTCCTATATACCTGCTATGGTACCCCATGATGCCTCAATACCAATTTGACAACTATGCACTAACATCCAAATTAGAAGCCCAAGACCCAGACTTCCAGTGCTTGCAGTGGAACCTTCTAGTCATGTCTTATTGAGGAAAGTCTTTTAATTATTGTGACATTCAATTTCTACATTTTAAAAATAGAGATGATTATTTTTACCTCCAAAGAGGAATACATTACTCTATAAGAGGTAATGAAAGATACAGAATGTCCTCTTAAAGGTATATTGGTCTAGTGTGGTGAATTTTAAAAAGTTTTGTCTTTATATATAAAGAATGTTCTCTTAAGGGTATATTGGTCTAGTGTGGTGAATTTCAAAAAGTTTTGTCTTTATACATAAAATTCTTTCTTCAAGCTAAACATCACTAGGAGGCAAAACATATGAGATTAAACTAGAGATATTCCAGTTGAAAAAGACAGGCTGGTCATTCTCCTTGGACTCGACTCTACCTTATCATTCTCTGCTCTGTTTTCCAAAGAGCACAGACTCCCACTATAAAACACAGGTTTCTCAGGATGTCTTGCAAATTGGCTTCCCACAGGGCTCCTCTTGTGGGTTACTTACTGTAAAGGAAATCCTGGGTGTTTTACCCACTCTACCTTCTAGCATCTTCAGGAGTCATCGTTTCTGTCCCCCATGAAAGTTCCTCCTATAAAGCTTCCCATTTCTATCATGTGGCCTCAGCTTCTCATTTCCCCTCTAACCCTACAGGTCATGGTGACTTCCTGTGTTAGCTTATCTTGGGATTGCTTCAACCTTTCCAGGCTGCTCTTTCAAGGTTTTCCAACTGTAGATAATGTTCTTCATTAAATTCCCTACAGTATATTTCTTCTTTTGGTTCTATTTTCTTGACTGGACCCTGACTGAATGGCCTTCAGCCCTGTCTCCCGGGCTCAAGTTTACTGGCATGAGCTTCCTTAGGTACACCTGAAAAACCAGTAAAGGACATTCCCCACTCTGTTAGTAAAGAGTGGTATGATCTTGGGCAAATAATCTCTGAGCCCCTTTTCATTCCTCCATTCAAGTCAGATTCACCTTTATTTTTTCATGATAAATGAAAAACATTTTGGACTAAAGTTTCACATTGAGCTTTCATTTCTATCTCAAGCTTTTGTGCATTTGGATGAAGCAGACAGTAGATACAGAAATAGAAATAGGTATAAGTTTCCCAGAGTTGTAAAATATATGCCTCCTTTATCCCCCATAACCTAGCCTATCCTAAAAGACAGGAAATGCCATAGTTTCTTTTAAACTATAAGATTAAATGAGAATTAATGGGCTTCTCTCCATTGTAGCAAAGTTATAACAGATCTTGGTTATAGCTGCTAATTCATGTCATTTCTTAACAGATCTTGATGTTTATACTAAGCGATCTGCACTGGTATTGTACCCATTCCTTCTTGTGTTGTGGTTTCAGCATTTCCACAGTGGTTTTAGGCAGTCCTAATCCAAATTTTAGGTTCATGTACTCAGAGATAATTACCTTTGGTTGCAAGGAGGATGCATACATACAACAGAAGATGGAATTAGACAATTATGGTTTGACAATTGCTGCTCCAAATAGAAAAGTTGAAATGTATATGTTTGTAAATTATTGTGGCCAAGTGTATATATTTTAGGTTTTGTTTTTTCTCAGTTAAAAAAAAAAAGTTTAGGCTTCTCTTTCTGAGTTGCTATAAAATCAACTGTGTCTGGTGAAAAGAAGACATTTGGGTCAATGTTACCACCACACATAGTCTGACTCAAGATAGAGAGGATTGATTAAGCAAATTATCACATTATGGATACTGTTGTGGTTGCCTCTTTATTTATTAGCTGGCCTATTGACTATTACTTATTTGGAGGGGAGTAGGATTGAATCATTTTTATCATGCATTCCCAGTGTTGACACAATATGTGGCAAATGGGAGGTTTTCAAACACATGATATGAATTAATGGATAAATTTAAGGCTGGAACTAGGCCAACTGGTGCCCTCAGCACAGTCCAAAAATGGTGCCATCTGAGACCTCCTATTGCTTAATATAAAGAGCTTAAGGATGGCTTACAGTCAGCTACAGTCAGTTTTTCTTGGAAGAAACACTTTCAAGCTATGAAAAAAGAAAGTGGTATCTGACAACACTTTCAACCACCTTTTTTTTTTTTCTTTTCTCCCCCTCCCTCCCCTCTTGCTCCCTACCTTACCCTCCCTTCCCTTGACCATTCTAGTGTTCCTCTAATCCTCCTATGTACCCCCATCCAACAATACTTTGAAATAGCCTCCTTATATAAGAGAGAACATTTGGTACTTGGATTTTTGAGACTGAACACTTTCAAACAAAACTTTTAAATTATGCCACTCATAATGATGCAAACCAAAACAACAGACAAAGATAATACCAAAAAATTAGACTCAAGTCAAGGTACATGGCAAAAGACTCACATGTATGATGGCTGGAATCAGGGGACCTCCTCCCTAGCGCCCTTTCCCTTGTTGTGCCTACTTTTCTTGCTTTGTGGTTAGTCCAAGGCTCAATGAATGGTGAAAGTGCAGAGCTGACTGATATTAGAGAATGTTGTCTTTCTGTGTTCTCCTTCTGCTTTTCCTAAAATACTATAAGCCTCAGTCCCCAGTGCCATCTCAAGACTTTTCTTGCTCATGTATCAACCTGTGGTGGGCTTCTTTTCCTAATTCTATGACCTCATGCCTGACCTGAGTTCTTCATGTTCTAGCACTTTGCAATCCTAGTCTCAGGAATTTGCCTCTCAACATTCATCTTCTGTGGTCATCTATTCAGTCATTGTCATTGGCTAATGTGTACAGCACTTTTTGACAAATGTGATGGACTTGGGATATAAAAAAAAAGGACAAAGCTTCCTCCTTTGGAACACAGCTATTGTCTGATTTGGTGGCTAATGCACAGACCTCTAATACTTTCTAAGTCCCCATCCCTTCACATTTTATTAACAGTCAAGAGTGGATCTTTATAACTCCATTATTCTTTGACTAAAATATTTAAATAGTAACAAATCAACAAGTCCAAATCTGTATATAGAATAAATGGGTATTTCCAAATGATTGAAAGTTTATCACAAGTCATAAGTAAGCGGGTAAGACAAAGCTGGCATCCTGGGGAGAGGAGAAGGTGCATTGTGAATGATACAGATAAATAAGAGCCAAGGAATGGGACATCCTCCTGAAGTCTCCTCCACAACCAGCTATATCACATTTTAACACTATCCCTTACTCTTCCTCAAGCCTTTGCTTTTAGGACATAAAGAAGTATAGATAGAAAGGTAGTTCCTATGATCTTTACCTCATTCTCCTTCACCATTCCCCACAGATAACCTTTATAATTCAGTGTTAACCATTCCCATGTGTTTTTTTATTTTCCTATATATTTATTCCTATATATTTTCATCTTAGTAAGTAAAAAACTTACAGTTACTTATCTAAGTAACCCAAAATTATAATTATACAAGCTATAGTCCTTATTTGTGTTTTAAGTCATGTATAAATGTCAGATATATATTATATAAATATAATATATATAAATTTCTACAACTTACTTTTTGTGCTTTATATTCTTAAAAATTTATCCTTGTTGACAAATATTTATTTATTTTATTCCTCTCTACTTCTCTAAAGTATTCCACAGTATGACTATATCTCAATAAATTCACCCATTCATCTGCAAGTGAACATTTAGGTTGATTCCAATTTTTCATCACCACCAGAATTGTTTAAATAAATACATATTCATATATATACATACATACATATACATATATATGTGCAGAAGTGAAATTTATGGATATTGAAAGATATGTACATATTCAGCCTCAGAAGACATTGTCAAAATATCACCAAAAGTTTTTTGACTTCCCCATTAATAGCATATGAAAGTTTCCACTTCTTGGTGTTGGGTGTCGGGGTACATAGGAGGATCAGAGAAACACTAGAATGGTCAAAGGGGAGGGATGGGAAGGGAGGGAGCAAGGGGGGATGGAGGGGACAAAAAGAAAAGGTGGTATAATAAGATGGATATCATTATCCTAAATGCATGATTGAGGACTTGAATAGTATGAATATACTTTGTATACAAACAGTGTTATGTAAAAAGAGGCTCTATGTGTGTATTATGAATTGTAACGCATACTACTATTACAAATACAACAACTTTGAATAAAAAAAGAAAGAAAGAAAGAAAAGAAATAATACTCCATAAGAATATGAGGAAGGACCAAGAATATTCATTCTACTTAATTTGTTTAGTAACTTTCATGAGCCAAACCATCTTTGGTTCCTTTGAAAATAAAAAATCATGACTCAAAAAAAAAAAAAAAAAAAAAAGAAAGAAAGAAAGTTTCCACTTCTCCACATCCTAGTAACATTTGATAATATGAAAGTTTTCAATTCTTGACAATCTAATGGTTGTAGGATAATACTTCTCCTTTGTTTTTTATTTATACTCACTGATCATTTGTAAAGTAGCACATCTTTTCTTGAGTTTATTGTTTGTTCCTCTCCTGTGAATTCAATAGTATATCCTTCATATGTTGTTTCATTTATTGTTTTTCTGTTGACTTGTAAGTATTCTTTATATTTCCTATGTAATAATATCTTGCTGGCTATGTGCATTTTAAATAACTATTGTTTCTCCTTTAACTTTTTATGAGGTTTATGTTTATTTAGAACTTTTTCACTTCAATGTAGTCATATTTGCCAATATTTACTTTATAGATTGGAAGTGTCCTTTCTCACTAAGAGATCCTCCCTGTATTTGCTTCTAAAAATCACCTGTGTCTTTGTAAAATGTGACACAGGAATCTAATTTCTTTTTTCTATATCAAAAATTTTCATGAAACTATTATGTTTACCACTTTACAATTCTGTCTCTATCATTAAAAGTATTTTTTCCACATAATTGTAGCATATTCTAAAGGAAATATTCTCTTTTTAGTTAGTTACCTTTTGGATAGAAGTAATAAGAAAAAAAGTGTGTGTGTGTGTGTGTGTGTGTGTGTGTGTGTGTGTGTGTAATTCCAGCAGCATTGAACTCCTGGAAATGTTGCTTTTAAAATATCACTATGAGCCTGAATGTGGTGGCACATGCTTGGAATCCCAGCTGCTCCAGAATCTGTGGCAGGAGGATCACAAGTTTAAAGACCTAACTTAGATAGGCCCTAATCAACTTAGCGGGAACCCTGCATTCAATCCCCAATATAAAAAAAATAAAGTTAAAAAAGTATTTACTATGAAATAGTCCTGAACTAGAAAGCAAAGGTTTAAGAAAAGAATATTAAAGATGCTGAGCCCCTTAGGTATTACCAGGCTACAGAGGGCATCCCCAGCCACTCCTTGAACCTAGGGCCACTCTGGTACAACTAGTCTCCATCTTTTGCCATAGGCAAACCTCATCTTTAGCCTGAACTTTTCTTTGGCCCACAACCCACAAGCCCACAAAAGTCTCCAGATTAGCACTGTGGGAGCAAATTAAGAAGGAGCATTTTGAAGCTGTTTTTATGGTTGCCTCCATCTGCAGGGTGATGTCTGTTGTCCATCACCCCACTGTCTTCAGGATGACAGCTCACTATAGTGTTTCACTGAGGAAGGGCAACATTTACTGGAGGGACTGTCTTCTTCTGGAACATAATGGATCATCCATCAGGGAGAGAAAAATGACCTAGTACAAACTATTCACCAAGCCCAGGTTCCCAGCAAGCATTTCTGAGGATGCCAATGGTCTCAGCACAGATGAGCAATACTGAATCATCTCATATAATAGAGGGGCTGCTTATGCAAGCAGAAGGAGTCTGCAAAATTTCTGTTTAAAAAAAAAATTCTGAGTGTAGGTTATAAGAACGCACATATGAAAGCAGTAATTCCTCTTTCATTTTTTTTTAACTTTAACACTCCTATAATTTTAAAAGAATTTAATGGATTTTTATTTTCAAGACCTGGAAAAACAAAAGTCCTCTTAAGCTGAGAGCAAATGCTTCAAGTGTTTGCCTGAAGCCATTCTTTTTATTGGGGGAGTTACAGCCCCTTGAGAAGAAGGGATTTATAATGGAAAAAATGAGACAGCATCAACCATAACAGAGCTCAGAAAATAAATAATAAAAACCCTGTTAATGCCTGACATTTTATGCTTCTAAAGAAAACCCCTGCCTTTTATCTGAAATAAGACAGTTGTTTAGGAAGTCGATAAAGACCAGGCTGACCTCCCTGCAGTGGATCATTCCTTTTTGAATATTCCTCAGACAAAAGACCAAGCATTTTATGAGAAAGACAGCATATATTTAAAATGGTCCTTTGACTTACTTTACCATTATTGCCCTTTAGGAAAAATGGTCCCTTGATGGATGCTAGATTTTGCTTACTTTCAATACCCCTTATAATGCAGTAGAAACCCTTTTAGTAAAGTCTCCAGTGAGGGGAGGACCATGCTTTTCCAGCTGAATTCAACAGTGTAAGGAGGAAAAAGCACAGTTGCCAGGACCCAGGTCTTCCCACAGTCAGTAGAATTCTTCCACGAGGGCAAAGTGACAGTACTTTTGAAAACAGTAAGTGGAAATAAGTACAAAATTAATATTCTCATAGAACTGGTTCCAAGGACATGGCAGCACATGTGGTGCCACACTGTTCTCAAAGAATTCCTAGGGCATGATGGACCATGCCTATAATCCCAGTGATTGAAAGGCTATGGGAGGAGAATCACAACTTCAAGGCCATTCTCAGCAGTTTATCGAGGCTCGAAGCAACTCAGGAGATCCTGTCTCAAAATAAAATAATAAAAATGGGTGGAGATGTGGCTCAGTGATAAAGCAT
Organism: Tamias sibiricus; assembly: GCA_025594165.1. Classification (NCBI taxonomy): domain Eukaryota; kingdom Metazoa; phylum Chordata; class Mammalia; order Rodentia; family Sciuridae; genus Tamias; species Tamias sibiricus. The sequence continues at coordinate 133,147,731 of CM046662.1, forward strand.
TCCCTGGGTTCAATCCCTGGTACCAAAAAGAAAAAGGGGAAAAAAATAAATTCCTACTCAAAGGAGATAGAGTCAGCATTGAATATGATTACATGATTGCTGACATCACTAAAACCCGATGTGTCAGCTAAGCCACTAGGCTTAGATCTTCACAGGCATTATGTCCTATAACCCACACCTCAACCCCTGTGAAACAGAGACTACTAGAACCACGTTTGAAAGTTATGATGGCACCTCATCTGGGAACAGGGAATGCAGAAGTTCTCTATGGCAAATCCAGGTCCACAGGATGGAATGTATACTGGTGCAAATTTTAATTTACACCAGTATACTGCACCCTTGCCAGTTTTAATTTAAATGTGATAATACCAACAATGACAGTTGGTTTTTAAATCTTCACTTTTTCTTAGTAAACTATAGTGAGTAATATAAAATCAGTCATGAGCTGCCTAATGACAAGCACACACTGAGAAATATGTTGTTAGGTGATTTCATCATTGTGTGAACTATTAGAGCTTACTAACCTACAGGATGGTGCAGCCTACCATGCCCCTAGGTCATATGGTATAGTCTATTGCTCCTAGCTACAAACATACTGCAAGGTACTGTACTGAATTCTGTAGACAACTGTAACACTATGGCAAGTATTTGTGTTGTTAAACATATAAATAGTATAGGGGAAATGCAATATAAAAGATTAAAAATGGTGTACCTGTGTGGGACATGCCCATGCATGGAGCTTGCAGGACTAGAAGTTGCTCTGGCTGAGTCAGTGAGTGAATAGAACTCAAATGAAGGCCTGGGACGTTACTGTAAGTAACTGGACTTGCAAACACTGTATACTTAAGCTACCCTAAACATTTTTAAATTTTTTATTCAATAATAAAAGTTATAACTTTTTTACTTTATTAAATTTTAATTTTTAACTTTTTGACTCTTATGAAAACAGTTTAAAATACATCCTATAGTTGTACAAAAATATTTACTTTCTTTAATTCTTATTCTGTAAACTATTTTTTTTTATTTCTTATATATTTTTGTTGAAAACTAAGACACAAAGACACACAATAGCCTTGGCCCATACAGGGTCAAGATTTTTGATATCACTGTCTTCCACTTCCACATCTGTCTGACTAAATGGAACTCAGGGCAATAACACACTCTATGATAACCACGGAATAAATCCTAAATGACTTACCTATGACTGTGCTATAATTAGCTTTCTAAAAAATAAGCTCAAGTACACTCTAAAATCTATAGTTAATACATACTCCAGTAACAGTCAACTCTTATCAAGCTTCCTTTATTATACATAATTGTGTGTGCTGTACTTTAATACAACTGGCAGTATGCAGGATTTGCTAATACCAGAATCACCACAAACACAAGAAATTCAGTGCACTACAACATTATGGCATATACAACATCACTAAATCAAGGAACCTTTCAGCTCAATTATAATCTATGGGACCATCACAATATATGCAGAGCATTGTTGAACAAAGCATCATTTTGTGGCATAATCATATATTGAAACCTCACAATGCTTACAGGGCTCACACTAGGGCATTCTAAGAAAATTTTCATAGAATGTGTCTAATAAGCACCATCTCTTAGAAATATCCAAGACAAGCTGACATTACCCTGATTTTTACTCAAATAAATCCACAGTAATAATAAGATGATGGCAATGTGTATTTTGATAATAAGGTGGCATCAGCAGCTGTCTTATCATTCACAAAAGAATGTCCTATTATATCATCCTCTTTCTTTTATAACTTAGGTGTTTCTCTACCTTATAAACATTTTTCACCAACCTGAGTTGGTAGTTTTCTAAAACTAGAACTTGGTGCACAATCACATTTAAACCCTGGTGTTGCTATGTTTAGAAATTGTTTGGACACATAACTAGTCCTACTTGCATCTAGCTACTTTTTGTACTCATCTTGTTTCTCTATTAGATTTAAGCTCTTTGATAGTGAACAACATGTTTTATACATTACTGAGCTTTGGACAGTTGCTGGGTCTCAAGAAAGGTGCTCAACCATTTAAAAGGTAATTGCTCAGGAAATATTTGCTGCAATGAGAAAACCTAGCAGTTTTAAAATTATTGTGCTAGCATTTCAGTAATATTTGCATCATCAGGCCAAGAATATAGGTTGAAAGGATATATCTTTTTCCCTTTCTCACTCTACTTCAACTCCTCACCTCAGAGGTAACCAATATTACAAGTTCGCATAAACCCTTCAGCCATTTATCTGTATATTCAACTAGACATATGTATGATAACATCAATTAAGATAGTAAAAAGTTGCCAGGCGCGGTGGCGCACGCCTGTAATCCCAGCACTTTGGGAGGCTGAGGCAGGAGGATCGCGAGTTCAAAGCCAGCCTCAGCAATGGCAAGGCACTTAGCAACTCAGTGAGACCCTGTCTCTAAATAAAATACAAAAAAGGGCTGGGGATGTGACCCAGTGGACGAGTGCCCCTGAGTTCAATCCCCGGCACCACAAAAAAATAAAAAGATAGTAAAAAGTATTGAGTAATCACTATGTGCCTTGCTTTGTGCTAATTACTTTACATTTTTTACTTAAATTTTGTATAACAGCCCTATACATTCCATAGTATCAACACTTTCATTTTACAAGTAAGTACAGTGATATGTTGCTGAAATATTGATGATACATTCTGAGAAGCACATTTTTAGGTGATTTCATAATTGTGTGAACATCATAGAATATACTTACACAAACCTAAGTGATATAGAGTCCTCCCTACCCAGGCTGTATGGTAGAGCCTATTTTCCTAGACTATAAACCTAAACAGCATGTTGCTGTACTGAATACTTTAGGTAACTAAAACACAATGGTAAGCATTTGTGTATCTAAACATACCTAAACATAGAAAAGCTTCAGTTAAATATTAGATGATAGAAAACTTTTTTTTCCAACATAACCTTATAGAACCACTGTCATTCATCATTGGCTGAAATGTTGTTATGTAGGGCATGCTTCTAAATTGAGGTGATGAAAGGTTAGACAATTTGTCTAAAGTACCTCAAAGTAATGAATGACAGAAAGAGAATTCAAGCACAGGCAATCTGATGTGGAGCTCAAGTTCTTTATCATGAGCAGACTGTTTTTAACTATCATAGTTTCCTGCAGTTTTGGTAAAAGTTATAATGGAGTAGGTTTCTAACAACCTTTTAGTCAGAAGAAAACTTAAACATATAACAAAAATGGAAAAAATAATAAAATGATGCCCTAGCTATTTTTGTCCAACTTGAACATTTGTCAACTCACCATGAATTATGTTCCAACTCCTGACACTCCTCATCCTCCCCACCCTGGATTACTTTGAAGTAAACTCTTAGACATCATACCATTCCATACACATTCATTTTAGTACAGATTGATTATGCCACTTTAAAATTTTAGGAATAATCTTTCACTAATAAGTGTTCAAATGTCTCTGATTTTGTCATAATTATTTTTTATAGATTGTGTAAATGTTCATCTCAATAAGGTACATGTCATCCAACTGGTGAATGTGACTCTTATATGTCTTTAAACTATAAGTTCTTTCTTCCTCTTACTTTTGTCAACTTCAGTGTATTTGTTGAAGAAACTGGCTTTTTGACCCTACAGTACCTCCCAATGCAGATTTTGATGACTTCATTCCTCTGGTGCTATGTTATATTCTTATTTGTCTTTTATTTCCTGTAAATCGTCAACTAGATTTAAAGTCTTGAATACATGTTCGATGGTCAAGAATACTTCACAGATGGCTTAGTCTTCTACCAAGAAGCACATAATTTCTGATTGTCATCTTTGTTATCATGTTAGCAGCCACTGGTTCTGATTCCCTAAACACTCTTCTATCAGAGGTTACAAAATAGTGATATCATAATTTTATGATACTTTATTCTATAATCACTGAGCCACATCCCAGGCCTTTTTTTTTTTTTTTTTTTTTTGTATTTTATTTAGAGACATGGTCTAAGATCTGAGGGCACAAAATTTCTAGAAAACATAGAGAAAATTTCCTTGACATTGGTTTTGGCAATAGTCTATTGAATCTGACATTAACAGCACAGGACTGGACATAAATCCAAAGAAGATAAAGTAATTGTACCAAAAAGATATTTTCACTCCTATGTTTATAGAAGCCTATTCAGATAAACTATCATATTAACCTAGATGTCCTCCAGTAGGTTAACTGAATACACACACGCACACACACACACACACACACACATACACACACATTATTCAGCAAAAAAATCGATGTATTCTTACCATTTGTAGCAACATGGGTAGAACTGGAGTTTATTATATTAAGTGAAAAAGCCAAACACAGAAATATAAATACCACATATTCTCACTTATTTGTGGAAACTAGTAAGTCAGAATTGTAGAAAAAAATGGAATGGAATAGTGGTCACTAGAGTCTAGGAAGGGCAGCAAGCAGTGAGGATGGAGAGAAATTCAATTAGGGGCACTCAAAGACAGACAGGAGGGATTAGTTGTGGTTTTTCTATAGCACAGAAGGTAACCATTGGTTAAAGCAATCTATGATATACTACAAAATGACTAAAGAGTACAAGATTCCCAACACATGGAAATGATTAACATTTGAAGAGATAGAAATGCTTATTAAGATTATTTGATTCTTACACATTGAATACATGAGTCAAATTATTATAATAAACATGTACAAATATTATGCCTCACTTTTAAAAAGTGGCACTATATCAAACTAAAACATTTTTGTACAACTAAGAAACAATCAACAAAATGAAAAGCAACCTACAGAATAGGGAGAAAATATTTGTGAACCACATATTAAAAAGAGGTTAATATCTAAAATTACAAAAACAGTTCATATAACTCAATAGGGAAAAAAAACTAAATAATCCAATTTAAAAATGATCCAAACAGACATTTTTGGAAAGAAGATATACAAGCAGCTAACTGGTATATGAAGAGATGCTCGTGATCACTAATCCTCTTAAAATTAAAGTCAAAACCACAATGAGGTATCACTTCACATCTATTAGGATGACTACCACGAAAACGACAAAAGACAAGTGCTGGTGAGGATGTAGAAAAAAAAGGAACACTTGTACACAATTGGTGAGAATGTAAATTGGTAGGGCCTTTGTGGAAAACAGTGTGGAGGTTCCTCTTTCTGTTAAATCAAAATAAAACCACCATGTGACCCAGCAGTCCCACTTCTAGGTATGTACATGAAAGAAACAATATCAGTATTTTAAAGAGAGATGTTCACACCATGTTCACTTCAGTGCACTTCACAGTAGCCAAGACATGGAAACATGATGCCTTCAGCAAAGATCACCTTCTACCCCAACTTCCCTCAAAGGTACAGGAAGACTCATTGAAACATTGAATGGAAATAGCAGAATCCCTCTCGTCCAGTGCAGAGATGGAAGTGTTATTTATTGAAAAAACACTGTTTCCATAGTTTATTAATTCCAAAAAGCATACAGGTGGTCAATATTAATGTTAGGGAAGAAGAAAAATAAAAATAAGTTCTTGCTTTTGAAAGACTACTTTTTCTTAAGGGAGAAGTACCTTGGCTTGCCCCCACCATAGGTCTGTTAAAATTCCCCAACTTACAAATGTTTGATCTAGGAGCTTTGAGCTCCTCACATAAAAGTCTCTCTGTATGAAAAAAAAAAAAAAAAAAAAAAAAAAAAATCAAGGCTAAGAAATGCAAAGCTACTTAGATATTGTGCACCACGAGAAAAAGCAAAAGAATTTTGCACTCACATTTGCAGTCATATTTAACAGGTTTAATTTATTGATTTCTTTAAAAATCAGCAACTCCCTTATGATTTGCATTTTATTAAATTAAAATGTATTTTGCTTCACACACTGAATGTTGCATATACTCCAAACATAAAAAAAATGTTGATTTCAGAGATGTCAATAGACAGAAAATGTTTTCATCAAAAATAGGTATATAGAGTCCTGGGGACCTACACTCAAGTGGGGACAGCCCCAGGTCAGTCCCGCTGACCTTCACCATAGCACGGCCAAGCTCAGGTCAGTCCTGCTGACCTCCCCTTGTGTGCGAGCAGGCTCCAGTCAGTCCCGCCCACCTCCACCCCAGAGCCTGAGACCCAAGGACAGACCTGCCCAACTCTGCTTCAGAACAGGCGAGGCAAAGACAGTCCCAGTAAACTACACTGGAGTGCAGCCAGACCCAGGTCAGTTCTGCTGCCCCCCACCCTAGTGTGGCCAGGCTTAGGTCAGTCCCGCCCACCTCCACCCTAGAACGGCCAGCCCCAGGTCAATCCCGTTGACATCCATTTGAGTGTGGCCAGGCTCAGGGCAGTTCTGCCAACCTCCACCCAAGCGCAGGCAGGCCCAGGTTAGCCCAGCCCACACCCGCGGAGCTCAGGCAGGCCTAGGACAGCTTCACTGACCTCTGTTCAGAGGAACAACTCTTCCAACCAGTAGACCACTACAAGAGCTCAGATTCAACCAGTTCCGGCCACGCCAACCTGAGTGGGACCCAGCCCCAAGTAGCATACTTCAAGAAACACCGGCAGGTTCTGAAAGCCCAACATTAAGGGGCGGCACAAACAACCTGCATGGATATTATAAGAATATAGGGTAGAAACTGTAATATATCAGATCTACACTGCAAGTAAGAAAGGCAAATAGACAACATGAAAAAACAAGGGAGGAAAGTACCCCAAACAAACCAGGATACTACAATAACAGAACCCATGCTCAGAGAAGTTGATGAAATGTCAGACAAGGCGTTGAGAAGGTTCATAATTAAAATCATCTGTGAATTAAAGAATGACCTAAATGAGCAAATACAGGCAAAAATTGACCACTACAACAAATATATAAGAGAGAAAACAAATACAGGTAGCAAAAGATTACTTCAAAAAAGAGACAGACACCCTGGGGGAAAAAAAAGTCAGAAATCCTTGAAATGAAGGAAACAATTAACCAAATAAAAAATTCAATACAAGGCTCACCAACAGACTAAACCAACTGGAAGAAAAACAGACAATGAAGACAGTGAAGATAAGTGAAGATAGTAAGAAACCATGAACAGAACATCCAAGAATTATGGGACAACAGCAAAAGAACAAATCTAAGAGTAATTGGGGTAGAGGAAGGCACAGAGTTTCAAACCAAAGGAATACACAATCTCTTCAGTTAGATAATATCAGAAAATTTCCCAAGCATGAAGAATGAATTGGAAAACCAAATACAAGAGGCTTATAGGACACCAAATGTACAGAATTACAACAGATCTACACCAAGACACATGATAATGAAAATGCCTAGCATACCGAATAAGGATAGAATTTTAAAAGCCTCAAGAGAAGAATCAGATCACATATAGGGGGAGACCAATTTGTACCATGGCAGATTTTTCAACTCAGCCACTCAAAGGTAGGAGATCATGGAACAACATATACCAAGCTCTGAAAGAAAAGGGATGCCAACCAAGAATCTTATACCCATCAAAATTAAGCTTTAGATTTGAGGACAAAATAAAAACCTTCCATGATAAACAAAAGTTAAAAAAATTTACAACTAGAAAGCCAGCACTACAAAACATCCTTGGCAAAATATTCCATGAAGAGGAAATGAAAAACAATGATAAAAATCAGCAGAGGGAGATATTACACTAAAGGAAGAAACAATTAGAGGAGAAACCATGTCAAGGTAAATACCAAAAATAAACAAAAATGGCTGGGAATACAAAACATGTCTCAATAATAACTCTGAATGTTAATGGCCTAAACTCACCAATCAAAAATACATAGACTAGCAGATTGGATCAAAAAAACAGACCCAACAATATGCTGCCTCCAAGAGACTCATCTCTTTGGAAAAGACATCCACACGCTGAGGGTGAAAGGTTGGGAGAAATCCTACCACTCACATGGACTGAGGAAACAAGCAGGGGTTTCCATTGTCATATCAAATAAAGTAGACTTCAAGCTAAAGTCAATCAAAAGAGATAAAGAAGGACAGTACATACTGCTCAAGGGAACAATACACCAACAAGACTTAACAATTATAAACATGTATGCCCCAAACAATTGAGCATCCATGTTCATCAAACTCTTCTCAAGTTCAATAGTCAAATTGACCACAACACAATGATCCTAGGAGACTTTAACACACCCCTTTCCACCACTGGATATATCTTCCAAATAAAAGCTGAACAAAGAAACTATAGAACTCAAAAATACAATAAACAACTTAGACTTAACTGACTTATATAGAATATTTCATCCTTCAACAAGCAAATACACTTCTTCTCAGCAGCACATGGATCCTTCTCTAAAATAGACCATATACTATGCCAAAAAAACAACTCTTAGCAAATATAAAAAAATAGACATACTACCTTGCATTTTATCAGACCATAATGGAATGAAATTAGGAATCAACGGTAAAATAAGAAATAAAAGCTACTCCAACACCAGGAGACTAAATAATATGCTACTGAATGAATAAGGGGTTGCAGATGACATCAAAGAGGAGATTTAAAAATTCTTAGAGGTGAATTAGAACACAGACACAACATATTGAAATCTCTGGGACACTATGAAGGCAGTTCTAAGAGGAAAATTCATTGCATTGAGTTCATTCCTCAAAAGAAGAAGAAGTCAACAAATAAAAGATTTAACATTACATCTCAAAGCTCTAGAAAAAGAACAATGCAACATCAAAAGTGGCAGAATACAGGAAATAATTAAAATCAGAGCTGAAATCAATGAAATTGAAACAAAAGAAACAATTGAAAAACTTAACAAAACAAAAAGTTGGTTCTTTGAAAAAATAAATAAAATGGACAGACCTTTAGCCAGGCTAACAAAGAGAAGGAGAGAGAAAACTCAAATTACTAACATATGCGATGAAAAAGGAAATATCACAACTGACACTATGGAAATACAGGAAATAATTTGAAATTATTTTGAAAACTTGTACTCCAACAAAATACAAAACACTGAAGGCATCGACAAATTTCTAGAGTCGTATGATCTGCCCAAATTAAAGCAGGATGATATACACAATTTATTTTTTTCAAATTTATTTTTTATTCTAACTTGTTAGAAATGATAGCAGAATGTATTACATTTCATATTATACTTGTAGAGCACATTTTTATATATCTCTGGTTGTATACAAAGTATATTCACACCATTCTTGACTTCATACATGCACTTAGGATAATGACATCCATCCCATTCTACCATTTACCAAAAAAATTCCACCAGAAAACTTCTAGAACTCATAAATGAATTCAGCAAAGTAGCAGGATACAAAATCAACACTCACAAATCTATGACATTTCTATATATCAGTGACAAATCCTTTGAAAGGGAAATGAGGAAAACTACCCTGTTTACAATAGCATCAAAAAAAAAATACTTGGGGATCAACTTAACCAAAGACATGAAAGACCTCTATAATGAAAACTACAGAACACTAAAGAAAGAAATTATGGAAGACCTTAGAAGATGGAAAGATCTACCTTGCTCTTGGACAGGTAGAACTAATATTGTCAAAATTACCATACTACCAAAACCACTATACAGATTTAATGCAATGCCAATCAAAATCCCAATGACATTCCTCATAGAAATAGAAAAAGCAGTCATGAAATTCATCTGTAAAAATAAGAGATCCAGAATAGGTAAAGCAATCCTTAGCAAGAGGAGTGAAGCAGGTGGCATCACTATACCAGACCTTAAATTATACTACAGAGCAATAGTAACAAAACCAGTATGGTATTGGCACCAAAATAGACTGGTAGACCAGTGGTACAGAATAGAGGGCACAGAGACTAACACATATAATTTTAGTTATCTTATACTAGACAAAGGTGCTAAAAATGTACATTGGAGAAAAGATAGCCTCTTCAACAATTGGTGCTGGGATAACTGGAAATCCACATGCAAGTAAATGAAATTAAACCTCTACCTCTCACCATGCACAAAATTCAACTCAAAGGGGATCAAGGATCTAGGAATTAGACCAGAGACACTACACCTAATAGAAGAAAAAGTAAGCTCTAATCTCCAACATTGTAAGCTGCCTGTCATGGCCAGCCACAGCGCCGCGGGAGGAAAACTCGGAGGCAGAGTAAAGCTATTACTACTTTTACTTCTACTTTCTTAGGGAGAGCTTAGAGAGAGAAAGATTTTTCTTCTTCTTAGAAAGAGCTTAGAGAGAAAGATTAGAGAGAGATTAGAGAGAGCTTTCTTCTTTCTTCTTTCTTCTTTTCTTCTTAGCTTAGAGAGAAAGAAAGATAAAGAAAGCTTAGCTTAGAGAAAGATTATTTTTTAGAGCTTCTTTCTTCTTTCTTCTTTCTTCCTCGGGAGCCTCGGCCTAACTCTGACCAGCAATTACTTCTTCTATCTGGTTTCTCTTCTGTAACCGCTCTGCCTACGTTCTGGCCGCTCTGATTCTTTTCTTCTTCTCCGACCCGAACTCTTCTTCTGACCGACTGAGCAACTGCACGACTGACTGAATGAATTCATTCTTCGTTCTCCTAACTCCAACCGCTTTCACCCAGTTATATACCTTTAGCTTTGCGGGTGCCTCACGTGCATTTACAGGTGCGTCACATACATATCAGGTGGAACTTATGGCTTCCAGCTAGCCGCAATAGCCCTTCCTAATTGGGGCTCCTTCACAACATGTTGGATTAGGCCCCAAGTTCCTTAATAAGACTCCTGTAGCACAAGAATTAATATCAAGAATCAATAAACGGGATGGATTCAAACTCAAAAGCTTCTTCTCAGCAAAAGAAACAATCAGTGAGGTGAATAGACAGCCTACTAATTGGGAACAAACTTTTACCACATGCATATCAGATACAGCACTAATCTCTCGAATATATAAAGAACTCAAAAATCTTAACACCAAAGAAACAAATAACCCAATCAATAAATGGGCCAAGGAACTGAACAGACACTTCTCAGAAGAAGATATACAATCAATCAATACATGAAAAAATGTTCAACATCTCTGGCTATTTGAAAAATGCAAATCAAAACCACTCTTAAGATTTCAACTCACACCAAATGTTTTCTCTGATATAAGGAGGCTAGTTCATAGTATTGTTGGATGGGGGTACATAGGAGGATTAGAGGAACACTAGAATGGTCAAAGGGATGGGAGGGTAAGGAAGGGAGCAAGGGGAGAGGGAGGGGGAGAAAAGAAAAAAAAAGAAAAGGTGGTTGAATGAGACGGATATAATTTTCCTAAATACATGATTGAAGACCTGAATTGTACGAATATACTTTGTATACAAACATTTGTATCTAAAAAGATGCTAAATACATGCACTATGAGTTGTACATATTAAAAATTATAAAAATAAAATAAAAAAAATATTAAAAAAAGAAAACAAAAAAATTAAAAAAAAAAAAAAAAAAGATTTCAACTCACACCAGTCAGAATGGCAGCTATTAAGAACACAACAATAAATGCTGGCGAGGATGTCGGGAAAAAGGCACATTCATACATTGTTGGTGGGACTGCAAAATGGTGCAGCCAATATGGAAAGCAGTATGGATATTCCTTGGAAAACTGGGAATGGAACCACCTCATGACCCAGTTATCCCACTCCTCGGTCTATACCCAAAAGATTTAAAAACAGCATACTACAGGGACACAGCCACATCAATGTTTATAGCAGCACAATTCACAATAGCTAAACTGTGGAACCAACCTAGATGCCCTTCAGTAGATGAATGGATAAGAAAAATGTGGTATATATACACAATGGAGTATTACTCAGCAATAAAAGAGAATAAAATCATGGCATTCGCAGGTAAATGGATGAAGTTGGAGAATATAATGCTAAGTGAAGCTGGCCAATCCCAAAAATCCAAATGCCAAATGTTTTCTCTGATATAAGGAGGCCGATTCACAGTCGGGTTGGGACGGGGAGCATGGGAGGATTAGAGGAATACTAGAATTTCCAATGGGGAGGGAGGGGAAGGGAGAAGATGAAAGGGTGAAGAAGAAAAAAAAAAGATGGTAGAATAAGATGGATATCATTACCCCAAGTGCATGTATGAAGTCATGAATGGTGTGGATATACTTTGTATACAACCAGAGATATGTAAAAGTGTGCTCTATAAGTACAATATGAAATGTAATACATTCTGCTGTCATTTATAACAACTTAGAATGAAAAAAAATAGGTATATAAGCAAGCATGTTTCAAAATCTTATATGAAATTGCCTTAAGCTTCTGCCAAACATTTCAGTAGAAAATAAAATTTATGTTGTGTTCTATTTTTATTTTTTGTAATCTGTCTTAAAAGAGGGGACAGCTACACAAGCTTCCTCTAAAGTTTTGTTGTTTGTAAAATTTTTTTATGAAAAACATTTGTGAGTCATATATTTGACAAACCTTTTGGACCTTTCAGTTTTCATGCTATTCAAACATACAAGTCAATCTCACTTGAAGTAGTCCCAGATAGCAATTTTATCCACTGAAGTTGAAAAAAGGACTTTTAATACCATTGATTCACATCTTATAATCTCCTGGGATGAAGTTTAGCTCATCAGTTCATCCTCCCCAACTTTTTCTACTGTTGTAGCTCCCTTATTTAGACATGTTTACATTAGAGAGTAATGGTAGAATCTGAATTCAGTGCCAGATGAACTGGAATAATTATTTTCATATATTTCCAATTCATAAGAGTTACCACATGTATCTCCTACTTTATATTCAGCAATCTTACTTTTAGCTCTGGGAAATGGCAAGGAGGTCAGAGTTCCAAGGTCAACAGGTGAGTCAGGGTGCACTAGAGGAGGAAGTAGCCTCTCAGGAATGAGAGCTACTGCTCTTTTTTTTTTTTTTTTTTTTTTTTAACCAATCAAAATAATGTTCTTTGTCAAGAGCTGAAAGATATTGTATGTGCATTTGAGGGTATGTTATTTACCTATTATAATGCATACATATAAATAACATGTTTCTATATATGAAGACTTATTACTCTTTGTTCTAGAGTTCCTACCATTCATATCACAATTTTAAAGGGGAAAATATAATTTCACTGCTCCTGATAAGACCAGTATAAGTTTCTTTGTAATGATAATCTTTCAGAACAATTTTAAATGTGAAAATAATGTATCTTCTACTGATTTCATCCAGCTGGCTTCTAACCCTGTTTGCAGAACTAGATAATTCTACTGGATGAGTTCTCTAGATACTAAGTCTAAATTTTTCTGCTTTCCCCCTAAGATTTTAGATATATGCCCATTGTATTATTGGTCTTCCATGGGCAATCCTACTCGAGGCAACAGTTATTTTGTATCTCACTCACTTGGACTTTGCTCAGTTTCTAAAGAAACCCAGGGCCAAATTCTACCACAGATATGTTCTTCTCACACTGAAGTCAAAAGAGTTCTGTGCAGGCAACCGAGGAAAGTGCAGGGACAAGAGTGCTTTCATCTCTCTTCAGAAGAGAATAGCTCCAGGCCTCTTGTTACCGAGTTCCTCTCCTCTGAAATTCCTGGATTGTTTTCCACTCAAAGGCCAAGCTACTGCTCCTTTAGCTAATGTCAAATGCAGGAACACCACCGCTGCCAAAAAACCAAACCAGAGAATCACAAACTAGCCGACACAGAATTCTCAACAGTATCCATTAACTTGCTGATTCACATGTTACTTATTCCCAGCTTAAAATACAGAAATGTTACGCAATGGGAAACCACAGCACATTTAACCTGAAGCTTTGAAATGTGCACCAATGATAGCAATACATGGAGTCAACACAGGAAATATAAGTTTAGAGCTATGGCAAGCTAGAGAGTTTCTGGAATCACAGCTCCTCCTTTGATGTTCACAGCTATTTAAATCAGCAGAGTAACTGCCATAGAGGAGAAAAAGCAATCAGACTTAGACCAGTGTTGTTCAAGATGGGGTTGCTTTCCTCAGAGGAATTCTTTTCAATTTATTAAATTATCTATCCCTTTAGCAGCAAAGTGTTTCAGAATGTAAGGACTTACGAGAGTGACAAGTAATCTACTGGGACTTAAATCAAAATGCAAACTTAGCTGCTATCTTTAAAACCACATGTCTTTAAATCTCTTGATTGATACCTTTCATCCCAAAAAGAAGTCTTAACTTTCACTGACTTTCACTAGGGAATCACTGAACTCTTTTGGGTTTTATTTACTCCTACTTTGAAATTTAATTGACCTGTTAAAAGTATAATTTGCCATTTAAAAATCATAGTATGCTTCAAAAGCAGTAAATAAATCTTATATGAAAATCATAACACCACATAGAGTAGGAGGGAATAAAAAGTAGATGAAAATATTTTTAAGGAATGCAAATGTAATATTATGATGCTCCTAATTTTTGCTAAGAAACATTTATTCTAAAGCCCTAACCTAATTATCTACCTCTTGTAAGCCATGTATCATGGCCATCCACACAGCAACTTTCTTTGGTATTAAACTTTGGAATTACTTGTTTACACAAGAAAACTCATCTCAGATGTAGCATCTGTTTCTCACTAAGGCTTAGCTTTCACCTAATTCTCCAAATGGGTTGACTGAGGTTCAAGAATGTGAGGTGACTTGCTCAAGAGCACACAGTGAATCCAGGGCAAGCAGCCGTTCTCCCTCGAGGAGTAGATAGATATCTTGGTATAAAAGTCTGCTGGTGCTGAGAACAGTGATACACTTAGATCCACTTGGAAGTCATAGTCCATTGAGTGGTATCGTAATATTTTAAGTGTATTAGCAAGACAGGAAAAGTGCCATGGAATTTAACATGTTCAGCAGGTCTTCTTTATGAAATTATATATTGTGACTCCAGATACAGCCTTACCTAAAATGTTTGAGTATTAGATCTACAGATAATATTATACATTTTGTATAATGCAGCAAGAATGTAGTAAAGAAAAGGAATATTTATGGAGGACACTAAATGGTTAAAAAAAAAAAAGAAAACCTTGAAAAACCTGTTTATATAAACCTATTTCATATGAAGTGTATTTTGCTATTTTGTATGCTATGAAAGACCATTTATAAGTAATTATTCTTGCTTGGATACTTTATTGTTTTTACTAGATAAAGCATTCTACTCATTGCAAATATACACAAATAGTACTTGAGTTCATAATAAATCCCAACAATTATATTTCAAAGAAATTAACTCTTCCAAGATATAAGTACAAATCTACATGTGGGATATTCCCTTCTTATCCATATGGGATAAGACCCCCAGTGGATGCCAGAAATCATGGAAAGCATCAAACTCTATATCACTATGTATTTTCTTATACATGCCTACTTATAATAAACTTAAATGTGTAAATTAGGCAGAATAAGAAATAATAATATCTAATAATAAAGTAGCATTTTAGGACCATTATTAAATAAAACAAGGGTTACTTGAACAGAAGCATTGCAATATCCTGACCATCATCCAGTGATGAACAGGGTAGCATATACAGCATAGACACACTGGAGGAAAAGATGATTAATGTTCCAGGTGAGATAGGACAGGACAATGCAAGATTTTGTCATGCTTCTCAGAAAAACACTGCGCAATTTAAAACTTACAAAATGTCTTTTGGGAATTTTCCATTTAATATTTTTGCGCTACTGATGACTGTGGGTAACAGAATTCACAGAAAGCAAAACTGTGGATAACAGGGAAGAACTATACTCAGCTCAAATAAAATGAAGACTCTTACAATTAAACACTATGCAAATTTACATAATTTCCATCAAAAAAGCATGCATATTTCAATCCTGTTTAATTTTAATCATGACTTGTATTCTTTTATCAATTGTATGTATTCAGAATTGCTTCATTTTCTAATGTACAGTGAATTAAATTATTTAGCCTTTTCTCCCAGTATTTTCTGGAAAATAGTGGAGTATCTATAAGATTTGCTTCAAATGAAGCTTCATATTCACAGAGGTTACTCTCAGACTAATTTTTTCCCCATCAAGCTAAAGTTCAGATGTTTCTACATGATTATAACCATGATTGACTTGGTGATTCCTAATTTTGGCATTGTAACTAAAATATTTTCATCTATTCTAACAGGTATCACATAATTCCCTCAAATACTCCCACCAAAAAAGTGATCAAAATAGCTTTCATTTCATTGTAAATACAAATAAATGAATTATGTTAGATTTTAACATAGGGAAACACAATGCAGGTTTAAGGGGCATACAAAAACTTTCTCTACTCTTTTTTGCAAAATTTAAGTAAAAATAAAATTTTCCAAAATAAAAACTTTAATAAAATAAAGCAAGTTCTATGGTATTTGTAGAAGGAATCAAGTAGTATTAAAAGAAAAATAAATAGGATATGAAAATTAGAAGAAAATAGATGATCCATTGGAGTAACTTTATAAGTTATTCCTAAACTTTATTTAGCATTAAATATTTCTCTTACTCTTCTCAAAGTTTTCTGAAATGTTTTTGATTTATTAAAACAGTCAAAACATCTATAGTGATACAAAATATCAAAAGTATAACCAAGTTTTTCTGAAACACTGGTTTGCAACAAGTGTTCTTCAATCACCTTACAATAATGAACACTTTAGATCATCAACCTTTAGGCAAATCATTCAGCAACATGTATGGAGCACTTACAGTACCCCATATGTTATATAGAGCACTGGGAATGCAATGTGGTAAGGCATGGTTACTCTGCTTGGAGTGCTAACTGCAATGGGGAAAAGTGTAAACGCATGATGAAGACCAGTGCTATGGTTTAGATATGACATGTTCCCCCCAAAACCCATGTGTGAAACAATGCAGGAACATTTAGAGAAGAAATGATTAAATTGTAAGTGTTGTAACCTAATCAGTAGTGGATAAATAGGTCACGGAGAGGTACATTTGGGGTTTAAATTTTGTCCCTGGTAAGCATAGCGTGCACTCTTGCTCTATTTCTGGGCTTGCATATCCTAAGCTTTTTTCCTCTGCCCCACTTCTCTGCCATGATGCTCTGCTTTACCTCAGGCCCAGAGCAGTTGAGTCAGCTGACCATGAACTGAACTTCTGAAACCAAAAGCCAAAATAAACTTTTCCTCCTCTAAGTTATTCTTGTCAGGTCTTTTCATCACAGTGATGTAAAAAAAAATAATAATTAAAATACCCAGTGATGTGTGCTCCAGATGAGCTCCATAAAATATCTTTTAACCTGGTGTTCACAAATCTGTATTTATTATGGTTTTTTGGTTCACCAAATGGTTTCATGTAGTTTTTCATATCCAAACCTCACAACAGACTTATAAAGCTAGATGGGAAAACTTCATTCCCATGATACTGATGAAAGTTGCATCCAGTTACACTAAAACCTAGAGAGTTAAGTCATGTCTTTAGAGGTCCTGCTTTTGTCTTCTTTCTACTAATCCATACCTTCCAAGGTGGAAGTCTTGTCAAATGCACACTGTAAGTATTCCATTGTTTCCATTGTTTCATGGTAGTTGTTATGGTTTAGATGTGGTGTCCCCCAAAAGCTCATGTGTGAGATAATACAAGAAGGTTTGGAGGAGAAATGATTGGGTTATAGTCTTAACCTAATAAGTAAAATAATCCCTGATGGGATTAACTGAGTGGTAATTGGATGAAGGTGGGGTGTAGTTGGAGGAAGTGGTTCATTGGGGGCATGGCTATGGGGTTATATATTTTGTATCTAGAGAGTAGAGTCACTACCTTGCCCACCCCTCTACCCCCTCTCTCCTTTCTGATCATCACGTGAGCTGGTTCCCTCTGCCACACTATTCTGCCATGAAGTCCTGCTTTACCTCAAGCCCTGAGGAAAGGAACCAGCCTTCTATGAACTAAGACCTCTGAAATGTAAGTCTCCAAATAAACTTTTCCTCCTCTACAATTGTTCTGGTTGGGTCCTTATAGTCCCAGCAGCAAAAAAGCTGACTAAAACAATAGTAAAGAGGATGTCCAATATATTTATTTTTCTTTGGCCTTTATTATGTTCCAACTTATTTCTTAACACAAGGTAAAATAATCAGTTATTCTAATTATAAATAAAATCTTTCCCAGGGATAGGAGTATCCATTTTGAAAATAAGTTTTTGTCCTAGAGTCCTAAAATTAGGAACATTTTAGAGGATAGTTGAATTATAGAGCCAGTCATTACTCCTTATTTTACTGAACAAGCTGGCTTATAAAATATATTCTATACTATACTGTTTCACATGATACATTGCTTTCCTTTTCTATGTGGTATATGTTATGCTGAACCTTGGATATACAACCATGAATGCAACACGGCGCCTTCTCTAAAGGAGCTCCCAGCCCAATGCTGGTAAGGAGACAGAGGATTATAATGTAGAAAAAAAAATGCTATTACTTTTGTAAACCCAGGAATTTTGAAAAAGGTAATAAGGAATTCCTAAAGTAGAGGGGAGCATTTTAGACTGAGTTTGAAGCCAATACAAAGATTAGTTGTTGAAGGTGTAGCTGCTCAAGAAATTGGTAGTAATTTGGAAAACCTAGGTACAGAGGGAGTTGAGAGACTGGAAAGAGACAAGATTACAGAGAAGTGGCTTTGCATGGTCAAGCCAAGGATTATAGGCTTTCTGCAGAAAACGAGGAGCCATGGAAGGAATTTAAGGAAAAAAGACGTCATCAAGTTTGCATTTTATGGCGATCACTGTGGTTTCAGTAGAGAAAATAGGAGCAGAGGGAAACTATAGTCAGAATAAGTAAGAGACCATGATCATAGATATGAATAAACTGGTGAGAACACTCCTGATTGACCAGGTAGTGATAAATGATCATGAGAAAAGTCAAAGGATTCAAGTAAAATTTAATGAATAATTGGATGGGAGTGGAGTGTTAACTAAAAAGGAAGCTATTCATCAAAAAAAAAAAAAAAAAAAAAAAAAAAGGAAAAAAGAGATTGCCAGGAAGTTAGACAGGCAGGAGTTTAGGGAAGGATGGGAGTGAGCAGAGGTGAACAGGAAGGAGAAGTATTTATTTGGGGACATATTGAATTAGAGCTATTGTTACATCTAAGGAGAGTCTATGGCCCAAGAAAAATATCTGAGATAGTAATATTTGGGGATTACTTGCCATAGTAATATTTGGGTTTCTGAAAACTGGTTAACTTTGAAGTTAAGAGCTAAGGTTTTAGAGAGAGACAGAGGCCAGAGTTTGCATCGTGGATTTATCTCTACTTAATCATCAAACTTCATCTTTCCCATCTATTATTATCTATTACATATAATTTTGCAAAGATAGATAAAAGATGTGTAAACTAGCAAGCATGGTACCT
Organism: Tamias sibiricus; assembly: GCA_025594165.1. Taxonomy (NCBI): domain Eukaryota; kingdom Metazoa; phylum Chordata; class Mammalia; order Rodentia; family Sciuridae; genus Tamias; species Tamias sibiricus. Next base: position 133,167,037 of record CM046662.1, read on the forward strand.
ACCATGTAAAAAAAGGAACCTAAGAATTCTACGTTATCATCTTTCAAAATGCTCAAAGTAAATCTTAAACTAATTATTTTGTTAGTAATGGATAATTTCATATATAAAATCATGTGTCAAATTGACTGGGCTAAGGTATGCCCAGGTAGCTGGCAATACATTATACTGGATTGTGTCTGTGAGACTGTTTTGGAGAAGATTAGCATTTGAATTGGTCAGCTAAGTAAAGAAGATTAACCCTCACCAATGTGAGTGGGCACTACACTATCCATTGAGGGTCTAAATGGAACAAAAAGATAAGAATAGAATTCACTCTCTGAGCCCAGACATCCATCTTCTACAGTGCTCCTGGTTCTAGGGCATTTGAACTCTGACTGGGGATTACAGCATTGGCCTTCCCTGGGTCTTAAGACCTCAGGCATAGACTGAATTGCACCACCCATTTTCCAGATTCTCCAGTTTGCAGATGGCAGATGATGGAACTTGTAACATCTTGAGTCAATTATCATCATATATCTCTTCTTATATCCTCTTGGTTCTGTTTCTCTAGAGAATCCTATTGCATGCACTAATACATTCTTTTATAAAGGATTTTCAGAACTATAATAAGTACCTCCTAATTCAGTTATTTTGTACTCAACTGTTTTATGTATTTAAATATAAATAGGGACTGGGATTGTGCTCAGTGGTAGAGCTAGAGTGCTTGCCTCGCATGTGTGAGGCACTGAGTTCAATTCTCAGCACCACATAAAACTAAATTAATAAAAATAAAAGTTCATTGACAACTAAATATATATGTATAATAAATAAATAAGCAAATATAAATATATATTTACATTGTGATTTATAAAGTTTTTTTTAAAAAAGAACACCCTGCTTTTTTTTTTTTTTTTTTTTGTTTTTTGTTTTTTTTTATTTTTTATTTATTTATTTTTAATTTAATTTAATTTAATTTATTTTTTTGTGGTACTGGGGATTGAACTCAGGGGCACTTGACCACTGGGTCACATCCCCAGCCCTTTTTTGTATTTTTATTTAGAGACAGGGTCTCACTGAGTTGCTAAGTGCCTCGCCATTGCTGAGGCTGGCTTTGAACTCTTTTTTTTTTTTTTTTTTTTTTTTTTTTTATTTATTTACTTATTCATCATGCACAAGTATAGTATCTTTTTACATACAACTGCTTGTATACAAAGTATATAAGTACCATTCAGATCTTCAATCATGCATTTAGGATAATGATATCCATCTCATTCAACCACCAATTTTTTTCCAACCCCCCCCTTACTCCCTCCCTCCCCTCCCTTTCCGTTGACCATTCTAGTGTTCCTCTGATCCTATGTACCCCCTTCCAACAACTCTGTGAACCAGCCTCCTTATATCAGAGAAAACATTCGGTACTTGGATTTTTGAGATTGACTAATTTCACTTAGCATTATATTCTCCAACTTCATCCATTTACCTGCAAATGCCATTATTTTATTCTCTCTTATTGCTGAGTAAAATTCCATTTTGTATATATACCATATTTTCTTTATCCACTCATCTACTGAGGGGCATCTAGGTTGGTTCCATAACCTAGCTATTGTGAATTGTGCTGCTATAAACATTGAAATGGCTGTGTCACTGTAATATGCTGTTTTTAAGTCTTTTGGGAATAGACCCAGGAGTGGGATGGCTGGGTCATAGGGGAACACCCTGCTTTCTAGCTCAAGATATATAAAAATTACTTTTAAAATTCAATATCAAAATGTTAAAAAAATTAATTAAATCTCAACAAATGAAACCATCTCACTTTACAAAAAGAAAGTACTTTATATTACTATGATCTGTGATTTTCGCCAATTGTATATATCAAAGGTTAAGATGATTGATGAAAAAACGTGGTGGTATCACAGGCTTTAATTGCATATATATTTTGTTGGTAATTTCCCTTTTTAAAAAGGACAGAGATGAGCCGGGCGCGGTGGCGCACGCCTGTAATCCCAGCACTTTGGGAGGCTGAGGCAGGAGGATCGCGAGTTCAAAGCCAGCCTCAGCAATGGCGAGGCACTTAGCAGCTCAGTGAGACCCTGTCTCTAAATAAAATACAAAAAAGGGCTGGGGGATGTGGCCCAGTGGCCCAGTGGTCGAGTGCCCCTGAGTTCAATCCCTGGTACCACAAAAAAAAAAAAAAAAAAAAAAAAAAAGGACAGAGATGATAGTCCAAAAAATTCAGCTGGATTTAATAAGTTCACACTCGAAAAGATAGAACCTCCTCCCATCTTACATGTGAGCTCATCCTTAAGAATTCCCTTCAGTCATTATTCCCACTAAAGGTCACTGGAAGGAAACTAGAAAGTCTGGTGGCTTTATTTTAACCAACTCTTTGTGCTAAGTTTTAAAAGTCTGGATGCAACACAATCAGAACTTCTCAACTGCAGAACATAAATTTTTAGTACTTCTTGTTCTTGACTCCAACAGAAGAAATTTTGCTTGGTCCCCATCCCATTAAATTTAAAAGGTTGTTTTTGCTGGAGTTGTCTTCTAAAAAGATACGGATAAGAGATACATATGTAAATACCAAGTATCAAGCAGGAGTCATGAAATAAATGCAATTTTTAAAAATGAAATAAAGGAGAATTATATGGAATAGAGTACAACAGAAAATACCAGACATCAACTACTAATGAAAAGATAAATGCCGTTTTGTGAGACCTTTTACTTTTTTTTGTTGTTGTTCTGGTGATTGAACCCAGGGGTGCTTTACCACTAAGCAACGTCCTCAGCTGTTTTTAGTTTCATTTTAAGACAGGGTCTTGCTAAGTGCTGAGGCTGACCTCTTCCTGCCTCATGTTCCCAAGTTGCTGGGATTACATATGTGTACCACTGTACCCAGTAAAACCTTTCACTTATATATCATATGATTTCAAGTGAGTCACAATATATATGAACTGTAGTCAGAATGAGGAATTGTACATAAAAAAATATGTAAACTAGAAATGATGCAATAATACTTTCTTTAAAAATCTCTTCCCTGCATAGTTATGCCCATCTTGCCTTCAAAATCTGCCTCAATATTCTTTTTTTTTTTTTGTATTTAGTGTGTCCCTACACAAACTAGCAATCCCACTTCTTATCATATAACCAAAATATTGAAATCAGGACTTCCAAGATATATCTGCACACCCACAATTATTGTAGTACTATTCAAAGTAGCCAGGATATGGAATCAACTTAAGTTCAATCACAACATGAATGGGGAAAAAATGTGCTGTAAAGATAGAAAATGGAATATTACTTAGTCTTTAAAAAGAAGGAAATTCTGTCATTTGCATCAACATGGATGGACCTGGAAGACATTATGTTAAGTGAAATAAGCCAGTCACAAAAGGACAAATACTACATGTTTCCACATATATGAGGTTTCCATAATTGTCAGACTCACAAAATTAGAGAGTAAATTGAGGTTTCCAGAGCAGAAGTATTGTAGGAAATGTGGAGTTGTTTTTTAACTGGTATTAACTTTCAGTTAAGCAAGATGAATATGTTCTTGAAAATCTATTGTACAGCATGAAGCCCATGGTTAACAATATAGTTTTTACTTCAAAATTTTCTAAGAGTAATCTCATGCTGTGTTCTTATCACAAAACAAACAAATAACAAAAAAAAGCAAAAAACAAAACAAAGGAATACAAGGAAACATCTCTGGAGGTATAGAGTATGTCTATTACTTTGTAGTGGTAGTATCACAGGGTTTGCATATGTCCAAACTCACCAACACAAACGTTAACAAACATTTATATGTACATTACTTTGTATATCAATTATACCCCAATAAAAGTTAAAAGTGAGAAAGAAAAAAATTCTTTAACAACAATTAAATTAATTTTTTTTTTCTTCTTGACATATGCTACTTGTGGATAGTTTCAAATTATTCTGGGAACACTCCTTTGTTTTAATGTTCTTATTTTCTTCTAAATATCTATAATGATTTATTGTTGAAAAATGAACTTTTGTAACTGTGTGTGTACTTGGTTTAGTTATTGATTACATTTTATATAGTATTAGTAGAATATAGTATTTGTATAATACTCATTCGCATTTATTCAGACTATTTTGCATCCTTTAAAGGCTAAATCTACATAAAGTTCCTATATGTTAGAAAATGTAAACTCCAATTTGAAAATGCAGACTTCTATAAGTATACAATTTTCAATGTTAGTTAAGTATATGGTTCAAACATTCTGTATCATTACTAATTGTCATTTTCATCTAAGAAATAATGGGAAGTTTGTGTTAAAAATATCAGTATTAGGACCCAGGTAGCAGCTCAGTGGTAGAGCATTTGCCTGGCATTGTGTGAGGCACTGGCTTAATTCTCAGCACCACATATAAATAAATAAAAATAAAGGTCCATTGACAACAAAATAATATTTTTTAAAATGTCAGTATAACTGGAGAACTATAAATTTATTCTAACACTATTAACTTGAGGCTGAAAGAATAACTCAGTGAAAATTGTGCTTGCCTAGCATACACAAGGCCCTGGGTTTGATCCCCAGTACCACAACAGTAAGTAAATAAGCAAATAAGTAACTAAATAAATTATTACCTTGCACTTGGTAGTTGTTTTTAGGCAATATACCTTCACAATTATTCTATTCACAATTATTATATATTTCTTGTCAATATGGTCTACCTTACCCCTAATGAGAATTTTTTCCACAAAGTCTATTATATACAGTACAAATATGGCATCAATTTTATTTTGATGAGTATTTTTCCCCTAAAGCTTTCTCTAACCCACCAAATGTATCCATTATTTTGTTTTGTAGACGCCTTCTGTAAACATCATAAGGCTGAGTTTTTCCTAATACTTATTTTGAAAGATTTTTAAATTTTAAAAGAAAACTTGGGACTATACTCAAAGAATTTTTTTCTGAAGAATTTAAAATAAATCATAGACATCATATCCCATCGGCCCAGAATACTTTAGAATGTAATTCCTATGAACAAAAGCATTCGCCAGAATAAACACGATGTAAACATTGAAACCAGGAAATTAGCTGTCACACATGCTATGATATAGTCTACAGGTACTATTCAGATTTCAACAGTTGTACCAGAAATGTTCTTTATACTCAAATTACCCAATTCACAGCTACATTTTAAAATGTCTGTTCTTTTCCTTCACTATGAAATAGTTCCACAAACTTTTCTTGACAGTTATGACTTTGACACTTTTGAAAATTTAAAACCAAACTTGTTATCTAAACTTGTTTTTTCTTATGTTTACTCATTTTGATGCTCAAATCCTTCCAATATTTGGCAAATAGGGGGCTCTCAAGCTGTGACAGTCATGTGCTCAGCAGACTACAGAAATACAGGAATGTGAAGCTTCATCTACCTCAGGGAGACAGGGAAGCCTTTAATGAGGTTTTGACACTGAGGTAGTTAAAGGGCAACTGGGTAAAGAATTACAGACAGGAAGAAATGAACAAGCCACGTGAGGGAAATCATGATGTGAACTTCCAAATGTTGTTTATGATCTCTAGCTTTTACATTTTGTAGCAGGAAATGATGTGAGATATGAGGCTGAAGGGAAGAGTGGGTGAGCATGCCCTTGAGGGTTTTGTATGCTGTTATGGGCACTTGGACTTAGTCTTCCATATCACTGGTTTTTAATGTGTCCAATGTTCATCCTCATTCTGATTTGAAATGGATCATATCCTCCATTCCTGAAAAGTCAGGGCAGCTCAATTTATTTTTACACTTTCTTAAATATTTGGCTTCTATATTAGGAAAGAGAAAAGCTATTACTGCTAAAACAAAGACCAAAAAATGAAGATAAGTGTCTAGGTGATGAGGAGCCTGCCTGCCAGTAAACTGCTCTGCCCAAGGAAGTGGATTCTTCCCTAGTTGTCCCAAGAGACACGTGATTACATCTTCCCTACCCCCAGAGAATAGTGTCCAGTTAAGCCAGACCTGGACCCAGGCCTGGACTCCTGACCATGCAAACTACAAGATGATAAATGTATGCTGCTTTAATCCACTGTGTTTGTGGTAATTGCTACACAGCAATAAAAAACAAATAAATCTCCCTATTCATTTACCACAGAATTCATTTCAATGTAATTCCCACTTTCTCAGTGCTGAGTTCTGATTACTTTTCCCCTCAGGATGGCTTTGCCTCCCAATTTATGATGAGTTGTCTTTCTTCAAATTCCTTCCTCTTCAAGAACATTTTTTATTATTTTGTCTTCACCTATTGTGTTTTTGTCCTTCTTTCTATTACAGGGAATGAAATGTCCCTCCAGTGGCAGCACTCAAAACTAAAGCCTTTGCTTTCTTCTCTTCCTGTCTTCTCTAGACTTCTTTTTCCTCAGAAAATGTCTCTCTTCTATTTACATAAGTTTCTCTTTCTCCTGGATCAATCCACAAATATTATTATACCTAAACATTACATGCTCACTTATGCTATCCTTTAAAGGTATTATCACATCTACCTTACTTTTATTTTTGCCATCCAATTTTTTCCAAATAAACTATACTTTTGGTGTTTAGTTTCTACCCCTAAACCATTGTTAATCCCTTGAAATCTGACTTCATCACTCTGCTGAAACTGCTTTTTCAACAGCCATTGAAGTGTAAACAAACTGCCAACTATAAAGTTTGTAGTTTTTTCTTTTTTCTTTTCATTTTTTCTCAGCACCTGTGACATCAAGGACTACAAATTGTGGTTCTTCTAGCTGTAAAATTCCCCTCTTATATCTTTTTGGCTCCCATAACCCTCTAAACCTATGCATTGCATAAGGATGTATGTAGTTCTTTATTGGTCCTCCTTCCAAGGATCCAAAATCAAACCAACCAACCAACCAACAATGGTTACTTATCACAACCACAGAAAATCAAATGCTTAACTTGCTTTCCTAAAACCTCCATTTGTTGTACCCATCTTACCTTTCCAATAGTATGAAAACTTGGCCTCTTTGTAGTCTTTGTCCCAGTCAAAGTTAACTATTTCCAATTCTTTTCTTTTGTTTTTTAAGTTGTTGATGGGCATTTATTTAATTTATTTATATGCAGGGCTGAGAACCTGAGAACCAAACTCAGTGCCTCACATGTGCTAGGAAATATCCATGAGCTACAACCCTAGCCCTCTAATTCTTAAATACATCTTGAATGTTTATTCTCTGTCCAAACTTAGTTTTCACTCTGCAGACCTTATTAACAGTTTAAAATTTTTGTCATGTTTATGTATTACCAAAAACATGTTTTTAGTGAAAATATTCAAGTCATATTTCTTCGACAATAACAACATAATATCTATTATCAACACAATATTTCAGACTCTATCCTAAATTCTAAAATTAATTCATTAAATCTCTAAATAAACTCCATGACCTGATTGAATGCATTCTCCTCCATGAAGCCTTCTATACACACACATCAACTGGAAGACTTGTTTTTCATTCTAAATTTTCAAAATATTATAATTCTTATGGTACTAAATAATTTTTCCTTTATAATAGAGTTTTTAAAAATACTTTTTAAGTTGTAGACAGATACAATAACTTTGTTTAATTTATTTATTTTTATGTAGTGCTGAGGATTGAACCCAGTGCCTCACATATGCTAGGCAAATGCTTTACCAACTGAGCTATAACCCCAGCTCTATAACAAAGTTTTATAAATTCATTTTAACTTCACTTTCTCTGTAATAAAGTTTTCAGTCAGGAGTCTTGTTTACCCCTTTTTGCATACTTCAATTGTTATACTTAACCTTCTTGTCAAAGCTCTGAAATCATCTGTTACAAGAAGCCCTCTAATTCTAAAACTCTGTATTGAGTGTTCCTCATATGAAACCTCACAGACACCTCTTTTGAAACTCTACTGCAATTGTCTAATTATCTGTGTCTCTACTAGACATTGCTGTATTGAGGCAAACACAGAATATCTTATCCTTTTCTTCTCTATACCATCTATCACAACAGACTACACAGCATAGATACTCAATAAACATGTATGGGATGAATAGATAATTATCCTAAGCAAAAGCATTTGGTCTCACAAGTCACAGGAAGAGTCTACACTCTACAAAGTGAAATGAGATAATAAGTGTAGAAGAAACCAATTTATATCATTGAAGAAGGAATAAATGCTGAGCTTTTTTACTACACAATATAATACAAGATAAATTGTGAGCCTAAGTCAATATGAACCTCTTACATCATACCAAAAATAATGCAAGATAGACCCTATACCGAAATATAAAACAATGACAACCAAAAACCAAAAAACTTTTAGACAGAGCCATAGGAAAATCTCTTTGTGAATTGGGGCTCTTTATGTAAGTATTTCAGGTCAAAGAAAGCAATAACCATTTTTTTAAAAAATCAATAAATTTAATGCTGTTATATTTTAAATACTGTTCACCAAAAGAAATTGGAATGAACAGGCATATCATAGATTGGGAAAAGATGTTTGTAAAATATACATCTGAAAAATGAGTGGCATCCAGTGTAAATAACTATTTAAAGTCAATAATACATAAACCATTCAAAATAAGAACAAAGAATGCTCAATAAATCCATAAAAATGTTCAGTCTCCTTAATTATTAGGAAAATGCCAAGTAAAATCAAAATACCACTAGACATTCACCACAATGATTAAATTTAAGAATCTAAGGAGACAAGATGTCATTGGATCACCTGGAATTCTCTTACAGTTTTGATAAGAATGCAAAATGTTACAACCACTTGGGAAAAGGTTTCACGGTTTCTTATAAAATTAAGCATACATCTATGAACAGCAATTCAGTTCTTGGTATCCACCTGAAAGAAATGAAAGTATATATTTACAAAAAGTTAGAACATAGAGCCGGGCGCGGTGGCGCACACCTGTAATCCCAGCACTTTGGGAGGCTGAGGCAGGAGGATCGAGAGTTCAAAGCCAGCCTCAGCAATGGCGAGGCACTTAGTAACTCAGTGAGACCCTGTCTCTAATAAAATACAAAAAAGGGCTGGGGATGTGGCCCAGTGGTCAAGTGCCCCTGAGTTCAATCCCCGGTACCAAAAAAAAAAAAAAAAAAAAAAAAAAAAAAAAGTTAGAACATAGAAACTTCATTGATAATTTCCAAAAACAGGAAATAGCCAAGTGTTCACCAATAAGGGAATGGACAAACAAACTGATAAATTCAGCACTATTGAGCCATAAAGAGAAAAAAATTATTTATGATTATTTATGTACCAAATGCAGATTAGTCATACACAAGACAAAGATTTCTATATGATTCCAGTCATATGAAATTCTATAGTGAATTTCTATAATGCCAAAAACAAGATCAGTGCCTCAAAGAGGATGAGAGTGAAGACTGATTGGAAAGAGTCACAAGGAAACTTTCTGGCTTCTGGGAATGATTTTCATCTGGAAACAACTTTGGATTAATAGTTGACACATTTGTCAAAAACTGGCAAGTGTACATTTATGATTATGTAGTTCACTGTGTATAAATTATACACCAAAAGAAAAAACTAGATATAATAACAAAGTCTATTCCGGCTCCTAAAATATTCAAAGGGAGGAATTACTGATATCTGCAATTTACTTCAAAATACATTGAAATAAAGTGAATTAATAGAGCAGAGATGATAGAAAGATGGATACATGCAAGATTAAGAAAGCAAGGTGCATTTAAAAACAAAATGAATAAAAGACAAAAGGAAGCACAAGGAGCCGGGCGCGGTGGCGCAGCCTGTAATCCCAGCACTTTGGGAGGCTGAGGCAGGAGGATCGCGAGTTCAAAGCCAGCCTCAATGGCGAGGCACTTGCAACTCAGTGAGACCCTGTCTCTAATAAAATACAAAAAAAAAAAAAAGGGCTGGGGATGTGGCCCAGGTCAAGTGCCCCTGAGTTCAATCCCCGGTACCCAAAAAAAAAAAAAAAAAAAAAAAAAAAGGAAGCACAAGGAAATATAATTTTCAACTGACATTCTCCAAACCTTTCCAGGCTTGTGACACTCTCCAAGCCAGTGCTCTTTTCCAGGCCTGTCACTTCCAAATTTCTGAGAAATCTGTAAATCTTCAAATTAGTATAAATTCACTTATAAAAATTTCATTGTGCACTGTTAATTGGCCCATGTGATAAGTATATTAAGCAGAGAGATACAATATTTAAGAAACTTATAATCTAGGGTACTTCCCAACATTATCTGATCAGATAAATAATGGAGAAGACTTCAGCCTAAGAATCCTGAGAATGACAAGACCACCATAAACTGTCTTGTGATCACCATATTGATGCCATCCCCACATGCCTTTCCATGCCTACCTATCCATTAAAGGAAGAGCCTGAGAACCCCAAAGCGTATCTCACTCTCAAGATGGCCCACATTCTCCCTTGAATGTGTATCTGTTTTCCTAAATAAATCTGTCTGTGTCTCTGACAGACATGTGCTGAAATTCTTATCCATCACATACTGGCAACTCCGCAGACCTCCCCTGGAGACATCTCTCTCACAGTAAAATATTAATGGCAGGGTCTGTGGTGAGTTTACATGGGTTCAGTGTAAAATTCTTTCAATTTTTCTATGGTGAAAAACAACAGGGTACTAAATTATTGTGTGTGAGGAGACTCCTTTTCATTATATGTCCTTAGGAATTGTTTTGAATATTCCATAGTCAAATGTCTATATTAAAAAAATATAAAAGTAAAGATAAAGCATTGTCATAATTACATAGTTAATTTGTGAAATTAAATTAATAGTACTAAAGTTATTCTCAGGAAATTAAATTAATAGTACTAAAGTTATTCTCAGGAAATCATAGTTGACTATTCACTAGACTATTGACTAGAAAATGACATGAAATTTTTATAAGCAAAACATAAAATTGTTCAGTATTTAAGAATTGGGACTGTAGAAGCAGTAAGAAGTAGGGGGAAAGTAGCACTGACAAGTTCTCAGCAGTTCTATTTGGGGTTTTTGTTTGTTTTCTTTTGTTTTTGTACTGGGATTTAGCCCAGGGGTGCTTAACCACTGAGCTACATCCCAAACCTTTTTCATTTTTTATTTTGAGACAGGATCTCACTAAATTGTTTAGGTTCTCATTAATTTGCTGAGGCTGGCTTTGAACCTGTGATCCTCTTGCCTCAACCTCCTCAGTTGCTGAGATTACAGGTATGTAACACTATGCCTGGCTCTTCCCCTTTTAAAAATTTTGTTTTAATTTCTGACTAAACTTCTTGGATGCACCTATACTCAATACTATTGAAAATTGTTTAAATGTTTCACTTAAAATTAGGGAGCAAGTACATCCCTCCAACACAAAGCCAGTAATTGATTTCTCAGAATTCCTCCCTTTACATCTGTCTCCACTCTTGCCATTTCCTTATCCCTTCTCTATAGCCTATTCAATTTCACCCAGTTGTCCCTTGTTTCTGAAACATTTTCTTTGCGTGAAGACTAACTCCCCATTTCCTCCTTTTTGATCTCCATTTAGTCTTGATTACAAACCTAACTGAATTATGGTCAGCATTACTCAGCTCCTTCCTCCACCCACTCACCTTTATGAGACCAGTCACCTCTTCTGCTTTTAAAAGGCTTTATGATGGCTCATTCTCATGATTGTTTTAACATGTATTAAAAGCTAAGAGAAGAAACTCTCGTATTCCTGAAAATTTTTTGGAAGTTCAGGGTTTTGTTAAATATGTAAAATTCCTCTAAAAGAATATTCAAGAAAATTACCAAGACAAGCTAAAGCACATTTGTTCTCTTATTTATAAGAGATCAATGATTGTTCAAACTCTGATTTGTAAGTCATTCTCTAATTAGGAATAATATAATTTAACATAAATATTCAGAAAATGGAGCTAAATGAATGAAGAATGCTGACTCTTCCCATCTTTGCTAGCCTAAAATCCATGTCCAAAATCCTTTTTCTTATATCCATTTCATTTCTGTAAACAGATAAAGATGACTAACTGGAAATATATACATATATATATATATATATATATGGAAATATGGGATCATAAATGTTAAATCAGAGTCAAGGTAACCATCTATCCCAGCATTTCCTAAATATCTTTATGAAATATCTCTTAGTTTGCATGATGTTGTTGGTAAAGTTCCCTGATTAAGCAAGTTGGGAGGTACTCAATTCAATCAAATTGCAGTCTAGAATAAATAACAGTTTATTTTAGTGATATCTTTGGGAGAAAAAGCCATCTTTTCTGCTGATATTTTATTTGCAAGGAAGCAAATGATTAGCTTAAATTAAACTAAATTAAAATGATTAGTCTTAATTAAACTAAATTAAATTAAAAATCATTAGCCTAAATTAAACTGTTGTGATGAAATGTCTAAGATTGAGCTTCTTTACACTACTTCAGTATGTTCCATTAGCTTAATACTACAGCATTAAATACAATAAACATAAAATATGCATATTTCCACAAAGGTTCAAGAAATATGTCTTACTAATACATCTGATATTTCCTTTTCTTCTTTCTATAAGAAACTAATCAGTTTATCTTTTAGAGTATTGCAAATTTTATCTACCAAAACATAGACATTATCAGGAAAAAGCAGACACAAGCGAAGCAGCTCATAAAGTCCCTGCAAGTAGAAAAGATTCTACTTTTTTCAAAAACAAAGATTTTAAATTAAGCCTTCATCAGAATAAAAGTACCTACTAAAAGGTGATAATTGATCCTGTTATTGAACAGCTGATGTCCTGTTTCATATCACATGCAAAGTAATATGGTTATTTTCTTAAAAAGTGGTTGACAAGGGATCACACTTCAACAATGCCTCCAGTAAAAATTGGAACAGGCAAATCCAAAACATAGCTGTCAATATCAAGCTGGTAAAGGTTATTGCTAAAGATTCCAAAGAGGAAAAGCTAAAGGCATAAGAGTTAAAAAAGGAAATAGTTTATAGGAGAGTAATTAATTAAGGTTAGAAGATATGGAAGATTGGAAGATATGAACAAAGACCTCTATTTCATTTCTTCCAATGGAAAATGGATATAATTCATAAATTATTTTATTTTAATATGAGACACTTTTGTGATCTAGACTATCATTTCAATTCTTTGGAAAACAAATGTTAGCAGAAAAGATTATTCTACCAAAGATACCACTAGAATAAACTCTGGCTTGTTCTAGCCTCCTTATCAGTCTCTGACAGGGACCTTCCGTGCTTGCTCAGTGTCCCAAACACCAAGGTTAAAAAACACAATCCCTTTACCAAAGTGTGTGCCTTCTAGCTAAAAGTGAATAGAGCATAACCCAGTGAATTCCAATTCATTCTCATCCTGCAAATGATTCAGCGGCAGTGACCATGATTCACTGTGCCATTACAAAATCAACTAAAAACTAAGAGAGGAAATATAGACATTTCCCTGATTGTTATTCTCTTTAAAAAAAATGGTCAAGTTCATATTGACTCTTGTGTTATAGTCCTCCTGGTAACTGACTAAAATTGGATTTTTGCTTAATCAACCAGGCTAATTAAGGCTTCTGTTCTGGTCTTTGGATGACAAGGCAGAGTGTGGCTTCAATCAAATTGCTAGTTGACTCCTCTATGGGCCTAAATCATACCCAGTAATGTAATCAAACCAGTTTGGCTAAATTACACACCATATATCAGTAAATGGCTTTTCTGGGTCACTAGCCTACACACAATCTGGCATTAAAGTAGAGCAGATAAAAAGAAATGTTTTAACATTTCCAAGAAATGCGCATGCATTACTTAAGGTTTTAACTAATAAGAAACTATTAGAAGAAAAAGAGAGAGACATGAAAGCATAACAACATTGTGTCCATCCCAAATGTCATTAGCTGCAATCTTTAATCAGGAGCTCATTCCAGTTACTGGGCGGTATCGCCAACCTCCCAGAGGGAAGCCAGCCGCAGACCAAGAATGAGAGAACCAATTTGGAAAAAAAAAAAAAAAAAAAAAAAAATTGAACCTGAATGATAACTGAGCCCAGATGGAGAAAAGAAAGGTTAACTGTGGAACTGGTCTTATTTAAAGGCCACCAGTAAATTTAAGCCACAAGAAACTTGCCCAAACGGGGAAAATGCTGTCCCTCCCCACCACCACCATAGTAAAAAGGAAAATGAACATAGTCAATTGGACCCACCAGCAGAGATTTTTCCTAAATTTTAGTATGGAACAGAAGGTCCATGAGCAGAAGTTATAGGGGAAATGCTGCACTAGAGCGGTGTAGGAAAGAAGCAGCTGGTTCTTATTATTTGTGTACGTTTTTATTATGGGTAAAAATGTGGGCGAAGTGCCATGGTGCACTGCTGTGTGGACCTCCCAAAATGGCAAGGGCAGAGCACTGGCTTTCCTCTGCCACCACTGGAGACGTGATCAACCTAAGATATCTATTGAAAGGAACTCCAGCAGAAACAGCATCTATCACATGGCCTTTGGAATGCAGCCAAATGAATTGATGGACAGCTTTTCAAAAGTGTATTCAAAAGTTGGATTAAATGATATCCAGAGGAACTGAACTATTCAAGCAAACATTAAACATTTTTAAGTCTTCAGAAACTTACACTAGTTGCTTATAATACCCATGTAAATGGCATGGGTATTATAGTTCATAGTAGAGACACTAGCAAACCAGGAGTTGGCAAAAAGGGCAGCAAAACAGATATCCAAACTTTGTGGCATCTTCCTCAGATCTCCTACAACCACCTTTCGTTACACACAGACCTTTGGAAATAAAAGACTGCCCCACCAATGTAACCTCAAGGATCACAGCAAAGGAGAAAAAGGCAAAGAATGGATCTGGAGGGGTAATGGAAGAGTGACCTGCATACTCCTGTAGTCTAATCTCAACACTGCAGGCAAAGTGAGCCTTTTCAAACCTTGGTCAGAGGTATCACCCACTCTTCTATTCAAGACTACCCATGACTTCCATTCCATCAAGGGAAAACCAGAATCTCCACAAGTTCTGCAAACCCTTACATACATCAACCTCTCTTACTTCCCTAACTTCTCCCCCTCTCCCAACCCTCCTAGAGCTACCGTTAGCCTTCTGTTTCTTACACATGCCAGGCTCTGACTTGCCCTTGCTCTTCTCCAGGAATGCTCTTCCATCAAGTCAGAACTCATTCTCTCAACTCCACCAGGCCCTTGCTCAAAGGTCCCTTTTCAGTGAGACATATTGTGATCATCTTATTTAATGCTTTGACCCTTCCCTAGCTTGTTTTTCTTTCAAGATTTTTTAAAATAACACATTCACCATTAGCACAACTGTATGTTTTAGTTTTAGTTTTTAATTTTTATTGTCCACCTTTCCTAACTATAATATAAAACCCAGAAGTACATGTTGTCTGTTTTGTTCTCAGATTTAACCCAGAACACTTAGGATAATGCCAGGCAGGTGGTGGACATGTGGTATTTGTTGAGTGAATGAATGAATGCATGCATGAATTAATGATTTAATCTTAATGACTTTTTGGACTCATTTATGAGCACTAATCAATATTATCTACATAATTACTTATTAATATAAATTCTTTCAACATTGGATTAGATGTTTATTTTACTCAGTATAGGCTAAGGGACCAAAACAATTCCCACCACTCTTTCTTCACATTATCAAGCAGAATTAAAACTGAACAAATTGCTTTAGACAAGGGAAAATGACCTCTCTTTGATTTTAGGAACAAAACAAACTTTCCCCTTCTTAATGTGGAGTTGTAGGGTCACCATGAATGACCTACTAATTGCCAAATCCTACAAACACTCCTCAGTACTTATCTTTCTTGACTTCTCTGAGTTATTTGACACTCTTGAGCAACCCTTCCTTTACAAAATTACTCAGTGATTTGATTTATCATGGCTTAAAAATAGGTGGGAGACTGATTTTTTAAGTTTTGCTAAATCTATTTGTTATTTTTGAAGCAATAAAAGATGCAATTTAAAAGTAAAATATAAAGTTCAATGAATAAGTAAGGAATTCACACTCATTGGAAAAAATCAATCAGAAAAATAAAGTAGAAAATTTAATCCCATCACTAGAGATAAGCAGTTTAAAAGCTTGATATATATATTTTACATGTATACCCACACTGTTTTTGAAACAGAAACGGGATTATAATACTTTTGGAAACTAGTTTGTTCACTTTAAAATATGTTAGCTATTTTTATTCTTGTTAAATTATATGCACACATGTAATTTAATGACTGTAGAAGATCTCATTGTAGGAATGATCCAAAAATGTTTAACCCATGCATCATTGTTACACACTTAGATTGTTTCCATTTTTCTAATTTTATATAAATGGATTAACTTTCTTGAATATACGTTTTTGTCCTTTTAGCCTATCATATCATCAAGACTAATTCTTAGAGTAGAATTGTTTAGTTATAACAACTATAATGATATCAATACTTACTCTTTGATATTTATTGCTCTTATTTGTTTATGTTTTTATTGATTTTGCTTGTGTTTTGGATGTCACTTTGGCTAGATTCTGCAGGATAGTAGTGAAGTGAACAGCCTTGTTTGCCTTAGTTCTAACATCATGAGAAATCATTCACAATAACTGCTATTTTTAATTACCTTTCTCAAACACAAGAAATGACAGTCAATATACTGAGGATACAGTACAGAATTGAATATTTTTCTAAAACCCAAATTGGAAACTATTAACCTCTCTGATAAATTGAGCATACCATTTGGATTTGCTGTATGTGTGTGTGTGGTGGTGGTGCTAGAGATTGAACCCCGGGCTTTGTGCATGTGAGACAAGCACTCTACCAAATGAGCTATATCCCCAGCCCTGCAATTTTTAAGTGAGCTAATAATTAGGATTTATGGGGCTTCTATGTTTAAAATCAAATTAAATTTCTATCTCTTGTAAAATAAAAAGATTAGGCAATACTAGGTCTGCATCCTTGGGGAACAAAATTAACTAGAACAAAATAGCTGCCTACCCCTTCCACTGGATATGTACACTGTGGCCAACTGTGGTCTCCATACCTCACATATTGAATGTGTTGATGCTTACACTCAAATTATTCCACTCCCATCAATATTGTGCCTCATTCACATAGGCATTGAATTTTTTACCCTATTCCAAAGCATGAATCATAAAGCCTCCATAGAATTCTATTATATCAACATGCCCTAATTTCCATAACCAATCACCTATTTTTAAACATTTGGATTATTTCCTATTCTTTCACTTTTAAACATATTCTTATTTATCATCCAACATAGCTAGGAGGAAAATATTAGTTGTAGAATGATAGCTGTGTGTTGCTTAATGACAATAATATTGAGAAATACATCCTTAAGTGACTTCATCATCATGTGAACTTCATAGAGTATACATACATAAAGATAGATAGTATAGGTCAATCCAAAAATCAAGCACTGGAGTGAACAGAGTAGCATGAAGTTGTTCTTGATATGATTTGGCACTGTTTGACAGTAAAAAAAAAATGTTTTAATAAGTTGGAATATACTCTAAAACAATGATTTAAAGTATTGTATGGCAAGTACATAAACTGGTTATGTAGTCATTTATTATCATCATCATGTACTGGACATAATTGTGTATGCTATACTTTTCTACAACTGGCAGTGAAGTAGGTTTGCTTACACCAGCATCACCACAGGCAGGTGAGTACTGTGTTGTAATACACATTACAATGGCTATCACATCACTAAGGGATAGAAATTCTTCAGCTCCAGCATTGAAATGACCCTTTTATAGACAGGGAGTTTCCATTGACCTAATAGTCATTATTCAGTAAATGATATATCAGTATGTCTATTTTGAAAGCTTAAGTTAATATTGCCAAGTATCCTTCTAGGAATGTTGGTTTGGGCCGTGGCATCAACCACAGCTTATGTCCCATCATATTCCACAAATTAAGAATTATTATCTTTAAAATATTTATCAAAATATTTTTATATTTTCATCTCAATATATTTTAGTAGTTTCTTTGGTTTTACTTATTCATTTTATTATTAGTAAGGTGTGTTACTCATTACTCTTTGGTTACAAATAATTGGAAACCACTCTGACTTGCTAGACCCTTAAAGGAACCTGAAATCAAGGATATAAGCACAACATAACCCAGGGAAGTCTGGAACTGAACCAGGACCTGGAAGTCCACAGGAACCCTGTAAATGCTCCTCACAGCTTGCAGACCCTGAAAGTTTCTGCAAATATGCTTATCTTTTTTTCTCATACTAGTTTTTTTATGTCCCAATTTGCCTGGTGGTACATGATCACCTCAATTTTCTGTTTTCATTATATGTAAATGTAAATTTGGGGATGAAGAACTTTGGTTAATTTACCTTGCAATAGATGTCCATCCATCACTGATCCAGTTGCTTAAACATTGCTGCTAAGGCACTTAGGAGTGAAATTTTAGGGGAGTTCAATGAAAGGTGCAGAGACACCAAAATGGTTTCAACCCATTGGAAAGGATAAGAAATTGCACATATTTCTGGGTAATCTAATTTATAAATTTGTCAATTTATATTATTTTGGTACTGAGGAATGAACCCAGAGGCACTTAACCACTGAGCCAAATCCCCAGCCCTCTTTTATATTCTATTATTTTGAAACAGGGCCTCACTAAGTTGCTGAGGCTGGCCTTGAACTTGCCAGCCTCCTGCCTTAGCCTGCCAAGCTCCTGGGATTACAGGCATTCACCACCATGTCCAGCCCTTGGCTCATTTTATTTACACGTGTTTATCTAATTGTTACTTACTTGAAAGTGACATTTTTAAAAATTATGGACATAATATACTTTCCACATATATTATATATTATCCTCCACTTGTCATATAATTGTTTATTTTGTTTAAAGTACTCCTTAGTGTGAGGTTTCAAAGTGAATGTATTACCTCTGGAATAGGATTCTATTAGTTCTCCTCGGGTTCTGTCACATCCACTGAGTGTTAATGGCAGGTTTAATTTCTCCATATTAGGTTCCCTGCTTCTGTACAATGAATCTAATACTGCTACCATTCTGTGGGATTCTTATGAAGATGAATTAACTTTTTAACTTATTAATCTGATACAATGCTTGCAACAAAGAAATTATTCAATAAACAATAGCTGGACTCGTTTGTTTTTCAGTCTTAAAAGGGCCCTCTAACCTCAACATTTTTAAAATTTTCATTTGGATTATCTTCTCAGTATTTTACTGTTTTATATTTTGTATTCAGTGTGTGTTCATTTTACATGGTTGTTCTGATGCCTTAACACTATACCATAATAATTCCTGCTCCACTAATTTAAAATACCACCATTTTAACATTGCTTAGTTAAGTTTATTGGAGTCTGTCTAGGTGTTCTTTATACTACTCTCTTTTAAAACAACAGGTAGAAATGTTTACCTAAATATTAATGTTTTTCTTTGTCAGCTCATACAGCAATTTTGCCTCATTTTCTTCTAATTCTTTATTGATTACTCTTACCAATTTTTTTGCCCATCAGTGTCACTTAGTAAATTATTTTCCCACCTCCAAATAAACCTAAGAAATTTAATTGTATAAACTCTGCGCTGAAGGTTTAATTTTTTACTTTTTTATGTTTTTTTTTAATTTAAAAACATATTTTATTTGTTGACATCTACTATTTTCCTATTCCTCTGGCTGCAGTTTCCTTCTTCCTCCCCACTCTCTGGATCTCGTTGAGTGTCTCTCAATTTGTAAAATTGACCCCAGACCCATAAGAAGAAGGGGATTCTAGGAAATGTAGTTTCTTACTTCTCTTGGCAATATGTGAAGTAGACCTCAGAAGGGAGCAGAGGAGCTGCCAAATAGTTTTCAGATAATTCATCACATGGTGCAGTCTTCTGTGGTTTTAGATTTGT
Source organism: Tamias sibiricus (assembly GCA_025594165.1). Taxonomy (NCBI): domain Eukaryota; kingdom Metazoa; phylum Chordata; class Mammalia; order Rodentia; family Sciuridae; genus Tamias; species Tamias sibiricus. Next base: position 133,186,881 of record CM046662.1, read on the forward strand.
GGAGAAAACTCAAGCATATCCTTAAATGTGAAATCTGTTCACTCTTAGTTGGATATAGAGATCTTTACCACGTTAAAGACACCATATTCTACTCTTTTATTCCAAGTCTAGTAAGAAATGTTTGTTTTGTTTTTTACCAGAAATGAATGTTGAATTATACGAACTCCCTTTTTTCTTGAAACTATCCATTCCTGCAGTTACTATGAGCCTATCTTTTCCTATATCCTTCTATTTCATAAGCCATTATTCTTTTTATAGAATTGATTTTTTCTAGCTGTAAATGGACACAATACCTTTATTTTATTTATTCATTTTTTATGTGATGCTGAGGCTTGAACCCAGTGCTAGGCAAGCGCTCTACCACTGAGCTACAGCTACAGCCCAGCCATCATTCTTACTACCTTTTGCTTGTTCCTCATTCTCCATTTTCCTTTTGTTATTGGTGTTACCAAGGATTCCAACCCTGGTTTCTTTTCATGTATTTGCTCACCATTTTTATAGTTTCTGTATCTGTAGCCCATATCAACTGAACTCTAAGCATAAATTTCCTACTATCTGTTGAACTTCTCTACATGAGTGAACATGGGTACTTTAAACTCTATCACAAAACGAAATTCTTGCCTTTCCCTTTAAATCAATTACTCTTCTTCTATTTCCTATCTCTGCTAACACAATTCATTTCTTTTAGTAAGCATTCAGAGACTATGTTTATTTGATGTATATATGTTTTAAAGACCTACAACCTATTTCAAATATTAAATTTAGTCCACATAATGGGTAGAAGAAAAATTGTTAATCATGATTTTAAACCAAAGACTTCCTACCACTTCTAGCCACATGACTTTCGTCATGAATTGGAACTGAGGCTGCTGAGGAATTATATGGCTGATCTATCTCTTATATCCCTAAGCTTAAACATTTCATTTACACAACAGATATAACAACAGTCTTCCTATACTTCATAATTATTATGGCAATAAAATGAAGCTGCATGTGGAAAAACTTTTTTTAAATTTAGAAAAGGGACTTAAATGTAAATTTTTTCTGTACTACATATTTAATCCTGTACGTGAATCTTGTATGTTTAAAAAAATATTTAACTAAATTAGGATTTCTGTATTAAAAATTATTGTCCCTGTCGGTAGACACACCCTTAGCTTATGGCCTAATAAATAAGAGTAGGCAGAAGATTTAGAAGACACATCCTCATTTTTAGTTTAATCAAATCATATTTAATTGTAAATATGAAATATCTGTGTTCTAGACCTTTGACAAAAAAATGTAACTCACTGTTGCCAAATATTTCTAAAATTAAAAACAAAATAATGTTGTTTTTAATTTGATTCAGAAATAAATGACCAATATAATAAACCACCAGACATACAGGAAGTCAGGAGGTGTAAATGTTGAAATAAATGATACATATTAATCCTTATCTAAAATTGATACTCTTTTTTTTTTTTTTTTTTTTTTTTTTTTTTTTGCACTTGAAATTGAACTCAGGGGCACTCAACCACTAAGCTACATCCCCAGCTGAATTTTGTATTTTATTTAGAGACAAGGTCTCACTGAGTTGCTTTGTGCCTCGCTTTTGCTGAGACTGGCTTTGAACTCACGACCCTCCTGCCTCAGCCTCCTGAGGTGCTGGGGTTACAGGCATGCACCACCATGCCCAGACTGATATTCTTATATGTCTATAAAGGCCAAGAAAATTAACCCCAAATCTAGTACAATTATTAAGGGAATTCAGCAGTGGCTGAATTAAGATAAACAACTTGAAAATGAATGCAAGTTTATTTAGCAGCAATAGCAATTGATAATAAATAAGAAATGATGCATTTTATATTTTATAAGATACTTATAAATGTATTTAACTAGACATAAGTGAGAAAAACATAAATAATTCTATAAAACTTTTAGGTAGAGGGATACGCAATATTCTGAGGGGGAGTACTGAATAAAAGATGCCATTTTAAAGACAAATCAAATTATAACAATCTATTAAAAAAAAACTCAATGAAATTTTTTTTCAGAGAATTGAGGAAAAGGTAAACTTGGAAAAATAATTCTACAAATTAATTTGAAAAAATAATAAACAACATTATGAATCTTTTATTTTAAAAATAAATTTATGAAAGAAACTTTCCTTAGAAAGTATTGAGACATATTATAACACTTAATACTGTACTTCAACAAGAATAGGATGATTTAGTAGAAGTTATTGGAGAAAAATATATCACACAGATAATGGCTTAAATAATACATTCTCTGTGAAACATTTTTTTGCTTTCCACAAGAAAAATTTTCTCATTCCTTCTATGTTCTTCTATAATTTTGTTTTTGTCTAGTTCATTTTAAATGATTGACAATAAATCATTTGACCACAAAACCTGCAATTTTACTTACCTATTATGCCTCTTGCATTGGGTATTTTAACTAGTATTTTTCATGTTTCAGACAATGGTTTCCTGTAAATCAGAAAATATATCTATGTATTAATCCCCAGCACCTATACAGTGCCTAGGCCATAATAAAAACATACCAATTTTAATTAAATATTATAAAATCAAATTATGTATATCTAGCATGTGAGAGCTACCATTTTATATACATTCAATCATCTCAAAAAAATAACATGGACATACGTCCCAAATCTGCCTTGGACATATTCATTATAGACAAAATATCTGATAGAAACAAGATGATTGTAGGGAATCAGGAAATAAAACCAATTGGAAAAACTAAAGATGAAAACCAGAATTTTTATCTTTAAAACACTTGGCTCTATCAACATATCTGGAAATTAGACTCTTTCCTGTGCATTTCATGTGACGAATATTCCATCTGTAAACTTCAGATTTCAAACTAAAATGTAGGCTTGCTATTAAAACTATTAGAGTTAATCAGCAAAACGTATAATTAATTTGAATGTTTTTAAATGTGGATCATCACCATTGCTGTATCTTTTATTTGGAAAAATATAAGCCCCCAAAACATTTCTATTAAAGAAAGGAATTTAAACCTCAAAGCCTAATTATTTTTAAGCAATATTAAGGAAAGGAATTTTGACTTAACAAACATGAAGATAATAAAACCTAATTTTATGGAGCTATGTTTGGCCTTGAATCTTTGTCAAAGAAAATGAAAAACTAATAAGACATTCAATAAAATCTACATTATTAGAGACAAACATTTTGGCAAAAAGTAGTTGTGTATGTTTGCTTTAAGTAACCATAATAATAGCAAAATTGTATCCTTGTGGCCACCAGCACCGATCAAATATTTTGTTAAAATCTGTCTTTTAAGTAAAATAATTTAATTTTCTTATGTTAATGGAAGGTCTTTTAACAAATTCTCTTTTGCTATGGTACAGAGCTAAAGCAGTTAGCCAGAATGTGTTACAAGAACCTGATTGAAGTGGGGATGTAGCTCAGTGGTAGAGTGCTTGCCTAGAAATGCAAGGCCCTCTCAGTTTAATCTCAACACCATTAGAAAAAAAATAATAATAATACTGCTACTAATAATAATAATAAAAATACAACCAAAAAATAATTTTAACAAAACCTGAGTGAAAGAATGCAAGGGAATTTATAATATCACAAATAATATTACTATGATTAACAGAAATATGTGAAACAATTTCTTTTTGATGTAAAACTGGTGGGAATTATTGCTAACACAGAAAATTACAAATTGTAACAAATGGATTCATTTGTTACAGGTACATTCAAAAAGGAAGTTGAATTTTTGAGCCCAAAGTTCAATCGTGGGCTTTTACAAATGCATCTGGATACTGGTTTGGTAAATTATACAACAAAATACTCATGAATTTTTATCCTTAATTGTAATTTCTTTGGGGGGAAAAAAAGAGGCTCTCAAAGGAGTAATTTACAGATCACCACCTAAAATAAATGAACTGCCTGAAGTAGAAAAGACACCCTGCTTCCTACTGCAACATTTTGTCTTGTTGGCCTTTCTTTCTGTTCTACAGAGTTCTAACCATTAGTCATGGGATACAACAAAAAGAGGAAAGACTCTCTGAGACATTGAGTCACAGAGCTTCATAAGGCCACTAGCTACAACTCCAAAGTTTTTGGTTAGAGAAGTGTTGTGCTTCTCTAGCTTTCTTTATACTGTGCTCAGTCCATGAGTCTTCAGGGTGACATCAAGCAAAATTAAGTTGTGAAATGTTTTCTGTCTTCTTTTATTCAATGTATTCATAAATTATTTTAAAGAAATTCTAAAACATTAGCCATAATTTTATCTCCATTTCAACTATTTTTTTTTTGGTATAATGCTGTTGTATGATCATTTTTTCTTTATAGTTTAATGCATACTATAATACTTGCCACATTTACATGCCAAAAGTTTCTTTTTCTTTTTGTGAGCCTTGGAAGGCCTTGAATGAGGCACATTCTAAGCTCTGGTCTTACTCTCAAATTGTGTTGCTGTTAAGAGCTCTTTTAAGAGTCAAAAAGTCAACCTCATAACCCCAAACTCAGGTTTATCTCCCTATTTTAGCTCTAATATTCTGGATGCTCATAGTACCTCTGTCCTCTGGAAGGTGAAAGGGGATTGTTGGAGAGGAAATTCTTAAAATTAGCAACCCCAAACCCTAGACCTTGAGCCCACAAATATGAAAGAAGGATCTTGCCAAATTGACACCAGTCACAAAAGACTTTGAAAACTAATTCAAAAAGAGTTTGCACATGTTGTCAAATCCCTGAATAATATTGCCTTGATCCGAGTGAATCGTTATGGGAAAGTTGGAAATCTCTTATAACAAGCAAATGATTATGGGTGGAATGAACTGAATTGATTGGAGCAGACATTTGACATCTGGGCATATTTCCCCATGCCTTGAATAAAGAGATGTGTCATGTTTTCTGAAAATACAACTACTATTTCCTATAAGAACTGCCTTGGAGTACAGGCAGCCCAAAGCCATTTCAACTGGGAATGGCACATGGTGAGTTACATTACGGATTATCCATATCAACATTTTTAAAAAATATATGCAGAGTCATGTACAAATCCAATTCTTCTTCTTCAGAGTCTAGAAAATGATAGCATATATAAAATTTAAATCTTTTTCCATACCTGCTGACTGACCCACATTTTTCCTTTCCAACCACTCCCAAAACTTATGTATAAAAGTGACTTTTGTCATCAGCCATATCCTAGATTTCTTTCTACCAGGAAACATGCAGCTTTCAGAGAGTTATTTGCATCATTCTACCGAAAAGTGGAGCAAAAGAATAGGTGAAACCTTACTAAAAATATCTGACAGTAGTGACCAACCGATAGCCCTCTCCTATGATCCTTACATGATCAGTGAAGATAACTGCAGTCAATAAGGCCAAAGAAAGGAAAAAAAAAAAAAAAAAACATGTCCCAGCTTTGAAATTCAGATAAGGTGTTTTTATGGTTTTAATTACATTGTAATAACTACATAGAAGTAAATGCACTCTTCCTGTTTTAAGTTAGGTGAACATCTGTCATAAATAACTCCAGTGCTCTTTCTTTTGTAAACTAATTACACAATAGCTCCTATAAATCCATGGAGTGTTAGAATTTAGAACTTAATTATATAATTCACTTAACCAAATTTTTGTTCTTACTTCAGTGGAGTTCACAATTCTCCATTTTTGCAAGACATGTAGCAGAACTGTTACATAATGCCTTGTGGGAATTTCAGATTTGAAAGGAGGGTAAAGAAAGGCTTCATGACTATACCCCTCTCTTTTAGCTGAACAGGGTGAACTAATACCATTTTTTGACAAAAAAAAAGCTTTAAATAATTACTCTTCATTTACAAATACAAGTATATTATGTTTAAGTCATTTAGTCTGTTAAGTGGTGTGTTTTTGAGTTCTGTGACAAGGGAAAGCAAGAATTCATTCATTTATTCATTTATTATTCATAAATCAGTACTCATTTGCTTCCTACTGGATGCCGGACAATGGGTTATGTGCTGAAACTACAATGGCAGAAACTGTTACTAGGTTGGAGCAAATATACTTTATTAGAATTGTTCTGCAAAGGATATATGTACAAAATATTCTGAGGCCCCAAAGAAGCTATGCATGGAGGCAGTAAGGAAAAGCTTCTGAAATAAAATATAAGGTGCATCTTCAAGTTGGTTTCAAGGAACAAATGTTCACTATACATTGACTCAGAGATATTTTTTGTATGGATACACAATCACTGAAATGAGAACTAGAAAATTTAGAACTAGGAAGTCACCTAAAACAAAAAAGTAACAATAATGATAGAAAACCACCCAGATACCAACTACATTTTCTGTCATTTTTCAAGGGACATATAGCCTCATTATCACTATACTACTTTACTTTGTCTTCTTGTTTTATGGCCCTTTCCAAAATGACACCTCTCTTACTTGAACACGTTCTATTAATGATCAAGAATATCAATGTATCTAGTCCATATCCTAGAAGATATCAGAGTATTGGATAGAACACTTTCTATAAGTCTCCTTCATAGTCTCCTGCCAATCTGAAGATGGAATATTTGGGGGTTCAGATCATTTTTGATCTAGTTACCGGCATCTGCTACTTAAGGATTACCCCCATTGTGTGTGTTAGTAGAGTGCTAAGGAGCAAAGTAATTTTTCCTAGAAGGGCGAGTTGAAGGTCATAGGACTTATGTCCTATGTGGTTCCAAATTATGAATATAAATTTGCCATGGAGAAAAGGTTAGAACTGCCATGTCTAAACAACATGTAGATATGAAGATATAAAAATACCCATGATCATAATAATATATACTATGGCATTTACTCAGTATCTCAAACCTGTGTTAGTCATCTTATTTTTCCACATTTTTATAGTTGTACATATTGGTGGGATTTGTTGTTACATATTTATACATCTACAAAATACAACAATATAATTTGGCCAATATCACTCTAGCACTCCCTCCCTTCCTCCCCATCTTCCACCCATTGGTCCCTTTCCTCTACTGATCGCCCTTTGATTTTCATGAGATTGCTCCCAACTTTCTTTCCCTTTTCCCTTTCTAGCTTCAGCATATGAAAGAAAACATATGACCCTTGACCTTCAGAGTTTGACTTAGTTAGCTTAACATGATGGTTTCTAGTTCTATCCATTTTCCTTTAAGTGACATAATTTCATTTTTCTTCATGGCTAAATAAAACTTCATTGTGTACATATTGTATAAAATATGTTAGTCATCTTTCTGTCATTATGGCAAAATACCTGAGAAAATACACTGAAAATAGGAAAAGTTTATTTTGAATCATAGTTTCAGAAGATTAAGTTAAGTCCATTGCCAGCAGGTTCCATTGATTTAAATGGATGGTGAGGCAGAGGCATCATGGCAGAAGTAATGGGCCAGGAAATCTTTTTACCTCACAGCAGTCAAGAAGCAGAGAGAGAAATCAAGGAAGGGGCTGGGGATAAGAAACATCATTTCAGCGAATATTCCCAACGGCCTACTTCCTTCACTTAGACATCACTTCCTACAGATTTCATCACGTCCCAATAGTCCATTCAGTTATAAACCCATCAAAGGGTTATTCCATTGATGAGATCAGAGCCTTCATAATCAAATAACTTCTCAAAAGCCCTACCTCTGAACATTGCTGTAATTGGGGACCGATACTTCAACACACAAGCTTTTGAGGAACATTCCAGATCCACACTACAACACCTGATAGTCATCTCTTTTAATCCCATCAAACAAAGGCAAAAACACATTTTCCAAGAAATTAGGTAATTTACATGAGGTCAAATTGTTCCTAATTTTCAAATTTAAGATTTTAGTCTGCATATATCTGACCTCATAAACCTGTACCTTTCCATGGTGCCATACGTTTTCTTTGGAGTCATGGAAGTACTTGGTACATTTATGTGATTGTAGATTTGGCTTTGGTGAGACTAATTAGATTAGCATAATAAGAGTGGGTTACATTTTAGACACCCTTGACTATTATAGTAAGTAGTTTGCATTTGTATAATTAAAAAAGGAAGTGACAGAAATTTCAGTAAGGACTGAGAGAACCTTAGTGGGTAAGTGAATTATAGTCTCAGTAAGCAACTTGAACATTTGAAATAAAACAGCCACCATCATCATGGGGCAATGAAGGAAGAAAAATATTGGAGCAAATTTTGGAAGAAAATTAAAGCAAAGGCAACTTTGGTAGAATTCCATCATGAAAAAGGGAAAGTTTGGTAGAATTCCATCAGGGAAAAAAAGGAGAATCAAATAAAAGACCCTGAGAATGCATAGCCAGCAAAAGAGTAAAGAATGATATAATGGAAGCCAGCAAAACACAGCATCTCTAGACAGTAAGATTGGTCAATAGTGCTGACCTACATAGAATTGTCTATTAGAATAAGGGCCTAAATGGATAGCTAGTAACAAACAAAATAATCTACTGCAGCCCGAAGGAGATCCAGAGAGAGAGGCCCGACAGCCCACCCTGCCATACTGCGGCTCAGGGGATGACCAGAGAGAGAGGCCCGCCCTGGGCCCACAACCCAGAAAGGCACCCCTCACCCACGTGGGGAGGCACTCCGCTCTGGGGCTTCTTACCCACCAAAGCATGGCTACACAGCCCAACATCAGGATAATTATAGGCTTAAGGGTGCCACTGCCACAAAACTGGGATAGCGCTGCTTCTATCAAGGGACAACGAAAAGGACCTGGTTAGAAGTCACCAAAGTCCCTGTGGCCCTGGCTACACCAGAGGTTTCTCTATTAGAGGTGATAACAGTTATCCTCTTGTAGAACTAACCTGGAGACTTGCATGGGGATGCCTATCTCTTGTTTCTCCTACTAATAGCCAACTTCTTATGATTACCCTCTCACTAGTCAAATAATCTAAATCCTCTATTTTCTCACATCCTAACTCATAAACATCTCAGCCAACCACCCTCAGTCCCCCCTTCTACCATTAGAAACTGTAAACCATTACACAAACCTATTGACTATATGGTAGAAGATAACTGATCTCATAATTTCTAATTATAGTGACAAAACTGTAAATGTAAAAATAGCAGCTAACTGATATATGGCTATATGATGGGTACATTGAGTGCTGTACTATTGATCTCTCCCTTACAAGTGAGGTATTGGTAACCTGTAGGGACACTATAAGACAATAGAGCAGAGGCCATAATACCTCAGATCCATACTGCAAGAGAAGAAGACACATAGACATCCTGAAAAAACAAGGGAGGAAAATACCCAAAACAAACCAAGATACTACAACAATAGAATTCATAGATAGTGGAGTAAGTGAAATGTCAGAGAAGGAGTTCTGAATATACATAACTAAAATGATTTGGGAATTGAAGAAAAACCTAAGTGAGCAGATAGAGGAAAAAATGATTTCTCCAACAAAGAGATAAGAGATCAAATACAGGGGCCCATTGTGATCACACCAACAAAGAGATAAGAGATCAAATACAGGTTGCAAGAGATTAGTTCAAGAAAGAGATAGATTGTGATTAAAAACAGAAATCCTTGAAATGAAAGAAACAATAAGCCATTTAAGAAAGCGCAATAAATAGCATCACCAAGAGATCAGATAACTTGGAAGACAGGACCTCAGACAATGAAGACAAAATATACAATATTGAAAATAAAGTTGACCTCACAGTGAAGATGGTAAGAAACCATGAAAAAAATGTCCAAGAAATATAGGATACCATCAAAAGACCAAATTTAAGATTTATTGGAATAGAGGAAGGTTCAGAGACTCAAACCAAAGGAATGCACAATCTCTTCAATGAAAAAATATCAGGAAATTTCCCAAGCATGGGAACATCAAATACAAGAGGCCTATAGGTCACCAAATGTACAAAATTACAACAGATCTACACCAAGGCACATTATAATGAAAATGCCTAGCATACAGAATAAGGATAGAATTTTAAAGGCCACAAAGAGAAAAATCAGATTTCCTATAAGGGAAGAACAATTCGGATCGCAGCAAATTTTTCAACCCAGGCACTCAAAGCCAGGAGATCCTAAAACAACATATGCCAGGCTCTAAATGATAAGAGATGGCAACCAAGAATCTTATATCCAGCAAAATGAAGCTTCAGATTTGATGATGAAATAAAAACCTTCAATGATAAACAAAAGCTAAAAGAATACACAACAAGCAAGCCTGCCCTACAGAACATCCTTGGCAAAATATTCCATGAGGAGGAAATGAAAAACAACAATGAAAATCCACAAAGGGAAAAACTATAATGAAGGGAAAACCAATCAAAGGAGAAACCAAGTAAAGCTAAATACCAAAAATAAATAAAAATGACTAGTAATACATAGCATGTCTCAATAATAACCCTGAACATTAATGGCCTAAACTCACCATTCAAAAGACATATGCTGGTAGATTGGATTTTTAAAAAGGACCCAACAATATGCTACATTTAAGAGACTCATCTTATAGGAAAAGATACCCAAAGATTGAAGGTGAAAGGCTGGGATAAAATATACCATTCACATGGTCTATGTAAGCAAGCAGGGGTTTCATCCTCATATCTAATAAAATAGACTTCAAGCTAAAAGAGATAAAGATGGACATTTCATACTGCTTAAGAGAAGCATACATCAACAAGACATAACAGTTATAAATATATATGCCCCAAACAATGGAGCATCTATGTTCATCAATCAAACTTTTCTCAAGTTTAAGAGTCAAATAGACCACAACACAATAATTATGGGTGACTTTAACACACTTCTTTCACCACTGGATTGGTCTTCCAAACAAAATCTAAACAAAGATACTAAAGAACTCAACAATACAATCAATAACTTAGACTTAACTGACATATGTACAGTATCTTCTCCATCAACAAGCAAATACAGTTTCTTCTCAGCAGCACATGAATCCTTCTCTAAAATAGACCATATATTAAGCCACAAAGCAACTCTTAGAAATAATAAAAAAGTAGAGATGCTACCCTGCATTCTATCAAATCATAATGGAATGAAATTAGAAATCAATGATAAAATAAGAAATAAAAGCTACTGCAACACCTGGAGAATAAATAATGTGCTACTGAATGAACAATGGATTGCAGAAGACATCAAGGAGAAGATTTAAAAACTCTTAGAGGTAAATGAGAACACCAATACAACATATTAAATCTCTGGGACACTATGAAGGCAGTTCTCAGAGGAAAGTTCATTGCATGGAGATCATTCCTTCAAAGAAGAAAAAGTCAACAAATAAATGAACTAACATTACATCTCAAAGCCCTAGAAAAAGAAGAACAAATCAACCCCCAAAGCAGTAGAATACAGGAAATAATTAAAATCAGAGATGAAATTGAAACAAAAAAAATTGAAAAAATTGACAGAAAAAAAAATTGGGTTTGTTGAATAAATAAATAAAATTGATAAACCATTAGCCATGCTAACGAACACAAGGAGAGAGAAAACTTAAATTACTAACACCCATGATGAAAAAGAAAATATAACAAAGGACACTACAGAAATACAGAAGATAATTAGAAATTATTTTGAATATTTGTACTCCAATAAAATAGAAAATATCAAAGGCATCGACAAATTTCTAGAGGAATATGATATGTGCAAACTAAATCAGGATGATATGCACAATATAAACAGATCAATTTCAAGCAAGGAAATAGAGGATGCCATCAGAAGCCTACCAACCAAGAAAAGCCCAGGACTGGATGGATACACAACTGAGTTCTACAAGACCTTTAAAGAAGAACTAACACCAATACTTCTCAAACATTTTATGAAATTGAAAACCAGGGAACACTTCCAAATACATTCTATGATGCCAATATCACCCTGACTCCAAAACCAGACAAAGACACATCAAAGAAAGAAAACTTCAGACCAATATCTCTAATGAATATAGATGCAAAAACTCTCAAAAAAATTCTGGCAAATCAAATACAAACACATACCAAAAGACAGTGCACCAAAATCAAGTAGGGTTCATCTCAGGGCTACAAGATTGGTAGATTGGAAATCAATTAATGTAATTCATCACATCAATAGCTCCAAAGATAAAAATCATATGATCATCTCAATAGACACAGAGAAAGCATTTGACAAAATACAGCACCCCTTTATGTTTGGAACGCTGGAAAAACTAGGGATAACAGGAACATACCTCAACATTGTAAAGGCTATCTATGCTAAGCCACAGGCCAACATCATTCTAAATGGAGAAAAATTGAAAGCATTCCCTCTAAAATCTGGAACAAGACAGGGATGCCCTCTTTCACCACTTCTATTTAACATAGTTCTTGAAACTCTAGCAAGAGCAATTATGCACTATGAGTTGTACATATTAAAAATTATAAAAATAAAAAATAAATAAAAAATAAAAAAAAAGAAATTAAAGGGATATGGATAGGAATAGAAGAACTCAAATTATCATATGACTCTATACCTAGAAGACCTAAAAAATCCCAACAGAAAACTTCTAGAGCTAATAAATGAATTCAGAAAAGTAGCTGGATATAAAATTACTACCCATAAATCAAAGGCATTTCTGTACATCACTGACAAATCCTCAGAAAGAGAAACTAGGAAATACACCCCATTTGCAATAGCCTAAAAAAAAAATACTCCTTGAGAATCAACTTAACAAAGAGGTGAAAGACCTCTACAGTGAGAACTACATAATACCTAAGAAAGAAATTAAAGAAGATCTTAGAAGATGGAAAGATCTACCTTGTTCTTGGATAGGTACAATTAATATTGTCAAAATGACCATACTACCAAAAACACTATACAGATTCAATGCAATCCAAATCAAAATCCCAATAACATTCCTCATAGAAATAGAAAAAGCATTCATGAAATTCATCTGGAAAAATGAAAGACTCAGAATAGTCAAAGAAATCCTTAGCAAGAAGAGTGAAGCTGGTGGCATTGCTATTCCAGACCTTAAACTATACTACAAAGCAATAGTAACAAAACCAGCCTGGTATTGGCACCAAAATAGACCTGTAGACCAATGGTACAAAATAGAGGACACAGAGACTAACCCACATATCTACAGTTATCTTATATTTGACAAAGGTGCCAAAAACATACATGGGAGAAAAGTTAGCCTTTTCAACAAATGGTGCTGGGAAATCACATATAACAAAATGAAATTAAACCTCTGTCTCTCACCAAGCACAAAACTCAACTCAAAGTAGATCAAGGACTTAGGAATTAACTCAGAGACACTGCACCTAATAGAAGATAAAGGTGGCCCAAATCTCCATCATGTTGGATTAGGCCCCAACTTCCTTAATAAGACCCCTATAGCTCAAGAATTTAAACCAAGAATCAATAAATGGGATGGATTCAAACTAAAAAGTTTCTTCTCAGCAAAAGAAACAATCAGGTAAATAGAGAACCTACAGAATGGGGAGCACATTTTTACCACCAGCACATCAGATAGAGCATTAATCTCTAGGATATATAAAGCACTCAAAAACCTTAATACAAAAAAATAATAATAACAACCTAATCAATAAATGGGCCAAGGATCTGAACAGACACTTCTCAGAAGTGGACATACAATCAACAACTATATGAAAAAATGTTCAACATCTCTAGCAATTAGAAAAATGCAAATCATTAACTACTCTAAGATTTCATTTCACTTCAGTCAGAATGGCAGCTATCAAAAATTCAAACAACAATAAGTGTTGGAGAGGATGTGGGGGAAAAGGCACACTCATACATTGCTGGTGGGGCTGTAAATTGGTGCAGCCAATATGGAAAGCAGTATGGAGATTCCTTGGAAAACTTAGAATGGAACCACCTTATAACCCAGCTATCCCATTCCTTGGTCTATACCCAAAGGACTTAAAAACAGCATACTATGGGGACACAGCCACATCAATGTTTATAGCAGCACAATTCACAATAACTAGACTATGGAACCAACCTAGATGCCCCTCAGTAGATGAATGGATAAGGAAATTTTGGTATATATACCCAGTGGAACTTTACCCAGACGAAAAAGAGAATAAAATCATGGCATTTTCAGGTAAATGGATGGAGTTGGAGAAAATAATGCTAAGTGAAGTAAGCTAATCCCCAAAAACCAAATGATTTCTTTGATATGAGGATGCTGACTCATAATGGCAATGTTGAGGGGAGCATGGTAGGAATGAAGGAACTTTAAATAGATCAAAGGGGAGGAAGGGAAAGGGAGGGGGCAATGGAGTAGGAAAGATGGTAGAATGAGATGGACATCATTGCCCTAAGTACATGTATAAAGACATAAATGGTGTGAAAATACTTTGTGTAGAACTAGTGTCTTGAAAAATTGTGCTCTATATACGTAATATGAAATGAATTGCATTCTGCAAGCATGGATAGCAAATTAAAATAAATAATTTAATTTAAAAATAATCTACTTACTATTAGACTAATTTAAAACATTAAGGAGCTAAAATTACTTGCGATGACCTCTCCTATATCATATTCAGGAAAATTTTATTCTTGAAATAAAGATTATTTGTTTAGGAACTATAGATACAACTGAACAAAAGAATATTCTATACTATTGAAGGATCTCCGGGAAAGGAGTGTAATAAGACCAGCTGCAAGTTGGAACATCCAAAACCAGGATGAGATTCATTGAAGTCCAACTTTTACATATTCCTCTCCAAAAGTTATGTTAACCCTTCAAATTAATAGTCAAAAAATTCACCTTATAATTTCAAATGATTCCCAGAATACTACATGAAAAAGTCAATATTTTTAATAACTTGAGCAATTGAGATTGCTGTTTTATTGATTAATACCATGAGATATTTCAGTTTATTATTCTTTTTTATTCTTCTCACATAAAGACATAGTGTTACGGTTTATATACAAGGTCCCCCCACAATGCTCATGTGTGAGACAATGCAAAAATTTTCAGATGTTTTGCCATAATATTCTGCCTCATCTTGGGCTTAGAGCTATGGAAATGGCTGACCATGGACTGAACCTCTGAAACTATGGGCCAAACTAAACTTTTTCTCCTCTACACTGTTCTTATCAGGTATTTGGACACAGCCAGAAAAAAGCTAACTAAAACACATAGGATATTTTTAGATGTCAATCCTCCTTTCCTTCATATATTCATATCCCTCCATGTAGGATGTTGAGAGGGTAAAGGGGGTTTGAGGGTCATTAGTGATGATCACTGAATAGTTTTGGTTATGTTTCCAGAAACATAATGGAAATTAACTGCTTTCAAAACTTATGTATGTCCACATGACTTGCTTTGTAAATGGTCTGTGACAAATGTCACTCTGAGCATATGATTAAAGAGCTAGTACAGGATTCTCTAATGGATTTTCCTCTGATACAACATCTGGCAACTTCCCAGACAACACTGCTGTTGGACTTGAGGGAGAAATGTGTATACCATCAATTTATGATAGATGTGTAGAATGAGGAAGTAATAATTTCTACTGTTAAGAGACGTTGATGTTGTTTGTTACCAGAGAATAATTTGGCTTAACTGAGTGGATATGAAGTGTATAGCTTATTCAGTGGTGAGGAAGAAGAAGAAGGCAAGAGAGAAGGAAAGTTTGGTAGAATTCAACAAAAACAAATCTAACTCACAAGTAATTCTGGCCTTTATTATTTTTATGAAAGGTGGCTACTGAATGAGGGTACATATGGGAATGGAGGGAAAAAGCACATGGGCTAGTTTGGTGTATCAGGCAAAAAGGCAAAGCTGCCTGTAGTCTTCCACCTTGGGCAGCCATCATGACACCCACTACCATTTGAATTAGAAGACACTGTAATTTCTTTCTTTCTTTTTCGTTTTTAGGACTATTTTCTTTTTATTTATTTATTTTTTAATTTTCTTTTTCTTTTCTTTTTTTATTTATAATAGTAGTATGTATTACAATTCATAATGCACATATATAGCATCTTTTTACATTCATCTGTTTGTATACAAAGTATATAAGTACCATTCAGATCTTCAATCATGCATTTAGGATAATGATATCCATCTCATTCAACCACCAACTTTTTTTTTCTTTTTTTCCCCCACTCCCTCCCCCCTTGCTCCCTCCCTTCCCCTCCCTTTCCTTTGACCATTCTAGTTTTCCTCTAATCCTATGTACCCCCATCCAACAACATTGTGAACTAGCCTCCTTATATCAGAGAAAACATTCGGTATTTGGATTTTTTTAGATTGACTAATTTCACTTAGCATTATATTCTCCAACTTCATCCATTTACCTGCAAATGCCATTATTTTATTCTCTTCTATTGCTGAGTAAAATTTCTAAGTGTTCTAAACTTAGAAGTTTCCTAAGTAATGTGAGTTTTCCTCAGTGAGAGATGTCATGTCAGCAACCAGCCCTTTTAATCTTATAGCATATTCCAGGTGTTATGGAGTGTCAGAATAATGATATATTGGGCTGATACTTGATAAAGTTATCTATAATTACCTATTATTATAATAAAGGAAATTTGCCCCAAGTGAAGTTGTTACCCATCATTCAATATTGAGACTGAACAAGCTCTTGAAACAAAAATTTTGTTCCCCAGTACTTAAGGTCCTAACTCCCGTAAACTTCTCTTTACCTTTCATAGTTTTCAGCCTCCCATTGCCTCAATATGTACCAATCTTGACATAATTATTCAAAGTGATGATAAAAAGAATAAAAAGCTTTAAAAATCAAAGGGAACTCATGAATCCTAAGTTGGACAGCCAAAAAGTCCATTGTTCTACTGCTTTAGAAATATAACTACCATCTATATAGTTTATTGTAATTATACTAATATTTAATATATTATTTATATTTAAAATACATGGATATAAATATTTATGACTATAAAAATATAGTGTAGCATTATATTAAATATTTTATAAATATGGAATATTTAATAGCATACATTAGTTGTTTTAAAATAGCAATTTATTAGTTATATTAAGTATATAATATAAAATCTAACATTGAACCATGATAGATCATAACTATGCCAGAACAATATTGGGTACTTGTAACTGACTGAACGAAACAAGAAACTTGGATTCATGTGTCAATTCATAGCTGTAAAAAAAAAATTCCTCATTTCAAATAATTGAATATGTTTAAAAGATAAGCTACAGCTGCCTGTAAGACATTGTTGAAACAATATAAAAAGACAACATGTTATTGCAAATATGGAAGATCTTCTAATTCTAAAGTAGGGACAGACATGCAAATTAAAGATTTTTTTTTTTAACATATGTGAGTTGACTGGATTTAAAGTATCTGTGTTGGGCCTAGCAACAATTTAAAAAAACACTTTTCACCATTTTTAGCAGTGCATTCAAAATCAGTGTTCATTGAATAAAATCCAACTTGTTCCATATCTAAACAAAATTATTATTGCAACAAAATTATCACATAGATCAATTTCAATCTAAGAATGAAAATATACAATCAATAGTTTTTGGTTTTGTAATCTTTTAGCAATTGCTGGATTTCTACATTAGGAGTCCTTATTTCCAAGATTAGACATAAAGAAAGTCTGACTTAGGGCTGGGGATATAGTTGGTAGAATGTTTGCCTTGTGTGCACAAGGCCCTGGGTTCTAATCCCCAGCACTTAAAAAAAAAAAAAAAAAAAATTCTGACTTAACTAAACAGAACCTTCAGAAAGCCACATTTTCTTCATCTCCATTTAAATCAGGAAGACATGCAAGAAAACAAGCTGATATCTGTGTGTTTTTTTTTAAACATAACTTTATGTATATATACTGAAGTCAATGCAGGTTTGCATTAAGCCTTACACATCCACAACAATATCACAATGTAAATTATAACTGATCTTGTAGTGATAACCTTTAATTCACAAGTAGAAGGGAAAATTTAAGTCAGTCATGTGCACTATTTGTTAAAGCAAGAAAGTGGATTTTTATATCTTATTAAGAGTAACAGCATCCTTATTTCCATTACCAGATCACCTTTTAGATTTTATTCTGGACGCAGCACTGAGGTAACAGAGGCCATAGTAAATGCTTTTGGACTGTGTTCTCTACAGTCTCTGAAGATCATAAAATTATCAATTGTGCATAAGAAATGAACTGAAGTTTCTGCAATGGATGTGACTTTTTTCTTTTTTTCTAAAAAGAAAAATTTCTAGGATTTAGAGAAGGATATCATCAATGACAATGTTTCCTTTTGAAATTGTGCTTAATTTTTAAGGAACTTCATAATAAACAATTCACAGTTTTGCTAAGCACATTTCCAAATAGCCATAATTGCACAGAATATATAAAATAAAATAAAATATAAAATAAATTATCTAGTTCTCCCAAGATCAAATAGATTGATACTGATGACAAATTGCACATTAAATTAATGTTATTCCATTCAAGAATCTAAAAGTGAACCATGAGTCCTCATTTTTTCTCACCCCACACATAAAAAAATTCTAATAATTTTACCCCCTAAATATATCTCCATCTCTATCCCCTTGTGTATTCCATTCATTTCTCTACATCTTCATCAGCACTGACTGAATTCATCTTCCCTGATACCTCCACCCTTATTCTGCTGAATATACATTTTACTGGCTTAAATAAATCTACTCTTATCCATCAAAAGAGATCTATTAAAAAATCTAATTTGGTTGTCATTTAGTCCATGCATGACTCCCTCTGCCCTTGCCTGAAATATCTCAATGGCTTCCTGTTGCTCTTTATAAAAAAGGATAAATATTCCTAGTAAGGCCTATGGAGACAATGACTTCAAAAGCTTCATCATCTTTTTCCTTCTTTCTGTTTTATAGGTACACGAGTATTTTTTCCATCCAACTTATGTGTTGTATTCACTCTAACATTAAGGACTTTGTGCATGCTACTGTCCCCTGCTGGAATTTCATTTTCACCTTTATTCCTCTAAATAGCCACCACTGAATTGTTATTTATCAGCTGAATTGTAACCTTCTCACTTCCCTCACCTAACTAGATCAAAATCTTCTCTTTTGTGCACTCAAAACACCAGACATCTGTTATCCATGGCACTCCTTACAGTTTTTTGTTATATTGAATTTTGTAATTATCTCTCTATTAGAATAAACTTTATTATGATGAGGACCGTGTTTGATTTTTTCCACCACTGAGTCTTATTCCATTTACTACACACTAAGTACTAAACTACCTTTCATCCCAGAACTAAGGAATGAATTTAAAAATCTCCAGATTCTAGTGATGATTTAATTGCTCTAAACATTTTTAAGTTCTCCCTTGGAAATTATCTAGAGTCTGCATGATTTTTCTCATATATTTACTTGTCCTAATTCTGTAGGGAAAAAGCTCTATATGTGGCTATTATGTCAGAAATGTATATAGTAATTGAATATAATCATATATAATAATCTGTCAAAATTAAGATTTAATTACTAAACTATGGAAGTTTAGTTTTTCTTTTTGAAAAAATTTTTTTTTAATTTTTTTGAGACAAGGTCTCACTATGTTGCCCAGGCTGGTCTCAAATTTTTGAGCCTCCAAAGTAGCAAACTAGGATTTAATGTGAAAAAAAGAAAAAAAAATATATATATATAATGATTTTAAACAAGATTTTTTTAACTAACAAGATTCACTTACTACCAAGCTTTTAGTTCCAGTTAAATGGAAGGAGAGAAGACATTAACTTTTTTGAATTCTTATTAAGTACCAAACACTGTGCTATATTTCAGATATTTCTCACATTTAATTTTTCTAGGTAGGTGAATCTTTCTAAATTTCATGAATGAGGAAACTGAGATTCAAAGAATTCAGCAAACAGATAGAATGAGTAAATAAGGCCACCAAAGTTTGGTTTATAAGCAATAACCTCCCTGTTTCTTTATTCATTAGCACATGATTTAAATTTTGGTTTTCCAGAGAATTGCAATCAAAATACAAACACATTTTAAGTGAAAATATGTTCCTTCTATACCCAAACACATCAATGGGAAGAAAGTGTTATGATGTAATCCAACAGAAGCAAATTGACTGAATTTTCTAATTTCATAAAGTGTGGCACTTTTATGTATATATGTACTCAGGGATGGGTAGATTTAAAAAAAACTAGTATTTTCTTACTGTTTTTCATAACTATTTTGTTTGTGGTGAAAATAAAAATGATTTATACAATAAATACATTAAGCAACAAAATTGACACTGACATATGACAGTCTTACCATAGTTGGTTGTAACAAGAAATACATATCGTTATTCATATAATAACTTCAGGAAATTGGGGGGTAATATGGATTTTATCAAAATCAAATACTTTATGTTTTATTTTGAGATATGTGGCAAACTTATGTGACTTAGGCAACTTAGAAAATCTGTAGTGTTGCTGCCTGCAGCTATTGCCGCCTGCAGCAAGGATACCGCGGGAAAGAAGTCGGAGACAGACTGGAAATGAATAGGTTCTTTATTCTTCCTTCTTCTAACTTCTCTCTCTGGCTCCAACAACCTCTCCAACTCCAACCATGCCCTCTAGCCAACCTCTCCCGGTTAAATACTTTTTGCTTTAACAAGTATGCACGTGTTAACAGCTCAAACTTACAGGTGCGTCACATAGTGTTCACAGGCATAGAAAGATTCTTAGATAAATGCATGAATATCAGGTGAAAATACTTAATACCTCTTATGGCTCTCAGCTAGCCGCCATCTTAGCTATCTCCTTATTAGGACTCTTACATTTCCTCTCTTTTGTTTTAAAAGAGGGAAAAATAGATGGGTGAGATCTCACCACGTCAGGATCGACTGTGCCTGTCTTAGGCGTCCACATGTGCAACCGGCATTCTTACCCGTCATGGGATAATCAAGGCTGTGCCCTTGACTCCTGTCTTAGGTTGATATGTCGGCCACATGAGACTGTCCCGTTATTGACTACCAGCCGTCCAATCATGAGGAGATGCTCCAGTTCTAAGGCAGCAGGCTTTTTGCTGACGAGCCAAGTTCCATAGCATATCAAGTTCTTTAAACAAATCAGCTGCCCTAAGTTCCATTAAGTAACGCACTGAGTTCTCTAGACAAATACCCGCAAGGTATTGTCCCGTGCAATGTCCTAAACATCTTATAGTAGAAAGATTTTCAAAATGTCCACTTGCTAACACGTTGGTCTAGGAGGCCTCGTGCATGCAGAGCAGAGGCCACACTGCTGGTGAAGTTGTTTGATGCTTGAGCAGCTGGGATGCTTGTAGTGATTGCGATCCCTGCAGCTGTAGCAGCAGCCGTCTTTTTTATGTCTAGACAATGCCACTGACAAATCTTCAGGGCCCACTACCTAGAAACTCAAGCATCAATCATTAGAGGAAAGGCAGTACTATTCCAGCACTGAGTCAAGAAGCGAATTGTCAAACAAAAAAATAGAATTATTAGATCAGGAAATTGAAGTTGATTTCTGCTCACACACATTGCTACTTAAGCTCCCACGAACATAAGCTGGCAAAATATCACATTCAGAATGGATTAAAGAAAGACTGAAGGCACTTAGCTGACAAAACACTACATTTAAGATAAATTAAAGAAAAGCTAAGAGCATATTAGAAAAATAATTTGTTAGCTGGAATTTTTGAGCCTCTGCATACACAGCAACCTTCCATGAATATACCTGTTGAAACAATTTAAATTAATCACCTTATTTTAACAAATAAAGTTAATTGCAAATAAACAATCCATGACAAATACCAAAATATCAGGTTGAACAGTATTAGTCATATTCCTTGCTGAAGAGAAGTCCTAGAGATACTTATAAATTAAGTTTGAAGGTACTTTCATTATTGTATTAAACTAAAAAGAATAGAAATTATTTGGATCCTCTCTCTTTTTTAAAAAAAATTTTTCATGAGGGCTCGGTTTTTGTTATTTGTGATGTCACATTAACATGAAATCTGGACAGACACACAGACATAAAGACATATATTTGTGACATCACATTTACATGAAATCTAGACAAGTGCACAGACATAAAGACATATATAAAAAAAAAAAACACAATTGTGTGCACACTAAAGAGAGATCCTCTCATCCCGGCTGGGAGGAATGAGACTTAAGTTGCGAATTTATTGAAGGAAAAAGCGCGCAGCTTAAAAATTTCTTAGCTGCAAAGGCAAAGATGAGGTTCCTTTATCGGAAAAGAGACAAAACTCGCGCAGGTGCGTGGATTGATACCTCTTTTAAGGGAATCATTCCACAACTACTTCATCTTGGCCCTTTTGATTTGTCACTTGTTTTATTAATCTTGATTCTGCAACAACTTCATCTTGGCCTTTTTGATTTGGTACCTGTTTTATTAATTTTGATGGTATCCACACCAGCGAGGTTTCATGCTGTGGAAAAACACAAACAGATCCTCTCCCCCAAATTAATACTGGGTCTAGGCCTTTCCATGTGCCTGAAAGAACATCCTTCCAGTAAACCAAAGGTTTATGTTGTTGGTGTGGATTCCAGGGTCTGTCTCCGGCCGAATATCCTTTGGAATCCAAAGTTAAAAAATTTAAAGTAAAAAGGGCAACGGCTAATCTATCTTTAGGATTTGTCCAATTTCCTTCTTTTTGTTTCAAAAGCATAAGTTTGAGTGTGCAATTAGGTCATTCAATTATACCTTGGCCTTGAGGATTATATGGGATACCAGTCTTATGAAGTATACTGAATTTGGAGCAAAACTGTTTGAAAGATGAGGATGTATATGCAGGGCCATTGTCTATTTTAAGCATTTTGGGAATGCCCACTGCAGCAAAAACTTGTAAACAATGAGATGTAACATCGTTAACTTTTTCTCCAGTATGTAAGGAAGCAAAAATCATGCCTGAGCATGTATCTATGGTCACATGAATAAATCGCAATTTTCCAAAACTTGGCTCATGAGTGACACCCATCTGCCACAAATGATTGGGCATTAATCCTCTTAGGTTAACCCCATAATATGGATTGGGCAAATGTGTCACACAAGATTGACAAGCCTTTACAATTGTTCATCTTGATCTTTAGTTATTTTGAAACTTTGTTGTAAAGTAGTACTATTAACATGAAATTGAGAATGGAACGAAGTAGGTTCTTCGACTGCTGAAAATATAAAGATTGTTTGAGTGAGGGCATCGGCCTTTTGATTACCTTCATGGAGAGGACCAGGCAAATTAGTATGAGCTCTGATATGTCCAATAAACAAAGGTTCTTTATGTTCCCATAGAAGGTTTTGAATTTGAAAAAACAATTTAAAGGCTGGAGTATGAGGTGCTACTGGACCTGCTAGCTCTAATTTAGGGACGGCATGTACAATATAGTGGCTGTCTGAGAAAATATTTATGGGCTGTTCTCTAAAACTTTCAAGAGCTATAATAACAGCTTCTAGCTCTACCAATTGAGCTGATTTATGGGCAGTAATATGAATCATTTTCTTTTTGAGTGACTACTGCAGCAGTGCCATTAGAGGACCCATCTGTAAATACATTTAATGCCTGAGGAATAGGTTGATTTTTTATTACCTGTGGAAATATAATGGGATGATTGATACAAAAAGATAATATAGGAGACTTAGGAAGATGGTTATCAAAATTTGCAGAAGTAGAGCATCTAGCTATAGCCCAATCATTATCATTGAAGCATAAATATTCAACCTGTGATGATGAATAGGGAGTAATAATAGTAGCAGGGTGAATACCAAAGATTTTAGTAGAAGTCTTAAGTCCTTGAAGAATAAGTTTAGCCACCATGGAAGTGTAAGACTCAATTGTACTTTTAGGAGAGACGGGCAAATGTATCCATAATAAAGGCCCTTGTTGCCAAAATACTCCTGTGGGTGTATATTGTGAAGAAATAATGATCAATATCAGCGGTCAAGCAAAATCATTCTATCACAATGGGATCCTTCAATGGCCTTTTCTACCAACTTTAAAGCTTCCCTAGCATCAGGAGTCAATGTTCGCGGTGAAGATAGATCAGGGTTCTCACGAAGGATATCAAATAAGGGTTTTAATTGGCCAGTAGTGAGGCTTAGTGTAGGGCAAAGCCAATTTATGTCTCCCAGCAATTTTGAAAATCATTAAGAGTAGCTAGATGTTCCTTATTTATTAAAATTTTTTGAGGCCTAATAAAACTATCCATAATTTGGAATCCTAGATATAATATTGGCAATCTAGTCTGAACATTTTCTTCAGCAATGTTTAGTCCATATCGTTTCAAGTTTTCTGATATATCGCTAAATATGGTGAATAAGACTTCTTGATTAGGATGAGCAAGTATCGTTTCAAGTTTTCTGATATATTGCTAAATATGGTGAATAATACTTCTTAATTAGGATGAGCAAGCAAAACATCATCCATATAATGGAGGCACATAAGCTCTGGGTATTTGTTCTTGATAGGCTGAATAACTTTATCTACATAGATTTGACATATAGTGGGGCTATTAGCCATTCCCTGGGGTAAAACTTTCCACTGAAATCTTTGATCAGGGCCATTATTATTAATAGAAGGAACTGAAGAAGCAAACCTGGGGGCATCCAAAGGATGTAGAGGAATAGAAAAGAAACAATTCTTTATATCAAGAGTTATAAGATGGAAATTTTTAGGAATAGCTACAGGATTAGGAAGTCCAGGCTGGGTAGGGCCCATAATTTGCATGGTTTTATTGATTTCTCTAAGATCATGTAACAATCGCCATTTTCCTGATTTTTTCCTGATCACAAATATGGGGGAATTCCAGGGAGAGGTGGAAGGTTCTATATGTCCTGCTTCTAGTTGTTCTTGAACTAGTAGGTGGGCCACGTGTAATTTCTCTCTAGATAGGGGCCACTGAGGGACCCAAACTGGCTTATCAGAAAGCCATGGTATTTTCAAAATTGTTTTCTCAGTGGCCCCTAAAAAAAATATCCTTTCCCTTTTCGGTGATGATTTCCTTTTGTAACACCTGCGGGCTTGGTTGTGAGTTGTACTCCCATTTGTTGTAAAACATCTCTTCCCCATAAGGTAACTGGCAAGCTGGACAAAACATAAGGCTGAAATGTTCCTTGATGCCCTTTATCATCCTCCC
Organism: Tamias sibiricus; assembly: GCA_025594165.1. Lineage (NCBI taxonomy): Eukaryota > Metazoa > Chordata > Mammalia > Rodentia > Sciuridae > Tamias > Tamias sibiricus. The sequence continues at coordinate 133,211,901 of CM046662.1, forward strand.
ATTTTAAAACTGTTGCACTTCGTTCTGGGGTATTAGAATATCCCAAGCCTCTCAAACTATTTGAAGCCTTCTGCAGAGGCCAGTGTTTGGGCCACTGTCGTACGTTGATAATGGAAGAGTCAGCCCTAGAGTCAATCAATCCCTCCATCTCTATACCTTGAATTTTTATTTTGCACATAGGCCTCTGTGAACAATCCTGAACCCAGCAAGCCATAGGTCCCGAGCCAGTGGAACCAAATCCTCTATTGTTCCTATTTTGAGGCATACTCTTAAATGAGTCATGTAAACTGGGAAGTAGAAGCAGCTGAGCAATTCTATCTCCTTGGTTAACAGAGCAAATGCCTTGAGGTGAACTAAGCATAATCTTAATTTCTCCTTGGTAGTCTGAGTCTATTACACCAGGAGTCACTTGAAAACCTGATAAGCTTTTAGAGCTTTTCCCAAGGATAAGTCCTACAGTTCCTGAGGGAAGAGGTCCCCTGACTCCTGTGGGAATCAGTTGAACCCCCATTTCAGGTGTTAGCACCATCCAGGCAGTAGAACAAAGGTCTAGTCCTGCACTTCCTCTTGTTCCTCTAACGAGGGAGTCAATGGGTAAGAGGGATTGTGTCGAGGAATCATCTGAATGGATGTTTGAGGATACTCTTCCTCTAATGCCTCGTACATTTGTCGGCCCCGGGGCATTGGGCCCCATGCCCCATTTTTTGAATTCCTAGACAAAATGTTTCCATAAATATCAAATTTAGATCTGCACTTATTAGCCCAATTGTTTCCTTTTTTACACCTGGGGCAGCGGCCTAGGGCACGATATGAGCTTGAACTTATTTCTCTTTGGGATATTGTCTAGAATAACCTGATTGACTATAATAATTTTTAGGTTGAGTCCTTTTTGTGAAATTTTGAGGGGAAGCACCTCTCATTGCTGCTGCAATTACATTTCCTGTGACAAATGTGTCATTTATATCTTTGCATAGTCTTATATATACAGAAAGATCCCTTTTAGATTTCCAAGGTCTGATAGCATCTTGACAATATTTGTTGGCATTTTCATATGCCAGCTGAACGACTAATGGCATGGCTTGATCAACGTCTCCAAACACTCTACCTGCAGTTCGCAAAAGCCTATCAGCAAAGTCAGCATATGGCTCATTAGGTCCCTGAGTTACTTTAGACATGCTACCCTATAAGTCACCAGTTCCTTGTAAAGTCTTCCATGCCCTAACAGCTGCAGTGTATATTTGAGCATAAACTCCAGGATCATACTGAATCTGAAGCTGTAAATCAGCAAACTGACCTTCTCCAGTTAACATATCTACGTTACGGTCTGGAAATCCTGCAGTCGCATTTCTTTTAGCTGTTTCTACACAAAATTCCTGGAATTGTGACCTCCAAATCAAGTATTGTCCCCCGCTCAATACTGCCTTACATAAGCCTTTCCAGTCTGAGGGGGTTAAAGTTATAGTGTTAAGGGACTCCAACATGCTCAACATGAAAGGAGCTTGGGGCCCATATGTCATTATTGCCTCTTTGAAATTTTTTATAGTTTTAAAAATCTATTGATTGGTGGTACCTATGTCCATTTTCATTTTCAAATACTGGCAGATCCCATTGTCCCTGCGAGTTTTGACATTCAAGGGCACGCAAGTGCTCAGAAAGACCGTTAATCTCTGTCTTAAGGGCACACAAGTGCCTAGAAAGACCATCCATAGTTTCTGTAATTGATTCAACCCATGAGGGCACAAAGGGTTCCTCCACTTGATGGTCCTTCCTAACTGACTCAGCAGAGGAGGCTGTGCTTTCATGGTCACTTTTATTTGACTCCTCTTCACTACTCCTATTTTCATTGGTAGTAACATCCTGAGTCCCAGGTTCAATTGAAAGCACATATTCTTGAGCTATCTCTAATAATTCTTGAATAGCTTTAGCAGCTTGGATCTTTGTCTTTTTTGAGCCCACGCTAATACTATCCTTACTGGTCCTAACTGACTCAGCGGAGGCTATGCTTTCATGATCACTTTCCTCCTCACTATCAACTGAGTCAGCTATATCAAAGAATTCTTCCATAGCCTTTATCACTTGGGTTTTAGTTATTTTCAAACCCATTTTAACCGCTCTGACGAGACTCCTCGATTTTCTTACCGTGCCGATTCCAAACTCCCCGTACGGGTCATCACTTGTTGCCGCCTGCAGCAAGGATATCGCGGGAAAGAAGAATTCGGAGACAGACTGGAAATGAATAGGTTCTTTATTCTTCCTTCTTCTAACTTCTCTCTCTGGCTCCAACAACCTCTCCAACTCCAACCATCCCCTCTAGCCAACCTCTCCCGGTTAAATACTTTTTGCTTTAACAAGTATACACATGTTAACAGCTCAAACTTACAGGTGCATCACATAGTGTTCACGGGCATAGAAAGATTCTTAGATAAATGCATGAATATCAGGTGAAAATACTTTAACACCTCTTATGGCTCTCAGCTAGCCGCCATCTTAGCTATCTCCTTATTAGGACTCTTACATTTCCTCTCTTTTGTTTTAAAAGAGGGAAAAATAGATGGGTGAGATCTCACCACGTCAGGATCGACTGTGCCTGTCTTAGGCGTCCACATGTGCAACCGGCATTCTTACCCGTCATGGGATAATCAAGGCTGTGCCCTTGACTCCTGTCTTAGGTTGATATGTCGGCCACATGAGACTGTCCCGTTATTGACTACCAGCCGTCCAATCATGAGGAGATGCTCCAGTTCTAAGGCAGCAGGCTTTTTGCTGACGAGCCAAGTTCCATAGCATATCAAGTTCTTTAAACAAATCAGCTGCCCTAAGTTCCATTAAGTAACGCACTGAGTTCTCTAGACAAATACCCGCAAGGTATTGTCCCGTGCAATGTCCTAAACATCTTATAGTAGAAAGATTTTCAAAATGTCCACTTGCTAACACGTTGGTCTAGGAGGCCTCGTGCATGCAGAGCAGAGGCCACACTGCTGGTGAAGTTGTTTGATGCTTGAGCAGCTGGGATGCTTGTAGTGATTGCGATCCCTGCAGCTGTAGCAGCAGCCGTCTTTTTTATGTCTAGACAATGCCACTGACAAATCTTCAGGGCCCACTACCTAGAAACTCAAGCATCAATCATTAGAGGAAAGGCAGTACTATTCCAGCACTGAGTCAAGAAGCGAATTGTCAAACAAAAAAATAGAATTATTAGATCAGGAAATTGAAGTTGATTTCTGCTCACACACATTGCTACTTAAGCTCCCACGAACATAAGCTGGCAAAATATCACATTCAGAATGGATTAAAGAAAGACTGAAGGCACTTAGCTGACAAAACACTACATTTAAGATAAATTAAAGAAAAGCTAAGAGCATATTAGAAAAATAATTTGTTAGCTGGAATTTTTGAGCCTCTGCATACACAGCAACCTTCCATGAATATACCTGTTGAAACAATTTAAATTAATCACCTTATTTTAACAAATAAAGTTAATTGCAAATAAACAATCCATGACAAATACCAAAATATCAGGTTGAACAGTATTAGTCATATTCCTTGCTGAAGAGAAGTCCTAGAGATACTTATAAATTAAGTTTGAAGGTACTTTCATTATTGTATTAAACTAAAAAGAATAGAAATTATTTGGATCCTCTCTCTTTTTTAAAAAAAATTTTTCATGAGGGCTCGGTTTTTGTTATTTGTGATGTCACATTAACATGAAATCTGGACAGACACACAGACATAAAGACATATATTTGTGACATCACATTTACATGAAATCTAGACAAGTGCACAGACATAAAGACATATATAAAAAAGAAAAACACAATTGTGTGCACACTAAAGAGAGATCCTCTCATCCCGGCTGGGAGGAATGAGACTTAAGTTGCGAATTTATTGAAGGAAAAAGCGCGCAGCTTAAAAATTTCTTAGCTGCAAAGGCAAAGATGAGGTTCCTTTATCGGAAAAGAGACAAACTCGCGCAGGTGCGTGGATTGATACCTCTTTTAAGGGAATCATTCCACAACTACTTCATCTTGGCCCTTTTGATTTGTCACTTGTTTTATTAATCTTGATTCTGCAACAACTTCATCTTGGCCTTTTTGATTTGGTACCTGTTTTATTAATTTTGATGGTATCCACACCAGCGAGGTTTCATGCTGTGGGAAAAACACAAACAGATCCTCTCCCCCAAATTAATACTGGGTCTAGGCCTTTCCATGTGCCTGAAAGAACATCCTTCCAGTAAACCAAAGGTTTATGTTGTTGGTGTGGATTCCAGGGTCTGTCTCCGGCCGAATATCCTTTGGAATCCAAAGTTAAAAAATTTAAAGTAAAAAGGGCAACGGCTAATCTATCTTTAGGATTTGTCCAATTTCCTTCTTTTTGTTTCAAAAGCATAAGTTTGAGTGTGCAATTAGGTCATTCAATTATACCTTGGCCTTGAGGATTATATGGGATACCAGTCTTATGAAGTATACTGAATTTGGAGCAAAACTGTTTGAAAGATGAGGATGTATATGCAGGGCCATTGTCTATTTTAAGCATTTTGGGAATGCCCACTGCAGCAAAAACTTGTAAACAATGAGATGTAACATCGTTAACTTTTTCTCCAGTATGTAAGGAAGCAAAAATCATGCCTGAGCATGTATCTATGGTCACATGAATAAATCGCAATTTTCCAAAACTTGGCTCATGAGTGACACCCATCTGCCACAAATGATTGGGCATTAATCCTCTTAGGTTAACCCCATAATATGGATTGGGCAAATGTGTCACACAAGATTGACAAGCCTTTACAATTGTTCATCTTGATCTTTAGTTATTTTGAAACTTTGTTGTAAAGTAGTACTATTAACATGAAATTGAGAATGGAACGAAGTAGGTTCTTCGACTGCTGAAAATATAAAGATTGTTTGAGTGAGGGCATCGGCCTTTTGATTACCTTCATGGAGAGGACCAGGCAAATTAGTATGAGCTCTGATATGTCCAATAAACAAAGGTTCTTTATGTTCCCATAGAAGGTTTTGAATTTGAAAAAACAATTTAAAGGCTGGAGTATGAGGTGCTACTGGACCTGCTAGCTCTAATTTAGGGACGGCATGTACAATATAGTGGCTGTCTGAGAAAATATTTATGGGCTGTTCTCTAAAACTTTCAAGAGCTATAATAACAGCTTCTAGCTCTACCAATTGAGCTGATTTATGGGCAGTAATATGAATCATTTTCTTTTTGAGTGACTACTGCAGCAGTGCCATTAGAGGACCCATCTGTAAATACATTTAATGCCTGAGGAATAGGTTGATTTTTTATTACCTGTGGAAATATAATGGGATGATTGATACAAAAAGATAATATAGGAGACTTAGGAAGATGGTTATCAAAATTTGCAGAAGTAGAGCATCTAGCTATAGCCCAATCATTATCATTGAAGCATAAATATTCAACCTGTGATGATGAATAGGGAGTAATAATAGTAGCAGGGTGAATACCAAAGATTTTAGTAGAAGTCTTAAGTCCTTGAAGAATAAGTTTAGCCACCATGGAAGTGTAAGACTCAATTGTACTTTTAGGAGAGACGGGCAAATGTATCCATAATAAAGGCCCTTGTTGCCAAAATACTCCTGTGGGTGTATATTGTGAAGAAATAATGATCAATATCAGCGGTCAAGCAAAATCATTCTATCACAATGGGATCCTTCAATGGCCTTTTCTACCAACTTTAAAGCTTCCCTAGCATCAGGAGTCAATGTTCGCGGTGAAGATAGATCAGGGTTCTCACGAAGGATATCAAATAAGGGTTTTAATTGGCCAGTAGTGAGGCTTAGTGTAGGGCAAAGCCAATTTATGTCTCCCAGCAATTTTTGAAAATCATTAAGAGTAGCTAGATGTTCCTTATTTATTAAAATTTTTTGAGGCCTAATAAAACTATCCATAATTTGGAATCCTAGATATAATATTGGCAATCTAGTCTGAACATTTTCTTCAGCAATGTTTAGTCCATATCGTTTCAAGTTTTCTGATATATCGCTAAATATGGTGAATAAGACTTCTTGATTAGGATGAGCAAGTATCGTTTCAAGTTTTCTGATATATTGCTAAATATGGTGAATAATACTTCTTAATTAGGATGAGCAAGCAAAACATCATCCATATAATGGAGGCACATAAGCTCTGGGTATTTGTTCTTGATAGGCTGAATAACTTTATCTACATAGATTTGACATATAGTGGGGCTATTAGCCATTCCCTGGGGTAAAACTTTCCACTGAAATCTTTGATCAGGGCCATTATTATTAATAGAAGGAACTGAAGAAGCAAACCTGGGGGCATCCAAAGGATGTAGAGGAATAGAAAAGAAACAATTCTTTATATCAAGAGTTATAAGATGGAAATTTTTAGGAATAGCTACAGGATTAGGAAGTCCAGGCTGGGTAGGGCCCATAATTTGCATGGTTTTATTGATTTCTCTAAGATCATGTAACAATCGCCATTTTCCTGATTTTTTCCTGATCACAAATATGGGGGAATTCCAGGGAGAGGTGGAAGGTTCTATATGTCCTGCTTCTAGTTGTTCTTGAACTAGTAGGTGGGCCACGTGTAATTTCTCTCTAGATAGGGGCCACTGAGGGACCCAAACTGGCTTATCAGAAAGCCATGGTATTTTCAAAATTGTTTTCTCAGTGGCCCCTAAAAAAAATATCCTTTCCCTTTTCGGTGATGATTTCCTTTTGTAACACCTGCGGGCTTGGTTGTGAGTTGTACTCCCATTTGTTGTAAAACATCTCTTCCCCATAAGGTAACTGGCAAGCTGGACAAAACATAAGGCTGAAATGTTCCTTGATGCCCTTTATCATCCTCCCATTTTAAAACTGTTGCACTTCGTTCTGGGGTATTAGAATATCCCAAGCCTCTCAAACTATTTGAAGCCTTCTGCAGAGGCCAGTGTTTGGGCCACTGTCGTACGTTGATAATGGAAGAGTCAGCCCTAGAGTCAATCAATCCCTCCATCTCTATACCTTGAATTTTTATTTTGCACATAGGCCTCTGTGAACAATCCTGAACCCAGCAAGCCATAGGTCCCGAGCCAGTGGAACCAAATCCTCTATTGTTCCTATTTTGAGGCATACTCTTAAATGAGTCATGTAAACTGGGAAGTAGAAGCAGCTGAGCAATTCTATCTCCTTGGTTAACAGAGCAAATGCCTTGAGGTGAACTAAGCATAATCTTAATTTCTCCTTGGTAGTCTGAGTCTATTACACCAGGAGTCACTTGAAAACCTGATAAGCTTTTAGAGCTTTTCCCAAGGATAAGTCCTACAGTTCCTGAGGGAAGAGGTCCCCTGACTCCTGTGGGAATCAGTTGAACCCCCATTTCAGGTGTTAGCACCATCCAGGCAGTAGAACAAAGGTCTAGTCCTGCACTTCCTCTTGTTCCTCTAACGAGGGAGTCAATGGGTAAGAGGGATTGTGTCGAGGAATCATCTGAATGGATGTTTGAGGATACTCTTCCTCTAATGCCTCGTACATTTGTCGGCCCCGGGGCATTGGGCCCCATGCCCCATTTTTTGAATTCCTAGACAAAATGTTTCCATAAATATCAAATTTAGATCTGCACTTATTAGCCCAATTGTTTCCTTTTTTACACCTGGGGCAGCGGCCTAGGGCACGATATGAGCTTGAACTTATTTCTCTTTGGGGATATTGTCTAGAATAACCTGATTGACTATAATAATTTTTAGGTTGAGTCCTTTTTGTGAAATTTTGAGGGGAAGCACCTCTCATTGCTGCTGCAATTACATTTCCTGTGACAAATGTGTCATTTATATCTTTGCATAGTCTTATATATACAGAAAGATCCCTTTTAGATTTCCAAGGTCTGATAGCATCTTGACAATATTTGTTGGCATTTTCATATGCCAGCTGAACGACTAATGGCATGGCTTGATCAACGTCTCCAAACACTCTACCTGCAGTTCGCAAAAGCCTATCAGCAAAGTCAGCATATGGCTCATTAGGTCCCTGAGTTACTTTAGACATGCTACCCTATAAGTCACCAGTTCCTTGTAAAGTCTTCCATGCCCTAACAGCTGCAGTGTATATTTGAGCATAAACTCCAGGATCATACTGAATCTGAAGCTGTAAATCAGCAAACTGACCTTCTCCAGTTAACATATCTACGTTACGGTCTGGAAATCCTGCAGTCGCATTTCTTTTAGCTGTTTCTACACAAAATTCCTGGAATTGTGACCTCCAAATCAAGTATTGTCCCCCGCTCAATACTGCCTTACATAAGCCTTTCCAGTCTGAGGGGGTTAAAGTTATAGTGTTAAGGGACTCCAACATGCTCAACATGAAAGGAGCTTGGGGCCCATATGTCATTATTGCCTCTTTGAAATTTTTTATAGTTTTAAAATCTATTGATTGGTGGTACCTATGTCCATTTTCATTTTCAAATACTGGCAGATCCCATTGTCCCTGCGAGTTTTGACATTCAAGGGCACGCAAGTGCTCAGAAAGACCGTTAATCTCTGTCTTAAGGGCACACAAGTGCCTAGAAAGACCATCCATAGTTTCTGTAATTGATTCAACCCATGAGGGCACAAAGGGTTCCTCCACTTGATGGTCCTTCCTAACTGACTCAGCAGAGGAGGCTGTGCTTTCATGGTCACTTTTATTTGACTCCTCTTCACTACTCCTATTTTCATTGGTAGTAACATCCTGAGTCCCAGGTTCAATTGAAAGCACATATTCTTGAGCTATCTCTAATAATTCTTGAATAGCTTTAGCAGCTTGGATCTTTGTCTTTTTTGAGCCCACGCTAATACTATCCTTACTGGTCCTAACTGACTCAGCGGAGGCTATGCTTTCATGATCACTTTCCTCCTCACTATCAACTGAGTCAGCTATATCAAAGAATTCTTCCATAGCCTTTATCACTTGGGTTTTAGTTATTTTCAAACCCATTTTAACCGCTCTGACGAGACTCCTCGATTTTCTTACCGTGCCGATTCCAAACTCCCCGTACGGGTCATCACTTGTTGCCGCCTGCAGCAAGGATATCGCGGGAAAGAATTCGGAGACAGACTGGAAATGAATAGGTTCTTTATTCTTCCTTCTCCTAACTTCTCTCTCTGGCTCCAACAACCTCTCCAACTCCAACCATCCCCTCTAGCCAACCTCTCCCGGTTAAATACTTTTTGCTTTAACAAGTATACACATGTTAACAGCTCAAACTTACAGGTGCATCACATAGTGTTCACGGGCATAGAAAGATTCTTAGATAAATGCATGAATATCAGGTGAAAATACTTAAACACCTCTTATGGTTCTCAGCTAGCCGCCATCTTAGCTATCTCCTTATTAGGGCTCTTACACTGTAGAAAAAAATATTTACTTTTTTTATGCCTCTGAATACCACACGCTTGTCTATCATGAGAAATAAACATTATTTGCCAGGTCATAGAACACCAACAACATTTTCACATTTTAAAAACAACAAATTATTTGTGCAATAAAGCAAATATTAAGTTGTGGCTGAATGATGACTAGTCACTAGAAAATGTTAACTTTTGAGTTAAAGGATAAATACTCTCCTTGACTAATTTTTAAAAAATGTAGCCCATATACTTGGATCTATGAAAGACAGGAAACACAACTAATATTTATAGAAGGAGTATTAGTTTTCTATTAGTGTAAAAAAGTATCTTAGATAATTAGTTTAAAAAGAGGAAATGTTTATTTTGGCTCACAGTTATAGAGGTTTAGTCCATGATCAATTGGCCACATTGCTTTTGGATCTATGATGAGGCAGCACATCATGGTGGGAGCACATATCAAAGGAATCCCACTTACTTCATGGCCAGGAATGATAAGAAAAAGAGATACAGGAATAAATTAGGGTCCCACAAGATCTTTTGAGAGCATGACTCCAATGACTTAAATTTCCCACAGGGCCTCACTTTTGAAAGGCTCTACACATCTCAATAGTGCCATGGGCTGGGGGACAAGCCTTTAATACATGGACCTCTGGGAGATATTACAGATTCAAACTATAATAGAGAGATTGCATTAAATAACTTTTAGGGAAGATCAATTTCAGTAATGGTGGCATGAGTGCCCTGTTGACTATCCATCAAAACAACAAAAAACATAGATTAATAAATAAATAGCAAAAACAAAACCCTTTAAAGTTGGTTTGTAATGAGAATTGTCTGAGAAGTATTAGCAAAAGAAGAAACATTTTATTTGAGAAAATCTAACAAATTTCAGAATACTGAAAGTCAATATACTTGAGCCATGATCTAGTCCCTTCCTCCTCCCTCAGCTCAGCAAAATGAAGCCCTGCTCAAAGCAAGCATTGCCAAAAATATGGGCCTCCTTCTCTCTTCCTCTCCCAATGAAGGGTTTTGATATGAACCAAGTAGGAGCAAACCAGCAAAATTTCTTATCTGTTTCCTCATGTGGCTCTGTGCTGCAGAGACTATACACCAGGCAAGTGTGGCCACAAGTTTGAGAAATATTTCTTCCACACAGATTCCATCCTGAGATTGGAGGTTCTACCTCAGTCATGGCATAATACTAGGCTCAGATCACATGAGATCCAGTTAGCTAATATGACAGAGATTCCAAGTCAGGAAAGAAAAGCCAGAAAGACCAGAGGTTACTGCATCCACCTAGAACACTGCTTGAAAAACAGGGCCATTACTCTGAAAGAAATGGGCCACTATTCTTATCTTTAGATCCAGAGCAGTGATTCAGAGATTTTCCCAAAGAGGCAAGACAGAAAAACACAGAGGTATGAAGCATTTCCCAAAGGCTGACATTATTTAGAAAAAATGTGGGGAAACTTCAAACTGAAAGAGTTCTTAAATGACAACAATAGGCATTTTAGTGATAAGCAATTTAGAGGAGATGTGCAAAGCAACAGCATGGTATGACCATACACATGGCGAAAATACAAACAACAGAAATTGCTCGTTAGAGGAAACAGATGTTGAATTTAACACACAAAAGACTTTGATGAGGGGCTGGGGTTGTGGCTCAGCGGATAGAGCGCTCGCCTCGCACGTGCGCGGCCCGGGTTCGATCCTCAGCACCACGTAAACATAAATGCATTGCATTGTGTACAACTAAAGTAAATAAATAAATATTTAAAAAAAAAAAAAAAAGACTTTGATGAACCATTATAAAATACATTAAGGAATGAAAGGAAGGAATTCTTAAAGAACTTAAGAAAGATACTGTGAAAATGTCTCATATTTGATATATAGAATATCAAACAAACCTTTAAAAGAATCAAAAAGGTAATTCTGTAGTTGAAATGTACAATAACTGAACTAAAAAAAATTCAATAGAAGGGAGAAATAGTAAAATTTTAACTGAAAAAAATAAAAAAAAATAGAGTCTGTGAACTCAAAGATAGACTGATAGAGATCAGGCAGTTTGAAGAATAGAGAGAAAAAATAGTAAGAAATGAATAGCACCTACAATAAATATGGGATATTTTAAGTGCATCAACATATAAATGTAAGTAGAGTCCCAAAAGGAGAGAAGAAAGAGAATGGAGAAAAGTGTATTCAAGAAGACAATGGCAAGAAATTTTCTGTGTTTGATGAGTAAAATTAACATTAATTGCAAAATATTGAAAGCAGCAAGAAAAGTATAGGTCATAGTTTACAAAGAATTCCCTGATTAACAGCTGAATTCTTATCAGAAACAATGAAGGCCAGAAGGCAGTGGAATGACATATTTGAAGTGTTCAAAGAAAGAACTGTTAATGAATAATCTTACATAAAACAAAACTACTTTTTGAAAATGAAGGCAATACAAAGGCATTCCCAGATAATTAAAAGCATAGAGAATTTGTGGTTAGCATACCAAACCCACAATAAGCACTTAAAAGACTTCACACCATGTGGGAAAAACCTTCATTGACGTAGTTTAGCCAATATACTACACAAATAGACAAGTAAAGAAAATAGGGACCACTAACAGGGAGATAGGAATCAGTATGCAGACTTGCTACAATAATATTGGGAGATATGCAAAGAAACAGGATAGTATGGTTATAAAAAGTAAAGAAAAAGCATATTGTAAAAGACTATAAAAGCCTATTTTTAATTTTATTGTTTAAAATTATTTTAAAATAATTTATATAAAACAACATTATGCAATTGTGTGGTATTAGATTTATAACATACATAAATAGGCTATATCCCAAATGAAACAAGAGAGAGTATATTGGAGCAAGATTTATTGACATAAGGAATGATAGAAAATTGTAACATTCTAATCAAAAGGCAGAAAATGGCAGACTGGAAAAACATTAGGAACCTGAATTATAAAAATTGAACAATCAAAAGGAAATCAAGAAAACAATTCCATGTATAAACAGCATCAAAAAATTTGAAGAATTAATTTAACAAAAGTGCTTAACTTAAACCCTGAAAATGATAAAAAATGGTGGAAAGAAATTGAGATGATATGTTTTAATAAAACAATTAACAGCATAATAGAGTATATGTCTTCATACCATAAGTTTTTAACCTTTTAAAAATTATTCATTAAATATTTTTTTTAAAATTTAAACTCCCCTGGTAGCAATGGAGAAAACAATTCATTCTCCTTTCTCGTCTGTAGGGTTGGTTGGTTTTGTTTTGTTTTGGTTTGGTACTAAGGATTGAACTCAGGGGTGATTTATCACTGAGCCACATCCCCAGTCCTTTTTAGTTTTTATTTTGAAGCAGAGTTCTGCTAAGATTTTCAGGGCCTTGCTAAGTTGCTGAACTTGGCCTTGAACTTGGGATCTTCATGCCTCAGCCTCCAAAGTTGTTGGGAGAACAGTTTATGCACCACTGCATCTGGCTTCTGCTTATAGTTTTTAAGAATAACTGTAAAATGTACTGGGAATGTGATAACCTGAGAGACTGAGAAACTACCTGAAATAGCCTGGGCTTCAGTTTTTCCCTTTTGTCCTTCCCCTCTCCTCACCTTTGCCTGAAGAGAGCTATTTTGCCTGAGGCTCTTTGGTTGCAAGAATAGATATGCATCATTTGCCAGGGACACAATCTGAAAAAATTCACTATTAGGTGATTTGGTCATCGAGTTAATATCTTAAGAGTATACCTATACAAACTAAACTTGCTCTGATGTCACTGAAAGATATAATTGTATTGAACTACTGTTGAATATGTGGTCCATTTTGACTAAAATGTGGTTTTGAGGTACATGGCTATAGGAGAAACCACTGTGAATGCAGTGGTTGGCCTTGAACTTGAAAATCCAGAAAGGGGGATTTTTCTTTCAGGTACCTTGCCCAGTGTATCACATTGCCCCTGAGGTGCCACTTCAGAGTGAGTTGTCTTTCAAAGTTCCTTATGTGTGGTACAAAAGGGCAGACACAGTCAAGATTCTATCCCTCCAGGGCAGTGTTCTTAAGCCTTGGGGAGTCATGCCACAATGAATCCTAAGCTTCTGCTATCTATCAGAAAGTAATAAATCCACCATATAACTTTTACTTTAGTATATTCTACCTCACCAGATTCGGGGATTAGTAACACTGCAGCCCAGGATACAGTTGAAGAAAGTTTTTAGACTCTGATTCCTGGTAGGTAACATAGGGATAATCATTGCTGTCCTCCAAAAAGTAGGAGTCCTCCTTTGGGATTAGTTATTAGTGAAACTGCTTCACACCTTCATAAATGGAAAAAACACAGTGTTCATGATTCAGAAGAGTTTTTTTAATTGTTAATATTGCAATACTCCTAAAATTAATCTACTGATTCAATGCAATCCCTATCAAAATCCCAGCTAGTTTCTTTGCACAAATTGGCAAACTGACCACTAAAATTTCTATGGAAATTGGAGTGACCCAGGATCCCCAACCCCCAAAATAAAGAAAAAAGAAAAGAAAAGAAAACAGAAATGAAACACAACCTTGAAAAAGAAAAAGAAAGTTGGAGCACTCACACTACACAATTTCAAAAATTACCTCAAAACCACAGTAAACAAGGCAGATATTGACAAAATAATGGATATATAGTACAATGGGATCAGTATAATACCTCATATTTATAGTCAATAGATTTTCTTTTTTATTTTAATTTTATTCATTTATTTTAATTTGTTATACATACCAGCAAAATGCATTTCAGTTCATAGTACACATATAGAGCACAATTTTTCATGACTCTGGTTGTACAAAAAGTAGAGTCACACCATTCGTGTCTTTATACATGTACTTAGGGTATTGGTGTCCATATCATTCCACCATCTTTCCTACCCCCTTTCCCCCTCCCTTTCCCTCCCTTGCCTTTTCCCTATCAAAAGTTCCTCCATTCCTCCCATGCCCCCCCATTCCCATTGTAGATAAACATTCACGTATCAAAAGAAAAAAACAAAAACAAAAACATTTGGCCTTTGGATTTATGAGATTGGCTTACTTCACTTAACATAATATTCTCCAAGTTCATCCATTTACCTGCAAATGCCATGATTTTATTCTCTTTTAATGTGAGTAATATTCCATTGTGTATATATACCACAGTTTCTTTATCTATTCATCTACTTCATCTACTGAAGTGCATCTAGGTTTATTCCAAAGTTTAGCTATTGTGAATTGTGCTGCTATAAACATTGATGTGGCTGTGTCCCTGTAGTATGCTGTTTTTAAGTCCTTTGGGTATAGAGCAAGGAGTGGGATAGCTGGGTCATAAGATGGTTCCATTCTAAGTTTTCCAAGGAATCTCCATACTGCTTTCCATATTGGCTGCACCAATTTACAGCCCCACCAGCAATGTATGAGTGTGCCTTTTTCCCCACATCCTCTCCAAAACTTATTGTTGTTTGTATTCTTAATAGCTTCCATTCTGACTGGAATGAGATGAAATCTTAGAGCAGTTTTGATTTGCATTTATCTAATTGCTAGAGATATTGAACATTTTTTTCATGTAGTTGTTGATTGATTGTATATCATCTTCTGAGAAGTGTCTGTTCAGTTCCTTGGCCCAATTATAGATTAGGTTATTTGTTTGTTTGTTTGCTTGTTTTGGTGTTAAGGTATTTGAGTTCTTTATACATCCTAGAGATTAGTGCTCTATCTGATGTGTGTGTCGTAAAACTTTGCTCCCATTCTGTAGGCTCTCTATTCACCTCACTGATTATTATTATTATTATTATTATTATTATTATTATTATTGGTGAGAAGAAAATTTTCAGTTTGAATCCATCCCATTTATTGATTCTTGATTTTATTTCTTGTGCTATAAGGAGTCTTATTAAGGAAGTCAGGACCTAAAGCAACATGATGAAGATTTGGGTCTACTTTTTATTTTACCAGGCGCAGGGTTTCTGAGTTAATTCCTAGGTCCTTGATCCACTTCAAATTGAGTTTTGTCATGGTGGGAGATAGGGGCTTAATTTCATTTTGCTGCATGTGGATTTCCAGTTTTCCCAGCACCATTTGTTGAAAAAGCTATCTTTTCAGCAACATATGTTTTCAGCATTTTTGTCTAGTATGAGATAACTGTATTTATGTGGGTTTGTCTCTGTGTCCTCTATTCTGTACCATTGGTTTACAAGTCTATTTTGGTGCCAATACAATACTGTTTTTGTTATTATTAATCTGTACTATAGTTTAGTCTGGTATAGTGATGCCACCTGCTTTACTCTTCTTGCTAAGGATTGCTTTAGCTATTCTGGGTCTCTTATTTTTCCAGATGAATTTCATGACTGCCTTTTCTATTTCTGTGAGGAATGTCATTGGGATTTTCATTGGAATTGCATTTAATCTGTATAGTGTTTTTGGTTGTATGGTCATTTTGGCAGTATTAATTCTGCCTGTCCAAGAACAAGGGAGATCTTTCCATCTTCAAGATCTTATTTAATTTTTTGCTTTAGTATTATGTAGTTTTCATTGTAGAGATCTTTTTTACCTCTTTCGTTAAGTTGATTCCCAAGTATTTTTTTTTTTTGAGGCTATTGTAAATGGGGTGTATTTCCTAGTTTCTCTTTCTGAGGATTTTTCACTGAAATGAAAAAAATGCCTTTGATTTATGGGTGTCGATTTTATATTCTGCTACTTTGCTGAATTCGTTTATTAGTTCTAGAAGTTTTCTGTTGGAATTTTTTGGATCCTCTAGGTGTAGAATCATGTCATTCTTGTTATCCCTAGTTTTTCTAGTGTTTTGAACATGAAGGGATGCTTCATTTCATTGAATGCTTTTTCTGCATCAATTAAGATGATCATATGATTCTTATCTTTAAGTCTACTGATGTGATGAATTACATTTGTTGATTTCTGTATGTGCAAACAATATTGCATCCCTGGGATGAAACCCAATTAATTATGGTACACTATCTTTGTGATATGTTTTTGTATTCAATTTTCCAGAATTTTATTGAGAATTTTTGCATCTATGTTCATTAGAGATATTGATCTGAAGTTTTCTTTCTTTGATGTGTCTTTGTCTGGTTTTGGAATCAGGGTGATATTGGCCTCATAGAATGAGTTTGGAAGTGTTCCCTCTTTCTCTATTTTATGAAATAATTTGAGGAGTATTGATATTAGTTGTTCTTTGAAGGTCTTGTAGAACTCAGCTTTGTATCCTGGGCTTTTTTTCCTTGGTAGGGTTCTGATGGTGTCTTCTATTTCATTACTTCAAATTGATCTCTTTATTTTAATTTTATGAGCTACTTTTTATTTATTTGTTTATTTTGTGGTGCTGGGGATTAAACCCAGGGCCTGTGCATGTGAGCAAATGCTTTACCAACTGAGCTATGCCCAGCCCTCAAATTAATCTCTTTAACTTGTGTATATCATCATGATTCAGTTTGGGCAGATCATAGGGCTCTAAAAATTAGTTCATGACTTCAATACTTCCTATTTTATTGGAGTACAAATTTTCAAAATAATTTCTAATTATCTTCTGTATTTCTGTCATGTCTGTCATGATATTTCCTTCTTCATCAAGGATGTTAGTAATTTGAGTTTCCTCTCTCCTTCTCTTCATTAGCATGGTTAAGGCTTTATCAATTTTATTTATTTTTTCAAAAAACAAAGTTTTTGTTTTGTCATTTTTTTAATTGCTTCTTGTTTCAATTTCATTGATTTCAGCTCTGATTTTTAAAAAATATTTATGTTTTAGGTGTAGTTGGACACAATACCTCTGTTTTATTTATTTATTTTTATGTGGTGCTGAGGATTGAACTCAGTGCCTCGCACATGCTAGGCAAGTGCTCTACCACTGAGCCAAACCCCAGCCCCAATTTCAGCTCTGATTTTAATTATTTCCTGTCTTCGACTGCTTTTGGTGTTTATTTGTTCTTCTTATTCTTCTTCTAGGTCTTTGAGATGTAATGTTAGGTCTTTTTTATTTTTCACTTTTTCTTCTTTTAAAGAATGAACTCCATGCATTAAACTTTCCTCTTAGTACTGCCTTCATAGTGTCCCAGAGATTTTGATATGTTGTATTAGTGTTCTCATTTACCTCTAAGATTTTTTTTTTTTTTTTTTTTTTTTTTTTTTTTTGGTACCGGGGATTAAATTCAGGGGTACTCGACCACTGGGCCACATCTCCAGCCCTTTTTTGTATTTTATCAGAGACAGGGCCTCACTGAGTTGCTAAGTGCCTCGCCATTGCTGAGGCTGGCTTTGAACTTGCGATCCTCCTGTCTCAGCCTCCCAAGTGCTGGGATTACAGGCGTGCACCACCACGCCCGGCCCTACCTCTAAGAATTTTTAAATCTCCTCTTTGATGTCTTCTGCAACCCATTTTTATTAAATAGCATATTATTTAGTATCCAGGAGTTGGAGTAGCTCCTATTTTTTATTTTATTATTGATTTCTTTTTTAAATGTTTATTTATTTGCTTTAGTTGTACACATGCATTTATTTTTACGTGGTGCTGAGGATTGAACCGGGGCCGCACACGTGCTAGGCAAGTGTTCTACTGCTGAGCCACAACCCCAGCCCCTTATTATTGATTTCTAATTTCATTTCCTTATGATCTGATATAACACAGAGTATTGTCTTTACTTTTTTTGTATTTGCTAAGGGTTGCTTTGTGGCATAATATATGGTCTATTTTAGAGAAGGATCCATGTGCTGATGAGTAGAAAATGTATTCACTCATTTTTGGATAAAATATTCTATGTATATCAGTTAAGTCTAAGTTATTGATTGTATTAGTAAGTCCTATAGATTCTTTGTTTAGCTTTTGTTTGGAAGATCTACCCAGTGGTGAAAGAAGTGTGTTAGGGTCACTTAGAATTATTGTGTTGTGGTCTATTTGACTCTTGAACTTGACAAGAGTTTGTTTGATGAATGTAGATGCTCCATTGTTTGGGGCATATATATTTATAATTGTTATGCCTTGTTGATGTATGGTTCCCTTAAGCATATGAAATGTCCTTCTTTATCCTTTTTGGTTAACTTTGGCTTGAAGTCTACTTTATTTGATATGAGGATGGAAACCCCTCCTTGTTTCCACAGTCTATGTGAATATATGTTTTTACCCAACCTTTCACCTTCAGTCTGTGGATGTCTTTTCCTATGAGATGAGTCTATTGAAGGCAGCATATTGTTGGGTATTTTTTCTAATCCAATCTGCATATGTCTTTTGATTGATGAGTTTAGGCCATTAACACTCAGGATTATTATTGAGACATCATTTGTATTCCTGGTCATTTTTGTTTCTTAACTTGACTTGGTTTCTCCTTTGATTCGTTTTTCCTTTAGTGTATACCTCCCTTTGTTGCTTTTCAGTGTTGTTTTTCATTTCCTCCTCATGGAATATTTTGCCAAGGATGTTCTGTAATACAGGCTTTCTAGTTGTAATTTTTTTTAACATTTGTTTATCATGGAAGGTTTTTATTTAACTATCAAATCTAAAGCTTAATTTTGCTGGATATAAGATTCTTGGTTGGCATCCATTTTCTTTCAGAGCTTGGTATATGTTGGTCCAGGGTCTTCTAGCTTTCAGGGTCTGGGTTAAAAAATCTGCAGAGATTTTAATTGGTTTCCTTTGGTTTGTAACTCTATGCCTTCCTCTATCCCAATAATTCTTAAATTTGGTCTTTTTATGTTATCCTATAATTCTTGAATGTTCTGCTTATGGTTTCTTACCATCTTCACTGTGTGGTCAACTTTATTTTCAAGATCATATATTTTGTCTTCATTGTCTGAGGTTCTGTCTTCAAAGTGATCTAATCTGTTGGTGGTACTTTCTATTGAGTTTTTAATTTGGTTTATTGTTTATTTAATTTCAAGGATTTTTTTTCCAGAACCTCTCTCTCCTTATTGAAGTAATCTTTTGCTTCCTATATTTGCTTATTTAGCTCTTTATTGAAATGCTCTTTTGCTACCTGTATTTGCTCTCTTATATCATCCTTTAATTCACAGAACATATTAATTATGTACATTCTGAACTACTTCTCTGTCATTTCTTCTGTTGTGCTGGCCATGGATTCTATTACGGTAGTGTCTTGGTTTATTTGGGGCACTTTCTTCCCTTGTTTTTTTCATGTTGTTCGTGTGTCTTCCTTTCCAGCACTGTGGAACCAAAGCGTTACAGTTTTTACTGTAGGCTTATAGTGTCCGTGAAGGGCTCCAATACTTCTCCTTTAAGGGGGAGAACAACATTAACAGATCCTACTACAAACAATACAGAGCCTTAAACCAAATAACTGCTATTAAGACATTTACAGTTTTGTCACAATATACAGAAATGGTGAGTTCAATTATTATCTACAATATAAACAGTAGATTTGTGAAAGAGTCTACAGTTTCTAATGGTAGACAAAGAGAGAGCCAGGGGTGGGGTGAAAGATGAGATCTTAAAGAGGTAGGAGGTGAGGCTATAGAGTTATTAGATCATAAGAAGAATGAAGGAGGAATCTAAAGAAGTTGGCTAGTAGCAGGAGAAAAGAGAGTAAGTGATTTTGGAAAGACAAGTAAGTGGGAAGACAATAGAGAAAATACAAAAAAAAACCCATAAATATTAAGAAAAATAAAAAATGTAAATATAGGATATTAAAGAATCTACAACACAATTGTAATATACTATTCAGACATCCCAGTCCTCAGTAGCCTAATTTGTGAAAAGTACTTGGTTTCACAATGTTGGGGAGGTAAGGGCAGGAAAAGAGAGCAAGAGAAAAGAAAAAATAAAAAGAGGAGAAAAAAGTCTCAAAGGAAGATACAAGGATTGTTTTTGTTGGAGTTCAGTATCTTTCCTGCTTCCCTTCTCATTCAATAGGTGGGGTTGTCTGTTGTTTGCTGGTATCTCCACCCTCAGGATTGTGAAGGTTATTAGGGTGGGAGGGTTGGTCTTGGGGGGGCAGAGATTCTGGAGGTGGGGTATAGCACTTGCCAGTCCCCAATGGGAGACTGCACCCCAAAGATTTCCTTTGGGGCCTGCTGTGTGATGTGAGCACTTGGTCTTATCTCCTTATATTTCCTGTAGACCTCACAATTCTTGGTCTCTAATTTAGTCTCTAAAGTGTTTCTCACTTACCCCCCTCACTTTCTACTTCCCAATCAAAAAGCTCTCTATCCAGAGATATTATGGGCTGCACTCTGGGGACTGTGCACCTGTAGCAGAGAGATGTTTTGTATTGGGCAGTTGAGGACCAGGTTTTGTGAGCCACTGACTGCATAGCAGCAGGCACTGTGCCAGGTTAGCTGCTGTGGGGGAGAAGGGGGAATTGGGGATTATAGTTACCTTGATATTGCTTCTAGGCCCCAGTTGGTGTCCCAAGCTGGGAGTTGACCCAACTAAAGATGGTGACAAAGGTGTCTGAAGATGGAAGTGGCTGCTTTCAGAGATGGGGTGTCAGGTCGGGTGGGGCTGGGCAGTGGCATTGGGTGGCATGTTCAGCGATATAGCTCTGTGGCATGCAGTGTTGTGGCTGACAGCTGTCTCCAGACCCTGTGCAGTATCCCCAGGTGCAGGTTACCACATATAGGGGATTATGGCAGTGGTTGCAATGTCCCAAGGTGGAGGCAATGAGGGGAGCCCCATGTTGGTAGATGGGGTCCACATCAGAGCAGAGGCCAGAGGTCCTATGCTTGGGCAGTGGCAGGTGTCCTTCCTGGGAGCAGCAGCTGGGATTCCTGCTCAGGTCAGCATCCAGGGGTCCTATGCGGGTGCTGAGGCCAGTGGTCCCTGCTCAGGCATAGGCAGCTGGAGGTCCAGCGTGGACAAGTGGCCAGAAGTCCTGCACTGACACTGAGGCCTGGGGACCTGTACAGGCACAGTGGCTGGGATTCCTGTGCTGGAGCAGCTGTCAGCGTTCTTCTAATAACTCAGAGAGAAACAGTATTCCCACTAGTTGAATCACAGGTCACAGAGCAACACAGAATGTATCCTCCCTCTAGCCCACCATTTTGGATCCCCCTGGGTCAATTGATTTTCAATGAATCTACCAATATAATTCAGCAAGGGAGAGAAGTCTTTTCAACAAATGATGTTGGGAAAACTGTATATCCACACACAAAAACATGAAGTTGGATCTCTACCTTAACCAATATATTAGAATTATTTAAATGTAATAATTTAAATGTATTTAAATGTATGTGCTTAAATTATAAAACAGAAGAAATCATGAATAAAAAACTTTATGATCTTGCACTAGGCAATATCTTCTTAGATATTATTGTAAAAGCACAAAAAAAAAAAAAAAAAAAAAAAGAAACTTGAGCCAATCAGAGTTAAAAACTTTAAACTTATGGTGTCCTTGCCTGTTGCTGCTTTCTTTCTTTTTACTTCATAGGTGTTACCCCTTATAATTTTTTTCTCATTTGTACCTCCATCTCAGAATCTGCTTCCTATATATTCTAAACTATGACAGTTGGTATCAAGAATAACCCAAAACATCAAGTGGTAAATAAATTTGTGGAGTAGATCGCTCATTATCTGGTAAAAAGGAGGATCTCATTACCCTTTGCTCAAGATGGCCAGGTACTGTTAAAATTTTCATTGATAGGGCAGTTGCCCTCTTTTTTTTTTTTTTTTTTTTTTTTTTTTTTTCCTGGCACCAAGTGTTAATCATTTATTGGAAAAAAAAAAAAAGCAATAAGGAATACTATGGTCGTATAAGAAACCAGTACACTGGTAACATATGATACTCAGAGTTCGAATTCATCTTACAAAACCCAAGGGGGAAAAAAAATCAGGTATCATATATCCACTCTAGTAAAGATCAGAAACTGTAGGAAAGAGTCATAGGGTCCAAAAGCTTGTTTCTTTATGGTTTGATTACAGCCTTCCTATTTCTTTTTTTTTATTCAAAGTTGTTGTATTTATAATAGTAGTATGCATCATAATTCATAATAAACATATAGAGCATCTTTTTACAAAACACTGCTTGTATACAATGTATATTTGTACCATTCAAATCTTCAATCATGCATTTAGGATAATGACATCCATCTTATTCAACCACCTTTTCTTTTTTCCCCTCCATCTCATCTCCCCTTGCTCCCTTCCTTCCCCTCCCTCCCCCTTGAAATTTCTAGCGTTCCTCTAATCCTCCTATGTACCCCGACCCAACACCACTGTGAATCAGCCTCCTTATATCAGAGAAAACATTTGGTATTTGGATTTTTGAGATTGACTAACTTCACTTTGAATTATATTCTCCAACTTCATCCATTTACCTGCGAATGCCATTATTTTATTTTCCTTTATTGCTGAGTAAAATTCCATTGTGTATATGTACCACATTTTCTTTATCCATTCATCTACTGAGGGACATCTAGGTTGGTTCCACATCTAGCTCTTGTGAGTTGTGCTGCTATAAACATTGAAGTGGCTGTGTCACTGTAATATGCTGTTTTTAAGTCCTTTGGGAATAGACCCAGGAGTGGGATGGCTGGGTCATAGGGTGGTTCCATTCCCAGTTTTCCAAGAAATCTCCATACTGCCTTCCATAATGGTTGCACCATTTTGCAGTCCCACCAGCAATGTATGAGCGTAGTGTGCCTTTTTCCCAATATCCTCTCCAACATTTATTGTTGTTTGTGTTCTTAATAGCTGCCATTCTGACTGGAGTAAAATGAAATCTTAGAGTAGTTTTGATTTGCATTTCTCTAATTGCCAGTGATGTTGAGCATTTTTTCATGTATTTGTTGATTAATTGTGTATCTTCTGAGAAGTGTCTTTTCAATTCCTTAGCCCATTTATTGATTGGGCTATTTGTTTTTCTGAAGTTAAGTTTTTTGAGTTCTTTATATATTCTAGAAATTAGTGCTTTATCTGATGTGCATGTATTAAGTATTTGTTCCCAAATAGTTGGCTCTCTATTCACCTCACTGATTGTTTCTTTTGCTGAGAAGCTTTTTAGTTTGAATCTATCCCATTCATTGATTCTTTTTTTTTTTTTTTTTTTTTTTTTTGGTACCGGGGATTGAACCCAGGGGCACTCAACCACTGGGCCACATCCCCAACCCTTTTTTGTATTTTATTAGAGACAGGGTCTCACTGAGTTGCTAAGTGCCTCGCCATTGTTGAGGCTGGCTTTGAACTCGTGATCCTCCTGCCTCAGCCTCCCAAGTACTGGGATTACAGGCGTGCGCCACCACGCCCAGCTCCATTCATTGATTCTTGATATTAATTTTTGGGATAAGGATTCATATTAAGGAACTTGGGGCCTAATCCGACATGTTGGAATTTGGAGCTTACTTTTTCTGCTATTAGGCGCATTGTGCCTGGTCTAATTCCTAGGTCTTTGATCCACTTTGAATTGAATTTTGTGCATAGTGAGAGATAAGGGTTTAATTTCATTTTGTTGCATATGGATTTCCAGTTTTCCCAGCACCATTTGTTGAAGAGGCTATCCTTTCTCCACTGTACATTTTTGGTGCCTTTGTCTAATATAAGATGGCTGAAATTATATGTATTAGTCTCTGTGTCCTCAATTCTGTACCATTGGTCTACCAGTCTGTTTTGGTGCCAATACCATGCTGTTTTTGTTACTATTGCTCTATAGTATAATTTAAAGTCTGGTATGGTGATGCCCCCTGCTTCACTTTTCTTGCTAAGGATTGCTTTGGCTATTCTGGGTCTCTTATTTTTCCAGATGAATTTCATGACTGCTTTTTCTATTTCTTTGAGGAATGTCATTGGGATTTTGATTGGAATTGCATTAAATCTGCATAATGCTTTTGGTAATATGGACATTTTACAATATTAGTTCTACCTATCCAAGAACAAGGTAGGTCTTTCCATCTTCTGAGGTCTTCTATTATTTCTTTCTTTAGTGTTCTGTAATTTTCATTATAGAGGTCTTTCACGTCTTTGGTTAAGTTGATTCCCAGATATTTTATTTTTTTATGCTATTGTAAATGGGGTAGTTTTCATCCTTTTCCTTTCACAGGATTTGTCACTGATGTACAAAAATGCCTTTGACTTATGGGTATTGATTTTTTATCCTGCAACTTTGCCGAATTCATTTACTAGTTGTAAAAGTTTTCTGGTAGAGTTTTTTGGGTCTTCTAGGTGTATTATCATGTCATCAGCAATAGTGCTAATTTGAGCTCTTCTTTTCCTATCTGGATCCCTTTAATTGCTTTCATCTGTCGAATTGCTCTAGCCAGAGTTTCAAGTACTATGTTAAATAGCAGTGGTGAAAGGGGGCATCCCTGTCTTGTTCAGTTTTTAGAGGGAATGCTTTCAATTTTTCTTCATTTAAGATAATGTTAGCTTGGGGCTTTGCATAAACAGCTTTTATGATGTTGAGATATGTTCCTGTTATTCCTAGTTTTTCTAGTGTTTTGAACATAAGGGATGTTGTATTTTGTCAAATGCTTTTTCTGCATCTATTGAGATGATCATATGGTTCTTATCTTTAAGTCTATCGATGTGATGTATTATGTTTATTGATTTCCGAATGTTGAACCAACCTTGCATCCCTGGGATAAACCCCACTTGATTGTGGCGCACTATCTTTTTGATATGCTTTTTTATTCGATTTGCCAGAATTTTGTTGAGGATTTTTGCATCTATATTCATTAAAGATATTAGCCTGAAGTTTTCTTTTTTGGCTGTGTCTTTGCCTGGCTTTGGAATTAATGTAATATTGGCCTCATAGAAAGAGTCAAGGAGAGCTCCCTCTTTTTCTAGTTCTTGAAATAACTTGAAAAGCATTCTTATTAGTTCTTCTTTGAAGATCTTGTAGAACTCGGCTGTAAACCCATCAGGACATGGACTTTTTCTTGATGGTAGCTTTTTGATGGCGTCTTCTATTTCCTCAATTGAAATTGATCTGTTTAAATTGTGTATAGCCTCCCGTTCTAGTTTGGGCAATTCGTACGACTCTAGAAATCTGTCGATGCATTCAGTATTTTCTATTTTATTAGAGTACAAGTTTTCAGAGTAACTTCTAATTATCTTCTGTATATCTGAGGTGTTTATTGTGATATTTCCTTTTTTATCATGGATGTTAGTAATTTGAGTTTTTTCTCTTCTTCTTTTTGTTAGCATTGCTAAGGGTCTGCCAATTATATATTTTTTTTCAAAGAACCAATTTTTAGTTTTGTCAGTTCTTTGAATTATTTCTTTAGTCTCAATTTCATTAATTTCAGCTCTGATTTTAATTATTTCCTATCTTCTACTACTCTTAGTGTTGATTTGTTCCTCTTTTTCTAGTGCTTTGAGGTGTGATGTTAAGTCATTTATTTGTTGGGTTTTTTTGTTGTTGTTGTTGTTGTTGTTGTTTGTTTGTTTCTTTTAAGGAATGAACTCAGTGCAATGAATTTTCCTCTTACTACTGCCTTCATAGTGTCCCAGAGATTTCTATATGATGTATCTGTGTTTTCATTTACCTCTAGGAATTTTTTAATCTCCTCCTTGATGTCTTCTTCAACCCCTTCTTCATTCAGTAGCATCTTGTTTAGCTTCCAGTTGTTAGAATAGTTTTTTTTGTTTCTTGTTTTGTCCTTGATTTCCAATTTCATCCCATTATGGTCTAATAGAATGCAGGGTAGTATCTCTACTTTTTTTCATTTGCTGAGATTTGCCTTGTGGCATAATATATAGTCTATTTGGGGAAGGAGCTGTGTGCTGCTGAGAAAAAAGTGTATTCACTCACTGAGGGATGAAATATTCTGTATATTTCCATTATATCTAAGCTATTAATTGTTTTAATGAGTCCTACACTTTCTTTATTTAGCTTTTGTTTGGATGATCTATCCATTGGTGAGAGAGGTGTGTTGAAGTCCCCTAGAATAATTGTGTTGTGGTCTATTTTACTCTTGAACTTCAGAAAGGTTTGTTTGATGAATGTAGGTGCCCCATTATTTGGGGCATATAGATTAATAATTGTTATATCTTATTGATGAATGGTTCACTTAAGTAGTAAGAAATACCCCTCTTTGTCCCTTTTGATTAGCTTTGGCTTGAAGTCTACCTTATTTGATATGAGAATGGAAACCCCTGCTTGCTTCTGCAGCCCATGTGAGTGATAAGACTTTTCCCAGCCTTTCACCTTCAGTCTATTGATGTCTTTTTCTATGAGGTGGGTTTCTTGGAGACAGCAAATTGTTGGGTCATTTTCTTTAATCCAGTCTGACAATCTGTGTCTTTTGAATGGTGAGTTTAGGCCATTAACATTCAGGGATTTTACTGAGATGTGATTCTTATTCCCATCCATTTTTATTTGTTTATGGTATTTAACTCGATTTATTTTCTCCTGTGGTTGGTATTTCCTTTAGTTTAATATCTCCCTTTGTTGATTTTCATTGTTATTTTTCTTTTCTTCTTCGTGGAATATTTTGCCCAGGATGTTCAGAAGTGCTGGCTTCCAAGTTGTGAATCTTTTAACTTTTGTTTGTCGTGGAAAGTTTTCATCTTCAAATCTAAAGTTCAATTTTGCTGGGTATAAGATTCTTGGTTGACATCTCTTTTCTTTCAGAGCTTGAAATATGCTATTCCAGGATCTTCTAGCTTTTAAGTCTGGGTTGAAAAATCTGAACATAGTCTGATTGGTTTCCCCCTATATGTAATCTGCTTCCTTTCTCTAGTGTCTTTTAATATGCTCTCCTTGCTCAGTATATTAGGCATTTTCATTATAATGTGCCTTGGTGTGGATCTGTTGTAATTTTGTACTTTTGGTGTATGGTAAGTCTCTTGCACTTGGTTTTCCCATTTATTCCTCAAATTTGGAAAATTTTCTGCTATTATTTCATTGAACACATTACTCATTCCTTTGGCTTGGAACTCTGCACCTTCCTCCACCCCAATCACTCTTAAATATGGTCTTTTTATGTTGTCCCATATTTCTTGAATGTTCTGTTCTTGATTTCTTACAATTTTTGCTGTGTAATCTATATTTTTCTCCAGTATATATATTTTGTCTTCTTATATGAGGTCCTTTCTTCCAAGTGGTCTTATCTGTTGGTGATGCTTTCAATTGAACATTTAGTTTGGCTTATTGCTTCTTTCATTTCCAGAATTTCTGTTTGGTTTCTCTTTAGAACCTCTATCTCCATGTTGAAGTAATCTTTTGCTTCCTGTATTTTTTTGGAGTTCTTTGTCAAAATGATCTTTTACCACCTGTATTTGCTCCCTTATATCTTTTTTGAGTTCGTTCTTAAGTTCCATAAACATTTGGAATATGTAATTTATTAATTCCATCTCTGGAATTTGACCAACTGTGCTTGCCATGAAATCTTCTGAGGAGATATGTTGATTTGTTTGAGTCACTTTCTTCCCTCATTTCTTCATATTGCTTGTGTGATTTTTCTTCTAGCACTGTGGAACCTCAACTATTTCGTTTTTACCTTAAATCCTTATGATGCTCCTGTAGTACAATGCTATTAGATCCCCTTATAAATACTTTACACTTTAAAACCAGACACTTTATATTCAGATAATCACAGTTTGATCACATTGTACAGATTTAGTTAACTCAGATATTGTCTCCAATTTACTATCTATGTTTGTGATGGGTTTTATAGTTTCAAGTGTTGGACACAGAGGTGATAAGTTTAGGAAGAAGGAAGTGAGGGTATTGGGTTGATCTTTCATAGGAAGTGTGAGAAGAGAATACTATGGAAGTGGTTTAATATCAGCAGACAAGAGAGGAAAGAGAGTGAACGATTTAGTGGAAAGACCGATTTATATATACGCCAAACTTATGCAACTGTTGAGAGAAGAATAAAAGAAAGATGGAAAAGTAAAAAAGAAAAGAAGAAGAAGAATGAAAAAGAGAGAGAGATGACAAAGAAGTAGGGATTAGTGTAAAAGAGAGGAAAGAGAAAGTGAGAAAAAAAGAGAGAGAATAAATTATATATAATACCACTTTGCTGTATAATTTAGTTGCCCCAGTTCTAGAAATCCCAATTACTGCATATAACTTGTTTTCGCCTCTGTTGAGAATGCAATGGTAGGGTGTAAATAGGAAAGATGAGGGAAGAAGAAAGGGACAAAAGTCAGAAGGAAGAAAAGAAAGAAAGAAAAGAGGAATAAAAGCAAACAAACACACACAATCAAACAACAACAACAAAAAAAAAACAAAGTCAAACCCAGGAACAAATCTCAGGAACAGATTAGTCAAACAGTGCCCTGTGAAGTCCTTCTTTTTTTTCCCTTCCAGTTTAAGTCAGTTGTCCCAGATCATGTACAGGCAGTTACCGAGAACCTGGGATGCTTGCAGACCGGGTCATGTTCTCCTGCTGTCCTGCGCTGGGATCACCTTTCTGCGGTTGGCGGGCTGAGAAAGTCTGCCGGGCTGGGAAAGTCTGCTGGTGGGGGCCTACCTGGGAAGCTTGCAGGCCAGGGCTTTTTCCGCTGGTGTCCTGCACTGGGATCGCCTCTCTGCGGTTGGCTGGCTGGGAAAGTCTACCGGTGGGGGCCTTGCAGTTGCCTTCTTATGAAGGGCAATCTAGTGGCAAAGTGCGAAAACACAGAAGACATAAATATATAGAATAAATAATAAATATAAAGACACAAGGATTAGTCAGTTGCAACTAAGTAATATATTTGATATTGAATAGCTGAAAGCAATAAACAATAACACAAAATTTTTTGAAATAAGTCCTCATTTCATGCAGTGCATAAGCAAAAAAGCTGAAAATTAAGTCCAAGATTTGTAGTGACTGAACTCCAAAGGTGGTTGAATGCTTATTCAAAACAGGTCTTGAAAACATGGGATGCTAACATTTTGAATGGGAATGTTTGCATAGGTGTCCCCAATGATTTGGTTCTTAAGACTTCTTTTAACTTTCACCCCCTGCACAACTGGGCCACTAATCACTGCTAAGAGCTAAACTCTTGTTCTACGTGAGAAGACAACTTAGGTGATTTTCCTTATAAAACAATATGTGCATGAAAAAGGATTTTTAAAATGCCAATTTAGGGGGGCCAGACTATCAAACAGCATAAGGGGCAATTTATTGATATAATGATTCTTTCTTTGATCAAAAGATTTCATATCCTAGTACGAACCCCAGAAAAATGGTGCAAACTGTACACAAGGATGTCTCCTAGCATGCAAGATGCAATAGCCATAGTGGGGAAATTTAAATGCCAGAATCACTGTGGTAGATCATAGAAGAGACTAAAAGTAATAATTCTAGAGTGGAGATATCACATAAGGCCAAAGATCCACCAGAGAATTACATTCCATGGGAGGGACCACACATAATTCACATGCAACAACATTCACCAAGGCCACCAAGTATATACTGATGAAAGGGATTCCAGCATTACTAAGAAGTTGAATATTGGTCCTCCTCTGTAAGCCTGAGTTAATGGTAGGCAAGACTGTCCAGACTTGGCTCAATGTTAGCCATCAGGCTGATAAAGCTCCAAAGTAATTGTCAGACAGTAGAGTTAATCACCAGACTCCAGTGAACTGTAATTATGGCTAGGACCAACTAGTCTGAGGGGTAGCCAAGTAGGTTTTACCTGTATAGAGTAATAGAGATGGTTAATAGCATCCTATGGGGAAAAAATAGATGAGAATTGAACAAAGGAGCTAAATATACAATCTAAAGAAACCAAGAATGGATGAACGTTTGCCCCAGTAAAGTTTCATAATGTTGTGACTCATTTCAGGACCTGAGTTGATTTTCAGTCCCAGATATATTGACTAAAATTTCCTTGGTCCTTATAGGAAAGGGTCCTGTAAGTTAACACAAACTATAATGCTGTTCCCAGTCTTTCTCCAGGGAACCTGCAGCCATTGTTTGTGTGAGTGTGCACTAAGTCAAAGAGAACACTTTGACATTTAGAAGAATTTTGGCTGAGAGTCCAAGGTGACTTTGAAACCTGGAAACCCCCCAAATCACTATTGTCCATCTGGTAGAACAGAAGTATTTGAGAGCTAAGTAATAAATGAGATTCTGGCCAAAGTCTAGCATACACTGGATCCATTGGATCCACAGACCCTTCTAGGGTCCTTTCTGTGATTCCAAACTACATAGTTGCTATTGGCATTGGCATGCCAGAACACATTGGGTCCTTAGTCTGTGAGACAAGAGTCTTTATTCTGTAAAGGCCAAGTAGAAGCTACAAAAGTGCCCACTCATACACTTGAACCTAAAGAGTAAATTGAAAGCAATATCAAATCCTGTGAAAATGGTGGAGATTTGTGCCACCCTTAAAAGTTCAGAGGATGCAGGATAATAGGTATAGTCCAAATAAATTCACCAGTCTGGACTCTGCATAAACCAGATGTATACTGAAAAAATGACCTGTACTAACACAAGCTCAGTCTAGTAAAAGTTTGTCCTGATTAGAGCTGCCAACCACACATGGTACCATTGTTACAGCAGATTAATATGACCTCAGGCACTTAGTATGTGTACCCTGATATAATGAATGCATTCTTTTTATCCAAATCAGGAAAAAGGATTAGAAACATAGGTTAAAAAAAAAAACTTTTATTCATAGTTTTGCCGATCTTTACTGTTATAATTTTATCCAAAGTGATCTGTACCACATAGACATCTCATAGAACATAGTATTTTCTCATTTTACATCAATGACATCATATCAATCAGTACCAGCATGAGATCATTAGCACATTGAAAGGCTTAGTGAGATGCATGTATTCTAGATGATAAGGTAAGCCCCATGAAGAGTTAGAACTCTTGTTTCAATAAAAACTTTAGATGGCCACAGATCAGTGATGCCAGGATATCCCTGCTAAAGTGAAGGAAAAAACTCTTTCATCTATCATTTCTTATCATGAAGCATGAAGTACAATGCCTGAAAGGCTTCTGAGTTCTGGAGGGAACACATTCCACACTTAGAAATATTATTCCAGCCCATATATGGAGGTCATAAAAGGTTAGTAGCTTTGAGTGGAGTCTGTAGCAAAAAAGTCCTCTGAAATGTGTCTAGACTTCAGTAAATGTAGCAATTCCACTTGGACCATACTATCCAGGACCTATGATGCCAGAGGCATCAGTAATAGAAAAAGATGCAGTGTGGATTTTATAGCAAGCCCCAGTGAGAGAATTGCAATTCTAGCTCCTGCGATTTTGGAGCAAGGCCATGACATCTGGAGAGGAGAGTTATACAATATTAGAAGAATAGCCTCTGGCATGCTACTGGGTCCTGGAAATGGTAGAATACTAGAACATATGGACACCAAGTGGCCATACATCTGGAATAGCCCTGTTGTACCTACCAAGTCATAAAGTCAGACATCCTTATCATAGTCCATCATGATGTGGAAATGGTGCATCCAGGAACCAGCTTGTATAGACCAAAAGGGCACAAGTAAGCTGCAGGAAGAGGTGATCCAGACTTTCACGTCACACACCACAGTTCTCCCAATGCCTCTGTCTCAGTGTACAATGATGCATAAATGGGAGATGTTGTACACTATCCTAAAAGAGCTTTTAAAGAACTGAGTTTGGATTATGGATGATATGCCTGGTAAGCAGGCAAAAATAAAAACAAGAAGTCCAATAACTGCATTATAGTTATTGGGTCTGGAATGTCCCTCAAAGGTCCATGTTTTAAAGGCTTGGTCTCCAGATTGTTGCTATTAGGAGGTGGTAGAACCTTTAAGAAAAGGGGCGCAGAAGGAGGTTTTAGGTTATAGTAAGTGTGCTTTTGAAGGGAATAGTGGAAACCTAGTCCCTTCCCCTCCCTCCCTCCTCTCTCTGCACACTCAGAAGTGATAATGAAAGTCAATGGAAAGTATGGTAAACCTAGTCATTTACTTCATACAAATAGAAAGAGAGGTGAATTTAAAATGTCACATAAACCACAAATACTAGTTATAGGTAAAAGTTTCAATTATCTAAAAGCCTCATTTAAAAATTATTTAACCCAATTATTCAAAATATTATCAATAAATAATGAATGTTATAAAGCTAATGTGATATTTTACATATTTCATGCTAAATTTTCTATATCTTTTTTTCTATTTTGCATTTACAATGTCTCTTAGTCACATTATTGCTCAATAGCCTTATGTGATTAGTGTCAACCTTATTGGATAATGTAGGGTAGGAATGTAAGTAGATAAATGAATAGCAGTAAGAGACACAGTCAGCTGGTCAGGAGCCTAAAGAAAAAAGGTTGGAACACCAGAAGAAAGAAGGCCTGGAGTAGCAAGTGGATGGGTATATAGGGAGGGGCTCAAATGGGAGCAATTCCAATCAGACTACCATGGAAAAGTAAAACAAACCAAAGTTGAAAAACTGTCTTAGCCATTTGATGTTAGCCCATCTCTCTCAGCAACCACTTCAGAACTAATAAAATGAGCAAATGAATGAGTGGTCATGGTGGTAGAGGTGAAAGCTATGTATGTGCCCAGTGACTGACTCCCACTGACTTCCACTGACTCCCAAGAACAAGGATGATCTTGTTCTTGCCTGTGGCAGCACAATACATCATGGCAGGAGTGCATGGTAGAGGAGGCCTATTCACCACACAGTGAGAAAGCTAATGAGAGAAAGAGGAGAGGTGTGGGCAGAGAGAGGAGGGAGGGAGGGGAAGGGACTAGGTTTCCACTATTCCCTTCAAAAGCACACTTACTATAACCTAAAACCTCCTTCTGCGCCCCTTTTCTTAAAGGTTCTACCACATCCTAATAGCAACAATCTGGAGACCAAGCCTTTAAAACATGGACCTTTGAGGGACATTCCAGACCCAAACTATAGCATTATCCCTAACTCCACCTCAGGTACACATTCTGGGAGTCCTAAACCTATGACACTCACAAGTGAAAACCACACAGGAGTTCTGGCAGTGAGAGCAACAGTGATCTAATATCCATATATTGAGAAATGGAAAATGAAAGGTCGATGGCCTTTTCTCTAAATAACACACTAACCATATTCATATTGGAACAAAGAATATATTTTTAGAACACATGAAATTTTGTTAGTCAAATTTTGTTAGTCAAAGCCTCATGTGAAATTTGGAAAAGGACCATATGTCTCAAATTTTCTTATTGCTTCTTCCTAATTCAAACTTTTGTGATGTCTGTAATTTATATGTAATTAACTTGTTACAGATAGTGAAATATGATTTTACATATTTTGCAGCATCTTATTCACATCTTCCTTCACATCTTCCTAATAGTTCATATTCTCTTATTCAGATTTTGCTTGACAATGGAGCTTTCTTAATTTGCATACCATATGTCAAAATGTGGTTCACTTGGTAAAATTAATAACTTCATTATAAGCAGAATAATGGTTAGATATTAGCTAACAGTTAAAATTAAGAGCTATTCAAGTAAAGTGAATTTACATAAACTACTTCATGATAGGATATGAGAATCTTGCAAATTTTGTCCCTTTTCTTGCTTGGGATGTTGCTTGAGAGTTAGTCCCTAAATAACTTTATATCCACCACTAATTAAAAAGGATTTCTGTTAATCCTATGCTTACTTTCCTGAAGTAGAATTTTTTTCTAAAATGTTGTGTATGTTTTAAGTGATCTTTCATGCAAGATGGTAGATGCTCCAAAAAAAATGATAGAGCTTCAAAAAGAATAGAAAGCTAGAATTTTATCAACTTAATGAAATAGGTGGCATCAACTACTTTTTTCTTGCTAGTTAATAATTACTAGCTTAATAAATGTCCATATATATTACATATTTTTGTCTAAAATTTCTCATTATATGTGGGAAAGAGTCATGGAGAAGTAACTTCATCCACTTAAAAATTTCAGACTATAATTATATAATCTATCCATAAAGCTAAGAGTTGTTATGAAAAGATTAGTATCTGTAATATAAGTTTCCTAGCAACTACTTATACAAATCTATGATTAATGGAAAGGCAAGAAACCCTTGACACGATTTATTTCAGTAATACAAAAGAGATCACTCAAAATATCCCAAAATTTCATTTAAAAAATCTTAGCAGGCTTGAGATTTCCTCTTTGCATTTGGAGACTATAAAATGCTTTACATTTACAAAAACTGTTGAAATGTATGTAGGCATATGATTTATGCAATAAGCTAATTTTACAGAACTTTGGCAAAAGTAAATATATGATTTTCAACAAGTTGGTAATTCTATTGGGATGGTGCTTGCTGGCTTTAAAAGTAAGTAGAGTCAAATCCTGATATATAAATGCAAGGGTGTTTATTAAGTATACTTCTAAAATAATTTTGATATCTAATTGCTAATATCAAAGTTGATTATTTTAAATAACTAAGTATAATTTTTGTTAGGAAAGAAATATTACAAGACATATCTGTAAATAATCATAAATTTACAACAAAGTTAATTCCCATAATCTTCTTCAGTGTCTAAAAAATGGGGCATAGTTAATCTGTGGGTTATAAATACACAAAATAGAAGGAGCTAATTCATAAAATTTCAGATGGGTCCTGAATTACAATACTGTTTGCAAAGGACACTGTCATGGTGAGACCATCTGCAAAGCAGTTACACCCTCATTAGAATTTCTAAGGCTGTGAGCAATTAAAATATTAACAGACCTGAATGAAAGTTATAAGTTTAAGAACATGTAGTGAGCCAAAATTAGAGGACTCCCAAGTGACAGATTATATAGAGTTTAATTCCAATTTTTGAAAGTAAGCAATTAACGAAAGTGTTGATTAACATCAAAAAATTGTTTTTAAATAATATTATACTTCTGTTAACTATTTTACATTTTGATAAATATTTTTATGTAATTTGAAATTAGTATGTACTCATTTTCACTGAGGCCAAGCTAAAAGTGAGGTGTGTATGCATAAATATGTGTGTGTGTTTAATTAATTTTTTTTTTTTTTTTTTTTTTTTTTTTTTTTTTTTTGGTACTGAGGATTGAACTCAGGGGCACTCAACCATTGGGTTGCATCCCCAGCCCCTTTTTTGTATTTTATTAGAGACAGGGTCTCACCGAGTTGGTAAGTGCCTCGCCATTGCCGAGGCTGGTTTTGAACTCTTGTTCCTCCTGCCTCAGCCTCCCAAGTGCTGGGATTACAGCCATGAGCCACCGTGCCCGCTTGTTTAATTAAATTCTGTGTTAATCAAGTTTCTGTCACTGACAAAATACCTGATACAAACAGGAGGGAAGATATCTTTTGGCCACCATTGGAGCATTTTCAGTATATAGTCACTTGGCCTTCTTGCCTTTGGGCTTTTGGCAAGACAGAACATCATGATAATGAGCTCAAAACAGGGGAAACTGCTCACTTAATGGTGACCAAGAAGCAAAAAATAGAGAAAGGAAGAATATATCAACATCTCCTTCACGAGCCCACACCTAATGACCTAACTTCCTCCCACAGCCCCACCTCTTTAAGGTTCCACCACCTCCCAATAGTACCACAGACTGCTGCTCAAGCCTTCAAAGTGCATGAGCTTTGGGATGACATTTTAAGATTGAAATTATAACAAAACAATTCTCAAACTTAAAACAAGAGACTCTGAGAAATCAAAACCAAACATTATAAAGGCCCTCAAAGTTATTGTTTAGCCATTGAACATGAAATTATTTGCTAAGGGCTATAGATCTCCATAGGAATTTTAAGTTTATGCACATTATTGGTAGAAAATTTAGTGTTTTATTAGTATAGTATATGATAAGCAACAGAGTAAGAAGGTTATTCAGAAGGGTTCAGAAATATCAGCATGGGTTTCAGTTCAGGCTGTTCAATTACTAAATATGCAATGCTCAGCAAACTCATTAACTCTTTTATGCCTCAGCTTTCTCAGCTTTAATGCAGAGATGACAACAGTACTGACATCATAAGGTTCTTATGGAGATGATATTAATAAAACACTTAGGAAAGTATCTGACAAAATAGCAACATTAAAAACTTTGGTATTAAGATTATTATTAACCAACTGAGACTTCACTCCATGCTGAGCTCAACAAGATGCAGAAAGTTAGAAGTGGATTTGGCTCATGCCACTGAAGTGTTTTAAAAATGCAATAGACAGACCTTGGTTTTGACAGCATTTTTATTAAAGTGCAACCATGTAGAGGAGACTGCCATGGCTTAGCATAAAGACGCCACACAACTTCATGAAGCATTTCATGTGTCTCAGAAACCTGCCAGATTCAACTATAATAATGAGACACAAATTATAAAGTTCACCATTTGTCTTAAGGACGACGAAAATATGAGAAAATATGAGACCCTGCAAGACTGAAACAGAGACAATTTAAAATACATATATAACAGTGACTAGACAAGTGCTTCAAAAAATATCTCCAAAGCTATTACCCATTCTTTTGAGCTTAAATTAATAAGGAGGAATAGATCTTTAGGTTAACTTGAAGTTTTAAACGAGGATATAATTCTGAAAAATAGAAAATGCTGGCACCTGATAATACAAAAACAAAATGTTGAAAATGCATCTTTAAAAATATATTTCAATGTAGATTCTCCTGATTTTGAAGTTGGTATATAGTTTTGACTGAAATTCAGTTTTGTTGCCTCAGTAATTATATGGGAATCTCTGGTGCAGTTTGGATTTTAGACCAAGGGAGTTTATATCAGGAGCAGTTAGGTTTACAAAAATACATTTGGATTTTGACACAAGATGTGCACTTCTTCCATTATTGTATAAAGAACGCAGAACACAAACAAAAATTAATGAAGCCATCATAGCTGTCCAGGCAATTATTGCTAATCCAAAGACAGATCACAGGCTGGAAAAAGTTGGAAAATGAACAATTTAAGATTTCCAGCTTCTTGTCTACTTTGTATAGTCAGAGCCTACACATGATTCCGAAATGTAGAAGGAAATCAAATATTTGTTTTTCAAGAGATGAATCTCCCTAAATTTGAATAGATATTAGTCACATGATTTTCCTATAATAAATATTGTGGGAAAGTAAATGGTTATATTAGCCAAATAAAAATGCTAGGTACACAGATTTTCATTTCAACTATCTGCAATAGCTGAAGTTGGAAAAATTCAATGGCCAACAGCAGGAAATAATTTAAACAGTAACAAGTCAATGAACTATTTACATCCTAACTTTGACCACTTGTAAAATGCCAATAATAAATTGAAAGCTCTGTTGATCAGCCTAATGTCCCAATGCACCTCATACCCCAAATTGTTGAATACCTTTGTGTATTCTAAAACAGAATCCCAGAACAATTCTTTGGGACAGGATATATAGCTTCATTTTGACACAGGAGGAAAGTAAGTTCAGAAAGGTTTGGTGAGGCTGGTCTCACCAATGTGCTCAGTGTCATGCAGCTTGTAAATGGGGATGCTGGAGCTCTAGCCACATCTTCCAAGTCCAAACACTGTCCCCAGCACATTTCTAACCTAAATATCCCCCCAATATTCCCATTTCCCTTGTATTGCTTTTTCTGCTACCTGAACACTCACATTCAAATGTTTGGATTTCTTTCCCCTATATCAGTAATCTTCTGAAATAACTCTGGTATCTTTCCTCCTTCTTTATTCTCCTACATCAGCAATCTTATTACATTTCTGTAACCATTGTTTCTTGTCTCATTGGCTCCATTCTGTGTGTGCCTTCAATTCTAAGACTATCTCATCATCTTCAACTCAAACCCTTCCATTGACTTGCTTCTCTAAATCCTATGATGTACAGGCTATACTCCCTTGCTTGTTGTCTCTATTCTGTCCCTAATCAATCTAGTACAATTTATCATCTGTTGCTTTCACTTATACATCGTAATCTTCAAGTGAATTTGGGAAGGTATGATTGTGCTTGCATCCTAAGTTTTTCTTTTTATCCTATTTCTTCATTCTAAAATTCTTCCCCATCATGCCCAATCTCTAGTCTTCTCATGTAAATGTAATACTCTACAAAAAAATACTTGAAGAAAATGGGGGAAAAAAACAGTCAAAATGGTTATATCTAGATGATGAGCAAGACTGTGTTTATTTTTAATTTTCTCTTATATATTCCAAAGCATTTAATGAACATTATCTCATTATTTTAAAACTGTTGTTTTGACAAAATCTTTTTCTGCATAAAAAAATATTACTTGCATACAAAGAGGTCCCAGGACATCTAACTTATTGACATTTGAACATATAATGCATAGAAACAAGTAATAACTGCCAATATATAGTGATCTAAGAGAAAGATTGAAGCCATTTACATCTTATGCCTTTTTTATCTTTTTTTAAATTTATAGTAGTAGTATGTATTACAATTCATAATGCACATATATAGCACCTTTCTTATGCCTTTTTTTAAAGACCAAAATGAATCTCAAAGCATTCTCATGGGCATGTATCCATCAAGAAAGTTTGCTCTGGATATCATAATAAGCTCATCCCGTTGGAAAGCTCTGGAATGTGAAAAGGATAGAGTATTTTGTTTGCTTGTTGTTTAGACAAATGCAGCATGGGATACCTATTGTGGTTGAGAGGGCAAGTATCAGAAAAGAAAAGAATTTATTCTGGGCATAGTAAACTTCCACTTAGACATGAAGTAATCCAAGTGGAATAGATTTGGTTGTTCAACCGTAGATACAGAGAATAATAGTCCAATTTGATTTGCACAATATAGAGTCAATAGAAAGGTGTTAGATGACATAAGAAAACAGATGGAGGGTGCAGTAAAATGTGTAGTAATCCAATGCTGTTCTCACTGCTGTGAAAAGCAAGGAAATTTGCCTGTTTGATAATAGGTTAAGTTCAGAATTGCAAAGTTGGAATGAAAAACACCAAATACAGGTATAAAATTAAAAAGTACTAGCAATCAGATGTCACAAATGAACAAGAAAAACATTCAAATGAAGTTTGAAATGACCAAAGGAAAGGCAATTTGGACTTTATTATCAAAAATACAGAGTTGTAGAAACATTGAGAATAAAGACCGCCACTCTCAGCACATGCTATGAGGAGGAGAAAATCTCTTCTCTGCAGCTCATCAGTCTATCTCATTAGTTACTTATTTGGAATAAATTTAAGGAAAAAAACTTCTTCATGGTTGGACAAATAGCAGGTCAGGAGACAAATATCAAATATCACAATGTATTATATTTAATAATGTATACCATAAATTTCTTATTTTGTTCTCTTTACTGGTTATGGGCTCAGGAAAAAAAAGCAATATTTATGTCACCTATGTTTATTCAGTTTAAATCAAGAATTATATGTGAAAGCTAAAACTATAAAACATACAAAATAAAACATGGTAGAACAATCTTCACTCCCATTGGAGTAGAGAAAAATATATTAGACTGTATACAAATAACACTATCCATAAGAGAAAATATAAATACAATTTTATCAAAGCTTAAAAGTTCTGCTTATCAAAAATTACCATTTAATATAAGGAAAAGGAGAGCTAGATCCTGGGGGAAGTATTTGTAATGGATATATCTGTCAAAGCTGTTCTATAAATTAATACTGAAAAGACAAACCCCATTTTTAAAACAGTGGACAAAGTCTTAAATAGATAAATCACAGAAGAACACAAATAAATTAGTAACCAGTAAGTATATAAAAAGGTGTTCAACATCAGAGTGTAAAGAAAATGCACATCAAAACTTCAATAATATCTCATTACACACCAACCAGAATGTCCCAAATTAAGACTAATATCAAGTTTGAATACAAATGTGTAACAAATGGAATGTTTATATACTGCTGGGATGGGGACATAGCTCAGTGGTAGAGCACTTGCCTAACATGTGCAAGGTCCAGGGTTCAATCCCCATCACTACAACAGGAAAAAAAAAAAAAAAAAAAAAAAAAAAAAAACAGAAAAGAAAAAGAAATGCTCATATATTGTTGGTGGAAGCATTAAAGGGTTCAACCACTTCAGAAAACTGTGGCAATGTCTAAGAAGGTTGAACAGCACCTACCTTATGACTTATTTCTGCTCCTAAGTATATTTCCAACTTCAGTAAATGCATGTCAACAAAAAGCCCTGCACAAAAAATGTTTATAGCAGATTTATTCCTAATAAAACCAAACTGAAAACATCACAAATGTTTATCCATGGAAGAACTGATAAAGGGTGATGGAAATATCACACAGCAATGAAAGTGAACAAATTGCTGATACAACTGCAACTTGAAGAATCTCAAAATCATTTTGTTGAGAGGAAACCAGCTACAAAAGCTATATACTTCATGATTTTATATATGTGGAGTTCTGTAACAAAAAGAAATCAAGATGTCATGCACATCTAAAAGTAACAAATACAAATATTACAAAAATCAAAATAGTAGTTGATTCTGGTGGGATAAGGAGTATGGATTAACTGTAAAAAGGCTCAGGGAACTTTCTGTCATAGAAATGTTCCATATCTTTCTAAGTTTGTTGAATTTGTGAGTGTACATATTTACAAAAATTTTAGATTTTATACTTAAGTTCTGTTTAAAAATCTCAGTTAAAAAAATACTCAGAAGAAAGTATTAAAGACTGGACCTTAAGTAAACCAAAGCTTGTAAAATAATGCTAAAACAATAATAAATGATTTTTAAAATTTTTAGTTGTAGATGGACACAATAACCTTTATTTTATTTTTTATTATTCTAATTTTCATACATGTTTGCAGAGTGCAATTCATTTTGCATTACATATACAGAGCACAATTTTTCAAGTCACTGATTTTACATAAAGTATTTTCACACTATTTGTGTTTTCATACATGTACTTAGGGTATTGATGTCTAACTCATTCTGCCATTATTCCTATCCCCTTGACTCCTCCTTCCCCTTTGTTCTATTTAACATTCCTTCATTCCTCTCATCCCCCCTCCCTTGCCATTATAAGTCAGTATCATAGCAAAGGAATCATTTGACCTTTGCTTTTTGGGATTGACTAACTTCACTTAGAATTATTTTTTCCAACTCCATCCATTTATCTGCAAATGCCATGATTTTATTATCTTTTAGTGCTGAGTAGTGTTCCATTGTGTATATATACCAAATTTTCCCTATCCATTCATCTACTGATGGGCATCGGGGTTGTTTCCATGATTTAGCTATTGTGAATTGTGTTTCTATAAACATTGATGTGGCTATGTCCCTGTAGTAAGCTGTTTTTAAGTCTTTGGGGTATAAACCAAGGAGTGGGATAGCTGGGTCAAATGATGGTTCCATTCCAAGTTTTCCTAGGAATCTCCATACTGCTCTCCAGACTGGATGCACCAATTTGCAGTCCCACCAGCAATGTATTAGTGTGCCCTTTTCCCCACATCCTCTCCAAAACTTATTGTTGTTTGTATTCTTAATAGCTTCCATTCTGACTGGAGTGAGATGAAATCTTAGAGTAGTTTTGATTTGCATTTCTCTAATTGCTAGAGATGTTGAACATTTTTTCATATATTTGTTGATTGGTTGTATATCCTCTTCTGAGAAGTGT
Source organism: Tamias sibiricus (assembly GCA_025594165.1). NCBI lineage: Eukaryota > Metazoa > Chordata > Mammalia > Rodentia > Sciuridae > Tamias > Tamias sibiricus. The sequence continues at coordinate 133,253,640 of CM046662.1, forward strand.
CTGTTCAATTCCTTGGCCCATTTATTGATTAGGGTTTTGTTTGTTTGTTTTGGGGTTTTTTTTTTTTTTGTGTTTTTTTTTGGTGTTAAGGTTTTAGTTTGAATTCGTCCCATTTATTAATTCTTGATTTTAATTCTTGTTCTATAGAGGTCTTATTGAGGAGGTTGGGTCCTTATCCAACATGATGGAGATTTGGGCCTACTTTTTTCTTCTGTTAGGTGCAAGGTTTCTGGTCTAATTCCTAGGTCCTTGATCCACTTTGAGTTGAGTTTTGTGCATGGAGAGAGATAGAGGTTTAATTTCATTTTATTACATGAGGATTTCCAATTTTCCCTACACCATTTCTTAAAGAGGCTGTCTTTTCTCCAATGTATGTTTTTGGCACCTTTGTACAATTTAAGATAATTGTAGATGTGTGGGTTAGTCTCCATGTCTTCTATTCTGTACCATTGGTCTACTGGTCTATTTTGGTGCCAATACCATGCTGTTTTAGTTACTATTGCTTTGTAGTACAATTTAAGGTCTGGAATAGTAATGCCACCAGCTTCATTCTTCTTGCTAAGAATTGCTTTGGCTATTCTGGGTCTCTTATTTTCCAGATGAATCTCATGAATGCTTTTTCTATTTCTATGAGGAATGATATTGGGATTTTGATTAGGATTGCATTGAAATTGTTTAGTGCTTTTGGTAGCATAGTCATTTTCACAATATTAGTTCTACCTATCCATGAACAAGGTAGATCTTTCCATCTTCTAAGATCTTCTTTAATTTCTTTCTTTAGTGTGCTATAGTTTTCATTGTAGAGGTCTTTCATTTTTTTTTTTTTTTTTTTTTTTTTTTTTGTTAAGATGATTCCCAAGTATGTTATTTTCTCTGAGGCTAATTGTAAATGGGGTGGATTTCCTAGTTTCTCTTTCTAAAGATTTGTCACTGATGTACAGAAATGCCTTTGATTTATGGGTGTTGATTTTATATCCAGCCACTTTGCTAAATTCATTTATTAGCTCTAGAATATTTCTGGTGGAATTTTTTGGATCTTCTATGTATAGAATCATATCATCTGCAAATAGTGATAATTTGAGTTCTTCTTCTCCTATCTGTATCCCTTTAATTTCTTTTATCTGTCTAATTTCTCTGGCTAGAGTTTCAAGAACTATGTTAAATAGGAGTGGTGAAAGAGGGCATCCCTGTCTTGTTCCAGATTTTAGAGGGAATGCTTTCAATTTTTCTCAATTTAGAATGATGTTGACCTGGGGCTTAGCATAGATGGCCTTTATGATGTTGAAGTATGTTCCTGTTATCCCTATTTTTTTCTAGCGTTTTGAACATGAAGGGGTGCTGTATTTTGTCAAATGCTCTCTCTGCGTCTATGAGATAATCATATGATTTTTATCTTTGCATCTATTGATGTAATGAATTACATTTATTGATTTCCTTATGTTGAACCAAACTTGCATTCCTAGAATGAACCCTACTTGATCCTGGTGCACTATCTTTTTGATATGTTTTTGTATTTGATTTGCCAGAATTTTATTGAGAATTTTTATATATATATTCATTAGAGATATTGGTCTGAAGTTTTCTTTCTTTGATGTGTCTCTGTCTGGTTTTTGAATAAGGGTGATATTGGCCTCATAGAATGAGTCTGGAAGTGTTCCCTACTTTTCTATTTCATGAAATAGTTTGAGAAATATTGGTGTTAGTTCTTCTTTAAAGGGCTTGTAGAACTCAGGTGTGTATCCATCCGGTCCTGGGCTTTTCTTTGTTGGTAGGTTTTTGATGGCATCCTCTATTTCTTTGCTTGAAATTGATCTAGTTAAATTGTATATGTCATCCTGATTTAGTTTGGGCATATCATATGTTTCTAGGAATTGTTGATGCCTTCATTATTTTCTATTTTATTGGAGTATAAATTTTCAAAATAATTTCTAATTATCTTCTGTATTTCTGCAGTGTCTCTCATGATGTTTCCTTTTTCATCGCAGATATTGGTAATTTGAGGTTTTTCTCTCCTTTTTTTAGTTAGCAAAGCTAATGGTTTATCAATTTTATTTATTTTTTCAAAGAACCAAATTTCTGTTCTGTCAATATTTTCAATTTTGTTTCAATTTCATTGATTTCAGCTCTGATCTTAATTATTTCCTGTCTTCTACTGCTTTGAGTTTGATTTGTTCTTCTTTTTCTAGGGCTTTGAGGTGTAATGTTAGTTCATTTATTTGTTGACTTTTTCTTCTTTGAAGAAATGAACTCCATTCAATGAACTTTCTTCTTAGTACTGCCTTCATAGTGTCCCAGAGATTTTGATATGTTGTATTGGTGTTCTCATATACCTCTAGGACTTTTTTAATCTCCTTCTTGATGTCATCTGCAACTCATTGTTCATTCAGTAACATATTATTTAGTCTCCAGGTGTTGGAGTAGCTTTTGTTTCTTATTTTATCATTGATTTCTAATTTCATTCCATTATGGTCTGATAGAATGCAGGGTAGTATCTCTACTTTTTTATATTTGCTTAGAGTTGCTTTATGGCATAATATATGGTCTATTTTAGAGAATGATCCATGTGCTGCTGAGAAGAAAGTGTATTGGCTCATTGATGGATAATACACTCTATATATGTCGGTTAAGTCTAAGTTATTGATTATATTATTGAGTTCTGTAGTTTCTCTGTTTAGCTTTTATTTGGAAGATCTATCCATTGGTGAAAGAGGTGTTTTAAAGTCACCTAGAATTACTGTATTGTGGTCTATTTGATTGCTGAACTTGAGAAGTGTTTGGTTGATGAATGTAGATGCTCCATTATTTGGGGCATATATATTTACAGCAGTTATTTCTTGTTGATGTATGATTCCCTTAAGCAGTATTAAATGTCCATCTTTATTTCTTTTGATTAACTTTGGCTTGAAGTCTACTTTATTTGATATGAGGATGGAAACTCCTGCTTGTTTACATAGACCTTGTGAATGGTATATTTTATCCCATCCTTTCACCTTCAGTCTGTTGGCGTCTTTTCCCATGAGATGCATCTCTTGAAGGCAGCATATTGTTATTTTTTTTGTTGTTGTTGTTAATCCAATCTATCAGCCTATGTTTTTAATTAGTGAGTTTAGGCCATTAACATTCAGGGTTATTATTGAGATGTGATTTGTATTACCAGTCATTTTTAAATTTTTTTAATTTTTATTTTTGGTATTTAGCTTGACTTGGTTTCTCCTTTTGTTGATTTTTCCTTTATTGTAGTTCTTCCCTTTGCAGATTTTCATTGCTGTTTTTCATTTCCTCTTTGTGAAATATTTTGCCAAGAATGTTCTGTAATGCAGGTTTTCTTGTGAATTCTTTTAGCTTTTGTTTATCATGGAAGGTTTTTATTTCATCATCAAAGCTAAAGCTTAATTTTGTTGGCTATAAGATTCTTGGTTAGCATCCATTATATTTTAGAGCTTGGTATATGTTGTTCCAGGATCTCTTGGCTTTGAGAGTCCAGTATGAAAAATCTGCTGAGATCCAAATTGGTCTTCCCTTTTGGGTAATTTGATTTTTCTCTTTGTGGCCTTTAAAATTCTATCCTTATTTTGTATGCTAGGCATTTTCATATAATGTGTCTTGGTGTAGATCTGTTGCAATTTTGTACATTTGGCATCCTATAGGCCTCTTGTATTTGGTTTTCAAATTCATTCTTCTTGCTTGGGAAATTTTCTGATATTATTTTATTGAAGAGATTTTGCATTCCTTTGGTTTGAATCTCTGAACCTTCCTCTATTCCAATAAATTTTACATTTGGTCTTTTGATGGTATCCCATAATTCTTGGATATTCTGCTCATGGTTTCTTACCATCTTCACTGTGAGGTCAACTTTATTTTCAATGTTATATATTTTGTCCTCCTTGTCTGAGGTCCTGTTTTCCAAGTGATCCAGTCTGTTGGTGGTGCTGTCTATTGCGTTTTTTAAATGGCTTGTTTATTTCATTCCAAGGATTTCTGCTTGGTGTTTTCTCAGACTATCTCTTTCTTGAAGTAGTCTTTTGCTTCCTGTATTTGTTCTCTTATCTCTTTGTTGGTATGATCAATGGTGGTCGCCTATATTTGATCTCTTATCTCTTTTTTGGAGAGATCAATTTCTGCCTGCATTTGCTTGCTTAGGTCATTTTTTAAATCCCAAATCATTTTAATTATGTATATCCAGAACTCCTTCACTGACATTTCACCTACTGTGCTTTCTATGGATTCTATTGTTGCAGTATCTTGGTTTGTTTTGAGTATTTTCCTCCCTTGTCTTTTCATGATGTCTATGTGTTTTCCTCTCTTGCAGTTTAAGTCTGAGGTATTACGGCTTCTGCCCTATTGTCTTATAGTGCTTCTACAGGTTACCTGATACCTCACTTTTAAGAGAAAGATCAATATTACAGCACTCAATGTACCCAACGTGTTGCCATATATCAGTTAGCTTCTTGTCGGGATTGCTGCATTACTTATTAATGGGGCCGAGGTCTAAAGCTACCCCCCTTTTTGGGCCCTAAAAGGGGGCTCCTTCTGCCAGCAGAAAGAGTTAAAGTAGCTTACCTGGCGAAGATAGGCTTAACGGGCAAAAGTCGCCGAGTGTCTCTACCCCCGCCTGATTGACGGACATCACACCACACCCGGGGAGTTTTGGTAGAAAGCAATGCCCAAAACTCGGTTTATTGAGGAAGTTTGACGGTCTTATATAGGACATGGGCCAATCAACAGAAAGATCATAGGGACACATAAGGATCATGGGCGGATGCCATTGGCGGAGCCATTGGCCTATCTTTGGGGTGGTTTCAGTTCTCACAGCCACACCCCCTGCTTAGCCTAGGTCCTGTAACAGGGCGTGGTAATGTAGCAAGCAGCCAGAAAGCAGTATAAAGTCCCGACATTTCCCCGTTTTTTTTTTTTCAAAATGGGGCACCCCCATTTTGTTTTAAAAAATGGGGTGTCCATCAGGTGGATACACCCAGGGCTAGCAAGTGGCCAGGGGAAGGACATGGGACAGGACAGTTGCCTTTGGGAAGGCTTTTCAAGGATGGCTGGTTTAGACCTCCGCATCTTGTTAAGGACCATGGCCAAGTCTGTAGGGCTCTCACTCAGCATCGCTGAAGGCATTATTGGCAGACCACCAAGCTGTACACAGGGCCCAAAGGTGAACACAAGGAAAATGACAGGGATTTCACACAAAAAAGGAGAAGGTAGGGATTAGACAGATATAAAGTCCAGCATGAGGAAGTAACCGCTTAAGCTAAAGCCATTTAGTTCAGTCCAAAGGAAGCCGTCTAGAACAAAGTCTGGACAGTTGGCAATGAAATAGCACTTTTCTCTCAGGAATAGGCATAGTCCCTCTTTTCTCGTGGCAGAGAGTTGAAATACTGACAAAGGGAGAGTCCAAGGCAACAGTGCTCATGATGCACATCAGGATAGAGATGATGAGAAGTCCAATCACAACGAGACAGAGGGTCCGTCATGGTTTTTTCATTCCTGTGGAAAAAGGGAAAAAATCACCCCTCAAGAGCATGTGCTCTTGGGTAGTCATTTTGTTCTAATTGGCAGTATTTAAGGTCCCTAGCAGGTACCCAAATAGGGCTTGGTTCTCCAATTGGAAAGACACATAGGTAGGGTGTCTGGTTGGATCAATGTCTCTGAAAGACAGTCAAAGGCTGATGCTTGGAAAAATTTAAGCATCACTGTTTTTAACTGATCATGGGGGCTGTTTCCCCCTTTTTGTTTTATTTTAACCTGGGTTAAAGCATCTTTAAACCCTCAAGTGGAGAGGATTTAATAAGCCATTGAGTGAAGACAGATACCAACTATCTATGAGATTTTGGCTTTTCTACCCTTCTAATTTTAGGAACTCCTTACTACTTTAAGGGAATAGGACGACGATCGAATCTGGCTTCTTCAAGCTGAAAGTGGGCGAAGTGATGGGGGAAGTAGTTTGGAGTTCCCTTATTAGAAGTCAGGTCAGATCAAAGCCTGGGGAAGGTTGTAAAGTCATCAGGTATGGGAGCTTCTATTAGAGAAACAAAAAACATGAGTAGTGAATAAATGTTACAGCATCTGGAACATTTCAATGTATACCATGAGGATGATAATTTAAATCTTTAGCATGTACAGAGTTATCAGGAACGTAAACACAACATTTAATGTTACAGATATCTATCTAGATAAGATGGTAATTAAGCTACTTAATGTCATCTGATCCTATAAAATTTTTCTATTGGCATGACCTCTGTGTCTAGTAGAGAACTCTTTTATCTCTTTCACTTAGGGCTAGATAATCATCCTACTGAATATTAAGCCTACCTGTGTAGGTTAGGAAGATCTGCAGGCCTTAAACTGACTAAAAACTTTTGACTTGGCAGTTACTTAGTTGTTAAACTGTTTACAAGTGTATGTCTGAAGTTACCTTCACTTCTAAAAAATGCCCAGGAATGGCTGCATTTTTGGTTTTAACTGTTTTTGCTAGGTGTTTAAAATGAAGTTAAGTCGAACTGACTTTTGCCTTTATCTATCGCTAAGAGTCAGTTGAATTCCCATGGGAGTAATTTTGGGGGAACTCGAGAACAGCTTTTTCCATTCTGCTAGTGCCTTCCATGAGGATGGATCCAGGTCTTGCTTGACCATGTGGCTTCTCTTGGAAGCAGCAGGGATGCCTCCCTTTTTTAGGACCCTCCTCTTCATAGCAAGGTCACTGTTTGGCTTTCTTTTCTCTATAGGTCTCACAACCTCTCTGATCGGGAAGTTATGTGGCCCAGAGTTGCAAAGCTTTTTAGAGAACCTCCTTGTCTCCTGGATTCAGACTTGACTCTGAGGGCAAGAACCAAATATTGGTTTTCTTGACCCTTTTAATTTAGCTTAAAATCTTGATTTTAAACATCTAGCAAGCTAATCTTAAATTAAGATTACTGGACTTTAACTTTAATGCTTATAAACTTACAGTTGTCATTTACTCTTTATTAGCTGGGGTCTGTGGTACAAAACATTATTAACAGGCAAACTTAAAAACACATTTAGTTTGTGTAATAACCATCTTGTATTTTGAGCTATATACTATAATCTCTGTTTCTGAACAACAAGAATCACTCTCTAGACCATACATTCTGGCATGTAAGACCTGAACCTTATCTTATCTCAGGTATGGTGGGATTCTTTAATCTTAGGTCAGGTGTTTTAATTTTGAAGTTGATCCCTGTTTCTTAAATAAAATTTCACAGTGTTTACATACATTGCTGCTTGTGCTTTCAGGAACTTTAGCTGACAAAATATCACATTTAGAATGGATTAAAGACATTTTGAGAGTATTTAACCTTTTTGGAAAAGTAGCAAAATGCTTTTACAATATACAATTACATTGATGTCTTTATAAATCAAGTTTAGCTTTTAAAGAAATAACCTTATAATATTTTAAATTAATAGTTGTTGTTTAACAATAGCTGTATAATTTTTAATTTCCTTTAGATTACTTGTTTAAAAAAAATAAAACCCAAAACTTAACAAATATAATGTTATATAGAAATCTTTTATAAACCTTTATATAGAATCATACACATCTGTTAACCACTTTATAAGAACATAATATTTATGCATATAGAATTAGACCTGTTGAAATTTTAATCTGTTTCATTGATGACAAAGACTAATTTATGAAAACAATCAATAATGTTACTCGATGTGTTAGAATTTGTTAGGACAAGAAGTTACCCTGGAATGCCGTGTTGAAAAGGGATGGTTTATTGGGGTGCCACGTGGCATGGTAGGGGACAAAAATGGCATGGAGGGAAGGGAAGGTGATGGCCAGGGCATCTGCTAGTCAGGTTTGCAGGCCAGGCTGAGGCACCTGGGAAATGTAGTCTTTTTCACAAAGTATCTGGGAGGTGTGGCCTTCCACCTAGGAGGTGCAGCCTCCTGCCTGGAACCCAGCACAATGGAATTTAAGAAGTTATCTGATGGCATATTTAACAGTATTTTAACCTTGAAAATTAATGTCTAACAAACAACGTTACTTATAAATTTACTTTTCTTACATTTACTCTAGAAAAGAGACACAATAAAAGGCAGAAAAACCATAGAATACAAGACAAGACATGACATAAGATGGCAAGAACTAGGAATTATTATTATTATTGTTATTATTTTCTGTTTGATGTGGCAGTTCACTCTAGTAATCCAAAAACAGAAGGCACATCTTGGGGCCTTGGAACTTTTCCAAGGTGCGCATCCCCTTGGATGGCATTCTATCTTGGAGTTCCAGAGCGAAGGTCCAGCTTTAGAATTTGTGATGGTAAAGAACTTTTAAATCACGTGAGTTAAAGGTATTTGGATCCATATTTTAAATTTTCATGAGCGCTCAGTCTACACACACAAACATACAAACAGAACACAAGTGTACACACAACATAACCAAAACATCAATATGGGTGCACAAAATTAGAATTATGAGCTCAAAAAATCTTAGAAAAATGACAGGCTGGTAAAAAGACATTTTACCCTTTTTTTTTCCTTTGGGGCTTAAGCTTACTTCCCCATTTGCATTTCAATGTAAGTCTTTGCTCAGGTCTGGAAGGGTGGGGGACTGCAATTGTGAGCAGGTGCCTTCACCTAAGGCACTTTTTTAAGGTCTTAACCACTTGAGTTTCCCTAAGAGCTCCCGCAGCTCTACCAAAGAGTAAGGGGACAAACAGAATCTAATTTAAGTTTAGCTCCTAAGATTTTAAAAAGAGGTATAGTTTGAAACTTGTTGAAAGAAGGATGGGCTATCGGCATGTGTCCCCGGGGCTTTGCCTCTGTAAGGCAGGGCGCAGTGGCCAGAGTGAGGGGGGGGGGGAGAAACCTTTCTTGATGGAGAATTGAGCAAGGTTGCCCAGGCTTAAGCCACAGGCAAATTGCCTTGGCTCGGCTGTTTTGGCGCATAAGTCTTGGCTCAAGGAACAGAAGTCTATTTGCGCTGTAGCCAGCCAGTGAAGGGATCTAGAGGACATAGGCTGTATGTAGCCGCTGGGCTCAGACAAAGAACGCTGGCCGCGTGCAGCTGCCGAGAGGGACTGCGTTGCACAGGCAGGAGAAAGCTGGCGCCCCAGTCATAGCGAATTGGCTCGTCCCGCAGGCAGCCCCAGCCATTGACCCAGGGAACCCCACGGGAGCCAGTGTGCAGCATGAATGCTGCATTGGTCCCGCCAAGGTGCGCTGGCCGCCTGCGTGTCTCGCCATGCGCGGTCGCAGGAGATGATGTCAACAGTGCTACGGTGACGGCGCTTTTGGGCAGCCATTTTACACACTATTGGCAGCCCGTTGCCAGGCAACAACCGGATGTACCCACGTGCGTTTGGCCCTGCAGGCGACTCCGGTTTGGATTTCGTTTGCCTCCAACTGCAGGCAGCAGCGCTTTTACCTTTGTTCCCCCTCGCACCCCACTGCGCTGGGCTGCCCCTAGGCGTCCCAGCTGGCAAGGCCCCTTGCACGCCCGGCCCCGCCCCCAGCGGTTTGGACGCAAGCAGCAAGCTGCACGCCAGGCAGGCCGAGACACAAGCCCGGGCCGTGCAGCGGTACACTTTTTCTTTTCGCCGAGCCACGGAACTGCGAGCCCCAGTGATGGTGGCAGCCATGTACTCAGGACGAAAGCCCGGGGCCACGTGGCAGCGGCAGCAGCCCACCGTCTGTACACCACTAGCAACCCCATATGGTCGCCACCCACAAGGTGCTGCAGAGGGCAGCTCTTCTTTGTTCTTAAGTTTGGGCTCGCTCTGAGTTTTTTTTTCCGCACCCAGGCTGGGGCTCCCTTCAGTGAGCGCGTTTTTCCCGGACATCTTTCTGTTCTCCCCCACCAGGCACATACAAAAATTGCAGGTTTACTTGCGCAGAGGTTCCAGAAAAGGGAGAGGAAGAAAGAGAGAGAAAGTGCATGAGAAAGAGAGAGAAAGATATATGGTTGCCTCATTTTCTAGAGGATACTTTTGCCAGAGAGACACTGCGTCTCTAAACGATTGTTAAGCCTATCGATAATTTTCTTTTGTTTTCGTGCCCCGTGCTTGGGCGCCAACTGTCGGGATTGCTGCGTTACTTATTAATGGGGCCGAGGTCTAAAGCTACCCCCCTTTTTGGGCCCTAAAAGGGGGCTCCTTCTGCCAGCAGAAAGAGTTAAAGTAGCTTACCTGGCGAAGATAGGCTTAACGGGCAAAAGTCGCCGAGTGTCTCTACCCCCGCCTGATTGACGGACATCACGCCACACCCGGAGAGTTTTGGTAGAAAGCAATGCCAAAAACTCGGTTTATTGAGGAAGTTTGACGGTCTTATATAGGACATGGGCCAATCAACAGAAAGATCATAGGGACACATAAGGATCATGGGCGGATGCCATTGGCGGAGCCATTGGCCTATCTTTGGGGTGGTTTCAGTTCTCACAGCCACGCCCCCTGCTTAGCCTAGGTCCTGTAACAGGACGTGGTAATGTAGCAAGCAGCCAGAAAGCAGTATAAAGTCCCGACAGCTTCTATTTTTATATTTACAGTTTTGTCAATTTAAACAGCAATGATGAGATTAGTTATCTTCTACTATATAGTCAGTATGCTTGCATGGTGGTAGAGGGGGAACTTAAGGGTTGGCTAAGATGTTTGTGAGGTAGGATGTGAGAAAATAGAGGTATTAGAGGTATTAGATTATTTAACTAGTTGCGGTATTCATGCAAATTTGGGTGTTAGAAGGAGAAAGAAGATACTCCCTGTTAGCTCACCACAGGATACTTGTTAGCACCTCTAGTAGAACACCCTCTGGTGCAGCCTGTTCCACAGGGACCTTGGTGATGTCTTACCAGGACCTTATTGCTGTCCCTTGTTAGTAGCAGCACTTTCTCAGTTTTGTGGCAGTGGCAGCCTCAAGCCTATAATTATCTTAATGTTGGGCTGTGTAGCCATGGAATCCCAGTGCAGAGTGCCTCTCTGAGCAGGCGTGGGTTGCCTCTCCAGGTTGCAGGAGTGGGGAGGGCCGCTCTGTCTGGATCTCCTCCTGGCCCCCTGTGGTGAAGCAGGCAGTCTGGCTTTCTTCTCCCTGCTCTCTTCCTCCTGTGTCTCTTCCCTGTCCAGGTGTGGTGGAGGGGGTTGGGCAGGTGGCTGCAGGGCCCTTACTCGACCTGGGGCCTGTTCTTGGCCCTGTCTGTGGCTGTGGAGTGGGCTGTCCCAGTGGGGGTCATGGAAATGGGCACCTGCTCCTGGAACTGCTGGCAGCAGTGGGCAGAGCAGTGGTCACACAGGCAGATCGCAGCAGCCTTACCAGGCCTGGGGCCAGTTCCTTGGCCTGCTGGTGTCTGAGGAGTGGATGAACGGAATGGGGGTCGCACAGGCTGGTGGTGGCAGCCTTCCTGGGCTCGGGGCCTGTTCCGGCCTGCTGGTATCTGTTTTCTATTTTTTCTTGTGGTGGTGAGTATCGAGCCCAGTGCCTCATACTTGTTAAGCATTCTACCCACTGAGCTACAGCCCCAGTTCTAAATCATTTTAAAGTTATGTTCTGAGTAAGAATAATAAAGATGCTCACTGCTTGGCCTATTTCCTTCTGCTCACCATTTCTTTTGCTTCCATCTATTTGACAAAGTTGAATGAGTTTTATACAGTGGGAAAACATTAGTAAGAGGGAGTTGAAGCCAAAGGAACTGAATAGTGAGTCCTGGAAGTGCCACTACCTTGTTTTGTGATTTGAGAAAATTTACTTCACCTAACTGGACCTCTACTTCCTCATGAGTGATATGAGGCCCAGACTAGATAATTCCTAAGGCCCATTCCAGCTCTAACATTCTGTGTGTGACTCCAAATGGGAGTTCAGCAGCTGAATACAAAGAACAGCACCAAGTTCTATGGTGACCTAATGAAAACATTTGGCACTGTCAACAGACCTGAAATCTGGCAGATATTTCAGAATGTTGGGCTGCCAAGAAAAGTTTACCAAGGTCATAAGCCTCTTCCACAATGATATATTGGTCATGCTAGTGTGGACAGCATCTCATATGATCCTCTCCCAATTGCTGGTGAAGTAAAGCAACACTATGAATGGGATCCAGGGATACCTAATTCTTTGTGTGCAACACTCTTAATTAAGAGATTCGAGAAAGGACTTGGAAGCTAATATTAAGATCTGTTCCCAGTCCTTTGGAAAACCTTTTTAACTCATCAGACCAAGCACTTGAGAAGGAACAAACAACTAATGTTCTAAATAAAAGCATTCCTGTGGGCTTAAAAAGTTGCAATACCATTAAAAAAAAAAAAAAAAAAAAACTCCTTTTTAAATATAAGGTTAACAATGTGTAATTTCCAGTAATATTAATTGAATTTGAGTGTCCTAAGTGACTATAGAGAGATGTGAGTTCTTTTTCTCATTTATCAGATACCAACATCTTTTACATATTGAAACAGGAAAAGCTTGCCCACCTTCCAAAGCTATATGAAACCAATACAAAAGTACACTGAGTTCTGTAGAAAAGACACTAATTTATTCAGTCCTCAAGGGCATTGTTTAGCACATTTCTATAATAATTGACTGTCCTTGGGTAGACTACAAGATTTATCACTCATCTCCCAGAGTCTTTTAGCCCAGGGCCCAGGGAATAATAGGACCTTTTCTTCCTCAAGTATTCATGGTTCATGACTACTGAATAAAGAACACTTTAAAAACAAATCCAAAAATGATTTCATAAGGGACACAGAAATGGATTTCACATTTTGCCACTGAACACTTATTTTCATACTGGAGGCATCCTCAGTGTAATAAATAAATACATAGATCATTTTCTGCAAGGATTATCTGTTCATTTGTTTGGTTTTGGGAGAAAAATAACTTTCATTTTCTGTGGAATACCTTACTTCCCACTAATAAAAAGGACTTCCAAATGTATGACAAAGAACTGAAGGGTGGGAACACAAGAAAAACATTTGATCATATTTCAATTTTGTGGTACAGGAAGTGATGGAGAAGCACAAAATTAGATCAAAGCATGCCAAGTAAATCTGGTGGTTCCTGAAGCATTGTGCATCACAAATTAATTTACACTGAAGTGCAGTTAGTAAACAATAGAAATGATTAATGAAAAGAAGGTATTTGGGAATCTTTTCATAGTTAATTTCAAAAATTAAATTGTCACCAAATAAAACATTCCAATTGTAAATTTCAAAGTTATGGCATCCATAACTGGGAGCCACCTTAGTCAGATGAACTTTCTAAGTTCAGCCCAGTTTTGTTCTTTTTGTCTTTTATGCAGTTTTTGTGTTATGTGAAGTTTTTCTTGCATAACTAACTTCAGAGGCTTTTTCAAATGTATATTGTTTTTTCATTAAACATGTCTAAAATCCTTAGGCAGGAAACTCATTCAAAGCTACACGGACTGTTTTGTTGTTCTGTTCTTTATTCTGAAGGCTGTGGACAGTGGACAGAAAATCTAGATTACTTCAGTGATTCAGAAACATTACCACTCTATCATCTAGTTGTGTGTATATGTTGAAGGAAGTGCAATGTACTTCTAAGCTTCCATCATGGAGGCTTGAATTTGTTTTCTAAAAGCTTTAAGATTCTTCATACAGTCAGGGCCAGTAAGAGGACTAAGATAATGAATTCTAGAAAACTAGGACATTAGAAGAATAACACAGACAATGAAGTCCATTAAGATTCCTACAAAAAGTAATACTAATCAGAAAACTAACCCTATTACAATTTCTAGCTGATGAGACCTCCAAAAGAACCTGAAAATCAAGAGATGTTCATGGATTTTTCATAGCTCTCTTTATCCTATAATTCGTGGATTCCATTTTTGCCATGTGCCAACTGGCTAAAAGATACATGCATATACATGGATAGTGAAAAATTTGATAATTTGATATGCTTCATGTTCATGCTCCCAACTAAAGTCAGACAAGACAATATTTTGCTTTCTTATAATTATAACTCTTAAAATGTAAGCAAGTATCCTTGTTGTGGTCTATGTAGTGCCACTTTTTCATTTTTGTGCTTTTTTTGTGTGTGTGATTTTGAGGTTTAAAATGTCCCCCTGCATGGTGCCAAAGTGTTATCCAGTGTTCCTAAGTGCAAAAAGGCTGGTACATTCCTCCCTTAGGAAATTCGTGTATTAGGTAAGTTTCTTTAAGACATGAGTAGAGAGCCATCTCTGCTGAGTTCAATATTAATGAATCAACAACATATACTCAATAAGGTGTCTTTAAAGAAGAGCACACATAAAACAGGATTATGTACTGATCAGTTGAGGAAAACCTATGACCAGAAGCTTACTGAAAACTAACTATGTGATTTTCCTTTTAAGGCAATGATTCCTTTGGTAGTCACTAAATCAGTGATTACAAAGACTGTATATACTATAACTACTGTGAACAATGAGAATCAACTGTAGATATATTTATTACAGTAAAATAATAATTGTGATGTCAAGATCTATTCTCTGGAAGATGTAATCAATTGTGATATGTGTTAATAGAAGTTAAAACTATTTTTGGATTTTATTTCTTTATTGCATAATAAAATTGTATCCATTACAAAAAAATTTAAAATGCAGACAAGCATCAACAAAAAAATAAATGGAGAATTCTTCATAATGCCAATATCCAGAGAAAACTACTGCTAATATTTTTGTTTGGATTTATAGGAGAATGTGTGAATATACATACATACCTTTATATTAAATATATTATTATAAATTAGGAGTGGATTTGTCATATTGTTTTACAAGTTCCACAGTATACCTGGGTGTGTGAAAATGATTTCTCTACAGTTTTACTAATGTGTATTGAAATTCTTTGTAATGTTTTCTGATACACTTTGACAGTATTATAGTTTGGTTTGGGAATATTGCCCCAAGGCTTTGTGTGCTGAAGGCTTCATCCCCAATGCAGCAATGTTCAGAGGTAAGGCTTTTGGGAAATGATTGGATCATGAGGGCTTTGACCTCATCAATGGGTTAATCCAAGAATCCACTGTAAGGTGAGCAGATTTTCTCCATCATCTGCTTCCACCAAGATGCTCTACATGCACAGGCCTAAAAGCAATATGGCCAACTGATCATGGATTGAAACTTCTGAAACAAATAACTAAAATAAATCTTTCCCACTTTAAATTGATTTTGTCGGGCATTTTGTCACAATGCTAACTGATGGAAAGCTAACTAATGCAGAAGTATAAAAAATCATTTATTACTGTGGTTCTAATTTTAAATCAATTCTAGTAATTTGAGCATACTTTCATGGTTATTGGACAGTAATACCTCCTTATTTGTGAAATGTGTTTTCATGAATTCTGCATACATAGGAATGTTACTGGCCAGGCGCTGTGTCATATGCCTGTAATCCCAGAGGCTAGGGAGGCTGAGACAAGAGGATCAAGAGTTCAAAGCCAGCCTCAGCAATAGCAAGGCACTAAGCAACTCAGTGAAGTCCCTGTATGTACATAAAAAAATACAAAATAGGGCTGAGGATGTGGCTCAGTGGTCAAGTGCCCTGAGTTCAATTCCTGGTAACCCCCTAAAAAAAGACTATTACTATAGAATTCATTTTTTGTTTATGAATTTACAAAAAAAATCATTTTACATTGGTTGACTATTCCTTCCATGTATGTTGCAAGTTTTTTTTTTTTTTTTACCAAGTGTTATCTTTTATTTTGTTCATACAAATATTTTGTTTTATATTTGGTGATAAGTATTTTTTTCCACCATCATCTTATTAAATAATTTAAACTTTTTAATTTCTGCTTTTGACATGATGTTTCCCGAATACAAATATACAATAATATTTCCTTTTGATACTTTGTGGTTCAAGTTTTTAGATTTAATGACTAATAATAGATAAGTTAATTTGTAAGTAACTACTGGACGGAATGTGTAATGCGGAGAATGCTAAGAATCAATAAGTGAGTATTTTCGGTTTACTGAGAGTTCTAATTAGAAATAGTTAAATAAATAAGATTGAAAGGCTTTTTCACCATCTGTCATTGGATCATAAGGATATTTTCTCAAATACATATTATAAGTTATTTAAGGATAATTTCTAATGCTGAAACATTCCTACATGCCTGAAATAAAGCAGATAATTAATACATTTATGAAATTATTGATAATTTCTTAAGATTTTTACATTGATATTCATATGTGCTCTAGACCTTTGGAATCTACATTTATCATATTTTTACATTAGGATTATGCCGATTTCATAAAGTGAATTTTCAAGTGTCCATCTTTTTCATGTACTGGAAATTATTCCTGTAGCATGGAAATTGCTATTCTTTTTTTTTTTTTTAATATAATTTTTAATATGTACAACTCATAGTGCATATATTTAGTATCTTTTTACATACAACTGTTTGTATACAAAGTATATTCGTACAATTTAGGTCTTCAATCATGCATTAAGGAAAATGATATCCGTCTCATTCAACCACCTTTTTTCCCCCCCCTTGCTCCCCTCTTGCTCCCTCCCTTACCCTCCCTTCCCTTGACCATTCTAGTGTTCCTCTAATCCTCCTATGTACCCCATCCAACAATACTTTGAAATAGCCTCCTTATATAAGAGAGAACATTTGGTACTTGGATTTTTGAGACTGACTAACTTCACTTAGCATTATGTCTTCCAACTTCATCCATTTACCTGCAAATGCCATTAATTTATTTTCTTTTATTGCTGAGTAAAATTCCATTGTGCTTATATACCACATTTTCTTAATCCACTCATTTACTGAGGGACATCTAGGTTGATTCCACAACCTAGCTATTGTGAATTGTGCAGCTACAAACATTGAGATAGCTGTGTCACTGTAATATGCTGTTTTTAAGTCCTTTGGGAATAGACCCAAGAGTGGGATGGCTGGGTCATAGGATGGTTCCATTCCCAGTTTTCCAAGAAATCTCCATACTGCTTTCCATAACGGTTGCACCATTTTGCAGTCCCACCAGCAATGTATGAGTGTGCCTTTTTCTCCACATCCTCTCCAACATTTATTGTTGCTTGTGTTCTTGATGGCTGCCATTCTGACTGGAGTGAAGTGAAATCTTAGAGTAGTTTTGATTTGCATTTCTCTAATTGCCAGCGATGTTGAACATTTTTTCATGTATTTTTGTTGATTAATCGTGTATCTTCTTCTGAGAGGTGTCTTCTCAATTCCTTAGCCCATTTATTGATTGGGTTATTTGTTTTTTTAGTGTAAAGTTTTTTGAGTTCTTTATATATTCTAGAGATTAGTGCTCTATCTGATGTGCATGTATTAAATATTTGTTCCCAATTAGTTGGCTCTCTATTCACCTCACTGATTGTTTCTTTTGCTGAAAAGAAGCTTTTTAGTTTAAATCTATCCCATTCTTTAATTCTTGGTAGTAATTCTTGCGCTACAGGATTCTTATTAAGGAACTTGGGGCCTAATCCAACATGTTGGAAATTGGAGCTTACTTTTTCTTCTATTAGGTGTATTGTCTCTGATCTAATTCCTAGGTCTTTGATCCACTTTGAATTGAGTTTTGTGCATGGTGAGAGATAAAGGTTTAATTTCATTTTGTTGCATATGGATTTCCAGTTTTCCCAGCACCATTTGTTGAAGAGGCTATCCTTTCTCTCCACTGTACATTTTTGGCACCTTTGTCTAATATAAGATAGCTGTAATTAAATGTATTAGTCTCTGTATCCTCAATTCTGTACCATTGGTCCACCAGTCTGTTTTGGTGCCAATACCATGCTGTTTTTGTTACTATTGCTCTATAGTATAATTTAAAGTCTGGTATGGTGATGCCCCCTGCTTCACTTTTCTTGCTCAGGATTGCTTTGGCTATTCTGGGTCTCTTATTTTTCCAGATGAATTTCATGACTGCTATTTCTATTTCTTTGAAGAATGACATTGGGATTTTGATAGGAATTGCATTAAATCTGTATAATGCTTTTGGTAGTATGGACATTTTGACAATATTAATTCTACCTATCCAAGAGCAAGGTAGGTCTTTCCATCTTCTGAGTTCATCTATAATTTCTTTCTTTAGTGTTCTATAATTTTCGTTATACAGGTCTTTCACCTCTTTCGTTAGGTTGATTCCCAGGTATTTTATTTTTTTTTATGCTATTGCAAATGGGGTATTTTTCATCATTTCCCTTTCAGAGTCTTTGTCGCTGATGTACACAAATGCCTTTGACTTATGTGTATTGATTTTGTATCCTGCAACTTTGCCAAATTCGTTTACTAGTTGTAAAAGTTTTCTGGTAGAGTTTTTTGGGTCTTCTAGGTAGATTATCATGTCATCAGCAAATAGTGCTAATTTGAGCTCTTCTTTTCCTATCTTGATCCCTTTAATTTCTTTCGTCTGTCTAATTGCTCTGGCCAGAGTTTCCAGTACTATGTTAAATAGCAGTGGTGAAAGGGGACATCCCTGTCTTGTTCCAGTTTTTAGAGGGAATGCTTTCAATTTTTCTCCATTTAAGATAATGTTAGCTCGGGGCCTTGCATAAATAGCTTTTATTATGTTAAGATATGTTCCTGATATTCCTAGTTTTTCTAGTGTTTTGAACATAAAGGGGTGTTGTATTTTGTCAAATGCTTTTTCTGCGTCAATTGAGATGATCATATGATTTTTGTCTTTAAGTCTATTGATGTGATGTATTATGTTTATTGATTTCCGAATATTGAACCAGCCTTGCATCCCTGGGATAAACCCCACTTGATCGTGGTGCACTATCTTTTTGATATGTTTTTGTATCCGATTTGCCAGGATTTTGTTGAGGATTTTTGCATCTATGTTCATTAAAGATATGGGCCTGAAGTTTTCTTTTTTGGATGTGTCTTTGCCTGGCTTTGGAATTAATGTA
Organism: Tamias sibiricus; assembly: GCA_025594165.1. Taxonomy (NCBI): domain Eukaryota; kingdom Metazoa; phylum Chordata; class Mammalia; order Rodentia; family Sciuridae; genus Tamias; species Tamias sibiricus. The sequence continues at coordinate 133,272,467 of CM046662.1, forward strand.
ATATTGGCCTCATAGAAAGAGTCTGGAAGAGCTCCCTCTTTTTCTATTTCTTGAAATAGTTTGAAGAGCATTGGTATTAGTTCTTCTTTGAAAGTCTTATAGAACTCGGCTGTAAACCCATCAGGTCCTGGACTTTTTCTTGTTGGTAGCTTTTTGATGACATCTTCTATTTCTTCGCTTGTAATTGATCTATTTAAATTATGTATAGCCTCCACATCCAGTTTAGGCAAATCATATGACTCTAGAAATCTGTCAATGCATTCGGTATTTTCTATTTTATTAGAGTACAAGTTTTCAAAGTAATTTCTAATTATATTCTGTATATCTGAGGTGTTTGTTGTGATATTCCCTTTTTCATCACGAATGTTAGTAATTTGAGTTTTTTCTCTTCTTCTTTTCGTTAGCATCGCTAAGGGTCTGTCAATTTTGTTTATTTTTTCAAAGAACCAACTTTTAGTTTTGTCAATTCTTTGAATGGTTTCCTTAGTCTCAATTTCATTAATTTCTGCTCTGATTTTAATTATTTCCTGTCTTCTACTGCTCTTGGTGTTGGTCTGTTCTTCTTTTTCTAATGCTTTGAGGTGTGATGTTAAGTCATTTATTTGTTGGGTTTTTTTCCTCTTAAGGAATGAACTCAGTGCAATGAATCTTCCTCTTACTACTGCCTTCATAGTGTCCCAGAGATTTCTATATGATGTATCTGTGTTCTCATTTACCTCTAGGAATTTTTTGATCTCCTCTTTGATGTCTTCTTCAACCCCTTGTTCATTCAGTAGCATGTTGTTTAGCTTCCAGTTGATGGAGTAGTTTTTCTTATTCCTTGTTTTGTCGTTGATTTCCAATTTCATCCCTTTATGGTCCGATAGCATGCAGGGTAGTATCTCTATTTTTTTATATTTGCTGAGAGTTGCCTTGTGACATAATATATGGTCTATTTTGGAGAAGGAGCCATGTGCTGCTGAGAAAAATGTGTATTCGTTTACTGAGGGATGAAATATTCTATATATGTCTGTTAGGTCTAAATTGTTAATTGTTTTGAGGAGGCTTAAAGTTTCTTTGTTTAGCTTTTGTTTGGATGATCTATCCATTGGTGAGAGAGGTGTGTTGAAGTCCCCTAGAATAACTGTGTTGTGGTCTATTTTACTCTTGAACTTAAGAAGCGTTTGTTTGATGAATGTAGGTGCTCCATTATTTGGGGCATACAGATTTATGATTGTTATATCCTGTTGATGGATAGTTCCCTTAAGTAATAAGAAATATCCATCTTTGTCCCTCTTGATTAATTTTGGTTTGAAGTCTACCTTATTTGATATGAGAATGGAAACCCCTGCTTGCTTCCGCCGGCCATGTGAGTGATAAGACTTTTCCCAGCCTTTCACTTTCAGTCTGTTGATGTCTTTTTCTATGAGGTGTGTTTCTTGGAGACAGCAAATTGTTGGGTCATTTCTTTTAATCCATTCTGATAATCTGTGTCTTTTGATTGGCGAGTTTAGGCCATTAACATTCAGGGTTATTATTGAGATGTGATTTTTATTCCCATCCATTTTTATTTGACTTATGGTCTTTAGCTTGATTTGGTTTCTCTTCTGGTTGGTATTTCCTTTAGTTTAATATCTCCCTTTGTTGATTTTCGTTATCATCTTTCTCTTCTTCTTCATGAAAAATGTTGCCCAGGATGTTCAGAAGTGCTGGCTTTCGAGTTGTGAAATCTTTTAACTTTTGCTTGTCGTGGAAGGTTTTTATTTCATCTTCGAATCTAAAGCTCAATTTTGCTGGATATAAGATTCTTGGTTGACATCCCTTTCTTTCAGAGCTTGAAATATGCTATTCCAGGATCTTCTTGCTTTTAAGGTCTGGGTTGAAAAATCTGAACATAATCTGATTGGTTTCCCCCTATATGTAATTTGCTTCCTTTCTCTTGTGGCTTTTAGTATTCTCTCCTTGCTCAGTGTATTAGGCATTTTCATTATAATGTGTCTAGGTGTGGCTCTGTTGAGATTTTGTTTGGTGTTCGGTATGCCTCTTGAACTTGGTTTTCCATTTCATTCCTCAAGCTTGGAAAATTTTCTGTAATTATTTCATTAAATAGATTACTCATTCCTTTGGCTTGAAACTCTGCCCCTTCCTCTACGCCAATCACTCTTAAGTTTGGTCTTTTTATGCTGTCCCATAATTCCTGGATGTTATGTTCATGATTATTAACAAGTTTTGCTGTATGGTTTAAATTCTTCTCTAAGACATATATTTTGTCTTCATTGTCTGAGGTTCTATCTTCCAGATGGTCTATTCTGTTGGAGATGTTTTCAATTGAGCTTTTATTTTGGTTTATTGCTTCTTTCATTTCTGGAATTTCTGTTTGGATTCTCTTTAGAGCCTCTATTTCCCTATTGAAGTAATCTTTTACTTCCTGTATTTGTTTTTGGAGTTCTTTGTCAAAATGATCTTTTGCCTCCTGTACCTGCTCCCTCATCTCATTTTTGAGTTCATTCTTAAGTTCCATAAACATTTGGCATATGTAATTTCTAAATTCCATCTCTGGCATTTGACCAACTGTGCTTGCCATGACATCTGCCGATGAGGTATCTTGATTTGTTTGTGTCATTTTCTTTCCTTGTTTTTTCATGTTGCTTGTGTGTCTATTCTTCTTGCACTGTGGGACCTTGACTGTTTCGATTTTACCTTAAAGCCTTATGTTGTTCCTGTAGTTCAATGCTATCAGATCACCTTATAATTCCTTTATACTTTTAAAACCTAACACTTTCTATTCAGAAAATCCAAGTTTGGTCACAATGTACAGATTTTGTTATCCCAGATATTATTTCCAATTTACTCTGTACGTTTCTGATAGGGTTTTATAGCTTCAAGTATTGGATACAGAGGTGTTATGTTTAGGAAGAAGGAAGTGTCTTGAATTGTTCTTTCTTGGAAAGTATGAAAAGAGATATCTATTGAAATGGTTTAGTGGAAGTGGTTTAGTATCAGTAGACGATGGAAGAAAGAGAATGGGGTTGACAATTAGGTAAAAAGATCAATTTATATATATAGTAAGTTGGAAAAGAAAAAAATGATAAAGAGTAGGAATTGGTGTAAGAGAGAGGAGAGAGAGAATCAAGGAAATAGAGAGTAAACTATATATAACACCACTTTGCTACCCAGTTCAATTGCGCCGGTTCTAGAAATCCCAAGTTTTGCGTATAACTTGTTTTTGGCTCTGTTTAGTATGCACTGGCAGGATGTAAACATGAAAGATGAAGGAGGAAGAAAAGATACAAGGGTGAGAAGGAGTAAAAGAATGAAAGAAAAAAGGGAGCGGAAGCAGATAAACACACTAACAATCAATGCGGAAGGAAAAAAAAAAAAAGCAGAACAAAACAAAGCCAAAAAAAGAAAAAGAAAAATAAACAAACAAACATACAAACAACAACAACAAAAAAAACCCCTCCCTGCAATCCAGAAAATCAAGCAGACCAATAAAAAGAAAGGGAAAAAAAAAAAAAAAAAAAAGTCAAACCCCAAGTCTCAGACAAAACGGGCCCTGGGAAGCCCCCCTCTTTTTTTCCTTTCCAGTTCAAACCAATTGCTATTGGATCACAGTCTGTGATCCTGTCAGTGAAATCAAGGCTGCATCCTAGGCCAACGGCTGCAAGGTTCAGTGAAGGAGTGGCCCAGGGGGACTGTGTGTGTCAGCAGATGAATGGCGCCGGGAAGGGGGATCTTCCAGAAGGCACCCCCTCCCCAAGCCCACCCACAGTTGCAGTCCCCTGTGGCCGCTGTGCCAGCCTCAGAAACGCCTTCCCCTGCTGACCAACCAAGTCTCACCCAATTGTGCGTTGTCTTCAGAGAGCTGGAGAGTCCCTGGGTGGATGCAGCAGTCACTCTCCGTCTCCTCCCCTTTGTCAGGACCAGCCCCTGCAGCTTTCAAAGATGGCGGCGCTCTCCTTCCAGTCAACAGCAGCTCCGCAGACTCCCAGACTCCCGTATCCTTGCCGATCGCACCGGGAAGCCACACCGAGGGTCACGTCAGGCGGAGTGTGGATTCGAACTGGTGTGTGGACCCGCGGTCTCCCGTGGCTCCCCAGCACCAATCCCGCCGGCTGTTATCGCTGGTTTTTATCGCCGGTTTCACGCTGGTGTGCCGTGAGTTTGGCTGGGGTTGCAGCAGTAGCGCGGTCTCCTCACACTGACCTTGTTTCGCACGGCCTGTGCACCGCCCAGGCGGTTTTGCAGGAGCCTCGCGGCTCCAGCCGCTGCAGACAGCTTGTCTCTTTCTCTCTCTGGTAGTGGTAATCAAACCATCCAGGATATCGGTATTTTCAGTCCATATATATATAATGAAAGGCAATTTATCTGCTTTGTTGGATTCTTTCTACGGAACTGTCCTGAAGTGCGGCTTCCTCTAATCCGCCATCTTGGATCTCCACCGGAAATTGCTATTCTATGAAGGATTGAAAGTCTTTGTTCGGCCACCTGGGCCAGAAACCTTGGGGGAAAATATTTTTGACATGTTTTATTTCAATTGTGTTTATTATCTAATTTAGATTTCCTCTTTCTCTTTAATTTATTTAATATTTTCTTTTTTTTAAATCAATTATTTCAATTAAAATTTCCTACTATAATAGTACTTTTCACTGTCTTACTCTCATCAGCATTTATTATGTTCCAGTTTTTCTTCTCAACATTAATTGTATTTATGTCTTCTCTAATTTTAGTAGAATTGTTACTTTAGTAAAAGAAGCAGTTTCTAAATTTATCTTCAACTTGAATGATTTTCCTTTTTTCTAAATTAATTCTGACATTGTCTTCATTCTGATTTCCACACATTGTTTTTTATTTGTTTTCATTAGCTTCTTGAAGTCTCATATCCAGAAAAATTCCTTAAATAATTTTTGGATATGAGAACCAATCTTGAAGAAGATTCTATGCCATTTATTTTATTCTAAAATATCTGTTCATTTGATTCACAGTATTTTTGTTTTCTTTCTTTCTTGTCTTAAACACAATGAGACATTAAAAAGGCAATGTTTTCGCTTAGTCTATTAAATAGCCGATCTTTCTATCCTCTGTTCACCATCATGGCATTCAGAAGTTTTTTCAGTTGTTAGATTCACTGGTCAAAGTGCTCAGCTCCCAACCACTTTCCTGACTTTGGCCAAATTTAAACCAGGGGGGAAAGAAAGAAAAAAAGGAAAAGGAAGGAAGGAAGGAAGGAAGGAAGGAAGGAAGGAAGGAAGGAGGAAGAGAGAAAGGGAGAGAGGAAGGGGGACGGACTTTCTGTTTTAATGTGGCAATGTCAAATGTGGTATATTTCTGTATTACTTATTTTTTCTTGCTTTAATACCCCAAATAAAATGTAATACATTTTAAAAATATAATCTCATCTTATACTAGAGCAGCATCTCCCTCATAACAGTTTTCTACTGAAAAATAGTCTTAGAATATATGTACCATTGCCTTAGTCCATTCAGACTTCTACAAAAAAGTATCAGATGCCTGACAGAGGATAGAAAGATGGGCAACTATTCTTTACAGAAGAGTTCCAATTAATAACTGGAGAGGGAATTAAGGAATTAGAAAAATAACCTTACCATCAAAATAATAATTGCTCTGGGAAAGATCCTTAAATTATTGAGCAGAACTTTAAGCAGAAAAGAGGAATTAATCCCCTCCCCAAATGTTTAGTAATTACAAGGAAAACATAACAACTTTAAAGTAGAGAATCCTGGCAGATGTTACCTTAGTGAAGTGATCGAGGTTAATGTCACCAGTAATGTACATTGACACCATATGTCACATCATATGATGTGCTTATAAAAAACACATTATGCCAAGTGTTTGATAATCTCAATTAACCCTGAAAAGAAATCAGAAAAATAAGCCCAAATTCAGAGATATTTTATAATATTACTGATTCTCTTCAAAAGTATGAAATACAAAAAAGGACTGAGAAACTTACAGATTAGAGATTAAGATAATTAAATGCAAAGTGGGATCCAGGACTAAATTCTAGAACAGAAAAAAACAGAAATTAATTTAAAACCTGGTGAAATATGAATAAATTCTTCATTTTAGTATAAGTCTTAGGCCAAGATTAAGCTTTATTTTTTATAAGAGTCCTAAGGCTTTGTAAGATGTTAACATAAAGGGAAGCTATATAAAAGGGGTTTAGAATTTCTATATAATATATACAACTATCTTATAAATCTAAAATTATCTTAAAATAAAAAAACTTAAAAATCACCTCTGAAATTATACTTGATAAAGAGATTCACATAATTTCCCATGTTTCCTTGATATATACTTAATTAAATATTAACCTATGAATAAAACTTCCATTCACTTTGTCCTAGAAATTCTAACAATTTAAGATCCTAAAATTTTCTTCAGTCAAAAATTCACTTAACTTTTTCTTACTCTGGTATGTATGAATAGAATCTGCATGAAGGTGAGATTTTATTCAATATCATAGGCAAATTTTACTAGGAAATATTAATATTTACATATTTCTCCTTCTATTCTCTATTGCTGTGGTCACTTTATAATTTAGAGGTAAAATTAATATTTTAACTGACATAACACAAGAATGCTAGTGCATGTGACAGAACATAGGAGTAACTTTAAAAATAATTCAGCTTGCTGAATATGACCAAATTTAAATTTCATCATTTTTCAATTGGAGAACATCATTAATTTTTTTATAAAATAACAAAAAGTCAGCCTAAATTAGGAGCTTTTCCCTAAAACTTTCTGCTGGGGAATCTAGGCTTTCTCTGTCTCTGTTTCTGTCTCTCTCTTAAAAACAATAATAATTTTCAAAGCAGTTAAGATGAGAGAAGAGTACAATTTAATCTCTGCATAGTGACTTAAAAATCTAAAGAAGAACACACATTTGGCCAACAGTTATAATTCATTTTGGATTTTCCTTTTATATATTCGCTTTCAACTTCTGGCATTATTTGTGGAAGAGAATGCTTAAATCATTAAAATAAGATTATAATTTTGTTCAAATTAAATATAAACTCTTCTCAAATCATGTAATGAGGTTTCTGTGCAATGCATGGGAAAATATATCATTCTTTATATCTTGAACTCAACCAGCACAAACCAAAGATGTTGCAATAGTGAGCCTAGCCTCTGGGAATATTTTTTTTAATAGTGATATTTTAGTCCTACTGTATGGCCATCTTATGGCTACAAAAGTAGCACAGCAGGAAAAGAAAGAAGAGAACAAGTAGGAATAGAACATGACAGTTGAATAAATATATTGGACCAAGAGTCAGAAAACAAGAACCTAACCAAGAATATACCCAGAGATTTTAGTAGACTTAACACACAATATCCAAACTAGAGGATACCCATGGATCTTTCCATTGGGAAACAATTCTCCAGGGGCCTAACTGAACTCCTTCCCTGAGAGGCAACTCTCCAGAGATCTCTCCTGTTCATGCACATCTTGCAAGTACAGACAATGACTTTGTTCTAACTTTGTTTTCAAGAATGTTTGTATAGTGAACAGCCTTGGAGAAAAAAGATTGTGTCTCTTCCCTGAACAAAATGGCAGTTTTGCTCACAGATGGCAAATAAAAATGGCTTCTCCATTTGGCACAAGATACAGGAACACTTACTACCCATAACAAATGTTTCATTTTCCTTAAATTCAAGAGTTCCTCCCCTGTAACTCAACCCATATGTGTGTAGCTATCAATGACTTCGTGCACATCACCATGTAGGAATTCAGACTCTGGGAACTGGTACCAGAAAATGGTGATACTCTGGCTACTGCTATTAATAAAGTCCTTTATCTCTGATCTAGGAATTTCATGTCTTCTGTCAGCATCCATGAAATGGTGGCAAGTTTAACTTTCTAGCATGCAAAGAGAAAAAATATCACAGATATTTTATAGTTCCTGACATTCAACTCTATTTTCTTATACACAAAAACCAAACAAGAGTTATGCAGATGTTGAAAACTTAAATACCTAAGGATGCTTAGTAATATAACATAAATAAATAAATGCAGGTTAGATGGTGACAAACTGGTGTTTGTCCCTATTTCAAAGGAGTAATTTTCATTCCAATTGATCAAGGTGGCCCCACTGTTGCCAGACTTTGCTGACTCTTTTGAGAAGCCAAACTCTTCTTTTATATAACACTTAAAGTTTGGATATTGATTTAACTAATTAAAAAATTCTAGGGTCTGGGGTTGTGACTTAGGAGTAGAGCACTTGCCTAGCACGTGTGAGGCGCTAAGTTCAATCCTCAGCACCACATACAAATAAATAAATAAAGGTATTTTGTCCAACTACAACTAAAAAATATATTTTAAAAAATTATAAAGCATATTACAAGCTCAGAAAAATGTGTCTATGGACTGGTGTTGTCATGGATATTGCTACCTTACTCTATGTTATGTGCCAAAGACAAAGGTCTAGATTCTATCCTCCTGGACTAAAATAATCAATTACAGAATCTCTATGCTTTCCCTCACTAGAATAATTTCCTTATTTGTAGAATACATAGAGTGAGTACTTCCACATTTTTTCTTTAGACTCACCCAGATATTTGAGCAACTTTTGGGAGAGAAGATGGCAGTGGTCTACAGGACAATAGAGAAATTCAGGGAAAATGAATTAAATACTGAAATTCTCTGGGTAAAATAAAAATTTGCCTCCATGATCTGTTTTTGCAAAATTGAGGCCCATAGTTTCAGGGAAAATGAAACACTGTATCTTGTTTATTGGTTATTCAATCAGATATGCACCACTGAATCTTTAACATTGTGTTTTAGCTTCCCTGCATTTGCTGGCCAAAGATAAAGAAAAAGTATATTAAAATAAGATGCTGGTAAGAACATCAAAGATTGAATGAAAACTTGGGATGCTCCATTTTGCGGGATAAAAATGCCTAACTATAGGATTTTCTCACACATTAATGTCCTATTATATATAATATCTCTTATATAATATGGTAATCTCCCATTACAACATAGAAATATTGTCCAAGAACTTCATTAAAATATTCTAGACTCTTAATCCACAGGACTGAAAGGAAGATATGATATCATTCTTGATTATTATTTATTTCCTTTCAAAAGCTTTACACCCAAAGTGCTGATTACAAAGAAATAACAGAGATGAAGACTGGCATGGAAATACAGAGTTTAAAATAAATGCTCTCTTAGCCAGAGAATTCATATACAGGGAAATCAAAAGTTTGGTTTTAAAAGGCATCTTGAGACCTGAATTGTTACACAGCTGAATGAACCAACCAAATAAGATCCCCACCACCACCACCACCTGAGTATACTGTGCTCCTTCCAGGTTCAGAGTTGCTATTATGCTCCTTCATAAAATGGTCTTCCCATGGCTCTTCCTTAGAATTCACTTCAGTAGACACAGTCACAGGAAAGCCTTCTCTTACTTCCCTCACCTGCAAGAGGCCTCCATTATAGCCCTTCCTGTCTACTTCGTGCCACAGTTGTGGTTATTGGAATGATGCCTGTATTCCTACTAGACTACAAGATCCATGAAGACAGGATCTATTTCTGAATCCTCAATTCCCCAGGAGCACTCCTTACATATGGTGGGTACTCAACTTAAAGTTCTTAAACATAAATAAACAGAGTCCAAAGTCTAAATCCTGAGTCCTCTACTACCAAGTGTTCTTGGGCAAATCACATAGCATCTTCATCTGAAAAGTGAAAAATAAAACCATAGGGATGTTTTGATGAATATACAAATTTCAAAGAAGGCTGGATGGTTGTTGTTGTCCTTTTATTCTCAGGCTGATATTTATATTTTTATTTCATTTTTGTTGAATATTTTCAATATAGTAGAAGTATCATTATTTGCAACTAGCAAAAAAAATTTGCATTTGCATTGAAATCCTAGACAAATTCAGAAGATGTGAAAGAGCAGTATTAGAAATTTTCTATTATGCAATTAAGTCATGTAAACATCTTTAAAAACTGAATGTGTCTCATAATTAGTAAGTGTTCAATTTAGATCTGATTGAATGGGCTTTCTGGCTATCCTATATACATCAACAATGTCAGAAAGAGGTTTTATAATATTAAAAGCTATTAATAATGGCATTCAGTTCCCACATCTATCAGATATTCACTCAATATTGCTATTTTGGGCATGAATTTACAATTTGTTTCCTCAAGGACATCAGGTTGGAAGAATAACCCCAGGATTGGTGTCCTTCTATTACCAAATTAAACTCATTCATTTCAGCAGTCAGAAAACTTGTGCATCCATATTACAATTAGATATATTTATTTTATTTCCTTATCAAAAAGTATGAGTTGTCAGCATACTACAGTGACACAGCCACATCAATGTTCACAGCAGCTCAATTCACAATAGCTAAGCTATGGAACCAACTTAAGTGCCCTTCAATAGATGAATGGATAAAGAAAATGTGATACATATACACAATGGAATATGACTCAACCATAGAGAAGAATGAAATTATGGCATTTTGCCAGTAAATGGATGGAACTTGAGGCTATCATGCTAAGTGAAATAAGCCACACCCCCAAAACCAAAGGCCGAATGTTCTCTCTGATATTCAGATGCTAACTCACAATAGGCAGGGGGGGTCCACTGGATTGGTCAGTGGGTGTGGGAGAAGGGATGAGGGATAGATATGGGAAAGACAGTAGACTGAATCAGACATAAGTTTCCTATGTTCATATATGAATACACAACCAGTGTAACTTCACATCATATACAACCACAAGAATGGGAAGTTATATTCCATGTATTTATGATATGTCAAAATACATTCTACTGTCATGTATAACTAAAAAGAACAAATATATTTTTTAAAAAAGAAGGGAAAATTGTATGATTTATTAGTCTTCTTACCAGCACCTGCCTCAGAACAGCTAATTAATATCAATAATGAAAAAGGAGGTCTTAGTTCTCACTGTTTAATGCCATTAAACAATAACTGAAAATCTCCAACCTAAAGACAAACCTCGGGAAAATTGGCAATCCATTAAACAAATTTATTCCTCCCAGACCACTCCATAGCTCTGACATTGTACTGGTATCTTAATATGCATACATTGATTAGACATACTCAAATGACTTGAATACATTGCAGTCAGTTTTTTAAATAACTTTGTTAAGTGATAACGCATCCATTTACAAAGCATATGATTCAATGGTATCTAGTATATTCAACAGGATGTGCAACCATCACAATTCTAGAACTTTTTAAAAATATCTTTTTTAGTTGTAGGTGGACAAATACCTTTATTTTATTTATGTGGTGCTGAGGATACAACCCAGGACCTCACACATTCAAGACCAGTGCTCTACCCCTGAGCCATAGTATCAGCCCTTTTAGAATATTTTTATCACTCAAACCTACTTTGTTTTTTATTCATATAGCCATCTCAGCTTTCTTTTCATTGCAATTTGTATGATAAATTTGGTCTTATCCTTTACTTCCAATTTATTGGTACTTTTCAATCTAAAGTGCATCTCCTCTAGACAGCATGTAATTGGATCACGATCTAAATAATTTGGGGCTCACTTACAAGAACGGTTTTTAAGGTGTCAGATATTTTTTAATCCAGAGTACTCTTCTTAGCTTATATTTCTTGGTTTTCTCTGGTAAAGTTTCTAATTCATGGTTAGCTTATATATCTGATTAATCCAAAGGGAATGTCTTCATTTGCAACAGAGCATGAGGGAATGTCTTTGGGCTTGAATGTTCTGTTGCAAGTAAAGTCAGTTCCTTTGGGAATATCTTGGGAACTCTGTTTTGTGACCTGCCATTCCCTCTATGCAAAAAGGTCTGAACCACAACATGAAACTGAGGGCAAGAAAAATGGCACACTTGCCTATGAGTGCAATTCCTGTTTTAGAAGCTGGACACTTGTTTGCAGGAGGGGTAATGGTTAACTCTGGTTTTCTCAGCTGTTATGGCTTGGATTTAAGGTGTTGCCCAAAGGTCCTGTGTCGATGCAGAAATGTTCAGAGGTGAAATGATTAGATCATGAGAGTTGCAACTTAATGGATGGACTGAATGTAACTGTAAGTAGATAGGGTGTGTCAGGAGGAGGTGGGTCACTGGGTGTGTCCTGGAAGTGTTCATTTTCCCTGTGGCCCCTTCTCCCCAACACCAACTTCCTGACTCTGCCTTGAGCTAAGCAGCTTTCCTCCACCACACCCTTCATCCTTTAGCCACAATGCACCACCTCACCTGGGGTTCAAAATGATGGAACCAGCCAAGCATGGACTGAACCTCTGAAACCCTGAGTCAAAATATACTTTCCCTCCTCTAAGTTGTTCTTGTTAGGTATTTCTGTCACAGCCATGAAATCCTGACTAAAACATCAACTTGATTCTCTCAGCATGGAACCTCCACCTCACAAACAAGCTCACCATGGGGTGAACCATGGATAGAGTCCCACTATCCTCAGCCCTTATGCTCAGAGCACAGTTTCCATAATTTGAGTAGGGCCTGGGTGAAAGAAGAAAGCCCTCATCTCTTGGTGGCATAGTCAGGAACTTAGCCTCTACAGGAGGTCTTTGGTCCTACCCTCTGCAGGAATGGACTACAGCCTCCACTGGGAGTTAGGCGAAAGGGGAGCCTGTGTTCTTGGTTGTATTCAACTGGAGAAGAGTTTCCTTCCCACTGGATGCAAGGAAGGATTGGACTGTAGCTCAAGTGCCACAGACTTACTATTCTGAGTTCTAGTTTTTATCAATGAATGATAGACATTTGAAAAAGTCAGAAAATCTGCAGAAGTTTCATGATTGAAAATATTTGCAATCTGGGGTCTTGGGTTCCAAACAACATCCATTATCTGGAAGTTAAAGATTGAGGGACTTGTGTAATGAGGCAAATTGCAGCCAAATGTGATTTTGGAGGCCCAGAAATAAATTTTATTCCCTCTTGGCCAAACTGCAGCCATCTTAATTTTCATTTCTAAACATCACTTTTTTGTACACCCTTAGGACTGTTCCAGAGACCCAAATCATTGTATTTTTTATAATTTTAACCAGTGCCACTGAAAAGTGAGTCTGTGAATTTCTCATATTGCCCTTTCAGAAGTGAATCTTTTTTTTTTTTTTTCAGAAATTAATCTTGTAGTTAATTTTTCTATGACTCCAAATATCTGTGGTTGTCTTTGTTATCATCATTGTACCTTCAGTACAGAAAGTTTACTGACTTATTTTACTTAAATACTGAGAATTTTATCCATCACTTGTTGTTATGGTTTAGATGTGAGGTGTCCTCTAAAAGTTCAGGTGTAAGCCAATGAACAAGAATTTAGAGATGAAATGATTGGGTTATGAAAGCCTTGATCTAATCTGTACATTAATACCCTGATAGGGATTAACTGGATGGTAATCTTAGGCAGGAAGAGTGTGGCTGAAAGAAGTGGATCATTGGGGGCATGCCTTTGGGGTATATGTTTTGTCTTTGGTGAAAGAAGTCTCTCTCTCTCTCTCTCTGCTTTCTGATGGCCATTTCCTGAACCACTTTCCTCCACCACCCTTTTCTGCCATGATGTTCTTCCTCACCTCTGGTCCCAAGGAATAGAGTCAGCCTTCTGTGGACAGAGACTTCTGAAACCATAAAAGCCAAACAAACTTTTCCTCCTCTAAAATTGTTCTTTTCAGATCTTTTGGTCACAGCAGTGAAACAACTGACAAAACCACTGTACACGTGTCAATTGCCATCAGTTTGATCCACACTAATTGGAAAATCTTATTACATTCACTTACAAATTTTCTTTCAAAATATCTACTTTTAATCAATTGTCCTTTTATAATTTAAGGATATTCACTGACAATAAAATGCAACTTGTATGAACAAAAAAGTAATATACAAAAAAATAAAGAATGAGCAAAAGACTTTTTTAAAAAAACATATTTTTCAAGGGAGTATATGCAAAAGTGTCTTATGCTCATGTGAACATGCCTGACATTATTAGTCAGAGAAAACATTCAACTTAAAGCTACAATAAGATATTACAGGATGCCTCAGAAGTGGCTAAAATCAAAACACCAATAACATAAAATGCTGATTAGAAGGTTGAACTACCAGAATTCTTATATGTTGCTAATGAAAGAATAAAATTAATGTTTCAACACATGTTCACTTGAAAAGACAATCCACAGACATTTATTTAATATAAATTATGTACCAGACACCATCCTGGTCATTGAGAATACAGAGTTTAAAGCTTAACTTTAGATTAATAAATGAGACAGACATGAAAACAGGCAACAGTAGTATAGAGTAACAAGTTCTGTGATGTGATGAAAAGAGAGAGATCATGGAAGTTATTCTCCAGGAAAATTAACATATAAACTTGGTTTATACATATGGGAGATTTCCATGTTCTTTGTTATTAATTTCTAATTTAATATCATTGCAATCAGAAAATATACTCTATATAATTTCAATTTATGGATACATTCACAAATATTTTATATACTTGAAAAATGTATATTCTATGGTTGTAGTTTTTTTTTTTTTTTTTGGCAATTGGTTGAGTAGGTTAGTTACATGGCTCAAGTGTTCTATTTATCAATTTTCTTTCCAACTGTTCCATAATTAAAGAGGAATATCAAAATTTCCAACTATATGGTAGAGTTTTGCATTTCTCCCTTCAGTGGTCTTAGTTTTTTCTTTGCATATTTTAAAGCCTAATTATTAGGTGATTATACATTTAGGATTGCTAATGTTCTGAGTTGATTTTTAAGATCAGTATTTACGTGGTATATTCTATCTTTACTTTTACACTGTGTGTGTGTGGGGGGGGGTTTCTCTTGCAGAGAGCAACTACTAAGGTCTTTTTCCCCCACACTGAAAGTTTCTTTTAATAACAGTGGCCATATCATTCATATTTTTAAAATATTTTTTTAGTTGTAGAAGGACACAATATCTTTATTTTTATGTAGTGCTAAGGATCGAAATTAGTGCCTCACACATGCTAGGCGAGTACTCTACCACTGAGCCACAACCCCAGCCCTATCATTAATATTTAATGTTGCTATTGACATTCATTTAAGTAATACTATCTTGCTCTTTAACTTTGTCCCATTCATTGTTTCTTTTTCCTCCTTTTCTTTATTAGATTAATTAAACAAATTTTAATATTCAATTTTATGTCCTTTATTGACTTTTTGAAATTTTTATTTGTCCTTTTTATATATATATAACATATTTTGACATATTTATGCAAGCATGAATTATATCTTATTCTAAGTAGGATCCCAATCTTGTGGTTGTAAATGATGTGGTGATTCACTGTGGTGTATCGATATATGTACATAGGAAAATTGTGTTAGATTAATTCACTCTCTTTCCTATTCCTGTCCCCCCTCCCTTCCCTTCATTCCCCTTTGTCTATTCTGCTGAATGGCTATTCTTTCCCTCCCCCCTCGCTGTGTGTTAGCATCCACATCAGAGAGAATAGAAACTGTCCTTGCTTTTTCTTCATTTTTTTTCCTGATTATGCTTAGATTTATCATAATTTACCTTCAAATAACATTATATCATTCTACACGTAAAGCAAGAACTTTATAATAATATATTTCCATTTGTTCTCTCTCATGCCTTTTGGGACATTTTGATAAATTTTCTTCTACACATGATATAAACTGTAATGCACAGTTATTATTTTGCATCAAACAGTCAATTATCTCTTAAAGAATTCTAATGTCTGCATATTCATTATTTTCTGGAATTCTTTTTTATTCCTTCACATAGTTTTCACATTTTTCTTCTGCCAGAAATTCCTTTGATATTCTTTTTAGTGCAACAGTTCAAGGGAAAAAAATTGTCACAGGTTTGTGTGACTATACCATTTCCACATTGGAAAGTATTTTTACATAAAATCGAATTCTAGGTAGATGGTTTTCTCTTTAGGACCTTATAGTTAGTGTAGTCTTCTGGTTTGCACACTTCTGGAGGAGGTGGCAGTACTACTCTTATGGATGTCCCATTGTGTGGAATGTGTCTTATTTCTCTGTCTCAGGAGTTTTTCTTTGTCACTGCTTTTTAAGCAATTTGATCATGATGTGCCTTTTTGAGCTTATTGATATTCTTGTATCAGGGAGTTAAGAGTTGTTTTACAAGATTTAGAAAATCCTTATCCATTATTTCTTAAAATTTTCTTCTGCCATCTCTTTCGATTTTTGTTGTTGCTACTGCATATACACATGGCTTGATATTATTATACAGATTAGTAAGGCTTTAAGTTACTTCAACTTTTTTTTTTCTTTCTGACATCCAATTTAGATGGTTTCTATTGCCCACCTGCACATACAATGTTCTTTTCTTCTACAAGTTTAAATCTAATGAAAATTTCAATTCCAAAACTATTTTTCAGTTCTGGGGTTGCCATGGGTTCTTATGTTTAAAGCTTAATGCTTTCCTGAGATTTTCTAGGCACTCCTCCTCATTATTGTCATGTTTTCTTTAAAATCCTTGAATAAATTTATAATTGCTATCTTAAAGTTCTATATTGTCTTCCCATACTATCATATATCTTTCTTTCTGAATTCTCTTTATTGACAAATTTGAATCCTAATTGGGAGTCATAATTTCCTGCCTGTCTGGTAATGTTTTAATTTTGGGGTGTTGTAGAGGTTTTTTGTTGAGTCTAGATTTTCTGTGTTCCATAGGAACACAGGCTATGAATTTATCTGCTTTTCAGTTTGATCCTTTCAAGATTTGTTTGTTTTTTCTTTTGTTAGTGCAAGGCTAGTATAGATTTTACTCTGGGTCTATATTGGTCTTGCATTTTAGGTGTGATATTTTTTGGACTCTACTAAATGCCAAGATTGTCACTAATGACTCTTCATTCTAACTGGTCTGAAGTTGAATATCACCCAACAGTGTATGAGCTCTGTAAGTTATTCTCATCACTCCCTGGTGGAGTTTTGTTTGTATGTTGTTTTGTTTTTGTTTTTCTAATAGTTGTCTCTTTCTTGCCATTCTGATGTCTCAGGCAACTCATGCACAACTTAACATTCAGCAAAATAGTCAAAGGGTTCCCCATGTAGGCTTCCAGAATGTCTTCTCAGCAAAGCTTTTTCTCCCTCAGTGTCCTATCCTACAAGTTTAGACTGCCTCTGTAGCCTGGAACTCTGATCTCTCTTCATCTCAGGGAGATTTCTGTGTTTTGCTTAACCCCCACTCCCAGAAATTCCAGATAAATAAAAGTCCAGAAAAACATGGAGTTCTCCTCTCATGGATTTCAGTTTCACACTGGGTTTAATGAATATCACAACAGATGCATCCCATTTTTCATATATAGTTTTCTAATCACTTAAAGCAAGGACAAAGGTAGAGCAGACCTGGAACAGAAGACTCTTGAATTATGTTTTAGGATCTTTATGATCTTTATGTGAATGCAAGGGGCAGATCAGTTGGGGACTGGGAAACCTTGTGAGAAGTTTGAATTTCACTGTGAACAAAGATGATCCACAGAAGGGTTTAAGGTAGGGAGGAGAGACAGAAGATGATTTACATTTTCTAAATATCACTGTTTCATTAAGAATGGATGTCTGGGAATGTAGCTCAGTGGTAGAGCGCCTGTGGGGTCAATCCCCAGTACTGAAATATAAATGAATGAATATATTAATAAATAAATTTTAAAAATAAAATGAACTGTTTTAAGAATATACTTTTAGGAGGAATGCTTTCTTCTTTTTTTTTTTTTTTTTCATGTAGAATAATGTTGGCCTTGGGTTTATCATAGATAGCTTTTACAATGTTGAGGTATGTTCCTACTATCCATAGTTTTTCTAGTGTTCGAAGCATGAAGGGGTGCTATATTTTGTCATATGTTTTTTATGCATCCATTCAGATGATCATATGATTTTTGTCTTTAATTTTATTGATGTGATGAATTACAAGGTCTTATAGAGCTCAACTGATAATCCATCTGGTCCTGGGCTTTTCTTGGATGGCAGGCTTTTGATTTTGTCTTCTATTTGATTGCTTGAAATTGATCTGTTTATATTATGCATGTCCTCCTGATTCTGTTTGGGTAGTACATGTCTTCAGAGATTTGTCGATGTCTTCAAGATTTTCTATTTTATTGGAGTATAAGTTTTCAAAATAGTTGCTAATTATCTTCTGTATTTCAGTAGTGTTCATTGTCATATTTCCTTTTTCATCACAAATTTTAGTAATTTGATTTTTCTCTCTCTCTTCATTAGCATGGCTAAGGGTTTATCAGTTTTATTTATTTTTTCCAAGAACCAGCTTTCTGTTTTGTCAATTTTTTAAATTTTCTTTTGTTTCAATTTCATTGATTTCAGCTCTTATTTTAATTATTTCCTGTCTTCTACTGCTTTTAGTGTTGATTTGTTCCTCTTCATCTAGGGCTTTGAGATATGATGTTAGGTCATCTATTCATTGATTTTATATTATTTTAACATATGAGCTCAATGCAATGAACTTTCCTTTTAGTACTGCCTTCATAGTTTCTCAGAGATTTTGATATGTTGTATCAGTGTTCTCATTTACCTCTAAGTATTTTTTTATTACATCTTTGATTTGATTTCTTCTTCTATCCATTCATCATTCAATAGTGTATTATTTAGTCTCCAGATGTTGGGAGTAGCTTCTATTTTTTATTTTATGGTTGATTTCTAATTTCATTCCATTATAATCTTATAGAATGCAGGGTATTATCTCCATTTCTTTTGTATTCAGTAAGAGGTGCTTTGAGGCATAAAATATGGTCTACTTTAGAGAAGGATCCATGTACTGCTGAGATGAAAGTGTATTCAATCATTGATGGATGAAATATTCTATATATGTCTGTTAATTCTAAATTATTGATTGTATTATTGAGAACTATAGTTTCTTTGTTTAGTTTTTGTTTGGAAGATCTACCCAGTGGTGAGAGAGGTGTGTTAAAGTCACCCAGTATTATTGTGTTGTGGTCTATTTGATTCTTGAAATTGAAAAGAGTTTGTTTGATGTATATAGATGCTCCATTATTTGGGGCATATATATTTATAATTGTTATATCTTGCTGATGTACAGTTTCCTTAAGCAGTATGAAATGTCCTTCTTTATCCCTTTTGACTAACTTTGGCTTGAAGTCTACTTTATCTGATATGAGGATGGAAACCACTGCTTGTTTACGCAGTCCATGTGAGTGATATGTTTTTACCCAACCATTCCCCTTCAGTCTGTGGATATCTTTTCCTATGAAATAAGTCACTTGAAGGCAGCATATTGTCAGGTCTTTTCTTTTTTTTTAATTCAATCTGCCAGACTATATCTTTCGATTGATCAATTTAGGCCATTAACATTCAAGGTTATTACTGAGATGTGATTTGTATTCCCCATAATTTTGGCTTACTTCTGGTTTTTAATTTGACTTACTTTCTCCTTTGGTTGATTATTCCTTTAGTGTAGTTCCTCCCTTTGCTGATTTTCGCTTTTTTTTTCATTTCATCCTCATGGAATATTTTGCTGAGAATATTCTGTAGTGCGGGGTTTCTAGTTGTGAATTCCTTTAACTTTTGTTTATCATGGAAGGTTTTTATTTTGTCTTCAAATCTGAAGCTTAATTTTTCTAGATATAAAATTCTTAACTGGCAACCATTTTCTTTCAAAGCTTGAAATATATATTTCAAACCTCCTAGTTTTGAGGAACTGTGTTGAAAAATGAGATGAGATCTGAATTGGTTCCCCCCCCGTATGTAATTTTATTTATTTTCTCATAGCCTTTAAAATTCTATCCTTACTCTGTATGTTGGTCATTTCCATTATAATGTATCTTGGTGTGGGTCTGCTGTATTGGGGTACTGTATGCCTCTTGTAGTTTATTTTCCATTTCATTTGTTAGGTTTGGGAAATTTTCTGTTATCATGTCACTGAGAAGATTGTGCATTCCTTTCATTTGTACCTCCGCTCCTTCATCCATCCTGAAAATCTTAAATTTTGTCTTTTAATGTTATCCCATAATTCTTGGAAGTTTGGTTCATGGTTTCTTGCCATTTTCTCTGCATGGCTGACTTTATTTTCAAGATTATATATTTAGTCTTCATTGCCTGAGCTTCTGTCTTCCAAATGGTCTAGTCTGTTGGTGATGATTTCCATTGAATTTTTAATTTGGTTTAATAAACCTTCATTGTGAGGATTTCTGCTTGGCTTTTATTTTTTTTATTTTTATTTTTTCTGGAATTCCTGAGTCTTTATTGAAGTGATCTTTCACTTCCTGTATGTTGGCCTAGATCTGACTTCCTTAACAAGACTCCTAAAGTATAAGAAGTAAAATCAAGAATCAATAAATGGGATGGAGTCAAACTAAAATGTTTCTTCTCAGCAAAGGAAACCATCAATATCATGAAGATAAAGCCTTCAGAATTAGAGAAAATCTTTACCACATGCACATCAGATAGAACATTAATCTTGAGGATATACAAAGAACTAAAAAAACTTAACACCAAAAAATAATAATAATAATAATAAATACAAAACCCAATCAGTAAGTTGGCTAAGGAACTGAACAGACACTTCACAGAAGAAGAAATACAAATGATCAACAAATATATGAAAAAAATGTTCAACATCTCTAGCAATTAGAAAAATGCAAATCAAAACTACTCTAAGATTTCATCTCACGCCAATCAGAATGGTAATTATCAAAAATACAAGCAACAATAAATATTGGTGAGAATGTGGAGGAAAGGTACACTCATACATTGCTGGTGGGACTGCAAATTGGTGCAACCATTATGGAAAGCAGAGTGGAGATTCCTCAGAAAACTTGGAATGAAACCACCACTTGATCTAGCTATCCCACTCCCTTGGTTTATACCCAAAGGACTTAAAATTATCATACCACAGTGATGCAACCACATCCGTGTGTATTGCAGCTCATCTCACAGTAGCTAAACTATGGAACCAACCCTAGGTGTCCTTAATGGATAAAGAAAATGTGGTATGTATACACAGTGGAATATTACCCCACCTTAAAGAAGAATGGAATAATGCCATTTGCCAGTAAATGGATGGAGCTGGTAAATATCATGCTAAGTGAAATAAGCTAATCCCAAAAAAACCAAAGGCCAAATGTTTTCTCTGATATGCAGATGTTAATTCACAATGTGGTGCAGGGAGGCTATGGAAGAATAGAGTTACTTTGGACTAGGTAGAGAGGAGTGAAGGAAGGGGAGGTATATGGGATATAAAGGATAGTAGAATAAATTTGACATTATTACCCTATGTACATATATGACTATAAGACCTGTGTTATTCTACATCATGTACAACCAGAAGAATGAGGAATTATACTCCATTTATGTATATGTCAAAATGCATTCTACTGTCAGGTATAACTAATTCAAACAACTAAAAAAGTTTTTTTTAAAGACTACCACTAAAACTTTCTAATTAATAATGACAGTTTGAGAGATCTTCTAACACATTCATAGAGATAACAATATAAGCTCCATTCTGCATCTTATACATATACACTATAACAGGTACATTACAATTCACCAAAATGTTCAACATTTATATAGATTTTATATATGATTGTGTGATGCTTGTGAATTATGGTATATATGGCATATGTGCATGTATTAAAAATCAATTCAAACATCTCTTGCTAACATTCTGAGTTACTTCTTGATAACACTAGATTTCCAGAAGCATATTTTAAAAATCATCTCACTACGATTTTTATTGGGAATTCAAGAGAAGCATAGTTGGGGTGAAGATAGGAACATTTCTTAAACAAAAAAGGAAAAATAACTTAAAATTTTAATGATAGCAAAGCAGGAATTAGTCTGGTTTCTTGAGCAGAGTCTTGACATAATGAGCATAGTTGTACAAACTCAAACAATAAAAAGAAACCTTTCATGTTTGGTAGTACTAATAAAATACATGGGAATGAAGAACACTCAGAAAGAGACCACACAAGTAAAAAAGTTACTAAATGAAAATATGTCTCTCAATCTTCAATGAGGTGGTGGTAGATCTTTGAACTAATACAAAAAAGTGATGATTAGCCCTATAAATTTTCTTTATGCAATTAAGCAATAACTAAATGTCTGAGAACAGAAAATCTCCTAATATGGTGTACATATGTTCTAATTTTAAGTTATAGATAATAACTTCATAGATTTAAAACTCTCATAATCATCAGTTTGTTATTATTGGGATAAAAATCTTGAGCTTTTCCAATTTAGAGAACAGGAAAATAGGATAGGATAAATTCACTTCTAAATCAAATACAGAATTTCGTCTTTAAAATGTCAATACAGAGCCTTAGTTTGAGAATCTTGCCCTGAGATTTAGGCTACTAAGATATTATTTCCCATTATGTTTTTCAGCACTTTGTACAATCATGCTTTTTGGAAAACTTATGATTGTGATAGAATATAATGAATTCTATATGCACCCAAGTCTATTTATTCATTATGAGAACACTGAGGTAGTCATGTCTTCTGAATCAAAGATCCAGTTCTTTGAACTGAGAAAGAAGATCCAAGCTAGGTACAGCAGTGTGCATCTGTAACCCAAGCTACACAGGATGCTTAGGAGGGAGGGTCATTCCATCATTCAATACCAAAAGTTCTAGAACAGCCTGGCTAACACTGTAGGGCCCCAGATCTAAAATAAACAAATAGATATAAAGAAAAAAGAGTCAGCTCATGTTATACTTATTCCACATATCTCAATTCTATCTTCAAAAATTCTTTAACTTCACATATGCTATTTCATTTGATTCTCACAACTACTCTTGAAGATAAGAATCATTATTCCTATTTTATAGTTGAGTAAATTCAGAGAGATTAACTAACCTGCTCAAAAGAACTCAGAACCGCCGGGCGCGGTGGCGCACGCCTGTAATCCCAGCACTTTGGGAGGCTGAGGCAGGAGGATCGCGAGTTCAAAGCCAGCCTCAGCAATGGCCAGGTACTTAGCAACTCAGTGAGACCCTGTCTCTATAAAAAAAAAAAAAATACAAAAAAGGACTGGGGATGTGACCCAGGTGTCGAGTGCCCCTGAGTTCAATTCCCTGGTAAAAAAAAAAAAAAAAAAAAAAGAACTCAGAACCAACTAGTAGAACTTAGTTTAAACTAATATATTAGGATAAAGGCAATGCTGCTAAGTCAAAGAGACCTACTTATTTTTTTCCTTCCTTCTTCCAAACAAAATCAGTGGCTTAAGAGCAAACCTACTCCTTTGTGTTAAAATACGGAGATGAATTGTTCTGAACTAGCAGGATGGCTTGCATTCTCAAGATCTCCTTTTCTATTCTTGCCCCAAGACTCCAGATATATCCTTTGTCCCAGCCATCATGAAGAGAAAAAAGAGACACCAGCAATCGCTTTATTTCAATTGTTGTCTTTTTAATAGAACCACACTCAAGCTCATAGTTCAATGAACAAAACCTAATCACAGATCCAAACCAAGCTGCAAGGAAAACAATATATCTAACTGGGAAGTCAACATTTGAGAATGGGATGTTATCAGGGGAAGAATGTATAAAGTCAAAGAATTCAGAGAAAATTAT
This sequence comes from Tamias sibiricus, assembly GCA_025594165.1. Classification (NCBI taxonomy): domain Eukaryota; kingdom Metazoa; phylum Chordata; class Mammalia; order Rodentia; family Sciuridae; genus Tamias; species Tamias sibiricus. The sequence goes on from CM046662.1 coordinate 133,295,997, forward strand.
AGTGGTCAGCCTGACAATATCTGAGAAGAAATGGCCTAGTCTATTGCAAAATGAAGCAAGAACTCGGTTGAGAGTTTATGCAGTAAAGGTGGGGTAAAGACTGACCTTCACATGTCCATTTCCACTTACCTGTGTAACTAACTGTCCCTCTTCTCATAATAATGATATTATATTCAGAACATTTTGTGTAAATAATTTAATAGTAATATGAAAAGGTTTAATACAAGATCTAGCTAACTCCAGCTTGGAGGATGATCTGAGGTGGGTTTTTTAAAAATATTTTTTTAGTTGTAGATGGACACAATACCTCTATTTTACTTATTTATTTATTTATTTATTTATTTATTTTTATGTGGTGCTGAGAATTGAACCCAGTGCCTCACACATGCTAGGCAAATGCTCTACCACAGAATTACAACCAGAGGCCCTGTGGTGGGGTTTGAGAACCATCTGGCAAAGTATACAATAGATAAACAAAGGACTGAATTGTAAATAAATGGGTCCATACTAAACCCATGACATTGAGACCTTTTTGAGTTCTTTATAACTGTTAAAATTCCCTCTGAATGAGTCATGGTCAAAATTAATGTAGACTGGCATTGCCTTGAAGAGTGATATTACTCGTCAAGTGATGAAGAAAGAGTCACATAAGCTCTTTTGTTCCAAAAACAATGAAAAAAAATACTCCAACAGGTAGATCATGACAGAATAGGTATATACTTAGGTATTAAATACAGTTTAATATTAATTTGATATTGAACACAGCCTAGCGGAATCATCAATTTAAATTTAATTGAATTTAATTAAATCATCATTTAAATTTAATTTACAAAGCCTTCATGGAACAAATTAGTTTCATTCAGATCTGAAAGTATGTGCTTGAAATATATTGTGCGTTAATCAGCTTTTTGTGTGTTGTCACTGTGACCAGCACAAGAACAACTTAGAGGAGGGAAAGTTTATTTTGCCTCCCGGTATCAGATGTTCAGTCCATCGTAGCTGACTCAATTGCTCTGGGTCCAAAGTGAGGCAGATCGTCTGGCAGAAGGGAATGGTGGAGGAATGCTGCTCTATTCATAGCTGCAAGGAAGTAGAGAGAGAGAGGGAAGGGGGCCACAGGGAAGAACAACCCTTCCAGCGGGTTTCCAGAGACCCACTTCCTCCAGCCACCTTCTTATGATTGTCACTCAGTCTGTCAAAATGGAATGGACTGACTAGGTATGGCTCTCATAATCCAATTATTTCACCTCTGAACATTCCTGCATTAATACAGGAGCTTTGGGGGAATACCTTGTATACAATTCATAACACATGGAGAAAAAGAAAATAAAGTTACAAGTGGCATTTTGGCGGGAATTTCAGAAACAACACATAAACACACAGTAAGTAACAATGAGTACTCAAAGACATTATAGGGTACACTTGAAAAGGAAGTAAGATATTTAGTGAAGGAACTTAATTAAAAATTAGGTATAGACATGAGATTCAGGAGGTAATGGGGAATTTCAATAAGTTTTGATACAAGTATTTCTCGAAGCTGATGATTTTGGTAGCTACCTGTGTTATGTACTTAAAATATATATATCATCTATAATTCAATTATTAAAATCCCTTCTACTTTTGTCTCTATTTATGCTTCTTAAAAATTCTCCATTTTCATATTCAAGCAAAATTTAAAATTCTCCACTTTGATATTGATCATCAACAGTACCTACAGAAGTGCTTTCCTTGCGTCCCCATCTCACCCACATTACCAGTGTTGATGTTCTCATGGCAAGTCTATTCATTACCTAACTCTGTTTTCTTTCCTTGTCAGTCCATTTCTGCTACTATAACAGAATAGGTCATGTATAAATTTGTGGTTTTGTGACTAAGTTCTGGTCAATGAGATATTAGTGAAAGTTCTACCTTGTTCTTCTAGGAAAGCTTCTTTAAAGGAAAACAGGTGAGGCTGCATGCTTATTTTTGCCATATCCCCCTACTTCCTGCCAATTGGTTGGGCAGTCAATGTGATAGATGGACCTCTAGCAACCACCTTAAACCATTAAGCAGCTGTAAAAATGAAACCACATGTTAAGAAAGGTGGAATAGAAAGATAGAAGACTTCCGATCCTGATGAGTTAAAATGCCAATTCTGAACTATCTTCACACTTCTACTTGAGAGAGAACAAATTCTTTAGACTGTTCAAGTTATTTTTTGAGGTTACTGTCAAATGGCATTTAATCCTAACTGACAGAATGGAGATAAACTCTTTCATTAAATAATTATAGGGGAGGGAGTAGAGGAACAAAGATTACAAAAAGTCAATGATAATGATTTAAAAATCTAACAAGGTCCATATTATTGTAATTTGTTATATTGTCTAGACTTGACTTGTGTGGTATATTGTCAAGGTTATTCAAACACTAGTTTTACCTTCTTAAGTTTCCTTCTTAAAACAATAATTCTCACTCTCCACAGACAGATTTTTAATATAGATTTTCAATACCATTATACAGATAAACAAATAGACAAGGAAAGATGTTTTGGTCATTGAGAAGATATATTTTCTTTTCCTTCTTTTGTGTTTATTGTTATTGTAGATAGTTACTTGCTGTTTCTTGAGGGAATACTGAGCACTCCAACTTAGTAGATTAAAAGAAAATAACAAAATTTCTTTTAACAATTACTCAAAAAGCATAATCCTGAAAAAAAAAAAGATGGTACCACTCTTTTTGCAAGAACATATCCAAAAATGTAATGATATTTGTTTTTATCAATATCTGTGACCAAAGAACCCAGTTAAAATTTCCTTGCCCAAATGTAACATTCACTTCTCAAACATCCTTTGGTCCTAATAGTAAAAATTGAAATAATATGACATCACTATGCCTATAAACTACAAATACCTGAAACATTTATAAGAGAAAGAGAGAAAAAAAAATCTATGATCTCCAGCAGCATATGTTTTGAATTATAGCACATGAATTAAATGTTTGCAAACAATTCTGAATAAGTAAAAGGGATGAGGTGGGGGGACTATATAACATACACTGTTAAAATATACATATCCTAAGGCTGGAGTATTTCTTTTTTTTTTTTTGTTTTGTTTTGTTTTTGTTTTCGTTTTCGTTTTTGTACCATAGCTGAAACAAAGCAGAAATATTTGATGTAGGAGTTGTGTTTTTGCCAGTGGGCTTGCTTTCCCTGCTAAGGTCTCACAGTGGTTTATTTCTGTAGTGTACATACATCCTCCCAACCTCCTCCTCCCTACAAGACTGTGCTTTTCAACAGCCTGAAGAAATTACCTTCTGTCCTGCATTCAATTCAAGATCATCCTCTTTCTTCCTCTCGTCTATTTAGAGCCATGTGTTATAAAGTCGCCAGCTGCTAGGAGGGATAAGCACCTCGCCCACCTAGGTCTAAAACTTGGTCAAAGTCTCAAGAGTTTCAATTGTTTCTTACCTCTTCAAATCAAAAACCCCAGTCAGCTGCACATGCCCATGCAATAATGCACTTTCTTCCTGCACTTTTTTACATATTCAGTACTTGAAATATTTTCTTAACATTCCACTTCAAAAACACTTTTGAAAACTTAGAAACTATGTAGTAAAAAATCTTGACATGCAATAATTAAAGTCCTCACAACATCCCTAACTCACATGTATTGTACAGGCTGTATAGGGTCAACCTGAATTTTCTTTTCCTTTTTTTTTCCACTGAAGTTATTTTTATAATTTTTTTTATTTGTTTTAATTAGTTATATATGACAGTAGAATGCATTTATGCACTGTGATATATCATACACAGATGGGATATAATTTCTCATTTTGCAAAGTGTACATGTTGCAGAATCATATTGGTCATGTAGTCAAAAATATACATACAGTAATAATGTCTGTTTCATTCCACTATCTTTCCCATCCCCACATTTCTTCCCTCCTCTCCCTTAACTTTCCTCTATTTAATCTAAAGTAATGCTATTTTTCCCTAGTGCCCCCCACCTTATTGTGAATTATCATCCACATATTAGAGAAAATATGCAGCCTTTTGTTTTGTTGGATTGGCTTATTTCACTTAGCATGATATTCTCCAACTCCAACCATTTACTGGAAAATTCTATAATTTCATTCTTCTTTAAAGCTGAGTAATATTCCATTGAGTATATATATCACATTTTCTTTATCCATTCATCTATTGAGGGACACCTAGGTTGGTTCTGTAGTCTAGCTATTGTGAATTGAGCTGCTATAAACATTGATGTGGCTGTGTCACTATAGTATGCTGATTTTAAGTCTTTTGGGTATAAACTAAGGAGTTGGATAGCTGGGTCAAATGGTGGTTCCATTCCTAGTTTTCTGAGGAATCTCCATACTATTTTCCATAGTGGTTGCACCAATTTGCAGTGCCACCAGCAATGTAAGAGTGTACCATTTTCCCCACATCCTCGCCTTATTGTTGCCTGCATTCTTGACGATTGCCAAAGGGGGGAAAAAAAGTTATCTTAAAGAAGATTTTTCCCCAGCCTATTGTGGAGTTTCTTTCCCTGTGGTAAAAGGATGAGTTCTCCCCATGTGGCCATATAGAAAGGAGCCCCTTCTCCATACTGTTTCAGAAATGTGTAGTGAAGTAAATATTTGAAAAATACATTACTTATCAGATAAGAACAGCCAGGAAATTATTCTTAGTTTTCCTCAGCATTCAAATAAATCGAACTTTCCAAGAAGAAATCAACTAACTGTAAGTTGGAAGGATAGATAGGAAAGCAAGGACTAGGCATTGTGTGCACATGCTTGGGAAAGAGAAGCTAGGCCAAAACAGAAACACAAAAACAATGTCCCCAGTCACTGTGATGCCTGCCCTGGGCATCTGAGTTCACAGTTTTGGAGCAGGGCTCATATCCACAAACAACTTGAAGTGTCACTTTGACCTCCCCATTTGGGGATGCAAATTCTAGTCCAGTGTTCTAGGTCAGTATAAGAGAGCTTCAGGAATTCTGGGAGGCTTTACTGGATCAAGAGAAAAAGAATCAAAATATTTACTAGTTCTCCAAAGAGCCTCAAAATCAAGCAAAAATGAAAATAGGCAGTTCTATTGTAGGGTTCACCAGCTTCTACCATTTCTTTGCACTTGTCCCTTTGATGAACTACTCATTCTTGCATCACGACCTAGATTTTCTACTTCCAACTACTTTACCTACCTCTTGGAGAGGTGCAAAAACATCCTAAGAAATTTGACCTCACCATGCCTCAGCTTTATGATGGGTATATATCACCCTCACTCAACTATTGGGCAATAAGTTAAATTACACAGAAAACAATTTGCCCAGATTCTAGCATATAGAAGATGCCCAGTACATTCAGATGAATATTCAGGTTTGTTTTTCCAATTGTGTAGCATGAGGATAAATCATATTAAAATATTATGAATTTTCCCTTTTTGATTAATTTCTAGATTTAAGTTTTGTGGTTTAAAACAAAAGACATAGAAATGACTGAAATTTTATTACCCCACCTGTTATCAAAAATACACCATGTATTCCGTTGTGGGAGTTAATATTTCTTTGACATTTTGTGAAACCCAGAGCTTATATTAAACTTTTGTCTCTGTATTTTCTCAGCCTTCAAAAGGGAAATTTCTAGAATTAACAGAATTAAAATTAATTTTCTTAAATTTACTGCTTTTTCTAACACACATAAAATTTGGTAAAACTTGTTTTCCCAGATACACAATTTTACACCTGAGTATTTGCTTAGTTAAGAAATTTCCACACCAAAACAATATTTTCTTCCCATCCTCATCTCCAAAACAAATATTTAGACTCAGATTTTTATGTTACTATGATATCTCAGCATATAACTTCAATTTTTATTTTTTTAAAATATGCTTCATCTGGCCTATCTTCAGGGGTTATTTTTTTAAAATATGCTTCATTTGGCCTATCTTCAGGGGTCATAGAACATTTTCATAGTTTTGACAACTGCATGCACTTACTCTCATAGAATTTTAAAACAAGGTGAAATACTTGGTTTTCCCCATGATCTGAACAATCATTGTTCAAACTTCTTCCACCCCAAATTTATCTTTTCTGAGTATCTAATTTGGACTTTTTATCATAATGGAAAATTTTTCCTTAAAATAACTAATGGTTTATAATGACAAAATTGCTATTTTATAAAAGTAATGTTTGAGACAACTGAACATTATAAATTTGAAAACATATCTTTCTGCCTATCAAATTAACAGACTTTTTAAAATGTATCCTAGCCTGGGTCCATGATATGGTAGTAAATTTGATAGTCTCAAACATTTTTGCTGAGAATAAAATTGGCAATTTTTATCAAGAGCTTCAAGCTTATTTATATAAATTAATTCAGTAATATACACCAAAATCATAGAGGTTTGTGCCACTGTTTATTTAGACATATTAAAAGAAATATTAAAAGCTGCCTTCTATTTCTAGTAGGAAAGTTTATAAGCAAATTATGGCACAATTACATATTTTAATATTATGTAGCCATTAAGGATCATATTTTTAAACAATATTTAATAGACAAGTTCTCATACTATAACTTTTTTAAGTGAAAAATTGCAAGATACAAAGTTATACATAAACTATGATCCAAATTATTTTATGTAATGGCAAAATATAACCTTAATAAGAGCCTTTTCTATGGACTTTCCCTAGCTCTCAACTTGGACTTAGACTGACTTTGGTCACTTGAGCATTTGGTCAATTAAATTCATGTGAATAAAGCCGAGACTCTGCAAGTGCTCACATGTGCAAGGACTTCTGACTGCTTTTTGTGATATGAGACCTGACACCACCACGTGAGATAATCTACAGGAAATCGGAAGGCGGTAGGAAACAGAGACAAGCTGTCCCAGATGCTGCCCTTGAGCCCTCCAGCCATCTAGTTGCCAGAAGGAAGAAGACATGAGTGAGGCCACCCACTGCCAGTCACCAGACAACTTGCCAACTGACCTTCAGAACCATGAACTAAATAAAATCACTAGGCTCACTCTTCCTTTCTTTTCTTCCTTTCATTCTTTCTTTCTTTCTCCCCACCCCTCCCCCATTAGGTTTTGGATTTGTAAAAAAAGATAATAAAATGACTATGGACTTTGATCTTTCCTTTTAAGCCTTCTAAGTTTTCTCAATGTGATATAGTGTGACTTTCTTTAATAATCAGAAGATAATTTTATTTTAAAAATAAAATATATACAAATATATTTTAAAAAGCTGAATAAAAATTAAGAAAAATAAATTGCATTTCTTACGTGTATCCCATAGTTACCAGTTTTCTCTATAGAAACAGTTGAACATTACCATCTCTGGGAATGTTTTTGAGTAAACTGTTAGTCAAAGCTCTTCTTTTTTGATTGCATTCCTATGACTCTGGTTGTATCATAGCCCAATAGCTATTGCTTTTTACTTACTAGTTCCAAAGTCACTGATAAGTTAGGAGTCTCATTTCAATGATTATTATGCAGAAAATAACTAATCTATCTTCTCTTTTTTCAGAAAAAAACATATTTCTTCATATTAGCATTTAATTATAACACATTTTCAAGAAAATCAACCATTGTTATTTTTATCATTTGTCATATGTTCACTGTGAATTTTGTAAGAGTTGAGGTTAATTTATGGTTATAACCAAATAGTCACTAATACGGAAAATGTCCCATGTGCTATGTATGTTATAAGAAGACTTTATTTAGCTAGACCCCAAGAACTCAGTGAATCCTTGCTTAAAAATTAAAAAACAAACAAACCAACAACAACAAAAAAAAAAAAAACATAAAAAAGAGGTTGGCATTTGGCTTAGTGGTTAAGTGCCCCTGGGTTCAATCCCCAGTACCAAAAAAATAAAGAAGACTCACTGCATTTATATAAAAGTAACTAAATGGAGAACATTTTTTTCTTAAAAAAAGTTTACCTTTTACAGAATGAAATATAATTTGGAAGAAGTAATTTAATAGTTCATCAATAAATTCAATATTCATTTGGTAGTTAATAAAATATCAAAAGATAGTTGGTAAATTGCTACACATGATACTGGGAGATCAACACATATTCTAAAAAAGGAAGAAGGAGAAAATTTGAGGGGAAAGCATGAAAAAGAACTGGTGTAGATGGTGAGATTCTGTGCAGTACTCTGTGAAATTTCCGTGTAACCAACCAGAGAAGCAAACATACGCTGCATTCCTGTGCTGCCCATCCTCTGTCCCCACCTCACATAACAAAACATTAGTAAATGTTCCTTAAAGTAACCAGGGCTTGTTCTGAGAGAATGTTTCCAATGAAATTGTATGGAATGGCTATTTTTTTTCACCAATGTAGAATTGCAGATCCAGATGCAGAAGCCAGCTGTACAGTGATATTTGCATTTAACTCCCCTCCACGCACACAGCATGATGACCTACCTGCAACAGGTCCAAAGAGCTCATCACAGGTGCAAATACAGGCAGTGTAATCTAACTCCCAACTCAGCCCCTTCTTGCCTCAGGAACCCAACAGGAGCAGCCCACTAAGGATCATCCTCCTTTGCTGCATTTCTCCATGTAAGGAAAACTATGCTGTGCTAAGGAAATTCTCTAGGAGTAGACTAAGGTGAAGTTTGGAAGCAGATGAAATTTGCTTTAGGCACCTTCCTCTTTGCTTTAGGCACCTTCCTCTTCTCATTCCAGCTTCAGTGACACTCTCCCTCTCCACTCTCCCTCTCCACTCATCTTGTCCCTGCGACTCTGGCAGAGTGATTTTTTAGTTTCTTTTATCCTATTCTCGCCTCCTTTTCCACCCATAACAATTACATGTCTTAACCCTGCAGGGCTTGGTGCCTGTATAATGAATCATTTGTTAGACTTTGTGCTCTTTTTGAAAATCATGTTTCCCCTTGTTTTTCCTAAATATCCTTTCCTTTTTCCCTTTTCCCATAGGCTTGCTCCAGATGCTTCCTGATAACAGAGAACTGCTAAATAGGTTTCTGGCATACTGCAAGCCGAATCCAAAAAAACTTGACACTGGTGTCCTTAGACAAATAATGAACTAAAAATTAAATCCTCTCTTTTCATCTTTGAACAATGACCAAAGCCCTCTCACAGTCTGATTATTTTTTAGAACCCCCTGAACCAGACCTTGAATGTCAGGAACTGTAACATCTAGTCATTGAGATCTTAGTAGCAACCTTAGATCCGTAGGAAGGAGCCAGGGGGTAAGGCTTATCTTCCTCCCAACCCTGCATAGAGGAAGGTCATCAATAAACACCTATACCCACTCTATACCAATCCTTCTCTAATCCAAAAGACTACCCATCAGAAATATTTATAAAACTATATCAATTTACTGGGAATGATCTTAATGGCAGTGACTTACTCTGAGTTTCACATGCATAAACATCATTAGGCAGGCCCAAAATGGCTGTAGTTAGGTTCACTCAGGGAGGCTTCCTACAGGCTGCTTTCAGTATGTAGTCAAGGTCATGGACGCCCTGATTCTGCATATGTACTAAATGTCATGAATGTGGCTTGTGAGCATGTGCCCACTTAAGTAGCCTGTTGGCAATGTGCCTTCTTTGTATATTCAGAATATTTAAAATTATTTTAAAAGATTCTGAGTATAAAAAAGACCTATGGAAATGGTTCAGGAGGCTAAAGGGAGCGAGCTAGAAGCTGGGAGGCTGCTGCTACCTCTGAATAAAGAATGTCTACTAACCCAACTGTGTCTTTCAACTTCTTCCATTTGCTAGGATCCATAATCTGTTTCCTGGGTCTCCGTTCCTGCCAGACAAACATCTTTATGGCGTCACTGTAAAGTCAGCATGATTGTGAAAATGGACAAGTAGAAAATCAAAAAAGCTAAATAATCTTCCAAAACCCCAGCAATGATTAAATTCAAGTGGTAGAAATTGAAATCCAGCCATTTCCCCCAAAGCTAATACTAATCCAGTTGCCTCAACTTACAGTTGAAAAATTAAGATTCTGAATATACATGAAGGTGTTCAAAGAAACATGGCTATTTAAAATGTGCTGAAACAAAGCTAATTTCAGATTGTTTAAATAAAGCAAATACAAACATATGAGCCAAGACTGAAACTCAGTTCTTTGTCTTAGCTACATTAAATTAAAAGTACAATAATTATTTTCATTTTTTGCCACTGAGGCTTTTTTTTTTTCCTGGTTCACGAGACGAGTGTTTAGTGTAGTTTTGTTGAATGACTAAATGGATTATGCTTCTGTGATCAGATTGCTTTTTGTTACATATCTGTAGGGATATTGAGTTGGCCAGCTTGATTCCACTTGAACTCTGCTCTTTAAGGATGTTTAGCCTGCCCAATTGTTCATACACCATGGTCATTTGGTCAGAACTTTAAAAGGCCTTGGGAACAGGCATCAAAAAGTGCTAATGAGGATATACTGCAATCGTGTGGCTATCTGGAATGGTGATAAATGAGTTTCTTAGGTATCTGTTAGAGTCAGTCCCAGTGGAAAAAACATTGCTATTGTGTATGTCCTTTGCTCAACCGCATGGGAATGCTACTTAACAGCTCTCTAAACAGTTTTGAGAGCCTTAGCTCTGCTCTCCCAGACCACAGGGAAGAAAGCCATTTTCTTTGGACAGAACAACCTTTCACATGTTGTTTACTCTCCAGTCTCAACATAAGCCTCCCTGGGCTGTTCTTTGTCACCCACAGGAACATGTTGCTCACGCGTGGCCCTTCCCTGCTCAAGTTTGCATTGCCTTGTAAAGTCCAGTTTTCTCTAACTGCATCATGCCATGCAGTACAAATCACATTTGTGTCCCATTTAAAACATAAGCCACAAAAAGACACTGAAGAACAAAAGGAACCACAGACCAGCTTTTTTGACAAAACTCCCACACACTGATAATTAGAAGCACATAAATCTGTACTCAGAGGAGTTCTAAAGCTGTTGCTTTGCCTTCCATTGCTCTTCTTTCAGCCTCACCCACGTTCAATTTTGCCACCAGTCCCCTATTAAAGTATGAATGGCAAGAAAAGACTACAGAAACTTTCGAGGGAGCAAGCGCTTGCCTGACAAATTGTACTCCTGGAGACTTCATTTAACCATGATTGAGAACCCTCTGTTTTCTGGATGGTATTGAAATCCCATCGCTAGAATTCAAATTTTAAGTTACTTCTGAAAGAACAGCTAGTTGCTAACATGTTGAGAAGCATCTTTGAGAAAATAAGGCTTATTTAAGAAATCCAATTATTTTCAGAACTATAAAGGAATAATTTTGCCCCCAGCTTATATAAACAGTTCTCATGTACAGTACAGGATTTTCTATATGTGTTTAATTATCCATCAAAATTCCATAGTTCTAAACTAGACCAAATTCCTCAACAATATGGTCTCTAAATTTAATTACCACTTAAGGTGCAAATCTAGTGGAAAGTGAAAGGCCTTTCATTGTGATACAAAGCAGCTGATGCTAATTTGCTTCTGGACACAATTTTGTGTGTTCTGCACTCATAGGTATACACAGCCAATGGACTCCTGACTTAAGAGTGACAGAAACAGCCTCTTAATAACTAAAAAAACCAAACATTATCTCCCTTAAAATAAGGAAAAAGGCAGATCTGATTATTATAGTTCACCCTCCCCCAGGGAACAATCTGAACATTAACACAGGTCAATGTCTACATCTGAATTTTCAGAAAAGGCTTGAATTTATAATGATTTACTACAAGAGGTTGACTACGTATCTGGCTTGAAACAGTCTGGCAGCAAAAGTAGGATTTTTTAATTAGATTATCAGAGAGCTATTTGTTAAATTTTGGAATGCTGATAAATTTTTAAAAGCCCTTCTAATCTGGAGATAATTACTTTCAATCATTAAACTTGTTCTTGATTAAGAATCTGAAAATGAGCCTGTTAAGCCTTCAGCAAAATAGTAAGCCCAATAAAACACTGAAAATAACACTGCCAAGCTACCAGAAAACTCAAACAGCTACTAGTCCTAGAATCTGTGCAACTGGTGGAAATTAAACTAATGCTCAAAAAAAGACCAATGCATCTTGAATGAATTCTGACCTTGGGTAAGCTTTCGGGACCTGCTTCAGAAAAATCAAAAGAAAGATTTATACTTGGAAAAATCTTTGAAAAGTGCCTAAAGAACAAAACTTTCTTAAGCTTTAAAGTGACAGAGGTGGAAAACAAAGAATAATGTTGGTTTAAGTCCTAACAGAGATTCTAGATATTTGAGAAACTGGTTACAAAGAAAAAAATAATAAGGGGCAAAGGTATGTACAAGACTGAGAACCATCAACATTATACCTGGATGGTGATAATAAGACATTGTGTGTATAAACTTTCTCCAGTAAGCTCTGACTTTAACTAGCTGGGAATTCAATCAGGTGTACAATTGAAGCCCACATGGATACCTTCCACTGTTCCAAAAGCCAAAAATGACAATATTGAGCCTGGTTAATGGTAATGACCATCTAAGCCTTTCTTTATTACATGTAAATGTTTCCCTTTCTGATATCTTGTTAGAAATTATTACTTCTGCCCTAACAGTCATTATCACAGGTAAAATTCAGGTGTTATTAATTATCTTATTATACACTACAAGAAACCAGGTACAAAATGAATATCTGACTTTCCCAAGGTTTCACAGTAAGTTTAGAAGTAAAATTTAATGAAAGCCATACTCTGCCAATATCTAAACTAACCTGTTTGGAACTAGTTGATGCTTTTTTAACTCAGACCATCTACAGACTATTTAGTAAGTTGCTGCTAAAATTATTTGCTGCCCAAAATAGTTTACAAAGACTAATGGAATGACTTTGGCATACCTTTATTCTATAAATTATTGAGCACTTATATTTGCCAAGTGTTGTCCTCAGCATTTTACTATGTACAATAAATGACACAGAATCAGTACCTGTGCTCCTGAAGTTTCATTGTAGTGTGGAAAAAGAACAAATAAAGCAATCAATAAACAAAATAAACTCAAACTATTTTAAATACTATGGAAAGAACTGAATTTCAGATAGGTTGGCAATATTTCCCTAGGAGGCATCATGGGTTGTCAAATGATTTAAGGAACTAATGGCATTTAGTACTGGGGCAAACAATGCTAAAAATCTTGCCATGTGGGGCAGGAGGCACAAATGGGAGAAGTCCCACAAAATTAAAACCTGTTCTATCCAAAGTGCCCCGTTAGAAATAATATGCCTGGTTGACTTATCTAACATACTCAACACCACAGTTAAATATCATACTAGGTAATATAAAGGAAAGAGAAGAAAAAAAAGAGATATCTTCTGCCCCTGATTAAATTGATCTACAAGATAAATTTAAAAACAAAAAATATGCAATAATTGGAAAAGGAGACAAGGAAACAAATGCAGAACTCTACCCTAATAACAGAACATGTGCTGGTATAGAAGTTGATAGCTTAAGATATTTTGAGAAGAGGGAAAATTAAGCAATTAAGCCAAATTGTGAAAGGTGTGTATGAAGAGAGAGGGCTTTTCTAAGCAAAGTAACAGAGAGATGTGAAAATTAAGAGACATAAAGTCCAGCCCGATGTAGCTAACCTAACAGAAGTATGATTGCTCTCTGTGACTATAAATCAAGACCAACAGAAAAGAAGAAAAACAGTGAATTTTCTTAAATGTACACATTTCAATTTTGTACTTCCAGGGATTGAAACCAGGGACACTTAACCACTGAGACACATCCCCAGCCTGTTTTTTATATTTTATTTTGAGACAGGGTCTCACTGAGTTTCTTAGGGCCTTACTAAGTTGCTGAGGCTGGCTTTGAACTCAGAATCCTCCTGCCTCAATCTTCTGAGCTGCTGGGATTACAGGCGTGCACTATTGCACCCAGACAATTTTCCAATCTATTAAGGCGAATTCTGTTTCCAAAAGCAACTGGTAGGATTTCTGTTCTTATTATTCTGTTTTTTCCTTTGTTTTCTCTTTTAAAACTATTCTCCAGTTATCTTTGGTTCCATTTAGACCATAAGGCCAAAAAATGCACTTTATTAACTTTCATATAAAAGATCCCCAGGCAGGGTTGTGTACATTTAATCTGTGATAGACTTCATTTGCAAATGACTGTAAGAAGCAAGTTTGTTCACAGCCATTAAAATTCTTGGGCAGGCTAAAGAACAAAAATCAAGTTGCTTGGTTCTCCCTACCATGGACTGTCAGTAAAATAAAAATCATTGATTCTGGAAAAGCATGATTCAGACACAACAAAAATGCATTTTTGTGAAATGGTACAATATCTGTTCTTCCTTTCATGCTAAATTCTCAGAGCTTTTTACATTGAGTCCTTCCTGTGGTTACCCAGTGAAATCATCTCCTGGATAGGATGTTGCCACACTTCTGTTCACACAATGTCCAAAAGAGTAGGGTTTGGAAGTCCCCCATTATGTGGTAAATCAATGGTTTATGGAAGGAAAATTCAAAGGTATTTAAATTAGATGTGACACAGATGCTTTAAACCACCAAGGCAGCTTAGCAAGCCACACACAAAACAGACATGTTTGTTACAAACCAGTTTAGAAGTCAATCCAAAAATAATGATACTATACTAAGATTTGCATGTAAACGTTTATTTAAGTTTCATAAGGAACTAAACCAAAACGGTTTGTGCTTATATATTAAAGAATGGTAAGCTTCTCTAGAACTTCCAAAAATGGGTTACATTGTTGACATATTTTCAAAGATATTTTTTAAAGGTAACATTTCTAATCTATGGTAATAGAAAAGTGAATAAACTTTAAAGGACATATTAAATATTTTCTGGGAACAAGCACCGATGTATAAATTAGAAAACCTAAAGAAGTTGAGGCAAGATGGGCTTTCAAAATATAGCCATTCAGACACTGGCATGCTGCCAAATCAAAACCTGAAAAGACATCTTGAAATCTTTAAATACCATAATTTTCAGCTGTAAGGAATTCTCTCTGTGTTATCAATGTACTGAAAAAAGTATTCTTTTATAGATTTCCAGATCCAAGGTTAAAATGCATTTTAGGAGATGTTTATTTCAAAGTATTTTGCTGCTTTTCTATACAGTCCATTTCATGGAAGATGAGGTCAAATGGAGTTCAGATGAGATTTGTACCAGTAAATTGACTGAATGGAGCAAACCCAAAATTTCTCCCTCAATGTGACAAAACATAGTTACACAAGAGCTATTTTTCATAAATAGTTTACTAATTTTATTTTACATCTAACTGTTCAAACATCTCAATTAGCCACTAACCAAATTACAAATCAATTTAATTTCAAAATACTTTCATTTAAAGAATTTTAACTCAGCAATTTTTCCTTGCCAAGTGGCTTTTTTGGTTCTATAGAAAAGAAAATATGTCATAAAGATCAAAACAGTCTCAAATATATTTATTCTGATGGAAGATTTTATTACTCAAAGTGATGCCAACATACAGTTTTATTTAGCAATATATTCATAAAATCAAAATTTCCTTACTTTTTAAAAATCATGAATAACTCTTGGCCCATTTCCTGAGTCACAGGTTAACCAATAAGTTAATAATAATTGTAGCTATAGTTAGCATTTGTACCATAGTTAGCAACTAACAACAGATTCCAGGAAGGATCTCAAACTAAAAGTTGGAAGATACGTGGGAATCAGGGAAAATAATAGGCATGATGTAGGGGTATATAGATAGATAAATGGTAAGGGTGCAAGATTGGGCACTGGGGAACAGAAGCCAGATGAGTGGTACAAAGGGAAGGTGTGTCTGTCGATACCTAGCAGACAAGCATTGCACTTAAAAACCTGATATGACCACAGACAGGACTCATCAGAACAGAGAATGCTAGGAGGCCTCAACACCAAGAGTTAGTAGCACCTTGCATAGTAGAAAATCCACTCCTCACACATCCTGAGCTACACACTGATAAATCTCATTGGTTCTACCATCCAAATATATTCAGCATCTGGCCTTTATTTACCAAATCCAACCTGATCTAGCTGGTAACCTATGCTGCTTGGATTTTAAGCCCTATTCTCTCAATGTAATCTAAACACAGAAGCCAGAAGTCTTCTTTTAAAATCCCCAAGTCACTCCTCTGCCCAAATCTCTGCTTTGGGTCTTCCTCTCACTCAGAATAAAAACTGAAATCATGACAGCTGATAAGGCTCCATATGGTTGCTTTCTTCCTCATGAGCTCTCTGAACGCATATGATTTCTCTGTTGTGTGTTGTCCCTGATCTCTAGGCACTGTCCTCCCAATGTTTCAACACGCTCCCATACTAGGCTCGTGTTCTTGTTGTTCCTTCTGGTTGGAATACTCTTTCCAAGACGACCTCTTGTCTACACTCTTCACCTCTTTCAAACCTTTTGCTCAAAGTTTACCTTCATAACAAGCCACTACAAAGCTCAATAATTATTTGTTCAGTAAGTAAAGTTGCCACAAATAAAATAGTTTTGTATTGTTTGAGAAATTCCTTAGAGTCACTTATTAGCTCAGCTTTTAACAGTGTTTGAAACAGTATTTAACAGTATCAGGAAAGCTCCCTTATATCTGATTTAATATTGGAACTCCAGATCTTAGATGATTAAGAGAGTTCCGCTAGCTTCCTCCTCTACTCCACACCCACACCCTGCCTGGGTTACTCAGTCATACTCATTCTCTCTTTGGAAATTATTATTAAACATGTATTAAAATGTATAATGGTGACAAATAACATTTGTCTGGCAATTTATAGCTTCATAACACACTCTTGTGCACATAAACTCACTTGATTAAAAAAAATAGAAATTATCATTGCTAACAGTTTTTAATTTCATGGTTTAATATTAATATTAATGTGTGTATATATATATGCCAATACATGAATTGCATTTTAGAGATCACAAACACAAAATTTATTATTCATCAATCCATGGTGATTTAGAGAATGTGACATGGCTTTAGTTGCCCTCACTTCACATATATTTGTATTTATATTATTCTGTAACATATCCATAGGGTTAAATTACCAGGATAAATAAAAGTATTGCTATAAGTAGTTTCATTTTCTTTGCTCAACTAAAAATAATTAATGAATAGGCTTGGCATTAGGAATCTAGTATATATTGTTTTTAAGTTCTACTTAATGTACACTTTTGATTAAACATCATGTGCAGGTGGTTGTACATATCCCTAAGTCATTTCAACATCTCCTCACAAATGTTCACCTAATTAAATTTCCATCTTAAAAAATGTACCCTGGGTAAGAGCTATAATTGGAAATCTATGTAGCCCATAGGGACAATATGAATTACTGAATGAACTTTTAATAAAAAGTATATTCATCCCTTCCTCAGGGAAACATAAACTCTTAAAAAACGGCTAAGATTGTATAGGCAGTAGCAGAGGTGATAAAGTTATAAGTGAAACTATGCTACACCCTCTGGACTATCTTTGGTCAAATCTCTCTTTCAAGCAGCTGTCTGCCTGTCATTTGCCATTGATAGAATTAGTAAGCTATAAGCTCTAACTGTTGCAGACAACCATAAAAAACATTCTTATTAAAATACTTTTTTTTTCCATTTGTGCAACTTAACACATGTGAAAGACAGGGTAGAAATCACAAATAATGCAATGTATTTCTAAAATCTATTATGTTTTGATGACTATAACATTTTGTATTATTTTTAAAAAAAAAGCCTGAAGGGAGAAATAGAGAGGGTTGAAAAATATTTGAAAGAAATTTCTACATCACTAGTCAAACAAAGACAAATTAAAACAGGACACTATTTGCCATCAATAAAGTGACACTCCCCAAGGATGATCAGAGAGGCAAATTCTAGAATGCTGGTAGAAATCTTAATTGTTACAATCTGTCTAGTAAGTTAATTTGCAATATATATGTATACCAAAGGCTTGATAAATATATGTATATTTTATTGGGAGGCCAATCCTGAAGAAATAATCTGGAATGAAGTATAAAATATATTTCAAATATGTTTATTACAACATTAATTGAAATGGAAAAGAAGATAATCAAACTATTGTCCAATAACAGATTTCTTAAGTATTTTAAAGTAATTACAATGTTATTTGGACATTTAACTTAATGTTTGATCAAGTTTCATGTAACTTGAGAAAGATAGGATTTCTGGGAAAGACAGCAATAAACTAAGAAGCTTATGAATACCCCTTAACAAAAATTGCCAATTCAAAACAAGCAAATCATAAGGGAAAGAAAGTGGCTTCATCACAAGGGAAAATAAGATATTACACCAATCATACATTTTAAATTTTGAGTGATTTTTTTCTTTCATATCTATTACAAGTTTAACCAAATTGGAATTCTCAAGAGCATAATGAAGTATTACAGAAAATATGTGAGGAAAATATGTTGATTCTCATTAGCATACTCCAGTTTAGAGAAAGAGGGGATAAAGCCTGGGTGAATCATGGCAGAAACCACAAGAAAAAGAAAAGGCAAGGGGTCAAAGTGCACTGGATTTCTCTGGCCCATTTTCTGAATAGCTGTTTCTGCTCCTCCTACAGGAAAGAAACTCAATCCCTAACTTGAAATGTGCATTCTGGAGGCCAAGGAAGGAATGGAAGAGGCATGAACCATTTAATCAGATCTATTAACACACTTAATAGTAACATACCAAAAGTAACTTCAAGAGAAAAAGCACCTATGTCTCATCAACCAATACTCAGGCAGCAATTGATAAATGGGGAAAAGAACTAAACAGAAACTTCTCCAAAGAAGAAACACAGAGCCAACAGATATATGAAAAAAAATGTTCAAAATATCTAGCAATCAGGGAAATGCAAATCAAAACTACACTAAGATTTCATGTTTTTCCAGTCATAATTGCAATGATCATGAATACAAACAATAATAAATGCTAGAGAGGTTGTGAAAAAAAGGTATACCTGTATATTCTTGGTGGGACTTCAGACTAGTACCATCATTCTGGAAAACAGAATGGAGATTCCTCAAAAAACTAGGGATGGAATTACCATAGAGATTCCTGGCATTTTCCTAAAAGACCTAAAATCAGCATACTACACATATGACCCAGCCACATCAATGTTTATAGTAGCAAAATTACAATAGCTAAATTATGGACTCAACCCAGGTTCCCATTAATAGGTGAATGGGTTAAGAAATCATGATATACACCATAAACACCTGCATCTATTTGTAAACTACCTAGTACCGAAACCCGGGAGGAAAACTCGGAGGCAGAGTAAAGCTATTACTACTTTTACTTCTACTTTCTTAGAGCTTAGAGAGAGACTTAGAAAGAGCTTAGAGAGAAAGATTAGAGAGAGATTAGAGAGAGCTTTCTTTCTTCTTAGCTTAGAAAGAGAGAGCTTAGCTTAGAGAAAGATTATTTTTTAGAGCTTCTTTCTTCTTTCTTCTTTCTTCTTTCTTCTTTCTTCCTCAGGAGCCTCGGCCTAACTCTGGCCAGCAATTACTTCTTCTATCTGGTTTCTCTTCTGTAACCACTCTGCCTACGTTCTGGCCGCTCTGATTCTTTTCTCCGACCCGAACTCTTCTTCTGACCGACCGAGCGACTGCACAACTGACTGAATGAATTTCTTCGTTCTCCTCACTCCGACCGCTTTCACCCGGTTATATACCTTTAGCTTTGCGGGTGCCTCATGTGCATTTACAGGTGCGTCACATACATATCAGGTGGAACTTATGGCTTCCAGCTAGCCGCAATAGCCCTTCCTAATTGGGGCTCCTTCATCTACTAGAAGAAAAAGTAGGCCAAATCCCCATCATGTCGGATTAGGCCCCAACTTCCTTAATAAGACTCCTATAGCACAAGAATTAATATCAAGAATCAATAAATGGGATGGATTCAAACTAAAAAGCTCTTCTCTACAAAAGAAATAATCAGTGAGGTAAATAGAGACCCTACTAATTGGGAACAAATTTTTACCACATGCATATCAGATAGAGCACTAATCTCTAGAATATATAAAGAACTCAAAAATCTTAACACCAAAAATAAATAAATAAATAACCCAATCAATAAATGGGCCAAGGAGCTGAACACACTTCTTAGAAGAAGATATATAATCAATCAAAAAATATATGAAAAAATGTTCAACATCTTTAGCAGAGAAATGCAAATCAAAACTAAGATTTCATCTCACTCCAGTCAGAATGGCAGCTATTAAGAATACCAACAACAATAAGTGTTGGCGAGGATGTGGGGAAAAATGTACACTCATACATTGCTGGTGGGACTGCAAAATGGTGCAGCAAATCTGGAAAGCAGTATGGAGAATCTTTGGAAAACTGGAATGGAACCACCAGGTGACCCAGCTATCCCATTCCTCAGTCTATACCCAAAGGACTAAAACACAGCATACTACAGGGACACAGCAACATCAATGTTTATAGCAGTACAAGTCACAATAGCTAAACTGTGGAACCAACCTAGATACCCTGTCAGTAGATGAATGGATAAAGAAAATGTGATATATATACACAATGGAATATTACTTATCAATAAAAGAGAATAAAATCATGGAATTCACAGGTAAATGGATGAAATTGGAGAATATAATGCTAAATGAAGTTAGCCAATCTCAAAAATCCAAATGCCAAATGTTTTCTCTGATATAAGGAGGCTAACTCACAGTGGGGTGGGGATGGGGAGCATAGGAGGATTAGAGGAACACTAGAAAGGTTAATGGGGAGGGAGGGGAAAGGTGGAGGCAAGGGGGTATAAAGGGGAAAAAAAGATGGTAGAATGAGATGGATATCATTACCCTAAGTACATGTATGAAGACACAAATAGTATGAACATACTTTGTGTACAACCAGAGATATGTAAAAATATGCTCCATATATGTATTATGAATTGTAATGCATTCTACTATCATATACAACTTTGAATAAAAAAAGAAGAAAAAAGAAATTGTGTTACACACACACACATACACACAACATAATTCTACTTAGCCATAAAAAGAATGAAATAATGGCATTTGCCAATAAATGGATAAAAATGGAGAATATCATGCTAAGTGAAATAAGTCAAACACAGAAACTCAAAAGTAGAATGTTTTCTCTCATATGTAGAAGCTAGAGTAACATGAAAGAAAGGAGGAGGGAAGGATAAAATAACATAAAGATGAAGAGAAGATAAGTAATGTAAAAGAAGGAGATCAAGATTCAGAGTGGAGGGATGGGTAAGGGGAGGAAATGCAAAATGAATTCTTAAAAAATCATGTTATGTGCATATGTAAGTATACCAAGGAAACTTCATCTTTATGCATAGGTAGAAAGAACCAATCAAATATAAATAAATAGATGAGCGAAAGGAAGTCTTCTAGAGCAGAGGAAAGAGAATGGGAGAGGGGAGGGAGAACAAGAGGAAAAAGAGGGAGGGGAAAGATAGGAGGATCATGAACTGAAATTGAATTCCATGAAGGGAAGAAAAAAAAAAAGCCCAGGTAACATGATGGTGGGCTGTTCCTTCCTGGAGCTCCACTACCATTATACACATCCCCAAAAGAAGGACCAACATCAAATCACTAATGAAGAAATCACTATCTCCTTATAAGGCACTGCTTAGTAAATCTTTTGAACTTAGAGGAGTTTGGTCATAGAGGTTTCAACAATTAACAAAGAATCAATCATACAGAAACAAAGATTCTTAGAGTTACTTCTGTGGTTCACACAGTTGAAGCAGATAAATGAATTTACATATATATATATATATATATACATATATATATATATATATATATATATATATATATATATATAAATCTCATCATCCCTCCATGCTGGGTTGAGAAGGGGGATCCAAATGAAATCCATAAGAAAGGTTAGGTGATAATTTATGAAGCCCAGAACAAAATGAAAAGGTGGGACTGTGCTCAAAATGCAGGGGAAAGTGCCTGTAAATGTGTTCACATATATAAAATGTTTTATTTTTTTTCCCCATGGACTTTATCTCAAACCATATTATGGTAGTTCCTTGTTGTTGGTAGTGTTGTTATTGGAATTTTAAAAATTTGCTATTTAACATCATATTCCTTAGTCAGGAAGATAGTATTTAGAAGAGTTCAAACCCTGGCTGTTGCCATGCCCAGCTTCATGGCTCTTGATGCATAGTCCATTTATTGCTGAAGTGCCCCCACCTGTAAGCTGCCCAGCCAACACACTGTGCACCAGCCAAGAGTTGGGAGGTCAATTTCTCCTTCTTGCAGACCTGCCATTCCCAACATGGTGCTTGAGAAGGGTTGGACGCTTCTATGCTACGTGCCCAGAGACCACACAGCACATACCACCTGAGCCTGGTCTGACCTGAACTCGTCCTCATGTCCATGCCTAGGCACTCACTAATGGCAAAAGGAAGTACTGGTTACTGAGCAGAGGTGAAAAGGAGTGGAGGAGGAGAGGGACAGGTACCAGGGAATGAGGGAGCAAAAGGCCAAAGAGGGAGACAGGAATATAAGCATGGATTTCATGTATAATTCACTATCCTATTGGACTTCACTTAAAAATAGAATTTAAAAGATAGCATTATTAAAAATTTCAGGCTGGGGACAGCAGAACATTAAACCCTAACTCTTCTGAACACAGAGCTATGTACTACTATACTGGTACATGTCCATAAAGTTGACCCTACCTATAGGTATAGTCTAGGGAGTCAAAGAGGAGCCAGTAAATTATTTGAGGGAAAACAGCAAGCCAAGAAGGCTTTCATCCATGAAAAAATAGAAACAGAAATAAATAAAAATAATTTGTAAAAAAAGATATAGGACTTTTTTTAATCTATAAAGAAAAAAAGATTGATAGCATGCAAAAGTTAAATTTTGTCATATGTCAAAGTACTTTTGCCCCTAGGAAAGAAGGAAAAAATGTAAGATCAAAATCTCATTTACTATTAAACTTGATAAGCCTTGAGAAATAACACAACAAGCTAGCAAACCGAAATTTCATAAAGTAAACTGAGTAAAGCAAGAGCAAATTTTTAAAAGCTTTTGGAAAACAGAAAAAATACTATAGAAAAAAGAATATGTCACAGATTCAGTGTCAAAGCCTTAAGAAAAACAATAAAATACAAAGAGTAACAAAGAGATTAAAGTGAGAACACATGATTTGTACGGACAACGGGCAGTGAAATGTATAGGTCATTTTTTTACTGAATAGGTGAATAAATAAAATATTCAAAGATATAATAGAAGAAAACATCACCTACCCTGAAGGAAATCTAAAGACACAGATAAAAAAGTCTGATTTCTGATTCCAAATGACTCATGGCATTGACTCAAGTAGGATGCCATCTGCAGAGAAGAACATGTAAAACTTCTGGAAAGTACAAAAACATATAATACTAGACTAATGGAAAAACTGGCAGTAGCTGGGAAAATGAGTATTCTGAGCAGAATCAAGGATGCCAATGCCAGTGTCACTAAGATCTAGCTACAATGTTTTAGAGCAGAGTCTTTTAAAAATATTTTTAGCTGTAGATGGACACAATACCTTTATTTAATTTATTTATTTTTTAATGTGGTGCTGCAGATCAACCCCAGTGCCTCGCACATGCTAAGCAAATGCTCTACCACTGAGCCACAATCCCAACCCGGATTAGCAGAGTTTTTAACCAAGTCTATGGAACAGCTGTGGCCATGTCCTTCAGAGTGCATAGTCCCATATTTTTTCTATTAAGACAAAATCTTTTAGGCATGGCACCAGGTTAAACACACACACACACACACACACACACACACACACACACACACGAGTCTCAAATGTGTCTTAAAACTAAGAAATGTGTCATTTTGGACACCTCACCTTCTTCATTTACTCAATAAAAACGTATTGAGCACCTAATATATACTGACAGCATTCTAAGCACTGGATAGATAATCCACCAGAAAAATGTTCTTAACAAATATATGCCAAACAAAATATCAATGAATTATTTATAACAAATACATTGGAAACACATTGTGTCAGAATTTAAAATATCTTTCTTTAAAATGATCAATTAAGCAAATAAAATATAATTAAGCTCAGAAATGATTTCAAAAACAATATCAATAGGCTTAATTTAAAATGTGCATAAAACTTTATACTCAACTACAGAGGTATTTTTCTAGTTTTGTTTGTATTTATTATTTCAAATATTTTTATATTTTGTTATAGATGATTCATGAATGTATTCTTATTTTCCAATTTCAGTTAAAACAGAGGAATATAGAGTAAAACTTGAAAGTCCTCCTATATTCCCCATAACTCCAAAAATAATCATAGGTAACATATTGCAGAGCATCTTCACATTTTCAATCGTAAGAATTAACACACATGCATGTACTTATTATACATAAATAAATTTTCCCATAATGGAACATTAAAAAAGCAGTGATGCCTAAATTGAGACTTGCATCCATTTAATAGTAATTCCCAGGAAAGCTAACAAACAGAATAGAAGGGAATAATTAAATAAAATGACCAATAGCAGAGATTTCCTGTTGACAAGGCCAATAAAAAAAAGGAAAAATAAATGTGATACCTATCTAGACAAAATTCAAAATGATGAGACTGGAAACATCGAGTGATAAAAGAGAAATTGTTTTATCTAATAGGGCTATGGATGTGGTTCAGTGGCCGAGTGCCCCTGAGTTTAATCCCCAGTACCCCCCAAAAAATGCACATATATGAAAAAATGTTTTAAATGTCTCATAATCAGTTGGAATCTTCTCTTCTGCAAATAGCACTAGTGTGACTTTATTTTCAGCTATCACTTCTAATTACTGGTTTGTGAGTAGAGTTTTCATAGAACATTTAGGGAATTTATTTTTTATCACTTAATGTTTCCATTCTCACTGAATTGCTTAGCACCTTGCTTTTGCTGAGGCTGCTTTGAACTCTTGATCCTCCTGTCTTAGCCTCCAGAGCCACTGGGATTACAGGTATGCACCACTGCACCCAGCTCACATACATACATTTTTAATGTCACAACTAACCTAGAGTGATTGATCATTTCTTTGGCTTTAATTTTTCCATTGGGCAACCATGAGGACAATGGAGCTAGTTTCATAAAGAATGCAAAAAGATACAAATTACTGAAAGAACATGTAAGTACCTACATAAAAAAGAAGAATGTATTTGCTTGGAAATTTTAAAAAATAAAGTTAGTGTGTGTGTGTGTGTATATATAAATACATATACACATATATATAGTGTGTGTGTGTGTGTGTGTGTGTGTGTGTGTAAAATGGAAACACAACTGTAAGATTATATAAAATCAGCATAAACTATAGAATTATCAACAGGGCTACTAGAGAGATTTGGTTAACCAATCTCTTTTAGGAATGAGTTAGGAATCAAGACTACAGCTGGAAACCATGGGACCACTGTGGTTTAGGTAAAAAAGGAACAGATAGGTCTGTAGTGTGAAGTTTCTGAATATGGAAGAGCTCATTCTACAATCATGTTGACCACAATGTAAGACACATAACTCTGCAGTAACAAGCTAGCATCATTAGACAAAAAGCTAGCTCTTTGTGAGCTTTAGTGATAAGTACTGCTTGAAATCTTATCCTCTACTTTATAAATAACTGCTCACAAGAATCACCAAAATAGAGAATGCAATCACATTTTTCAAGGAAACTCGATAAGATCCTTCTGTCTAACATTTTACTCTAGGTAGGTGAACATTTCATTGGTTCTAAGTGTCCTGTTTTTAAAGTTTCACAAAACAATATTCCATGATCCTTAATACTTTTTTTTCAGTTACTGCCATAAGAATCAACCTGCGTAATCTCAGCATTGGAAAGAACCCTTAAGTTTATCTAGTTCATCCTCAAGTGGATATATGAATTCCTCTGGCACCATCTGGCCAAGTAGTCAGCTTCCCAGCTTCTGCATGAAATTAAGGTGTCTACTCATTTAGGGGAGTGCTTTCAAAACAATCTTTTCCATTCTTGGACATTTCCAACCAATAGAAGTAAATTAATTATTTAAATACAATCAAATCAAACCTTTTATAATTTCCACTTGGTAAATTTTACATCTCTCCTGCATGAAAATCACTCAAACAACTATTCTCAGGACTCCATGTTCCTTCCATCCTACTCATTGTCCTCTGTACTCCTCTCTTAAAGAACATCCAATTTTCTTGAAGTTGTGTGAGGTGACCAGATTAGAATGATTATCTCCCTGGTTCTTCATTACATAAGACAAAATAAAGCAACAACAATAATACCTGTAACCAAAACCATGATGATATTCCAATACAAATAAGTAAGATCTGTATCCCTTGGAAAAAATATTTTCAGATTAAGAATAGTTTAGAGCCAGCCTTAGCAATTTAACCATGCATCTCAGTGAGACCCTGTCTCTAAATAAAATATAAAAAGGGTTGGGTATATGGCTCAGTTGTTAAGTGCCCCTGGGTTCAATTCCTGGTACCAAAAGTTAATTAATCAATTAATTGATTTAGAAAAAGAGTATATTACAAGCTAGGCATGGTGGCATACACCTGTAATTCCAGAGACTCAGGAGGCTAAGACAGGAGGATAGCAAGTTTGAGGCCAATCTCAGCAATTTAGTGAGGCCCTAAGCAACTCAATGAGATCTTGTCTCAAAATAAAAAATAAAAAATGGCTGGGATGTGACTCAGCGGTAAAGCACTCCTGGGTTCAATCCCCAGTACCAAACAAACAAAAAGAGTAGGATACAATGCCCATTGTTGGACTATGATTGCCAAAAGAGAAGCCAGATCTCTCTACAACAAAAGTGGTTAACAACTATATCAAGGAGAGATACTAATTTAACCAAGATAGATCTGACAAGTTTTCAAACTTTCCAAGATTTAACATTTGTTTTGAAGTCCTAGAAAACTGTCAAGCTAATCATAGGAATAAGAATATCCCCGAAATATCCTTGTCCTTCTGGAAAAGGAACTACAGATTGAGCAGTTGCCAGATGACAAACTGATTTTCCATCAGTCTCAGTATCTCCACAGCCTTACATGTAGGTTTGACCTGACAATACAATAGCTTTTATAATAATTAAATTCCCAACAGAATTAATTTGCCTTATACTTTCATTCTATATTTCAAATATTTCTGTTAGTGCCAAGAAAGGGTAATATGCCACTGGCAAGAGTCCATGAATATAACTTTATGGGAATATTCATAAAACTCAAATGACTAGAGGTGTATATAATATAATACAATATTCAAAAGTAATTATGTTAGCCCAATTCTCCAATGTAATTTGAACACTACATTGTTAGGAACAAACAAGCAGACCTTGGAACACTGACCTCAGTGAATTTCAAACCCAAAGAGTAAATTAAATATGCAAATTCAGGGGAAAGAACCAGGCAGATCACCTTATTGTGTTTATAAGATTTTAGCACATTTTCCCCATCCACAGGGATGAAAATGAACCTTAAATCTCCTCAATCAGACTTCCACTAACAAAGCTTCATTTTTGCTGATGAACTTCTTACTGGCCATTGACCATGTTAGTTCTGATAGATAATCCAGGCTTATCCGTTAGAGTTTGCCCCCAGAAGTTTTGCCTGGCAATCCTATTTCTGGGACAGCTATCTCAGCCAAGATTCTTTCCAACTTCCAAATAGCTGCTGACCACAAAGCTGTCATGCCCTTCCTACCATCATGACCTCAGATGTTCTCCCTCATCAAAAATGATGGGAGTTGGTGAGTTGGCTGCAATTCAGTAGCTCAGGAGACTGAAGCAAGAGGATCACAAGTTTGATGCTAGCCTCATCAATTTAGCAAGATCCTGTCTTGAGGATGTGGCTCAATGGTAAAGTTGAGGATGTGGCTCAATGGTAAAGCTCCCTGTGATTCAAGTCCACGTACCAAAAAAAAAAAAAAAAAAAAATGGAGTTGGTGGGATTGGAAAGGCCTATTAATTAAGTCAGCTTTCCACATGGGCTCTTATGGATTTGGATATCAAAGAGTGGCATAGAGTGAATTTGCTTTAGATACCCCATCCCTAATCTTAATAAAATTAAGAACATAAAAGGTAGTCTGCATGAGAATGAATCTTGACCATCTCTGAAAATTTCTGTTCTTAAATTGTGATGTTCATTCTTTTCCCTTCACCTTCTCCTTCCCAAGAATGTAGACAGACCAGTAATCACTGCAAATAACTTTTAGGAAACCATACAAATCAGCAGAAAACTAGAAGTTAAATGCCTATAGCAACATGTTTAAGACAATGAATCACTTGAATGAAAAATCCCAGTTCCATGTAAAATGTATTGCATTCAGTAATATCTGAGAAGTGAACTGGATATCAGACCAAATTGTTGTCAAGAGTAGTTGGCCAGTGTTTTGCAATAGGCAAACAATGAAAAATAAAAAATGTTGAGAATATTCAATTTGGTAAATGAAATCAAAAGGAAAGCCCATTTTCTTACCTTTATTTAAAACTGCAATATAGAGGTACCAAGATTATCATGTGTAGCTCTGGTCTCCACACAGCTCAGGTCTGTAAGCCTTCTGGCTGTCACTAAAACTTTCCACACATGTCCCTTCACCTGTCTTGGATGATGCTGCCTCTCTTCATCTGCAGTAAAAAATATGACACCAATTCCCAGTCCAAAATGATAATAGCACAATAGAAAAAGGCAAGGAAGTATTGTTCTCCAAAAGTACTCCAGTGTTTGAGACTCTTCCTGTCTTCTACCATTTTGTGATTCTACTATTTGTGATGTCAACCAACGCAGTTTGCAACCTATAGGGCAATGGAAGGACCCATCTGGGACTTTCTTACAGCCTGAAGTCCAGTCAGTATATAGCCTTATGACCCCTTCCTTGCTTACTAACTCCTAGAGGAATCATTGTGTCACAAGCCTGACTGATCAACAAATAAAAGTTAAAAGGTTATTTCTAGTTACTGCCTTTAAATTGTCAAAAACCTCCCTCAAAAATACAAATTCCCAAAACTATAAACAACAACAAAAAAACCTTCCTTATCATCCCAATGCCTGAACACTCTTTCCTAGAAGTAATGTAGAGATTTGATAACAGACTAATTGATAACAATAAGGTAAATGTCACAGTGTAGATATTTAAGTCAGATACAAAGAATGGTTGCAACCACAGGCTACGGCATCTCTAGTTATCCATAAAATATTTTAGCTATGATAAGCTTAATTAAACTCTTCTTGGTAAATTGCAGGTATTATACATGAGCTCCCTGAAAATGTACTTCCATGATTTAGAAAGATGTTTCATCAAATTCCAACATTTGGTATGAATCCCTTTTCCCCATGCTACAAATACAAAACAATCCACCAGCACCACATCGAAATAGATGTACTAAGATAGGAAAATTTCTCCATTTTGTTCCCAAATAGAGTATGGGAACAATATTATATAAGAAAGAGCAAGAAATAAATTAGAAGGAAAATATTTATTAAGGATCATAGCATGCTTAAGTATAAAACAGCTTCACTTCTCATGAAATAATGAGAGTTAACAAGGAAGAATTAAAACATCTAAAATCTCAAGTGTATGGATAGATAACATTTACTTGTTACCAATCCCAACATGCTTGAACTGGAGAGGGGGCAGGAAAAGAAACAGAGGATAAACCCAAGCCCTTGAAATTTAAAAATGGAAAGATGGAATCAATTTAAATTCATTAGTTGGCATTATAGTCCAAAATAATAAGTGCACTAAAAAATACCCATTTCAGTTAGATACAAAAGTAAAGCACACTATCTTCAGCATCAGACATGAATTTTTATTTGACAAATATTTTTGAACAATTTTTATGTATTTATACTCTGTTTTCTCTACAACAAAAGTAATTTTTTTCAAGTACTATAGGTCCCATCCCCCTAAATGTACCTAGCCTCTCTTTAGCACATCATCAGAACTAAAAATAACACCCTAGATGCCTACATTGTCTTTTGGGAGAAGGGCTCATCTGGGCGTGGGGAACTATTGGAGAACAGGATGACATGAAGTCAACAGAATTGATCAAATGCAAACTCCAAGACCTGGTCCATGTAAATGTATTAGTCTAGAGGAGCAATCCCAGGGAATTAGCCTAGGAAACAAAAAGAAATACTTAGTTATAAAATAGTATGTACATTTCTGAGGGGAGAAAGGGATGATTAGAGGGAAGAACAATCCTCTACTTTCTAGTTTTTCATAGGGTAAGATCTATTTAAACTAAGAAATGTTCACAGTCTTCATTAAATCATTCCTGCTAAGCCCCCAGTGACAGTCTCAGGAAGAAAAAAGTGAAACTCACAGAGCAGGTAGTGAGATGTACCCTAGGAGTGCTCAGAACACAAAATCACATATGTTCCATCACATCCTTTATTCTTACACTTAAATTTTATAATCTTAGAAGGAGTGTCTGAGATTTTCAAGAAAGTAGAAAAATGATCTGGAATTTTTGAAACACTAACTCTGTGACTATTTGAAAGAGCAGATAAAGTCAGTTTTGATTAAGTAGTTGACACCTGATGACCAATAAAAAGTCCAGTTTAGCTCATGGAGTTTTATTTTTCCAGTTGTTTACAACAAAGGAACTCTGAAAGTGAATATGAGAAAACTTTGGCCAACAAATGTGCAACACGTGCCAATTCATAGATGCATAATAAACTTGCAAGGAACCATGTTGACAGCTTCATTGCTTTTGGTAAGACCCTACAAATACTTTGGACATATTATAGTAAACATTCCAGTTTTCTTTCTTCCCTTTTTGATCCTAACATTCTTGATAGGGGCGGGGAAGGGGTAATGACACAAATTAAGAAAAGGCGTTTCCTCTCTTTTTAAATTAAATGACTCTTTAGGGAATAATTCAAAAGAATTATTTATGGGTTATACATAACTTTCATTGAATTCATGGATATTTTTGTTTTCTGTGATTTTTATTGTGTTGCAGAAAGTTCTTTTTCTTTTTCAAAAGTGTTAAAATTGTTTATCAAATGCATCTGCTGCCTCATATTCTATATCAACAATAACAGACTTTGTTTATAAACTATTACACATGTACACATTGGAAATTTTGGACATGTTGGAAAGAGCTAAAAAGAATATAATCAAAAAGCCAGAAGGGTTTTTTAAACTTTAGCTCATTATCAATAATCTTCATAACCACAAGAAAAAAAAAAAAGATTATATGAATCCAGAAAAGCCATTTGATTGAATCCAATTCATATGTGGCTCTCTCTTCCATAGCACTATTTTAACATCCCTGTCTTGATTAGCACAGGTAACATTTTTTTAGAAAAGTTTGCATAAAATTTCTGGTCCTATGAACTAGTTCCTCTACTTTCTTAGGCTTCCAAGCTTTAGAAATAAAGTTGCAGAAATCTCTTTTGCAAGTAATATAAACGCCCTTAAAAAAAAAAAAAAAAAAAAAAAAAAAAAAAAAAAAAAAAAAAAAAGATCCATGACTAATACATCCCAGGTCTGTTTAACCTACGCTGATTACACTGATGTCTCTTTTTGCCATCCTTTATAAGGAAAGCTACATCCACAGCAGCTGTCAAGTTTCCTAGGCTCTGCCCTGAGCACCCCTCATTTTGACCTGATGAACACCCACTAATCTGTGTGGTTCTAGAGCTACTGCCGACAATCCCTGTGGTCGTGCATTCCAGAATTCTCTCCACATTGTTAATTTATGTACCTACAACACCCCTGCAGGCCTTAAAAGGTTGACTTTGGCTGTGAGACAGGAAACATTGCATCCATGTGGAATTGGATGAAAAGGGAACCTTCTAACAAAGTCCTAAACATAAATCAAGAGGGGGAAAAAAAACAGAATGTTGTAGATTAGGGTCTCGGCTGAATGCACTTTACATGTTATACCAAAACACTCAAGTCTGAGGTTGAAATGTTTAGTTATCACTTCACTCAAGTTAAAGAAACTCATGCCTATTGAGTTTGATGGTTGGATTAAATGCCAGGTACAAGAAAACACAGTTTGCTCATCTACAATGTAGAGAGGTGTCGCTCTTTTTGGAATTCACTTCTTCTGTGAATAAATAAAATTTCCTTTATACCACAGATGTGCACCAAATCACTTCAAACTTCTCTGTTTCCTCAAAATGATTTTAGTTCAACTGGAGTGATGAGACAACACGGGGAAAATTGTGCTAAATCTATATTTTCTCATTTAACAAGGACCTCCGAGCTGAATTTTGATGAACACATAAATGAACAAACTCAAAATTACATCTGCAAACAAATAAAAAATAAATAAAACAAAATATTTTACAAACAGAGAGATTACTGGTGTTCGTCTTGTGGATTCTTTAGCTCCTTGTGCTTATGCTGACAGATCACCAGTCTCATGGATGAGGCCAAGGCAGTAGATGGTGATGGCTGGAAAAAGCTGGCCCAGGAAATATAAAATATTACTTTTTTGCCTCTCCTGTATCAGGAGATAAGAAAATGCTTTCCTGTAGAGTAAGGATTTCAAGGTGTGGTCCCTAGGGCAGCAGCATCAGTGTCACCTAGTGGCTTGATAGCAATGCATATTCTTATGTCCAACCCCAGACTTACTGAATCAATAAAGACTGAGCTCAGAAGTCTGTGTTTTAAAAATCCCTCTTAAAGGTTCTGAGGCATGCTCAAGTTTGAGAGCCATTGGTATAGAAAGTCAACACCTGGAGTTCCACCTTTCATCCCACCTCCATTACAAGTAGAATTTCTCTACTTAATCAAAATTCAACCCATTTGCAGAGAGTTTGAATACAGCTCTTCCAAAAGTTCCATAATATATAGTCTGGGAAAATAGTATGTAGTCTGGTAAATCAATCTATGAACATAAACGAGATCCTTGCTGTCTAGTAATCCACATTAAACACTCTTAGAGCAGACAAGAATGCAACAGGAAGTGTTTGTGATCCATCAAAAACCATTGCCATGAATAGGGCTGGGGTTGTGGCCCAGTGGTGGACTGCTTGCCTAGCATGTGTGAGGCACTGTGTTCGATTCTCAGCACTGCATATAAATAAATAAAAGGTCCATCAACAACTAAAAAATAAAATAAAGAATAGCTAAAAAAATTGCCATGAATAAAGTTCCACTACTAAGCAAAATTTTTTTTTTGCATTTCTATAGGGTATTATTGTATAAGGAAAGATCTTTCTTTGCTTCAAATGATAGACATGGTATTTCTTTCTTTAATTATTTTGTTTTATTTTTATTAGCATGTTTTGATTACACATAATACCGGGTACAGTGTGACATTTCCACACATGCATAAAGCATGCACTAATCAAATCCATTCTCCCTTTTATCCACCCTCCTACATACACATACACCCTTCTCAATCTCTAGTAATTACCATTCCACTTTAAGGTCAACTTCTTTTGGCTTCCACATATGAGAAAGCATTCAGTATTTGTCTTTCAGTGTCTGGCTTATTTCACTTAGCAAAATAGCCTCCAGTTTCATCCATTTTGATGTAAACGGACATATTTCCTTCTTCTCTATAGTTGAATAACACTCCCTGGTGTATACACACCGAACTTTCTTTATCCATTCATTTATTGATGGGCACCTAGGCTGATTCCACATGTCAGCTATTGTAAATAGTTCACAATAAACATGGGTGTACAGGTACCCCTTTGGTATGCTGATTTCATTTCCTTTGGATGAATACCCAGATGTAGGATAGATGGATCATATGGTAGACCTACTTTGGGTTTTTTGAGAAGTTTCCATATTGCTCTCCACAGTGACTGTGCTAATTTACATTCCTACTCACAGTGTGTAAGTTCCTATTTCTCCACATCATCATGAGGTTATTTATTTATTTACTAGATACTGGGGATTAAACTCAGGGGCACTAGACCACTGGGCCACATCCCCAGCCCTTTTTTTGTATTTTATTAGAGACAAGGTCTCACTGAGTTGCTAAATGCCTCGCCATTGCTGAGGCTGGCTTTGACCTCACTATCCTCCTGCCTCAGCCTCCCAAGTGCTGGGATTACAGGAGTGTGCCACTGTGCCAGCTTGGTTTTTTTTTGTTGTTGTTGTTTTCTTGGGGGTGTTTTGGTACTGGGATTGAACCCAGGGGCACTTGACCACTAGGCCACATCCCCAGCCCTTTTTTTATATTTTATTAGAGACAGGGTCTCCCTGAGTTGCTAAGTGCCTCACCATTGCTGAGGCTGGCTTTGAACTTGTGATCCTCCTGCCTCAGCCTCCCAAGTGCTGGGATTGTAGGCATGTGCCACTGTGCCCGATCCAGCGTGGTTTTTTATTTCTTATAATAGACATCCCAACTGAAGTGTAATGATATCTAGTTGTAGTATAAGTGACACCGTGTATTTATATTATTTTAATTATATCATCCTTTTATCATTCAAAATATATACTAACCATTTCTCTATCCTTAGAATTTATCATATTTTCCAGACTAGGTAGTGAATAACTATTTTTGAATAGATTGATGTAGTATAGTTTACACAGAAAAGCCATATATGATGTGAACAAAACAGCACATTGTTGCACTGTCAAGAATTCTGGTTGAATTTTGTGTGATGAATTCACATCTTTTATCTGGCAAAGTGAGGAACCAATAATGAAGTCAGAAACAATCATTGTCTTGAATACAGTTCAAAATATGTGTATTACTGAATGCTTACTCAGATGTTTCACAGTATCAAAATTGACCTTACGTTATCTTAAAGAAGATTTTCCCTAGCCTATTGTAGAGTTTCTTTCCCTGTGGTAAAAGGATGAGTTCTCCCCATGTGGCCATATAGAAAGGAGCCTCTTCTCCAGACTGTCCCAGAAATGTGTAGTGATGCAAATATTCGAAAAATACATTACTTATCAGATAAGAACAGCCAGGAAATTATTCTTAGTTTTCCTCAGCATTCAAATAAACTTGAACTTCCCAAGAAGAAATCAACTAACTGTAAGTTGGAAGGATAGATAGGAAAGCAAGGACTAGGCATTGTGTGCACATGCTTGGGAAAGAGAAGCTAGGCCAAAACAGAAACACAAAAACAATGTCCCCAGTCACTGTGATGCCTGCCCTGGGCATCTGAGTTCACAGTTTTGGAGCAGGGCTCATATCCACAAACAACTTGAAGTGTCACTTTGACCTCCCCATTTGGGGATGCAAATTCTAGTCCAGTGTTCTAGGTCAGTATAAGAGAGCTTCAGGAATTCTGGGAGGCTTTACTGGATCAAGAGAAAAAGAATCAAAGTATTTACTAGTTCTCCAAAGAGCCTCAAAATCAAGCAAAAATGAAAATAGGCAGTTCTATTGTAGGGTTCACCAGCTTCTACCATTTCTTTGCACTTGTCCCTTTGATGAACTACTCATTCTTGCATCACGACCTAGATTTTCTACTTCCAACTACTTTACTTACCTCTTGGAGAGGTGCAAAAACATCCTAAGAAATTTGACCTCACCATGCCTCAGCTTTATGATGGGTATATATCACCCTCACTCAACTATTGGGCAATAAGTTAAACTACACAGAAAACAATTTGCCCAGATTCTAGCATATAGAAGATGCCCAGTACATTCAGATGAATATTCAGTCATTTCTATGTCTTTTGCTTTAAGCCACAAAACTTAAATCTAGAAATTAATCAAAAAGGGAAAAATTCATAATAATATTTTAATATGATTTATCCTCATGCTACACAATTGGAAAAACAAACCATGACTATGTATTATATCATATGTCTTATTTTCTAACTTAAACTGTAGACTCCTATACAACTGTGAGCTAACTTTTATTTTAACATGGTTAAAAACAAGCACATAAAACAGTTGTTCTGACACAGGTAAATCCAGTTATTTTCCAGCCTAATATAAAATGCTTGTGTAATCCACAAAACTTAGTCCTGCACAAATTTATATAAAATGTTTTTAATCATAAAGATGAATGAGCTTGAGAACCAGAGTTATTAATGTATGGACCACCGAGCAGTTACTTATTTAAATTTGAGTCTATGAATATTATAGGATTTATCAGAAACATTTTCCATTTTTTCCTCTAAATTGGTAATCCATGTTATTTTAAACGTCTTTCCATATTTACAAAATTTCAGTTGCTGATGACATAGATATCTACCAGCAGAGGTGAGTTGATTTGAAGGTAAAGCTGGATCCTCTATCAGATTATAAATCCAAACATCACTAATAACACAAAACATAATGTTCAATGGGAAACAGAAATTAGTTGAGATAGATATGTCCAAGAATTAAAAGACAAATTTTACCCAGACTTTATATAGAAAGCATTTTTATAAAGAAAGCATTCCTAATTTTTTCTTTAAAATGTATATGAAGCTGGGCGCCATGGCACACACCTGTAATCCCAGAACTTGGGAGCTGAGGCAGGAGAATCGTGAGTTCAAAGCCAGCCTCAGCAATGGCGAAGCATTTAGCAACTCAGTAAGACCCTGTCTCTAATAAAATAGAAAAATAGGGGGGGGGGCTGGGAATGTGGCCCAGTGGTCAAGTGCCCCTGAGTTCAATCTGCAGTACTGAAAAAATTAAAAATTAAATAAATAAATAAAAATTATATGAAATGCATAACATCAATCTCAATAGATTAAGTGATTCAAAGTAGCTTGTGGGGGAAAGAAGATTTATTCTTCTTAGAACATTTTGTTAGTATTAATCACATATTCTTCAACTACAAATTTTTCTTTTCAAATTTTAAAAATTTACCAAAAAATCAATAGAATACACAAAAGGGGAGGAACAAAACAATTGAAAATATTAAATAACTATCATAAAATTACACTTGGAGAAATTATATTTGTATTTCACACAAAGAAATCAAAGTCATTTTCAAAGTTTATCAAAATATACAGCTGTCTAGAGTAGAAAATAAAGTCCTTGAAGAGTAATCAACCCTTAGTTTGTCCAAGTTCAAAACTCTTTCCCAATACTTCTCCCTATCTTTCAATTTAAAAATCTATAACAAAACTTACTGTTTCCAGTAAAACTTGAATGTGCAGCATTGCTGAATTTGCTCAAACACCCAATAGAAGGGAACAATGATGCATATTGTTTTTTTATTTATTAACTGTCATGTAACTGATCACAGTCATACTCAAGAATTTGTACCCATCCCTTCTCACCACACAACACATGCAAAGCAGGTGCCTTTCTATTCATTAAAATTGCATTAGGAGAATCATTTTTATCTCATGTTATTACATATCTAAGAAACCAGAAATAATAGTAGAAAGATATGCCAAAGAGGAGGACAAATAATAGTGTGCCACAGATTCAAATATTTTGCAATCAGGGTGAACTATGCAGTAGCAAATTTCCAAAAGGATTTATTTTGGTTCATAGCTCTCGCTACATAAAAGCAAGTTTTTCTTAATTTTTCTATGTACTCCAAAGAGAAATTAAATTCCGCACAAAAACCCTAATTTGTAATTCCAATTTATTGAGTGTTTGAATCCTAATTCCAACTTTTTGAGTTTCTCAGAACCCAAAGGACACTCTATGTGAAAGACAAAAGTAATCCTGAGCCCATGGAACTCTTCTATCATATTTCTCCATAACCCTTTCACCAATTTGATAGGCAAGAGCCACCTTGACAATAATCTCACCTACAATGAGTACATCATAATAGCACAAGGGTCCATATACCATGTAGTCTGTTTTGCTATGAATTCTACAAGGTCAATGTGAGTGAGGTTGACTATTTCAAAATGACAGAAAAGAAAGAAAGGAAGGAAGGAAGGAAGGAAGGAAGGAAGGAAGGAAGGAAGGAAGGAAGGAAGGAAGAGCAAGTAGGTTGTGTAATTAACTTTGCATTGTTACTACCAAAATATCTGACAAGAACACTTAGAGGAAAAAAGTTGATTTGGGACTCACAGCTTCAGAGGTCTCAGTCTATGGTCAACCAGCTCTATGGGTCTGGGCCTGAGGTAAGCTGAAACATCGTGGTGGAAGGGTGTGGCTGAGGAAAGCTGTTTGGCTCATAGCAGCTAGGAAAGAGAGCCAGGAGAGGAGAGAGTGATTTCAAGGAGCCAGGGACAAAATATAATCTCCAAGGGCACTCACCCAGTGACCTAATTCCTCCAGCCACATCCCACTTGCCTATAGTGACCACCCATAATACATTCAAATTATTAATTCATCAAATGGACCAATCCACTGGTTAGGTTACAGCTTTCATAATCTAATCATTTAAATTCTGAACTTCAATTGATACATTTTCTCAGGAGTTTCAAGGGGACACCATAACATTGGTTAAGAGAATTATTAACCAGAGAGTATAGGCATCCTCGAAACAGATAAGTAGAAGCCATCTACTGCTCGTAGCCAATGGAAGTAGACTTGTATGTGTTCTCTCAGTCTTGTCTGTAACACTAAGCATGCATTAACTCTGGCATTTGCCATGGGTTCAACATTTGGGAAAGTCAGAGGGAAAGGAAATGTCAACAAAGATTTAACCACATTCATTAATGACTGAATCCTATCAGACTAATATAAAAGCTTTATCAAAGTTATATAATGTAAGTATGGCCATCATATACCTTCCTTTATTTGAAGCATTATAGAAATTGGAGTAGTGTTGCTAACCTGCTTTGGTGAATGTATTTTTACCCATATTCTCATTAGGTAAAATTCCTCTCGGGAGACCTTTCTGTTTCTCCCTTTCTTTAATCTTGACTACCTTTGCTTTTCTTTTGTCATGAGGCAAGAAAGATTGAATATTTTGGAGTTCTTAGAAGATCAGAGAAAACAATCCTAAATTCTTTTTCTCACCTTAGATTTTGGTTATAGGTAAAAGTTGAGCATCCTTAGTCTGAAACACTTGGGAGAAGATCTCAGACTTTTTCAGATTTTGGAATATTTTCATATACATAATGAGATATATTAGAGATGAGATATAAATATAAACAAGAATTTCATTTATGTTTCATATACACTTTATGCACATGTGCTAAAGTTAATATCATGCTGTATTTTCAGTGTTCCTGCATTTTGACTGTGACCCACCCATCATATGAGATCAGGCATAGAATTTTCCACTTGTAACACATGTTGGCACTCACATAGTTTTGGTTTGGGAACACTCTGGATTTTGAATTTGTGGATTAGGGGTGCTCAACTGGTATATGATTTATTACTCAACATGGATAATGTTCAAATAGTGTTTGAAAATGTAAAACAAAATCATTCTATTATATTGTGTAAAAATTAAAACTACCTTTAAAAACTATTGCTTCTCACTACTTGTAAGCTGCCTGTCACGGCCAGCCACGGCGCCGCCACGGGAGGAAAATTCTCGGAGGCAGAGTTAAGCTTTTGCTACTTTTACTTCTACTTTCTTAGTGCTTAGAGAGGGAAAGAAAGATTTTTCTTCTTAGCTTAGAGTAGAGTAGCTTAAAGAAAGATAGAGCTTCTTTCTTCTCTCTTCTTTCTTCCTTCTTCTGTCTTCTGTCTTCTGTCTTCCTCGGGAGCCTCGGCCTTACTCTGACCAGTCCTCTGGAGCCTCGGCCTAACTCTGGCCAGTCATTACTTCTTCTATCTGGTTTCTCTTCTGTAACCGCTCTGCCTACGTTCTGGCCGCTCTGATTCTTCTGACCGACCGAGTGACTGCCCGGCTGACTGAATTCTCCGTTCTCCTAACTCGGACCGCTTTCACCCGGTTATATACCTTCAGCTTTGCAGGTGCCTACAGGTGCGTCACATACATATCAGGTGGAACCCATGGCTTCCAGCTAGCTGCAACAGCCCTTCCTAATTAGGGCTCCTTCAACTACTGATGTTTATAATTTGAGGAAAGTACATAAACTTGGTGACATCGTTATTATTGTTGTTATTAGTATCTGTAGTAATTAGCACAGAGGACAAGTCATGTCAGCCATATCCTACAATACATAAAAGAGTGAATGAATAAGTGAATAAATGAATGAGTGAACATCCTAGAGACAGAACTATCAAAACAAATAAAGCTTAGAGCCCCTGGCTCCTTCTGGTTCAAAGCAAGTGCCAAACACATGTATCCCACATATGTTTCTCTCTATACCCTTCCCACTCCCATCCTTTTCTTAATGACTTGCTTTTCCTGAGGGGGAACAGTTTTAGATAAATACCAGGTGAAATGTGGTGCCTAAATAAAGTTCTGGAAGTGATTTTTGAGGTGTTACAAGTTCCCACACATTGAGGGACCTCCCACAAGCCCTTTTCTTGGGGCAGATTCCAAATAACAAGGATTAGTAAAGTCTACTTCCTGAAATGCCATCTAGTCACCCATCTTAATCTAGTGTTAGTTTAAGGAGTTAGCTAGAGGAGCTTTTTCTTTTCTTTTCTTTTCTTTTAAGAAGAGGAAGAAAGAGGTGAATTGAAAGCAAGCATCCCTTCTGACCCTAATGGAGAAATTATAGGGCACAGAAGGTGCCACACTTTCCTGGCAGAAACACAGCACAATTGCAAACATTCACACCATGTTGAGAGTGCCTAAAGTCAAATAAAATTTAAAAGAGCAATAAAAATAGTGGAAGAGAAAGAACAAATCAGTGAGTGACTATATAAAAGATACTAGGCTTATACCAATATCCTGAAATCCATCAACTTCAGAAAATGAAATTTAGGCTTCAGAGTTTTTTGTTGTTGTTGTTTTGTTTGGTTTGGTTTGGTTTGGTTGGTTTTTGTTTTGTTTTGTTTTTTATAATCTCATTTTCATTTGACATTCATCTGTTCAAATACTGCATTTCCTAAAAAAATAAACATGGTTACATAAGTATTGGAATAACAGAGTATAAGGCATTATTTGTCCAATGGGCTAACTCTGCATGTTCTTATTGTCTAATTTGGGGAGAACTTTTCTCTTTCCTTCTATTTTAAGAGAGTAAGAAAACCAGCTGTAAGAGCCTTGTATGAGGAAGTAGCTAAGATGGCGGCTGGCTGAGAGCCAAAGAGGAGGCGTTTAATTGTTTACACTCGATCTTAATGTAATTAACTAAGAATCTTTCTGTGCCCGTGAACACTGTGCGACGCACCTGTAAGTTGAGCTTGTGACACGTGTATACTTGTTAAGGTAAAGAGTATTTAAAGAGACTGTGGGGGAAACACAGGGGAATGGAGAATACAGAAGAGAGAGCAGAGAAGAAGAAGCAAGAATAAAGGAACCAGTCATTCCCAGTCTGCCTCCGATTTCTTTCCCGCGGTATCTTTGCTGTAGGCGGCAACAAGTGGTGGCCCGTACGGGGCGTCAGCACGGCAGGTAAACTGAGGAACCTCGGTTAAGAGCAAGGGAAAATGGGATCAAAAATGACAAAGATCCGAATTTTCAAGGTTATTGAGGATTTGTCAGAGATAGCTGAGGAATACCTGCTCTCAACTGGACCTGGGACTCAGGAGAGTGTTACTGAGTCAGTTAGGACCAGTGAGAGTAGTATTAGTGAGGAGGAATTAAGTGAAAGTGATCTTGGGAACACAGTCTCCAATAAAACGAACAAAAGGAAATAAAAAAGGACCAAGATAGAGGACCGTCAAGTGGAGGAACCACTTGTGCCCTCTGCTCCCCGATGGAGGAATCAATTGTAGAGACTATTAGGGGTCTTTCTAGGCGTTTGCGTGCCCTTGAGTGTCAAGCAGAGACTCTTTCTAGGTGCTTGCGTGCCCTTGAGTGTCAAAATTCTAGGGGTCTTTCTAGGCGCTCGCGTGCCCCTGAGTGTCAAAATTCACAGGAACTATGGAATCTGCCAGTGTTTGAAGATCAAAATGAACAAAGGTACCATCAATATCTAGATTTCAAAACTATAAAAAATTTTAAAGAAGCAACAATGACATATGGGCCTCAAGCTCCTTTTACCATAAGCATGATAGAATCTCTTAATATTTTGAATTTAACTCCTACAGATTGGAAAGGCCTATGTAAGGCAGTATTGAGCGGGGGACAATACTTAGTTTGGAGATCTCAATTCCAAGAGCTCTGTGTTGAAACTGCTCATAGAAATGCGGCTGCAGGATTTCCAGATTGTAACATAGACATGTTAACTGGAGAAGGGCAATATGCTGATTTACAGGTTCAGATTCAGTACGATCCTGGAGTTTACACTCAAATATATACTGCAGCTGTTAGGGCATGGAAAACTTTACAAGGATCTGGTGATTTACAGGGTGGCTTGTCTAAAGTAATTCAGGGACCCAATGAGCCATATGCCAAATTCATTGATCGACTTTTGCAAACAGCAAGCAGAGTTTTTGGAGATGTTGATCAAGCCATGCCATTAGTTGTTCAGCTGGCATATGAAAATGCCAACAAGTATTGTCAAGACGCTATCAGACCTTGGAAATCTAAAAAGGACCTTTCTGTCTATATAAAGCTTTGCAGGGACATAAATGATGCATTTATTACAGGTAGTGTAATCGCAGCAGCCATGAGAGGTGCTTCTCCTCTTAATTTTACAAGAAGGGCTCCACCTAAAAGTTATAGTCAATCAGGTTATTTTAGAAAACAATACCCCCAAAGAAGGCAAGAGACAACAGAAATAAAACCAAGCTCGTTTTGTGCCCCAGGCCGCTGCCCCAGGTGTAAAAAAGGAAACCATTGGGCTAGTGAGTGCAGATCCCAAACTGATATTTATGGTAACATTTTGTCTGGCAATTAAAAAAATGGGGCACGGGACCCAATTCCTTGGGGCCCACAAATATACAAGGCATTGGAAAGGGAGTATCCTCAAACATCTATCCAGATGATTCCTCTACACAATCCCTTTTACCCATTGACTCCCTTGTCAGAGGGACAAAAGGAAGTGCAGGGCTGGACGCCCGAATAGTGCTAGCACCTGAGATGGGGGTTC
Source organism: Tamias sibiricus (assembly GCA_025594165.1). NCBI lineage: Eukaryota > Metazoa > Chordata > Mammalia > Rodentia > Sciuridae > Tamias > Tamias sibiricus. The sequence goes on from CM046662.1 coordinate 133,338,750, forward strand.
AACTGATTCCCACGGGAGTCAGGGGACCTCTTCCCTTAGGGACTGTAGGACTTATCCTGGGATGAAGTTCTAAAAGCTTATCCGGACTTCAAGTTACTCCAGGTGTGATAGATTCTGACTATGGAGGAGAAATCAAGATTATTCTCAGTTCACCTCGAGGCATTAGTTCTGTTAACCAAGGTGATAGAATTGCTCAGCTGCTTCTTCTTCCCAGTTTACATGACTCGTTTAAGTGTATGCCTCAAAATAGGAAGAATAAGGGATTTGGTTCCACTGGCTCGGGATCTATGCCTTGCTGGGTTCAGGATTATTCACAGAGGCCTATGTGCAAAATAAAAATTCAGGGAATAGAGATGGAAGGGTTGATTGACACTGGGGCTGACTCTTCCATTATTAACTTACAACAATGGCCCAAACACTGGCCTTTACAGAAGGCTTCAACTAGTTTGAGAGGCTTGGGATATTCTAATAGCCCAGAACAAAGTGCAACAGTTTTAAAGTGGGAGGATGATGAAGGGCATCAAGGAACATTTCAGCCTTATGTTCTGTCCAGCTTACCAGTTACCTTATGGGGAAGAGATATATTGAAACAAATGGGAGTACACCTCACAACCAAGCCCGTAGGTGTTACAAATAAAAGCTGCAGTTTTATGGAAAAACAGGGATATATTTCAGGTAAAGAACTAGAAAAAAATCTACAGGGTGATCCTAACCCTATTGAGCTTAAAGGAAATTGTCATCGAAATGGTATAGGATATTTTTTAGGGGCCACTGAGAAAACAATTTTGAAAATACCATGGCTTTCTGATAAGCCAGTTTGGGTCCCTCAGTGGCCCCTATCTAGAGAGAAATTATAAGCGGCCCATTTACTAGTTCAAGAACAAGTAGAGGCAGGGCATATAGAACCTTCTACCTCTCCCTGGAATTCCCCCATATTCGTTATTAGGAAAATGGCGATTGTTACATGATCTTAGAGAAATCAATAAAACCATGCAAATTATGGGCCCTACCCAACCTGGACTTCCTAATCATATAGCTATTCCTAAAAATTTCCATCTTATAGCTCTTGATATAAAGGATTGTGGGTTTTTTTTTTTTTTTTTTTTTTTTTTTTTTTTCCTATTCCTTTACATCCTCTGGATGCCCCCAGGTTTGCTTTTTCAGTTCCCTCTATTAATAATGATGGACCTGATCAAAGGTTTCAGTGGAAAGTTTTACCCCAGGATATGGCTAATAGTCCTACTATGTGTCAAATCTATGTAGATAAAGTTATTCAGTGTATCAGCAACAAATACCCGGAGCTTATTTGCCTCCATTATATGGATGATGTTTTGCTTGCTCATCCTAACCAAGAAGTCTTATTCACCATATTTAGCAATATATCAGAAAACTTGAAACAGTATGGACTAGACATTACTGAAGAAAAGGTTCAGATTAGATCTCCAATATTATATCTAGGATTCCAAATACTTTATATCTAGGATTATAAATACTTTTATTAGGCCTCAAAAAATCTTAATAAATAAGGAACATCTAGCTATTCTTAATGAAAATAAGCCAGTATGCTATCCTAAAGCTGCGATCCCAAGGCTTTCTGCTTCTCAGATCCGGAACCTCAATCCTGTTTTTGGAGGTTCTGGGCCAGCTCTTACTGGACGTCATAATTTGGGAAATACTTGTTATATGAATTCAATATTGCAGTGCCTATGTAATGCCCCACATTTTGCTGATTATTTCAACCGAAACTGTTATCAGGATGATATTAACAGGTCAAATTTGTTGGGGCATAAAGGTGAAGTGGCAGAAGAGTTTGGTATAATCATGAAAACCCTGTGGACAGGACAGTATAGATATATCAGTCCAAAAAACTTTAAAATCACCATTGGAAAGATCAATGACCAGTTTGCAGGGTACAGTCAACAAGATTCACAAGAATTGCTTCTGTTCCTCATGGACGGACTCCATGAACACCTAAATAAAGCTGATAATTGAAAGACATATAAAGAAGAAAATAATGATCATCTCGATGACTTTAAAGCTGCAGAACATGCTTGGCAGAAACATGAGCAGCTCAATGAGTCTATTATTGTCACACTTTTTCAGGGTCAGTTCAAATCCACAGTACAGTGCCTCACCTGTCACAAAAAATCTAGGACATTTGAGGCCTTCATGTATTTATCTCTACCACTAGCATCCACAAGTAAATGTACATTACAGGATTGCCTTAGATTATTTTCCAAAGAAGAAAAACTCACAGATAACAACAGATTTTACTGCAGTTATTGCAGAGCTCGACGGGATTCTCTAAAAACGATAGAAATCTGGAAGTTACCACCTGTTCTTTTAGTACATCTGAAACGTTTTTCCTATAATGGCAGGTGGAAGCAAAAATTACAGACATCTGTGGACTTCCCTTTAGAAAATCTTGACTTGTCACAGTATGTTATTGGTCCAAAGAACAATTTGAAGAAATATAATTTGTTTTCTGTTTCAAATCACTACGGTGGGCTGGATGGAGGCCACTACACTGCCTATTGTAAAAATGTAGCAAGACAGCAGTGGTTTAAATTTGATGATCACAAAGTTTCTGATATCTCCGTTTCTTCTGTGAAATCTTCAGCAGCTTATATTCTCTTTTATACTTCATTGCAACCACGAGCAACTGATGTAGCCACATGAGGAGATATAGGTTATGAGCTAGTTGTAAAAAATTGAGTAAACAATTCATGAAATGCTTACAAAGATAATGGATAGCTAGCTGCAGCTGGTTATTAATAAAACAGGTGCCAAGTCAAAAGGGCCAAGAGGAAGTTGTTGCGGATCCCCCTCTTACTTGTTGGAAAAGAGGTAATTTGTTATCAATCCGCACACCTGTGCGAGTTTGTCTCTTTTCCAACAAGGGAACCTCATCTTTGCCTTTTCAGATAAGAAACTTTTAAGCTGTGCGCTTTTTCCTTCAATAAATTCACAACTTAAGTCTCATTCCTCCCGGCTGGGACGAGAGGATCTCTCTTTAGTGTGCACACAGTTGTGTTTTTTTTATATATATATATATATGTCTTTATGTCTGTGCATCTGTCTAGATTTCATGTAAATGTGATGTCACAAATAACAAAAGCCAAGCACTCATGAAAATTAATTTAAAAAAGGAATGGATCCAAATACCTTTAATTTATTTAAGTCAAAATATTAAATTGGGTAAACAAATAAAAAATGAAGGTATCTTCAAACTTAATTTATAAGTATCTCTAGGACTTCTCTTCAGCAAGGAATATGACTAATACTGTTCAGCCTGATATTTTGGTATTTGACATGGGATTATTTATTTGTAACTAACTTTGTTTATTAATTTACAAAGTTAAATTGTTTCAACAGGTATATTCATAAAAGGTTGCTGTGTATGCAGAGACTCAAAAGTTCCAGCTAACAAAATATTTTTCTAAAATGCTCTTAGCCTTTCTTTAATCTATCTTAAATGTAATATTTTGTCAGCTAAATACTCTCAGCCTTTCTTTAATCCATTCTGAATGTCATATTTTGCCAGCTAATGTTTAGTGGGAGCTCAAGCAGCAATATATGTGAGCAGAGATCAACTCCAGAACTAAAACACCTGATCTAAGATCTAATAGTTCTATTTTTTACTTTGAATTGCACTCCTACAACTCGCTTCTTGACTCAGTGCTGGAATGGCACTGCCTTTCCTCTAATGATTGTTGCTTGAGTTTCTAGGTACATCCCTATGCCAGTCTTAGCAGGCCCTGAGGACTTGCTGGTGGCATTGTCTAGACATAAAAGAGACGGCTGCTGCTGCTACAGCTGCAGGGGTCGCAAGCGCTACAAGCATTCCTACTGCTCAAGCATTAAACAACTTCACCAGCAATATGGCCTCTGCTCTGCATGCTCGGGGCCTCCTAGATCAGCACCACATTTTGAAATTGTCAATCAACGTGATGATCTTCTCCAAGAGCAAGTGGACATTTTGGCAGATCTTTCTACTATAAGATGTTTAGGACATTACACAGGACAATACCTTATGGGTATCCCGTTTCTTAACCTTAATAGGGTAGCTGATTTGTCTAGAGAACTCAGTACATTACTTAATGGAACTTAGGGCAGCTGATTTGTCTAGAGAACTTAGTACGCTATTTAATGGAACTTGGCTCGTCAGCACAAAGTTTTCCGCCTTAGAACTGCAGCATCTCCTCATGATTGGTTGGCTCAATTGGACGGCTGGTAGTCAAAGATGGGAAAGTTCATGTGGCCGACATATAAACCTAAGACAGGAGTCAAGGGCACAGCCTTGATTATCCGATGACGGGTAAGAATGTTGGTTGCACGTGTAGACGCCTAAGACAGGCACAGTCGATCCTGATGTGGTGTGGGTCGTCACCCATCCATTTAAGCTATCCCTCTTTTAAAACAAAAGAAATGTAAGAGCCTTGTATGAGGAAGGGGAAATGTAAGAGCCTTATATGAGGAAGTAGCTAAGATGGTGGCTGGCTGAGAGCCAAAGAGGAGGCATTTAATTGTTTACACCCGATTTTAATGTAATTAACTAAGACTCTTTCTGTGCCCGTGAACACTGTGCGACGCACCTGTAAGTTGAGCTTGTGACATGTGTATACTTGTTAAGGTAAAGAGTATTTAAAGAGACTGTGGGGGAAACACAGGGTAATGGAGAATACATAAGAGAGGAGAGAAGAAGAAGCAAGAATAAAGGAACCAGTCATTCCCAGTCTGCCTCCGATTTCTTTCCCGCGGTATCGTTGCTGTAGGCAGCAACAACCAGCTAGGAGGATAGTGAAATACTTAAAAAATTAAAACAATGATAATAAGGTATAAAATGGGCAGTGGTTCTGATCCCCAATATTGAACATCCCAATTTTAAAGAATTCTCCATTTTGAGTCATGGAAGGAGAGAAGGAAACACCTCCATCTGTAGAGGCCAAAAATACCAAATAATATCTTCCTCTCATAGGTCCCACTCCCCCACCAAATCTGGCCTGGGTCAGCCACTTAAATATTGCTGTCTGGAATTTGAATTATGAATGAGTTACACTATGTCATCTTGGGTTAACCCACAGTAGACCCTGAGACAAAGACTCAAGGATTCACACTTATTTAAGAAATGTAAAAAAAAAAAAAAAAAAAAAAAAAAAACAATAGGAGAGAGATCACATGAAACAAGAAAAGGAAAGAGAGTCAATAATGGGTCTGTCATTAAGCTCCTTACTACAGTGAAGAGCTAATTTCCACTGGAAAATTGTGTAACACAAACATATCAAGCTAATTCCACCTAAGAAGAAAGGAAGCTTATGTATTTATATACCTTCTCCCATCAGTTATTGGTCGAGGGCTCAGAGACATTATTCTTATGGTTTGGATATGAGGTGTCTGCTGCCAAAAACTCACATGTTAATGTAATCATGTTCAGAGCTGAAATGATCAGATTATGAGAGCTATAATATGATCACTGGGTTGATTCTTTTGATGGATTGATAATTTGAATGAATGAACTCAGTGGTAATTATAGTTAGGTTGGGCATGACTGAAGGAAGCAGGTCACTGGGGGCATACCTTTAGGGTTCATATTTTGTCCCTGGGCACTTCTTTTTTCTCTCTGCTTCCTGGCTATCAGCTACCATAAATGGAGCAACTATCCTCAGCTGCAACTTCCACCATAATGTTCTGCCTCATCTCAGGCCCAGAGCAATGAAATTGGCCAACATGGACAGAACCTCTGAAACTGTTTGCCCAAAATAAACTTTTCCTCCTCTAATTCATTGTAGTCATGTATTTTGATCACAGTGATAAAAACCTAACATAATACAATTATATTTACACGTTCAGTCTTCTGCATGCAAATTAAGCAGACTTTGGGGATTCAGAGAAAGTTTTCAGGCAAAGAAAAGCAGATACTGGTAGATGGAAGTCAGCCTAAGCAAATACAGGCAGTAAACCTGGAAGTATATGGCCAGACAACCAAGATACAGAGGCAGTTTTTAAAATGCCTCACATTGGTGACCATTCATGACAATGGCATTATTAAATGTCTAAGGATAGTAGAGACCAGCAACAGTAAAGAAAACAGTCACTTTTTAAATATTGTATTTCTACAGCTGTAATATCAGCTTTGATATCTGCTGCCTTACCTCCCCATTTCCCAAGCCTGATTTTCCTACCCTCTCCTTGGTTCTGTGAGTTACCCAATATCTTTCAAATAAATTCATTTTCTACTTAGCCAGTGGTATTTTCTCCACTTGCAACACAGATCACAAATGCCTTATAATGTTTCTCAAAGTGTGATAAAGATTAAATGATGAATGCCACCCATAGCAAATCCTTAGCCAAAACAAAGCAATATCTCAAAGGTTTCAGAGCAAAGTCATGACATATTCAGAATTTAATTGTTTCAGCAAGGAGAAATGATTTGGAAAAATATCTTCTTACTAACCTTTGTACCCTAATGAGTATAAATACTTTATTATGAGGTACTAAGTGATTAAGGGATTAAAGTTGCCAAGAATAAGTTTGATATGTTCTATATAGTATAGATCAAACACCTATAGCAAAAATAAAACCTAAGTTAGTGACTCATTTCTGGAGGCATCTAAAAGTAATTTACAACCAAGAAATGTAAAATATAGGTGTATCTATATTTTAGAGGATTCTTTCTGTCTTGTTTCTTGACCATCACCTGAAGTATTGTCCTCAGCTTCATGGCCAAAGTAGGCTCAATTCCATGTCCATATGCCAGCATGTGCAAAGTGTCAAAGAGAAAAAGTCAAGCACACCAAAAAATCTATTTTTAAGAAAGTTAAATGAAACACTTTTTCTACTCATATCCCATGAGCAAGCACCTAGACACATGGCCATATTAGCTACAAGGAATCTGAAAAATATATTTTGTAGCTGAAGCAACCATATGCCCAGATAAATGTTTTTGACATAGAAATGGAAGAGAATAGATTTTGGAAGAAACTAGCAGTCTTCCACACACCATGTTTTTTGAACATCCTACCCATAAAAACAGGCATGTTCAGCAACATTCCATCATCAAATATAGGTAGGTTTTAGGGGCAGATCATTTGTGCTCCCCATGTGCCCACTCCTGAAACCCTGCCACCCATTATTCAATTCACTCTAAAGTCTTGTGAGGTAATCCCCATAACCATTTGAGTAAGTTGGTCACTCAAGCCCAACTTCACTATATCTGTGATAGTAGCAAAAAGTGCAATGCTATTGAGAAAATTGAAAATTGGCTTCAAAGAAGTCAAAATTTAAAGTGGCACAATTTAAAGAACAAGTCTATATGGATTTATGGTGGGCAACTAAGGTTTAATTGAATATCTGGAAATATAGGGAAATATAGGAAAAATATTATAAGACTATTGACATAGTTTGGGGATATAATATGTAGGTGAGTAGTGAGTTCTTGAAATAAGCACAAAAATGTTTGTTCCATGTGAATATCCACATTAAAAAAAAAACCTTGAAGAGCAAGTTCTTAATAATTGTGTGGACAAGAAGACCAGTTTGCTGATTTCAATCTGCCTCCTTCCCAAGATTGTTTAGTTTCCACTCAATAGGCTAATGAAAATGTGAGGGCAATGATGGAAACTATAAATAAACTCAATCAGGATTTTCTTCATAGTAATTCTTGCTAGTGTCAAGTACCCTATTTTCTAATTGCAATGACCAACTCTGTGCCCCATCACAGTTCCACACAGTGAGTGAAAGGTAAAGTAGCCACTGATAAATGAGTGGATCCATTCCTTCATGGAAAGGTCAACATCTTTACCTCATTACAATACACATTTATACTGGATTTACAGTTTTCACACAACTCTCCATACTTATGGCAGTCCCAGCTTCTATAGCATAACCATACACCTCTTATACTATCATGGTATCCCTACAACATTGTTTCTAATCAAAGAACTTTATATACAGTGAATGGCAAGGGTTATTGTCTATGAACTTCACTACTATTTTTTTAAATTAGCACCATCATATCAAAGTACTTCTCTTAATGGTGGAATGGCCTATTAGAGGGAGATTTACTTATAGTTCGGCTTAGAAATAGGGTTTTACAAAGCTAGAATATGGCCCAATAGGATTGGATATACATATGAAATGATGCTTTAAATGATATATCTGCAATATTTTATCTTTTACCATATTTGAGACTCAGAGTTTACTAGAAAAAATAAGTTAATATTAAAAGAATAACTTCCATAAGGGGCAGTTTAAAAGTTCCATTGAATTAGAATCTGAGAGTATCATCTCACTATTATTAGCTTTTACCACACTAATAAAGGTTGAATTCAAGTATGGGTTGTGAGGACAGTCCCTGACTCTCAAGGGGAAAATCATATAGCTGTATATCCTTTTCTCGTGGTACCACCTTTGCTAGGGCCACACTAGACTGCTTAAAAATACTGATATCAGCTGTTTACTTTTATGCCTCTGGGACTTTGTAATTGTTAACTTTTCTGCCTCAAGAGATCTCCATGAATTTTACCTTTCAAAGCCTGGCTTTAAAATGTCCATCTGTGGGGAGCCTGTTATTGCAAGACCTACCAAAAAGTGGGTCTTTCAAACTCTGATACAAGACCATTCTGTTAAAACTCTCTAATCACATCTAAAGAAGCCATAGGAAAGCTTTATTACACACCTAGTTGTAATAAAACTCAACACCACACTACAGCTGATATCCCAGGGTACATTTTCAATAGAAGACTGATCACTAAAAAGGCTCTCACATAAAAACAGAAAAGATGTACATACAAACAGATGTGCAAATCTCAGCACAAAAACACAAGAAGTATGAGAAACAAGGCAACATAGCACCTCCTAATGTTCATAACTATCTAGTAACTGATTCCAAAGTAGATGAAATGGTGAACAAATAATTTGAAAAAATGATTTTTTAAAAGCTCAATGAGCTTTTTAAATAAATAATAGATGAATGAATTAAAAAAAACAATGTAGAATATGAATAAGCAATTTAATAAAGAGATAGAAATGTTGTAAAAAGAGCCAAGCAAATTTTGGAAATGAAAAGTAAGTCACATTAAAAACTCAATAAAATGGCTGGGGATATAGCTCAGTTGGTAGAGTGCTTGCCTTGCATGCACAAGGCCCTGGGTTCAATCCCCAGCACCAAAAAAAAAAAAAAAAAAAAAAAAAAAAAAAAAACTCAATAAAATACTTGGAAATTAAATTCAGCATCATATTAAAAAGATAATATACTATGATCAAGTTTGTTTTATTCCAGGAATTCAAAGGTAGAAATCAATATATGTAATATAGTACATAAATAGAATCAAGGATAAAAATCACATAATCATCTAGTAGGTGCAAAAAAAAAGCCTTTGATAAAATTCAATATTCCTTCATGATAAAAGCTCTGAATAAATTAGATATAGTAGGATCATACCTCAACATAATAAAGGCTATATATGACAAACCCAAAGCCAACATCATACTGAATGGGAAAAACTGAAAACATTTCCTTTAAAATCAGTAACATGATAACAGTGTCTATTCTCACCTCTTCTTCAATATAATACTTGAATTTTTGCCAAAGAAATCAGGCAAGAGAAAGAAATCAAGGGATTCAATTAGGAAAGGACAAAGTCAAATTGTTCCTATTTGCCAATGATATGTGATTCAATATTTAGAAAACCTAAAGATACACCAAAAGATTTAGGACTGATTAACAATTCAGCAAAGTAGAAGGATAGAAAATTAACATACAAAAATCAGTAGCTTTTCTATACATCAATAATGAACTCACTGAAAAAGAAATCAAGAAACCATTACATTCTCAATAGCTTCAAAAAATAAATAAATAAAATGCTTAGGAATAAACCTAACCAAGGAGATAACTGAGCTCAATAATAAAAATTACTAAACACTAAAGAAAATACTAGAATATGGAAAGACCTCCCACATTCAAGGTTTGAAAGAAATTATTATATTAAAAAATCTGTACTACTAAAGCAGTCTACAGATTCAATACAGTCTCAGTAAAAATACCCAAAATATTTTTTGCAAAACTAGAATAAGCAAACATAAAGATCATATAAAGCACCAAAACCTGGAATAGCCAAAGCAATCCTAAACAAAAAACAATCCCAAAAGCATCACAATATCTGATTTTGAAATATACTATAGAGCCATTGTAACAGAAACAGCATGGTATTAGAATTAAAAAAATAGACATATAGACCAATAGAATAGAAGAGTCAGAAATAAAACAACACCTCTATAGTTACCTGATTCTCAACAGAGATACCAAAAACACACATCAAAGAAAAGATAGCCTCTTCAACAAACGGTGCCAGGAAAACTGAATATTCACACATAGAAGTTTGAAATTAAATCCTTATCTTCCACCCTATACAAAAATAAGGTCATAACAGATCAAATTCATCAAGGTAGGACATGAAATTTTGAAATTACTAGAAGAAAATGTAGGGAAACACATTAAAAAGTGGCACAAGCAACAATTTTCTGATTATGACACCAATTCAGTGAATAAAATCAAGAACTGACAAATGAGATTATATTAAATTAAAAAGAAAAGAAACAATCAACAGAGTGAAGAAGCAATCTATAGAATCAGAGAAAGTTTACCTGATAGGGGACTATCATAGATAATATATAAAAACCAACAAAGAACAAGTAATCTGGCAGAATAATGAGCAAATTATTTAAACAGACACCCCTCAAAAGAAGTTCAAATAGTCAATTAATGTAGGAAAAAAATGCTTAGTATCTTTAGCCATCAGAAAAATGCAAATCAAAACTACATTGAGATTTCATCTCGCTCAAGACAGAATGCTTATTCTCTAAATAAATAAATATAATAAATGCTAGTAAGAATGTGGAGAAAAGGAACACTTAGATGCTGTTTTGGGGAGTGTGAATTGGTACAGCAAATAGAAAAATAGTATGGGGTTTCCCTTAAAAACTACAAGCAGAATTACCATATGATCTAGTGATACTACTGTTAGGTATTTATCTGAAAGAAATTAAGTTCACATACAAAAGAGATATCTGCATACCCATGTTTGTTGCAGCACTATTAATAACTAAAACATGGAATCAGCCTAGGTACTTATCAACAGACAGTTGGGTAAAAGAAAATTGGTATGTATTTGTATACAATGGAGTATTATTCAGCTATAAAGAAGAAGGAAATCACGTCATCTGCGGGAAGATGGATGTAACTGGCGGGCATTATGTTAAGTGAAATAAGCTAGACAGAGAAAAACAAAAAAATTAGTATCACATGTTTTCTCTCATATGTAGAAACTTTTAAAAAAAAAACTGGTAGTAGAAAAGAAGAACTGGGAGGGAGGGAAATAAGGCAGGATGGTCATGAAACCCATCAATGGGTACAATTAATATGCCCTAATAATTACAATTTTTTAAATCTGTAATTTATTCCTTGATACCCTCTGTGTTAGTTTTCTATTACTGTGACAAAATACCTGAGATAATCAATTTAAAAAGAGTAAAGATGTATTCTGGTTCATGGTTTCAGTAGTCCGTGGTCATTTGGTCCTCTTGCTTTGGGCCTGATGAAGCACAGGACATCATGATTGGAATGCATGAGAGGGGAGGCCTGTTCAACTCGTGCTACAGGAAATAAAAGAAAGAGAGAGGAGAGACAGGGTCCCAATGTCCTCGACAGCATGCCTAACTTACTTCCACTTGGCCCCACCTCTCAAAGGCTCTTCCACCTTTCAGTAGCATCACAGGCTAGCTGGTGAATCAAGCTTTTAACACACCACCTTTTGAGAAACATTTCAGATTAAAACTATAGCACCCTCTGATAGAGACAGCCAGCATATCCTTTAAGTATATTCTCAGAGAGTAGCATGGACCTTTTAAAATCATATCAGAGTTATTTGTCTACGTTTATTGCCCTTATTACACTGTAAACCTCCAACCAAAGATATTATTTCTTACAAGAACTGCAAACTTCTGCAAACAAATTTAATCTGCACATTTTTTATGAAGGAAATTAATTAAGAGTGTGAGGAATTTTCAGGTCAGGAGTGATTTCAGAGCTAGGATATGTATTGGGAATCACTCACAAAGAGGTGGTTAACATTTTTGTCAGTATTTTAGCTTACATAGTTTTATAAAGTCTCTTTCATTAGGATTAAATTAGTATCTCCAGAACCAGCCTTTCATGGGAAACAAAGTAAGTATTCAAGAATTGTTTGTTTAATAAATTACATAATGGTTTATATTAATTAGTTATGTTAATTGTACAATGGTTTGTGTTAATTCATAAATGGAAAAATGTACAAAACCAAGGATATTACCATAGTATAGTCTCTACATGTTTGACACATAATTTGATAGTGTATATACAAGTGTACTCTTTATAAATTCCTGGATAATAAAATTCTGCTTAAAATCACTCTTAAACTCTTTAACCACTGAATTGCTGCAGCAGCAAAGTACAATCAATATTCACTCCAAAAATAATAATAATCACCAAAAGTGATTATGTCTACAATAGAATCCATAAGCATCATTAAGAGACTAAAACAACCAGTAACTGCATTTTATTAACATTTTATACAGACTACAAAAAATATAGTCATATTTCAACCTAATTATATACATTTGGTTCATCACACATAGATAGAAATGTGAATGACTTTATTTCTCTAGGTGAGGTTTTTCAATGTATGTCTCTTTTGTACGTTTTCATCTTTATTATTTTCCACTTTTTTATAATAGGGAAAGCTACTTTCCTCCTTCCAAGAAATTATTTCCAATATGGAAGTCTTTAGTGAACTTGAATATGGCACCAGAAATGGGAAAAATAAGATTAATAAACTGAAGCTCAGAAACAACTGTATTTTGTTTCTCATAAAATGAACATATATTAATGTATGTATGTATAATTCTCATGGTCATGTAATATTTGGAGTTCATATGGCCATTCACTGCCCAGCTTTTTAGCATAGAAATTTTTTAAAATTCTGGAAATAAAGGAGTTAATGAAGTGATATTGTTATTAAAAGATTTATGCTAACCAGGAGTTTAAGTTGCTCAAAAAGTCAACCATTTAACATACAGCCTTTCTGTTGTAAATTCTGTACCACCAGAAGACAGATTAAACAATTTTGTATAAAACTACGGTTTTGAAAAAAAAAATTAGGGATAATGAAAAAAAACATTGAGTCTAACTTTTCTTGAGTAAATTGCCAAACATGTGACCCTCAGAATACCACACTGTCCTCATACCAACAATTCATTTAAGCTGTCTCATGCTTAGACAAAAGTAGTATTTGGGCTTTCAAAATACATACAGAACATCATTCCAGAAATAGATTTATGACTACTCTGGCCATATATTTGATTATATATGTCACATGCAAAAATCTCATTCAAGGGACTCTGGGGTTATCAAGGCTTAAAGCATCATATTTAGAGGAGACTTTCAGTTTCTCTGAGTTATGAAGTTAACCTGTTAACCCTGTTGCCTTCACACTATATCACTGGCAGTCCTGCCTGTTTGGGAAAATTGTGGTTTTCAGGCTTACAGTTTTGAGCTTGTCTTATACACACTAACCACTAAATATGGGGGTGGAGGGAGATTTTTCACAAAATGAGCATTATAGAAAATAACCTCAGGGTTAAATACTAGAATCACTCACAGGTGGGATTTCCTGGAGTTTTGTAACTTTCCATGAAGGAATTATATAGGCCCAAATGAAACCACTGCTGAAACAGGTTTATTCATTTATTTTTTGCTTGGGGGGGTGGAGGGCACAGTTTTAACCAAGCGATGAAGTAACTATATCTGCTCATAGTTACAGAACTGTTGTGCTTTTTTGTTTAGTGGGTCAACACACTGTCGTCGTCTTAATTTGTGTCTGGGCCTATCACGCAAGGGCAGTTGCCGCACAGAAGGTTTTAATCAAGGCAGCCAAACCAACAGAATAGGACGTCCTGCTCAGAATTACTCTCTCAACCTCGTTTTGAACTGTCGCTTTTTCAGAGGTTTGGCAAATTTCAAGATAAGCTCCTAACCAACATGTTCACATTTAATGAGAGGGGGTTTTTACATAAGACAAAATAATTTTCTGTTACCTAGTCCCCTAAAATGTCAGATATCCATAATTAAATGGATAATGGTGCTATAAATTTCAACTACTCTGCTTTGAAAACTTAAAGCAGAGTCTAAAACTGCACAGCTCTCTTAAAAAAAAAAAACAAAAAACAAAAACGCCCCTACTCATGAACTTATAGATATCAGTCTTAAAAGAAAAAAAAGTCTTTTTGAACTTCCCATGCACATAATGCATTGTTTAACATTAAACTTTATGCATTGTTTAAACTTTTAAGTATCTGTAGCCATCTTTCTGCTTTCTCTATGTTTCTTGGGTGTTGCAGACAAAACAACTTGTAGGTTACTACTAGAGCCCAGCTACTGTAAAAGGAAACAGAAAAATAACTCATTGTCATCACGAATTACTAGATTACCATCTGGCTTTCCCATGAATCACAGAGTTAAAGGTACAGCCACAGCCCAGACATGGTGAGCATGTTCCGTACAGCCAGTGCATATCTAACAGCACTTCAGTTGGACAGCATCCTCTCTTTATTCATGTTTATAGCATCATCTTATTTGCCAATAGTCTGTTAATGTCAGGCCATTCTCCTCCCCCCCCCAAACCAAACATAAAATCTCATTTCTCTCAAAGATACATATGAAGTTGTGTTAATTTTAAAAGCCCGATGTGCAGACACATTCTAAGCCTTACACACTGAGATCATGTGTGTACATGTGTTCAGCAAATAACATGTATGGCAATTAAGGATTAGGTCTCCTCGCACTGCCTCATGGCACACACACTTTCCAGTGAGGCAGCCACTGAGGTGGACAAACTCCTAATGCAGACACAGGCTCCTCAGGCCACTGCTACTACTTCAATAAGTGGCTATAATGATAGAGAACCTGATGGCAGACCCCTCAAAAGTCACTCCTCTTCCTCAATCTGGAAGCATGGACAAAAAGATCAAAGGATAGATAGGTAACAGTTGAACACATTTTTGAGTAGCCTTCTGCAAAGAATGTTCCAATTAGAAAAGCACAAAGCATTTGGATTGCTGCACACACCCAAGTAGATCCACTGCAACCTGCAAGTGTGTGTGTGTGTGTGTGTGTGTGTGTGTGTGTGTGTGTGTGTGTTTCTCTGTATACATGCATGTATGTGTATGCACTCTTGGAAGCATTTCCTCCCTCCTCTGTCCCTCTCTTCCCACTCCCCCACCCCCCCTACCCCCATCATCTCTCTCTCTGTCTCTCTCTCTCTCCCTTCACAAGGAAATCTGTATACATATAGTTTCCATAATGAATGTTTGGCTTCACCAAATAGGTAGTTTATTTCTCTTTTTAAAAGATTAAAATTAGTCACAAGACTTTTTAGAGTAAGATAAGTTTAACCATGTCATAGAATATTCCATTATTGAAACAATTCTATGGTAGTTCACATTTTATAACCATCTCCATATTTAAACCTCAACCTCACTCTTGAATTGGAAAAACTAATTCACTTAGTTACTGAGCAATTTTTTTTTTTTCATTATGCATTTAGGACTTTGTTGGGTCCTGAAAAAGAGCAGAAAAGAAAACAGGTATCATTTCTACCTTGGTATACTTAGCTTTTTGAAGAAGCAATAGCTCTTACAAAAACAAAAAACTTACAAAGTTCCCTCTACTTACTAAATGGTATCCTGGTATCTGAAAATGTTTATGAAAACTGCTCAGCAAAAGATCTAGATTGTTATTCACAATGTACAAGAATTCTTTCTGTTATAGTTTAAATTATCAAAATTCATATGTTTAAGTTGTAATCCTTATGTCTCAGAATATAAGCTTATTTGGAGATAGGGTCTTCAGACAGGTAGTCAAGTTAAAATGAGGTCATTAAAGTGAATCCTTGTCTGACATGACTGGTGTCATATTGGGTGAGTTTCTAAAAGTCAAGGAATGGCAAAATTGCCAATAAACCACCAGAAACTCACAAAGAGATATGAAATAAGTTTTCTTTGACTGCCCTCAGAAGGAATCAACATGGCCAATTTGATCTTAGGTTCTTAGCCTCCAGAACTAATGAATTTCTGTTTTTAGGCAACCCAGTTTGTGGTACTTTGTTATGACAGCTCTAGAAAATTAATACTTTTAAAACCAAATATTTATATTCATTATTTAAAAAGCAATAAAGTGGGCAAAGATGAAAGAGCTGTGATGATGACAGAATACTAAATGATGGGAATTTTTAATTAACAAATTGAAAAATATTTAACAACATAAACAAAGACACCTGTCAGTTTAGCCTCAATCCAAATATGCTAAAATAAATATATAAAATACTCATGCCCTCAAATTAAAAAGCTTTATTTTTATTTTCAATGTAAAATAAACTCATAAGAACACACTAGTGGGACATTTGGAACTCTAGTTCACCAACACTATTATAAGACACAAGAAAATAAATACAGTAGAAAAATTGTCTTGATCTTAGTGAAGACATGATCCTTAAACATACAAGTACAAGTATGTGTGCCCAAATCAAATGAAAAAAAATCAAGTGAAAAAAGACTCTGTTTTTACTTAGTATAAATATTTAGTGTTTTGGTCATACTGTATTTCAGAGAGTAAATGAATTCTGATTTTTCAACGCAAAAACCTTATCACTTTCAACTTTATTGTTATATCATCCAAAATAAACTTTTATTATTTTCAAAATAATGGAAAAATCCATAATCTAAATACAAGATCAAATTTGGTTTGAATTGATCATATCCTATAAAGATATAGGGGAAAAATACATGGAGACAAATGGTAAATGTCAAGTTGATAATTGTTCTGAATCAACAAAATTTCAAATTTTAATATCCTTGACTCATTACTCTTGAATGGCTCTGGAGACTTGTCATTCTTTTCATTTAGAAATTTTCCTATACTTTCTCATATTTATATGTATTTATAATAATTTAATGGGCTAGGAAGATTTTATGGACATAGTCCTTGTGGCTTAATCTTTAAAGGAATCTCCTATAAGCTACTTGTAACTGACAGTTTGTCTGCTGTGGGTTTTGTTTCTCCTGTGACACAGCAAGTGATCATAATCTTCCCTCACCTATCCTATTATTCACACAAAAAAGCAAACTCATTATTTTTATTTTCCTCATTACTTAGTTACATCTTTACAGATTCTCTAAATGTTAGCAATTACACAGCATCAGGTAGTTAAGGTATTCCCTATGAGGGTGTAACCTTAAGTCTCTATCTAAAATTCACTTTCTGTTCACATCAGAGTAGGGGTCACAATGGCATATGACAAAAGAGGTGAGAGTCTCAGATGAGGCAGTTAATGGACAAGATTCAGATGGTGTTTGATGCAAAAAGGTACAGTAGCTAGGAAATCAAGTAGGAACCAGGAGGCTAGTGAATTAACCACAGCGAGAAAAAGCCAGTAGATTAGCAAGGAGTAGTAGTGAGAAATAGAAGAAATTAAAACTGGCCACAGTTTAAAGCATTGCAGAACACAAGTAAGTCATAGTCCATGGTTATAGAGTCTCTTCCTTTGGTGGTCTGTTTTATACTTACATTCAAATAGTGAAGCCTCAGGAACTAAACCTATAGATGTGGAGAAAATAGTTGTAGCTGGTTAAAGAACATAAAAGGGAGAAATTGTTTCATTAGGTTCTGATCATTGGATTCATAGAATAGAGGTGTTTTTAGAGTAATCAATGGCACAAAGAGAAAAAGAAATAGCATGGACATGCTCCATTTTCATCCATCATGATGTAACTATTATTGGACTTAACTTCTCACTATAAACAAGTATGAAATCTAGACAAAACATATACAACAACTGTTTGCAGGCATTGGACAGAAGCCAATGCAGGGCTGTGTTCCTTGAGAGAAAAGAGGCAAACAAGATAAACATCACATAAACCTAAGATTTCTCCCTGGGAGCATTTTCCAGGCCACAGGGAAATAGAGCCTAAGTAATGATGAAGTCTTGTTGGACAGCAGAAACAAGAGAGCAGAATACAGGGCAGCCAGGAAAGCTGGGAATGGAGTATCAATTCTTCTCTTATGATGGGGCCAAATTAAAGAATTAAAAGCTATTCTAGACATGCCCTGAAATATTAAAAACTAACCTTGAAAGGATCAAAGCTATGCTAAGTAATGCAATGACATCCCACAACAAAGCCCAAAAGTATTTTACAAAATACAAAGAAATCCAGCACCCAACATAAAATTCATAAGATATGTACCGTTTGTGGGTTCTCATGCTCTACATGAAATGTTTTATTATTTGACTGCACTAAGTTAAAGATGCATACTGTAAATCCTTAAATAAGCCCTCAAAACAAATTATCTACTGACAAAGCTAAATCATTAAAAATAACTGCCCCCAAAACAAACAGGAAAATAAATAAGAAAGAAAGTATATATGTGCACCACAGCAGATAGAAAGCAAATAGCAAGACATTACATTTAAACATAACCATATCTGTGGTAGCAAGAATTCAAAAAATGTTCGTCAAAGAATCCACCCCCTAATAAATTGGAAACTATAAAGATACTCAGATCAGAGATATGGTTTTGGAGACCATATGGTCTCTGTTATGACCACTCACTCTGCCACTGTAGCCAGAACTCTAGCATTCTAGACAATGTGTAAATGAATGGGCATGGCTACATTCCAATAAAACTGCTTACCAACATGGACAGTAGGCTGAATTTGATCTGCCAGAGCAATTTGCCAAACCCTGACATAGAACCTCCTGAGGAACCTACAAAGATATTACAAATAACAAGTGAATTTAGCAAGGTTGTAGAATAAAAGGTGTATATGCTAATATTGATTATATTTCCATGTACTATTAAGAAACAATTTGCTATGGTTTAGATATGTGGTGTCCTCTAAAAGCTCATGTGTGAGAATGCAACAAAGTTTAGAGATGAAATGGTTGGATTATAAGAGGTTTAACCTAATTGGTGCATAATACCCTGATAGGGATTAATTTAGTAGTAACTGTAGGCAGGAGAGGTGTAGCTAAAGGAAGTGGTTTCCTTGGGACATGCCTTGGGGGTATATTTTTTGTGAGCTGAGCATAGCTATGTCTTCTTCCTGGTGTGATGTCTTGAGTCTCTTTCCTCCACCGCATTCTTCCACCATGATGTTCTTCTTCACTTTGGGCCACAGCAATGGAGTCAGCCATCTATGGACTAAGACTTCTGAAACTGTGAGCACCCAAATAAACTTTTCCTCCTCTAGTTGTTCTTTTCAGGTCTTTTGTTCACAGCAGCAAAAAGCTGACTAAAACAGAATTGAAATTTAAGAAACAATATAAATTGCTATAACTTCAAAATTATGATATACTTAGGGAGTATTTTTAAGAAAGTGTGTACAAAACTTGTACACTAAAAACCATAAAAAGTTTCTGAAATAAAGAAAATTCACACAAACAGAAAGATATATCATGCCCTATGTTTAGAAAAATACGTTTTGCCTAGATTTTATTTCTCCCCTATTGGATCTATAATTTATCAGCAATCTCAAAACAAAGTATCAATCCACAGCAGAATAGGAGAAGATATTTTCAAAATGTCTATCTGACAATAGTACTATATTAACAAGAACTCTTTAAACTGAAGAAGACACAGAAGTGAATAAAAAATGAAATGTTTAAACAAAATTTACCAAGATAACTAATGACAAGCCCATGAAAAGATACCTAACATCATCAGTCTTCATCAAAATGAAAAGCAAAGCCACGTGAGATAATACATACCCATCTGAATAGCTAAAATAAATGACTGACAATGTCAAGTGTTACCAAGGATGAAAATGGCAACTGAAAGTAACTCCAACATACTGGGGACAGTGTAAAATAATGTAGACACTTTGGAAAACAGTTTGGCTGTTAATTACAAAGTTCAATATATATTTGCTGTTTGGCTGGACAATTTTAACTTAGATATTTATGTGAAAGAAATAAAAACCTATGTCCACACAACAATTTATATAGGAATGTTCAGACCAGCCTTATTTGTTATAGCCAAATACTGTATTGGGAAAAAAAATCAATACAATTTTCCTTCAACTGGTGAAAGAACAACAAAACTGGTGTATTTGCTAGTGGAGCATGCATAAAATGAACATCTCAAAAGCATTATACCATATGAAAGTAGCTAAATATTAAAGCTAATATAATTTGAATTATGTATGAAATTCTAGAAAAGGAAAAAATAACAATGATAGACAAGTGGTTTCAGGTTCCAGGGATAGGGAGTGGAAATTGACTACAAAGGGGCAGAGGGAACTTTGGGGAATGGTGGAAATGTTCTGTATCATCATTGTGGTACTAGTGGATAGATGGCTATTATAGTTTGAGGCTGGAATGTCCCCCAAAGGATCCAGTATTTAAGACTTATTATTCCCCAATGCAGCTGTGTTCAAAGGTGGGGCTTTTGGGAAGTGATTGGACCACGCTCCTATCTCTTTGACAGATTAATCCATTGATGGGATCATAATTTGATGGCATTATTGGGAGGTGATGGAAACTATAGGTGGTAGGTAGGACCTACTTGGAGGGAATGGATCCTTGGGAATGTGCCCTTGGAGACTATGTCATCTCCCCGTCCTCTCTCTTTCTCTCTGCTTTCTCACTACCATGAAGTGAGGTGCTTTACTCTGCCACACTTTCCCTGCCATGATGTGCTGCCTCACGTTAGACCCAAAGCAATGAAGCCAGCTGAACTTGAACTGAAACCTCTAAAACCATGAGCCAAAATAAATATTTGCTTCTTTAGGTTGTTTTTCTGAGGTATATTTTCACAGTAACAAAGAGCCAACATGGTGAGACTGCACACATTTATCAAAAGTTATCCAATTATACACTTAAAAGTGATGGTTTTATTGTATGTATATGATACCTAATGAAGTTGACCACACAAAAAAATTCATAATGACTTGATCTGAATGATTATTATAGCAATGAGGTCATTCTGTGAAAATTTATCAAGCTCCACATTTACAACATATTCCCTGATCTTTGTGTGTGTGTATATATATATATATATATATATATACATATACATACATACATATATAATAGTTATTATTATTTAAGAGTTTTTAAATGCTTTAACAAATATGTATGACAAAACTCAATGAAGTATATACACTTGAATGGAGGAGTTTTATTGGATATAAATTAGACTTTAATAAAATTATAACAATAGTGAGGAAATAATTAAATTCAGTATAAGTATACAGGTTCAGTAGTAGCAAAGACATAGGTTGCCAGCAAATGATCATTCAGACAGTATTAATAGTGAATCTTCTCTAGGATCCATTTTTATTTTGCTTTGCAAATCACTGCTTGTTGAAACTCTATCCACAAAAACAAATGGTAAGTATCAAAATGGCACCCATAAAGGTCTATATACTAAATCAGTCCCCAGAACCTGTGAACATATTTACCTACATGGCAAAAAATGATGTTGTATATACGATTAAATTAAGAACCTTGGACTTGGGAGATTTAGATCATCCAGCTGTCCCCAACTTAATCATGAAGGCCCTAAAAGGCAGAGAAATTTTCTCAGCTGTGGTCAAAATGGGAATGAGTACAAAAGGTTGATCAAAGAGACTACACATTGCTAACTTCAAAGATGAAGGAAAGGAGCCATGAATGAAGCAATTTGAGTAACCCCTAGAAGCTAGAAAATGCAAGAAAATGGTTCCTCTTCTAGAATCTTCAGAAAGAAATGAAGTTGTGCTGACACTGATTCTAGCCCAACGACACCCGTGTTGGACTCCTGAAATAATAAATGTGTGTTGTTTAAACTACTGACTTCATGATCATCTACTAAAAAGTAATTTTTAATTACTCAATGTAATTTTAAACACAAGATGGAAGTTATTATCAATTCAGTAGTGAGGGCTGGCTAGAGAAATACATATTAAACTCCTTTTTTTAAAAAAGTTTTTAATTTAGTATTTGTGTAAAAAATCCACAAATAAAGATCTACAAATTCTAACCCTAACTCTTAACTAAATATAAACACAATAATAGTAAAGATGAAAAACAATGAAACATCTATGCAGAAAACCCCATCCATTTTGAGTAATCAGTACAGCTTACCTGTAGTAGAATAAAGTTTATGTAGATTTCAATATTTCCCCAATAATCATCTATAAATATTTTACTGAAGAGAAGAAAAGAGCATAAAAATGATTAGACACTGTGCCATTCATGAGTCCTATATCATCTGAGATGCCTACTAACAGACATATTTGGTAATATTTTCCATATCTTAATACTTCTTTGCAAACCTAAGTTTAGATAGCTCTTTGTAGACTAATTTGGTTTAAGAAGCTAATAAAAAATCTATTTTTTACAGACCTTTCTTATTTAGAACTGGTCTTGTCTACCTTATACACATCTGGCAAAAGCAAAATTCAACAGGGAAGGGAGACAAAAAATGGGAAAGTTCTGAGGAGTGATGCTCAACTTGAAAAAAAAAATCACTTCAGAGGAAAAAAGAAATGAGAGTAAAAGGGAATGACCACTTAACTTCCTTTCTTGTCTCTTTTAATCCATAATTTTTTATTGGTTCATTATAGTTACTCATAATGGTAGGATTTGTTGTTACATATTAGTACATGCACACTCTATCTTGTATTTTCTTAAAGTGGTTAATTTCTAATATAAAGTCATTCTCTCTTCTCTAGTACCTACATTATCTTTGGGTAATAAACAGGTGAAGTGTTGATTGATATGTTCCCCATGGTCAATAATGCAGGCATAGCAGTAGATATGACACACCATTAGAAAACAAGTTACTACTTTCTTCAGCTAGACAATGAGTGGCATATGTCCATGCCCCCACTTTGGAACCCCGGAAGGTGAATCTAACTGTGATGTCATGAATCTTGATGGTCTACTTAGAAGGTGAGGAAAGAGGTACCCAAATCAAGAAGCCAGCCTGAGACTGTAAGCTGGGGGTCAAGGAGAATTGTAACTGATTCACAAAGGTTTCAATTTCCCACATTTTTGAGCTCCTTGTTAGTGGAGCTGGATAAATAATTGTCCACTGACATTGTAATAACCAACCTGATAGAAAAGCCAAAAAGCAATCACAATCTACAAAGGAAAGAAAAATGGTACTGACAGGCAAAATCCCATAACAAGAAAGTGTCCCTCTCCAGCCACCCTATAAACATCAAACAGGTAAGACAAGGAAGAAGTCGGGCAGGGAATGGAACTAGAAGTACATTTTGTGAAAGACGCACATTTGCTCCAAGCCACTTAGTCCAGCTTGTGCTGAGAAGAAAGGGAAGAGTGGGAGAAAAAAAAGGAAACTTTAAATCAAATGAGATAGTGATTAAAAACAAACAAAAAAGCCCTAAGTTTACAGGCCCTAAAGTAAGTGAAATTTTACGGAATCAAAACTGTGACATCATTAGAGGATCCCACTATCTAACACAAAAATTCAGGGACTGTTTGAATATCTAATGTGAAAGTATCTAATTTGAATATCTAATATCTAATGTGAAATATCTAATGTGAAATATCTAATGTATATACATATATATATATATATATTCCACATTTATATCCCAGTGGGTTGAAATTGCTCAAAATATTTACAGTAGCATTTATTTTCTATATATTATTATCAGGAGGTTAAAAAAAATACTGTCAATCCCTAAAAGAACTTTCCTAGATTTTACCGTTAAATGCCCTCAAAGAGTTTCAGGAAAGTGAATACCTTGCCTATTTTTTTAAATGCCATTGAAAGAGAGGTTCTACTAGAGATGTTCTAATGTTTAATAATTCTTTTACAGAATATTTTCCTCATGGAGTTGAAAATATTTTAAAACATGAGATGCCTATACTAATGCCAAGACATAAAACTGTTAGGTTCTCCATTCTAAAAGTACAGGTTTTATTCTAGCAAACAACATGATTGTGATACAAGTACAATGTGAAAATCAAAGATGTTTTATGTAGTCTTTCCTTTTCAATAAGTCCATTTAGCCGTAAGCATGCACTTTGTCCCTGCATCTCCAAAGCCCAGCTCTCTTGTTCCCTTTTCTGCTATTGTAACAATATAACAGAATAGGTAATTTATGAAGAAAGAGTTTATTTTGGTTCATGGTTCTAGAGGCTGGAATGTCTAAAAGCATGATGCCTATATTTGTTTTGATTCTGGTGAGGGCCTAATGCCATGTCATAATGTGATAAAAGGGTAGAAGGGGAACATGAAAGAGAGGGACAAAGAGAGTTGATAACAACCCACTCCCACAATAACTAACCACTACATTAAAAACCAACCCTCCCCTGAGAGAGGCATTTATCCAACCATGAGGGTGGAGCCCTCATGACCTAAACTCCTCCCATTAGGCTCCACCTCCCAGTCAGTACTGGTGCATTGGCAACTAAGGTTCTAACACATGAACTTTTGGGGAACAGATTCAAACATAGCAACAAATAAACTTGTTTAGAAAACTCCAAATAATTTCTAAATTTGATGCACATATAAAGCAAGCAACTTACTAGCTCAGTAGAAATACCCATTAAATTGATTTTTTCAAAAAAAAGTGACAGGATGTTGCAGCATCATATATAAAATCATTAGGGATATCAAGTTAGATGTGAATTGGGAGACGGGAAGGCTACTAGGGTTAAGTGAACTATATATAGCAAAAGAATTTGTCTTGTCTTTTAACATTCATGGAATAAACACATCTTTCAAGAAGTTAATAGTCAACACTCTCAGGAATTGCAATATATATTTTGGGAGCAGGACAAAGTAAAAAACATATGGGAAATTTGGAAGATAGTACCAAAGAAAAACTACCACAGTTGATTAAGTTTATAGTCTGGAAAATGATCTGCTAGCACAACTGTCATTGCTTACGTAGAAATGGTCTTTGTCAATAGTTGGTCAACATAAAGATGTGCTGTCATCATTGCATAAAAATAAATGTGTAGATCAGAAACAACACTCAGAATTCCATTGGAGGAAGGAAGAGGGAAGCCCTTGCTCCAAAAGAATAAAGTGTCGCAATTTTCAATATCATCCTAAGCCAAATATTCACAAAGACATTTCTTGCCAAAAGACAAAAGAAAAAGAAAAAAATACTTTCCTAATTTGTTTCTTTTGTTGTGCATTGCTTTGAATTTTGAAAGTTCTTTTTTGTTTTGTTTTAAAGGGCAAACTCATAAATATTTACAGAGAGATCTTACTAAGCAGAAAAAGAGATTAGAAAATGTTTTTGAATGAATGCAATATGTTTCATGTAAATTGAATTATACAATCAATTTTATATTGAGGAGAAAAATTATAAATCACAAAATACAGTCTATTTTATGAGACAACATTTTAAATGATATAGGAATTAAAAACAAATCTAAAATGTTTTCCTTTTGTTATAGTTCAGGTTAAATGTAATAAGCTTATTGGCACCTAAGACTGCAAGCAAAAAATTTTGTGGCAGTATTAAATGTAATCAAATGAAAACATTAATAGTTAATAAGTCTTCATTTCAAATTTTTAACTTAAACATATGCCACACACACTGGTAACTAAAATTCTGGTTACTACATGATTTTCTATTTTCTTATGCATCTCAGATTATAGGGAAGTCTATCAATTAGTATTCACAAACGCACAAGGTTGAATCATATTTTTATTAGACAGTGGTACCTTTTTGTAAAAAACACATTGTTTGATTAGAAAACAATATGTTTTATACAAAATACATTCACTGTAGTCATTAAAAACCTCCTTATGTCTCTGTGGTTATGGTTGACTAGCATGTGTGAGGTACTGGGTTCAATCCTCAGCACCACATAAAAATGAATAAATAAAAAAGGTATAAAAAATGTTGTATCTATTTAAAAACAAAAACCTCCTTGTAGCAGCATCATCAGAGAGACTTTTAAATTTGTTTCTGATAGTTTTTTTCATTATGAAATACTAAATAGGAAAAACTGACTTTTAAAAAAAAATGTTTATTTGAAGATGGTTTACAATTTAAAAGCTTCATAACTAAATTTTAATACTATTTAAACAAATATAAATTAAATTCTGTATGTTCCATTTTCTTGAGCATTATATTCATTTCTCTTATAAACTTCTCATTAGATACAACTACTATACAGGAAATCAACGAGGCCCTTAGGCATCAAGAGTAAAAGTTATGAATTGTGTGATGTGTCAAATTCAGCTATAGAGTGGACATAAAGAAATATTCTTCCATTCACATAAAATTTTAGATATAACATCTTCAAAGAAGATGTATAAAATGATAATTACAAAATTCAAAGAAGATGTTATATATGTATAACATGTTGAATATATAACTGATATATATATGTATCATTAATACAATCTCTTTAATACAACCAAGTAGTAGATAGATAAAACTCATGTTTTAGATCACTCTCTTTAACTATGAGAAAGGTAAATCATGTTTTATGCATCAAAAGGTCATAAGGGATAGAATGGGCAACTAAAATACATTTTTAAAAGCATCACATTATGTTTATATTTAGTTAAGATAAGAGTTAGGGTTAGAATTTATACATCTTTATTTATGATTTTTTTACACAAATTCTAAATAAAAGCTTTTTAAAAGAGGAGTTGAATATGCATTTCTCTAGCTAGCCCTCACTACTGAATTAATAATAACTTCCATCTTGTTTTTTAAAATTATATCAAGTAATTAAAAACCACATCTGCACTAGAAGTTGTTGAACAAGAGTTATAAAAACAAATGAAAAAAATAATGAAAGTTCTAATAGGCATTTTGATTATTTGAAAACATAAAAATTTGAGAACTGGAATTATTTATCCTAATTCTCTTACAAATTATTTGGTACTGTACCTTGATCTCTCTATTTTCCTTAGCTGTGAGTCAAGGATATTTATGTATCTACTGGGGGTGGGAGAAGAAAGAAAGATGTAGATCAGCCTTTTTAGTAGGGTTGCATGAAAAATAATGAATTTTGTTCCTAATTATTTTAAAACCAGTTTAAAAGTAGGACAATAATTGTTTTGACATGAATGATGTTAATTGAAAACAAACAGAAGGATATAGTAGTTGCAATGACCTCATATAATGTTATACTCTCTAGTAAGAAGTTCCAAATGCAGTTCAAAGGCAGAAGTTGACACCATACAGACACAAACTTACATGCATCTGTCTAATTTTTTTAATATCTTCAATTCCCATTTCAAATTTCCTGCCTGTATTTACAGTTCTCATCTTGGTATCAAACTCTTCCCCTGGTTATGAAGTCATTGTTTTTATTGTCTTGGAAAATATCCATGTGCAAGAAGAAAAACAAAATGTTACAATACGTATTTATTTCCATTCTTCTTTCTAACCACTGCCCATGATCAGAATTGTTCTTAACTTCCGAATGCAATCATTTACTTTTCTGGTCACAAGGATGTCATTAATTCAAAGGTTCAAATCATAATTTTTAGTAAAAGAAGTTCAAGAATCAAAATGCTAATTAAATTTATTTTAAATGCTTTTTTTCCAGAAGGAGGACATAATTGTTTTAGAAGTAACTATATAAAAATGATAATTGCAAAACTCAA
Source organism: Tamias sibiricus (assembly GCA_025594165.1). Classification (NCBI taxonomy): domain Eukaryota; kingdom Metazoa; phylum Chordata; class Mammalia; order Rodentia; family Sciuridae; genus Tamias; species Tamias sibiricus. Next base: position 133,366,441 of record CM046662.1, read on the forward strand.
AATCCTATTAAAGAATTTGCATATTAAACACAAATTATCATGAAATAAGCTCTTCATTTAAAAAGGGGAAAGGTAGGAAGGCAGCAAGTTCAGGAGTGTCTGCTAAAAGAATGAGGCCAGTCAGGAGGATTCCCCTGTAGGCTCCTAATAGGCGTGGGTGGGAATCCCAGCTTCCTACATTTACCTCAAGAGGGTCCCTGGAGAGACACAATGAAATACTACAAAACTCCCACAAATCATTACCTAGAAATAGTAATTTCTCTCTGCAAAGTCAGAGAAAAGAAAAAAGAATTTACCATTTAAAAAAAATTATTCCAGTACATGAGAAACGAGAAAACTAAGTAAAAATCACCACTTTAAAAAAAAAACAATTCCATCTTGGAGCAATCTTTAAAAGTCATAAATAAACCAAGCGTTCTTGCTTTATTATATTCCCAAACAGAAGGAGAAAGAATTCCATTTAAGATAAAAATTTTGAATAGGAAATTGAGATTTACTATAGATATAAATCATCCAGTTGTACTTAAATTTGTGCAATGATTTTAATACTGCTAGGTTATACTAATATTCATAATAATTATGCTTTCCCATTGTGAATCTGTTTTGCTATTATTACAATGAGCACAGGTAATGGAATTACTAAGAATTTCTTAAGCCCAAATAAAAATGTGTTCCATAAAACACCAGACCACATATGTGCTCAGATCTCCTTTCAGGAAGGAATGCTTTGCCCAACCCTAAGGATTGCACTTAGCTGCCAGTCTGTGGTTGATAACCCTTTCATGTCTGCCTCAGCTTTTGCTCTGAGGTCATTCTCTTATTATGGCATCAACCAAGGGTTGAGCAAGACTGTGGTAAAGGCCCAGTCACTTAATATGAGACTTCCCTAAAACATCTTTGGCTGTAAGACTTTGTTAAGTTGGCGTCACAATTCTATTTCCCACTGCCCAATCTTATTTTCTCCCTTCTCCTTTACAAGCGCTAATCTCCAATAAATATTTTTCATCCTAATTCTGGGTTAGCATTTGATTCCCTGGTTGGGAACACATGCACATGGGACCCTGAAACATAACATGGGAACATATGGATGAGATAACTTTGAAGATTTTGTCTCCTCTGACTAAGCTCAGAATATGCAAAAGTTCCCTAGCCTTCCCTATTAGACTTAGCACTTCCCTCATGTAATAATAACCTGCAGAAGCTCCTGCCTAGGAAAGCAACAGGAGTTCCACACACACTCTCAGGATCTGCCCTCACCTCCACTGTGCTAGATTACCAAATTAGAATTAAGTGACAGCAGTAATCTAGTGGGGCAAGCTTAGTCTGGTAAGAGAGAAAAGGGATTATATCCAAAAATACAAGCAAGAATCAGTCAGCATGTACCAGGCAACGATCAGGATTTTGAAGACACTTGATTGAGTGGGCTGGATCATAGGACTGGATTTACTGAATATTAACTGTCTTAAGAACAGTCTCAGGATATAGACTTAATACTCTGGAAAGAACAGTAGCAGATACATCAATCTACAGATAGGGTAGTTCCCTAGAAGCCAGGAGAAGTGATAACTCAATGCTGAACAAAGTTGGAATGCCTGAGTAGCCATACAGAAAGAGATTGAAAGACTTAGGGGAACAGATATGCTGGGGTGTCCATATAATATAAGGTCTGCAAACCCATGAGAGGATTCTGTGCCTCTAGAAGGCCTAGAAGGTAAACCATTCACTGAAGCCATTGGAATACACTGATGAAAATGGAATCATCCTAGAAGTTCACAGTCTTTCCTCTGCAAGTCAGATCTGATAATAGGGAATGCCATAACAGATGTGTCTCATTGATAACAATAGAGATGATGGAACTTTAAAGTAACAGAGGCCATGTATGGTTACTTAACTAACACAGGCCAGGGCTGCAATTGACATATCAAAGGGCAAAATCCAAATGCACAGATAGATGGATACACAGGTAGACATAAACATGAATTTCTACAAATGGAGTTGAGCAAATTCAATATCCAGCTGCAAAATAAACTAAAATAACCAAAGAATCTCAACATTACCTACATCATAAACAAAAGCTAACTCCAAATGGATTACATACTAAGCACAAAAGCCAAAATTGTAAAGCTTCTAGAAAAAAATGTCATGGCCCTCACTGGCAAATATCTATTAAAATGTAATATGAATCACAAAAGAACAAATTGATAAATTGGACTTCATCAAGATTAATATATTTTTCTCATTAAAAGTTATCAAGAAAATGAAAAAATAATCCTAACTGTCTGGGATAAGATTTTTTAAAAATATGTCTCATTTTAAGCCATGGTGAGATGCAGCTGTAACCCCAGTTACTAGGTAGGGTAAAATTGGAGGATTATAAATTCATTGCCAGCCTGGGCAACTTAGTAAGATGCTATCTTAAAAATTAATTAATTAAAATACACCTGACTTTTAAAAAAATACCTTGTATCAGAATGTATAAAGAATTCTTACAATTCAAAAAGTACAGAAACCACTCTATTAAAATATGGGCACAATAAATTGAATAGACAATTCACTAAAGAAGATATACAAATGGCTTAGAAAACACATAGAAAAATGCTCAGCTTCATTAATCCTTTGAGAATCCAAATTAAAACCACAATGAGCTATCACTGCATACTCACCAGCACAGTTAAATTCAAAAGAGTAACAATACTAAGTACTGGAGAGGATGTAGAGAAACTGAAGTTCTTATCGACTGCTCAGGAAAACGAGTTTAGTGGTTTCTTATAAAGTTAAGCACACACTTGCTGTATAATCAAGGAATTCCATCCTTCAGTATTTCCCAGAAGAAATGAAAAGCATTTCTTAAACAAAGACTTTATTTGAAAATTCATAACATCTGTATTCATGATTACACCTGTGAAGTATTTATTCAATGTAACACTACTTAACAAAGAGGGAACTATTGATGAATGCTACAACACAGACAAGTATAAAAAGTATTGCACTAAGTAAAAAAAAAATTGTAGTAGGTTCCAAAGGTTACATATTTTATGATTCCATTTATGTGAAATTTTTAAAAGGAAAATTGTAGAAGCAATGCAAAACAAAGGTTAGCAGACACTGGAGGCGGGGATGGAAAATAACTGTAAATGTTCATAAGAAAAATTGGGGGTTGTTATAAATGGTCTCTGTCATCATGTTGGTTCTACTGTCAAAACTTACTAAATTTAAGACTTAAATAGAATTTTATTTTATGTAAAGTCTACCTTAAGAAAACTATTTTAGAAACACATAAAAATAAACAAGTAAAAGTTGGAGAATCATTGTCCCACTCACAAATGTTATGATCTCTTGATCAATTCCCAAACCCAAGCCAAATCTGGAAACTGTTGATTTAAAGTGGTTAGAGCCAGGCACAGTGGTACACACCTATAATTCAAGCAACCTGGGAGGCTGAGGTAGAAGAATTGTGAGTTCAAAGCCAGCCTTAGCAACTGAGCAAAGCCTTAAGCAACTTAGAAAGACCCTGTCTTAAAATAAAATAAAATAAAACAAAAAAATAAAAAATAAAAAGGGATGGGAATGTGGCTCAGTGGTTGAGTACACTGACTCTTAAATCCCCAGTACCAAACAAAAACAAAAACAAAAAACAAGTGGTTGGAAACTCTGATATGTGAATGTATGAATATCACAATGAATCCCACTTTATGTGTAATTATAATGCACCAAATTAAGAGAGACTAGTAGAGGAATGTAAGCTGCCTGTCACGGCCAGCCACGGCGCCGCCACGGGAGGAAAATTCTCGGAGGCAGAGTTAAGCTTTTACTACTTTTACTTCTACTTTCTTAGAGCTTAGAGAGGGAAAGAAAGATTTTTCTTCTTAGCTTAGAGAGAAAGATAGATAGAGCTTAGATAGAGCTTAGCTTAAAGCTTAGCTTAGAGTCTTCTTAGAGTAGAGCTTAGCTTAGAGTAAGATTAAAGCTTCTTTCTTCTCTCTTCTTTCTTCCTTCTTCTTTCTTCTGTCTTCTGTCTTCCTCAGGAGCCTCGGCCTAACTCTGACCAGTCATTTCTCTTCTGTCTTCTATCTGGTTTCTCTTCTGTAACCGCTCTGCCTACGTTCTGGCCGCTCTGATTCTGACCGACCGAGTGACTGCCCGACGGACCGAATGAATTCGTTCTCCTAACTCGGACCGCTTTCACCCGGTTATATACCTTCAGGTTTGTGGGTGCCTACAGGTGCGTCACATACATATCAGGTGGAACTTATGGCTTCCAGCTAGCTACAACAGCCCTTCCTAATTAGGGCTCCTTCAGAGGAAGGGGTCTACAGGAGGGAAGAGGGGATGGAAAGTGGAAATACTGGGGAATGAAATGGAGCAAATTATGTTACAGGCATACATTAACAGTCACAATGAACCCCACTATTATGCATAATTATAATGCACTAATAAAAAAAAAAGAAAAGAAAAGAAAGAGATGGTTGGACCTTCAGGAGAAAGGGCAAAGCAACACTGCAGCAAGTATATACTATTATGACACTTCCAGTCCTTCCACAAAGGGTTCCATGGCCTATTTTTCAGGTGACTTGTTCACTAGGGAAAGGGAAAAAAAGAAACTAGACATTTCATGGACTGTCGAAGGATCTGAGTTGACATCACTGACATCATTACCCTAAAACCAGAAGCATCATTGTTGTCTTACGGTGAGAATAGGCAACTTGTGAGGACCAGATAACAAATGGAGTCCAGGCCAAAACTGAGTTTACAGTGAGTCTGCTAAGTCTGTGGACTCAACTACTGGTCATCATCCTAACTCCTAAATAAATTTTTGGTAATGACATATTTGGTAGTGTGAGTAATCTTTACATGAGATCTTTGACTACCACAAGCTACGTTATCCTATGTGATCTCATGACTAGGGCAGACCAGCAGAGTCTCAGATACCTTGTATGTGGCTATAGATTAGGTAAAAATGTGTCATTTTCTATCCAAATAAGAAAGAATAGCAGAAACAGTTTCCATCTCTGTGGAATAAATAATGTATGTTCTTGATTTTGTCCTTGGATTCTGTTAATTCTCCTACCCTGTGTCATAATGTAGACTGAAGAAATGTGAGTCATTCGTATATCCCACAGAATGTTATGTTGATCCATTACATCAATGAAAGCATGTTGGTAGAGTAGGATGAGCAAAAACTTTTCTGCAGATCTTGATAAAAATATGTGTTTCAGAGGGTAGGAAATAAGCTTTATGAACCTTCAGGGACCTACCACATCAGTAAAGTTTTAGGGATTCAGGGAGTAGGAACATATCAGGATAACCCCCTTAAAGCCAAATTCAAATTACTGAATCATATATCCTCTATACAAAGAAGGATGAATAACACCTTGTAGGCCTCTTCGGGTGCACTGCACAAGTTTAAGCTGTCATGCAAGTACCCCTGCCACTTCAGCCATAGGATCCAGAAGATCAAGTAGTGTTAAATGCCAGTGGTGGGAAAACAGTACAGAGTATATTACCAGCCTTAGCAAGAAATATATTAATGCAAGTCCTTGGTGTTCAGAATTATGAAAGAACTCCAAGGATCTGCATTAATTCTACATGTTTTGAGACAAAGCTCTTGATGCATTTTTTGAGTCATGTAGTGATATAATACTTGAGCAAAGGTTCTTAAATGATTACTTATCCAAAACTTCCCTTCATCACCTGGTTTCTGTCAGACCTGCCAAGCCATGCAATAGAGTTGGTTTAGCAGCAATACACTATAAGATGGAAATGATACTTGAAGAATTAGAAGACATAAGCAAACCACATGAGTATTTAGCTTGTTCTTCTTATCATCCAATATGGTTGCAATAGCACCCCTTCCTCACGCTTGTATAATGTGGGAGATCTAACATTATCAGTTGGCTCATGGAAAAGGAAGATGCTGAGCTTGAAAGCTAAAAGGAAAGGGAAAATATTCAAAGTACACAGATAGAGCTTTGGATGGTGCATCTGATCATTCACTTGTGCAGAAGCAGATTGGAAAATATATGGATTCATGGGCAGAGGCAAATGGCCTGGTCATATGGTCAAGAGCTTGAGAAGAGAAAAATTGAAGACAAGGAGTACTGGGGTAGAAGCACACAGAAGAGCATAGAGGAGCAGGAGGTACTTTCATTGCACTTCAGATGCACCCAAAAGTATTCATCACACAAGATGCACTAAACAACTAAGTAGACCAAATATACCAGCCAGTTGATATTAGATAGGCTTCATCAGTGTTCATCTAAATATTGGTACAACAAGCACCTAAAAAAATGTTATGATGGTAATAGAGGTGGATGCTATGTATGGACCAAACAGCATGAACTCTCACTGATCAATACCAACCTAGCTAGTTACTGGTGTCTCTGGATAACCAGCCTACCAGCAAGAGCCTAAAGTTGAACCCTGTATATTCCAATTCCTCAAGGAGACTGATCATTCACTTGGTGGCAGGTTGACTACACTGAATTTCTTGTGTCCATAAGGGCCATAATCTACTACAGTAATAGATACTTGTTCTAATTATGATTTTTCCTTTCCTGCCCACGTACTCTCAGCCAGGACCACTATCTGGGGCTTTTAGAGTGATTGTTTCATAGACATATAATCAAGAAATATGGCATCTGACCAGGATACGCACTTCACAGTGAAGGAGGTACAAAAATGGGATAATGTCCACAGGACCCCCTGTTTGTATTACATTTCAAGCCATCCTGTGGCAGCAGGGCTCATAAAATACTAGAAAGACTTACTGGAATCACAGCTGAAAATCACCTCAGAGACAACACTCTGTGAGGATGTGGGGTCATCCTCCAGGATGCAGAATGTGCTATATCAGAGATATTACATACCCATAGGAAGAATATATGGGTGTGAGAACCAAGGTATGAAAGAAGAAGCAGGCCCATTTGCATCATTCGCCATGTCCTGTAGAACCTATTATATTACCTGCAACTCCGGACTCTGAAAGGTTAGAATTCCTGGTCCCCACAGAAGGCGCTTTTGCAACAGGACACAAAAAAAGGGTTCCAGAGAACTTAAAGCTACAGCTGTGGATTAAAAGGCTAGAAGAAGATTCAGATTTTGGCAGAAGAAATTGATCTTGATCTCCAAGAGGAAGTAGGACTGCTATTATACAATAGGGGCAGAGAGGAAAACATGTAGAATTCAGATGACCCACTTGAGTATTTGTTAGTAAGTCCCTTATTCAGTCATGACCAATGATAGACAAATGCAGCAATCCTGGACTCAGAAAAGGTGGCCTTTAAGCATCAAGAAAGCTACCTGCTTTAGCAGAGGTGAGGGCTAAGAGCAAAAGGAATTTAGGAATGGAGAGGTATAGAGTGAGAAGATGAGAACCAGTTAACAGTTCTGAGATCAAATGTAGTAACAACATGTCCCTCTAAATTTCCACTTCCAAGTTTCCTACCAGAAAGAGAGGTCAACTGCAATCCTGGAGGAACTGTTGCCCAAATGGGTATGAAGTGAACACTCAGGCCCTCTTTCAAGAAAGAGCATACAGCCCAGATCTAAGGAGTGTGTTCAGTCAACACCTGCCTCTGTTAATGCCTCTATGACTGCCTCAGCGTTTGAAAGCACCTCATCTTCTCAGGGTGGCAACAGACAATTACTGGGCGAGATTCAGGAACAAGGGCCCAGCCAAGTCAGCCCAACTGAGGACTACTCTGATGGGCAGCCTTTGCTCCAGAGGTCTCCACAGGGCTGATAGAGATTTTATCAGCTGGATAGCCCTCACATTCTGAGAGTTCCTTTTGGCCAATCCTGTTTTGTCCCCTTTTCTTTTATGGATGCTATTCAATAAATAAATCTCAATAAATCTTTTCACTCCTACCTTCATCTGAGTATATGCTTCTAACATTTCACCTCTTTAAAAGAAACTTCTATGTTTCAAAAGATTATAAAAACTCTGCATTCTACATCTTATTTTTTTTAATTACAAGGTAAATTAACATATCAAAGCTGCTGAGAATTTTGTGAAAAAGAAATTTGTTTCACTTTTCTTATTCAAGAGCTCCCTAAAATAATTTGACAATAAATCCCTTTTCCTCCTAACACCCAATATCCCACAGAAGTAATGTTCTATGAAGCACACTTTGGGAAATACTAACCAAGAAATAATTGACCAAATTCCAGCACAGTGATTAAGAAAAGATGAACAATTTCTAAAAACTTGACCTTCAAGCCCCCAGTACTCTGCAGGTTCAATTGCTCACAGTAACCCTGGGCCAAAAATATTAAAAGGAAATTTTCAGAAATAAATAAGTTTTAAACTGTATGCTATTCTGAATAAAATCCCATACTGCCTCTCCCTATTGATCCCAGGACATAAATTATCCCTTCACCCAGTGTATCTATACCATATGTACTCCCTGCCCATTGTCACTTAGGAAGTGTCTTAGTCATCAGATTGACTGTGATGGTAACAGTACCTGTGTTCAAATAAGCCTTTCACCATACCCTAATTCTATGTCACCATGCCTATGTCACCTCTCTTCATCTCATCACACAGGTACTGTATCATCTCACATCATCACAAGGAGGATGAAAGCTATACATTACAATAAAATATTTTGAAAGAAATAGACCATATTCACAAAACTTTTACTATAGCATATAATTATTATTAGCTATTGTTAGGCACAGGAAAAATCAGAGCAAAGATAGGGTTTAGTGCTACCTGTGGTTTCAGGTACCTACAGGGATCTTGGAACACCCCATACACACAGAGGAGGGGGAGTACTGTACATTGTTCCTGTGTATCTTTATGTTTTTTGCATGTGTGACTCTTTCTTAGGGTAGATTATCAGTCCCTCAAAAACAGGAACATAGTCTTATAAATCTGTTTAACTTCAACAACTAATGATGACGTTCCTTTTCCTGCATGAGTAATCGATCTCAGTTTGTCTTTTTGTCTTATAAGTGTCAAAAGCCTGCTTTACATCATTGCTCTATATCTGCCCAGAAGCCAGATGTTACATAACCTCATTATTCTGTTTTGAATCATTTCTCATCCTGTCTATATATGATAAATCAATATTCTCTTCCCTCTCGGGATCAGATTCAGTCACATACTCTCTTAAGGTGTATCCAAGCAAAGCACCATATCCATATGACAAATGCAGTGGACACTGTCTTTACATTTTAAAAAATTTAAAAAGATTCAAAATGCCAGATAACTGGCATGCCTGTATAATTAATCATACAACAAAGATACTCCTAAAATTGGAGGAGACTACTATTAATAATTAAACCAAGACAATACATGCAAACTAGTATTGTCCCGGCAAACATACATCTTGTCAACTCAAGAGAAAATTTCCTATAAAGGTTGCATGCCACAGTACCAAAGGAGAAGGACAAGACCACCTAATAACTCACCTTTTATTCATTCATTCAACATTTATTCCACACCTTCTGTGTGCCATGTTCTTAACTAAACACTGAAATGAAAAAAAAAAATCACAAAGTCAGTACAGTCCTTGCCTTTGTGGAAAAATAGATTTAAAAAACAAGGGAATAAATGTGTAACTAAAATAATTATGAATTGTGATTTTAAATGCTATAAAGGAAACAGAAGGCTTTCAGAGAGAGAGGGACCTACCTGTTAAGGAAAGACTTCTCTGGAAAGGTGACATTTGATATTTGACTTAAAAATGAAGTACAATTAGCCAAGGGGTGTCCAGGAGGCAGGAAGTAGGGGAAATTTCAAGCTCAAAGGATAGTTAAGTGCAAAATTCCTGAAGGTCTGGTTCAAGAGAGAAAAAAAAGAAACCTTGTTTGCTCATGGTTTAGAGAAGAAAAAAGTATCCTAAGCAGCTGTAGAGACCAGAAGTCTTGCATACTACATCTAGAATTCTGATAAAATTATGATAGGACCTTAACTGCCACTGCACACAGCACAGCTAATTCAGTAAGCATCTACTCTTCTGCTCCTGTTAGCATAGGGTCACCCTAAGAGGCAGATTAAGCCAAACACAGAAAGGGTTACTGATGCTTAGTAAACCAACTGTGCTCACTTTCTCCACGACTTCCATGGCATAGTTTGGAGAGTAGAAAAGGGTGTCACTATGTTTATCTCTGCAGAATTGGGACCTGATGTGTCTTTATTTGCATCTTCAAAAATCCTTCTGGTCCAGGCCTTTTCCAAGTGACCACAGCATGGGGAATAATTCTAGATAACTTACATAGGACTTCTAAGTATGAATAAGATATAAAATTAAGATTGCACAAGGAAGCGGAGTACATTTCTTCTAATAAAAGAACATGTGAATATAAAATAGGGTGCATACTTCTTAAGGGTTTTATCAATAACTCAAAAAAGCCCAAATCCAAGAAAGTAATTAGAGGTCAGAGGAAAGCCATTTTCAAATTTAAAAAAATAAACAGCATTAAGCCTAAACATGAATTAATTTTAAGAAAAGAGACTCCAGCATAATTTGGGGGTCCAAGAAAACATTGAGCTTTATTCTAGTATTTTGGGTTCAGCAAAATACATTTTGCCAAACGTTTTACCCCTTAATTCAGAAAAGGCATGCATATTTCAAAGGAAATTTAATCCATATGTTTCTGATTCATTTACACTTAATTCATCAAAATGTTGTTTTGTAAGAGTTATTTGGTGTCCAAGAAGTCTTATAAGACTCTTCTCTTTGAACCAGAAAGCTTCATGTTGCCAGAACTAAATGGAACTTTGTTTGCAAAGAGTAGGACCTGGTGTTCCTCTAGGAAGTTTGGCCCATAAACTAGACTCTCCTCCCAGAGTGTTGAGGTCAAGAGTTACAGGTAATGCTGAGAATTAGCAGGGAGCCTGCAGTGAGATAAAGAGAAAACTGCCTAACAACACTTTTCAGTGAAACGAGTTCATCATTCTGTTATTGAGAAGCCGTTTTTGTTTTCATTTTTTATTATGGAAAATCATTCCAATGTTTCAACAAGAAAATGAAGGACTTTGGTCCTTAGCATGGAATGTTATACTTGGTTATTAACCATGAATAAATATGTTATTTTATAATACAATGGCAAAAGTGTATTTCCTCTGGTATTTCAAGCATTTTGTTATACAGCTCTTGAGCTTCCTCAGTGCCTTCATGCACGTCACTATTTGTTTTGGATCTTGAGAATGCTATTTTTTTATTTAATTGATATGAAAGTTTTCCCAGTAACCAGTAGGCTTCCTCTCTGGACATGTGCTTGCTTAACTTCCAAGACTTCTGATATTAGTTCTTCTGCTGCTGCTTTATTTTTAATAAGCATGCAAAATTTCTACATTTAAAATGATATTATCCTGTGATGCACTCACTGTGCTCATTAACTTGATTGTGCATATATTATGGCAACAGTTCAAAACAACTTTTCCAATGATCCTAACATCATGATGCAGTTACACTGTTATCCCTTGATAGATGTAGAAAACCCACAGCCTCCTGAATGACAATGAGACACAGGGATCTAAAAATACAGAACTCATCAGATTCAAAATGACTATGAAGATTTCCCATGATTAAAACCATAAACTAGTTTAGTGAAAATAACTTGAGCAAAACATTAAACAGTAATAAAAGTGGTTGCTATTAATATGTTTTAAATAATTTAAACAAAAAAACCCAGTAATTTGAAAAGGTACATACTATAAGATTGCATTATTTGATAATATTGATTATGAACTTTTACATTTATTATATGAATAAACCAGATATGTAGATCTAGCGATATAACTTCAATTTTTATTCTATAATATTAAATAAATAAATAAATCTCAATTTTCCTTGAAAAATTTTCCCAATTATCTGTGTAAAACATTTGCTGAGTGAAACTCTCAAATGAAAAGCAAAGGCTAGTGAATAGAGGAATTTACAAAGAACCTAATATTTAAACTTTTTCTTCAGTCCTAAAGGATTTAACTGTATAGTATAAAGTACAATATTTTGAGCTTACAGGATAATTATCTTATCTATTACCTGGTAATTATAACAAAAAAGGCAGCTAAAAATGGAACTTGGATTAAAATACAGTTATATCTCTTAGGAACTATATTCCACTTACACATATTTTAAAATCCTTATGAGCCAATTTTAACATTTATAGGGTAAGTTATCCTGAGGAGTGAAGAATTAAGCAATATATGCATACTGGAGTAATGTTAGCTGTCTCTAACATGTAAAGGCCCAGATATATAATGACTCCAACATGGCAAAAATTTGTTTCTCACACATTCACAATTCTAAATGAGTATTCCTGATTGTCATGAGGCTCTATTAAAAGTAGGAATATTGTAACTAAAACTGTGAATCTTGTATCTCCATCCTTTCCAACACATCACCTCCAAGATTGTTTTGTTTGTCTGTATCAAGACAGCAGAAAAGAGAGGAGATCATGACATGTGAAAAAAAATCCATAAGCTAGACCTAGAAACAGTGCATGTCACTATTTACATACCAGTGGCAAGAACTAACTTACCTGGCCACATGAAATTACAATTGAGAATGGAAATGTAACTGGTTAGGCTTTTAGAAAGAAAGGGAAATAGGATGGGAGAAAACTAGCCTCTCTGTCACAACATGTAAAGTGCCTCCCATTCTTCTAGATATATAATAAATACTTGATGAATGTCAGTCATCAGCATTATTAATACAGTTTTTTCTTAAATGAAGACATTTAGCTTGGGGAATGCTGGTCTCATTTGCAGGGCAAATGAATACATAGTTTTCTAAATACTTACTATATTAAGTGGCTAAATGAAACTCATACATATAAAAAATCAAAGTACAATAAAAATGTTTTAGAGAAAAATTATACTAAATGATTAGGTATATCAAATAGAATTCAACAAAAAGATTTTCTATCTACGTATTCTTTAAAAATACCATGCAAAAAAAGGCTTTTAATAGACATTAAATATGCAGTGATCCAAGTTTAGTAGATTATAGCAAAATCCTTACTTAGACAGATGGTTTCAAGTCCTATTATAGCAAACCTCAAGCTACTGTCCAAATTCCTTTGCTTCATTATCATCCTGGTACAAAGAATATAGCTTCCATGGTGTGCAAGCCGAAAATACTTTGGTTGTCTGTATGGAGCTCCCATTCTAACACTGTTTTCAGTCATGGAATAAGGCCCAAGCGCTCCACCAATATCTTCACATAATTTTCTTCTTGTAAAGAACAAAAACTATACCTATCTCTCAACAGCAATGCAGAAAGCCTTGTAAAAAGATCATTCTTTTCTTCCTCAAACAATTACTTTTCAAAAATCTCAACTGAAAGGAAAGTTCAAGATTTTTCAGGGTCTGTCTGGTTCTAATGGCAAAGTGTTGCCAATCCAAGGGGCAGATTTCAGCAGCCTTAAAAAGAGTTAGTTAATTAAAATCACCCTTCTCTTAACTTGTCTCTTTTTCTGTTTCTTTAGTTGGCCCAACTTATCCATTAGTATAATATTAACCAAATGAAAGCCAAAAGAAAAAATGAGCAAGGTTCTTTCTATGCATATTTCTAAGACCAGGGAGTGTATGCTCCAAAACCATGCCTACAAGAGCCAAAATTGTTGTGAAAAAAAGCAGCTTTTTAGCTGATTGAAAACTACTTGAATTCAATGCTTGTTTTACATCCCAAAACAATTCATATCCTTGGAGTTTTAAGAGTAACAACAAAGCAGACACTTACTAAAATACAACAGACTTCCACACGTGAAGTTTTGAGGGGGTCTCTGAAATGTACCCAAGAAAGCAAGATACCTCGTAACCCTCTAAGCCAATGTCTAAGAAGGCCTCATTATCTACCACCACCACCCATAACTTATTAACCTTGGAAAATAAAACTTCCCTGAATGTCCCAACAACCTTGGCTTTCTGATCATGTGATCAGAGAAAGAAATACACTCTGGCTTTCATTAGTTTAAGGACATCTGCAAGTAGAACTTACAACACAAAACAATCTCGCTTGCTGATCTTGTTCTCTCATCTGGACCGAACAGTGTTAGTGTCAACAACTGCAGTAAACAGCATGGCTGGAGCTAACGTAAACATTTCAGAAATTATAAGCTTAATATCCTTGTTCAGAAGTTGGACCAAGCTATGACTAAACTCTTCTGCACTCTAGACCACAGGCTGGAGGCTGACTTTGATATATTTCCAAAAAAGAAAATGTATCCAAACCTGCACACTGGGAGAAAAGTAACCATTCTTGGCAGTGGCAGTAGATGTGGCAATAGGTGCCTTTGGTGGGTGGGTTGATGCAGAAGGTGGAACAAAGGGCAGCCATGCCCAGCCTGCTGCGGGTGGAGGCATTCTGTGGGTCCCATTGTTATTAAAGTCAAGTCATAAAAGTAGATACTGTTTATTTCTGTGGTGGCAGTTCTTCAGCCCTAGCTCCTCCTCTGGCCATATTTTTTAAAATAGCTCCATGCCATTCCTATTATGTTCAGGCTTTCTTTAGACCAAGGGCGAGACAATGGAAAAACAAACCTAAACAAAAGCAAACGGAAACTAAAGGCTTTGGGTTTACTTTATAAACATGTCAGCCACAAGGTAGGTAATGATCTTCAAAGAAAGGAAGAATTTGTTGGATCACTGTACCCAAGTGAAAATGTTGATGTCATTTATAAGTTCATAATATTCTTTTTAGACTTTTTTTTGTCATCCTCAGTTCTGTACAGCCAAAGATCCTTTTGATCTTCATGTTTTCCCCCAGGCTAATTGTTTATTCCATGGCTAATTCCTTGAAAGGGATAGAGAAAACTGGCACCTTTTCTATCACATCATCAATACTGTGCTCACTACCAGTGACCCCAGTCCAAAAGATTAGGTCCTCGCGACCTCTATTTCCAGATTTTCTGTTTAGTAGAACGCAATTGCTTTCTCTTTTTCATAATTACATTGGGCAACCCTTCATAATTTAAAAATTAATTTCTCAATTGGTTCTGTTAATATTGCCCTTAGTAAGGTTGAGAAATGGACCAATAGGGAATTGGGACCCATATTTGGCAGATAAGGAAACAGGAAGCAGTGTCTGAGCTGGGACTTCAACCCAGGACATCAGATGCTGATCCCCAGACTCACTCTACTACATTGTGCTCTCTCTCCACAAAAGTGAAGAGCTGAATTAAAATAAGACCCACATTGCATCTCATCCTTATAGACTTTTCCAGATTCATAGTGCTCAGAGAAGGGAAGTGGCCAGAGCATTCCTAAAAAATGCACAAAAAGACTGTTTACTTAGGTCCTTTACAGAATATTCTTTTCCAGAAATCTATGATAATGAGCAAATAACAATACTAGTCACCTAATACATATACTGCATATTATCTCCTTAAACCCCTCTCCTTGCCCCAAAAGGTCAGTATGATTATATCCTTCATTTTTACATATAGAATGAAATTTGAAAATAGCTAAGCAATTTGTTCAAGGTCATCTTGCTAATGAATGACAGAGGTAGAATTTGAACTTGAGTATGTCTGATTCCAGAGTGAAGGGCAAAAATCTCACAGGTGACAACCGTGCAGCCAAGAGATTTATTCACCAGCCTTTGTGGCTGGTCAGAGGTCGAAGAGGTGCTGGGAGAGGGGAGTCATGGAGAGAGAGGGGAGTGTGCAAGTTCTTCTGGAAGAGAGGAGTGATGGAGAGGGGAGTGTGTAAGCTCTGAACAGAAGGTGGGTGCCTCGTTGCTCCAGCTGCAATCTCTGGAGCTGTGAGCTAAGGCAGCTGCCGTAGGGCTGGAGGCTAGAGCTGTCGGCTGGGGCAGATGCCGTAGGGCTGGAGATGGTGGGTCTAAGGCTGGTGCTGTGGCTGCCTCCTCTCAGCAGGGATGAGCTGTTGTGTCTGTGAGTCTCTCAAACTCCTAACAAACAGGACCCTATATAGGGATTTCTGGTGGGGGGTGCACCAAAGTGACCCCAACGCCATTGTCTCTTTGCCCGTGGGGTAAGGGTGACCTCCAAGCCCATTGGCTCCTGCCTGGGGAAAATGAAACAAGGTTTCTTCGCTCAAGACATGGAAACATGGGGGTGGGGGGTAGCCCATCTATCACAGAGCCCAAGATTTGCATACCAGAGTGCATTGCCATCACTCACATTGAGATAAAGACTGTGATCTTTGCACTCACATTGAGCCAAAGACTGTGATCTTTGCACTCAAACCTAACCCAATAAATAACCAACAATCAGAACCTCTGACTTGTACAGCTCATTATCTCATTCTGGATCATGTTGTCTTGTTGCATTTAGATCTAGAGTGAGATTTCAGAGAAGCTTTATTATTGTTATTATTAATTGTCTTCAGTCTTGTGAAGATTATATTCCTTTAATATCTACTGAGCTAGTTTTCCATCCTGCATACAGTAGCTATTTAATTCTCCTCTTTCTTCATACATCATTTGAGAAGTATGCATTAAGTGTCTACTATGATCCAAGCACCATGCTACACATTGCAAAGAATAAAATCAAATAACATTAAACTACTATCATGGAGTTCGTAGTTCAGCTACTAAGATGCAATTTCAAATTATAGCAGAAAGAATTCATACTGTTAATTAAAAAATATTTTTAAAGGGTAAAATGCTCAAGACAGAGAAAGATGCCATGTCAGGAACCTCTCAAATCCTAGTTAAGAAATTATAATATTGTGATAGTCACTGTATCTTTACCTACCATTATGCTTAAAGAATCTATGGTTTTTACTAATTGAAATTTTTGCTTACCATCCATGTAAGGATCCTGATGAGTTACTTTCCACTCAGATTTCTCTTCTATCACTCTTCAATCTAAAGTGTTTCAGCTGGTCATAACCTTTACATGAAGCCTTCACTTGCTTCCAATCACCAATCCCATTCCTCCACATATATAAAAACATTTTGCCTATGCCATATTTAAGCAGAAATCTTTCTATTGCAAATGACAGGAGAATCTCAAATTAGCTTAAGCCAAAATGGGACTTTATTGGTTCATTTTGCAAAAGTAAGTTTCTGTATGTTCATTATAACTTGCAATCCTGGTCCAAAGAGCAAATGTGATCTCTTAATAGAAATAGTTATTCATACATTTTTGTTTATGAAGAATAAAACACAGGTTTGTTTTCAGCTTCATCAAAACTTTAAAATTTGTAAACTATGAGGTTGTAAATATAGTAAAAAAGGAATTAATAGTTTTTTTTAAATTTATTTTATTTTGTTGTTGTTGTTCCAAGAAGGGAACATCTACCTGTACCAATCAAAATACACTAACCTAGGTATTAGGCTCTACCACTTCTCCCTACCATGGTTCTCAGCCTTAGTCCACTGGAATTGTCAGGTCATCCTTTCAAAAGAAATCAGTGTCACTCCCCTCATTATCAGACCAGTTCAGTCAGAAGCCCAGAATGGGCCTAGACAACAATATGTTTTAAATGATTACCTAATATTTCAAATGTGCAATGAAAGTTGAAAACACCTCTTCTATTTAGAACCTACAATATACCATATGCTCAGTTAAGGAGTTAGCAATACTCCTGAGCTAATTGCAAAGGGATACAAAAATAATATTGGATTAACAGAAGAATTCAAACTTGCTTTTTTTTTTTTTACCAAATCTAGCAATGATTCTTGTTCATAATACCCAAAAATAACTTGCAGTTTTATAGCAAGGATCTCTTCCCAATCATAAGATTCTAGCATCTTTATATATGCCTTCCATTCTTTGCATTTTTTAGTTATTTTATGCCTATGAAATTAGCCAGGGGATTAATTATTATCATCCATAGACTTTATAGAAAATATGAATTGGAGGGTTTTGGACTACTGCCTCTAGGCAGAGAAAGGCAGAATTGAATGTATAGTATTTGCGTTCAAATGCCACAGCTAGATTGATGGATTATCCCACAAGCTGTTCTGAAGTAGAAGGCAAACACTTGAGGTTACTAAAGGACGGTTATTTTAAAGGGCTTGTTAGTGAGCCACGTGAAATGACAGAGCTATAAACCTCACCGTAACTGTATCTGGTATATAAAGATAAGGTGTACATGGTGGTTCATTTTAAATATATATATATATATATATATATATATATATATATATATATATACTGCTTTAGAAAGAGAACAGCAGCTTGGCTACTGTTTTATTCAAAGGTTGTTAGTAACAAAAAAAATCTGAGTATTTTGTGGAAGAAGGGATTCATTTACATTGAGTGCAGTGGAGAAAGAAGGCTTACAATGTGGCAGCTGGTTGCTTAAGGGTTTTATTTTCTGTCAATCAAAGGGGATCAAAGGCTGCTGCACTGGTGTTTCTTCATATATGCTGATTCCATGACCATTGCTAATATATGAAGGTAGTCTATGTCTTCAGAATCAATTACTTGCTTCCAGTGGCCCAATTGGCAGAAAATAAGAATAAACAAGCACAAAACCTCTTATTTTGCAATATTAGCAAAGAAAACACTGACCTTCCACCTTCTACCTAATCTACTCTCAGTTGCTTCTTTGACACCAGGCCTAGTAAAACGAAAAGAGGTTTTCATGAAAAGGAAAGAAACATCTGCTTGGACTTCAGATTCCCCTCCAAAGCAGAAACCAAGCCTAGAAAGGTTACATGTTTCAATGAGCCACGCAAGACTAAGGAGAAAGTTCAACTGCTTATCCCATTTGACCTTGGCTTTAATGCAGGATCACATTGATCCTGATGGAGAGATTAAAACGCCAAGTCCAGAACCGCTCACCAAGCAAATTCACAAGGGAGTTCTAAGAGTTCTTTGGCACTCTGACTTCATATGGAATTAGCAGGGACGATCCCAGGCTACAAACAGCAATATTTTAGCTCAGTGTGCAAAATTTCAAAGATAAAGCCTGAGATTGGAGGCCATACTGAACTTTTCAAATGCTGCTCTCCTAGTAGTTTTTGTAGAGAGAACACAGGCATCTATGAGAGCTGTTGAAAAGGTTTTTTTGCGGGGAGGAGGAAAAGGATCATTAGGACCATGAAAGGTCAAGGACAGGGGAGAGGGGTGACAAACCCCCAAACATTTTCTTTTACATATCCCTATTCTAAATTACAAATTCATGCTAACTTCAGTGAAATCACTTTGACAATACAGGAAAATGGCATATAAATGGTCATTCCTTTTCTCAGTAAAGCAGTTTTGAAACATAAATCAGAAATATAAACTTCAAACCTAAAACAATCAAATTCTGAAAGAAATTTTAGCATAGGAGGAAAATTTGTAAAGAGCTATGTTGGTCATGAGTCCATCTTCTTTTTTTCTTAGTTGTTGACGAACCTTTTTTTTTTTTTATTTATTTATATGCAGTGTTAAGAATCAAACCCAGTGCCTCACATGTGACCAGCAAGTGCTTTACCACTGAGCCACAACCCCAGCCCCATGAGTCCATCTTTTAAATTGCTCTAATTGAAAGTTCCATAGACCAATGGCCTGGGAGACTGGGTTCCAGTTCCAACCTCAGCCACTACCTGACTGCAACTGCAACCAAGTTTCTCATGTTCTATGCGTGAATTCCACACCTCCACTCTCAACTGGATATTTTTCCTAACTAGCCCAACTCATAGTTCAGCTTGCTCTTAGCAATCACCCTGCTCTCTTAACTTAGCCACATGTTCATCAATTTCTCTACTGTCTTCTCTCTGTGAGATTATAAATTCCCCTTAAGTAAAAAAAAAATTAATTTTAAATGAATCCGTTACTGAAATTAGATGAGTGTTATGCACATGGTAGATGTTTGGCACATAATTTTTGAATAAATGTATGAGTAAATGAATGTTTGGCACTTAACAAGTAATGAGTTAATTGACAAGTCACTATTGTTTCAGATGAATCAGAAAAATAAGTGGAAAATATGGATTTTAGAAAATTGAACTTAACATTAGGCAAACAACATCTAGGCAAAAATTTGCCTAGACTGCATTGGTTAGACTTTAAGAAAAATTATATTCCCGCTTTAAAATTCCTATATTATACCCATTTGACAGATTGACTAAAGACATATATCTCAGCTGAAAATCTTAAGGATATAGGTTTAAATCAATTGGCATAAAAACTATGTGTTGCCAAAGTATCTTTTATACATAAAAACAGTTAAAAATCATACTCTTTCTAGTCCTTATGCATGTGCTTAATTTATAATGCTTCTTGGGTCTTTTTTCTACTTTATTAATCGATGTAGAAATGCTTAACTCTATTAAATGTAACATCATTTAAAATAATTTAAGTTATTAAATGTTTTCTGTTCCTATTAAAACTTAGTTCATCACAGCTAGCGTAAATTTGGAGGACATTTTTGTTAAAAGTGTCTACTGATTTTACACAGTCCGACCACATATATACTAAAGAAAAACTTTTAATGGCATGGATATAAGAATTGATGCACTTATAGATTTTACCAGTATTACTGGCACTGTAGCCAGATATTTCCAGTGAGAAAAATGTCTATGTCATAAGATTGGATTGAAGAAATAATTAGTTAACAACTATGGGCAAAAGAAGAAAACTAAGAGACTGACATTTTAAGAGTCTTGCAACATCAGCAGCAACATGAGCTCTCTCCTACTAATATATGAAAAGTTTTCTTCCTTGGTAATTAGATTTCATTATCCCTCTGCTATTTACTATATAAACACCAATTTAATTCTACACACAATCTCAATTAGTTTTTTCTATGCTAATGGATAAGGTAAGGTAGCCCATTTTTTTCTCCTGGATTTGGGTTATAAGCTTGTATTTGAGAGTGAAGCACAGAGAAAAATTATAGCAAGATGGACAGAGTTAATAGCTAAAGAAAAAAACGTCATAAAACAATGAGAAAACACAAAATTAGAGAAGCAAAACCAAGACAATCTTGCTCTATGTGCTACATATTTAGCCAGTGGTTGGGATTTGAAGAAATAAATGTTTCCTTCATGTGTGGTTTTCATTTTCCTGTTAAAGTTTACTATTGCAAACTTTGTGTCCAAAATACATTTTAAAATACTTGTTCATCTCATCTAGTCGCAACAAAATAATTAAGGAACCCCCAGCCAGTTGAGTTCATTGTAAGTTGGTTGAAATCACACAAACAAGTAAATACACTATTTTTGAAAATCCCTCTTGTCACTAGGGTTTTGTTTTGGAACAATTGTCCCTCTTCCCACATCCCTACCTTAAAAGGACATTTTTTAATTTCAAAGGTATCAAAATAAGTAGAAACACTCATAAAGGCAGTCAAACAGAAACTAGGACTAGCAAGGATAATACATGGCAAATGCTTGCCCTTCACAGGCTGTAAGGACTGAGTTCATGTATGGGATCAGAGTCAACACATGGTCTATGCCATCTGAGACTCAGCACTTAAGGTAGAAGACTGACTGAACTGTAGGCAAACCAGAGGAAGGAGTGGCTGGGAGAGTCAAATCAAACCTGTGATACATTTATATTCTGGTCTTCACTATGAGAAATGTCTTCCAGAGCAACACAGAGTCACTGAAACAGCAGTGTTGTTGGGAACATTTATCAGATTGGCCGGAGTCTGATATGACAGAAACAGCATGTTCTGCTATTCAATGAACCCATTGGTGTAAATACCGCTCAAGCAGTCCATGAACTTCAGTGGAGATCTGTTTATTTTGCACAAAATAGAAAAGAGAGGCTTTTTCTGACATTTTTGCTTATAAGCACCAGGAAAAAACTTAACTACTGAATGGACTTGTTACAGAAAGGAAAGAAAGCTGTTGCCTGAAACAAAAAGGACATCCCTGGAAAATCAATTATTTCAAATAATTGTTTAGAAACCATCAAATGGAAACTTCTGTATGAAATGAGACTTGGTTAATCTCTTCAAAACTTATTCAGGTAACTCATTTTTCACTTAGAAGATGTCAAGGGGCGACAGATGCCTATAATCCCAGCTACTCTGGAGGGTGAAGCAAGAGGATGAAAAGTTCAAAGCCAGCCTGGGCAACTTCCTATATAAGCCTGTCTCAAAATAAAATTTAGGGGGAAAAACAAAAAGGAGAGGCTGGGGATGAAGCTGAGTGGTAGAGTGCTTGCCTAGCATGTACAAATGTGCAAGGCTCTGGGTTTAAGTCCCAGCACTGAAAAAAAGAAAGGAAGAAAGAAAGGAAGGAAGGAAGAAAGGGAGGGAGGGAGGGAGGAAGGAAGGGCAGCTCAAAATTTTAAGCAGCTACATGATAAATCAAAATAACTAAGCCTTGTGTAGATTATAACATTCTCAGGAAACAAAGGTTATTTCCAAAGAATAACTCTTTCTTTTTCAAATGAAAACTGTGTAGCAATGAAGTTGATGGAGAAATGAGTCAGCTCAGAGAAATAAACACTCTTAAACATTGGTATCAGGAGCATAAAATGGTACAGTTTTTCCAGGGGGCAATTTGGCACTGATTAACAAAAGATTTAAACATGTTTAAAACTTTTACAGTAATCCCACTTCTAGGAATTTTTTTTCCAATAAGTAAACTGAAAGTCAAAAGAAAGTTATACACAATAATATCTGTTGTGTAGTTAGTAATAGAAATAACCTTGATATTCTAAAATAAAAAATTTGTTAAATATGCTACAGCCCAATGTGATAGAACACTAGTAGTTTAAAATTTTGTCAAAGAAAACCAATTAATGGCATTAGAAAATGTTCTTGATAGTCTGATAAATGAAAAAGCAGATTATAACATAGTAATATAAAGAAATCGCAATTTTTAATTTATTTGAATGCATAGGAAGAAAGACTTTTCCTATATATTATACATCATCACTGTCCAGTAGAAATACAGTGTAAGCCACATATGTAATTTTTAATTTTCTAATATTTACATTAAAAATAAAAATAATTGAAACATTTTAACAATATACTAACCCAATACATATAAAATATTATTTCTACATGTATCAATGTAAAAGCTATTGATAATATATTTTGTACTCTTCTTTTCAAGCTAAGTCTTTGAAATATTTTGTACATCTTATACTTACAGTCCATATCATTTCAGACTATCCACATATCAAGTACTCTATAACAATACATGATTATTGGCTAACATATTGGGTGTGTACCTCAAGAACATGAGTGATTTCCGTTTTCATATTTTTTCTTTTCTCTGTTCTACTTTTATGTTCACATAAAAATCAGCATTTTAAGTAAATAAATAGTAAGAATAGAAAAAAGAAAAAAATATAGGTTTTAGAATCAGAAACCTAGATTCTGTGGGTTGTTCTATTATTTTTCTAATTTATTTGGTGTTCTTTGAATAGCTGTGGTCCAATATGACACATGTAAACTTTTTGTATCGATAAGAGAAGCTTGTCTGCCTCAAGGGATAATGGTAATATCAAAGAATGTTTTACTCCTGGGCAATATGAAGTTTATAGCAGTCGGAGTTATCAATATAACTTAAGAAGGAGTGCATAAGTAAAATAAGATGGAAGCATACAATACTGTGTAGCAATTAAATACCATGAATAGATTTGAAAAAGACAGTGTTGGGCAAGTGGGATAATGTGAACCAGTTTAGCACCATCTAATTTATGTCTATTACATACATGCTGAATGAAATAGTTAAAGAGTAAAATTTAACCCCATAAAGATTTATTTTGACACTTTTAAGCAGTTTTAAAGTTGGAAATAATATTATACAGGGGAAACAAGTTTATTTAAGACTTTTCTTACAAATTGCATGTATAGGGCTGGGGATATATCTCAGTTGGTAGAGTGCTTGCCTCACATGCACAAGGCCATGGGCTCAATCCCTAGCACCACAAAAAAAAAAAAAAAAAAAAATTTTTTTTGCATGCATATTTAGTCTTGTTTGGGGGAGTTGATTGGTTAGTTAGCTGGTTAGTTAGTTGGTATTTTGGAACTTGGCTGCAAAGACTTGAGTTAATCATACTCTACAATTCATAGCATGTTATTCTTATCACCATACAAGAACGTTTTCTTGTTTGTTTCATCTTACTCTTATTCTCCATCTCCATTTTCATTCCATTCCTTT
This sequence comes from Tamias sibiricus, assembly GCA_025594165.1. Taxonomy (NCBI): domain Eukaryota; kingdom Metazoa; phylum Chordata; class Mammalia; order Rodentia; family Sciuridae; genus Tamias; species Tamias sibiricus. The sequence continues at coordinate 133,390,425 of CM046662.1, forward strand.
AACAGACCTCAATTCTAACATGTTTGAAATGTGTTCTTAAATATTCATGTAATCTTGTAAAGTATTTAGTATTGTTCGTATATTTCTTCTTTAATTTGTAAGAATGTTTTGCAACAGATATTATTCTTTTATACCTTCCCAACACTTTTTCAAATCTATTCATGGTATTTAACTGCTACACAGTATTCTATTGTATGCTTCCATCTTATTTTACTTATGCACTCCTTCATAAGTTATATTGATAACTCCTACTGCTCTAAACCTCATCAAATAAACATCCTCACTCTGTGAAGCTAAATACCCAGGAATGGCATTGCTGATTCAAAGAGCCCAAGCAGATTTAGTTTCAATGAACAAAACTGACAGCTGCCTACAAAATTACTATACCTGCTTATACTCTCTATAGCACTGTATAAAAAATCTCACTTCCCCACATCCTTATAGTCATTTGAAATTGTCCACACTTTAAAAAAAAAATTTTTTTTTTTTTTTTTTTTTTTTTTTTTTTTGGTACCAGGGATTGAACTCAGGGGCACTCAACCATTGGGCCACATCCCCAGCCCTTTTTTGTATTTTATTAAAGACAGGGTCTCACTGAGTTACTAAGTGCCTCGCCATTGCTAAGGCTGGCTTTGAACTTACAATCCTCCTGCCTCAGCCTCCCAAGTGCTGGGATTACAGGCATGTGCCACCACACCCAGCTTTAAATTTTTTTTTTAATTCTAATTTGTTATACATAACAGCAGAATGCATTATAATTCATATTATACATATACAGCACAATTTTTCATAACTCTGGTTGTATACAAAGTATATTCAAACTATTCATGTCTTCATACATGTACTTTGGATGATGACGTCCATCTCATTCCATCATCATTTCTAACCCCATGCCCCCTCTCTTCCCCTCCCACTCCTTTGCCCTATCTAGAGTCCATCTATTCCTCCCATGTTAAACTTTGTCTTTGATAAGCCTTTGGTGAGAAGTCTTGTAGTTTCAGCTTGTAAGTCAGAACTTTCATCTTAAAAACAAGAAAAAAGTTGAACTACAAATCAACACTTTTCTTGGATTTACTAGAGAATGGAGGTTGTAGGGCAAACTGCCACCCTGAGATCAGGAGAGAGAGGGAAATCTAGAGTGTCATAATCAGTATTTGCTTATCTGGAACAGAAACTACTGGAGTCATCAATGGTTAAAAATACTGAAAGTCACACTAGAGGCAGAGTGTAGACTATTGTGAGAATGAGAAACTCCTGGAGAACACAGTCTTTGTAAAGTCCCTCCACACTCATGGATTTACCTCCTGGAACTCCAATAGGTTCTTACAGTGAAGAGCCAAGAAAGATTCTCTTCTACCTTCAGTAAGGGGAGAGTAAAATAACCTTTGAAAAATATGTAATAATGTTCTCCATCACCAAGGCCTGTACTCCAGGAGAAAACCTTAACAGATCCTACCTAGAAGAGGAAATTTCCCATACTGCAGTCCCCTCTATCTTTATTTTCTCACTTAAGGTGAGAAAAAAAAAAGCTATAAAATACTTGAGTGAGTCCAAGCCCAGGGACACAGACCTACTAAAGAACTAAGATTTCATCATAATTTTATAGAACACTTTCCTTTCTCCACATTTGACTGCCACATCAAAGGCCTCCAATATTGGGGCTGGCACTGTGGTTCAGGGGTAGCGCACTTGCCTGGCATGTGTGAGGCACTGGGTTCAATTATCAGCACTGCATATAAATAAATAAAGGTCTATCAACAACTAAAAAGAAATTTTTTAAATATTATAACTCCAAAAAAAAAAAAAAGGACTCCAGTATAATAAGAGTACATTACAGCTGGAAGAACTACTACATGCAGGTTCTATCCAAACAGTTCTTAGGGAAACCCAAAGACAAGAGAGAAGACAAAAATGAGGACACTGGAGGAATTTGAAGCTCTTGGTCCCTAAAACTACAGCAAATCTTAAGTACAACCCAACTCCAGGCCAGATTCAAATAAAGGTTCATGTTGAGTCCTATTTACCTTAGTTCCTATTTCTAATGTATGAGGTCCATTTTTCTACAAAAACTGCAAGGCATATAAAAGGAAAGAAAAACACAGTCTGAAGAGACAGAGCAAATATCAGAACCAAACTCAGGTAAGACACAGATTTTAGAATAATAATTAATAGAATTTAAAATAGCTTATACATTATAATTTTATGTTATGTTTTATGTTATATTGTGCTATATTATATGTTGTGTTATGTTATGGGCTTTAATGGAAAAAAATAGACAGCATTCAAGAACAGATGGGTGATATAAGCAGAGAGAAGGAAACTAAGAATCAAAAGAAAATATGTACTGGAAATCAAAAACACTGTAAGAGAAATGAAAAATGTCTTTGATGGGCTCATCAGTAGACTGGACATAACCAAAAAAATAAATAAATAAATAAATAAGCAAGATGAAAGGTAGATTAATAGAAACTTTACATACCAAAATGCAAAAGGGAAAAATAATTTGAAAGTAATAAAAGAACACCTAATCACTATCTTAAATGCATGATTGAAGACATGAATAGTATTAATATTCTTTGTATTCAAACATTGTTATGTTAAAAGGTGCTCTACATATGTAATATGAAATGTAATGAATGCTATTGTTATATATACAATGTTGAATTAAGAAAAGAAAAAGCAAACAAAAGAACATCTAAGGACAGTGGGTTAATTTCTGTTAAGCATAAAATAATATCCCAACATTTCCTAGGAATTTAAACTTGCCCTACCCTTCAACATGCTGAACACAAAGTCAACAATTTAATCATTTTAATCCACCTGCCCCTTTCATCTTCAATCCTCCTATCTGCCATGTTTATCTATCAGTCATATTGTTAGCTTATATTCCATCTCTATGACACCATTTTTCTTACTGATGGTTAATTGTTAATTCTGGATTCTGGAGTTTACATGTTGCTTCAAAAATAACTTTTTTTTTTTTTTTTTGCAAATATTTTCTCAAACCTAGGGAGGTTCCGTGAGGCCTTTTTTCTAATCTGTCAAATGCTCACTAGGTCTTCCCAGTGCTTATAGGTTTTCCTGTGTTTACTGTTTAAGCCTGAGCTATTCTGGTCCCTCTGTTTTTCAGTTCTATCTATGCTATATCCCCAAACCGTCATAGACCTTGGTAATTTGGACCTTAATGTTCTCAGCATGGTTTCAAGTTAAACTTCTCATTTTTGTACCTCTCTTATCTGTGTAGCCACTCTTTATCTACTGATATTCTGTCCACAAATATAGGGTGCACATTAAAAAAGTCTCTGAAGTATATTTCAGAGATGTATAGTGTATATCATTTGAATATAAAATTTAGCTCCAGAAGGTACAATGTATTTCAAAGAGCTTGTACTTGAAAATAGGAAACAGAATTGGCCCCCACCCTTTGCCCTTGCTAACTACATGAACTGTATGAGTGAGTTACATTGCTTTAGTCTCAATTTTTCCATCTTTAAAATGTGATGATAATCCACATAAGTTATTATGAAGACTATATATATAAAATTAAATAAGAATTTATATAACTGTGTCTAGGTACAATGGATGCTTTTTTATATGTTTGTTTACATTTTTTAAACTGAATTATAAAAGTTATAATATGGAAAGCAGTACATTAAAGGGAAAACATTTCAATTTTTAATATAAATAGAATGAAAAGAAAGCTTTGTTCCACTTTATTTTGGTCTTCTAAATTCTATAGTATTTATCCATTTTGGTGAAACCATCCAAAAGACATACGTTCTTATCCCCCACCCTTAAGCTTTTTAATATATAAGCATTCTCTTTATATTTAGATAAATTTATAAGATTTTAGAATATTACAACTAAATTTTCCTCATTGTGGCATTCTGAATAAACCAAGATTTATAAATGCATTGAGGCATATAATCGGAGAAACCTGAAGCATCTGGACCCACTTTTAAACTGCTGTAAGAGACTATTTCAGGAAGGAGTTTCTTCTTGGGTCAAAAGAAAGAATTCTAAAATCCATGTAACTAACCAACGACTCTGTTAGAAGCCGAAATTGAAAAATAAAGCCAATATATTTCATGGAGATTTTACAGTGTGAAAAATGTTGATATCAGGGTTTTCCCAACTATAATAAAACTCTCTTAACTAAAGTGACAATGTTCTGAAAAGGAGGAGGAAGTCAGGGAAGAGCATTGCCTTCAGTTAATACCTGCAGTTAATAGAAAACTGCTGTGCCCCAAACAATTGCTATGAAACTTTCCTGGGAGGATCAGTGTGGCTGCCAGAAATTAGCCCTAGAAAAATGGGAAAAGAATGTAAAAATAGACCTCTAACAGCAGTACTTAGCATTGTTTGATCCTCCGTGGTGCTGGAAAAGATCAACCAGCTCTGTCACACCCATGTAGTCTAGAAGAACAGACTGGTGACAGAGTCAGCTGACATACTGGAGCTACCTTTAGCCATTGCTCACCTCTTCATGGACTGACTGTTCTGGCCACAAGCTTAGCTATCACTTCCTTCCAGTTCCCCTAGAACAGATCAACTTGCATAGGCTGTATTGATATAACATGGACTTTTAGGAGAGTTAAAAAACCAAGAATATCTAAAACAAAAAGTCATTTTAACTAAATGGTATACAATAGATTCCCCTCAACCTCAGGTAGCCTAGATTAGATTCAGGCATAATGACAAGCTTAGGTACAAAGGAAAAAGGGTGAGTTGCCTTCATAGTCTGATTTAGGGATTCCTGTCAGTTTAGCCACGGTTTTGACATTGATATCAGTCTTTTCCTGAAAAGTCTGGAACAGAATGATCAACTTTCATCAGAACTGAGTACTAACAGATTGTACAACCTCATTTTGTGGATTTTACCCTTACAGGTGACATTGATAAAGCTACTTAACAAGTGGGATATAACTTGGATAACAACCATGTCTTACCCTAGTTCTCCCCAAAGGCAGAACCTGAAACAAAATTTGCATTTGGATGTCTTATTTAGGAATTAATTTTATGTCATCTTATATGGTTAATTTTATGTGCATCTTGACTGGCCACTGGGTTTCCAGATTTAAACATTATATCTAGGTGTGTCTCTAAGATTAGCCTTTGAACCAGCAGATGCAATAGATTTCCCTCACCGATATGAGTGGACATCATCCAAACCACTGAGGGCCTGAAAAGGACAAAAAGCAGAGGAAGCAAGGATTCATGCCCTTCCAGCCTGCCTGATTAAGCTGGAATATGAGTCTTTTCCTGCTCTTCAACTATGATTAACAGCATTGGCTCTCCTTGTTCTTGAGCCTTTGAATTCAGATTAGAATGACGCCATTGGGCTTTCATGGTTCTCCAGCTTGCAGACAGCAGATCATGGGACTTCTCAGACTATGTAACCATCTGAGCTAATCCCTCATAATTAGTAATAATAAATCAATCTATCTATCTATTAGTTCTTTTTCTCTGGAAAATCCTAACAGATTTTGTTATCAAGAATGGTTCTTAAAAGAAAACAAATGTTAAGGATGAATTTTCTGAAATTTTTCTAGGGTTTGTAGAATTGACTCTCTAATTTGATTAGATTCAAATATGTTAATGGCTGTATTTTCAGAAGAAAGAAATTATTCATAGTTCATGGCATGATTTGGCAATAGAGATAAAGAAAATGTTTGCATTGGTACTCCTCATCGACCTTTTATAAAAAGCAAGGAGCTAGGTGCCTATTGTACATGATACTTTGAAAATTTTTAGAAAACTAATGAATATTGAGTGGTTCTTCCTAATGTTGCTAAACAGAATACTGTAAAATGTGAGCTCAGAAGTCTGGATTCCTAGCACTAGCACAGCATAAACAACCTAATAATAGCTATGTGTACACTAAGACCCTCCTTACCTGTAGCTGCGGAAATGAAATTGCTAAAAATCAAGCATAGATAATCATCATGTGACTGAATTAGAGCACAATTTCTCTTCCTAGCCCAAACAGTAGGCACTGTTAAATGGAAGACATTAATGGGACAGAATGGAATCTTCTAAGTTGGGATGGGGTTGTATGAAATGGTCCTGTTGGATCTGGGAACATTAAGCCCCTAAAAACTGATGTATCTTCTTTTTTTTTTTTATTTATAATAGTAGTATGTATTATAATTCATAATGCACATATATAGCATCTCTTTACATACAAATCTTTGTATACAAAGTATATAAGTACCATTCAGATCTTCAATCATGCATTTAGGATAATGATATTAATCTCATTCAACCACCAATTTTTTTTCCTTTTTCCCCCCTCCCTCCCCCTTGCTCCCTCCCTTCCCCTCCCTTTCCTTTGACGGTTCTAGTGTTCCTCTAATCCTCCTATGTACCCCCATCCAAGAACACTGTGAACTAGCCTCCTTATATCAGAGAAAACATTCGGTATTCGGATTTTGTGGATTGGCTAACTTCACTTAGCACTATATTCTCCAACTTCATCCATTTACCTGCAAATGCCATTATTTTATTCTCTCTTATTGCTGAGTAAAATTCCATTTTGTATATATACCACATTTTCTTTATCGACTCATCTACTGAGGGACATCTAGGTTGGTTCCACAACCGACCTATTGTGAATTGTGCTGCTATAAACATTGAAGTGGCTGTGTCACTGTAATATGCTGTTTTTAAGTCCTTTGGAAATAGACCCAGGAGTGGGATGGCTGGGTCATAGGGTGGTTCCATTCCCAGTTTTCCAAGAAATCTCCGTACTGCTTTCCATATTCTGGTAGAGTTTTTGGGGTCTTCTAGGTATATTATCATGTCATCAGCAAATAGTGCATTTGAGCTCTTCTTTTCCTATCTGGATCCCTTTAATTTCTTTCGTCTGTCTAATTGCTCTGGCCAGAGTTTCCAGTACTATGTTAAAAGGCAGTGGTGAAAGGGGGCATCCCTGTCTTGTTCCAGTTTTTAGAGGGAATGCTTTCAATTTTTCTCCATTTAAGATAATGTTAGCTCTGGGCCTTGCATAAATAGCTTTTACAATGTTGAGATATGTTCCTGATATTCCTAGTTTTTCCAGTGTTTTGAACATAAAGGGTGCTATATTTTGTCAAACGCTTTTTCTGCATCTATTGAGATAATCATATGATTTTTATCTTTAAGTCTATTGATGTGATGTATTATGTTTATTGATTACCAAATGTTGAACCAGCCTTATATCCCTGGAATAAACCCCACTTGATCGTGGTGCACTATCTTTTTGATATGTTTTTGTATCCGATTTGCCAGAATTTTGTTGAGGATTTTTGCATCTACATTCATTAAAGATATTGGCCTGAAGTTTTCTCCTTTGGATGCTTCTTTGCCTGGCTTTGGAATTAATGTAATATTGGCCTCATAGAAAGAGTCTGGAAGAGCTCCCTCTTTTTCTATTTCTTGAAATAGTTTGAAGAGCATTGGTATTAGGTCTTCTTTAAAAGTCTTGTAGAACTAGGCTGTAAACCCATCAGGTCCTGGACTTTTCCTTGTTGGTAGCTTTTTGATGACATCTTCTATTTCTTCTCTTGTAATCGATCTGTTTAAATTGTGTTTAGCCTCCAGATCCAGTTTAGGCAACTCTAGAAATCTGTCAATGCATTCAGTATTTTATATTTTATTAGAGTACAAGTTTTCAAAGTAATTTCTAATTTCTTCTGTATATATGAGGTGTTTGTTGTGATATTCCCTTTTTCATCACGAATGTTAGTAATTTGAGTTTTTTTCTCTTCTTCTTTTCGTTAGCATCGCTAAGGGTCTGTCAATTTTGTTTATTTTTTCAAAGAACCAACTTTTAGTTTTGTCAATTCTTTAAATTGTTTCCTTAGTCTCGATTTCATTAATTTCTGCTCTGATTATAATTATTTCCTGTCTTCTACTGCTCTTAGTGTTGATCTGTTCTTCTTTTTATAGTGCTTTGAGGTGTGATGTTAAGTCATTTATTTGTTGTTGTTTTTTTCCTTTTAAGGAATGAACTCAGTGCAATGAATTTTCATCTTACTACTGCCTTCATAGTGTCCCAGAGATTTCTATACGTTGTATCTGTGTTCTCATTTACCTCTAGGAATTTTTTAATCTCCTCTTTGATGTGTTCTTCAACCCCTAATTCATTCAGTAGAATGTTGTTTAGCTTCCAGTTGTTGGAGTAGTTTTTCTTATTCCTTGTTTTGTCGTTGATTTCCAATTTCATCCCTTTATGGTCTGATAGAATGCAGGGTAGTATCTCTATTTTTCTATATTTGCTGAGAGTTGCCTTGTGACATAATATATGGTCTATTTTGGAGAAGGAGCCATGTCTGCTGAGAAAAAAGTGTATTCGTTTACTGAGGGATGAAATATTCTATATATGTCTGTTAGGTCTTAGTTATTAATTGTTTTCAGGAGGCCTAAAATTTCTTTGTTTAGCTTTTGTTTGGATGATCTATCCATTGGTGAGAGAGGTGTGTTGAAATCCCCTAGGATAACTGTGTTGTGGTCTGTTTTACTCTTGAACTTGAGAAGTGTTTGTTTGATGAATGTAGGTGCTCCATTATTTGGGGCATATAGATTTATGATTGTTATATCCTGTTGATGAATGGTTCCCTTAAGTAGTAAGAAATATCCATCTTTGTCCCTTTTGATTAGCTTTGGCTTGAAGTCTACCTTATTTGAAATGAGACTGGAAACCCCTGCTTGCTTCCACATGCCATGTGATAAGACTTTTTTCCAAGCCTTTCACCTTCAGTCTATTGATGTCTTTTTCTATGAGGTGTGTTTCGTGGAGACAGCAAATTGTTGGGTCATTTCTTTTAATCCATTCAGATAATCTGTGTCTTTTGAATGGCGAGTTTAGGCCATTAACATTCAGGGTTATTATTGAGATGTGATTTTTATTCCCATCCATTTTTATTTGTATTATGGTCTTTAGTTTGATTTGGTTTCTCTCCTGGTTGGTATTTCCCTTAGTTTAACATCTCCCTTTGTTGATTTTCATTGTTATTTTTCTCTTCTTCTTCATGAAAAATTTTGCCCAGGATGTTTCAGAAGTGCTGGCTTTCGAGTTGCGAAATCGTTTAGCTTTTGCTTGTCGTGGAAGGTTTTTATTTCATCTTCGAATCTAAACCTCAGTTTTGCTGGATATAAGATTCTTGGTTGACATCCCTTTTCTTTCAGAGCTTGAAATATGCTATTCCAGGATCTTCTTGCTTTTAAGGTCTGGATTGAAAAGTCTGAACATAGTCTGATTGGATTCCCCCTACATGTAATCTGCTTCCTTTCTCTTGTGGCTTTTAATATTCTCTCCTTGCTCAGTATATTAGGCATTTTCATTATAATGTGTCTTGGTGTGGATCTGTTGTGATTTTGTATGTTTGGTGTTCGGTAAGCCTCTTGAACTTGGTTTTCCCATTCATTCCTCAAGTTTGGAAAATTTTCTGTAATTATTTCATTGAATAAATTACTCATTCCTTTGGCTTGAAACTCTGCCCCCTCCTCTACCTCAATCATTCTTATGTTTGGTCTTTTTATGTTGTCCCATAATTCTTGAATGTTCTGTTCTTGGTTTCTTACCATTTTTGCTGTGTAATCTAGATTTTTCTCTAGGATATATATTTTGTCTTCATTGTGTGAGGTTCTTTCTTCCCAGTGATCTACTCTGTTGGTGATACTTTCAATTGAGCTTTTATTTTGGTTTATTGCTTCTTTCATTTCTGGAATATCTGTTTGGTTTCTGTTTAGAGCCTCTATCTCCCTATTGAGGTAATCTTTTACTTCCTGTATTTGTTTATGGAGTTCTTTGTCAAAATGATCTTTCACCTCCTGTATTTGCTCCCTCATCTCATTTTTTAGTTCATTCTTAAGTTCTGCAAACACTTGGAATATGTAATTTTTAAATTCCATCTCTGGCATTTCACCCACTGTGCTGGCCATGGAATCTACTGAGGAGGTATATTGATTTGTTTGTGTCACTTTCTTCCCTTGTTTCTTCATATTGCTTGTGTGTCTTATCTTCCTGCACTGTGGGACCTTGACTATTTTGATTTTACCTTAAAGCCTTATGTTGCTCCTGTAGTACAGTGCTATCAGATTCCCTTATATTTCCTTTACACTTTAAAATCATACACTTTCTATTCAGAAAATCCCAATTTGATCACAAAGTACAGATTTAGTTAACCCAGATATTGTTTCCAATTTACTCTTATGCTTCTGATGGGGTTTTATAGTTTCAAGAATTGGATACAGAGGTGATATGTTTAGGAAGGAGGAAGTGAGTATATTGAATTGTTCTTTCTTAGAAAGTATGAGAAGAGAGTTTTATGGAAGTGGTTTAGTATCAGCAGATGAGAGAGGAAAGAGAATGGAGTGAATGCTTAGGTGGAAAGTCCGCTTTATATATAAACCTAACTTATGCAGCGGTTGAGAGAAGAAATAAAGAAAGATGGAAAAGAAAAAAATAATGACAAAGGAGTAGAAATTAGTGTAAAAGAGAGGAGAGAGAGAGTGAGTCAAGAAAATAGAAAAACAAACTATATATAACAACACTTTGCTATATATTTCAATTGTACCCAATTGTCCCAATTTCTGCTTATAACTTATTTTTGCCTCTGTTGAGTATGCAATGGCAGGGTGTAAATAGGGAAGATGAAGGAAGAAGAAAAAATACAAAAGTGAGAAGGAAGAAAAGAAAGAAAGAGGAGCAGAAGCAAACAAACAAACACACTGTCTATCAAAATAAAAACAAACAAAAAAACACAAAAAAAAAACAAAACAAACAAACAAAAAGTTGAACCCAGGAACCAGTCTCAAACAAAATGGACCCTGGGAAGCCCTTCTTTTTTCCTTTCCAGTTTAAGCCAATTGACTTTGTTCGTGTCCAGTCAGCGATCCTGTTAGTGGAGTCAAGGCTGCACCTTTGGCCAGATGCAGAATGGCACAGCGGAAGAGTGGCTCGGCAGGAGCCTACCTCTTATCCTGGTCACAGCTGGGCAGGTCGCACTTCCCCTTTTGTTCTGGTTGCAGCTGGGCAGATCGCACTTCCCCCGGGAGTGGAGGGGGCTTTTCCTCAGGTCGAGTCCTGCGTGCAGCAGCAGGGAGCTGCTACTCTGGGCCCTGGAGGCCAGGTGAACTGGCGGTTGGGTCTCTCCTTCAGGTCGGGTGCACTGGCAGTCTGAACTGGGAATTCCGTCTGTAGGTCGCAGGGCCCCGCAGGCCCAACCAGGATCTCACATGGGCAGGCCAAACTGGGAATTTAAGCCAGCCACCGAACTGGGAACTCCGCCCACAGGTCGTCGCAGGGCCCACAGGCTGAACCGGAATCTCTGTATCTTCTTTTCTAGAGAGAGAACTCTCCCAACCTCAAGCAGAGTGGTTGCCCCACTATCAGCAGAATTGGCTTCCCTAACACTAGGTGAAATTATCTCTCCAACTGAAGAAAGGAGCCTCCTCAATCTCAGTGGCAGTTGCACGTTTATCCCCATGATAGCAACCTCCCTACTTTCAGTGGTATCAGTTTCTCTACCCACAGTGCTATCAGGCTTTTTGTCTCCATCTTAAGGAATTAATTTCATTGCCTGAGGAAACTGAAATAATTCTAACTGAGGCAGGTGCCAAGCAAGACAAGGTTCTCCTCAGGATCCACCTCCAAAACCATTCTTTTCTTCAAGGTTTATAAGTAAACCCAAATCTCAGCAAGCCCCCTAAAGATAATATTTTATGCATCACCCATGAGGGAGTAGATTAAACTTCACTATAATTACTTAAGTTTCTTAATTTTTATAGGCAAGAAATCTGAGGAACATGTGAGAAGGAATACTAACAATGTTGGATAATAGTGGGAGGAACAAAAAAATTGGATCAGGCTAGATTTATTGATGTAGACTCACTAAGCAGATGTTCTACATTTTTTATTGCAGTTCAGGGAGATTTAAAAAAAATCTAACATTTTGCTTTATTGACTGTCTGAAAGAGGGGCCAAAAGATGGTCCATGAGTGAACTGGAAATGCCATATACAAGTTGAATTAATCTAGAAAAATAGATTCAAGGCTTAGAGAGATTAGAATATAGGATCTATTCATTCATAGTGAATCCAGAAGACATACCTTTCACCATAACCATGAAAAATAAATTTGTGAAGGATATACTGGCATCCTTAAAGAGTTCTGTGATTGTTCTTCTCTGTAGGCCAGAATTCGCAATGTGAACTGTAGTTACTGAATTGGGAAATACTCCAACTACACTTGGGTAATTTCATCCTATAGTGATCCAGGATCACTCATCAGCATTTAAACCTGCCAAAGAAAAGGTGAGTATGAGTATTGTGATAGACGATAAAGTCAAAATAGCAATCAGAATACTCCGAATGGAGCAGACCCTATGGTGCTGGCTAGTTGATCAGGGTCTTCTTAGATGTTAAGTAAATAGGAAGCCTGCTGAATTTTTTACTTAATCTGTAGGAGCCAAAAGTTTCCAGGTCTGGTGGAAAGAAGTTTAATCTAAGTCATAAGAATAGAGTCATGGCCCTTCAATCAACACCAGACTTGAGCCAGTTTATAGACCTGGAATTCCTTAAATGAAGAGGGATCTCAGTTCCTTGGAGAAAAATCCCAATAAGCTACGAAATATTTATTCTGTTAATCTATCTGCCATCCTCCAAGCAACCTATAGTCTTTTACCAGGGTAACTGTACATTAGGGAAAAGAAAATAATCAGTGCTTTCAAGGTGTACTAGAAATAAGCCAGTTCACAGTATTGTTGGGTCAGGGTACATAGGAGGATTAGAGGAACACTATAATGGTCAAAAGGAAGGGAGGGGAAGGGAGGGAACAAGGGGGGAAGGGAGGAACAAAGAAAAAGAAAAAGTGGTTGAATAAGATGGATATCATTATTCTAAATGCATGATTGAAGACTTGAATGCTGCGAATATACTTTGTATACAAACTGTTTTGTGTAAAAAGATGTTCTATATGTATAGTATGAACTATAATACATACTACTATAAATAAAAATTTTAAAAAAAGAAATGAACTCTAAACTGACAGTAATTCTAGGAGACCCAAAATGTCACTGGGCTCTCAGTCAGAGTAGGGGCTTAAGGAGAACAGGTTATCAATAGAATTTTGGCTCAGCTCTGTCCCACAGTTGGTCCAGTGGGGCCCCAAACTCACCCTATGGTATTTACCAAATTCCAGAATGCACAATTGGAATAGACATACTTAGCAGTTGGCAGAATCTCCACAATAATCTTATCTACTAATGTAGAGAAAGGGTTATTATGATTGCAAATACCCAGTGAAAACCATTAGAAAGGACTCTACCAGGAAAATAGTAAATCAAAAGCAATGCTGCATTCCTGGAGGAACTGAAGAAATTACTGCCACCCTCAAAGATTTAAAAGAATTGGGGGTAGTAATTCCCACCACATCTGCATTCAACTCACTTATTTGGCTTGTGCAGAAGCCAGATGGATCTTGGAAAATAGTGGATTGTCATAAACTTATCTAGGTGGTGACTCCAATTGTAGCTGCTGACCCAAATGTGGTCTCATTGTTTCAGAAAATTAACTTATCCTCTGACACTAGCATGTAGCTATTGATCTGAGAAATTTTTTTTCTCAATACTTGATAATAAAGACCATCAAAAGCATGTGGCTTTCAACTGGCAAGACCAAAAATACACCTTCCCTGACTTACCTCAGTAGTATAGCAACTCTTCAGCCCTGTCACAACTTCATTCACGGGGATCTTGATTGCCTTTCCCTTCTAAAAGATACTCCACTTGTCCATATATGCTGATGACATTGTGCTGTTGGACTGAGTGGGTGAGAAGTGTCAACCACTCTGAACTTATTTGTAAGATAGTTGTGTATTAGGGGTAGAAAATAAATCAGACTAAAATTAAGGGGCCTCTACTTCATGAAATCTCTTAGGTGCAGTGGTGTGGAGCATGCCATGATATTTAAAGTGAAGAATAAGTTGTTGAATCTATCCTATAACCAAAAAGGAATCACAATACCTAATGGGCCTGTTTAGATTTTATAGGCAACATATGCTCACTTGGATGTATTATTTGATCCTATTTACCAAGCGAACTGAAATGCTGGTAGGCTTGAGTGGGACCCAGAACTATCCAAATCTCTGAAACTGGTCCAGTCTGCTAGGCAAGTTGCTCTGCCACTTGAATCAGAAGAGTCAGGAGATCCAATGGTGTCTGAAATGTCAGCAGCATATAGGGATGCTGATGGGAGCCTTCAGTCACTGTAGGTGAACTACAGTGCATGCCCTTTAGTATTTTTGAGCAAGCCCTTCCATCTTCTACAGATAATTACTCTCCTTTTGAGAAATAGCTCTTAATCTCCTAATTTACCTTAGTAGAGACTGAACTCTTAACCATGGTCCACCAAGTTATGAAACCTGAATTTCCCATCACAATTTGGGTGTTTTCTAATATCCAAGCCATAAATTTGGGTAGACACAGAAATACGTCATCATAAATGGAAGTGGTATGTATATACATGATTAGACTCAATAAGACTCTGAAGGCATAAGTAAGTTACAAGAAAAAGTAGCCTGAATACTCTTGATTCCCACACCTGTGATGCTGCTTTTTTTTTCTCCCAGTCTGCTCCTATAGCCTCATGGAAGGTTTCTTTAGATCAGTTAGCAAAGAAACAGAGAACATGGGCCTGGTTTACAGATTGTTCTACACAGTTATCATCTGGAAATGTGCAACTGTGGTTCTGTAGCCCATGTTGTAAAAGACAGTGGTGGAGAGAAATCCTCCCAGTAGGCAGAAATGCAAATAGTGCTCCAGTTTACTAGAAAGAGAAATGGCCAGATATGTGATTACATACCAATTCATAGGTGGTGGCCAACAGTTTTACTGGATGGTTAGGGAGTTGGAAGGAAAATTATTGGAAATTTTAGTGAAGAAAGAAACTTGTGAAAGATATATGTAGATTGAACAAAAAAGAATATGAAGATATTTGTGTTCCATGTGAATACTTACCATAATATTCAAATGTGGATATCAATCAGCCTCATTCACCAGCCACCCCTGTCATCACCCTGTAGGCTCACAAATAAGTCACCATGGCGACTGGCAGTAGCATGCCCTTCCAATCATCAAGGCTGACCTGCCTATAGGCACCATTAACTGCCCAGTCTGCCAGCAACTGAAACCAGCACTAAGATCCCTGATATGACAGCATTTAAGGTGATCTGTCAGCAAACTGGTGGCAGATCAATTACATTGGATCACTTCTTTATAGAAGGAGAAAAGTTTTAGTCTCACTTCAATAGATATTCTATTTTGTTCTTACTCTGGATAAAAATTTGCCTTACTTCCATGCAATACTTCTGCTTAAACTACCAGCCATGGGCTTATAAAATGCTGTAGTCACCATCTATTCTACAAAGTATTGTTTCTGATCAAATAACTCAGTTCACAGCAAAAGAAGTATAGCAATTGATCCATGTTCATGGAAGGCACTGGCCTTACTATGTTCCCCACTACCTGAAGCAGCTGAACTGTGAAACTGAACCAGTGAAGTCACCTTTGGAAGACTCAGAGCACCAGATATATAGGTGTCGATACCTTCTAGGACTGGGGTATGTTTCTCCAGGGAATTGTATATGTTCTGAATCAGTACCCAATACATGGTGCTTATCTGCTATGGCCAGTATTCGTGACTCCAAAATGCAGAGGTAGAAGGGAAGTGGCACCATTCACTACTTACCCCCTATGACCCAGTTGCACAATTTTGGCTATTTATTCCTGTGACTCTGCTCTATTGGCCTAGTGGTCTTAATCCCAAGGGAGGAATGTTTCACCTGAAGAAACAACAATGATTTCACTAAACTGGAAGTCAAGATTGCTACCTAGCTGCTTGGGATTCTTCAAGTCTCTGAAACAACAGACCAAAAAAAAAAAAAAAAAAAAAAAAAAAAGTTACAGTGCTGACTGGAGTGATTCATCCTGAAAACCAAGAGGAAAACTGGACTACTGCTCCACAATGTAGGTAAGAAAGAATAGATCTGGAAGGCAAGAGACTCCAAATTTCTGTTGCTTATAAATTACCAAATCTAAGGTCTTTTGTTATTGCAGTTCAAATTTACTAAAGCAGAGCTTCTCTTAGCATTACCATGCTCTGTGATTAGTGTCCATAGAAAATGACAGACCAGTCCAGGAAGGGCTACTAATGGTCCACATCCTTCAGGAATGAAGTTTTGGGTTACTCCATCAAATAAAGACCACAGCCAGCTAAGGTCCTGCTAAAGGGAAAAACTTCAGAGAGGGTAGTAGAAGAAGGTAGTTACAAATACTTGTTTTAAACATGAATCCAGTTATAGAAATGATAACTACAATTGTCATGAGTATTTCCTCCTATTTTGCTGTGAATGTTTATATGTCTGTATGTGTATATATGTGTGTCCTTTGTTTTCTTACTTCTATTATTACTTATCATGTAACATAAGATGCATATAATTTTACATCATAGTATTTGAGTTTAAAGGTATCAAGGAGAATAGTAAACATCACTCAAGGACTTTGTTGCCTCTTCTGGAGAAGGAGTTAATGAATTTTTAGGCACATGCAAGGGAGCATATGTTATGACATGTTATGAACAAGTTGCTTTTAAAATTATATAATCAGAGGATTGTAGAATAGAAAGATCCAGACCCTTTCTTCTCCCATGGAAACAATAATTCAAGAATACCTAGACCGATTCCCTTTATAAGCAATCTAAAAACCAACTAAGAAGCTCCTAATTTCCAGGCTAACACAAAACCAGTACATGAAAAGCAGTAGGAAGATTCATGGCACCTTCTGACCACAGACACAGAATCACATCATCTTAAGGAAATTCCCAGTTCCCAGCTTTCCCTGGAGAGAGAAAACTGGGCTATTCATCCAAGATTCTGACTTTGCAGATGAGCTTACAAGGGACTGGCTCCTGTCTTGCCTGTCTCTGAGCACTGACAAGGCTTGGTATGATCTAGATGCCTGGAGTGGTACAGCAGACAAACACAAAAGAGCATGAAATGACAGGCTCCAAGAAAGAAAGAAAGAAAGAGAAAAGGAGGGGGAGAGGGAGGGAGGGAGGGAAAAGAGAAGAGAGGAAGGGAAAATTCCTTGAATTAGTAATCTACACACACGAGTGCAGCAGCCATGACACATTCATATAAAAGGTTTGAGGTTTTTAGAATCTAGCCTGATTAATGGGCAAAGGTCTTTGTCAGCTTAAAGCCAGCTTATACAGACTGGGAAAGGTGGCTGGGATTTTGTTGTTGTTGCTTGGTTTTGTTTTATCTTTATTGTTGTTGTTTTGTGTACATTTGTTTAAGATTCAGGGATATTACCTCAGAGTTACAAGGAAAATAAAAAAATAAGGTGTGGGGGGGGGCGTTCAATCAAAGGAACTAAATGAGTTCATATAAACAATCCAAAAGAAATGGGGCTAAATGTATGACTTGACAAAGAATCCAAATAACCCTCATAATGATGTTTCACAAGCACAGGAAAACTATGCTTGAACAAAATGAGAACTTCAGCACATAAGTAGAAGGTATAGAAATGAACTAAACAGAAATTTCAAAATTGAAGAATGCAATAAATGAACTTACAAAAAAAAAAAAAAAGTACTAGAGGGGTTCAACAGCGAACCTGACCAAGCAGAAAGAACTAGTGAACATGAAGACAAGTCAATAGAATTTATCCGTGCAGAAAGTAAAAGAGAAAAAAAGATGAAAAAGAAGAAAAAAAGTTTAAAACACTTATGAGATGTCATCAAGAGGACCAATGTACATACTGTAGGAAGTCTAGAGACCGAAAAGTCTATTCTAAAAAATAATGGCCAATATCCAGGTATGGAAGTGCACTTCTGTAATTCCAGCATCTCTGTGAGCTGAGACAAGAGGATTGCAAGTTCAAGGCCAGCTTCAGGAACTTAGCAAGACCATTTCTCAAAAATAAAGCATAAAAACGACCTGAGATCTAGTTCAGTGGTAGAGTGCCCCTGATCTCAAGTCCCAGTACAGTATGAAAAAAATAATAATAATAATAATAATAATAATAATAATAATAATGGCCAAAACCTTCCAAAATCTGTGAATGGAAGTGAACATCCAGATTTAAAAGTTTAATAGACCCAAATAAAAGGAATTCAAAGAACTCCATATCAAAATACATTATAATCAAACTGTTAAAAGTAAAACACAATGAGACAATTTTGAAAGCAGCAAGAGAAATGCCACTTATGTATAAGGGAGCAACCATTGTGACTATCAGTGGATTTCTCAACAGAAACCATGCAGGCCAGAAGTGGGTAAGATGATATAGTCACAAAATAAGAAAGGAAGGAAGGAAGGAAGGAAGGAAGGAAGGAAGGAAGGAAGGAAGGAAGGAAGGAAGGAAGGAAGGAAGGGAGGAAGGAAGGGAGGAAGGAAAGAAGGAAGGGAGGGCACAAACAAAACAGTGCCTATCAAGGATAATATATCCAGCCTGACATGGTGGCCCACATCTGTAATTCCATCAACTTGAAAGGCTGAGAATGATCACAAATTCAAAGCCAGCCTAGCAACTTAGTGAGAACTTATCACAAAATTTTAAAAATTAGGAGCTGGGATTATAGCTCAGTAGTAGAGCACTTGCCTTGCACATGTGAGGCACTGGGTTCTATCCTCAGCACCACATAAAAAAAAATAAAATAAAATAAAGCAAAGATATTGTGTCCATATTTTTAAAATCTTTTTAAAAAAATTTTTTTTAAATAAAATAAAAGGGCTGGGTATATAGATCTGTGGTAAAGCACCCCTAGGTTTAATCCTAAGTAAAAAAAAAAAAAAAAAAAAACCTATATCCAGAAAAATATTTCTCCAAAAATTAAGGAGACATGAAGATTTTCAAGATAAATAATATCTGATGTAGTTCATGACCTCTAGACCTGCCTCACAAAAAATACTAAAGACATCCCTTGGAATCCTTGGACACTAAATAGGGTACGAAAGGGCTAGGGTTGTGGCTCAGCAGTAGAGCACTCGCCTAGCACGTGCACAGCCCGGGTTCGATCCTCAGCACCACATAAACATAAAATGCGTTGCATTGTGTACAACTAAAGCAAATAAATAAATATTTTTAAAAAACAGCATACAAAAAAATACAGAAGTATAAGATCACTGGTAAATATATTGACAAATACAGAATTTGTAATTTTGTAATGATGTGTAAGTCACTTTTAATTCTTATGGAGAACTTAAAAGACAAGGTCTAGGAGTATAGTCCAGTGTTAGAATTTTTGGTAGAATGGATAAGGCCCTGAGTTAATCCCAAGCAAGGGAAGGAAGGAAGGGAGGAAGCACACACAATCAACATGCTAATGGATACACAGTATAAAAGTGATATAACTTGTGGTGTTAATAACATATAAGGGAGTAAAGGTGTAGTTTTTGTATGTAATTGTACCTAAGTTGTTATCACATTTAAATAGACTCTAATAACTATAAAATATTTTAGGTAAACCCCATGGTAATCACTAAGAAAATGCCTCTAGTAGATGTACACGCACACAAAAAGAAGTGGAGAAATAAAATCATATCAGTACAAAAATATATAAAAGAAACACAAACGAAGATAGCAAAAGAGGAAAAGAGGAACAAAAAGACTACAAGGTTAACAAAAAGCAATTCACAAGCCAGGCACAGTGGCACAAAACTGTAATCCCAGCAGCTCAGGAGGCTGAGACAGGAGGATCAGGAGTTCAAAGCCATCCTCAGCAATGGTGAGGTGCTAAGCAACTCAATGAGACCCTGTCTCTACATAAAATACAAAATAGGGCTGGGATGTGGCTCAGAGGTTGAGTGCCCCTGAGTTCAATCCCCTATACCAAAAAGAGAGGGGGGGTGGGGAGAGAAAGCAATTGACAAAATTTGTAAGTCACTATGCAAAAATAATTACTTCAAATGAAAATTGATTGAACTCCCCGCCCCCTGCAAAAAAAAGAAAAGATTAGAGTGGCTGAAGAGGTTGTTTTAAATAACCCAGCAATATGCTGTTCACAGGATACTCTTTAAATTTAAGGGAATACATGGGCTAAAAGTGAAAGAATATAAAAATATGTTCCATGCGAAGGTCAATTAACATTTTTATCATTGTATATATATTTATATATTTGCATTAGTCCATTTTCCATTGTGCTTGAGAATTGAGCCATTTCTTTAAACAATAGTGGTTTATTTGGCTCATGGTTCAGGAAGTCTAAAATTTAGGGCCCAGAAACTGCCTTGAGAATCCTCTTCTACCTGTATCTGACATTTTTTCAACGAGCACATTGCTTTAACAGTTGAAGGATCATTTTATCAATCATTCATCTTTGTAGCTTGTGGTCTTCTTTAAAAGCCCTTTCAAAGAATCACTCTGAAAGCAAATTTCTTTCAAAGAATTACTGATTCTTATATTCAGTATATATTTCTTTTCTGACTTTATGCATTGGATACCATTGTTCTTATATACTTTCTCAATTTTAGGGACAAATTTAAGGCTTACAGAGTATAAAAAACAATTTGCCAAAAGGCAACAAAAATTAAAACTTTTTAAAGTCAGATGGAGTCATATTCTCTAGATAAGGCGACATAGAGTATTCAAAGGCGTTGCAAGCACTCCCATCACCAGATTTTCTGGCTTAATTTGCTCAGTTCCATTAAAACAAAACCACCATTTTAGTATGACCTCTTATTCTAAGGAATGCATTAATACATAAATAATATTAAAATCAACAAAGACAGGCCATGCAACAACTGAAATAGATGAAAGTTCTCACAGGAAATGTGAAGGGCACACACTGAGGCACAGAGTTCACTATTCAAAGACCTTCGAGGAGCACAGAAGCCATCCAAAACATGCCTAGAATAAAAGAAGATTTATCCTAGACAGTAAATGTCTTCATTCAGGAAAACCAAAAATTCAGGCCACGTTTTCACTAAAAATAGGTGGAGCTTCCAGAGAAGAATTAAGAAATTTCACAGTGGTCACACAGTGACAGCAATAATCAGGGAGCAGAATGAGAAGGAGTGGTGAAAGTATTACTATGCCTATGATTCTAACTGAAGAACAATCCCCAAGCACTCAATTGCCATTCTTGAAACGACAGGGATAGACAACAGCAAGGCACAGCCATTTTTGTCCCCAGAGTGCAATCCAATTTCATAAACAATGTTTTAGAGCAGGTAGACCTAAGTCATCAGGCTAGACTATAATTTATTTTTGATCATAATCACTCCCCAAAACACAGAAGAGATTCTGTGGTCCCACTAACAGTCTTCTAATAAGTTAAGGTGATTTCTGGATGTTTTGACCTAACTGGACAGCTGAAGTATCATAGGACCAATTGAAATTCTCAGGGAACAATGAGGCTAAGGAAGGGTAAACTAACATTAGATACTAAAGTCAGGCCAATGACTTACCACAGCTAATAAAAACCACAGCAAACCCCATTCCCAGGTTGTTTATTCATGCAATGAGCATTACATTACTGTCCAGTAGGGTTGTATCATACATGGTGTGCATGGAACTTCCTGATATGAACTATTCAGTCACTGTTATTCTGGTGTCTGACTTCCCAAATCATATGTGACATCCCATGTCCAGCACCCTGACTCCTATCCTGAGGACCATCCTTGAAAATTTAGTCACTAAAAGCACTAAATGAAAGGAAGATTCTCCCATAACATCACCCCAAAGGAAACAACAACCATCATTTGGCAAAACCCAAACGAATAACACTAAGAAAATAATGTTTTCATTTAGATCATTTTCTACTAATGAATAATATTTATTTTACTAATAATTACAGTTTGTCATTGTCATTCAAAGAAGTTTGAGATTAATGGGGGAACTATCTAAAATTACTTTGATTCATAACCATTACAATTATTTTGATTTTTATGTCTTTGCTTCTGTCTTCAGGTTGCTGAAATGTGCAATGTCACTTGTCCTGGGCTTTGATGTTTGTATCTCTGCTTTACTAAGATTCTCCTTTTCATCATGCTGCCTTAAGTCAACCTGGGACAGTCTGCCATAACCCAATTTGCTGCTCTGATTTCTTGTTGGATTTTTTTACTTCCAAAGCCCTCAAGAAAATAAGAAATGTATCTCATATGGCACAGCACCTGGAAGCCAGAGAGGTGTGACTTTAGGATCCTAGTTCAGCTAAATGGCCTTCCTTACCTTTAACTTCTCTGATATTCAGTTTATTTAACTGTAACTTGGAGATAATGGACAGCACCTCCTAAGTGACTCCCCCATCCCTTGTGAGAAGCAGACAGCATATTTAAAATGGTAATTTTCACATGTGCTTATATAAAGGTCTATTATCTATTGGGCGCTTATATTGTCCTACATACAGTAGATAAACAAAATAGAAT
This sequence comes from Tamias sibiricus, assembly GCA_025594165.1. NCBI lineage: Eukaryota > Metazoa > Chordata > Mammalia > Rodentia > Sciuridae > Tamias > Tamias sibiricus. The sequence continues at coordinate 133,412,835 of CM046662.1, forward strand.
TCCTACCCTCAGAAAATTTACACTAACATGTAGAGACAGACTATAAACAAGTAAACCTGAACATTGATTGTCAGATAATCAGATGATGATAATTATTTTCTATAAAGGTCAAATAGAGTAAGGAAGATAGTGAATGGGGTGTGGACAATTCTTCATAGAGTAGGATCAAGAAAAATGAATTTTCAATGGATTACAAAAGAAACTGAACAAGAAATATATATATTCTTTAAGAAAGAATGATAAGTAAAACAGCAGCACTGAAATAGGGACATGTTTGGCACTTTAGAGAAACAGAAAAACATCCAGTGCAACAAGAACAGAGTAAGCAGAAACCAATAGATGGTATCAGTGAAATAGAATGGCCAAATTATTTTTGTCTTTGTCAATCATTCAAGAACTTGGGGGCTGGAGTTGTAGCTCAATGGAAGAGCACTTGCCTAGCATGTGTGAGGCACTGGGCTCAATTCTCAGCACCACATAAAAATAAATAAAATAAAGGTCCATCAACAACTTAAACATTTTAAGAAAAAAAGAACTTTGGATTTTACTTGAATGAGGTAGAAAGTCATTAGAAGATTTTAAGCAAAGGCATGATCTGATATGTTAAAATATCTCTTTGGCTATCATAACCTAGATACACAGAAGCCTGAATAATTAGAGCCATTAATGTCCTCTAGCTGAATGACAATATAGTCAAGTTTTACTGTCTTATTCAACTATCAAGCAATAGATTCCATGTTCTATTTTGGGTAATATTTTTAGTCTATTAATATGACTCCTACAAGACATTCTAATGTATTTATTTCCCAAAATCATCTTCTGCTTGCATTGTAATGCCATGTCCATTCTTAGTAATATTTTCATTCAATTATCAAGTTTTCAAAATGTAAGAAATATGAAAAAAGAATATATTCCTGGTTAAATATATCTAAAGTGAATAATCACTATAAAATTCTTCTTTAAGCTTTTCAAGGGTGACTCTATTTTATTGAATGACTTGATCTTCCCCACTCAGCAGAAGCTGGACAACCTCATTAAAACAAATCTTTACCATCTAATTTCAGTGTACATTTGAGCCCAGCCACTGGTGATAAATTTTACTATATTTTCAAGTACTCTTCCTTCAAAAATGGACAATGACATAGTTATTTCCCACCTATTATGGCAAATGTGAAAGGGACAACAGGATGAAAGTTGGGGAAACTCTATGCTCAGGTCTGTCATTTTTAGTCTCTATTCAATAACCATTTCTTGAACATATGCAAGTCTCTATACTAGCCTCTAAATGAGGACAAATTAAGATAAGTTCATTGATGTCAAAAAGTTTATGTTATCTGAGAAATTGTATATATTCAGAACTTCCTAAATACTACTTTGTTACTACAAAACCCCTTCAAAAAAATACAATTAGTTTTGGATTTTCCATCATTTGATTTATTTAGATCATGCAACTTCTCCCCTAATTAGTGCAGATAATTAAAAGTTAAATTTCTTTCCAAAGCAGAGAATAGCCAGTTGGCCCACCCTCTAGGAAATGGAGCATTTTCAGATTGTAATCTTAATGGTCAGTTTAAGACTAGAAGAGACCCAAAAATGTCATGTAATCCATGTCTCTGCCTGCAGGCAGGGACACATCTCCACCATGGCCAGGCAGACAGGCCTCATTGTTTCAAGTCCATGTCCATCAATGTGCTTAGCCAAGTTTTAAACCAATTTTACATATCTGAAAATATTTCATCTCTAATCACTAAAAAAATAAGAATAATGAATTTGCAAACAAACAAAAAAAAACTCCCAATGAATATACAAAAGTAGAATCTTTTAGGAGTTAGTGGTTGTTCAAGGCATTGTAGAACTGGCCATAAATTTTCATTTTTGGATAGGAAACTATAAGAAGGCAGTAAGGTCCTTTCCTGTTATTAAGGCTAAGCAAAACAAACATTGTTTTAACCTTCGTTATGTTTCTGGCTCACATTTACTCCACCATTTTACTGGACTTTCTATTGCATTGCCCAATGTTGGGAGTTTGTATTTTTTCCCCCTACATCTGGTTTTCCTCAAACTCCCTTAAGTTTCTGCACTTTCTGTATGACTACCATTTTCCTCTGATGTCTTTCCACTACTCCATTGTTTTCACTGACATATATCATGATACTATATCTTTACATATTTTTTTTGTTTTCACTGACTTCTAAAAATACTTTGTCCTTTTTTTTTTTTTTTTTTTTTTCCTCTTTTTGTTCCATCACTTTCAAAATTTCCTTGTTCGCTCCTGCCCTGGTAAATACAGGTGTTAAGCCATTTTGAAATATAACTTTAATGGTAATACTCTTTTCTTTCATAATGTGATCAAGCCTTGGCCACTCTGTAACTTTGTTAAATAATCATTTAAACTGACCTCAAAAGGTGGAAGAGATAGCATCCAAGCAAGTGTAGGATCTCAAGTTACCCACTGAATCAAAATCAAGAAATACTGAAATGTTACCATTGCACAATTTCATTCTACATTTTCTCTACATCTAAGGGGGAAAAATAGAATTAGCACCAATTTTAGTAAGGAACTTGTCAGTTACAAAAAATTTTTACCTCCATGATATAACTAGTACTTGATTTTTAGGTGGCATTTTATACAACTATGGATGTAAGAAAAAGGGGAGGGGCCTTTGACTGATATGGCATTAAGGTCTGCAATATATTAGCCAGCACCAGTGATGGCCCAATGGATCCAATAGACCAATTAGCCACTTTGCAGCAGCAAGTAGACCCCAGCCCAACTCATCTCATCAACCTTATTATTGTCTCTTTTTAAACATATCTTTAATATTATAACTGACTCAATTAACAAATATTTCCATCATAATGAGGACAATCTCAACTTCTTCAATAAAATTAATAATGTCTCATAAACAGGGAAAGTTAAATTGATAATAATTTGGGCAGCCAGAATAATGACACGCACAAAAATGTTTACATCCTAATCTCTCGGAACCTGTGAATAAGTTATCTTACAAAGCAAAGAAAAATTAGGTTGCCTATGCATTAGGGTTGCTAATTAGCTGATCATAAAACAGGGAGATGTCCCTGGACTATCCAAATGGATTCAGTATAATTACAAGGATTCTGGAAGGAGATAGGAGGAGGGAAGCAGGAGAATCACAGTCTGATTGACTCAAAGTGAGGATTCAGACTGCCCTTCTAACCTTACCAAGAGAAGTAGAGGGCTAGGGGTGTAGCTCAAAGGTAGGGTGCTTGTTTAGTACACACTAGGCCCTTAATTCAATCCCCAGGACCACAAAATAAAAATAAATAATTTTTTTTAAAAAGGAAGAAAGAAACTACAAGTGAAGGAATGCAGGTAGCCTCTCGAAGCTGGAAAAGGCAAGGAAACAATCTCTGCAAGAGCTTCCAGAAGAAACATAGTCCCCCTGATATTTGAGCTCAGTAAAACCCATTTTCAGATTTCTGATCTCCAGAACTAAAAGGCAATAAATTTGTATTGTTTTAAGCCACTAAATCTGCGACAATTTGTTATAGCAGCAATAGAACACTAACACAATGATGAATGCTATAAATAGCTTCACTACTATCATTCTAAAATGTATGTCAAAAATTTAAAAGTCGGGCTGGGGCTGTGGTTTAGCGGTAAAGCGCTCACCTAGCATGCCTAGCACGTGTGCAGCCCTGGGTTCAATCCTCAGCACCACGTAAAAAAAAAAGTAAATAAAATAAAGGTATTATGTCCAACTACAACTAAAAAATAAATATTTTTTAAAAATAAAATATTAGCATACAAAAGAATTACTGTGGCATCTGTATAATATTGATTTTTAAATGTATAATTTAAATTCGTAAATCTAGAATCCAACATAGACTTTTTTTACCCCAGCAATTCCGTTCCTGAAATTTGATGAGATTATTTCTTACAGCAAAAATTATATTTAAAAATCTTTTAATGAAAAATATTTTGAATTTACTTAGAGAGGCATTGTCTAGATTCATTATAAAAGGAACTGTGATCATAAGCATTGAAATTTCTAAACAATTATTGTAGGATTTGTATTTCATTTAAGCATTTTGAATGACCTTGGTAGTTTCTTTTCTAATTTCTTCTTGTATTCTTTTGCATGAACAATTTTAACCCTGAACAAGATATTTGAGTTTCTGAAATTTCAGGCTAGTTTTCATGCTATAAAACTTTTAAAGTAAAGTCAGTAATATCTGGATATATGTGAATGAAGCTTTAAAATCTTTTTAGGTAAAGTCTCTGAGAAAACTACTATCTAAATGTTAAACATTTTTGGAACTTTATGACTACTTTTATACTTTTTTCCTTTATATGAGAAACATTTATATTTTCTATATGAGTAGTTTTGGACAAATTACTTAAGGCCCTGCACTTTGAGTGCCTGACAAGATTATTTAAGATTCCATGATACTGTGAATCTGAAATGCACACCAGTGTTTGATAAGGAAGGTGAGGACAAGAAAAAATTACAAACCATGGCCAAGCTTGAAACAACTATCTAGCTTAGAATGACAACTATCAAAAATTAACTACCAATAACAATCAGGCCATCACTAGGAAATGTTCAACTTCAATTATATAAACACCATATATACTCTTAAAATACCATACCTTACTTCCTCCCATTCTCTCAACTGCCACCCCAGGACTTGGTGATATTTTTTTAATCTTAGAAATATAATTTAAAAGGCTAAGGATCCTAGGAGAAAAAAAAATTGAAATGGCTAAGCCAGAAATTTCTAGAGATATCTACCAGAAAAAAATTCCAACATTTCTTCTCTTCCTACAGAGTTTTGTCTCCCATCCCAATCTTTCATCTTATTTAAAGTCTTCTACATTATCTGCATCTGCCATTCACTAGGAAGATGAACACTGTCTATGGGCACACCTGGGAAAGTTCACACACAATAACCAGAGACCAAATCTTTATCTTGTTCTCAGTTCTCAGGCATCTTATGCCACCTTTCTGATTTGTCTTGAAAACTGTCCATTTTTACTGAAAAATATGTCAGCTCTGACCATTACTTACTAATGTCTTGAATAAGTTTCTAAAAGGAAAAGTAAAACAATCCCCTTTAAAAAGCAGCTCTCCTTTAAAATTTTCTCTATGCATTATAGATTTATATTGTCTTAGAGTGCAAAATGATTTACTTTTTCTTAAAAAGCAAAATACTATCTTTGGCAGACTGTTATATTGTATACACTTGCCACCATGCTACTTTGTATCTTGTTTGCCAATGGCTAATTACAGCCACCATGTACTTACTCTATTCTCACAGCATCCAAATACTAAAACAAGAACTCTGGCAGCATCACTTACATGGAACTCATTATGATAGAAGTGGATATCACATTGTTATACTCCTCTGTTCATATCTATGCATTTATTTCTCCAGGCTTTCACGCCTGAAATAAATTTACTGGAATCCTGGCCTCTACTATATGTTAAGCCTACAATTCAAGAATAGCCAGGCCAAGGACATAGTGTTCCATCTTTACAATCAAATACAGATTTCCCATTAAAAAGGAAAATTCTCTATTTCAAAAGATTTAATAGTATGGTCCTTTAAAAATAATTCCAGATGGTTAAATTTTAGGACTGAAATATCCCACTACAAGAAATATTTTTGTTTTATTGTGATTTAAAATTTTTTCAATAACCAGAGGTCTTACTATTTAATATTTTATTTCAAAATATCTGTTGGTTACCTTTGGGAGTTTTACCTAATTTTCTTATATTATTTATTTCAGCTATGTTTGTACCTATTTGAGATGGCTTCACTCTTATTGACACATTTTCAGTGATTGATTGTGCAAGATGTGTTGATATTTTCCTACACTGTGCAGCTATTTTTTTTTTTTTTTTGTATCAACTTGGCCATCTTGCTCACTCACTTGCAACCCCACCCTATTTTCTTTGAAGTCTCTGGTCTGCTTAAATTAAGAATAAACTTCATTAAGCCTAATGGCTTATTACATCAAGAGGAAAAAAATTCAAACACAACAGTGAGTAAGTACATAACCTTTAACTGAAACAAATATTTCCAAAATAAGCAACCAAACAAATATTTCCCCATGGTCTATAGAGAGATTATGCATGCCACAGTGTTTTTTATTGCCTTCACATCCTATTTCACAGGGTTTGAACACCATGTTAATTTGCTATTTTCTATTATATTCGAGTCATGAAGAATGAGTAGAACTCCTTGGCCACAGATTCTACAGATTGAAGTCACATGACTATAAACTAGGTCAGTTGCCACTAGATGGCTCTGATTTTATTAGCTATGGAGACAACATACTCCTTACAATTAAAGAGCTACAATGTAAGCATAGCCAATGAGGTTAAAATTCCAAGGAAGGGGGGGTCATAATACAATACATTTTTATATTTTACAAAAGAAAATTTTTCTAAATTATCATTCTGCAGTAGCTAAATAATATATAGGTTGAGATGTTGCAAGCACAAACTAGAATAAATACTCTGTATCCATTTTAGAGTCCTATTACATAACTGGATAAGTTTTTCATTGCAATGCCATCCCATTTTAGACTTCATTTTAAAGTGTACTAGCATGTTCTTGGATGGCTTGGCCATCCCTGGTATATCTCCTGACACTTCCAGGCTTTGGGGGATTTCTTCCATAGTCCTATGAAATCTGCTTCACCAAACTCTGTTCTCATTTTCTTCTACTAAAATAAAAGCTACTCAATTATTCTGCCTAGATTAGGGTTCTTATCAGTCAAGTTTCTTCCAATACCAATTACTTGGTAAAAGAGCTACAGAAATCTGAGAAGCTTTAAATACTCATATGTAATATAGCAAATCTTCTTTAAAACAAATAAAACTAGTTTCTTCATACCACTAGCAAAATTATTTATCATTATTTTCAATAAAATCACCATGAACTGAAACCTTACTGTCACATGTAGAATGTAAAATCTCTCCAAAGTGTATTGCCTTTTTATGACATATAGAGGCCCATAAAAATCTTGAATGATTGGGAGGCTGAGGCGGGAGGATCACGAGTTCAAGGCGAGCCTCAGCAATGGCAAGGCACTTAGCAACTCAGTAAGACCCTGTCTCTAATAAAATACAAAAAAAGGCTGGGCATGTGGCCCAGTGGTCCAGTGCCCCTGAGTTCAATCCCCAGTGGGGGGGTGGGGAGGACTTGAATGAGTGAAGGAAGAGATGATGGAAGATTCTTTCTCATATGCCATTACCTCAACTACTCATTAAAAGAATGATGCTGTGAGAAATATACACCTCTTATTCTAGCATTATCTTCTAGAATTTATAAAATAAATAAAATATAAAATGTTTGCATTTTGTGAGTAACTCCAGAATGTTACATTTTCAATCAGATGAATTAATTATCACATCTAAGACTCTGAAAATGCCATATTAGGGCCACAATATAAATGGCATACCCTCTACAAAATCCCTTAAATTTTCAAACTACCCAACTATGGTGGCCTCTAGTCTAATTTTATACAGGGACAAACTGATGGTTCCACCATATGGAGGCCATTTTGAAGACTCCCTGGATTTCCCCAGGTTCTAGGAAGGATTTTAACCCTGAAGTATATCAACCCATAGTTTGCAGTGGAATCTGGAAGTTAAGCAGTCTGCTTAGCATTTTTCCTCCTTTGTGATAAAATCTCATTCTTCCCTCTATTGCTGGCTGACTGTGTGGCACAAGAAACTGCAAAAAACAGGACAGCATGGGGCTGTCACAGAATCTAGAGTCAACAGATGCCTCAGGCAGGAAAGGACTTTACACTTGTTTAACTAGCTTTTGTGAAGCCATTGAGCGAGCATTGTTTTTTGGCTTAAAATGACTATTTAGTCCAACTTAAAATAGAAAGTTTCATTTATATTCATACCAAAAGAAAAAGTTGCTTTTGTTTTTTTAATGATTTGTCAAAAGTGAATGTAATATGTTTCCACCTCATTAGAGTTTCTATGGGCAAAACACCTAAAAATAAACATTACTAAATTTTTTTCCACCATTCAGCTAGTTGAAAGCAGATTTATCCATGTGTAGGACTGTTAAAAAGCAGAAGGGGTAGGAAGGAAGGAAGGAAGGAAGGAAGGAAGGAAGGAAGGAAGGAAGGAAGGAAGGAAGGAAGGAAGGAAGGGGAAGGGAAGGGAAGGAGAGAGAGAGGGAGGGAGGGAGGGAGGAAGGAAGGGAGTGGAAGGAAGGAAACTCACTCACTCCAGGAGAGTAAAAGTAGTAAGAAGGATTGGAACTTCTTCTCCCTCCCTCAGATCTAGTTTTGGGAGTCACAGACAATGACCAAAAAGTATTTGAAATATTCAGAATGTGGTATCCAGTGAACTCTCTAAGACACAAACTCATTCCTACCCAGGTAGAACAAGTTAGTGGCTAAGAGCAGAAGTGACATGGCATCAAATAATAGCGACTCCTGTGATTTCCATGCCATTTTTAACCTCAGTGGCCTGCAGGCCTTGTCTGAATCTATTTCAATATCTCCATATCATCTGTTCCAAGATTATCTTTTTGAAAGACAATTTTCAATATTGAGACAGACAATAAAATAAAAACAAAAATAACTACACACAACAGCTAATTTATTATCAAGAGCATATTTTTCAGCCAACTCATCCTCAAAGGTCCTTTGAAGATATCTTTTCCAGTGTCAACCAATATTTGTTGAAATGGAGGTATTCTTAGGTTTAGTTATTCGCTCAGGTCAGACCTATGCCAGAGTAACATGAGCCATTAGCTAGACAGTGATTTATGTTAGACTTTTTAATATTGAAAATATAATATTAAGTTTTTTACATTGATGCCTTATATCTAAATTATATGTTTTATTTTACAATATACAGTAGAGAATTCTACATTAGTTTACCTCAGTGGCCCTAGCCTCAAATTTGAAAATACACTTAACAAAAGATAATATCCAAAAGGCTAGTAAATACATGGAAAAATATTCAAGTTCATTAGTCATCAGGGAACTGAAAACCTAAACGACCATAAGATTTTACCTCACACCTTCCAGAATAGTTAAAATGAAAGAGACTGCTAATACCAATTGTCAGCAATGATGTGGAGGAAAAGGAATTCTCATACACTGCTGGCAGGAGTAGAATTGAAAAACTGCTTAGCAGTATCTATTAAAACTTAATGTGTATATTTTATAGTATAATAATCCTACTTTTTTAATATATTCAACAGGAAAGTATATATATAATACATGCATAAAATGATACTTACAAAAATATCCATAACAGCACTACTCACAACAGTCAAAAACTAGAAACTACGAAAATGTCCACTAGTAATTAAACGCACAATTACTTTATATTTACATAACAGAAAACAGCAGAGCAATGCAAATGACCTACAACTATACTAAAAAATTATGAATGAATCTCACTGAGAGAAAGAAGCCATATCTCATTGAGAGAAAGAAGCCATATACCAGATACATACTACCTGACTCCTTTTATATAAAGTTCAAACACAAGCCAAATTGAAATATACTGTTAGAATTCAAGATACTAGTTATCTTGGGAAGGTTTGTCATGATTGCTAGGGGACACACTGGGGAGGTTTTCAAAACTACTTGTTAATGTTCTACCTTTGTGGTGATGCCAGGAAATAGTTACATTGCTGTCTTCACTTTGTGAAAATTCTTTGGCCTTTATACTTATTATTGGTACGTGAATGTCTTTTCCCTTATATACCCTACATTTTAGTAAAACTTATCCCTAGTAAGCAGGAGGTGGGAAGGGCTATATGTTAAATCTCTCTCTGCCTTCTGAAAAATTACTGCTACCATGTATACATCTGAATTTGAGTTCCACCCACCCTGTAAATTCTTCTTAGAATATGTCATAAAAAAATGGTTTTCTCTTCTAAATACTTTCATGGTTCATTTATTAGAAAGTTCAGATTTGTCATTTATCCACACATAGGATTGTTAAAAAGCAGAAGGAAAAGAAAGAAACAAACAAACAGACAAACAAATAAACTAACTTCAATGAAGCAGTTATTCTTAAACAAATATTTCCAGCATTTAAAAAAATTTTTTTAGTTGTTGATGGACCTTTATTATTATTTTTATTTATTTTTATGTGGTGCTGAGGGTCAAACCCAGTGCCCCACACATGCTAGGCAAGCACTCTACAACTGAGCTACAACCCCAACCCAATTTCCAGCATTTTTAATCTCCAATTCAACACTTACGTTTTGTCCTTTAACCCATTTGTGAATAAATCTATCATATTCTTATCTATTTAAGCAGCTAGAAACTGCAAAACCTTTCTGGAGTTAATCAAGATATAAAAATAAATACTTGACTCAGTTTCCAGTGCTACAAATATAAATGCATAAATAAAAAATAAATAAATAATTGAGATTAATTAAGATAGATTAGTGATCACAAATAATCTCCAATTATAAATGTGAAGCATCACAAATCATCTCCAATTATAAATGTGAAGCTAAGGATTTATTTAATTTTCAGAATACTCTTTTCACTCTTCCAATACTGTTAATAATTCTTAAGCAAAAACCTGCCAATCAACTAACCAACTAAATATTCCTCATGTTTTAAATACAAATATTAAATCACAAAGTCTACCATGAAACTGGACTATCTCAGATTGAGCCTATCTCTTATTTAATGGAGAAGAGAGAAAAGTTTACATTATTTTTATTATGAAAGATTAACATTACAAAACCTACAAAGACATCCTTCAGAGAAGAGGAAATTTACTACAATAAATAAACTTGAATGTGTAACCCAAAACTCTTATTACATGAAAAATAAACACAAATGTAACAATTCAAGTGGTGGCAAACCAATAAAGATATTATTTGATGAGTTTACTATAAACTCCAAATAAAGAAGAATGGGAAAGAACTGATGTGGAGCAGAGATAAGTATACACTGAATAGCCCTTGTTTTCCTATTGTTTGTAAAAAGCAAATAAATGTCAAGTTGTGTAACTATAATGAAAATAAGTGAACATCAAATATTTGGAAAGAGATTCATTCAAAAAGAAAATCCAAATCAACTTTCAACTATTAATAACTTGAGTTTCCCAGAGGAATTGTTTTGTTTTAGGCTCTTGTTTTTGCTGTTGTTGTTGTTATTGTTGTTATTGTCATAGTTCTTTGAAAAATACTGTGACAGACTTTCTCCATTTAACAGAACAATCTTATGTTTTGTTTTCTGCCCTTTCTGGTAAATACACTACCAAATTCCTTTGTTGATTTTTTTTTATTCCCTTAACTTTTTTGGGGTTTTGTCCCCTATTTTATTTTCTCTTACTCACCAAATAATAATTATGAAATATTAGGGGATATAAAAACAGTTGACACAAATTGGTAACTAAGGGTCAGGCACTGTTCCAGGTTTGTTACATATAATAGTTTATTTAACTCTCAAATAACCTAGTGGGGTAGATATTACCATCCTCACATTGTAAAGATGAAGAAACTAAGAGAGCACTTAAATGATATTCTAGGGTTATCCAGCTAATGTGCTAAAATTCAAATCCAGTAGGTCATACATAGGAATTGCAAGTTAATTATTCATCACATGAGAAAATGAACATGCAAAATACAGAAATTCAAAAGCTATGTATGTAGAAAAATCATTTTCTCAAGAATGTTGAAGATATTTAACTCAAAACTATACTTTTCTCAACTATGTTGATACCTTGGAAGACAATTGGAGCATTATCTTTGGGAGCCTATATCAGCAGAAAGTTTCTCCTAAGCAGAAGTGAATATGTTAAAACTCATATTCTAGAGGGTCAAGATCAATGAAACAGAAAGGTGAGAACTCTGCAAAGGTCTTATCCCTCTTAAAGAAATTAGTACCAGTTTTGTTAATAACCTAATAAGTAGAGAAATAAAGTAATTTAAAAATGCAAAAAAAAACCCTCTTCTGGAATAAAGCAAATGATATGGTTGAAGATTTCCCTTAGCAATACCTCTGCTTAAAGTAAACTTTTTAAAGAAGATGATCAACTTAAAATCTAAAAACTTTCAGGAAGAGACTAGATAAATACATTTACAAATGATGGTCACTCATTCTGGAAAATAAAGAGAACTACAGCAAGAGGTGATTGTGTGTACAGTATACACAAACAAAGACAAGGTGAAAACAAGGCAGACCACTGAAGATTGAACAATGTATTTTAAAAAGAGAATTAATAGTTTAAATATTAATCATAATAACCAAATAATGATAAATGTATAAGTAAAATACAAGGGTAAAAGAAATGTTTGTGAAAAATATGCCTAAGAAGTACTATAATGTTATTTTCATTGTTGTGATAACTTAGGAATGCACAGTGGAAATGCCAGAATAATCACTAAATTGATAGAACAAACGGTTAAGTTATTAAAGTAATAGAGGAGATCAAATACAGCACTGAACACATATCCAATCCATAAAAAAACAATAAAAGGAAAAGAGCATAAGAAAGAAAAACACAGAGGAAAAAAATAAAAAATAAGAAAAGAGTAGGTTTAGATCCAACAACATAAAATTTTTTATTAAATGTAAATAATGTGAATATTTGCATAACTACTTATCAAATTAATAATTTGATTAATAATTAATTAATAATTTATAATTTAATTGGTAATTAAAATCTCAGAAGAATTTTATGTGTGTGTGTGTCATAGATTGGGAGGGAGAGGGAGAGGGAGATTAACTTACTTGTTTCTGGTATTAATTAATTTGATAAGTAAATAATTTGATAATTAATAATAGCTCTCTATTCAGTGACAACATAATCATACACATTGAAATTTATATGACATCCATGAAAGATTCACTGGTTTTAATAAGTAAAATTAGCAAGGTTACAGAACATATGGCCAATCTAGAAAATCAATTTTATTTCAATACACTAACAAAGAAAAATGGGACAATAAATAAATAAATATATATATATATATATATACACACACACATACACACATGTATATTAGAATCCATATGCATGAAATATTTAGAAATAAGTTTAGTAAAACACATGCAAGCTCTTTACACTTTAAACTACAAAACATTCCTCAGAGAACTTAAAGAAGACTTGAATAGGTGGAGAGATAAACCATATTAGTGAATTGAGATAGTGAAGATTGTAAAGATGTCAGTTCATGAATTGATGTATAGATTCAATGCAACTTCATTCAAAAAGCCCAGAAGAATTTGTGTGTGTGTGTGTGTGTGTGTGTGTGTGTGTGTGTTGTTGATTGGGCAGGAGAGGGAGATTAACTTCCTTGTTTCTGGTAGTAAAATGTTTATAGAAATGCAATTTACCTAGATTAATCAAAGTATTTTTTTTAAAAAAACAACAAAGTTGGAGGGTTTATATTAACTTGATTTCAAGATTTACAAAGGAGCTACACTAGTTAAGGCAATGAAATACTGGCTTAAGAGAAGACATATATGGCAACAAAAGAGAATAAAGATTCCAGGTACAGACCTACAAATGTGCAACTAGTGAATTTTCAAGAAATGTGGTAAGGTAATTCAATGGAGAAAATGTACTTCAACAATTGGAGTTTAAACATCCCATAATGGGGAAAAAACTATCTTTACCTAACATCATATACAAATATTAAATTTTAAAAATAGATTATAGGCCTAAGAATAAGATCTTAAACTATAAAACTTCTAAACAAAACATAAAAGAAAATATTCTTGAATATTAGTTTGGCAAAGATTGCTTTAACAAAATACACAAAACACACAAACAGACATATACATATGAGTTTTAGGGAAAAAAACAATAAACTAGAATTAATCAAATTGAAAATTAGCAATTTTCAAAATATGCCATTAAAACATATGAAAAGTCAAGTCAGAGACTAGTAAAAAATGTTTTCAGTATTCCTTAAAGAGAACATCAATCCATAATACCTAAAGAACTCTTAAAAGTACATAATAAAAAGAGAAATAATCAAAATTTTTTAATTAGGAAAATGATTTTTTAAAAATTTTTATTATAGAGAATATTCAAATGGTTAATAAACATAGAAAAAGATGCATCAGATCCCTTAGTCATCAGGGAAATGCACATCAAAATTACAATCAGCTATCATTAGAAGATTAAAATTTAAAAGACTGATAAGAAATGTTGCCAATGCAGTGGAGCACGTGGAATTCTCATATATTGATGATGAAATAGAAAATGGCACATTCTCTTTAGAGAATCTTTTGGTCACTTCTTATAAAGACATCACCTGAATTAAAAATTTTACTCTTATACACTTACCAGGAGAAATTAAAATATATATCTGCAAAGAGGCTTGAAAACAACTATCCATAGCAGCTTTATTTCTAATAGCCCAAATCTGGAAACAACCCCAAATATCCAACATGTAAATACATAGACAAAATTTGGTCTGTTCAAACAGTGGAATATTACTCAGTCATAAAAGGAAACGAACTATTGATACATACAACATGGATGAATTTTAAAAGCAAAATGCTTACCAAAAGAAGACAGAAACAAAGGAATAAATATTTTATGATTCCATTGTAATGAATTTTTTTAAAATATTTATTTATTTACTTTAGTTGTACACAATGAATGCATTTATGTTTACGTGGTGTTGAGGATCGAACCTGGGCCGCACACGTGCGAGGCGAGCGCTCTGCCGCTGAGCCACAATCCCAGCCCTGCAATGAATTTTTTAAATTTATTTTTTAATTATAGTTAAGACACAATACCTTTATTTTATTTATTTATTTTTACATGGTGCTGAGGTTCAAACCCAGGGCTGCGCATGTGCTAGGCAAGCGCTCTACTGCTGAGCCACAATCCCAGCCCTGTAATGAAATTTTAAAAGAGGGAAATCTCATCTGCATGGCCATAAAGCGTATCAGTAGTTATGTGGATCTAGTGAACTAGTGGTTGACTGCAAAGAGCATGAGAAAAACTTTGGAGTAATGGAAATATTATATATTTTTAATAGAATGGTGTAACTGGTCAAACTCATATGAATGTCCATGTAAAAAATAAATAATTTGGGGCTGGGGTTGTAGCTCAGTGATAGAGTGCTCGCCTACTACCACATAAAAATAAACAAAGGTATTGTATCCATCTACAACTGAAAAAAAATGTAAATAAATAATTTATTTGTGTACATCTCAATGAAGTTAATTTTATAAAAAAAATATTTGTTCCATAAATACATTATAAAAATTAAAATAATACTGATTTTTGCCAGACACAGTGGTGCACACTTGTAATCCCAGTGGCTTGGAGGCTGAGGCAGGGGGGTTGTGAGTTCAAAGCCAGTTTCAGCAAGAGCATGGTGCTAAGCAACTCAGTGAGACCCTGTCTCCAAATACAATACAAAATAGGGCTGGGGTTAGCTCAGTGGTTGAGTGCTTGTGAGTTCAATCCCCAGTCCCCCCACCAAAAAAAAGACTGATTTGTACGGGAATATGGGTATTAGGTCAAAAACAAAAGATTAGATAAAAACAGATCATTCTCCATATCTTTAATTCTCTCAATGTTGTATTATATATTTGTATATTTCAATTTGATTAAGCAGGAACTTTTCCCCAAAATTATTTGTACTGTGTGGTCCTGTACTGACTAAAATAGGAATCTGTATGAGACTTTGATGGCAGAAGTGAGGCAGAACCCTTATTTTCTGAAGGTTGCTTGGCTAGATATAATGATGGCCCCTAAGGTGCTCATTGGTTCCAAATGTCTTTGCTGTCTTCTACACAGTTAGCGCCTCTTGTTAACTGATCCTGTTGACTTATGGAGGCTCAGACCCACCAGTTACTTGGTGTGGGACCACAGAGATGGAAGCAGTCCAGACCACCATTCCCTCCCCCACAAACTTTACCCTTCCCTTTGCAACACCATTTCAGCATCTGAATATATTTGGTTTCTCTGAATAAGTGGTGATTTTTTTTTTCTTCTGATCATCTTATTTCTCTCCTTGACCTTAATTGTCCCGGCTCTTTTTTACAATTATGTGAGATTTAATTTCTATAATAAATCTAGTATGCCAGGGGTTGATGAATGTCACCGTTTGGATCTTAAATGTCTTCTAAAGACCATGTGTTGAAGGCTTGGTAGCCAGTCTGTAGATCTATTGGGAGGTGGTAGAAACTTGAAGAGTTATGGCCTAGTTGGAGGAAGTTAGGTCTCCGGGGCATGCCCTTGAAGGGTACATTGAATCCTGGCCTCTTTCTCTCTCTCTTCCTCTCTCCTTCCCTCCCTCCTTACCAGCCACCATGAAAATAGCAGGTTTCCTGTGTCATGTTATATTACCTTACTATAGGCCCCAAAGCAATGGAGACAGGCAACCACTAACTGAAACCTCTGAAACTAGGGGCCAAAATAAACATTTCCTCTTTTTAAGTAGTTTATTTCAGGTATTTCAGAAATATGATCAATAAAGAAAAGTTGTTTTGTGAAAGGCCAAATAGCAAACATTTAAAGCTTTGCAAGCCAACAAGGGAGAAATAAATTTCTACAAATTTTTATTAGTAAAATTCAAAATGAAAGAATCAAAAGTAAGTACATGTTTTGTAGTTCAGACCTAATAATGAGAATATAACTTTTTGGTGGAGGATGTGCCTATCTTCATAAGCGCATGATATTTAAGATATTCATCACTTAGGACATTTATACAAGTCCATTATAATAGACTTCTAACAGAATTCTCTTAATATTTGCCTTTTGGCATATCATAATATATTGAAGCATAGGTGACAACCCCTCAGCTGCAGAGTTGAATGCATTTTTGAAATGTAGAAATTTCGTTTGCATTTGCATAAGGTCTTTTCTTTTTTGGAACTGGGGATCAAACCCAGGGCTTTGCAAATATGAGGCAAACACTTTTCCCCTGAGCTACATAGCAGTCCCCTTGCTTTGCTTACAAATGAAAGCCCCAGAAACTTACTTTGATTTTAGTCTCATTTTAACTTTTTTTATTTTTATGAACATATTCTTCTGTGATGACATATTCCATTTTAAATTGCCTTTCTGTCCATTGCATTGAACATACAGTTGGCCCTCTGTATCTATGAGTTCTGCATCCATAGATTCAACCAACCATGAATTGAAAATATTCAGGGGGAAAAAAACTGTATCTGTATTGAACATGTTCAGTTGTTTTTCTTTTCTTTTTTTTTTTTTTTTTTTTGTCATTATTCCATAACCAATTAAATACAACAATTTACATAGCATTTGCATTGTATTAGATATTACAAATAATCCAGAAATGATTTAAAGTATATGAAAGTGTATGCATAGACTATATGTAAATACTGCTTCATTTTTTGAAAAGTATTTCATCATCTGTAGATTTGCATGTTTACAGGGAGCAGTCCTAGAACCAATCCCCACAAACACTAGGAGACAACTGTACAATAATGAGTACATAGTCTGATAATGCCAACACATATCATAGTCTTTTTTGTTCTAATTAGTTTCACATGACAGTAGAATGCACTTTGACACATCATATATTAATGGAGTATAATTTCTCATTGTTTTAATTATACATGATATAGAATCACATAAGTCATGTGGTCACATATGTACACAGGTTAATAATGTCATATTCATACTACTATCCTTTCTACATCCATACCCTCTCCCCTCCCTTCACTCCCTTCTACCTAATCCAAAGTAACTCTATTCTTTCCTAGCTTCCCCACACACACACCCTTATTGTGAGTTAGCATTGCATATCAGAGAAAACATTCGGCCTTTGGTTTTTTGGGGATTGGCTTATTTTGTTCAGCATGATATTCTCCAGATCCATTCATTTACTGGCAAATGCCATCATTTCATTCTTCTTTAAGGCTGAGTAATATTCCATTGTGTGTATATACCACAGCTTCTTTATCCATTCATCTATTGAGCTCCTAGTTTGGTTCCACAGTTTATCTAGTGTGAATTGAGCTGCTATAAACGTTGACATGCCTGCAACACTATAGAATTCTGATTTTAAGTCCTTTGGGTATAAACCAAGGAGTGGGATAGCTGGGTCAAATGGTGGTTCCATTCCAAGTTCTCTGAGGAATCTTCATACAGCTTTCCATAATGGTTGCACCAATTTGCAGTGCCACCAGCAATGTATGAGTGTATATTTTTCTCCATATCCTTCCCAACATTTATTATTGCTTGATTCTTAATAATGACCATTCTGACTAGAGTAGAAATCTCAGAGTACTTTTGATTTGCATTTCTCTAATTTCTAGAGATGTTGGACATTTTTTCATATATTTGTTGGTCAACTGTATTTCTTCTGTGAAGTGTCTATTCAGTTCCTTAGCCCATTTCTTTTAATACAGCTTCAGTATTATTGCACAATAATTATAATACTTTGCCATTTAATTGATAACACAATAATATATACATTTGATTGTGCCTTAAAATACTCAAAATCTATTTTCCTTCTTTGGGCATGATGGTCATGAACTGGTGAGCAAAAATAGAAGAAAGTTTGCAGCCTGGCAATATGCAGGGCAATTCAAACTGTCCATTTATAACTGAATCACTGACATTGGTAGTGTGCCAAGCAGCAGAGCAAAGAAATGAGAGCACCACATACCATCTCTCTTGCTAAACTCAGTCCTTAGAGCATGAACACAATCATCAAAAATGTGTACATCCACTGATATAGTTGTGTTCCAATAACACTTATGAATAAATTTGAATTTCACATAATTTTAAAATCATGAAATATTATTATTTTTATTTTTCCACCATTAAAAATGTAAAAGTGACCCACCCACCCAGAAGGAGAGACCCAGCCGCCAGTTTGCCTGGCCTCCAGGGCCCAGAGTAGCATCTCCCTGCTGCTGCACGCAGGGCCCAACCTGAAGATAAGCCCCCTCCACTCTGACACTGTGCAATTATGCAACTGGCCAAAGGTGCAGACTTGACTCCACTAACAGGATTGCTGACTGGACATGATCTGGATCAATTGGCTTAAACTGGAAGGGAAAAAAGAAGGGCTTCCAAGGGTCCATTTTGTTTGAGACTTGTTCCTGGGTTCAACGTTTTTGTTTTTGTTTGTTTGTTTGTTTTGTTGTTTCTTGGGGGGGTTCTTACTTTGTTTGTTTTTGCTTTGTTTTTGTTTTCATTGACAGTGTGTTTGTTTGCTTCTGCTCCTCTTTTCTTTCTTTCTTTTCTTCCTTCTCACTTTTGTATTTTTTCTTCTTCCTTCATCTTCCCTATTTACACCCTGCCATTGCATACTCAACACAGGCAAAAACAAGTTATACGCAGAAATTGGGATTTTTAGAATGGGTACAATTGAAATATATAGCAAAGTGTTGTTATATATAGTTTATTCTCTATTTTCTTGATTCACTCTTTCTCTCCTCTCTCTTACACTAATTTCTACTCCTTGATCATTTTTCTTCTTCTTTTTTTCTTTTCCATATTTCTTTATTTCTTCTCTCAACCGCTGCATAAGTTAGGTTTATATATAAAGCGGACTTTCCACCTAATCATTCACTCTATTCTCTTTCCTCTCTTGTCTGCTGATATTAAACCACTTCCATAGAACTCTCTTTTCATACTTTCTAAGAAAGAACAAGTCAATACACTCACTTCCTTCTTCCTAAACATATCACCTCTGTGTCCATTACTTGAAATTATAAAACACCATCAGAAGCGTACAGAGTAAATTGGAAATAATATCTGGGTTAACTAAATCAGTGATCAAACTGGGATTCTCTGAATAGAAAGTGTTTTATTTTAAAGCGTAAAGGAAATATAAGGGAATCTGATAGCATTGGACTACAGGAGCAACGTAAGGTTTTAAGGTAAAATCAAAATAGTCAAGGTCCCACAGTGCAGGAAGATAAGACACAAGCAATATGAAGAAACAAGGGAAGAAAGTGACACAAACAAATCAATATACCTCCTCAGTAGATTCCATGGCAAGCATAGTGGGTGAAATGCCAGAGAGGGAATTTAGAAATTACATATTCCAAATGTTTGCAGAACTTAAGAATGAACTCAAAAATGAGATGAGGGAGCAAATACAGGAGGTGAAAGATCATTTTGACAAAGAACTCCATAAACAAATACAGGAAGTAAAAGATTACTTCAATAGGGAGATAGAGGCTCTAAACAGAAACCAAACAGAAATTCCAAAAATGAAAGAAGCAATAAACCAAAATAAAAGCTCAATCGAAAGTATCACCAACAGAGTAGATCACTTGGAAGAACCTCAGACAATAAAGACAAAATATATATCCTAGAGAAAAATCTAGATTACACAGCAAAAATGGTAAGAAACCAAGAACAGAACATTCAAGAATTATGGGACAACATAGAAAGACCATAAGAATGATTGGGGTAGAGGAGGGGGCAGAGTTTCAAGCCAAAGGAATGAGTAATTTATTCAATGAAATAATTACAGAAAATTTTCTAAACTTGAGGAATGAATGGGAAAACCAAGTTCAAGAGGCTTACCGAACACCAAACATACAAAATCACAACAGATCCACACCAAGACACATTATAATGAAAATGCCTAATATACTGAGCAAGGAGAGAATATTAAAAGCCACAAGAGAAAGGAAGCAGATTACATATAGGGAGAAACCAATCAGACTATGTTCAGATTTTTCTACCCAGACCATAAAAGCAAGAAGATCCTGGAATAGCATATTTCAAGCTCTGAAAGAAAAGGGATGTCAACCAAGAATCTTATATCCAGCAAAATTGAGCTTTAGATTCGAAGATGAAATAAAAACCTTCCACGACAAGCAAAAGCTAAACGATTTCGTATCTTGAAAGCCAGCACTTCTGAACATCCTGGGCAAAATTTTTCATGAAGAAGAAGAGAAAAATAACAACAAAAATCAATAAAGGGAGATATTAAACTAAGGGAAATACCAACCAGAAGAGAAACCAAATCAAGCTAAAAATCATAATACAAATAAAAATGGATGGGAATAAAAATCACATCTCAATAATAACCCTGAATGTTAATGGCCTAAACTCGCCATTCAAAAGACACAGATTATCTGAATGGATTAAAAGAAATGACCTGACAATTTGCTGACTCCAAGAAACACACCTCATAGAAAAAGACATCAATAGACTGAAGGTGAAAGGCTGGGAAAAGTCTTATCACTCACATGGCATGTGGAAGCAAGCAGAGGTTTCCATTCTCATTTCAAATAAGGTAAACTTCAAGCCAAAGCTAATCAAAAGGGACAAAGATGGATATTTCTTACTACTTAAGGGAACCATTCATCAACAGGATATAACAATCATAAATCTATATGCCCCAAATAATGGAGCACCTACATTCATTAAACAAACGCTTCTCAAGTTCAAGAGTAAAATTGACCACAACACAGTTATAGTAGGGGATTTCAACACACCTCTCTCACCAATGGATAGATCATCCAAACAAAAATTAAACAAAGAAATTTTAGGCCTCCTTAAAACAATTAGTAACTTAGACCTAACGGACATATATAGAATATTTCATCTTCAGTAAACAAATACACTTTTTTTCTCAGCAGACATGGCTCCTTCTCCAAAATAGACCATATATTATGTCACAAGGCAACTCTCAGCAAATATAAAAAAATAGAGATACTACCCTGCGTTCTATCAGACCATAAAGGGATGAAATTGGAAATCAATGACAAAACAAGGAATAAGAAAAACTACTCCAACAACTGGAAGCTAAACAACATGCTACTGAATGAACAATGGGTTGAAGAAGACATCAAAGAGGAGATTAAAAAATTCCTAGAGGTAAATGAGAACACAGATACAACGTATAGAAATCTCTGGGACACTATGAAGGCAGTAGTAAGAGGAAAATTCATTACACTGAGTTCATTCCTTAAAAGGAAAAAAAAAACAACAAATAAATGACTTAACATCACACCTCAAAGCATAAGAAAAAGTAGAACAGAGATCAACACCAAGAGCAGTAGAAGACAGGAAATAATTATAATCAGAGCAGAAATTAATGAAATTGAGACTAAGGAAACAATTCAAAGAATTGACAAAACTAAAAGTTGGTTCTTTGAAAAAATAAACAAAATTGACAGACCCTTAGCGATGCTAACGAAAAGAAGAAGAGAAAAAAGCTCAAATTACTAACATTCGTGATGAAAAAGGAAATATCACAACAAACACCTCAGATATACAGAAGATAATTAGAAATTACTTTGAAAACTTGTACTCTAATTAAATATAAAATACTGAATGCATTGACAGATTTCTAGAGTCGTATGATTTGCCTAAACTGGATCTGGAGGCTAAACACAATTTAAACAGATCGATTACAAGTGAAGAAATAGAAGATGTCATCAAAAAGCTACCAACAAGGTAAAGTCCAGGACCTGATGTGTTTACAACCGAGTTCTACAAGACTTTCAAAGAAGAACTAATAACAATGCTCTTCTTACTGTTTCAAGAAATAGAAAAAGAGGGATCTCTTCCAGACTCTTTCTATGAGGCCAATATTAAATTAATTCCAAAGCCAGGCAAAGACACATCCTAAAAAGAAAACTTCAGGCCAATATCTTTAATGAACATAGACGCAAAAATCCTCAACAAAATTCTGGCAAATCGGATACAAAAACATATCAAAAAGATAGTGCACCACAATCAAGTGGGGTTTATTCCAGGGATGCAAGGCTGGTTCAACATTTGGAAATCAATAAACATAATACATCACATCAATAGACTTAAAGATAAAAATCATATGATTATCTCAATAGATGCAGAAAAAGCGTTTGACAAAATACAGCACCCCTTTATGTTCAAAACACTGAAAAAACTAGGAATATCAGGAACATATCTCAACATTATAAAAGCTATTTATGCGAGGCCCAGAGCTAACATTATCTTAAATGGAGAAAAATTGAAAGCATTCCCTCTAAAAGCTAGAACAAGACAGGGATGCCCCCTCTCACCACTGCTTTTTAACACAGTACTTGAAACTCTGGCCAGAGCAATTAGACAGACGAAAGAAATTAAAGGGATCCAGGTAGGAAAAGAAGAGCTCAAATTAGCACTACTTGCTGATGACATGATAATATACCTAGAAGACCCAAAAAACTCTACCAGAAAACTTTTACAACTAGTAAATGAATTTGGCAAAGTAGCAGGATACAAAATCAATACCCATACGTCAAAGGAATCTTTGTACATCAGTGACAACGCCTCTGAAAGGGAAATGATGAAAACTACCCCATTTACAATAACATCAAAAAAAATAAAATACCTGGGAATCAACTTAACAAGAGAGGTGAAAGACCTCTATAAGGAAAATTATAGAACACTAAAGAAAGAAATCATAGAAAACTCAGAAGATGGAAAGACCTACCTTGCTCTTGGATAGGTAGAGTCAATATTGTCAAAATGTCCATACTACCAAAGGCATTATACAGATTTAATGCAATTCCAATCAAAATCTCAATGTCATTCTTCAAAGAAATAGAAATAGCAGTCATGAAATTCATCTGGAAAAATAAGAGACCCAGAATAGCCAAAGCAATCCTGAGCAAGAAAAGTGAAGCTGGGGGCATCACCATACCAGACTTTAAATTATACTATAGAGCAATAGTAACAAAAACAGCATGGTATTGGCACCAAAACAGACTGGTGGACCAATGGTGCAGAACTGAGGACACAGAGACTAATACATATAATTTCAGCTATCTTATATTAGACAAAGGTGCCAAAAATGTACAGTGGAGAAAGGATAGCCTCTTCAACAAATGGTGCTGGGAAAACTGTAAATCCATATGCAACAAAATGAAATTAAACCCTAATCTGTCACCATACACAAAACGCAATTCAAAGTGATCAAGGACCTAGGAATTAGAACGAGACAATACACCTAATAGAAGAAAAAGTAAGCTCCAATTTCCAACATGTTGGATTAGACCCCAAGTTCCTTAATAAGAATCCTGTAGCCCAACAATTATTACCAAGAATTAATGAATGGGATAGATTTAAACTAAAAAGCTTCTTCTCAGCAAAAGAAAACAATCAGTGAGGTGAATAGAGAGCCAACTAACTGGGAACAAATATTTAATACATGCACATCAGATAGAGCACTAATTTCTAGAATATGTAAAGAACTCAAAAAACTTAACACCAGCCGGGCGTGGTGGCGCACGCCTGTAATCCTAGCACTTGGGAGGCTGAGGCAGGAGGATCTCGAGTTCAAAGCCCACCTCAGCAATGGCGAGGCACTTAGCAACTCAGTGAGACCCTGTCTCTAATAAAATACAAAAAAAGGGCTGGAGATGTGGCCCAGTGGTCAAGTGCCCCTGAGTTCAAGTCCCCGGTACCAAAAGAAAAAAAAAAAAAAACTTAACACCCAAAAAAGCAAATAACCCAATCAATAAATGGGCTAAGGAATTGAAAAGACACTTCTCAGAAGAAGATACACATTTAATCAACAAATACATGAAAAAATGCTCAACATCACTGGCAATTAGAGAAATGCAAATCAAAACTACTCTAAGATTTCATTTCACTCCAGTCAGAATGGCAGCTATCAAGAACACAAACAACAATAAATGTTGGAGAGGGTGTGGGGGAAAAGGCACACTCGTACATTGCTGGTGGGACTGCAAAATGGTGCAACTGCTATGGAAAGCAGTGTGGAGATTTCTTGAAAAAATGGGAATGGAACCACCCTATGACCCAGCCATCCCACTCCTGGGTCTATTTCCAAAGGACTTAAAAACAGCATATTACAGCCACTTCAATGTTTATAGCAGCACAATTCACAATAGGTAGTTTGTGGAACCAACCTAGATGCCCCTCAGTAGATGAGTGGATAAAGAAATTGTGGTATATATACAAAATGGAATTTTACTCAGCAATAAGAGAGAATAAAATAATGGTATTTGCATGTAAATGGATGAAGTTGGAGAATATAATGCTAAGTGAAATTAGTGAATCTCAAAAATCCAAATACCAAATGTTTTCTCTGATATGAGGAGGCTAGTTCACAGTGTTGTTGGATGGGGGTACACAGGATTAGAGGAACACTAGAATGGTCAAATTAAAGGGAGGGGAAGGGAGGGAGCAAAGGGGGAAGGAGGGGGGCGGAATTGGTGGTTGAATGAGATGGATATCATTATCCTAAATGCATTATTGAAGATCTGAATGGTACTTATATACTTTGTATACAAGCAGTTGTATATAAAAAGATGCTATACTTATGCATTATGAATAAGTAAATAAATAATTAAATTTTTTTAAAAATGTAAAAGTATCTCTTGGCTCAAAAGCTGTATAGGCTGGTGATACTGCTCAATGGCAGAGTACTTGCCTAGCACATACAAAGCCCTAGGTTCAATCCCAACATACACACACATACTCACAGGGCTGTACTAAAGCAGGGAATTGGTTAGATTTGACTGGTGGATCATTATTTTATGACCTATGTAGTAACTCATAGTGGCTACATCTCCCTGACTGAGCCTAGATTGACAAAACATATCTTCAGTGCTAATTATGTGTCAGATTCCTGACAGTTAAAGGACATTCAAAGATGAATATTTGAGACTCTCTGTCCTCAAAAGTACATTGTGATAAAAATTTAACAAGTATTTGTGGCATAGTACTGCCTGAGATGCCAACAACTTCAGGCTTTCAGGCCTTCCCAACGTTGTAGGGAAGTAAGACATGCTTGTATTAGTTACCTATTGCTGTTTAACAAATTACCACAAACTAAGCAGTTAAAACAACACTCATTTATTTCTCATAGTTTCTGCAAAAAATGGAGTCCAGTAATGGCTTAGCTGGCCACTGATTAGGGACCCAGAAAGTGCAAACAAGAATCCAGGCTGCTTTCATTTGGAAACTCAACTGAGGAAGAATATATTCCGTAGCTTATTCAGGCTGTTGGCAAAATTCATTTTCTTGTAGCTAATAGAATGAGTCTGCAACCCAGAAGGGGTTTGATACAACCTAACATAATCAATGGAATAACAGCCCATTATTTTTACCATATCCTATTGGTTAGACCAAAACACGGTTGCCACCCACATTCAAGAGGAAAAAATTATACAAAGGCGTGAACACCAGGAAACATACATCATGGGAGGCAGGAATTCTAGAGTATGTCTGCCACATGCCCAAAAAGTAATACAATAGCATGTACAATCACAGGGAGATGTACTGATTTTCTAAGCATTTAAATGATAGAGAGCACAATACAGACCAGAATTATTGGAAAAGACCTCATGCAGAAGGAAAGATCTAGGTTTGTCTTTGAAGATTATATAGGCCAAAGCATTCAGAAAATTTACTGAGAAATTACACTGTGCATGATAATACAAAATCAGCAACTTGGGATAGTTATTTTGAGATGGTGGCCTAGGAACAAACAGCTAAATGAAAATAAAGAGCCAAGTCCATGAAGGCCTCTGGAAGAAGATTACAGATATAGGGAGAGAGGCATGCAAAGGCTCTATAATGGGAGGAATCGTAACTAGTTAAAAGAAAAGGAATAATATCAGTGTGCCCAAGGTGTTAGAAACAGAGGGAAGCAGTAGGGTAGACAGGACTGGAAAGAGAAGGTAGAGCCAACTCAGAACCTTACCGACCACATGAAGATGTTTAATGTGAATTACAACAGGAAGCAAGGGTATCAGCATGTGAATAACATGAACTGACTTACGTTTCAGAAGAAATAAGGTCCCATAATATTATTATGACATTTAAACACTTTAATCTTAAGTGTAAAAATTGAATGACAATAAATATAATCCCTGACTTAGATTAAGAAAGCATTTATAAAAGAGATGCTTTATTCCATAAATTTTCTTTATAAATCTCCATCTATTTTACTCTTCCAACGTAGAGGCCGTTGCTTATTTTACAGCTAGAGACTGAGACACAGATTAATTAATTTCCATTTCTTATGTATAATAATGAACGTCACCATGGAAAAAGGCAAGTATCTTGCCTTGCTGATTTCATTGAGGAGATTTTCTCATCCTTCACTTTAGATGGAAGAATTCCTGAGTGCTTCTGGAAGACAAAATGCTGCCTGCCAAATTACAAGCAGACAGGCAGTCTTGCCTTAATTGATGAGTGGTATGAGTGTCATGATTCACTAAGTTCCAAACCAACTTGCTTTAGTCACTTAAGTATTCAGTCATATCCTAACAACACACTGTAAGGAATGAGTGTCTTATTGCTTTTAGGAAGCAGAATTCATAAATAAAAATAAGATGGTATTTGGGGGCTTTTACTGACCTCACAGTACAGACAAGTCAAACAAACACCATCTTCCAGTTTTTCAGCCCAGAGATCAGAAGCTTAAAAGAAGTCAATCTTGAAAGCCAACCCATTAACCTCTGCCTCTCCACTATCTTGTGTTAGACTTTAGAGAAAATTCTGTACCGCTACAGCTCCTTAAGCCTTATAATCTCAAGAAGAGCTCAGAGGACTTGACTTGTCTTAGGAGATGTTAAAGTGGGGTTAGTAGATTTAGTGAAAATTTGAAAGATCATAGAAACTCTTTTACAAGACAATGAATGTTTTTCTTTAATATCTCAGCAAGACTCTTGATTAATCTATCCTTTTAATAACATTTTTGCAAAATAAGTTGACACAATTTTCATCCAAAAGATGTATTTACATAATAAAAGCATTTGGATGATTTTAAAAGGAATGTCTTCCTTAAAATTTTCACAGGCACCCAAGCTATTCTACTCCTTTGTATTTTTCCAAAAGATCTAAAATTTGGATTCTACAACAATACAGCCACATCACTGTTTATAGCAGCACAATTCTCAATAGCTAAATTATGGAATCAACCCAGATGCCTATAAATAAGTGATTGGATTAAGAAATATTAAGAAATTATATGTATATATATATAAAAAGGGAGTTCAACTCAGCCGTAAAGAAGAATGAAATTATGGCATTTGCCTGTAAATGGATAGAAATGGACAATATCACGCTAAGTGAAATAAGCCAAATTCAGACACTCAAAGGCAAATATTTTCTCTCATAGCTGAAACTAGAGAAAAATAAAGGAAAGGGGAAAGGAAGAATAGGATAACAAAGAACCAATCAAATATAAATTAATAGACAAATAAAAGTAAGTAGAGTAGAGTAGAAGAAGGTGAATGGGAGAGGGGAAAGGGGGATAGAAAAGGGAAGTTATCATGAACTGAAATTGATTTCCATGCATGTAGTTTATAGGGATGAACCTAACTACTGTGTACAACTACAAAGCTCAAATAAAAAAGAAAAACAAAAAATATTCAAGGATAAAAGAGTCCCTGTGCTGCTCAAGTGTCACTTGATGGCAAAAGATTATGCTGGCAGGTCTCACTGCAGAATATATCCTTTCTTCTGAAAAGTTGAAAGGTCAAAAACAGCTTCCTGGACTGGGGTTGTGGCTCAGTGGTAGAGCACTTGCCTGCCTAGCATGTGTGAGGCACTGGGTTCGATTCTCAGCACCACATATAAACAAATAAATTAATAAAGGTCCATCAATAACTAATAATTTTTTAAAAAAACAGCTTCCTGCTATAGCTGGTCTTTGGGCACATCACCATCCCTTGCTGATTCCCTTAACCCTGACCAGACCTCTATTCATAGTCCTCTTATTAAATTCTCTCGAATTAAACCATTTTGGCTGTGCCATGTATTATCTGGATTCTGAATGATTTTGTACTTTGACCTCTACTCAGAATAGATGAGAATCCTGTTAAAAAGACAGCCTCTTATGATCTTTCTGAAATATCAGAACCATCATTGGTCCTCATTAGACCTTTGTTCCTCATTATCTTTGCTGTTATTATATTTTCACACTGATTCTGGAGACTCAAAGCTAATAAAACACACACTCACACACACACACATCCTATTCATATAAACTAGTATTTCTTAAGAATCTACTGTGCCAGAAGCTATGCTAAGAACTGGAAATACAGAAATACAGAATCTATTGCTTCCATCCTCATGGATATCATATTCTATTTGGTGCCTTCTCCAAGCTAAAAATATCCAAGAATCCTTCTCAAAGATGCTTCTCCTACAGAAAACCAGCCCATATGTGAAGAAGGGAGTAGTAACAGAAGGCTGGCTCTGCAATAGTAATAGCCCAGAGCTTGCGAATAGTAGCATTTGGAGAGCTTTACAGGAGGAATTCAGGCACACTTACAAAGCAGTAGAAAGACAAGACTGGAGATTTAGTAGAAACCAGGTAATAAAGAGCACTGACTATCAACTAATTTATTTGAGCGCGATTTGTTAAGAAATAGTAGGCCATTAAAGATCCCTAAATAGGAGGATGAGGTCAAATTTTAGGAATACTAGCCTACCCATAATAAACCAATGACTTGAAGAATAGTGAGAGGATAAGGAAGAAAGCTAGGTATAAAATCTAGATAATGGTCCTAGAAAGAAACTGAAAGAGTAGGCCTCAAGGGAGAAACAAACACAAAAGACTGCAGAATCTGAAAATCAAATGCAGATAGCTTATTCATTCTAGCAGCAATACTACAGAATAGGAAATTGGGGATAAACTACTATAGGTTAACATAATTGTTAATCCAGATATCTTTGGTCTCAGCTCAATATTTACTGATTTTTCTCCTAAGCCACACTACTGCTCTGTGTAAATTACTGGCATGATTCCCACTCAGAAATAATTAACCAAAATGTCAATTTGCCCCACTATTGCTCCATTTTAGAAAAGTTTCTGCAATGCATCTGTTTCAATAAAATAGCATGGTGGTCATCATTCCATTAGAAATAATGTGGTGTGGTTTGAGTGTATTACATCAGATAATAAAGCAAGCGTTGGAAGCTTTGCAATGAAAAGTTGAAGCTATAATCATGGCTCAAACATGATTCCATCACGTTTCACTTTCTATATAAATTCCCTTTGGAAATGAATGGAAAAAAGTAAGAAAGGGTCTTTCTACTTTTAAAACAAGAGAACAGAACATAACAACTGTGAAAACATGAAATGGATCAATATCATATGGAAGAGATCATTATGATTATATTGTTAAAAGCAAAAATATTAAAGACAGTTTGAACAGCCAACATGTTTCTATTCAAGCACATCACCTACATGCAATTAAGTAATTCTTAACATTTTTCCTATTCCATTTGTTCCTCCAAGTTTTAGAGAAACAGTCTAAGATAAAATCAATACTATTAACTTTCAGCATCCCTTAAGTCTTAATATTTAGTCCTGTATTCCATCCTCTTTATGTTTACTTCATCTAATAACTCATCATTCCCATTTTCCATTATAATCGCAATATTCTACAGTTCCAGGTTAGCCACCTGTCCTAAACTGAAACCTCTTTTCTTTCCTATGTACTGGACACATGCATGTAGTTGTCTTATAGTTGCCCCAACTCAACATGTCTAAAGCAGAATCCCTCACCTTTACTCCTCATCCTCTGAATCAGTTCATCCTCCTATCAACTCTATATTCAAAAAAACAGTTTCTCCCCAGTCATCAAATCTTGACATTATGCTGTCTCACTTCTCTATTTCATTCATTCTTATAAATGTCCCTTCCAGATATAAAGTATTATTCATCTCTAGTACCTTCATATCTGGATTAATATCTGTGGCACTTTCAGGTTTTGTATATACTATACTACATATATCTCTATAGCAAAGTGTTGAAAAGCACTCCCTTGAATTACAAAATCAACTTTGACTGTGGCCTTAGGCAAATTCTCAAATTCCAGTCTCTTCATCTGTAAAATGGGGATAGTAATACATGTTGAGCTTCTCTTAATTCCAAAATCTGAAATCTGAAATGTTCCAAAATCTAAAACTTTTGACCATCCACATTATACCACAAGTGAGAAATTGTGCGCCTGACCTCATATGACTAGTTACAGTTAAGTCACAGGTGCACTAAAAATATTTTATAAATTACCTTCAGAAAGAGTGTGCGTGCGTGTGTGTGTGTGTGTGTGTGTGTGTAAAAGATTGAATTTTGTGATTAGACTTGGATCCTATCCCCAAGATATTTTGTTACATATATGTATATATATATACATACACACAAATATTCTAAAATATGAAAAAAATGTGAAATCTGAAATACTTCCAGTCCCAAGTATTTCAGATAAGGGATATTCAACCTGTAGAAATTGCCTCACAGGGGGCTGGGATTGTGGCTCAGCGGTAGAGCACTCGCCTAGCATGTGCACGGCCTGGGTTCAATCCTCAGCACCACGTAAAAATAAAGGCATTGTACACAACTAAAACAAATAAATAAATATTGAAAAAAAAATGAAGAAATGCTGGGGCTGAGGTTGTAGTTCAGTGGCTGAGCACTTGCCTCACATACATGAGGCACTGGGTTCGATCCTCAGCAGCACACACATACATACATAAATAAAGATATTGTGTCCATCTACAACTAAAAAAATATTTAAAAAAAAAAAAAGAAAAGAAATTGCCTCACAGGGTTGCCAAGAGGATGAGAAGACATAATACTGTAAAAAGGCATAACATTGTACTGTAACTTATAAGAATTTAGTCAAATTTAGCTGCTGGTATCATCATTACCTCACCCAAATCCAATGCATCATGTATTATACCCAACTTAATTAAATTTAGATCATGACATTCTCTTGTTCAAATTCGATTCATCTGCTATCTAAATCATCAGAATTTATTTATCTAAATGTTTCTCTCCTGGACCTTGTACTATTTTCATAGAAAACATTTCTTTCATTTTGATGGTATTGAAACACTAAACAAGATGCCTCCTTACTTTGTCATTAATCACAGGGCTTGAGAAATTATCCTTTTTTGGTCTTTCTTCTAATTCAAAACCAAAAAAGGAAATAACTATTAGCATATTTTGTTCTTAAAGTAAAGCCTTAAAAACTCTGCTTATCATTCACTTTTGATTTTGAAAGCCTGGAGTTCAGTATCAGGTGCAAGAATAATTTCTTTTGGAATATTATGTCTGTGGCCTGATCAAGCAGTAAATGCCATATCATGAAATCTGAATCATTGATTCAATTATGGTTTGGGGGGACAGGTGAGGGAGGCTTTGCATGATCCTTTGTCAATGTGCTGTGATAAGTGAGCCCAACAGCAATCTGAGGCTGGAAAATATTTCAGGCCCTTTTCCAAAAGCTGGGAATTTGGCATTATTCTCCCCATCATTTTTAAATCCTATTGTGTTTCAAGGGAAATTCAATCCATCTGTTTCAGATTCTTCAAAACACTGTTGTTTTGTAAGAGCTATTTGGTGTCACAAAGCCTGATGAGTCTCAACAAAGCCATTTGATTCCCAACAGAAGGCTATAGATCTCTCCAAGGAATTAATGAAACTAGAACCTCAGGCATCTTAGACCTCACAAATTTCTCCCAGCTTCAATTTCCTTTTTAGAAGAGCACCTACATAGGAAGATGTTCCATGACAGCCTCTTTAGCCAGACATTTCACAATGAAACATCAGCTCGTGTTTATCTCTTTGGTACCTTTTAATTTTGATCATTCTGCCGGAAATAGGTAACATTCTACATGAGGAAATAAACTCTCGCAATGAATATTTTCCATTTTAATCCTGTATTATGACGTTTTTCAAAGGAAAAATAGAAACTTCATGCAACAGGTCTGAAGACAGGCTATAGAGAAGAATATAGTTTTTTTAATGTTTTTTTTTTTTTTTTTAGTTGTTGATGGACCTTTATTTTATGTATTTTAATGTGGTGCTGAGAATCAAATCCAGTGCCTTACACATGCTAGGCAAGCGCTCTACCACTGAGCCACAACCCCAGCCCAAGAAGAATATCTTATAACACATAGAGAAAAAAGGTAACAATGACTTCTTTGCCTAAATAAACATTTTAGAAATTTCAAAGAAGTGAGCTTGTAGATGCAGAAATCATTTTATAAGAATAAGCTAAAGAATATAGCTTTCTTCTTCTTAGAGCAAGCTACAATTATAAATAGAGTCCTGGGGCTCTGAACTGAAGCAATGAGGGAAATTAAATTGCAAAGTAATTAAGAAAGATGCAATTTAACCAAAATATAATTTTGCCTTCCTGATGTAACACAGGCTTTTGTTACTGCTTTCTCAAATAAGTCAGTGAACTAAGAAAAAGGAAATAAATTAATGTGTTTTGAACTCCATCAATCTGGCAGATTTAAATTTTTCTATGGAAGATGAATTTAATCAAAACAGCAAAGAGAATTGCTCATACTAATTTATTAGCATATTGAAGTCTGAAAAGACCAGAATTCCAAAATGCCTCCACCATTAAATGATATGTGGGAATGCCATGACAATTTTTTTTATAAATTTTACCTCTAAATACATTTACAGTGATGACTATATTATAAACACAGAGCCAAGATTGATATGATTGATTCAAATAAAGATCAGAATGCCCATTGTCTGGTTTCTTTGGACAATATAAGAAATAGATCTCCAAATAGGGTATCAGAAACACATCATTATAGGTGTGGGTATTTGCCTTTTGACAATCTTTCTCACTTGGTAATTTTTTATTGTTGTGTGTGAGATTGTTCCATGAGATAAAATTCTCCAAATTATTTTCCTTTCATGCAGTTAAATAATGTCAAAGTTGATCACAACATAAAACTTCTACATAACTTGAGGTAGAGCAAAAATGATAGCAGTCTCAGGTGAGACTACAAAGAAGCAGAACAGATTTCAATTTTACTAAGATCACACAAAGTTGCGATGTCCCAGGATGGGTGGTGGGTGGACCGAGGACACTGACATCTTGCACACCCTCCTTTCCTTTGATAGATACATAATCTAGTTAAAATGGAAATGTATTAGGAAAGTCAAACAATTAATTGATGCAAGAAAGGTTGTTTCATGTTTTGTGTAAATCAAAGCTAAAAATTAATTTGAAGAACAGTGCTGTATTGTAGACTAAACATAATTTGGCCCGAGTATAGGGTTTGGTGATGGTGTCAAAGTTGTTCTGGGCTACACATGGTTGGTAATCCTCAGCAGAAATGTTAACTCAATTTGTCAGTATTATCTTTATGTCAACAGTAATGCTTAAATATTTACAATAGGCATAGTACGCTGAGAGTTAGTAACGCAAGATAAATTGGAAAAATGCTAACAAAACGGATGGTACTAATAGAAAGCCCTGGCACTACAGACTCTGATTTTATACACAAGAGGCTTGCCCAGAGGTAAGATTTTATTAGGTTCTATTGTTGATATGCTGCTCCAAAAGTTTCCTTAAAAATAAAATATATATGTATATTTAAGGCTTTTTGAAAGGAAGCAAAGCAATGAGTTTAAAATTTATTTCACATAATACAATCAACATTTGAATCCAAAGTACATGGTAGCTATCATTCTTTTTAAATAGATATAAATAATATTGCACAACTTGAACTGCTATGCATTCTCTAGATATACTGCATTTTTCAACTCTCCACAGAATTAAACAGCTACCATGAAAAATATAACAAAGAGACATGAAGAAAGAGAAAATGCCCTTCCTTTTCCTTCTTTTCCCTAGTTCTGCTTCCATTGCTACTGTTTGTTGTGTTAAAGTAGTGCAGTGTGTTTAAATTCTTTGTGTTCTAAGTTTATTGAAAAACACAGAGATAGATAAAACTAATAAATACGTCTCCTAGACTAAAACACTACTACCACACCACGCCACTGAACAAAAAACTTATCTATAAAAATATAAATCCAGGACATCAAAAGCTAAAAAAATAAAAATTAAAAATAATTCTTATGCCAATTTTAAGAAGAAAAAATAAAAATTAAAGAAGAAATGCATAGAAGTAAAAGAGATAAGATTATGAATGTATGGAGTTTTTCTTAAGAAAGGGAACAAGATTTGAATAAAATTCAAAATTAACTACTGCCTTCAAAAGTCTAACATTTATAATCCACAAGAAAGAAATATAAAATGACAAGAAAATAGGTTTACTTTAAAGTCACTTTAATTTTCAACCCTCCTTTAGAATTCATTTGTTTAAAAATATCTGTATTTAAAGAGCATAAGATCACTTACTTAAGATACAAACAGCCTACATTCTTTACATTTTGCATCTTCCCACCATTCAAGCTATACTTGAATTGTTTTGCTGTAACCTTTTAAGAAGAACTGAAAGGAGATGTTCTATTTTTAAGAAAATGTGCAACAAATTGCTTCTCTTCTCTGACACCTGCTTCCTAAAGAATTTCATCGCATTTTATCACACACACACACACACAAAAAAAATACATCAACACTCTATGAAACAGAACCTTCACTTTCTTCCTTTTGTGGAACTTTTAAATCCAAACTGGTAAAAAAGACATCTAATAGAAGTTGTCCACCTACCCTCAAAAGCATTAATGTCTGTCTCTGCTGTATAGCCTCTGATTTTCCCTTTTTTCTTCTGCTTATGTCACAGATACTTGGGTGAGTATCAAGATATAAGTTTCTAGGAATTTGGAGGACTAAGAGAAGCACTGACTAACCATTAGAACAGACATCATCAAAACCAGTGATTTTTTTTGTTGTTGTTGTTCTTCCCACATGATAGGCAAGTGCTCTACCACTTAGCTACATCCCTAGCCCAAAACCAGTGACTTTTTAAGAATTCACATTCTTACGGGGCCTATTACTATTTACTTCCATTTTATTAACATGCCAGTTAATACTCATCTTAACTCCTTTATGAGAAATGCTTCAAGATTCCCATGCACACTGGGTAATAAAGATTAATATCAGCTGTGATTTGGGCATGTCTCTTAAATTCAAATATTGTAAACTTTATCCTCAAAGTTAAATGTTACCAGCATTTGAAGATGAGGTCTTTGGGAAGTAGTAAGATCAAATGAGGTCATAAGGATGAGGAACCATGATGGCATTAGTGGCTTTATGAGATGAGGAAGGAGTTAGGTGTAGTGGCACTTGCCTGTAATCCCAGCAGCTAGCGAGGCTGAGGCAGGGGGATCATGAGTTCAAAGCTAGCCTCAGCAACTTAGCAAGGGCCTAAGCCCTTTTATTTTGATTCAGGAGACCCTGAATCAAAATAAACAATAAAAAAGGGCTAGGGATGTGGCTCAGTGGTTAAGTGCCCCAGATTCAATCCCCATACCAAAAAGAAAGAAAAAAAAAAAATGAGATGAGGAAGGGAGACCCGAGCCAGTGTGCTGGCTCTGTCACTTGCTCTGTCTCGCCATATGATGCCCTCCACCTCTTTATGACTCAGTATGAAGACCTTTGCCAGAGGCTTGCACCTTGATATTGAACATTTCAGCCCTAGAACAATGAGCTAAGTCAATTTCTATGCTTTATAAATTACTTAGTCTGTGGTATTCAGTTATAGGAATAGAAAAAAAAAAAAAAACAATATCAAGGTTAATAGATAGAGCAGATAAAGGAAAAAAGAATGTTCAAGTAGATGCCAAAAAGAGCAAGACCACGAAAAAATGACTTCTTTGTAAAAGCAAAGCTGTGCCTTCTGAAAAACAGTGGTTAACAAAGATTTTGGATATATTTAATGAACCATTGTTCCTTGGTGATCATTAATAATTATAATTATTA
Organism: Tamias sibiricus; assembly: GCA_025594165.1. Lineage (NCBI taxonomy): Eukaryota > Metazoa > Chordata > Mammalia > Rodentia > Sciuridae > Tamias > Tamias sibiricus. The sequence goes on from CM046662.1 coordinate 133,449,409, forward strand.
ACAATTATATTGTCATATAATTACATTACATCATTGTTATAATTATAAATTATTATAAATTGTATATAACTATGATTAATAAGTATATTATATTAATTATATTTAATCAATTAATAATTTTTTAAAAAACATTGTAAGTATTTAATGTGTAACAATACTACCAATCACAAAGGACCACTTCTTCTACATTTATAAATCTGTACCCCTAATACTATTAATGTTTTATTAAAATACTGCATTTTTTGTTATTATTACTATCAATAATGATGGCTTCACAGAAGGACAAATTGAACAGTTTGTGCAAGGACACACATAGTGAGTCTATCATGAGTGGTTAAAACAAATGTGCCTTGAGTACTCCAAAAGTAAACTGAATAACAAAAATGTGCATACTTTCCCATTTCCCAACTAGCCATTCTAGATCCACTTCCTACAATTACCCTTGACTTTTCCTTTGATATACTTCCCTCTCTTTGAACACATTTGTCCTTCTATCTCAATTATTCTTCTTGTCTGCATAAAGATAATTCTCCATTCTTCAAGAACCTGTTTAAATGCCACCTCCTTTTCCTATATCTCTCAGGTGGTTAAATTATTATTATCATTAAAGCAGTGATCCAGCATTACTGGCTGTCTCACCAGAAAATGGACACCTTGAAATCAGGGCTATTTACTATTTATCTTTGGATTCCTAGCACATATCATGATATCTTGTATGTAGCAGCTCATCTATCACCCCAACAGTGCTTTGTAACAAATCTTCCCAAAACTCAGTGACTTAACCATTTATTATTGCTCAGAAGTCTGCAGGTCAACTGGATGGGCTTTTAGATTCTTTCATACCTCTGCAGTGAGCAGTGGACAGAGTAGACTTTGCTGTTTTTTTTTTTTCGTGTTTGGCTCATCTTCAGGGTCAGCTGGTCTCAGCTTTTCTCCATGTGCACCTCACATCCATTCATCTGGTTAGTTCAGTCACTTACCCATGACCAGGCAAAAGTACAAAGCAAACAAGCTCAGTGCTGCAAAAGGGAAAGTGAAAAAGTACTAGTGCTTTTTAAGCCTCTGTTTCATGTGCTATTGTTTATTGGCCAAAATAAGATCATGACCAAGGTCAGAGTCAATGTGAGAGGTCACTATCAGACAGCATGAATACAAGGAGATAAGAAAAATTAAGGTCAGTACTGAAAGTGATTTAGTGTAGGAAATGATCAACAAATTCTTATTAAATGAGTAAAGGGTTATATAAGGGACAGATTTATTCATGGGAAGAGTGGATAAAATAATAAATTAGGCAATTACTCTTTATGACTCCTTTGATGGACATATGATCTAACAAAGAAAGAAAAGTCTAACAGAGTTTGGCCTATTGTAAACACTATGTAAATATCACTTTTCCTCCAGTCCCTCATTTCTGCTTTTTCTTTTCCTTTTATTTAGGCTTCTGTTTCAGCAGTGTCTTTCCTAATTCTCTGTTGGTCTCATACAAAGTGATGTAACCTCGTTTTGGGCAATAACCTTATTTTGCTTCCCTTTTCTTCAAAATTTCCTTGATTTGTCTCTATCATATTTCCTTAAGTTATGAAGAACTGGTTATTAGTTCTAGTAAGCTAATGTCAATGACTATGAAACTTTTGCATTTCAAAGAACTTGACTTAAACTTATGAACCATTTCAGACACCACAAAGAAAATGGAGGACTTGCACACTTCTAAACTCACACTAATTCATTGAGCTCCTGTTCTAATTGGATATTTGCCTTGGGTTTCCTTATAGAGCTTGAAAAGCCAAGGCAGAGGAACAAAAGTCATCATAAATCAATAATTTTTATGTATGATTAAGTGAGTTATGTTATACAATTTTTTATATAAAGTATTGTGAAAATTAAAAAGAAATACATTTTCCAAAACCATTCAAACTATAATTGATAATCAGTAACTATAAACTTGTAGTATGTAACCCTTCCATGATTTTCTTTCCAGAGAAATGAACTGCTGAATCTTTTTTGGGGGGAGATGGGGTTAACCAAGGATTGAACTCAGGGGCACTCAGCCACTGAGCCACACGCCCAGCCCTATTTTGTATTTTATTTAGAGACAGGGTCTCACTGAGTTGCTTAGCACCTTGATTTTGCTGAGGCTGGCTTTGAACTCAAGATCCTCCTGCCTCAGCCTCCTGAGCTGCTGACTCTTCATTAATGGACCTTTCCTTAAAGTGAAAAGGTCATTGGACCAAGAGAAAAAGAAGTAGCAAATGAGAAGACAAACATTTATTTGAAAACCTCTATCACCATTTACCATCATAACCCAGAAAGTTAATGATCTCATAATATTGGGCCATCTGGCTACCATTATGAAATGCCTGGTCCTTATAATAAATCACATAGAGAAAAATGATGAACATTTATTGAGCATTATCACATGCAAGTGGGAACTGGATTTGATGAGGATATACAGATAAGATACAATATATTTCCTTAATAAATAAACTTTCAATCTAGAGCAAGATACAGATTTTCAATCTAACCATAGAACAACTTAGTATATGTATTTCCCTATAGCTGGTTTGTTAATTTGTTTGTTTTGAGACACTATGAGCCACAAAGGAAAAAGTGATTTACTTCAACTCATAAGAAGAGGAAAGCCTAGAAAAAAATTAATATTTCTTTGAAACTTTAAAATATGAGCTTGAATTTGACAGTGGTTTTTGGAAGAGCATTTCAGGATCAGTGAATAAACCAAAGGCGTCATGAAAAAGTTCCTAGTGTTAACTGAGGAACAGTGAGTAATAGAGAAGGGCAGGGTGTAGAGTGTGCGCATAATGAATTGTCTCAGAGGAAATGTGCCTGGAATGGAAGTTTGAAATCAGATTGAGTCTAGAGTATCATGCTAAATATTAAGCTGAAAGTCACCTACAACTCCCTTTCTTCACAACCAGGTGCTGGCCATACAACAGCTACTTTTTCAATACTAGCAAAGCTGTAGCCTCTATCCATCCCTACCACAGCTACCCAAGTTGAAGCTACCCTTATTTCTTGCCCAGATTACAACCCCATCCTCCTTTCTGGTCTCTCTTTTTTCCCGTTGCTCATCTCTAATACATTCTCCAAATAGCAGAAAGAAGAATCCTTTACAAATAAAATATAATCTTGTCACGATTTTACTTATTACTTAAGAACTCTCCAATTCCCTTGGGATAAACTCCCAAACCCCTAACACAGCTCCCAAAGCCCCACATGCAGAGTCTTTGCCTGCCTCTTCAGAAGTCTTGATTCTCAACCCAACTCTGCATGTTAGCCACAGTGGGCTCTCCTAAATTGCTTTCATGAGTCACACTTCCCCTCTCACCTCTAAGCCTTTACATGCACCATCTCCTCTACAGGAGCAGTCTTTTTCTCTTTCTTGGCCAATTCCAACTTTCTAACTTCCATAATTTCTTTCTCCTCTCTTTATGCATATATATCTCCCAAAAGAGATACTAGCTTTTAAATGTTTGCCTTGAGCTTTTTTCTAGAGAACATGGGTTAAACTAGAGTCCATAAGAATGCACCATGACCTCACAAGAAAAACTAATTAAAAAAAATTTTTTTTCAGAGAACAATGAAAAATAAATTGACTAGCAAGCAATCCATAAAACTTAGATCTACTAACAGCAAAGTAACAATGAAACACAAGTACATTACTTTTGAGTGATAATGTGCTTGTTTCTTTTGTCTGAGTCTGTAACCATCTCCCTTACTGTGCCTAAAGCATCTTTTTGCCTGGGGAGAGATTTGTTTGTTATGGAAGGGATGTGAAAAGAAAGAATTGTGTAATACTCAGCTTCTGATGTTCTGAAATAGATTATTTTTAATAAGAAAAGAATCTTGCAAGCAAGTCATTGCCTTAACAAAGTATCTGTTTATTTCTTCTGGCTTCTATTTGTCCCATATTAGGACCAAACTTGGAGAGGAGCTTACCACAATGCAGAGAACTAGGTATGCTGCTCTGTAGTTGACAACAAAAACATATGAAGTAGGAGATATGGGAAAGCTATTCTCTTTTTGCTCAAATGTATGGTATGGAAAAGAAATCAGCAGGACAGACATAGCAATAGATAAGACATGCTCTCAAATTTGCCCTAGCAAGAGAAGACAGATTAGATAAGGAAGTTAGCATGAGAAATTCAGCAGTTTTCCTACCCACACTCCACACTTGCACTACTGGGACTCAGTACAAGTAATTCCACAACCAGAAGGCAGTTCAGAAAATATTTTAAATTGATGCCTTGTGATCAGACAGAGGAAAATCAGACAGAGGAAAATCCTGAAGTGCTGTTTTCCTTCTAGATTTCATGTAGCTTAGGTGAATATGAGCAGACAATCTGCAAAGGTTGGGGAGTGGGAAGGCTCTCTGTTGAGGAGGCAGAGGGCAATACCTGGAAAGGGCCAAGTTGAACCCATGGCACCATCACGAGAAAGGATGCACTGAACTTGCCTGAAAGGTAAACCAAGAGGTACACCTGTCACTGATTTCACACACAAAGATGAGCAGTATAAGCACTATGTGAGCAATGTACTTGCCTGCCTCTTCAGACAAGTCTTGTTTGATTCTCAATCCAACTTTGCAAGTTAGCCATAGTGGACTCTCTTAAATTGCTTCCATGAGTCACAATTCCCCTCTTACCTCTAAGCCTTTACATTCCCCATGTCCTCTGCAGGAGCGCTCTTTTGACCCAGAGACCAGAGAAACAAAAGACACCTTAGATTCTGAAGTCCCCATCCTCACCTATATAGCAGTTATCATCTTTCAAAGGAACCAAGATGAAGAGTAGAAGATTGAAACTTCTTGGAGGCTGAGATTTGCTTCTACAGAGATTGAAAATTACCTAAGTGGAGTATTTAAATTATAGAACTGGACTAATGTTCAAACACAATTAAACATTTATTCTAGTTACCAGGAGGGATGGAACCTCAGAGAACAAGTTTTTGGCTATCTAATGGGTAGCTTTCAGTAGGTAGATGAGATTAATTATAGACAAAATTAATAAATTCTATTTCTTTGCATATGTAAGTTATGAGTTAAATTTATGATCTTCCATGGTAAACAGCAATACTGTTAGTAAAATTGACTGGATTGGCCTCTTAGTTGCCCACATTAGTAAGCAACATTCACCTAGCATGACACTCTCAACATAAGGTTCCATTTGGCCTAATAAAACAGACAGGAAAAATAGTTCATTGACTGGGCAGTGAGTAATAATCCCACCAGTACAGGAAGAGAGTTTTTATTGAATGAGTGACCAGAGATGACAGAAAACCTTGGGAGGAAAATCTCAAAGATCCAATTAAGAAATTACTTCTATAAGTATCAAGAGTAAAATCATATTTTTAAGGATTAGAGTGATATCCACAAAGTCTGTACTGCAAGATTAGTCTGACAGTGAATTGAATATTTTTGAAATAGGGCATGAACACACATTGATATCATAGGTGGGGAAAAAAGTGAAAGATGGGGCCCTAGGGCCTGTTTCCACTATGATTAAATCCACCCTCTGTAATATACTTTCACTCCATGCCCACAGAAACAAAGCGGAGATTTTACTAGGAAAAAATCAAATTTAAATGAAGAATAGAGACAATCTTAAAATAAAAAGATAGAAAGCATTAAACACATGCCACTGGAGGAATGAATATAAAAGCAGGATGGAAGAACTCTGTCTTAGAGATGGGTGACAGGAAGATCATCTGTGTTCATCCTACCCTCTCACAGTCCTCTTGCTGGTGTGCCTAGGACACAGCAGGGTAGGTCCCCAAATACTGAAATGCACATCCTAAAATTTGTACTGTGTCAGCAGATCAGGCAGAAGATGGTGATGGTGTAGGCAGGGTGATGACTTCAACATGACTGCAAAGGCACTGACAACACAGTGATGCCCTGAAGGAGCCACCACCTCAGAAGGCAATTCAGAGGTCCAGATTAGAATCAAGCACTACATTAACTAGACACATGACCGTGAGCAAATTACTCAATCCCTCTGAACCTCATTTACTGCTTTTATCAAAATGAGATATATTTACCAAGGTTATTTCTAACAGCCAATGACTCTAAGATATCAGGATTCCTCCTTTTTACTCCAAAATTCACAAAAACAAATGTATCAAAAATCACATCTTTCAAGATGCAACAGAATAATAGCTTTTTAAAAGTAAATCTATACAAGAAGATGGTTTTCTCTTTTCCAGTCAGTGCCATGTTTAGGTTCCATTCTACTTCCATGCATGAATTTCAGGCACTGAAATGGAAATTCACTTAAAGAAAATGCTGGTGTTTTTTTTTTTTTTTTTAATTCATCACAAAATTATTTTGCTTTTGTTGCTTTTATCTTAATTGACCTTAAAAGAAATCTGCTATAGTTTGGATCTTGAATGTCTTCCAAAGCCCATATGATAAAGGATTGGTTCCAAGCCAGTTGGTTCTATTAGGAGGCAGTGAAAGGTGTTAGTGAAGGGGACATTGGGACCCTACCTGCTTCCTGTCTCTTTTTGCTTCCTGCCTGCCAAAAAGGGAGCAGTTTCATCTGCCATAACCCTGTCATACACTCACTCCATGACTTACTGCCCTGCCACAAGGCCAAAAGCAATGGAACTAACCAACCATGGACTGAAACTTCTGAAACTATAAGTCAAACTAAACATTGTCCCTTATTAAGTTAATTATCTCAGATATTTTGTCATGGTGACAGGAAACTAACCCCAAACAGTTCTTTGTTTAATATTTTGAGGATGACATCCTTGTATTAATGTTTTATTTAATTTGCTTTTGAAAACTTTGCAGCATACCATATTTAATCCAACTTTTCTTATAGTTTTTTGCTAACACACCAAAACTACTCAATTAGTTACCCCTCTTCAAAAGATTTTTAACAAATCAAATTGTCTTGGCTTTAATAAGAAATAAGTATAGAGGACAGCTCTGCTGACCTCTGCTCAAGTGCAGGCGGTCCAAGGACAGCCCTGAGGACCTCCGCTTGAGTTCGACCAGGCCCAGGTCAGCCCTGCCTCCACTCGAAGGCAGGTGGGCACAGGTCAGCCCTGCCGGCCTCTGATCGAGAACAAGTGACGCAAGAACAGCCCTGCTGACCTCCACTTGAGCACAGGTGGGCCAAGGACAGCCCTGCTGACTTCTGCCCAAGTGCAGGCGGCCCAAGGACAGCCCAAAGACCTCCGCTCCAGTGCAGCCAGGCCCAGGTCAGGCCCACTGTCCTCCACCCTAGTGCGACCAGGTCCAGGTCAGTCCTGCTGACCTCCGCACAAGCGCAGGCGGACCTAGATCAGTCCAGCCAACGCCCACGGACCTCAGGCAAGCCTAGGACAGCTTCGCTGACCTCCACTCAGAGGACAACCTCTTCCAACCAGCAGACCACTGCAGGAGCTCAGATTCAACCAGATCAGCCCACACCAACCTGCGTGGGACCCAGCCCCAGGGTAGGTCCAGAGTCCATTACCCCACCCTCACCTGAGAGCACAAGCCTAACCCACTCCCATCTTGAGACACTGCAGACATAGCCATAGCCTTCCCCACACAGTAGCCCCTACCTTTTGACAATAGACAGGACCTAAAAGCAGCCACATCTCCGAGCAGGCATCCCAAAGACATTGGAAGTCCCATCCTTAGAGGCCCATCTCTGGAAGACATTGCATTCATCTTGGGGCACCTTCACTGTATCCTGAGTTACCTCTGCTACTGCCAACACCACCTTTAGTTGTAGTAACATATATCAAGGGACACCTGCAGGTTCTGAAAGCCCAACATTAAGGTGAGGCACAGACAACCTGCACAGATATTACAAGAATATAAGGTAGAAACTCTAATATCTCAGATCGGCACTGCAAGAAAGGAAGGCAAATAAATAACATGAAAAAACAAGGGAGGAAAGTACCCCAAACAAACCAGGATACTACAATAACAGAACCCATGCTCAGTGAAGTTGATGAAATGTCAGAGAAGGAGTTCAGAAGGTTCATAATTAAAATGATTTGTGCATTAAAGAATGACCCACATGAGCAAATACAGGCAAAAATTGACCACTACAACAAAGATATAAGAGAGCAATACAGGTAGCAAAAGATTATTTCAAAAAAGAGATAGACACTCAGAAAAAAAAAAAAAAAAAAAAACACAGTCATATCCTTGAAATGAAGGAAACAATTAACCAAATAAAAAACACAATAGAACGCATCACCAACAGACTAGATCAACTGGAAGGAAGAACTAAAGATAATAAAGACAAAGTATATAATCTTGAAAATAAAGTTGACCACACCGTGAAGATAGTAAGAAACCATGAACAGAATACCCAAGAATTATGGGACAGCATCAAATGACCAAATCTAAGAGTAATTGGGATACAGGAAGGCACAGAGTTTCAAACCAAAGGAATGCACAATCTCTTCAATGAGATAATATCAGAAAACTTCCCAAGCATGAAGAAGGAATTGGAAAACCAAATATAAGAGGTTTACAGGACTCCAAATGTACAAAATTACAACAGATCTACACCAAAATACATTATAATGAAAATGCCTAGCTTACAAAATAAGGATAGAATTTTAAAAGCCTCAAGAGAGAGGAATCAGATCACATATAGGGGGAGATGAATTTGTATCGTGGCAGTCTTTTCAACTCAGACATGCAAAGCCAGGAGATCATGGAACAACATATACCAAGCTCTGAAAGAAAAGGGATGTCAACCAAGAATCTCATATCCAGCAAAATTAAGCTTTAGATTTGAGGATGAAATAAAAACCTTCCATGATAAACAAAAGTTAAAAGAATTTACAACTAGAAAACCAGCACTATAGAACATCCTCAGCAAAATATTCCATGAAGAAGAAATTAAAAACAATGATGAAAATCAGCAGAGGGAGGTTTTACACTAAAGGAAAAACCAATCAGAGGAGAAACCATGTCAAGTTAAATACCACAAATAAACAAACATGGCTGGGAGCCCCATGTGGTGGTACACACCTGTAATCCCAGCACTTGAGAGGCTGAGAGAGAGAATCATGAGTTTAAAGCCAGCCTCAGCAATGGTGAGGCACTAAGCAACTCAGTAAGACCCTGTCTCTAAATAAAATTTAAAAGGGGGGGGGGGTCTGGGGATGTGGCCCAGTGGTCGAGTGCTCCTGAATTCAATACCTGATATCAAAATAAAAAAATGGCTGGGAATACAAATCATGTCTCAATAATAACTCTGAATGTTAATGGCCTAAATTCACCAATCAAAAGACATAGACTAGCAGATTGGATAAAAAAAAAAAAGACCCAACAATATGCTGTCTCCAAAAGACTCATTTCATAGCAAAAGACATCCACAGGCTGAAGGTGAAAGGTTGGGAGAAATCCTACCACTCACATGGACTGAGGAAACAAGCAGGGGTTTCTATCCTCATATCAAATAAAGTAGACTTTAAGCTAAAGTCAATCAACAGGGATAAAGAAGGACACTACATACTGCTCAAGTGAACCATACACCAACAAGACTTAATAATTATAAATATATATGCCCCAAACAATGGAGCATCCATGTTCATCAAACAAACTCTTCTCAAGTTCAAGAGTCAAAATGACCACAACACAATAATTCTTGGAAACTTTAACACACCCCTTTCACCACTGGATATATCTCGCAAACAAAAGCTGAACAAAGAAACTATAGAACTCAAAAATACAATAAACAACTTAGACCTAACTGACTTATACAGAATATTTCATCCTTCAACAAGCAAATACACCTTCTTCTTAGCAGCACATGGAACCTTCTCTAAAATAAACCATATATTATGCCACAAAACAACTCTTAGCAAATATGAAAAAATAGAGATACTACCCTGAATTCTATCACACCATAATGGAAGGAAATTAGAAATCAATGGTAAAATAAAAAATAAAAGCTGCTCCTATACCTAGAGACTAAATAATATGCTACTGAATGAACAATGAGTTGCAGATGACATCAAAGAGAAGATTATAAAATTCTTAGAGGTAAATGAGAACACAGACACAACATATCAAAATTTCTGGGACACTATGAAGGCAGTTCTAAGAGGAAAGTTCATTGCATTGAGTTCATTCCTCAAAAGAAGAAAAAGTCAACAAATAAATGACTTAACATTACATCTCAAAGCTCTAGAAAAAGAAGAACAATCCAACATCAAAAGCAGTAGAAGACAGGAAATAATTAAAATCATAGCTGAAATCAATGAAATTGAAACAAAAGAAACAATTGAAAAAAATGACAAAACAAAAAGTTGGTTCTTTGAAAAAATAAATAAAATTGACAGACCCTTAGCCAGGCTAACAAACAGAAGGAAAGAGAAAACTCAAACTACTAAAATACTTGATGAAAAAGGAAATATCACAATAGACATGACAGAAATACAGAAGATAAATAGAAATTATTTTGAAAACTTGTACTCCAGTAAAATACAAAGTATCGAAGGCATCAACAAATTTCTAGAGTCATGTGATTTGCCCAAATTGAAGCAGGATGATATATACACAATTTAAACAGACCAATTTCAAGCGATGAAATAGAAGATGCCATCAGAAGCCTACCAACCAAGAAAAGCCCAGGACCAGATGGATACATAGCCGAATTCTAAAAGACCTTTAAAGAAGAACTAATACCAATACTCTTCAATTTATTTCAGGAAATAGAAAAAGAGGGAGCACTTCCAAACTCATTCTATGAGGCCAATATCACCATGATCCCAAAACCAGGCAAAGACACATCAAAGAAAGAAAACTTCAGACCAATATTTCTAATGAACATAGATGCAAAAGTTATCAATAAAATTCTGGCAAATCAGATACAAAAACATATCAAAAATATAGTATACCACAATCAAGTGGGGTTCATTCCAGGGATGCAAGGATGGTTCAACATACAGAAATCAATAAATGTAATTCATTACATCAATAGACTTAAAGATAAGAACCATATTATTATCTCAATAGGTACAGAGAAAGCATTCGACAACATACAGCACCCCTTCATGTTCAAAACACTAGAAAAACTAGGGATAACAATAATATATCTCAACATCGTAAAAGCTATCTATGCTAAGACCCAGAACAACATCATTCGAAATGGAGAAAAATTGAAAGCATTCCCTCTAAAAACTGGAACAAGACAGGGATGCCCTCTTTCACCACTTCTATTTAGCATAGTTCTTAAAACACTGAAAAGAGCAATAAGACAGACAAATAAAATTAAAGGGATATAGATAGGTAAAGTAAAACTCAAATTATCACTATTCACTGACAATATGATTTTATACCTAGAAGACCCAAAAAATTCCACCAGAAAACTTCTATAACTCATAAATGAATTCAGCAAAGTAGCAGGATACAATATCAACACCCATAAATCAAAGGCATTTCTATTTATCAGTGAAAAATCCTCTGAAAGGGAAATGAGGAAAACTACCCCATTTGCAATAGCATCAAAAAAATAAAATAAAATATTGGGAATCAACTTAATGAAAGATGTGAGAGACCTCTATAATGAAAACTACATAACACTAAAGAAAGAAATTATGGAAGACCTTAGAAGATGGAAAGATCTACCCTCTTCTTGGATAGGCAGAACTAATATTGTCAAAATGATCATACTACCAAAAAAACTATACAGATTTAATGCAATGCCAATCAAAATCCCAATGACATTCCTCATAGAAATAGAAAAAGAAGTCATGAAATTCTTCTGTAAAAATAAGAGACCCAGAATAGCTAAAGCAATCCTTAGCAAGAGGAATGAAGCAGGCGGCATCACTATACCAGACCTTAAATTATACTACAGAGCAATAGTAACAAAACCAGCATGGTATTGGCACTAAAATAGACTGGTAGACCAACGGTACAGAATAGAGGACACAGAGACTAACACATATAATTTCAGTTATCTTATATTAGACAACGGTGCCAAAAACGTACATTGGAGAAAAGATAGCCTCTTCACCAAATGGTGCTGGGATAACTGGAAATCCACATGCAAGAAAATGAAATTAAACCCCTATCTCTCACCATGCACAAAATTCAACTCAAAGGGGATCAAGGATCTAGGAATTAGACCAGAGGCACTACACCTAATAGAAGAAAAAGTAAGCTCTAATCTCCAACATGTCAGATTAAGCCCCAACTTCCTTAATAAGACTCCTGTAGCACAAGAATTAATATCAAGAATCAATAAATGGGATAGATTCAAACTAAAAAGCTTCTTCTCAGCAAAACAAATAATCAGTGAGGTGAATAGAGAGCCTACTAATTGGGAACAAATTTTTAACACATGCATATCAAATAGAGCACTAATCTCTAGAATATATAAAGAACTCAAAAATCTTAACACCAAAACAACAAATAACCCAATCAATAAATGGGCCAAGGAACTGAACAGACACTTCTCAGAAGAGATATACAGTCAATCAACAAATACATGAAAAAATGTTCAACATCTCTGGCTATTAGAGAAATGCAAATCAAAACCACTCTAAGATTTCATCTCACACCAGTCAGAATGGCAGCTATTAAGAACACAAACAATAATAAATATTGGAGAGGATGTGTGGAAAAAGGCACACTCATGCATTGCTGGTGGGACTGCAAAATGGTGCAGCCAATATGGAAAGCAGTATGGATATTCCTTGGAAAACTGGGAATGGAACCACTTCATGACCCAGCTATCCCACTCCTTGGTCTATACCCAAAGGACTTAAAAACAGCATACTACAGGAACACAGCCACATCAATGTTTATAGCAGCACAATTCACAATAGCTAAACTGTGGAACCAACCTAGATGCCCTTCAGTAGATGAATGGATAAAGAAAATGTGGTATATATACACAATGGAGTATTACTCAGCAATAAAAGAGAATAAAATCATGACATTCACAGGTAAATAGATGAAGTTGGAGAATATGATGCTAAGTGAAGTTAGCCAATCCCAAAAATCCAAATGCTGAATGTTTTCTCTGATATAAGGAGGCCGATTCACAGTGGGGTTGGGAAAGTGACCATAGGAGGATTAGAGGAACACTAGAATGGCCAATGGGGAGCGAGGGGAAGGAAGGGGGCAAAAGGGCAAAAAAAAAAAGATGGTAGAATGAGATGGATATCATTACCCTAAGTTCATGTATGAAGACACAAATGGTGTGAATATACTTTGTATACAACCGGAGATATGTAAAAATGTGCTCTATAAGTGTAATATGAAATGTAATGCATTCTGCTGTCATTTATAACAACTCAGAATTAACAAAATCAAAAAAAGAAATAAGCATAGCATAAATAGGTTGAACATTCTCATAATTGATATTACATTCATAAAATTTCTATTATAAAAGTAATCTTTATCTCCAAAATCCTACCTCAGATTCCACTCTAAACCTATATCAATTTCATTTTGCTTGCCTTAGTCATGTATTAGTTTGTCACTCTTCAAAAAAATTTAAAGGTATAGTTGCCTCAAATTGTGTCCTTGAGCTATTTTTCACACTTGTATCTTTTGCCCTATTTTGCATTATCTTACCCCAAGTATTTGCTTCCTGATAATGTGACGTTTATCTTTCATTCACAAAAACATCACCCAGAATAATACATGCCTTTATGTCTAGCGATGTTTCTAATAGTAATATTGCATGGTTCCTAGAACTGCCCAAATTAGTATCACTTAGACAATCACAGGAAAGAAAGTTTATTTAAAGAGCACCATTATTAAAGGAGAATTTTCAAAATTATTGAACTAGAATAATTTACTTTCTTTCGTTACAAATTAAAAAATATTTGTATTTCATGATATTTTAGGGTAAGATTAATAATTTGATCAAAATAGATATGACCATAATATTTCCTCTCTATTTCACAATCAATTTTCATGAGCAAAAACAAAATGTTTAAAGCATACATGTAAAGAACTAAACCTTAGAATGTGAACTTTTTAAAGGGTCTAGTTACTGAACTAAATCCTATACATTACAAATATTTTTACCACTCTTGAGTAAATGTAAGCCCTTATATATGCTCTAGCATTGAATATTTACTATCATTCGAATTAAAGAAAGTCAGCCAGGTGCTTCAAAGTAGAGCACAAAGGTAATGTTTTGGAAATGGGTGAAATCCCATCTTGTCTTTGAGCTGTCATTCAAGTCATTAGATTTGCCCATATATTCTATCCTCTATTCTTGTTCTCAACCTGTGATATCTGATTCCTAGTTCAGTTATTTCCACCTTTTGTTCACAAGTATTTCCTCTTAACAATACACCATTCAGAAAAAGGTATGTCTTTGAATTGTCAGCTAGTACTTTGTTCTGACAAAAGATATCATTATAGTATTTCAAGACCATATGTTAGAAATCTTGAAATTAACACCTTTTGTTAACTCCTACAAATGAGTTTATGTGACAAGTGGTACTTTAAAGAGTAGTCAATAACATTAAAAATCAGAATCCTACATTCCAAAATGTATATTTAGCACAGGTTAATTTGATGTTATATTGAGAAATCTAAAAGGATTATTTTCAGGTATGATTTCAACATGCATTTGTTATGATATACTCATTATATAGTAAATAAAGTCTCTGTTCCCCAAACAACAAAGGAGAAAAACTATGGGCAAATTTATGTAATTGAAAGGGGAAAAATGGCCATAGTTTCTACGTATTAGTGTAGGTCAAATATATAGAACAAATCCAGATTTCAATTGTCCAGAACATGAAAAAAATGCAAGTGAACCAAAAGAAGTACACTACCTTTTCTTCAAGTAACTGTATGGCCTATTTTCCATACAATTGCAACAATAATGGAATTATACATACATGTATCTATCTAGACATCTAGATAAATAATGTGTAAAAAAATAAAACCTCGAAATCTGGAAAATGAGGATTAAAATCATTCATTGATGCTAAATTCACCAATGCATTTAATATTTTATTCATATTACAAGTGAAATAATATGTTTGAATATACTATTGAGCATAATTTTGGATATAATAAACTATATTAATATTCAATTTGTTTCAATATTTAAAGCACATGTCACATATTGTGAAAAGTTATCATTTACTGTAATATTTTACTCAAATCTATAAATGGCAATCACTTGTATAAAAAGTAAAATAGGTTAATATAGTGAATATAAAGCATTGTAATTACTTATTTTTAGGTTTAGAATTGATAGTTGTCTATAATTAAAATATTCAGCTACCAGCAGTATTGTGTTAAAATCACAAACTTCACTTTAATTAACTCTCACATATTTTCCTTTTTTGTTGTTTTTATAGAAATAGACCTTATCATTTAAATAGATCATTTGAAAATTGAAAAGCAAAGTGCCCTCCATGTAATATGTTTTTAAAGTATTTTATATATATATTCCTGGAGATATTTAGGCATATTCAAGCCTGTGTGTGTGTATGTGTCTGCGCGTGTGATTCTGAAAGAAGAGAACAGGGGAGGGTCGGTGGGAGGGGAGAGGAGAAGAGGCAACAAGGAGTCAAGAGAGGAGAGAACATGAACACCAGAACACAAGTCAGGATTTGAAGGCTGGCATCCAAAATCCTGGAGCCAATGTCTCCTATCCACCAATTCAGAGCTTCCTTAAACTCGACAGAACAGATGACAGATGGGAAGAGGTTTCCTTTCCCCCAGTCTCCTGAGTACCAATGGCCCTCCAAGAAAGATGAAAGAAACAGGAGAAAGACTCTACTTCCCCAAATTGAACCTAATCATTTTTGGTCAATCTCATTAGTTCAGTCAAATTCCAACTTCACTTCTTATTAGCTGTGTCATCTTGGACAAGCTGTTTGACTTTCATATTCTTCTATTTCCTCAATGATAAAACAGTAACAATAGCACCTACCTCAAAGCAGAGTTATGAGAATCACATAAGATGACTCATGCAAAATACTTAACACAATTCTTCACACAAAATAAGCACTTAACAAGTATTAGCTGTCATTATCCTCCTTCTCATCATTAGGCCTATTTCCAATATCATTACCCAGTTGATATCAGGCTCTCTTTATAATATGAATATCATAATATCTCCGAATTAATTGCCTGTTCAATATTTCTTCTTTGAAATAAAATGAAATTAACCTTCAAAAAATATTATCTTCTCTCAAAGATGTCCAGTTGCTCTATATATAATTTTAAAAATGTTTTACTTAGCTTTATCTAGCCAAAATATTGTTTCAACATGTAATCAATGTATAAAAATTATTAATGAGATAAGCTATATTTTGTATTGTTTCTACCATTACACATTTTACATAATAGTATATCTTAACTCAGATACTAAATTTTCATGGGAAATATTCATTCTATATTCAGACTACATAAAATTTAAAGTCAAAAATGAATTGATATACTGAAGTTGTTTTGAACACACATAAGTTTTCTTTTTTTAAATATTTTTTTATTTGTTGATAGACCTTTATTTTATTTATTTATATGCGGTGCTGAGAATCGAACCCAGTGCCTCACACGTGTCAGACAAGTGCACTACCACTGAGCCCCAACCCCCACAAATAAGTTTTATAATAACTGAAATATCACTTTTTTAAATTTAAAATAAGTAAAATTAAATGAAATAAAAAATTCAGTTCCATGATTGTACTAGTTACCTTTCAATTGCCTAGTAGCTACATGTGATTAGTGACTATCACACAGAACAGCGAAGATTTATACCTTTCTTTGTATTGAATTTAGACCATTAACTGAGTTTAGATATATCGATATCTTATGTATAGTTCACTTTGATGATGAAAATTACCTCAATGGTCACTAATTTTCTGTACCATATAAAATGTAGTTATCATTAGGGATGGCTAATGAAAATGAATATTTTAAATGTGAAGTCCAATAATGGTAGCTTATTTTCTTCTTTGAGTCACTCAAATTATAGGAATATGTATATATACATACACAAATGCTTGGAATATAAGCATATTACATGTACATAGAAGATAGATAGATAGATAGTAGATAGATAGATAGATAAGATAGACAGACCAGACTTATTTCCCCCTATTATATTCCTTATCTTCTTGTTGCATTTCCACCAATTATATTCAGATAATCAAAAAACAAATTAGAAATAATCTGGTACTCCATTTGATCTTGCCATTTACATGTGTTCATACACATATATATATTCATACATACATACAAAAATATATATTTTATATATATGTATATCAAGCAGCAATTGACTTGAGCACTTGGGTTCAATGCTAATGGTTACAGTCCACCAATAATCTTACCTCTTTTTCTAAGACCCCAAATCCTCATCTTTAGACCAAGAGGAATATGAGTTTCAGATACATAAGATTCCAGAGAAACTAACTCATATTCTAAGTCCTACAAATTGAAGTTGTTACAATAAGATACACTATTTTGTAAGGTAAAACATCCTAGTCTTGAAAATTGCTGATGACCAATATTCACAGACCTATCACCTGAACTGATATTTAAGAATTTTAAAAAAAAAAAAAAGATATCTTATTGTAGACTTTATTTTCCTAGGCGGATGAAGGAAATAGACATACCTATGACATTTTCCCAGTATAGACAATATGATAGCTTCCAGGAGTTTTCAAACATACATATGCAGCCTAAAGAAGATACAGTGTCATAGAGCACTAACCAAAAGAAAAGAAAAAGGCATTTCAAGAATTTAGGATCAATGAAACCCTCATAGATTCAGACAGGTAACATGAACAAGGAGCACTTACTGAACACCTGCTATGTGCAAAACACACTGCTTTTCCCTGAGATTAAATTAAATCTCCTTAAGAATCAAAGACCACTCTACTTATTATATATCCTATATCTGCAAGTCCATAGTCTATCAGGCCAAAACATCCCTGTCTACTATAGTCAATGACCCTTTCAGCTGTTTCTCAGCTCAGAACAATACTACAAAAGCCCAGTGGCAGTGTTTATGGGCTTGGCTAATCACACCTATGCTCCTATTTAGTCTGCCCCAAATTACTTACATCTAAAATACTTTGAAAGTCTACTTTCATCTCATGGGGAAAAGAATTAAAACTAGTCTTTGTTTCTAATTCATCACATTTACTTCACCAAAGTCTATTCCATATTCCTAAAATATCGTCCCAAGCTTCTGTATATATTCCCACATTTTTTCTAATCAGAAAACTTGTGTTTCAAAACAAGTACTCCATGCTTCTAACAGCACATATATTTCATATGTCTGTATACAGCTGTGGTGTTCATTTATATCTGAAATACACTGTGAACTTCTTGAAGTAAAACATCACATCCTCTACTTTTTCCTTACTCTCTAATCCACAGCCTGATGTGGATTTATATCAAACTTCTGCAGCATTAAATCAAACTGGAATCCTACTTTCAAAGTGCAGGCATGGGAAGAAGATTTTAGTAGACAAGATTTTATTGTCAGAGTAGGAATAAAGGAATAAGATAATCCTCCTAGATTCAACTCTAGACCTCCCGGGTAGCTGCAGTGACGCCTCACCTGGATCCTCTTGGGAAACACAGGAAAAAGAAAAATGAGAGATCAGGGCAGACTGGACACAGCCGTAGGCTAGGATTTTCTAGTAAGTAAACAGCTTCTGTCCTGAATTTGCTAGCATTCTCTCTCTTCTCTCTCTCTCTCTCTCTCTCTCTCTCTCTCTCTCTCTCTCTCTCTCTCTCTCTCTCTGAATGCTAAAGAGAGGGGATCATACAAAAGAGCTCCTAATTTTCAGGAGGCCTTTAAGTCAGATCACTTTACACCCTAGGATTTATCATTTGAGCACACACCCTTCCCAAAGGGATGCTCTCTCAAACTGAATATTCAGAGTCAAACAAACAAACAACAACAAAAACAAACCTCTGGAATCAAAGGCCACTAGTCACAAAAGACATTCACTTAGGTTAGAGGTATTCACTGAGTTGTCAAGTTGGGACTCTATTTTGAGTACACTTCGATCATTGTTGCTGTTTTCTGGTAATGGCTCTTACTTACAGCTAAAGAAATTTTAAACCCATTTTTAACGTGGTATCTGAAAAGATCCAAAATATAAAGTTGATCTTTTCTTTAAAATGCAAGATGAGGGAAAATACAAATCTCCTTCAAATCCATTAAAACTAGAACAAGATCATAAAATGATAATGATAAAAATGCTTTGCACACATGTGGTGTTCATTCTTAGAACAAGCACTGTTCTAAGAGCTTTACATATTAATTCATTTTCATCATAATTTTTCAACTTCCAACATTTTCCAACAGTCACATTCAAATCCCTGAGAATGAAAAATACTGAACACTGATTTTTCAGTGTTCCTTTTTCCTCTAGAATTCCATTTGCCTTTTCTAAGAGGGGTCTGTCAGGAGGACTAGTAGGAAGTGTAAAACAACATTCAGTTCCCTGTCCCAACAGTTCCTATACACTCCACATATGTAGACATATCTCCATAACTCTTAACCCTTCAGGAAATCTGACTTTGCTAACTGTTTGGCAGCCAGCAGATGCCAAACAGAGGAAGTGTATTCACTCTTCACAGCAGCTACTCCCTGGCAGATTCCAGAGCTGTTACTGGCTGTGGTTTCAGACTTATCTGGGATGTGTCACATGCTTGGGCTGTTATATGATCTACCCTGGCTGCCTTGTGCTCCTAAAAGCTTTTTCCATTCAATGACTTTTACACATTTCTAACAGTTGTGAATGAGGTGCCATGTGACTCTCCAGTGCAATTGCAATGAAAGGCTTTTGTGGGTAGAGAAAGGGAGCTCCCTCACCATTCAAATGCAGCCCAACTGTGAAAGCAAAGGTCATCTTCACTCAATCTGCTTCCTTCCCAGGTACCCACACTGCAGCTTCAACCACCAACATCATCCCCACAGCTGTTCCCCACTGTTGGCTCTGGCTCCATCTTTCTTCACTGAAATACTAAAAACCTCTGCAACCTCCATATCTGATGGACACTTCTCAGGTACCCTTACTTGATTTCTCTGAGGTATTTGATTCTATTGATCATCCTGCCCTTGAAACTCTTATCTGAACTCCCCAGGACTCTCTGTCCTACTCTTCCCTCCATGCCCACTGTGGATACAGCTTCCCAGTTCTCTTTACTGCTTATTTTCTTCCAGTTTCCCCTTAAACATTGGCATTACCTGGGTCTGTGTCTAAGTTTCTTGCAAATTCTCCTTCAAAGATGTCATATGTGCTTTTAGTATCAACCCTCTCCCTCACCTTCAACTCCCACCCTCTCCTGATATCCAGATGCACCCTCCTGACTGCCACACTCAAACACATTATTTCATCACTCTCTCCTACTCAGCAAACTGTCTCTTCTCCAGAATCTCTTGTATCAATTGATGGCATCACAACCCTCATAGTTTCTGTAACAATTTGAACCAAGGCTATAAATTTGTTGAGATATCTGAGATTTCTGAGGTTTGTCCATTAAAATAGAAGACAAAGGAGAAAGGGAAGGGGAAGGGAAAAAGGAATAACTTTTAGCACATGCCCTGGTTTCAGGAAACACTTGCTCTTGGAGCCATAAGACCTGACACAAAATGTCCAACCATACTAGAGAAGTCGCATGTATGTGCTCCAACCTCTTGAGTGAAGAGCCCATCTTGGAAGAGGGTCCTCCAGCCCCAGCCCTTCCAGACACCAGTCATTCCAGGCGCCCCCTGCCTTTTGCATCTGTCCCAAACAGATTCCAGATGTAATGAAGTAGAGGGAAATTGTCCCCAGTGTACCTTTTATAAATTACAAACCTACCACTATAAGCATGAAAAAAAGTTGTTTTTGCCACTAAGTTTTGGGGATGATTTATTATGCAACAATAAATAACCACATTAGCTGCTCAAGCTTCAAACATGGAAATTATTACTTTTCTCTCTCCCGTGTTTTTATTCAACGAATAATTTCCTTATGGGCCTACTATGTGCCAGGCACTGTACCAAGCACTGGTGACACAATTATAGTCTTAGAGGGTCAGTGCAAAGAAAACAAATCACAATACAATAAGACAGCATTTCCCAACCTCGTTTCAGAGAAATCTGCAGGCAGATGTTTCTCAAAAGAGATGTTTCATGGTCAATTAATTCTGGAAACATTGAGTAAAACAAGTTATTTTTTCTGAATTATTTCTTAGGACCTTGAATACTCAAATGTGTGTAAGAAATATCTAAGAGTTTAGAATATAGAGTTTTCCCAAATTATTGATCACAAAATAGGTTTGGGGGTTGTTTATTATGTTGTTTTGAAGAGAAACTCAAGGAAATGGAAATTGGAAAAAGACTACTGGAATAGTTTCTTTGATCATTAAATGTATAAAAAACATGCAGGGAGTCGAGAAGAAGGGATGCCTGAACCTTTCTTCAGTAATCAGAGACTGCCTCTGTGAGAAAGTAGTTTTTGAACTGAGACATAAAGAGTAATTGAGACTTGAGCTTGTGTAGATACTGAAACAGGATAAGGTCTGCCTGTTTGAGGAGACTCTAAGGAAATGTTATAGAACTCCAATATGTTCTCTGAAAGACAGATGCTAGAATTTCAAGTTCAGGTCAGAAGCTATTTACTTACTAGCAAATCCTAGCCTACGGCTGTGTCCAGGCTGCCCTGATCTCTCATTTTTCTTTTTCCTGTATTTACCAAGAAGGGCCAGGTGAGGTACTATGACAGCTGCCTGGGTTTTCTTATTCCCTTATTTCTATATTCACAGTGAATGTTTTCTTACTTTTAAAATCTATTTCTCAAGTCTGAAGTTTGAAAGCAAAAGATCAATTTGATCCAAACTATCTCAAGCTTTTATAAAGCTGTTAGGAGATGCTATGGTTTAGATCATCCAGACCCCACACCATGTACCAGATGAAATTCCTTCACTTTATAGCCTTGCATGTTTCATAAAAGAAATAGTGATTTCTTAGTGATTCTAAGTTTGAGACTATTTAAAATATACGTGCCCTGATTCCACATGAGGAATTTATATTTAAATATTGATTTTTATAGAACAAATGCTGAAAATAATTTACAGAAATTTAGAATATTTTTTAAGATGATGGAACACATTATAACAAAACAAAGGTAACAACTGGAAGGGGTAGATAGCTTAAGAAGGTTTTTTTGTTTGTTTGTTTGTTTGTTTGGCATATATATAGAAGCTGGCTGCCAAAGCATATAGAATTGAAAGGCATTTTTATACAAGAAGCATTATCTATTGCTCTTTCTCCCTGTCCTTCTAAGAGATGGAACATACATGAGGGGAGCCTAGCAATTCAGGACTAACAAAGCATGACCAAAGACCAAAAATAATTTACCTAACTGACTTGGATTTGGAGAAATTTAAAATGAAATAATTTTTATTATAGAGCTGATGAGTTCTTAACTGACAAATTAAAGCATACTGAATCAGAGTTTCTCATGTGAGGACCTCCCACTGCTAGAGGGAAAAAATGGTGTGAACAGCAATGTATGATGTAGTAAGTAGTTCATATCTCAGTGCAAATTGAGACTGGCATGTAGAAGTACTGAGGACGTCATTCAGCTGTCCATAAAAAGATGTCTCCTTAATCTGACATATTTAAGAATCAGAGAGGTGACAAATAATCCTTGGTTCCATATTCATATCACACTGAAACAACAGCTACTTCTTAATTCAAGTTACAGAGAAGAAAAGAAGTCTATACGAATTGTAGTTGCTAATATGATAAAATCACTTCCCACATCAAAGTTATATCTCACAAAATAAATGTAGCAACACACCACCTCCAGAAACTTATATAAAAACAATTTCAATTGAAATTTTTCTTGTTAATCCACATGCATACTTCTTTGAAAGTGAACATAAATTTAAATTTCCAGGTTTCTAGAAAATATCTAAAATCTTCATCACCTTCACTGTATTTTCAAGCTAGAATCCATCAAGGTTCTTAAAGAAATTTCTCTATAAAAAGCATAAGTTTATAAAAGAGAATTTTTCAGAATCAATCTTATTTTGGAAAACTATTTCTTTATAAAGTAAGCAAAAGTTGCTGTTTATGAAGGACATAGAAAATTACAACCTAACAATAACATGAAAGAAGCAAAATATTAACTGTAATCAGAGAATTGAATATTTAAACTGCCATGAGATAATATTTCATGCATCAAACTATCAAAAATATTGAAGTTCAAAAATATTAAAGCTTAGCTAGTATTAGCATCAAACTATCAAAAATATTGAAGTTCAAAATATTAAAGCTTAGCTAGTATGTACTACAGCTGGAATTCTTACACACTGCTAATAAGAGCAAACTGGTAGCACCATTTTGGAAAACTATTTGATGTTATTTGTTAAAATTGCTCCAGTAGGGGCTGGGGTTGTGGCTCAGTGGTAGAGTGCTCACCTAGCATGTGTGAGCCCCTGAGATCGATCCTCAGCACCACATAAAGATAAATAAATAAAGGTATTGTGTCCATCTACAACTAAAAAAATATTTTTTAAAAAAATTGCTCTAGTAATGACTCCCATAATCCTATTCCTAGATATCTATAATTAAGCGGTAGCTTTCAACATTTTTGGCCATGATTCACAACAAACAACATATTTTACATCACAATCCCCTGCATGTATACATGTGACACATACATATAGTCATATATACTATAGCAAATGCTTTATGAAACAATCCTCACCCTTATATATAGAATGTACATATAAAGGACACTCTTTGTAGAATGCACTTTGACATTTTCTATTTTGTTCTGAACTACTCTAAGAAATTTTTTAGTTCTGATAATAACCCACTAAAATGGTCTCATAATCCAGTAACGTGTCATAAACCAGTTTGGAAAACACTACCCAAAGTGAAATATCTCTACACATGCACCGAAAGATATGTACAGGAATTCTCTTAGAAGTATTAGTTATAATGACCAAAAGCAGAAAATAATCCAATTTTATGTTCATAGATAAAGCTAAGTTTACTCATAAATGAATTATTATGTGTTCATATAATACAATAATACATAGCATTAAAAAACTGCTAGATGTGGTGATGCACACCTGTAATCTCAGTGACTCAGGAGGATAAGGCAAGAGGATTTCCAGTTCAAGACCAACCTCAGCAACTTAGGCTCTACAGATTTAGTGAGATGATCTCTCAAAAAATAAAAAGGGCTGGGGATGTGGGTCAGTGGTTGAGTACCCTTGGGTTCAATCCTGGTACCAAAAAAAAAAAAAAAAAAACCGATGTGAACAATTTCAATACATCATCATGAAAACACTACCCAAGTGTTCCTCAAGAAGATAATGTCAACTGGTAAAAGTCAGCTATGAAAGTATAACTTTTACGCAAGGTCCAGAAGCACACAAAACTAAACATGGTAAACTACAATTCTTATGGAAATAAAAAGTGCAAATTTCAGGATAAAAAATTAGCTCTGAGAAGAGAGAGAATAAAGAGACTTAAGTCATAAAAGGACACAAAAGGATCATGTGCCAATGCATATGTACTATCTTGGACAGCTCTTCAGGGCGATCACTTATGCTCAAATTACTTCCCATCTCCAACATCTATCTAAATGTGGTTTTCCTCCCATCCATTGCCTTGGAGCTGTGCTCAGTTATAAAACTGGCACTGTATAGAAATATGAGGTTTAAACCCCAGAGGTATAATATTTATAATGCAAAGGCATCAAACTGAGTTGATAATGATACTTGAAATTAGAGTATCTACTAGTAGAGATTTGGCAAATGTCATCAGGAAAGATGAACCAGAATAGGTAGTTCCGTGACATTGTCAGCAAACTTTATCCTATAGGCATCACCTAATACAAAGGACCCAGAATAAATTCATCAGATATTAAAAGGAATCAGAAACAAAGGACTGGAATTCAAACACATCTAATCAAATATATGCCACATATAAAAAAATAAATACGTTGGAGAAAAGACAGCCTTTTTAACAACTGGTTCTGGGAAAACTGGATATACATACATAGAAGAATGAAATTAGATCCCTATCTTTCACCCTGCACCTAAGTAAGATCAAAATGGATCAAAGACTTAGGAATTTGTCCAAAAACCTTGCAACTGTTAGAAGAAAACATAGGGTCAACACAACATCATTTAGGTATAGGCACTAGCTTCTTCATCAAGTCCCCTAAAATTCAGTAAATAAAAACAAGAATCAATAAGTGGGATGCCATAATTAAAAAGATTTTTGACTAACAGGAACATACCTCAACATCGTAAAGGCCATCTATGCTAAGCCCCAGGCCAACATCATACTAAATGGAGAAAAGCTGAAAGCATTCGTTCTAAAAACTGGAACAAGACAGGGATGTCCTCTTTCACCACTATTATTTAACATAGTTCTTGAAACCCTAGCCAATACAATTAGACAGACGAAAGAAATAAAAGGGATACGGATAGGAAAAGAAGAACTCAAACTATTACTATTTGCAAGTGATATGATTCTATACATAGAAGATCCAAAAAACTTCACCAGAAATCTTCTATATCTAATAAACAAATTCAGTAAATCTAAGGCATTTCTGTACATCAGCAACAAATCCTCAGAATGAGAAACTAGGAAATCCACCCCATTTACTATAACGTCAAGAAAAATAAAATACTTGGGAATCAACCTAACAAAAGAAGTGAAAGACCTGTACAATGAAAACTACAGCACACTAAAGAAAGAAATTAAAGAAGATCTTAGAAGATGGAAAGATTTACCTTGTTCATGAATAGGTAGAACTAATATTGTCAAAATGACTATTCTACCAAAAGCACCATACAATTTCAATGCAATCTCAATCAAAATCCCAATGTCATTCCTCATAGAAATAGAAAAAGAAATCATGAAATTCATCTGGAAAAATAAGAGACCCAGAATAATCAAAGCAATTCTTAGCAAGAAGAATGAAGGTGGTGGCATTACTATTCCAGACCTTAAATTGTATTACAAAGTAATAGTAACTAAAACAGCATAGTATTGGCACCAAAATAGACGAGTAGACCAATGGTACAGAATAGAAGACACAGAGACTAACCCACACATCTACAGTTATCATATATTAGACAAAGGTGACAAAACCATACATTGGAGAAAAGACAGCCTCTTCAACAAATGGTGCTGGGAAAACTGGAAATCCTTATGTGATAAAATGAAA
Source organism: Tamias sibiricus (assembly GCA_025594165.1). Taxonomy (NCBI): domain Eukaryota; kingdom Metazoa; phylum Chordata; class Mammalia; order Rodentia; family Sciuridae; genus Tamias; species Tamias sibiricus. The sequence continues at coordinate 133,475,590 of CM046662.1, forward strand.
TTAAACCTCTATCTCTCTCCATGCACAAAACTCAACTCAAAATGGATCAAGGACCTAGGAATTAAACCAGAGACCTTGCACCTAATAGAGGAAAAAGAAGGCCCAAATCTCCAACATGTTGGATTAGGCCACAACTTCCTCAATAAGACCCCTATAGCACAAGAACTAAAACCAAATATTAATAAATGAGATGGATTCAAACTAAAAAGCTTCTTCTCAGCAAAAGAAATAATCAGTGAGGTGAACAGAGAACTGACAGAATGGGAGCAAATCTTTACCACATGCACATCAGACAGAACATTAACTTCAAGGATATATAAAGCTCTCAAAAACCTTTTCACCAAAAAAACAAATAACCCAATCAATAAATGGGCTAAGGAACTGAACAGACACTTCTCAGAAGAAGATATACAATCAATCAACAAATATATGAAAAAATGTTCAACATCTCTAGCGATTAGAGAAATGCAAATCAAAATAACTCAAAGATTTCATCTTACTCCAGTCAGAATGGCAGCTATCAAAAACACAAACAACAATAAATGCTGGCAAGGATGTGGGGAAAAGGGCACACTCTTACATTGCTGGTGGGGCTGCAAATTGGTGCAGCCAATTTGGAAAGCAGTATGGAGATTCCTAGGAAAACTTGGAATGGAACCACCATTTGACCCAGCTATCCCACTCCTCCGTCTATACCCAAAGGACTTAAAAATAGCATACTACAGGGACACGGCCATATCAGTGTTCATAGCAGCACAATTCACAATAGCTAGATTGTGGAAACAATCCCAATGCCCATCAATAGATGGATAGGGAAACTTTGGTATATATACACAATGGGACATTACCCAGCACTAACAGAGAATAAAATCATGGCATTTGCAGGTAAATGGATGGAGTTGGAGAAAATAATGCTAAGTGAAGTCAGCCAATCCCAGAAAACCAAAAGTCGATTAATTCCTTTGCTATGATGATACTGAATTATGATGGCAAGGGAGGGGGGGATGAGAGGAATGAAGGAATGTTAAATAGAAAAAGGGGAGAGGGAAAGGAGAAGGGCAAGGGGATAGAAACAATGGCAGAAGGAGTTTAACATCAGTATACTAAGTGCATGTATAAAAACTGAAATGGTATGAAAATACTTTGTGTAAAACCAATGACTTGGAAAACTGTGCTCTTTATATGTAATATGAAAGGAATTGCACTCTAAAAGCATGTATAACAAATTAAATTAAATAAATAAATGTAAAAAAAGATTTTTCACATCAAAGTAAATGATTAAGAGAGTGAAGAGCAAGCCTACAGAATGGAAAAAAAAATGTCTCTGCCAGCCACTCCTCTGATAGGGGATTAATATCCAGAATTTATAAAGAACTCAAGAAAAAATGCCAAAAAATCAAATAGTCCAATTAATATATGGGCTAAAAAACTAAACAGAAATTTCACAAAAGAAAAAATATAAACAGCCAATAAATACATGAAAAAAAATGTTCTCTCTAGAAATCAGGGGAACTAAAATTAAAAATACATTAAGATTTCATCTTACCCCAATCAGAATGGCAATTATCAAGAATAACAAACAATAATAAATGCTGGCAAGGATGTGGGGGAAAAGGTACACTCATGCATTGCTTGTGGGACTGGAAATTCATACAACCACTATGGAAAGTAGTGTGGAGACTCCTCAAAAAGCTAGGAATGGAACCACCATAAGACTCAGCTATACCACTCCTTGATATATATCCAAAAGAACTAAACTCAGCATACTACACCAATAGTCACTTCAATGTTTATAGCATCCCAATTCACAATAGCCAAATCATGATCAACCCAGATGCCCATCAACAGATGAATGGATCAAGAAAATATGATATATATATATAAACAATGGAGTTTTACTCAGCCAAAAAAGAATAATGAAATAATGGCATTCACTGGTAAATGGATAGAAATGGAGAAAATCATGCTAAGCAAAATAAGCCAGATTCAGAAAATCAAGACATGAATGGTTTCTTTCATATGTGGAAGCTACAGCAAAGTAAGGGAAAGAAGATGACAGGGGAGGAGATTGGATATCATAGATATTAGATCAGTCAAGTAAAAGAAGAAGTACAAAGAGGGAGGAAAGAAGGGAAAGCAGTAGAAATATGTAATGAATTTAACAATATCATGTTATATACATATATAAACATACCAAAAAGAATTTTACCTAAATCTATATGAAGAAAATACCAATCAAAAATAAATAAATAAAGGAGCAAAATGAAGAGCAATAGAGGAGATGAGAGAGAATAGGGAAGGGAGGAAGGAAGGGAAAGGGAGGGAATAGGGATTAAAATCAAGTTCCTTTCATATATGATTTTGTCAAAATTAACACAAATACTATGTATAATTGTAATGTTCTAATAAAAAGGAAGAGAAAGGACAAATCTGACCATGGTGTGTCACAGCTAGTATTATTCAAATACCATAGATGAAACACATATGAGTAATATCTAATGTTATACAATGGCAATAATGTACAGTTGCTTTAGTCAGCTTTTTTTTACTGTGACCAAAAGATCTGACAAGCATAACTTAAATAAGGAAAAACTTATTTTGGCTTATAGTTTCAGAGGTTTAGTCCATGGTCAGTCAAGTCAAGTCCATAGCTCTAGGCCCAAGATGAGGCAGAACATCACAGCAGAAGGGCTTGATAGAGGAAAGCAGCTCAGGACATGGTAACCAGGAAGCAAAGAGAGAGCTCCATTCACCAGGGACAAAATATAAACCCCAAAGGCATACCTCCAGTGACCTATTTCCTCCAGCCACACCCTACCTGCCTACAGTTACCACCTAGTTGATCCAGTGGATTAATGTAGTGATTAGGTTAAAGCTCTCATAGCCTAATGATTTCATTCCCTGAATATTCATGCATTTTCTCACACATGAGGTTTGGAGACACCTCATGATTAAACCACAACAGTAATTTACAGAGTATAATGCAAACAAGTTAAAATTTAAGAGTGTTTATGTTTTGTTTGCTTGTATCATCAATTCATCAAAAATTCCAAGTAAACTATTTTTCTAATGGTCAATGTGAATAAGCTGAAAATAAAATTTAGTTTAATAAATTGAATAGACTCATTTACCCATGGTTATATACGATGATGGCCCAAAATCATCACAGATAAAAGGTAAGCATTGAGTTTTTTTAAATGACTTTCTAGGCATGACACAGAAGTTTTCCTGGAAAACATAAATAATTTCAAAGTCATTTATTTTGTGTCATAATTCTAAATCTTTAGTTAACCAGAACATACTCATGAACTTGTAAGATATCAGACAGCAAAAAAAAAAAAAAAAGCCAAACCCCATACATTTCACAATTTTGGTATTCTTTTTTCTTTTAAAGAAGTAAAATTACTTTCAGTTTCATTCGGAAAAAAAAAATGAATTCATAAAAATTTCATTTTAGAAGTGACATTACCATGGCAACAATGAGAAATCATACTGATAACAAAGACAAGATAGAAAGGATCTATGGTCTTTTATAGTAAAGAATTAAAAACCAAACTAGCTACTTCTGTAGTTTTTACTGGGCACAGTGGTACATGCCTATAATCCCAGAAACTCCCAGGAGAGGCTGGAGGATCACAGGTTCGAAGCCAGCCTCAGCAGCTTATTGAGGCCCTCAGCAATGTAGTGAGAATCTGTCTCAAAATGAAAAATAAAGAGGGCTGGGGATGTGACTTGGTGGTAAAGTGCCACTGAGTTCAATATCCAGTACCAAAAAAAAAAAAAAAAAAAAAAGTAATTTCTAAAGGTATTGTTTTTATATAGCATAGTAGCTGCTATTTACATTTGTGACTCTAAGTGATCAAAGAGAATTAAATCATCATTCAAATGTTTTGTATTTGAAATCCCTGGTTAGGTATATAATCCAGAATAATAAAAATGTCTAGAGTTAAAAGCCTTGATATGCTAAAATTATCTTCTATGGAACATTGACTTAATTCTCCATATCACATTCCATATACACAAGCTATTCACATACCAGCTGTCAGTCATTCAGAAAATGAACTTTTTATCTAAAATATCCTACTTATCCTTTACAAAATTTTATCCTGAAGGCAACTTAGAAATTGCTTATTGTAAGCTGTCTGTAGGCATCTCATCTTGAATCATTTTGGCACTCTTAAAGCCACAATTCCCTCAGTGTTTGCAAATAGTTTAATTTAGATTTAAGTTCTCAATGCTTTTGTCCAGACCTCATGCACTGTCAGCAATAATAAATGTTAAATATCAATGATATGCCATATGAGCTTGGCAGCCACCAAGAAATGTTTCCATCCAAGAACAGTACTTTGATGATCTCTGTGTATAGAATTGCCTTATCTTCCAAAGAATTATTTCTTCAACACATTCATGTGATTTTCCTCTTAGAGAGCTGGGAATATATAAAAATAAATATTTTTATTTATTTATTGTTTTGAGACTTAGAGTTTTCTCAAAAACCCTCAATTCTAAGAAAGAACTATAAAAATCCATTTTACTTTTGCTTTCTCAAGCAATATTCCTGAATCTGATACAAGTTGCTTCCAACTCCTTGCTTCAAATAAGCTAATTAAACACTGCTTGGAGAATTAATTAATAGTATTAAAACTTAAGACAACTTTCAATAGTCTTCCCAGTGAAGTGTTTTCTCCCCAAACAGAACAATGAAACCCCAGCTTATGCCTTTTCAGTTTTGCTGACCTATCTAAAAGTCTTTGCTCACATAGAAAAGGGCAAGCACTGCACCAACAAACATATTAACATGACCTATGTCATTATCACATGGTGATCCTAGTCACCAGTTACAATGCTGCTAACATTTGTTTTACCAAAATTGTTTTATAATTTACATGGGGCTTCTTTATTTTGAGTTGTAAATTTTTAACTTAATTCCAAAACTACTCTAATTCAATTATCTAATTCTTAATATTATCCAAAGTTGTCCATATCTGTCCACCTATGTTAATTAAATGCCCATATACACCATTCATATTCAAATATCTGGTATCATTATTTTATAAGAAGTCCATAATCTATCAATGAAAATGTGATAAATATATACATCAGTGTGTAAATATATAAGTTGTGTGTATATGTGGATACTTGCTTCAGCAAGAAAGAGAAAAAGTATGGAATATTATTATCTGTATTAATCTCTTCTTTTATCTGAAATTTCTGATGTTTCTACAGCATTATGTTCATAGTAAAAATATTCAAAGTAAAAAAAAAAAACTAAGAACTGATTTGTGCCCTACTATAGAGCTAAGTTTTATACAGGCAGAATAAAATACTAAAATATAAAAGGTAATGATTTTTTTTTTCAGTACTGGGGATTGAACCCAGGGCCTCACACATGCCATGGATGCTCTAAACCAGAACCATATCCCCAGTCCTTATTAAACAATTTCAACATCTTTTACCTCACATCCTCATAAAGATAGAGAGCTAGAAATAACTTGTCCAAGATCTGTCTCCTGTAAGCTAACCTCCCACAGAGAAGTTGGTCTGCCAAGCTCCGTGGCCAAATGCTAAAACAATCAAAACTAGCCAATAAAAAAATTTGGACCCCAGACCCCTATCATGTCAAAAAAGATCTGGTACTCCCTTCAATGCTAATGAAACTAATGTAACTGTGAGTTTGTCACTTCATAGAGTTGTGAATACATGACTAGTACATAAGAATCCAGGTAACCCCGGGAGACTGGTAACCACCAGAGCCCCTAATGTGAGCTGGCAGTATAGAGCTGGAGAAAGGTTCTGCAAACTTATATGTATTGAATTCCAGCTCCTAATCACACCAGGAAATGAACCTGTGCTTTCCTAACCATGCAGCTCCAAAGTCCCATTGAGTAAGGATCCCTCTACTGTACATCATCTATGTGTGCACTGAGGGAATAAATGAAATACAATGTAGATCATTTATGTGTGTTGTACACACCTGCACAAGAGTAGAACCTGAAATATGAAGGCATCCTTAAATTATTTTCTTTACATTAATTTGCATCTTTCTCATGAAAACACTACTCTTCTAATTCCTCCCAAACGGATCTAGGAGTCCACTAACCTTGTCTAGTGAGCTGTCTACCAGTCCTTAGCATCAATTTTTCTCCTGCACCAGTTCAAGATGGTGACAAGTACAGTAACTGCAATAGCAAACGAGCAACTGACACCACTGGTCCCAAAAGCACAGCTGGTCACTGATATCTGTCCTTATCTGCAGTGAGGTCACCAGAGGTTTAATGTTCATATTAACTGTCTACAAAGAATACCACAACTACATTTAAGATAGAGAAAAGGAAGAAGATCTGAGAAGTCCAACACCTTCACTGCATGAGGTTGAATGCTTCCAAAGTGAAATAGATTTATTGGAGACATGAACCACTCAAGATAATATCAATTCTTAGGTGCTCACTACGGGAGGTAAAGTGGAAGAATAAGACAAATCCTGGTCTTCAAAATACTCTCTAGCAGGAGCTATATATGCCACATACATAAAGCTATGGGTTAAGACACATAAGAGAGGTGTACAGGGCAGTGGGAATTCAGTCCTGAAGAAGGCATTTCAAACCATGGAAATTAAGAAAAATTGAATGAAGATAGTCTCTAGGGGAGGATGGGAAAGTCCTAAAGAGCAACAGCCCATGGTCTACTTTGAACCCTAGAGCACATATTGGTAAATGGCAGGACTATATCCCAGTAGGCTTGGCCAAAGCTTAGAAGGCTCTGAATGAGATTATTCACATGTCCCTCTTACCCTCACCATTATGTCCCAAATCCTTACCTTAACTTTCAACTTGCTTACACTCCAGCCTTGATTTCACCACTCTCCATCCCTTAAAACTCTACCTTTTGTTCCCTAAATGTGTCCTACTCTCTTGACAAATAAACCTATCCACATGCTATCCTCTCTTCCCCTAATACTTTCTGACTTTTTCCTCTCCCAGTCCCTCCATTCCTGCCCTAAATAATCCATACTCATTTCTTGGACCCTTCTCAAGAAGGCTTATCTGATTCCTAGATCTCTGTTAGATGCACTTTTACATGTATTTCCTCATCAGGTTATTCTTTAAGTTTGCTTTGCATGCGTCTGTAAGCTCCCTGAGAGTAGGGATTACATCTTTCTCATTTGCCATTTTATTTCCAATTGCCTGGCACAGTGCTGGATATACAGTAAGGACTCAATAAATGCTTTTTGATTGAATGAGCAAATGGATAAATAAATGACAAATCTTTTAACTAACCATACTACATTTAAAATACATAGAAACTGGAGGAAATGGTGGCAGCTGTTATTTTAGTGTTTCATATTTAATGATGTATATTTCATGACTAGATGATTATTTAACAAATATTATTTGCTATAGAGAAAATTCCATGTAGTTGCCAGATTGTTTAATTTCTATACATTAGACCTTTGAATAAGCTTTCTATCTCTGTGTTACTGCAAAAGATAAAATTCTGCCCATGATTTCATAGTTCAGAAATCTTCAATGATGTCTCATGGGGAAAGATTATCTTCCCAAACTCCCATAAGGGATCAAAATTCTACTGTTTCCAAGGTTGATGAATAAGCTTTAAATTTATGAATGCTTATAATTAGCAAAATATGGGAGAACCATATTTATGATTTGAAATAGGGAGTGTAATAATAAAATATAGGATTTTTATAGACTGGTAGATCAATGGTACAGAATAGAGGACACAGAGACTAACACATATAATTTCAGTTATCTTATATTAGAAAAAGACGCCAAAAGTGTACTTTGGAGAAAAGATAGCCTCTTCAACAAATGGTGCTGGGAAAACTGGAAATCCATATGCAACAAAATGAATTTAAACCCCTATCTCTCACCATGTACAAAACTCAACTCAAAGTGGATCAAGGACCTAGGAATTTAAAAATAGGGCTGGGAATGTGGCTCAGTGATTGAATGCCCCTGAGTTCAATCCCTGGTACCCCTCTCCCCGCCCAAAAAAAAGGAATGAGCACAGAACTTTTACAAAATTGAAGTGCCTACAAAGAATACTGTTTCAACCTAGAATTGAATGCTAAATCTGGAGCCATGAAGGAAAAACTAAGTGACCAAATAATTAAGTCTACCTTACTTTGGTAGCCAATCAGAAACAAATCAATAGCCACAGGTGGCCATAGAAGAGTTTAAGTAAACTAAGTGGTACAGAAGAATTAGACTGTGTATTTTGATACTTGCCCCCAGTTACACGTGGCTTACATACCAAAAGTTAAACAACAATGAAGGATGATTATATATTTAAAAAATCTTATATTTTATCATCTACTGTGGTGTGAATATGGTTTGTCCCCTCTGAAACTCAGAATGAAATTTCATCCCTGTTGCAATATTAAAAGATGGGACAAGGTGAGATCATTAAGTGGTGATTAGGACTCAGCTCTTATGCATGTATTAATCCGTTTCTATGATTAATGAATTAATGTGTTATCTCAAGAGTGGGTCTACTACAAATGCTGGTTTGGTTAGTTCTCTCTTACACTCCTGTCTCTTGCCACATGATTCCCTGTGCTGCCTCAAGACTTTGCCAACAAGAAGGCTTTCACTACCTGTAGCCCCTCAACCTTGAACCAGAACCAGAAGCCGAAATAAACCTCTTTTGTTTATAAGTTATCTAGTCTGTGGCATTGTGCTATTAAAAACTGAAAACAGATTAAGACATCTTCCAAACTGAGAAACTTTAAAGAGTGTAATGGAACACTACTAATAATTAAACCAGTACTTAATTAAATTAAAACTGACTCAGTCAGACTGGGATGTAGGATCAACCTAATTATACATTAAACCTTTATATTATGCAAAAGAGACATTTTGAAGAAAGGAAACCAAAAGTGAAGCCTTCAGAGGACTAACACAACTTCTTCAAGGGTTTGACCAAAAGTTACCCAAGCTGGAGAAAAATAGAGAAACTTCTGTTTGGGAGCTGACCTGGATTACATGGTTGCATGCATAATGTCCTATATTAATGAGCATGCACAATATTTACAAAACTTGTAAATAATTTGCATCTGGAATTTCTCAATGTTTATATGCCCTTTCATTAAGTTTTCTAAGTTGATGTCTGTAAAATTTTAATGCCTTAAATGTCAGAATTTTGCTCAGTTTCCTGTATACAGGCTTAGTGCATGTTCCCACAACATAATGCACATAGCAAATATGAAGACTCCTCTCATCTCTGAAAAAAATCTCTCATTATGGCTCATGAATTAACCACCATAATTTTCTTAAGTGTGGCAATGCAGCACAAATGGATTAAGTATAGGTCAGAATCTGAATGGGATACAGATGATACATTCAAAAGGGTTACTAATCTGGGTTTTAGTGAGGGGACAATTTGCAAAGGTGTGAGCAGGGTTAAAGGTAAGTACAAGAGATGATATAAACACCCAGGGGTTAACACCCTGAGACCACTACCATCCTTAGGCTTGGAAGGGCAAAGAAAAGGATTACTGTAGGGAAGACCTACCAAGCCAAAGTTATATCCTGTGGTACAGGAACACAGACACTGCCACTGACAAAACCAGCAGGGAAGAAGTTATGGAATAAATACCTCGTATTTTTTTTCTTCCCACCATAAATCTCTTTGGGTATTTCTTTAACTAGAAGTACCAAAACCCATATGGCCTAACCCATAGGTAAGGGGTGCCTGCCTAAAAATAATCTATGGAGATCAGTCTTCTGGATGATACAACGGAATAGACAAAGAGTAGTGAATGGATCTAGAAAGGTGCATAGAGAATATCCAACAGGATTTAATTGCATACTATAAAAACTCATATTCCAAAAGTCAAGATATGCCCCACACATCTTTTAGATTCATAAATGAAAACAAAGAATAAACTGATTTTCACAAGGCTGCCAGACATAGAATGGGTGTTATCAGTGTCATTATTCTCACTTTACAGATGAAGAAAGAAAGGAAAACCTAAGTCATCCAAAATGATTTAGTGAATGTCACTGTCCATGGAGGTGTCCACAGTTAGTTATTTCCCAATTTTACCTAGAAACAAGATTTTCTACTTCCAAATCCAGAAATATTTCCACTTATTCTTAACAATATAAGCCTATTGTTGTTGTCCTTAACAACATAAGCCCCATCATATGCCAGAAGGAGATTAAAAATTGGTTAACCAAGCATAGAATAAAGGCATACATCTGTCCTCCAGGAGCATTCCAATTATGGATAGAAAAGAGAACACTGAGAAAAATTTAGGAAAACTTATCAGTCAAAGTATATTCCTCTGTACGTATTATGTACCCAATGTCAAGTATATGAATTTTGTATGGCTGCATTGAACCATTTTACATCTATGGCCATGTGCTACTATAGTTTATGGCTAATTGATGGTGTGTCTGACTCACAAAAAATAATGGCTGAGACTAGAGAGTATGAGTGAGCCAATGTCATATTAAAAAATTGATTCCAGGTAGCATCCATGTTAGGTGCCTCAAATAGAACCCTGTTGCCCACCTCAAGTTCTGGGGTTTGCAGAAGTGGTAAGAGTTGGTACAAAATCAAATGATGATATATGTTGCTCTCTGACTTCTTCAGAGACACAGAAATCTAATGAACACTTAGAAAACAGGATCTCACCTGAGACAGGAACACCTACATGTTCACAAAACCCATCTCCTGTTTCTCCTGGGTAAACAGACAGACCACAACTTCTATCCCTGTTACAATCAATACATGTGGCCATCAACAGAGTTCTGGCTCCCATGGCCAAAGTGACTTTGTCCACTTTTAGCTTGGCCCATACCCTCCACAGATCTTTCACTTTTCTTCTTTTCCCATCTGCCAGTTGATTGTTGATGCTGAGATGACACTGGAAACCCAGATGTAAAGATATGAAGCATATGTCAGTCTTGAGTCCTTGAATGATTAAGTGGAATAGCTCCATCCCATCCTTCTGCTCTCCAGCCAGCAACAGATTCAGTAAAATGACTGGAGTTACTACAACAACATTAATGAATACACCACCTCTCAAGGATAAGTACTCCTAACATATTCATGTACCAATATGGATACATATTTCCAGAAAATAAATCTTAGTGTGCGCATTTTCTGTGGCCTTACTTGGCACTATATCATGAACTATTTCCCATGTTCATGGAATCTTTCAAGATTACAATATTTAATAACTCTTCAGTGTCCCCAATTGTGGTTATACTACTTCATGTTTTCATTTTATATATCCTTCATTTCTAAAATATCAGATAGTGAATGACCCAAAGAACTCTGTGATCCTATTATAGGAAAAGGATCATTTCTTCATCATAGTTATTTGTTGACCTACAGCTGCTATTCAAAGTAACGGACCACTGATTGTGTGATGTTCAACCCCACACAAGTTAATCTTTCTTTGAGTTTGTTCCATCTTATAAACCTTTCTTACAACCAATAGAAATATATTGTGTGAAAGTTAATAAATATCCTTTAAAATGTTACAAAATAAAAGGACCAGTGTGAATCACCAAACATTGATATTAAGTCATTAACCACTCTGTGACCTCTATTAGCATACAAAATGGGTTTATTTGCCTCAAGCTGATGATGATAAAGTCCAAAATAATATATACCTAGAGAATGAGAGAAAACATTGGCCAATATACATCTGACAAAGGTTTAATACCCAAAATGTATACAAAACTCAAACAACTCAATAGCCAAAAAAAAAAAAAACTAATTAAAAAATTGTCAATAGACCAAACTAGACAGTTCTCAAAAAATTTAAAAAAAAAAAAGACATATAAATGGCTAATAAGTATATGGGGGGTGAGGGAGCCCAACACCACTAATCTTCAGGAAAATGCAAATCAAAACCATGAGATACCAACTATAATACAGTAAGAATGGACAATATTAAAAAAATCTAAAAATTAGAAGTGCTGTACAGGATATGGAGAAAAGGGAATCCTTTCACACTGTTGGTTGAAATGTAAATTGATCATGCAATAATGACTGGAGATCATTATGCTAAGCAAAATAAGCCAGGCACAGGAAGAAAAGCACCTCATGATCTCACTCATATGTGGAATAGAAAAGTTGATCTTCTATGGGTTGGTTACCAGAGGCTAGGAGAGTAGGGGAAAGGCATGGAAGAGGAAAGGTTGATCAATGGGTACTGTGTTACAGTTAGATAGGAGAAAAATGTTTGATGTTATATTGCACAATTGTGTGTCTATAGATAACAATAATGTACTACATATTTTTAAAAATCTACAAGAGAGGATTTTTAATGTTGTCGCCATAAAGAAATCATAAATTGAGGAGGCAGATATGTTTACACTGATTTGAACATTATATAATATATATATGTATATGTAAATATATATACATATGTGTGTATATATATATATATATATATATATATATATCACATGGTAAGCCAAAAATATGTACAATTTTATGCATCAGTTAAAAATAAAAATAAATCTATGTATTACAAGGCTTACCAGATTTCTCCCTTTCACATGTTCCATGTAAAACTGAATAATCAACTGAATTCATTAAAAATGATCTACTCTTCACTTTCTCTGTTAAAAGGTACACATAATCTCCTTTGGGAGTTTATGAGGCAGGGGTTAGGAAACATCTCCATGGGCCCTGCAACAAATTCAAAAGAAAGTGAATATTGTTACACTACATTTGGTGTAGTGCACAGCTGCAGTAGGACAGAAAACAGAAGCTATCTCAGGATGTAACATGATATAATCTTAGAAAAGTATTTCAGGAAAAGTTTTTCTACAGCTTCAAAAAAAGATGTTGCCAAGTTATAGTTAATATTTCAATGCAATTTCACTGTGTGTAAATATAACCTTGAGATGATTTTTCCCAGTGGAGTATCTAAGATAAAGAACATAATGCAATTAATATCACACTTACTGTTGATCATTATTTTCTATGAATAGTATCTAAATCTATAATGATTATTTTAAGATGAATATTTTAAGTAAAGAAAAAAGATCAAAACTATATAACGTTTATCAGAGGAAAGTATAGCACACAAAAAAATCCATCTCAATGTCTCCTGTGCATTTTGTATAAAGCTGAAAAATTTATAACATTTGGAATCAATATTTGCTTTGAAAAGCATTATTTCCACCTCCTAATCGTGTCACCTTCAGCTCTTAATTTTATGAGGCCTAGTTACTATTTCTATAAAATGATTAAATACCTACATCACAGGAAATATTGCAAATATTTAATTTGATGCTGTAGATAAAGAAACCAGCATAAGTCTTGGAACAGAGTAAATAAACAACAGCTGTTAATGCCTTTTTCTGAACTCCCCACTATTTTTCCCTGAAACATTATCTCACTAAATACTGCCACTTAAGGCACTTTCTTAAAGCAGCCAGACTTTGCATCTCTGAATGGTTAGAATGATATCCAGTTATAATTTCCCTATTCTTATTTGTCACATATCTACTATGTGCTACTGCTATAGGTGCTAGAAAGGCAACAGTAATCACAACAGTCAAAACAATACAGATGAAGCCTATATGTTCATAAAGGAATATAGATCTTTAAAAAAGTAAAATATATACTTAACATCTGGAGATAACTACTGTAGAGAAAAGCAAAGCAAGAAAAGTTGACAGAGAACAATGGGGTCGATTCTGAATGCACTTCTAAATTGGATGTTCAGAATAGGATATATTTCTGAAAATATTTAAACAAAACAGGAGAAGACCCATTGGGATACCTAGGGGAATAACATACTAGGGAAAGGAAAGAACCAGGGTAAAGGCCTTAGACAAGCCTATGAAAAAGCAGCAAGAAGGCAGGAGACAGAGTGGCTTGAATGTGTGGGTGGGAGGTTGGTGGGACAAACGGGCTAGATCATCTAGGCTTTATGGAACAGCTCAAGAGTTTGAATTTTATTCTGAGTTAAACAGGAAGCATAGGAGAATCAACCTGATTGTGTCAAGAGTGGAAAGGTGGCTTATATTGTGCATTTTGCAATATTCCAGATGAAAGATAGCTTGATCAGGATGGCAGCAGCAGTGGGAAGGATGAGAAGTTGCCTGCTTCTGAGCTCATGGGATTTGTTAACAGACTGGATGTGGGATGTGAGATCACAAAAAAGAAGAGACAAGCCTTTTGGCTGTGGCAGATAGAAGGCTGAACTCACCATTTACAAAGAAAAACTTTGAGAAGTATAAGAAGTAAGAACACAAGTTTGGTTTCGTCCATACTTAGTTTGAGAAACCTAGTAGAATCCAAGTAGAGGTGAGAAGGTACCTGGACAAAAGAATCTGGAATTGAAAGTAAAATTCAGGCCAGTAATCCAAATCTTGGAGTCCAGATATTAAAATCCACAAAAGAGGATGCAATCTCTAATAGATGGGAGGAACAGAGGAGATCTAGGACTGAATCATGGAACACTGTATTTAGAGGTTGGGCAAGTACAATGAATAGTTTTTGTCTCATGCCAACCAACTCTTCAACAACAACTGCATGTCCTAAAATTGAAATTCAATTCTGATACTAACTACCCAGAGCTAGTTATCAGACTCCACAGATTTGAGGGCTCAGTCCCAAAAGACTGCCCTCACTTCAGATATCAGTTGCAAATAACTCACATTTTTGTCCAATTTGGTCATAAGGTTGGGGGCTCCCACAACACCCCCCCCCCACACACATACACACACACACAAACACTCAGCCTTCAAAAAATCTGCTTCAGGGTTAGAGGTGTAGCACAGAGGTGAAGTACTTTCCTGGTATACATGAGGCCCTAGGTTTCAACCCCATCCTTTGAGGTGGAAAAAAATCTGCTACAAGACACACAGGATTCTGGAAAATGCTGTACTTAGAGTTTGTTATGAATGATACAAATGAATAGTCAGATTAAAAAGTACATAGGGTGAGATCCAGAAGGATCCCACACACATGAACCTCTATCTCGATGGAATTAGTGTGCATCAGCCTTCTGGCACTTGGATGTGTTTGCCAACTCAGAAACTCCCAAACCCCATCATTTAAGGGTTTTTATGGAGGTTTCATTACATAGGCATGATTTTGGTCATTGGTAATTAACTCATTCTCCAGCCCCTTCCTCTTTCCCGGAGGTTGGAGTTTGGGGTGCTGAAAGTTCCAAGCTACTAATCAAAGCTTAGTGTTCCTGGTAACAGTAAGAACATTCTGAATATTTTTAGGGGCCACCAAAAGCCACCTCATTAGAACAAAAGATGCTCCTATCACCCTGATTCTTCAGGAAACTCTTAGGGTTTGGGGAGCTCTGTGTCAGGAAGCAAAGACAAAAACCAAATACCTTTCCTATAATACCACAGTCATTCCCTGGTCTTTGACATGGATCCTCTACAGCACAATGATCATGCCTGTCAGAACATCCACTTTGTAGTATTTGCAGAATAAAATATATAAATAGTCCCAAAATGAATATTATTAACATTTGGAAAATCCAGTATGGGGTATAGATAGATTTCAAGAAATAACTATTCAACCTATAAAACCACTACACACACACACACACACACACACACACACACAAACATGTGTGTGTGTATTCATATTATTAGACTAATTTGATATTCAACATTAGTATTATCCTAAGACTTGTTTTCATGAGTTAGCCTTACTAACATCACCAGTTTTACACCGTATTACAGTATGGTCATGGTACAATTTAATTTCATTAAAGAGCAAATCCATAAAACTTACAGAGGCACTTGTTTTGCCTTTCCAACAGAATCTACTAAATAAGTGAAGTGGCCATTTCATCTTCCATGTTTTAAAAATGCACAGGAAGACCTATTGGATGAGTAGAGGCCTTTTCCAACATGAGCTTCTAGCAGTATTCAGCATCATTTGTTGAGTCCACCTGACCTCCTTTGCTGCACCCTCGGTACCCCTCCCAACTGGCTCCTGTCTTTTGACTTCTTCCTGGAAAAGAACACCTTCTAATCTGTGTATTCTATTGAATAAATCCTTTTCCTCTGCATGCCACTCCTCATTAAAAGCAAATTCGATTTATCCCTGGATATCTAATCAAGTACCTATATCCCCTAAGGTACTTTTCTGTCTTGTGGGCTGTGCTATTTAATCTACCATGCATATTGCTGCTGTCAGGTGCCAATGGCCTGAGTGCAACTGGGATACATGTATTCACCCAAAAACACTGGTTGACCATACTTCAATTAGATAAGTAGTACTTACACCTAGATATAATTTAGTTTGACTATGCCATAAAGGCTCCCACAGCATCTTTCATCTCAGAGTGGGGCCACCCCTCCAAAAAGTATGCATCCGCTACATGATGCCAACTGTTTTGATACCATCAGGACCTCAGTTTTTCGCTATCCTACTTAACAGATTTCCATCCACAAATATGAGTGTGACATGTATCTGTGGATAGCACACCATGTATGTTGGAAATGCTGCCATTATATCTTGTCCAGTATAGCCAGAAGCCTCTCCAAGGATTTCATCATCAAGATTTGTCGTCGCACAGTGATCGGTCTACTGGGAGTCATGCACCCCATGACATGGCTTGAAGTACTGGTAGTTCTCAGAATCTTCTTCCTGTGTGGTATTTTTGCAGTAGATGTTACCTGAAAATTGGAATCCAAAGATACTGGTACATTACCAGAGTTCTACTTAGTCATTAACAGTCACTCCAGTTTATCATCCTATTGTATGAACAAAATGTCTCCCATAAAAAGGTTGCAGGCTGCTAACCTTGTCAGGTTCAACACCAGAGATGGTCTTGACAAACATTTAGCTTCACCCTCTCAGAGCTGGGAGCTCTATCCTCAGTGGAGCAGAGTCCCTGATCCCACCTACCTACAGAAAGGTGGGTAGGTGTGTAGTGGGAGCATGAGCAAGTCAGTGTCTTCCAATTGCTTTCATTTTAGGGGCAGGGGAGGAAATAAAACCATTCGGTGAAAGTACAGATAGAGAAGAAGGTTTGGAGTTTAAAGAGAGAGAAGATATGAAATGGGCTATGCAGATATTCTCAACCTTGGCATTACAGACATTTCAGGCATGATAATTCTTTGATGTTGGGTCTGTCTGTGCATCAGAGGATATTTGATAGCATCCTGTATCTCTATGTGTAATTTTCCACCCATATTCACAGGCTCAGAGCTGGCAAGAAGTGAGTACAACAAAGTGAGAAAAGGGTAAAGAGTTGAAGGTGTATGCAGGTAAGTGATTCTAATAACATAACGTATACGTATATTGAGAGAAGCGGGGCAGATATGAGAGTAAGCAGGGGCCATGAAAGGTGAATGAGTCAACAGACTGTAAATCCCAGAAGGATATAGAAGTCTGGGTACTAGAGGGTGTGAGCTGGTGTGTAGTCAGTGAGAAATACTTAAAACTATTACAATTGTTAACCATAATATATAACTACATACAGTTATAAAAGCATATACTTATTATATATAATTATCATTGTCTTTAAATTTTGAGAAAACTTTAGTGTCATGAAAAGTCAGGAATTGTGTTGCCAGTGTCCCATTATTGGAACTAGCAAAGTATAAAATTCAAATCGCCTCTAGAGTTCATCTGTAGGAAATGCAAGACTAATAAAGACTATTAGGCTGAATTCCATATTTTATTTGCTCATAATTCCCTATATTTCAATAAATAAGTAAAAGCAGCAGAAATTCCAACTTGCTGTGAGTTCAGAGATTGGCATGGTAGGTATGTAGCTTGCTTACTTGTAAGAAAACTTTAGGCAGGAGGCATTTTGTGTTTGGGGTTTTTTCCTCCTTAGAAAAGGGACTATCAAGCTTGTAGAAATCAAAGAAGTCAAACAAACCTCTTATTATTATAATAATAGCCATGACATCCAATATCCTTCAAAGAAATTTTAACCTGGTCTTTGATTTTGGCACTTTTAGCTACTTTGAAATTAGGTCAAACTATATAAAGGAAAAGAGAATAGAGAGCAGAAGAAAACACAAAGTCATACAGAAACTTTGTGTTTCAGGCACAGTTGAATGAAAAATACAAACAAAGCAAATTTCCTTACTCAGCCAATGTTTTACCCTTCTACTTCTTAAGAAAAACGTGTTTTTCTGTAGTTTTATAATAAATCTAAAATGCTATCATTTTTAGCATGAAATGCTAAGTGTTGCCTTGCCAAAAATAGTCAACCTATGCTACAACCAGTCCAAGTTTGTTTTCATAATCCTCAGATACGAACTACCACTCTATCTGCCCCTTCAGTTCACCACTAGGATTATCTATTGTTTAAAAAAGATGTCCTAAGTATGTTATCTAAGTGAACAAAAGCATAAACATTTCAACTATCAAATCATCAGAACTGCTTAGGCAAGCATAAATATCTTCTGGCTCCAATGTATCCCTTATGGAATTTTTTTCCCCCGTTAATCGTTCTGCTGTTGCAATGATAGCAAGCCATGCTGAGATAATGAAATTAGGGATCTTCTTTTAATAGCTTAAGTACCTTTCATTTCTGAAGAAGTAGATGTTCATTTCCAAGTAGCGATATATTTAAATGTAGTCCAAAATACAATCAATAAAGGATACCACAGGCAGGGGAAAACCGAATTGGATTTAGGAAGTGAATTTGATTCTTACTTCAGATTACCAGGATTTTCCCCACTTCTAAAATCTACTTGCCCTATGTTACTTTTCCAAATTCTCCTTTGGTTTTGTATAGCTAAGAACCACCCCAGGGTTATATCCAGCTTAGTGACTAACTGGCTTAGAAATTTCACTGATTTTAGGCCCTATCTTCATGCTATTCAAAACTACAGACTGTCTTGACTGACAAAGGTGACATACCATAGAAGATTACAGAGCAATACAAGAGAAACCTAGTCCTGGTCTAGGTTCTTTGGTGAGATAATTTCTTTTGGATCAATATCAGATTCCATTTAATACTGTCCTTCTCTGAGGTTTTTTCTTCCCTTCCACAGAAGTCTTCTCAACTGTCACACTGACAAGTCGGCTTTTTTCTGATGTCCCTAAGTTCCTGCACCACCAAGGATTCAGATAAGAGCTGGAGCTGAGTGACTGGGTTAACTGATAAAATTGCTAATTAAAGCCCTGTTTTCAACACTCCTGAAAGATTAACCAACTGGGCCAAAATTTAGAGCCCAGAGGAAGTTTTACTTGTAACAGTGTATACTGTTTGGTAAATAAAAGGTTTTAACAAATTCAAAGAAAGTAATGTCAAGAAATTTCCATAGACATGTTTCCCTCCAGAGCAGGATGCAAATGGGACTATTTAGTCAAAGTTTTGCAAAGCTTTTCTTCCTTGTAAACATTGTTTGGCAAGAAAGCTGATCAGTGGAATAGTTATGTATTGCTGTGCTGAGAATAATAGCAATACCAAATACAAATGCAGTTTTCTTTAAAGAAAAATTCATCAAAGTGATTTCAACTTTAAAACTCATAAGAAATTATCAATCTGACTGTCTCAGTCAGATACTTCTGGAAACAACACAATGTAGCGACTTAGAGAATGGACTCAGCAATGGAATTCCTCAAATGGAATCCCACCTCTGCCACTTCCTTTAGAAGGCTGACCTTGAGTGCTTTACTTAACTTCTCTCTGCCTCAGTTGTCCCATCTGAAAACTGGAATGATAGCACATTTTTCATAAGATCATTTTGCAGGTTAAATGAATTAGAGTAAATGTGTGTTATTATCACTGGGTCCATAAACAAAAATGCTTTTTAATGTCTTACTATAAGATTTAACTCCTGTGTTTGTGTATGTGTATTATATTGAAAGATAGTTCCTCAAAACTTTTCAGCACTATCTTACACTTGACTTAATTTGATTCCTGAATCTTTTTTTCTTTAAGGGCCTGACTCTCTAACCAAGAATATCCTTATCTATAAAATAAATTTCTTGTACAATATAACTGTTAAATTTTTCTCCTGCTGCAATGATCACCAGCAGTATAGCAGGACAATGAAATGTGGAGCTCTTGGCTGGCTTGGCCCATTTGCTATTATCATCCTCCTGTGACAACCCTCATTGTGCTATAAATCCACCAAGTGCTTAACCCCAACTATGAATGTCACCCACTCTGCTGGGAAAAATCAATGCAGAAAGACTTCTTGTGGAATACTTTTAACTTGTAAAAAGAAGTTGGTTCGTTTTCCCTGAGGGCTCTTTCTTATCCCAGAACCAGTCTATCCCGCTGGTGACAGACATGTGGCATGTGGGTAAGCATGAGGAAGGAAGGTTGGAATGTCAATGGGCAGGAGAATTAAAAACAGAGGAGGAACCCAGCCTCACACACCTCCCTTGCCCACTGCCCTGACTTAGGGTGAAGGACCATTAAAATGTGAGTGGCTTTGATATCACTTCTAATATGGCTGGAAACTGGACTCTTGCAGTTCAAACATGGGCTGTTTAGACTGTATTAAAACATGAGGCTCTGGTAACATCAAAGGCTACTCGTGGGTGGTTTGGGCCAGGGTGAGGTCACCACTGCCCTCCACTGTAATAGGTGTGGAGACACTGTGTACCTGTGAAATGGCGCTGTTTGCTTTTCTCCTGCTGATAAATGTGGAGCTGGGAGAGGAGAAGCCTCTGTGTGCCGGAGGAATGATCTACTGGGGAAGGTTTAAAGGCAAACAGGTATCGGGTTAGGGTTACAGGGGGCAAGTTTTTGAACGAGGATGTCCTTTGTTCTTAGAGAATAGGCCTCTTTAATTCGTGGTGCAAGGACAGACATTGATAAGAAAGGCTTCCCTTTTGACCACCAAATTTAAAATAAAGGCAGCATTATTCTGACAATAGGTAATTTGGATGACATCAAGGATGAACATAAAATATGAAGGTAGGTTAACCTCATTTTATCTTTTTATACTTAAGTATCTTTGTCTCACATTAGTCCACAACACTCCTCCAACATGTTTGTTTAAATTACAATCGCATAAAATTTAGACCAGAAAATTTTGTTCAATATCTACTAGTCTACAGGTCAAGTTCTAAGAAACTCATCTCTTTATTTATATCTATAATGGCTTTAAAGGTTTTTGTAATATGGCTTAAACGTTTTTACATAATCTTATAACGATACCGTATACAAGAAATTTATTCCATAAAATGCACCTATTTGGGAAAACCTTAACCACATTTCAAAGCAGAAAGCAATCTTGTATCCATGGAAAATAGGACAATTATGACTTGATAAATAATATTTGGCTTCTAGCATACAGAGAAGTACAATTATAAAGCCAAGCAGATGCCAACCAAAACAGAGGAAACAAACAGAGACAAAAAACATTGAGGAGGGCTAGCTCAGGGCAGGACTCCTTCCACCTCTTGCAGTCATTTTCTTTCTCTTGCAGTGTTCACTAGGAACCTCATTTTCCCATCATTCCCTAATTCTCAGTCTCTCCTGAAATGAATCTGTGCTTAATAGTTCCATGGTTGCTGATGAATTGCCTTAAATTATTCTCTGTTTGTTGTAACTCCCCTACTGATTTGCAAATTCTAGAAAGTACTTTGTTTCCTATTTTCTTTTCATCCTACACACACCAACTACAAAACTGTTTATGAAAAAGAAACTTAATAATACTGGTTGAAGCAGAAATGGACCTCCATCTATTGAAAATGAAAGAAAAAGTAAAAAGAAAATCTCACCCTCATCTCATACTAAGCCCTTCTGTATCTTCTCAGTGAACTATGCAGGCATTTCATTTCTAACTGCCATGTTAAACATTTTGGTGGGGGGAATCATTTTCTGCTAGATGCAGGTCCAATTTCCATTGTGATTTTTGACCTCAAGAAATAAACATCATGGTCAGGATGTCTACCCGGCATCCTTCTGGCCAACAAGCAGTGGTTTCCAGTGAAATGCGATGGCTTGGTGGAGACTGTGGGCCCAGTGGCTGCAAATTCATATGAACCACAGGTTTTTAACCACTGGCAGAATTGCAAACCACTTAATTGAATGACAAGTACCTCAAACAGCTGTCACTTAAGATTCCTGGGTCTGGATGAAAGGCCAGAAGTACTTGTAATTACTCCCCTCTAGCACCCTTTTCCTAAACACAACACATAGTACTGGCAAAAATTTTCAATAAAATGACTAGCCTGGATATGGGAGGATGAAACAGATATCTAAAGATTGATTTTTTAAAAAGAGAGAAAAAAAAAATAGAGAGGGTTTTTTCTCTTTTCTTTCTTTCTTTTTTTTTTTTTTTCCTCTTACAAGAGACACTCAAATTTAAGAACAATTAGAGTTCTTAAGTCCCCACTCATATTAATCTCTTTCCATCTTTTATAGGATTCCAGGATTCAATCTCTGTGGCAACTGTGTTGAAACAGTGTTCTACTTGGAATCTTGGGACTGATAAATTTTAACTTCTTTAACAAATAATCAATCTTATTGCTGTATTTAAATAGTAATTTATATTTTAGCAAATAATTTCACTTAAATGATAAGAACAATTTGTCTAAATAAATATGTTTAATATGATTATATGATTCTCAAGACAACCTTGTGAAAACTCAAAGTGAATCAAGGACTTAGGCATTAGACCAAAGACCCTGAACCTTCTGGAAGAAAACATAGGCCCAACATTCTATTATGTTGGCTTAGGAGCTGAATTCCTCAACAAGACCCCTAAAGCACAAGAAATAAAATCAAGTATCAATAAATGGGACGGATTCAAACTAAAAAGCTTCTTCTCAGCAAAGGAAATAATCAAGAATGTGAAGGGAGAGCCTGCAAAATAGGGGAAAATCTTTGCCACCTTCACCTCAGAAAGACCATTAATCTCCAGGATATATAAAGAACTCAAAAAACTTAGCACCAAAAAACACACAAATAACCCGATCAAGAAATGGGCAAATGAATAGGAACTTCACAGTAGAAGAAATATGAATGGTCAAAAAATATATGAAAAAAAAATGTTCAACATCTCTAGCAATTAGAGAAATGCAAATTAAAACTACACTGAGATTCCATCTCACTCTAGTCAGAATGGCAATTATCAAGAATACAATAATAAATGTTGGCGAGGATGTGGGGAAAGGGGTACACACTCATACCTTGTTGGTGGGACTGCAAATTGGTGTAACCACTCTGGAAAACAGTATGGCGATTCCTCAGAAAACTTGGAATGGAACCACCATTTGACCAAGTTATCCCACTCCTCAGTGTATACCCCAAAATCAGCATGGTACAGTGACATAGCCACATCAATGTTTATAGCAGCACACTTCACAATAGCTAAGCTATGAAACCAACCTAAGTGCCCTTCAACAGATGAATGGATAAAGAAAATGTGATATATATATCACATTTTATATACATATATATATCACATTTTCTTTATCCATTATATATACACACACACATACTCACAATGAAGTATTACTCAGTTATAAAGAAGAATGACTTTATGGCATGTGCCAGTAAATGGATGTAACTGGAGACTATCATGCTAAGTGAAATAAACCAATTCCAAAAAACCAAAGGCTAAATGTTCTCTCTGGTATGCAGATGTGGACTCACAACAAGGGTTGGGGTTGGGGATGGAAGAGAAGTTCAATAGATTAAACAAAGGGAAATGAAGGGAAAGGACAGGTGTTTTAGCTTTTTTGCTGCTGCAACTAAAAGATCTGACCAAAACAATGTTAGGGGAGGAAACATTTATTTGGAGGATCACTGTTTCAGAGGTCTCAATCCACAGTCAGTAGACTCCATTCCTCTGACTCCAAGGTGAGGCAGGATATCATGGCAGAAGAGTGTGGCAGAGGGAAGCAACCCACATGATGATCAGGAAGCAGAGAGAGTGACTCCACTGTCCAGATACAAATATATACACCAAAGCTACACCCCCTATGCCCCACCTCCTGAAGTTACCACTCAGTTAATCCCATCAGGGGATGAATTAACTGATTGGGTTAAGGCTCTCAGAACGCAATCATTTCTTCTCTGAACTTTCTTATATTGTCTCACACATGAACTAATGGGGGATCTCACATCCAAACTATAATAAGGGGGGATAGGAATAGGAAAGACAGTGGAATGAATCTGACATAACTTTCCTATGTTCATACACGAACACCACAGTACATGTACATCATGTACAACCACAAGAATGGGATCCTAATTAGAATAAGTTATAGTCCATGTATGTTTAATATGTCAAAATACACTCTACTGTCATGTATATCTAAAATGAGAAAATAGAAAAAAGGCTTTTTTAAAAGACAACCTTATGAGAAAAGTCTGGCAAATTTGATTATCCCCAATTTGGCAATTAAGAAATAGGCTAATACAGTTTACTAGCCTCAAAGCTCTTTTAATTGATCATCAGCACCACAATTCATAGCCCACTGATTTTAAAAAATCCAGTAAATAATCACACTTAAAAATGCAGTAAAACTTTCTTTCTCATTCAGTTCTCCCTTTTCTTGCTGTACACCTTTCTGCTGTCTCCAATCTACTACATTTTCTGATCCAGTTATTCATTCTCAACATCCTCAGAGCAGGTCTTCATCCTTCCAATTTCTGCCATACTCTTTCCTATTCCACGTGGTCCCTCTAATGCCCGCACTTGATCTGCCCAATCTGTTCTTCCCACTCACTACTCACTCCTTTCCTCATATCAGCCACTGGCCTATCATCTATCACACCGCCACTGTGCTCAGTGACTTCAGCATCCAGGCTGATGGTGATTTCAATGCACCAATGTCCCAATTGTCAATCTCCTCAATGCCAAAAGCCTTTCTCTAATTTAGCTGACCACAACCACATGCTGCAACAGAAAGACTGATAGGATTTGGGTTTGCAGAGAATAGGGGAAGAAGCCATTTTCTAAGTAAAAGCTGTGTAAGAAAAGACAAGGAGATTCAAGTTGCTTAATACTTAGTATTTCATGGGTATGGGTAAGAATAATGTGGTTTGGTTAAATGTTATACAGAGAAGAAAATAAATGCCAAAGACAGCCTAATAAATAATTCATACTTAGCTCTCTCATCTTCATTACCTGCCTGTAAGATTGCTCTGGGCAGAGGCACCTTCAAGATTATTTTTGATTTTCTACCTTATCTAAGATAAAGATATTCAAAAAGCGATTTCTAGAAATCGATCATTTGTTATCTAGCAAAAAGTCCTATATATCAGAGATTCTCTACAAGTGTATTTTCTAATTATTCCCAGCTTATGTGACACCCTGTGCACCCCGCAAAAAGTTCATTAAATAAGACATTCCCTACTCTCTGGTTCAAGATCCTTAATCTCTAAGATTCATAATTCAGGACCTTCATTTGACATATCACGAATATCCAAAACAAAGCGACCCCTCCTCAGTCTACTGCTCACACTGGTCTATACCTGTTTGAATTTCTCAACAATTGAGATGCTTTACTTCTTGATTCATTGTTAAACTTTGAAATTCCCATTGACCAAATCATTCATGACTTTCCTTAAATTATTACTTTTAAAGACAAAGTATTTCCTAAATTACAGATGGCTTTCTTAACTCAGAAAATAAGTAGATGAACACCACACCATGGCATTCTTTTTTTTCTCTTTTGGGATATACTAAATCTCAACCCTATTTCTAATAACCTCCTCATCTGCACTGCCAAAATGTTTCACCACTTTAGTTAGGAAGATAAAATGTTTCCCTTATTCTTCCATACAAAACCAATGATTTGTTTTTCCCATGATATTTCCTGCTGAAGTAAAACAAATGCCACTCTGAGAACATAGCTTAGTCATGTTACATAAGTTTCCATCTTAAATAGGGTGCGCAGTGGTCACACATAATTTAAGGGTAAATCGTCCCAACTGTGAGAAGAATTTCACTTTCCTGTTAGCTATCAGTTGGGTAAACCTCTTATGGGATAATATCCA
Organism: Tamias sibiricus; assembly: GCA_025594165.1. Classification (NCBI taxonomy): domain Eukaryota; kingdom Metazoa; phylum Chordata; class Mammalia; order Rodentia; family Sciuridae; genus Tamias; species Tamias sibiricus. Next base: position 133,501,496 of record CM046662.1, read on the forward strand.
TCAAAGTTACAAAATCTGACAGACTCCCTCTGGGAGATAATGTGGTAAGTATAGTGGAAAGAGTGCTGGACCAAAACCCAAAACACACAGCCTTTAGTAAACGGAGACACATGGTTTCACAAACAAAAATTTTCCTTGGGTACCATTGAGCAGAAATCTGAAATCATGACTCCACTGGAAAATTAAGAACATATGATTGCTATAGCTCTCATTCTAGTTCTAGTATTTACTATCTCTGAGATTTAGTGAGGGAGTATATTTGCCCTCTGTGACTGAGTCAGCTTATGTAGTTGGCCCTTTTCTATCTATGGGTTCCATATCCTTGGGTTCAACCAACCGCAACAGAAAATATTCAGAAAAAAGTAATAATATTGTCTGCGCTCACCTGGCCCTAGCTCTTCTGCTCCATGCTTACCACCTACAGGCCTCTCCACCATCACCTCCTGAGATACAGGCTCTCTGCGTACAACTTGCAGATAGGCCTCCTCTTCACAAAGAGGATGAACTTGAAGTTGTCGCCTAAGCCTTTCATCAGAAAAGTTCCAGATACTTCATACACTTCCACCAAATAGACCCTGTGTCTTGCAGCACATTTGTAAGCAACTGCTGCCATCAGAAAGAACTAGTGATTGTTGGTGATGGAGCTTATAGCAGGACATAGATGCTCACTGTCTTTATCAAGGACCAGTTCCCAGAGGTATGTGCTCATGTTATTTGAAAGCTATCAAAGTGAATGGAAAGCAGGTAGAGTTGGCACTGTGGGACACAGCTGGGCAGGAAGATTAAGATTGCTGTGACTCCTCTCCTGCCCTGCCATTGATGGTTTCTCCATGGACATCCCTGATAGTTCATAAAACATCCCAGAAAAGTGGGCCCCAAACTCAAGCATTTATGTTCAAACGTGCTCATCATACTGATTGGGAACAAGAAGAATCTTTAGAATGATGAACTCATAAGTGAAAACTAGCCAAGATGAAGCAGGAACCCCTATAATCTGAAGAAAAAAATATGGCAAACAGGATTTTTGCATTAATCCATGGTGTATTGAGAAAAAAAACAAAGCTGAAGTGAGAAAAGTTTTTGAAATAGTCACTGAGAGCTGCTCTACAAGCCAGACACTAGGAAAAATATATATATGAATGCCTTGTCCTGTGGAACTTGCTGCAAGCCCTCTTGTAGCGCTGGCTTGACATGGCGGCTGTGAAAGTGCTGGGTCTGAGACCCAGGTGAATGCTGCCATGACCTCCAGAGATTACTTGTCCTTGTAGAGTTTTGGAACAACAAAAACATTTAAAATTCCCATCTAATATTTGGATTTCAAATATATTGAAAAACGTTCAGATGTTAAACACCTGGAAAAAATTCTCTGTGTGCTCCGATCTGGTGAGGAAAGATATTATCCTAAACTTACAGAATCTTGTGAAAAGCGCCTTAAAGGCTTGGCTCCTAAAAGCAGAGCTTTGAGGAAAGATAAGCCTGCAGCAACAGCATCTAGTTTTACAGAAGAAGAATGGGAAAAAAATGATGGCGACATAAAGGTGAATATTGAGTAATACTGAATTGTATGGACATCCCACGGTTTGTTCATTCACTTAACCAGTTGATGAAGATGTTGCCAAAATGTTTTCCAAAGTAGCTGTACCACTGTGCAGTCCTGTCAACAATGTTTAAAATTTCCAGTTACTTTACATCCTGATCAACATTAGTTAATATTGTCAGTTTTGAAAATGTTAACCATTCTAGTAGGCATTTAATGATATCTCATTGTGTTGAGATAATTTGCATATCTCTAATGACTAATGATATTGTCTTTTCATTAGTTATTTTCCATCTATTTCCTTATTTGAAATATCTTTAAATTCTTTGCCCATTAAAAAAACTGGAGCCAGATGTGACAGTGCACACCTGAATTCCCAACAACTTGGGAGGCTGAGGCAGGAGGATTGCAAGTTTCTAACTTGCCAGCTTGGGTCAATTTAATGAGACTCTCAGAAATTTACCAAGACTTTCACTCAAAATAAAAAGTAAAAAGGCCTGATGTAGATCAGAGATAGCGTGTTCCTGAGTTAAGTATCCAGTACCAATAAATAAATAAATAAATAAATAAATAAATAAATAAATATTTAAAAAAAACATTGCTGCAAGCATAGCCCTCATATGGTTAATTTTGAAGTATTATTTATTAATCTGTGTATGGTTACTGGCTTTTTTTCATTTATCTATAATTTACCTAAGATTAAAAGTCAGAAGTCAACTTTCCACCAGTAGTTAGATAGCAACTGTGATTGTTAATGGTGTCCACCCCATCTGACCCACCAGGATCCTTCTGACATTGTTCTAACAGTTCCCCACTGTGCTTCCACCTGGCAAACCAGGCACTATTTCAGGGAATTTCTTAACTCCTTCTTTCTTTTTACAAAGGGAAACAGTGGATAATTTCTGTGAGTTGGGCTGTAGCTAACACACCCTGCCTGTCATCTGTGAGCAACTGCTTCAGATTCTTACTTTTGCACAGATTTCATTGGCAAAAGCCCTGGGGTGGCATCCAATTTTTTGAAAGTGTGCTCAGCCAGAAAAGCCCAAGTCAAGCAGCTGTGGCAGAGGCACAGTTCTGCAGCATCAGGCTAGTTACCTCATAGTTACTGTGTAATTAGTGTTACATAGCATACATTACCAAAAATATACGTATCCCAGACTAGATGTAATTTTTTTACATAACTGGATTTCCTAATACTAATATTTGTCATCCCCACAGAAAGTATATAATTTTTTTAAAAAGAAAAAGAAATTGTATTTAGAAAGGTCAGAAGGAAAAAAAATTTAATTATGTACTGAACACATACAGATTTTTCTTCTGGTCATTATTCCCTAGAAATACATGGGACAACAATCTACATAGAACTTACATGTTTTAGGTACTGTAAGTAATTTAGACATGACTTAAAGTATATGGCAGATGCACACAGGCTATATGTAAATACTATGCCATTTTATACAAAGAACTTGAGCTTCCACGATTTTTGTATCTGAGGAGGGCCTAGAACCTACTCCCATGGGTACCAAGGAATGGCTCTATTAATCTTCTTGTGTTCATCTATTACCTTAATTCTCTGCCTCTCCAAGTAGCACGCAAGCACCTAGTTGACCAGTTGCCCACACTCTTGGAATCCTATTCCTAGACTTCTCATTTGTCCTTTTCTCTTTCTTCTCTTACTACTTTTGCTTCTTTTCCCTTTCCTACCTTGTCAGTCTTCTTCTGAAGGACACACTGAGCTTCTGGATCTTTCTGATTCATAGACACATATAATCAAAGATATCTCCAATTATTCTGACTCCTTTTCTTGCTAAGGAAATTTAACTTTTTACCAAGAACAGGCTGCTCAAACAAAAGAAGCAAATTGACCCAGACTAGATTTGTGCTTTTGTCTCTACAACATTCCCTCAAAATTCATAGTCTGTGTGTTTTCTGAAAATCCTCATTAAAGTCTTTCCTCTCTGAAAGAATATCATCTAGTCACCTACTTTGTCTAAGTGGTCAAGTTGAAATTTGATTATGTATTTCCAGGAATAACCAGTTAATGTTGAAGCATCAGCTACTAGTCTCTAAGGCAAGGATTGCTCAGAGTTGATATATGTGAGACTTGAACATCTATTTAAGGAAGGGGACTATCATGTGGCAATATTGTTATAAGCTCAAGACATTTTTGTCATTATAATAATTCCTCAAAAACCAAATTCAAACATTCAACATTGTAAAATTGGACTTTTTTTTCTCATATGATCATAGGTTCTCTGGGTTTTTCTTTCAGTATGCACTGATCTGGGGAATAATAGTACTACATCTCTTTGACCACTAGTACAAGCACACAATGGCTTTTAAATATTAATTTGAAGATCAGCTTCACTTGAAATCATTAGCCAGCAATTTTTTGTGCTCTATGTCCCTCCTAAATTTAGCATGTTAAATATGAGGATATTTCTTTCTCCATAAATTATTGCTTCTTCCTAAATTCTCTATGACCTTGAAATACACTATGAATTTTCTTATTCTCCAACCCAAATGTCATAGTTGATATTACATCAGTCTTCAATCATTTACACAGGAAGGGAACCATCTCTTGAAATGAGATCAGGTCATTTCTCTGCATAAAACTTTCCCCATGGGCTGGGGTTGTGGCTCAGCGGTAGAGCACTCACCCAGTGCATGCACAGCCTGGGTTCTATCCTCAGCACCACATAAAAATAAACACATTGTGTACAACTAAAGCAAATAAATACATATTTTTTTAAAAACTTTCCCCATCAACCCTAATATAAAATCTAAGATTCTAACCAGGGCCTGCAAAATCCAATACTCTTTGTGATCTAGACTCTGCCTACTCCTTGGTCTCATCTTCTTCCACTCCACTCCAATGCCTGCAACATGACTTTCTCTCCATTACCATGATCCTGGACAGCTACCTTCTTCTCACCATTCAAGTCTCAGCCAGACTACTACCTCCTTGCAGAGAATTTCCCTGACAACCTAACCTCCTGCCAAGTCACTGTGTCCTTGCCAAGTTTTATTCTCTTTATAAATAAGAGTACTTACTTACTAATTAGTACTCCCAAACACACACATATATATAATGCAATCCATGAGAGTGAGAGCTTATCTGGCTATTTCTCAGTTGTTCCCTCAATGTCCACTCTCATTCATGTAACTAAACCAAGTGAAGATTCTGCCAGGTCCTACTACAGTCCCCCAAGATACTCTCTACCTTTCCACTCACTCATCACTCTTGGAATTACTTGTGCAGGTTCTGTTTGCCACTATGGACATATGGCATGTGTATGTCCCATTCATTCAACACTACATCTGCACCACTCAGAAGAGAGATTGATATAACATGTACTCAATAAATATTTGTGGAAGGAAGAAAAGAAAGGTGAAAGAACAGGATTTAGGATGAACACACCTGCCCCTAGGTTGAGACTAAGTAATTTCTCAGGATATGGGACTTTAAATGCTTGAACATGGAAACTCCCAGAAAACCCAGGGCAAGTTTGACCAGTTTTAAAGAAAACCCTTAGGGGAAATAAAATAATATCTGCCTACAGATAAATTATATAAGTCTCTTTCACTTGTTTAACAAAGTAGATGTAATCTGTATTTGCTCAAGCAAGGTATTTGCTAGTTTTATTGACCACTTCAAGGAAGTGATGCTTGCTCATGCATAAATGGTCCTACATGGCCATGATATTTGGATCACAGATGTACAACTGACACAGAAGCTGCCATTAGAGGCTGCCTGGAAGACTATGAGGTAGCCTCATAAGCACTCAGCCCAGTCTGGCAGGTGGGGATGGGGTGGAGTAAAAGGGTGATGATTAAGTATACTGCCATTTTTGCAGGTGGTGGGATGGGGAGATTTGATTTTGACATGTATAAGGAAAGGGTCACGGAGAAATGACCCTTTTGGGAACAGTAGATACAGAAATAGCAAAAATTGTCAACATAATAATGGTGTACGTAATAGGAAATAATGGATTTCCAAGTTTCCAAGTATCAAGATGTGAAAACTATTAAGAACTGTATCCTAAAATGCATTGCAATCTCCTTAAGTCCTGAACAGTTAGTGGATGAAACTGTTTCTTGCTTCCTTATTTCCCAGGGTATCATTACAATAAACCCCATTAAGTAATGTAATCTGAGCATGTCTGTTCCTTACAAGTAAAAAGAACCTAAAAGATAATTATTTCTTCAGTCAACAGGATTAATGGATTAAAAAAATGTGATTCAACACCAAAAAACATCAGAAAAAAAAATAAAATAAGCTGAGATATGGACCAAGCTCCCAGAGTATCAAACTATCACAAATCCCTAGTGAGGAAAGATTTGTAGTCCAGCATTTCAGTCTTATGGATTACTTATAATCATTGCTATGAGTTATGTGTGCTTTCTTGGTTATTTTTATCAAATAATATAGTTTTTTGGTCACTTTATCACTTGTAATCTAAATTTAATATTTATTGAGTTTTTTTAAATGCTGTTATGGAAACACCTGAATTTGAGTGGTTAAATTGAAACAGCCTTCTGATAATGTGGACTATAAGCAGGAATGAAGAAGGCCTTTGATCAGAAATATTTCCGTACACACCTTAAGGGAAGAGAGGATGGGATTACAAAGTTATTATAAATGACAAAATAAATGCAAATAGAAGATATTCAAATAAGGGACAAGAATGCAAATTGCACATTCATTTTTCTTAATTCAATAACTTCCATTGAACTGGGTGATTCAGAACATTTAGGAAGTTTTCTCAGCCAATCTCAAAAAACCAAAAGCCAAATGTTTTCTCTGATAAGCAGATGCTGATCCATAGTAGGGCTGGGGGATAGGGAAGAATGAAGGAACTTTAGTGTGTAGAGGAGAGTGAGGGGAGAAGTGGGGCTGTGGAGATGGAAAAGATGGTAGAATGAGACATACATTTTTACCCTATATACATGTATGACTCCACTACTGGAGTGACTCTGCACCTTATACAGAGAAAGGAATGAGAAGTTGTGCTCCATTTGTGTACAATATGTCAAAATTCATTCTACTGTAAAATAAATTAATAAAAAAGAATGTCCACTTCTGTGCATACATTATTCATCTGTTCATGCATAGTGTCTTATCATTAAAGTCCTTAGCACATACAAAAATAAATAAATAAATAAATTCCAGGCATGCACAAAATAGACTATAGTACAGCAAGAAAAGAAACTAGCAACACATGGATAGACAGAAGAAAACAGTGCTGAGTGGCTGGTGGAAAACTCAAGAAACAAAAATGCCCAGTAACCAGATAAATATTTTTTAAAAAGAAAAACTCAAAATGTATTTTTCATGCATAAACACATTGGTAATTAAAAATGAATGAATGATGCAAGTCCAATTCATGAAACCGGGGGACAATGGGAGAAAGGACAGTGAAGGCAAGGCCAGGCATAAAGGTAAGACCACGAGCTAAAATAGAAAGATCAACTGAATTGCTTCTAAAGTACCAACTTACTGTTCTTTCCTTCCTTTCAATGCACTTCTTCATCCAGTGACTTCCCTGCATTCAAAATGACTCTAACATTACTAACTATTCTTTCTGCTAAACTCAAAGGACAATTGCACATCTCACTTTAATCTGACTTTTCATCAGATTTTAACTTCTCTTACCTTGCCTCTTACCCAGGCTCCTCCTTTGCCTCCTACCTCTCTGCCCACTTTCTACTTCAATTTCTTTTGCCTTTTCATTTACCTTCCAATCAGCCTTTAAATGTTCTAATTCCCCCCATCCCTCCCTAGACACTCATCTTTCTGTGACCCATCCAACATGTGACATGCCTTAGTTCTCTCCCTTTAAAAAAAAAAAATCCCCTAAATAGAACTCTAGCTAGATCACTCTTCAAATTCCTGACCATTTAATGGCCTTCTTGGCAGTTATGAATACCTTTTGACTATCTCGAAGGTTCCTAAGCTTAACATATCAATCACGATGTTTCCCTTGAAACTGAGAATTCATTCAATTTATTCTCCCTCAAACCACCTGAGTGAGTTTTTCCTAGTGCAAATCTGATCATGTCAACCCTGGTGTAAAACTTCAATGGCTTCAAATTGCCCTTATAATGAAGATCAGCACCTCTGGCTAATGTAGCCCCTTTCTACATTGACAATCTCACTATGTATGCCTCTTCCCTTCAATTCTCATATCCCATCTTAAGATCCTCAAAAAATTCATACTTTTTTCTTTCTCAGGGCCTTTGCACATACAGTTTCTTTGCTAAGAATCTCTTCTCTCTATCCTTATGATTCATATATGAACTCAAATTTCACCCACAGAAGTCTTTTTTCTTAATGGTAGACAAGGGCAGAATTCCCTGTGATACAATCTCTTAGAACTCAATAATTTTTCCTTTATAATATTTACTACCACCTACAAGGTATATTTATATACCACCTACAAGGTTTATTTTACAAATTTTTCACATCCCTGATTAGAATGTAAGTTTCATAAGTGGGAAATGGTGTGTTTTATTCATTGATATATCCTAATACTTAACACAATGGTTGCCATACTCAATAAATATTCTTCTAATGAATGAACTGTAGAATATTACCCCATCCCAGTAATTATCTTCTAGAAAAATTCCATAAATCCCTACCCCAAGGGATTAGCATTGGCTTCACAACTAAAACCACAGATACTTAAAATTAGCCCTCAAAATCTGCTCTCCATTTCTATTAAAATAGAACCCCCAATTATTAGCCAGTAATAGACACTGTTATGGACTAGATATTTGTATTCCCCCCTCCCCAAAATCTGTATGTTAAAGCCCCAGGGACCCTACGAAGAGAATTAAGTTTAGATGAGCTCCTGAATTGGTGAGGGACATGATGGAATTCGCAACCTTTTAAGAAGAGGAAAAGAGGGGTTGTAGCTCAGTGGTACAGCATTTGCCTAGCACATATGAAGGACTGGGTTCAGTCCTCAGCACAACATAAAAATAAATACAATAAAGGTATCATGTCCATCTACAAGTAAAAAAAAATTATTAAAAAAAAGAAGAGGAAAAGAGATCTCAGAGCATGTCTCTTCTCTTCCCTTCTCTCTCTCTCTCTCTCTCTCTCTCTCTCTCTCTCTCTCTCTGCCCATCATGTGAGGACACAGTGAGAGAGTGACCATCTATAAGCCACACTTCAATCTTGAACTGCCCATCCTCCAGAACTATGAGAAACAAATGTCCATTGTTTAAACAAAGTATGTGATATTTTGTAATAGCAGCCTATGCTGACAAAAGCAAGAACTCAGGAAATGAAACCCACATTTCCCAATCTACCCAGGATCCCAGTAGAATCATATGGATGAATCTGTACTAATGGGATGCCATGCAACTTCCAAAGACATGCCCTCAAGGGCAAGGGACACACCTTAATCTTCCCCTTTCTTACTTTGTCCTTCGTGCTGGGGAGAAATGTGGATGGTGAGCAGATGACCCCAACACTCAGAATGGAATAAAAACAGAAAAACCAGGCCCCTAACTTTCTTGTATAGTCACCTTAGTCTCCCAGACTTTTAGAAGAAAGGAAAAAAATTGTTTATCTTGTTTAAAGCCTTATATTCAACCTCCATTACAAGCAACCAAACCAATACTGATTATATAATCAATACTTTCTACCAATTAATATATTCAGCAGGTGAATATTACTAAAAAGAATGACTCAGAAATAAATTATCACATGAATTCCTTTTAACCAACAATTTTGTATCCAAAATAAAGTTAAGAAATGAGAACAAAAGAAATGCAGACTCAGAAGAAAAGAAAAAAAAACAAGCAAAACTTCCTGGATGCCATTTTGTCCAGGAGTTGCCCAATTCAACCATATCAGGGGATAGTTGAGCTTTGCAATCAAAACACTGTCAAACTAATACACCACCATCCCAATCTGCCATCATGGCTCACATTGTAATTTTCCCTCCTCTTTTGCTCTCTTAAAGGTTTCAAGGACCTTGAGGAATCCATCTATCTCCAGTTGTGGTCATTTCATTTTTAATCCATCCCTCTTTTTTCCTTCCTCTACCCTGAAACTTATCAAACCTAAGATTCCATTGACACACTCATTTCGGAACAGAGGCATTGATAACAGGAGAAAAATGCTCTAATTCAACTTAAATATCAAAGACCAATAAATACACCCACCTCATACTACCCCTTCTCTAGAGATTATCTATACCTGATTAGAGTGGCCACTGCTAGGACACAGGATGGGATTCACCCTCACCTACTTGTTTATTTCCAGATGCCCCCTGGCCAATACTTCCTTATCTTTGGGTTGCTATACAAACTTCATCTTCTTATTTGGCAGAAAACATGATGAGAACAATGACAGAGAGCTACAGGGAGGAACCAACACTCAATGATTCCTCCCTTTATAGGATTCCAGCCAAGTATTCAACAAGCCATGCAGCTATTCATATGAATGGTGTTTCCTCCATTATGAAAAAAATTGCTCTGTCCTACAGGGGAGGGCCTTTGTCCTCTGAAATAAATAGAAGGTGCTTGTTTTGGTCAGCTGTTTTATTGCTGTGACTAAAAGATCTGACCAGAACAATTTTAGGAGGAAAATTTTATTTGAGGACTCATGGTTTCATAGGTCTTAGTCCATGGAAGGAAGGCAGGTTCTGTTCCTTGGGGCTCAAGGTGAGGTAGAATATCATGGCAGAGTGTGTTGCAAAGAGAAGCAGCTCACATGATGATCAGAAAGCAGAGAGAGAGACTACACTCTCCAGATACAAAAATATGTACCCCATAGCCATACCCCCAATGAAAAACTTCCTCCAGCCACACCCCACCTGCCTCCAGTTACCACTCAGTTAATCCCATCAGGGATTAATTCACTGATTAGGTTAAGGTTATAACCCAATCATTTCTCCTCTAAACCTTCTTACATTAACACACCTAAACTACAACAGTGCTGAATTTTTCAAAGGTCAGAAAGTCAAATGGCAAGCTCCTTATATAAAACAAGTGGGTAGCATTTTATAATTATAGGAATTCAGACATTTTTCAATATAAAAATCAAAACTGGAATTACTTGTGTTTTATACCTTACTAGTGAGTTCATTTTTAATTATAAGAAACAATCACTAAAAACAAAAAGCAAGCCAGGTGTGGTGGTGCATGACTGTAATCCTAGCACTTGGGAGGCTGAGGCAGGAGGATCACGAGTTCAAAGCCAGCCTCAGCAATGGTGAGGCACTTAGCAATTCAGTGAGACCCTGTCTCTAATAAAATACAAAAAAGGGCTGGGGATGTGGCCCAGTGGTCAAGTGCCCCTGAGTTCAATCCCTGGTACCAAAAAAAAAAAAAAAAAAAAAAAAAGGCTGAGGTTGTGGCTCAGAGTTAGAGGTAGAGTGCTCGCCTAGCAAGTGTGAGGCACTGGGTTCGATCCTCAGCACCACATAAAAATTAAAAAGTAAATAAATAAATAAATAATTTTTTTAAAAAGCATTTGTAATTGCCTATGCATAGGAGATAATAGCACCAATAAATTCAATTCTCAATGCCTATGTGTTTGATGGCAATTATCTCTACAACCTGTAATTTTTCCATATCTAAAAATTTAAATCAGAAGTAGCTTTTACCCCCACATTCCTTCACTGCATGTGCATTATGTGCTAGATGCTGGAGGTACCAAAAAGTAAGATGTGCAATTAGTCTCTGAAAAAGGTGATGAGAAAAGTAATCCTCACACAACGTGCAAGTGCCATGAGGTGATGCACATCATTCTATGACTTAAGAAAGTGACTTTTAATCTTAAGAAATGAATAGAAGCTATTCAGGACAATGAAGGAGAAATGCCACTTTGCACAGAATACATAGTGTGTACAGAAGTTTGGAGGCAAGATTAAGGAATATAAAACTAATTGTCTGTAGCTAGAACCCAGAGTACTACTAGGAAAATAGTCTAGAACACAACTGGAAACGTAAGCAAGTATTCGAAGCCAACTGCTGGATGCTTAGGTAAGTTAGGCATTATGTGCAACCTCTTATCCATCATTCCTTTAACTTAACCACTTACAAATTATTAACCCAGAACCTGAAAGAGCTAATGTTGGAGTCTGATTGGTCAACTCCTGTTTGACATATTATGAAGCATTTTCCTACTTTCCAGATGCTTGTGAGATAAGCACCCACTCCCATTTCACCAATAAGTACACTGAGAGCAAACGAAACTAAATGACTACTCAAATTTATACCATAGAACCAAGAACATTCATCCTAACAACTAAATCTAGTGAAGTGACCACATTCCACAGCTGCTTCCCCCACCCAATAACTACTACATTTGTTCTGCTCTATTTATCTTAAGAAATAATGTCAAGGCATCATCTGGCTTGATCCTATTAAAACCATATCCGGAAATTTAAGGATCAGAGAGTTTGTTCCATCGATTAAATAATGAATCAAGGACTCAGGACATCTGAGGATTATGATCTTTGTGTTAAACCATTATTCTTCTAGTAAAATCTACAGATTAATGCTTATGAAGGAACAGGAGTCCTTGAGGGAAAGTTGGGAATGCAGTTATGCAATAAGAAACCATTGCTCAATGAAGGAATTTGCAAATCCAGTTTTGCTCTTTACTTTTTCACCAAACCCATTTTTTGTTAAGGTCATGATATATCTTTGCTTCATTGAAGTTATCAGAGTTCCAATTTTATATTTCTTTGAATAATTGATTTATGTCACTCTTCCCCATGAGACTCTTAAGTTCTACGAGAGCTAGAGGATATCCATTCTTGATCATTATTGAATCTCTAGCATCTAGCACATAATGGGTACTCAGTAAAAATCTGTTGCATAAGTGAACAATTCCTAAATCAAATTATTATCTTTGCAATTATTACCTGAAGAATTTGATCATAATGATTTTCCTTGACACTCTGTAGCATTAGCTCCAATGCTAGCTCATTTCTTTCTAATATTTTCCATTGCTCGTTCTTGGTCTTCAAGATTTCTCTTCTACAAACTACTCTTCAGTGATGTTTCCTAAATAAATTCCTTGCCTCTCTTATCTTCCTATTTTATTTACTCTCTCTAGGTGATCTTACATGCAACCAATAGTTCACTCACTTTTAATTACATCAACTTTTAAATCTATCAGTCCACACCTCTTGTCATCCTGATATCCTGATTCATATTTCCCAAATATCCATTGGACTGGCCCATTGTTTTCTATCTCACATACAATACATTCAGAACTGAATCCATCATTTTGCCACAAAATCTCTTCTCATATATATCTTTGCTGATGAGTATCATTTGCCTATTTCAAAAATGTTGACTATTTCAACCACTACTTTGCTTATTCTCATTACCATATATAATCATTCTCCAAGTTCTACATATGGTTCCTCCTAGATGTTTCAGGAATCTTTGCCACTCTCTGTGTTCCCACTGGCATATGTCACTAATTTGATTCAGTCTATTTAATGAACTCCAACTTTAATTTCTATAACCAGTCTTATGGTTCCCCAGTCTAGTAACAGCTTAGAAATTGTTTTCTCCTGTCCATGAAGGGATAAGGAGCTTGTACCAGAAGGTAACTATGTTAGCTGTGTCATTTAGCACACTGCTTTGTTCAGCTGATTTTTTTTCAGTAGCCAACCTTCATCAATGGTGATGATGCCAGAATATCAGCTGGCTTTTTCCCCACTTTTGGCCTTGCTAGATGAAAAAGCATGGCATTGTTATACATGCTGGCACCAGCTCTCTATCTCTTGGAGATTTAGCTACCAGTTCCCAGATCAGCACCACTGAGTCTGTACCACTGAGTCTGTACAACAGCACCACTGAGTCTGTACCATCTCTGAAGGAATCTCATGCTCTAATCTGATCATATCCTCCATGGCCAAATTACATGATTCCAACCCCTCTATGGAGTTTGCCCTGCCCCTCTCCCCTAGCACAGTCAAGGAAGCCCTGAATAAATGTGTTGACAATAGTAAGAGCACTATCATATTATTGGGAGATTTTTATCCCTCTGTCTCTTACCATGTTCCATAAATTTTAGCTGAATAAATTATAAGCAGCTATTCATCATTGACTTAGTTCATTCAGGTCCCTATTTTTAAGAATACCATATATTGGACTGAGGCTGTAGTTCAGTGGCAGAGCACTTGCCTAGCATGTGTGAGGCACTGGGTTCCATCTTAGCATCACATTAAAAATAAATAAATAATGGCATTCTGTCCATCTACAATTACAAAAATATTTTTTCAATACCATATATCATATGGATTACAAAAAAAACTGAAATTTATTGTTTATAATTATGACAGCTGGAAAGTCCAAAATCAAGGTACCAGCAGATTTGGGGTTTGGCAAGGGTACTCTTCCTGGTTTATAGATGGCCATCTTTTTGCTGCATCCTCACATGGCAGGGGAATCAAGGGTTCTCTCTGAGACCTCTTCTCTAAGGCACTAATCCTGTTCATAAGGGCTCCACTCTCATGACCTAGTCAACTTCCAAGGCCCCTCCTCTAAATACAATCATCTCAGGGATTAGGATTCTAACATAGTAATTTCAAGGAGAAAAAGACATTTAGTCCATTGCAACAGATGGATAATTTATACAGGAAAAACATCCTACAAAATCAGATATAGTATTCTTGTAGCTTAGTGGATTTTAATTAAGTTAAAATATGTTAAGTATGTGTTTATTTTAAAGCACACAGTTTGTTGGTCTATTTCAAGATGATTTTAGTCATATGACACCATATACCTAATGTAGACATTTTTTTTAATAAGATTATACAAAAAGAAATTCTGAGCTACAACAAATATCTTTGGCAGGAATTTCTGTAGACAATTTGTTGTCCAAATCAGATTTGGCACCCAAGATCCATTTCTACATCCACTTGGCCCAAAGTTAACTGTTCGTATCACTTGAACCCTAGTTTTTGTTGTTGTTGTTGTTGTTGTTGTTTAAGAAAAAATGTTTCAAAAATTGTATGATCATGCATTTTGGTCTCATGACAGGTAAATATTTGTAATTATGTGTGTTCTATATTCTTGGAAGAGCTAGAAATGTGATCTATATAAAACACACACAAACAAAACAAAAATAAGTAAATACATCCAACCATTCTGTATGTTGGCTAATGTGAATAGTTTCAAGGCAACAGCTTGGAAATGTACTTCCCTATCCTGTTTAAAGTTGCAGCTGCTTATGCAGCCTGCCCCTCCCCACCATCTTCAATTATTTACACCTATAACTTGTCATTACTCATGATATGTAAAAAATATTAAAAAGAAACAATAGTTCCTCTTTCCCCATAAAGATCTTCCTCACCTTCTACTATGAATGAGACCTCTCAAGTAGTACCTCAGTGTAGCCTCTTCATCAGGGAGCATGTGTGTGTGTGTGTGTGTGTGTGTGTGTATCAGAGGTTGACACGGAGAAGCTCTATCACTTTCTAACTACTCACAAATATGATCTTTGAAAATGGTCTTTTGATTTGTTTGAAAGGCAGCAGATGCCCTAGTTGTCAAATGCCTTTCTATAGTACTGTAAATGAAGGCATATATCACTAAATATTTCCATCTTAGGGATAATTTACTTTTTTTTTTAATTACCCAGGCCATGTTCATCTCCAAAACAAGTAATTAAAAATTAACTATTTTATTACATATTGACCCTATTTCTTCAACTATATATATCACATTTCTTTCTGTTTGAAAATCACCTTTTACATGAATGTGGCAGTTTCTTTTTTTCCCTGAAAGCAGTTGTGATATAGGTAATGTCTAAAAACTGATGACATCCTGAACTTGATGAAGTACTATGTTAAGTCCATTAAAATACAGCAAATCATATAACAATTAGACAAGTATACTGATGTCAAGGAACTAATATTTAAATTTATTTTAGTTGTAGATGGACCTTTATTATTTATTTGTTTATTTATATACAGTGCTGAGAATCAAACCCAGTGCCTCATACATGCTACGCAAGTACTCTACCACTGAGCCACAACTCTAGGCCCAAAGAACTAATTTTTTAAGTCCATCATAAAAGTATCCCAGTCACTATCAATGATACTATATTCATTTCCACTCACAAAATACACAAAATTCAACTCATTACAATAAGTTCCTGGGAGCAGGAGCAATGCCTTTATTACTTTGTATCTATATACTCTAATGCATACCATCCAAATGTAGGCTGTCTTGCTGAATGCAGGAGTGAACACAATTGTCTTGTACTAATAAATCAGAAGAATGCCTCAGCTTCTCAGGCTTATCTCTTAGCCAAATTCCAACAGAATGGCAAGACTTTGGGAATCTTACAAAGTATTTCTATTTTCAGATCACTTCAAATTGATATGAAATCCCCCATCTAGCATTTGACCTTAGAAGTTAGAGGTCAAGAAGAAAAAAAAAAGAAAGGAATTCAGGTATTCCCTTTCCTAAGTCCCAAATTTTTATGATACAGATCTAGGAACAGGAGAAAAGGCAATTTTGGTTTAATTTTTATATGCTCTTTTTCCATACACCTCAGCTTAAGAGAAACAAATGATTTCATCTAACCAATAATTTTGGAGAAACAGAACCCCTTAACTAATTTGATTCTTCCAACATCATACAGCTGCTAAGTGGAAGACTGGACAGACCCATGTCTACATATCCCAGTACCATGACTTTTCTCTACTTCATCACTTCTGCTAAAGGAAAGCACCACCTCCCTCAAGTTCCATAACAGGTCAATGGTATGTGATGCTCCTCACAGAATTTCCCTAAGGCTCAAATAAATCATGGCTTTTCCCCTACCCCTATGTGAAATAATTACCCATGTCCTCAAATCTATGCAGGACTTCATTTGTGTACAATATGTCAAAATGCATTCTACTGTAAAACAAATAAATTAATTAATTTTTAAAATATCTAAGCAGGCAGGAAAGGCCATATTTTCTTTCAACTCAGACTAAAAATTCTTTTCCTACTTAACAATGAACCCACCTCTTCCACCCATGGATTTTCCTTGCATTTTTCTAGGGCTGGTTGACTTTGTCTCTGATACTTTATATGTTAGAATCATGAAAAAAAATTCAAGTTTAATTAATTATGCTAATTTCTTGTGCAATAGTGTTTACTTTGCCAAGGTAGATTTTTATCAACATTTTACAATTTTAGCTTTCTTTGTAATCTTTCCTGCCCTTTATCTGCCTTTTATATTCTATTATTCACACACTGTATTTTTCTTTCTATGGATAATAATATATGACTTAGTCACTCGGAAATATAAAAAACAAAACTGACAAATATTTTTGGTGACCATTTCTTCATACACTTTCATTTTTGTTCTCTCTTGACTTTATATCCAAGTATCACTTTTCTTTTAGCATTTCTGCTTTATTTGGTAATCATCATTCTGCGTTTTACTTTTCTGGGTCTCACTTGATTCCCAATTACAATCTAACTGAATTATGATGGCTATCACTCTGTTAAGCAGTCCCTTATGTCTACATCGCTGATCATTTCCTCTGTGTTACTCAAAAGACAGACATAAATCATTTCCTTTCTTGGTTGTCCCTTTAAAGTCCATATTGGGTAACCAACCAGTTCCCTACCATGTATACAAACTTGGAGTTAAAATGATTTCTTTTAACATCCTGTGGGCCAGTTTATGTCCAAGTGGGTGAACATGTCCATAACCTCTTAATTTATCTTTTCCATAAACCCTTCCCTAGTTTTTTCCATTCCCCAGACAGCATTAACCACATTCCTCATATCAGTTTACCCTATGACTAAATTCAATTTTGAGTCATTTCACAGTGATACTCTGGTTTTTTAAAGGTCTTCTCACTCTCTCAATTATTCCCAAACTTCATTTAGTTAGAAATTTGTACCTTCAAATTGGGTGAAATATTCCCATCCTATTATTTGGAATGGCAAAGGAGGGGTAGAAAAGTGTACATGAATCAGAACAACTGTAAGATTTCATCAAGTTCTATTTACAAATGGAATTTCTAAATTGTCTGAAAAGAGTTTCTTCTCATAAGTTGCTTTTGGATGGGAAAGAAGAGTCCTGGGCTACAGTCCTGGCTCTGCCATTCATTAATATGTGACTGTGAGATAGTTTCTTAACTTCTATGCTTAATCTGTAAATATGACTCTCCTTGTGATGCCATTAAGGCAAATAATTTACTCAAGCAACCATTACCTCAAAGACTGTGCAAAGTAAGTTTAAGCTAGTCTTAAACTACCTTATAACAAATCCTAAGTAAATTGGATCCAATTAATGATTCTGAACTACATTTTTTAAATTTCAAGATCTAGTTACACAGGACTTTTATTTGAACAAATTAAGAAGACATTAAAGAAAACTGGGGAAAAGATAATGTACGTTTCCAGTAGCCAAATGAATAAGAAGGAGCAGGGATATATGAATCCAAAAGTAGGTAATCCAAACTTTTATAGTTTACTTTGGGAGGTTTTTTTAATTTTTAATTGGCAGTATTTCTAACAGTATTTCTAACAAGCCTAAAATGAAACCACCTTGTATCTATTCCTTTCTTCCTTTAGTCCCCACTGTAAGTTCAAAATGAGCTTAGTTATTTCTCAAACTGATATAAAGGATTTAACAAACAAAAAGTTCTACATATTTGCTAATTCATATCTTTCCTAAGGTCAGTAAATAATTGTTTTGTTTTAATTGTTATTATTAAAATTTGGTAGCAGGGTGCGGTGGTGCACACCTATAATCCCAGCACTTTGGGGGGCTGAGGCAGGAGGATCACGAGTTCAAAGCCAGCCTCAGCAATGGCGAGGAACTTAGCAACTCAGTGAGACCCTGTCTCTAATAAAATACAAAAAAAGGGCTGGGGATGTGGCCCAGCGGTCGAGTGCCCCTGACTTCAATCCCCAGTACCAAAAAAAAAAAAAAAAAAAAAAAAAAAAAAAAAATTTGTTAACATGTTATATCAACTCAACATTCAAATATAAAATCTGGCAATACTTTAAGAAGCTAAAAGCAATATTCAGGCATTAGATACCAATTAGATAATTTAAGTTTTTTAGTATGCTCTCTTTTTCCTATGGAATCAAGTAGTCAATCTCAAAAATCCAAGTACCGAATGTTTTCTCTGATATAAGGAGGCTGGTTCACAGTGTTGTTGGAAGGGGGTACATAGGATCAGAGGAACACTAGAATGGTCAACGGAAAGGGAGGGGAGGGAGGGAGTAAGGGGGGGTTGGAAAAAAAATTGGTGGTTGAATGAGATGGATATCATTATCCTAAATGCATGATTGAAGATCTGAATGGTACTTATATACTTTGTATACAAGCAGTTGTATGTAAAAAGATACTATACTTGTGCATGATGAATAAGTAAATAAATAATAAAAAAAATTTAAAAAAATAAAGACCCTATACTAAATCAGAATGTGAGTAGAGAAATAAAAATAATAGAGAATAACCCTGATCATTCTGCACCCACTGCATCCTTACACACACATATGATTACATCACAAAAAAAATTATTTACATAGTTCCAAAATATAATGACACCAGTTGACAAAATCATGTTAATTGATATATGGACAACAGGCTGATTTCAAGGTTAACATTGTTTCATAGCTGAAGGAAACTAAGATAGTCTCAATTTGAAAGAGACAGAATTTCACTTAAGCCTCAAACTAGCCTGCCTCATCTGGGCTACAGGGAAACCCAGAAGAGTTCTTGTCTGGGCTCCAATCAGAACTTTAAAGAGGATGCTGCAAAACAAGAGAATTAGCCGAGATTTGGCACACAGGCTCAAAGTAGGAGAAGCTTGAGGGGATAATAAACTCGGACTCTGAGGACAGAAAAGAGTTCACTCGCTCATTTTCAGAAAATTTAGAGAATGAGATTATCTTTCTAGTCTCTTGTGAAACCAATCTTTAATTTTAGATCAGTATTATGGGAAAATATGAGCACCAGAAAAAGAAGTTCAATTTTTAAAATATCGATTTTCAAATATATTAAGCAAAATTTTTTAAATACCCAATTTTAAAGAAGGATATGAAACTCAAGATTTTTATTTACCACCAACATATAATGTCATACCACTCAATTGGTGATTAAAGCTCATTTATGCATTTTGTGATCCAAATTACTTACAGAATTCATATAGTGTGTCTTGGAAAAGAATATCTGAATGTATTCATAGCAACAATAAAACATAATTTTTCACATGAGACTTATTTTACATGAAATATACCTATATACTAGTTTTATATTTATATATGGGTAAGAGGTAAATGGAGGATGGATGGATGGATGGATGGATGGATGGATGGATAGATGGATGGAGATAAAAATTATCTACCCTTTTCTTGGGGAAAAAATAAATTATTAAAGACCCATATGGCAGAATTTAAAGATTGCATTATAATTTAATGAATCTCATTTGGAATTCCAAATCAGTATGTGTGGGTTACAAAGGTTTTGAAGATTTTATCTTTTTTTAAATAAGTTTTAGTTGTAGGTGGACACAATATCTTTATTTTATTTTTATGTGGTGCTGAGGATCGAACCCAGTGCCTCACACATGCTATGTGAGCACTCTACCTCTGAGCCACAACCCCAACCCCTGAAGAGTTTATCTTTTGAATGGAGTCACAGTGCACTGCCAAAATTTAAAATTTCATTGATTCCACAAAGTTTCATCTTTTTTATATCTCTTAGCTAGCTCTTTGGTCTGAGAATGGCAAGGTCTTTCTGAGAAAACAATTGCTAAGAGAAATGGTAACTGTTTGACAGTTTATATATTTCTTTTTATTTCCAATTTTTTTCATATTAAAGTGTATGCTATTTTTAAGCATGTTTTCACTTTTCCATACATTTTAACTAGCATCATTAAAGCTAGCTTTAGTTGTTACATCAGTAAGGCATTAGATAACTTCTTAATTTTTCTATGTCCTCTGTTAAGACTTCTTAATCTTAGAAGATACAAAGCTAATTATACCATTGCATGACTTCAAATGTTATAAATTCATGTTTTTACTCAACTTTGTATCAGAACATGAACTCTTCTGGAAATGAGTTTCAATCTCAGAGAGAACCCTCAGTATTGATAAGCTGCCTTAACCATTTGGTCCCTAATGACCATTTAATGCACTTGAGAGTGATACATTAAAAGATTCCCTATCAAACAAAAATGTCCCAAAGTCCCTAAATGAATTTCAGACCTTGATCATTTCAGGATAATTAAATGGAAAAAAGGGAACTAGCAATCTAGGTAATTGAGCTCATCAGATAGTCTTAAATATATGCAAAATGATGTAACTGTCTGAAAAATTCCAACCATCAGTCTTACAGACTCTATAAAAGATTTCAAAATAACTTGAAGCATCTTATCCTATATCTGCTTTTGTAATAAGAAGACTATATTTTTAGTTAACTATTCATCTTCCTCCCTAAGTCATGAAGATTGGGGCGGGGGGATCCCGTCCACCTAGCTGATGACCAATACTGTATATAATTTGCAATAAACTTTGCCTTTCTGCAAATACTCCTTTTGAAGAAACAATTACACATTTGGGTATAAGAAATTGGTTCTTTATATCTATTTGACCTTCTCAAAGAGGTTTTGGCAGATAGTCAGAACTAAATGGCTATACAATAATCTCTATCTGCAAATCACTGAGTTAATTGAGCTTATTCTTATTTTTTACATTGAATAAAAAACATTAAGGCTTAAAATGCTAAAAAAATAGAAAAATAAAAGCCAAGTCTCTAAAGGCCAAATAAAATAGAAAAATGTTGGGGGCTGGGGTTGTAGCCCAGTGGTTGAGCATTTGCCTCCCATGCATGAGACACTGGGTTCAATCCTCAGCACCACATAAATAAATAAAACAAAGATATTGTGTCCATCTACAACTAGAGAAATAAAATAAAATAAATAGAAAAATGTTTTAGTGCATATACATAAAGCATTCATTCATTCATTCATGCATTAAATATTTACTGAGAATCTGTTATGCACAAGGTACTATTCTAGCTACTGGCAATAAAAGATAAACAAGGCAATAATGTGATCCCTAATGTAATGGAGTTTATATACTAGTAGACAGAACAGACAATTAAACAGTAAATAGTGCACACATCAATTCCCAATAAAATAGCTTCATTCACTTAACATAGCAGTGTCAATAAACATCTATATATAAACACTGAAACACACATGAACATATATAAAAATAAACATTTACAAAGGTTTGGCATCTGTTGTTCTGAATAACTAGGATAGCATGTCCATCAAACATTTGTAACCAAAGAAACATCACTGGTTCCCAGAATTAAGATGCTAAGGAAGATAATTTTAAAAACGATTTTTAAAAAGAAGAAGAAAAAGAAAAGTGATATCGTTTCCTCTAGATCCATTCAATTCTTTGAATACTACCTCAAACATATATGTACAATTATAACATCAATCAATGTGGCAGTGGTAATAGCCCAATGACAGCGTTATCATATCTGCTTGAAATCCAACTAATGAGGTTTATCACTAAGAACAACCTTAACACAACTTAAACTTATGAGTAAATAAGTGGTCAGATGCCATTTTGAATGTCAGTCAGAAGACATGTTGAAAATGACTCATACAAGTTTGTAAGGGCCCACTGTGAAGTTTTCAGGCAGTTGGTCATCTGGCTAATGTCATTTGATAGCTTCAATCAGCCATGATGAAAGAATTTACACCACATAAACTGGCAAACACTAAAAATCAGGACTTTTTTATGTTAAGAGCCAGTTGCTAAACACTTGCTACTGCTTCCAGTTAACAATAATAACAGTAATATTAGAAGGCACCATCTTTCAAGCCCAACTTGAAAATTCAGCATGTTGAGGATATTGCCAAGTAGTTTGCTATATCACAATTTCACTTAATCTTCACAATAACTATTTGAGATAAGACTACCACTAACTACATTTTGCAAATGAGAAAACTGGAATATAGGGAGATTAAGTAAAATGTTCATTATTATTTAACTAAATAATGGTGGAGCTAGGACTCAACTCCTCAGGTTTTCAAACACACTCTTACCTATACAAATTGATAGAAACTACCTGAAACAGGGTCTAAAGAGAACAGCCTCTGACTTCTTTCCCTTGCCTTTACTCTAGGATTGGATACTAGAGCCTCAGGAATATCATACTTACCAAGATTTTCCCACCATGCACACATATATCTTTATTAGCTTATAGAACTCTACCAGACTTATGACAATAGTCTCAATGATGATACTTAGAAGATTTTTAGGTAATCTTGTTCAATAACACTGCTCATTCCTGAGTTTTCCATAAACTTTCCTTAAAGACATATTACCCTTAAGTAGTATATTGGAGTCATATTTGATTGTGTATGGTTTCCTTTAGTGTGGCAACACATAAGACTGGCCAAACAGTTGATGTTAGGAAGGATCAGAATTTCTGAAAAGGTCTTTAAAGTACAAAGTTCATCTTAGGTAATTAATAACTCTGTTGTTAAGAAACCCATGTTAGTAATCGTTCATTTCTCTTTTAGCAAATCTGTAAGAAGAGAAATGGAGGAGAGAGAATAGTTCAAGAAATAGGAACAAATCACTAAGATCCAGTTCTAAAGCCTTAGCATTTGGGCCAAACAGATTTCTTACATAGGAAAATCTTTATAGATAATAATAATTGTTATCACATATCCCTCTGACCCATGGCTACTTTGGCCTCTTGTCACATGATCCTCTCATGCCTTACTTAATATTAGTAGTAATCATTTACATATCATTGTAGCAACTTTATTATATTCTGAAATATAGCTTAGCTTATAATCCTTGAACATATTGAAAGCAGTATTACTAATTATCTAATCCTGATGTTTTTATTTTTACATGCTATAAACTATGAGCAAAATATGCAACTATGCAACTTGCTAATTCAATATCAAAAGATATATTTTTAAGATCATGATTATATTAACTCCTTTGATAGATGAGGCTATTTATAAACTTGTATCTAAAATATTCCTCATCTACAGCAACATAAATATCATATCAATGACATTATTATAATAATATTCTTGAGAATATTATTAAATTTTTAATTTCACACATATATGGAGTTAAGAACCATATATGTGACTGACTTAAATATAACAAAATATAACTCCCCACCCCCTACAACCTATGGTATTAACTGACATAAAGCTGCATTTAGTGGATTCTAATAAAAAGCACAATAGAGTCATAATAAGCCATTAAAAATTTTCAACAATCTATTTTAAATTAGTCTATCATATTAAACTACCACACTTTTATGGAATAAGAAAATTTTAGCAATTTAATATTAACCTCACAAGTTAGCCAAGGGAACTGTCTATAAATACACACT
Organism: Tamias sibiricus; assembly: GCA_025594165.1. Taxonomy (NCBI): domain Eukaryota; kingdom Metazoa; phylum Chordata; class Mammalia; order Rodentia; family Sciuridae; genus Tamias; species Tamias sibiricus. The sequence goes on from CM046662.1 coordinate 133,525,426, forward strand.
AAAAAGTACAATATAAACTTTGAAATATTATACATGTCACATTGGTATTTCAATTATCTGCATTTTTACATCAAGCTAAATTTGCATAGTTTCTTCCTTTTTTAATATTTATTTACTTTAGTTGTACACAATGCAATGCATTTATGTTTACGTGGTGCTGAGGATCGAACCCGGGCCGCGCACGTGCGAGGCGAGCGCTCTGCCGCTGAGCCACAACCCCAGCCCCTGCATAGTTTCTTCCTATCATAAAAATTCTTTCTCTAAGTAATCATTTTATGAACATGATTCAAAAATATTTCTAATATTTTTTGTTAAATACCTGGCGTCATAGAAATGTTTCATAAATAGATGTTTAAAATGTCTTCTCAAGAATGATTTTTTCCATTATCATCTGTTTATTTATGTAAATGAGACTTCTCAGAATTTACATTTATAAAAAGAAAAATAAATAGAACAATGCTCTACCTTTTCTCATTCTTAATAATTACTTAACAAATTTTTAGATATTTCCTTTTTTGATGAATAGTGAAAGACTAATTATAAGAAAGGTAAGTTATCAAATTTATCAAAACTAAATTTTTAAAGGGCCACAAGGTTTATAAAATTGTTAAACTTATATATAAATGCATATCTACAGGTATATGACAGAGAAATATGATAGGATGATCAATACAAAGATGATCTAAAGTGAAAGGATATTATGTCCGGTAAATTTACATGGTGAAATGGAATTGAAATATGAGTTCAAGCAGAAAAATGAGCTGGGCATGGCGGTGCATGCTTGTATTCCCAGAGAGGATGATACAGGAGAATGCAAATTCAAAGTCAGGCTCAGTAATTGAGCAAGACCCTCAGTAGCTCAGCAAAACTATGCCTCAAAATAGAAAATAAAAAAGACTGGGCCATGGGATGGGATTGTGGCTCAAAGGTAGAGAACTTGCCTAGCATGCATGAGGCAATGGGTTCAATCCTCAGCACCACATGAAAATAAAATAAAGATATTGTGTCCGCCTATAACTAAAAAAAGTATATTAAAAAAAAAAAAGACTGGGCCTGTAGCTCAGTGCCTCTGGTTACAAACCCCAGTACCATTTTTAAAAATGAAAAATATAAAATGTCTGGTTAAAAACAATTATTGCATATTTTAATTATTATATATTTAATTGCTTTGATACTCATCAGCCATTAAATTCATTTAAAAGTGAAGAACATTGTTTTAAAATGTTAATACTGGATTTCTCTGAGCAATTATTTTTCCTTCCTGCTATTTTTCTGTATTTTTCCAAATCTTTCATAATTTTCAAATTAAATGAAAACAATACCTTATTAAAAAAAAATCTTTGTAGGAAAATAGTGTGTTTGCATTTCCCTGCCCATTTGTCTAGACACAGAAATGTGCTGAAAGAATTAACAATTATATATTTACTAGTAAAACTAAACTTGCAAAGCACTGCACTGAAACAAGTAAACACTTTTTAAGCTTGCAAGCATAGTTCTGTTTCTTTAAATAGTAAATAAAATGTGCAGTAGCTGTCCCTTAAAATATATTTTTCATCTCAAAGTCTACAATGTGGTTTTGAACAATATTTTATTAATTTATTCTCAAAACTCTTTTAACCTTTAATCATACAGAATTTGACTTCAAAAAGAAATTCAAAACCCTTTTTCAGATGCTTTGATAGGTTATACCTGCCCACTTTATAGCTCTGGGTTCCATATACCCCAACACACTTACATGGTTCACATTTATTCAAATCTTTACCATCTTAGAACATGGGGAAGATCAACTAGTCTTTAAAACTGGCGATGTTGAGGTTTTTCTCCCAGAAAGCAAGAATAACTAATACCCTTTCTTTTTGAGAAAGAATTTTCAGGTTAACCGCTCAATTTGTGATTAGTTCAAATCCTGATTTTTCTTCATTTAGAAGGAATAATTTTTAAAAAAGAAAAAGAAAAATTTAGTTGCAAACATGAGGAAGTACAATATCTTATCGATACAAAACACTTTCATTCTTTTCCTTCTTAGAGATCTATGAATTTTTCTTGCTAAAATCTTGAAAATAAGACATCCCAACATTTAACTGTAAATGTCAATAAATTTTAATTAAGAGTGCTGAAAAGAATGTGGAGCACAGTCTTCTGGAAATTGACAACTACTTGAAGGTAAACTTTTGCAGTGTGTCTACTTTACATTTTTAGCACCCACCACAATTATACTCAATAGCCCATCTCAGCAGTGGGCAATACAGCAAACTAATTTACAGGTATCTTTTATTAAGAACTGTTTAGGAAGACTGTATCAGTTTATAATCAATATTTTAAAAAATATGTTAATAATGAAATATACACATACATATAGAGATTGAGATATAACTTTTTTGTCTTAGGCTTAAATCTCCAAATTAAAAGAGGGGCTGGGATTGTAGTCAGCGGTGGAGCGATCGCCTAGCACTTGCGCGGCCCGGGTTCCATCCTCAGCACCACATAAAAATAAACGCATTGTGTACAAAGAAAGCAAATAAATAAATATTTTTTTAAAAAAAGAAAAATATTGTAAGCTTATTTCTACCTACTCACCCTGAACAAGTCCATATGTGCATGACTATATCACCCAGTGTCCAGTCATCAAATTTCAAATCATATTATTTAATGATACGTGTAAGGGAACACCATGATCAAGTAATAAAAAGCATTTACATGTGAAATAAGACCAGGAAATCCAGAATACACAAGAAGGATATGACTTTAAAATTATGAAAAATTTTACTAATTAAATATGTGGTATAAACAACTAGTTCCCTATACAATATTCACACTCAGATTTCCTCCTTTTCAAGACAAGCCCAACCTAGAGGATGGGAAGAAGAGACAGGAAGGTACCCAAGTTTAAAAAAAAAAAAATCTTTACCCAGTTTCTCTTGCAGCTAGTTCTGAGAAGCCTTATGACAATTTTCACCTATATGAGTTGTCTGAAGTTTCTGTGAAACCCAGATCAAAGGTTTCTGGGACAGCTTTCCTTCCCTGATATACGTGCAACCCCATTCCTATCTTTCCTTCTTATTCTTGTATTTAATGACTGAGCTTCAACAGCCAGCACAACTATCAAATTAAAGCCAAAAGAATCACAGAGGCCTCAGCCCTGATATCCTTGACTGGCTAATCCAACCCCAAGAACTCCTTCTCTATACAACTACCTACTACATAATAAAAACTAAATACCTCTTTGGTTTTATAGTTGATTCTCAAAATTTAAAGCAAATCTTTACTACTAAAGAATATAAATTTAAGGTTTTTGTTTCTCTTTAGTTGATAATGTAATAAACACTTTTTGAAACTTGACATAATTTCAGTCAGCTGAAAAAACTCTCCATCTCCCTAAGGCCATATCCACTTAGCCAATAATTAAGTCTACCAATCTTTGTAAAAAACAATCATTTGAAAACCTTTCCTGAAAACTTACAATTGATGATTTTGTCGATTGGTTAATCAGGTCAAACTAGTTTCCAAACTATAAATTTACCCAAGAATTTTGTGCTGAGGAAAAGCAGATCTTCATAGACAAATATATAAGATCCCATTAACTAAACAATGAGCCATTGGTGTAACCTATGAGATCTCCCTTTTAGTTGACTAGCTAAAGCTAAATTTTGTACCCAATTGTAAAAATTTTTTCAGAACTTTTTTTGAACTGCTTTCAAAACTGAGGTCTTAAGCAAGTCTGTGCTTCATAAAGGTTGAGTATTCTGAAATTTTACACAAAATTTCCTGGGATAAAGATTTATCATTTTTATCAAAATCTCAAAAGTAATTCATGACACTACCCACAAATGTTAAAAATGACTTCCTAATTGCTTTCCATAATTCTTCTCAAATTCTCTTTATTTTTCAGCTACTATTGGTGCATGACAAATTCCTCCAAAAGTTAATGGTTTAAAACAACAATCCTTTTATTGTTGTTCAGTATTTCTTTGAGATGGCAATTCATGAAGGAAATGCTGGGCAGGGATGGCTCAGAGTCTCTTAGGGAGTTGCAATCAGATGGTGACCAAAGTCAGAACAGCTTGAGCCTGGAGAGCTAAGTGTTGACTGGTAACTCTGTTAGTAGAGACTCAGGGTGTCTGTATGGGACTTTTCCACAGGTGAGTTTGAGATTCTAAGCACGCTAGCCTTAAGGCAGTCTTACTGCTTACCTGGCTTCCAAAGGCCTTGAGAACTTCTGCAGGCAAAGCAGCAGTTTCATACTCTTCTGGCTGAAGCAGTCGCAAATGCCCATTCAGTTCTAAAAGGAGAGACCATAGACTCCACCTTTTAGTGGGAAAATGACAGAGAATTTGTGGACATTTTTTGGAACCATCACATTTTTTACTATATTTGCATTATAAGTTGTTAATAAGTTAGGTGATAGCAATTTTCATACAAATAGTCCAGTACCAAATCAAAAGCTCTTCGGAAAAAAACACAGAAATACTCTGACATAGCTATAACTATTTTTTTTTATTTTTGATTTGTGGATGTTCATATGTAACCAATTACATATAAAAAATTCTATAATGACTTTCATAAAAATGAAAGATCTTATTCTCATCAAGCATAATCACACTCTGATTTATCTCCTTTACCCAAATTTTCGTTTATCAATGGGTGAATGCATCCATATCATAACTTAAAGAAAGGCACACTTTAAGCAAATTTTTCAGGTAAACTATTATGCTAACGGAAATTAAAACTTTTTAGTCATGAGTTATTAACTTGTTGATTGATAAAATGTAAATTTCAGTAGATAAGGCTGGGACTGTGGCTCAGTGGTAGAGCACTTGCCTTGCATGTGTGAGGCACTGGGTTCAATTAGTACCACATATAAATAAATGAATAAAATAAAGGTCCATCAACAACTAAAACAATTTTTTTAATTTAAAAAAATAAATAAATAAATTTCAGGTAGATAATTAAGAATTCTGCAATTCTTGGGCAAATTGCTAAGCTACACTTCAAACCATGAGAAAATTCTATAATCATGCATTGGAAAACTCAAGTCATTTATTCTACAGACAACACCAGTTCATTATGCCTATGACTGAAACACATTATTTTTTAAATTTTAAAATACATTTTTATTAATTCACTTAACAATAAATCATATAATCAAAATAACATTTATATTTATGTTTATGCTCATGTTTATATTTACATGGGGTTTTGTGGTGTTCATGTGCTTGTGTGTGTGTGTGTGTGTGTGCGCGCGTGCACGCACGCACGCACGCGCACACGTGCTAGCAAATGATCCCAGTGCCTCACATATGTTGAGTATGTACTCTACCACAGAGCTACTACCCTTACCCCCACTAATTATTTTTCCATATTTTATTGCATTGCAATTATACATAATAGTGGGATTTGTTGTTACAAATCCGTACCTGCACACAATATAACAATATAATTTAGTCAATATCATTCCCTAACATTTCCCCTTTCCCTTGTCACCTCCCTCCCTCTGGTCCCTTTCCTCTACTCTACTGGTCTCCCTTCAATTTTCATGAGATTCCCATCACCACCTTTCTTTTCCTTTTTCCTCTCTAGCTTCACATATGAGAGAAAACAAATGACCCTTGACTTTCTGAGTTTGACTTATTTTGCTCAACAAAATTCTCTGAAATTCCACCTACTTTTCCTGCAAAGGACACAGTTTCATTCTTCTTCTTCTTTTCTTTAAATATTATGTGCATTTTTTTACTTTTATTTATTTATTTTTATGTGGTGCTGAGGACTGAACCCCACACTTCACACTTGCTAGGCAAGCACTCTGCCACTGAGCTACAACTCCAGCCCAATTTCATTCCTCTTTATGGCTGAATAAAACTCCATTGTGTTGCTGTAAACATGGGTGTGCGTGTATCATTATAGTATGTTGATTATTCTTTAGGATCATCTGGTGATTCCATTCCTAGTATCTTAAAGGACCTCCATACTGATTTCCAGAAAGTTTTAACTAATCTACAATCTCACTAACAATGTAAAAGTGTTCCTTTTTCCCACATCCTTTCCAACATTTATTATTGTTTGTATTCTTGATAGCTGCTATTGTAACTGGAGTGAGAGGAAATCTCAGTGCAATTCTGATTTGCATTTCTCTAATTGCTAACATGGGATATTTTTTCCATCTTCTAGTGTCTTCTTCATGTCTATCTTCAGTTTGATACAGTTTTCATTATAGAGGCCTTTCACTTCCATAGTTAGATTTATTTCTTGAGGCTATTTTAAATGGAATTGTTTCCCTGATTTCTTTCTCAGCAGATTCATTATGTATAGGAAAGCCACTGATTTTCATATGTTGATTTTGTGTCTTGCCATCACTGAAACACATTCATAGACAATAAACCTATCATCACACACTATTTAGTAGATATTTAAATGTAAAACATAGTGAACTTGACAATAAAATGAGTTTATAAGAATGTAAGAATTTTAATCAAGCCTACCGCCCATACAGTCTAGCTATAAACAACACTTTCACACTCCTAAAGTTATCTTCTCTGAAACACATAAATCATTTAACTTTCCTTAATAATCTCCTTACCATGTATTACATGTCAATTAATTTAAAACTTGGTTACTTTTGTTTTAAAATTTATCTATTAAAACTTTACTGCTATAGTCATGAAAACAATATTTTTTTCTGAAGTTCATCTTGCAGTAATTGGGGAGTTTCCCCATTTTGAATATACTGAAGTGTAGAAATGTAGCAAATCTGTTACTGCCCACCTAATCCATACCCATCACATCTTCACCAGCTATCTTTTTAATTTTTTTTCTTCCCATGTTCATTCCTCTTAATTGATGTCATTGTTCTTCTTCATGTTCCTACTTCTCCCCCCTTGTCCCACCACCATCATCAATAACATCAAGACTCCCAATGCTCAGAATTGAACAGGGAACCATTTGGGAGAGTGAGATAATATTTTCTCTTTCCAAAACACTTCCAAAAAGTTATAGTAAAAATTTTATGACCTCTAAAATTTCTGTGGAATGATATGGAATTGATGACCACGAAAGAACAGAAATAAGAGTTATCTAAATATAGACAACTAGGAATATCTATTCTATTTTATGGAATGAAGTGTTGCCTGATTCTAGAATCCAAAACACAGGGGATGAAAATCTCTAGATAACAAAGATACAGATAATATTCAGGTTCTGATTTTAATGTCCTAAAGGCTTGTTCCCCTACCTAGCATTTCATTAGAGTGTTCTGTCATCAATCAGTATTTTACTAATGCTTCATTACCAGTTCACTAATGTATTATCAACATAATGAATTTACAGACACCTCCAATAACATTCCATTATGTGGCTTGTGGGATATAAATGAGAAAGGAAGATAATTCAAAGACAGCTCTTTGGGATATTTGCAGACACAGATGATACAGAATTTCAGAACCCTTGTGCAGAGTTACTGCCTTATTTATCTTGTGTCCACAGCACCCAGGGTAACTGCAGATTCAACATAGGCCTCAATGCATACTGAGTGGTGAATTATATTATCACACAAATTTATAACAAAAGTAAATATTTATGCCCCAAACAATGGAGCATCTATGTACATCAAACATCCTCCCAATTTCAAGAATCAAATAGACCACAACACAATAATACTGGGTGACCTTAACACACCTCTCTCACTACTGGACAAAAACTAAATAAAGAAAATATAGAACTAAGTAATACAATCAACAATTTAGACTTACCCAACCTATATAGAATCTTTCCTCCATCAACAAGAAAATACACTTTCTTCTCAGCAGCACATGGATCCTTCTCTAAAATATACCATATCTTATGCCACAAAGCAACTCTTAGCAAATACAAAAAAAATGGATATAATACCCTGCATTCTATCAGATTATAATAGAATGAAAGAAGAAATCAATAAAATAAAAAATAGAAGCTACTCCAACACCTGGAGACTAAATAAAACACTAGTGAATGATGAATGGATAGCAGAAGAAAGGATGAAATAAAAAAATTCTTAGAGGTAAATGAGAATACCAATACCGATAAGAGGAAAGTTCATTGTATTGAGCTCATTCACTAAAAGAATAAAAAAGTCAATGAATAAATGACCTAACATTATATCTCAAAGCCCTAGAAAAGGAGGAACAAATCAACACCAAAAGCAGTAGAAGACAGGAAATAATTAAAATCAGAGATGAAATCAATGAAATTGATTATCTCATACTAGACAAAGGCACCAAAAACATTCACTGGAGACAAGATAGCCCATTCAACAAATGGTACTTGGAAAATTAAAAATACATATGTAATAAAATGAAATTAAACCACTATCTCTCACCCTGCATGAAACTCAACTCAAAGTGGATCAAAGACTTAGGCACTAGAACAGAGATCTTCATCTTGTGGGCTTAGGATCTGACTTCCTTAACAAGACTCCAAAGCACAAGAAATAAAATCAAGAATCAATAAATGGGATGGATTCAAATGAAAAAGCTTCTTCTCAGCAAAGGAACTAATCAAGAATGTGAAGGGAGAACCTACAGAATAGGAAAAAATCACCTCAGATAGAACATTAATCTCCAGGATATATAAAGAACTCAAAAAATTTAATGCCAAAAAATCAAGTAACCCAGTCAATAAATGGGCTAAGGAACTGATCGGACACTTCATAGAAGAAGAAATACAATCAATCAACAAATATATGAAAAAAAAGTTCAACATCTCTAGCATTTTCAGAAATGCAGATAAAAACTACTCTAAGATTTCATCTCACTCCAGTCAGAATGGCAATTATCAAGAATACAAGCAACAATAAATGTTGGTGAGAAAGTGGGAGGAAAGGTGCACTCATACATTGCTGGTGGAACTGCAAATTGGTGCAACCATTATGGAAAGTTATATGAAGATTCCTCAGAAAACTTGGGATGGAACCACCATTTGACTCAGCTATCCCACTCCTTGATTTATACCCAGAGGACTTAAAATCAGCTTACTGCAGTGACACAGCCACATTAACCTTTATAGCAGCTCAATTCATAATAACTAAACTATGGAACCACCCCAGGTGTCCAACTGATGAATGGACAAAGAAAATGTGCTATATATACATAATGCAACATTACTCAGCCTTAAGGAGGAATAAAATGATGGAATTTGCCAGTTAATGGATGGAGTTAGAGAATATCATGCTGAGCAAAATAAGCCCTTCCCCCAAAACCAAAAGCTGAATGTTTTCTCTGATTTGCAGATGCTAGTTCACAATAGAGTGGGAGGGTGCCTAGGGAAGAATAGTTACTTTGGATGAGGCAGAGGGGAGTGAAGGACAGGGTACGGGGCTAGGAAGGATAGTAGAATGAATCAGACATTATTACCATATATATGACTACATGACTGGAGTGATTCTACATCATGTACAACCAGAAGAATGAGAAGTTATACTCCATTTATGTATGATGTGTCAAAGTACATTCTACTGTTATGTATAATTAATTAGAACAAACTTTTTTAAAAAATTTAAGTAGACATAGACATCATGTGATCCAAGTTCCTATTTTGCAGATAAAGAAACAGACTAGAAGAAAATTTATCTTCTCAAAGCCTTGAGAACTTTCCCAGAATTTGACAGCTATGTAGCTGACATGGCAATAACTCATGTTTTTCCACAATATTGTGCTTGATCTTGTGAGTTTTCTCTTTTTAAAATATCTTTATTTTATTTATTTATTTTTTAATGTGTTGCTGAGGATCAAACCCACTGCTTCACTGAATGCAAGGCAAGCACTCAACCACTGAGCTACAACCCCAGCCCTTGTGAGGTTTTTTTGTTTGTTTGTTTTATATTTTTAGTTGTAAATGAACACGCTACCTGTATTTATTTATTTATTTATTTATTTATTTATTTTAATGTGGAGCTGAGTATTGAACCCAGTGCCTCACACATGCTAGGTAAGCATTCTACCACTGAGCCACAACCCAGCTCTTGGTCTTGTGAGTTTTCTAACAAGATTTTACTTTCATAACACTTTAAAGTATTCATACTTTATAACCTGAAAAGGATGCTCAAAACATTTATGAAAAAGGAAGCTCAATTGATACAGCACAGTAATTCAGTTACATATTTCCTCAGTCTCATCTATCATTGCTATTATTAAATATTCATGTTCTTCTCACTACAATCCCAACTACTGGTCCACACAGAACCCTGAAACAGCTAATCTGTAAACAATGTGGCTTTGTTTATTGAGTTTAATTTTATTGTGCTCAGCTGCTATATGCATTGTCAGTTTGGTAATATATAACCTACTTGGAAACTGAAATATCTTGATACGAACTTTAATAGGAATTTATAAACATAATTCATTTTCAAATCCACTGAACAAAACCATGTATCTCATTGCTATTTATGTAGTATTCCTGTGCAGATAGTTCTCTGCCTTAAAAGAGAAAAATTACAAGAGCAATTAATAGAAACCATTTGAGAAAGTGAGAGTTCATGGAGACTAATTTCAAAGCCATATGTGAGTCTGTGTATACCATTTGTCCACTCTCAATGGCCTCTCTGCTGTTTGCTCTCCCTACAACTTATCTTCTTTCTCTGTGTTTCCAGAAGAGGTGCATGAGAGTTAAGGAGATGTAGAAATGAAAACCCAGAAAGGGAATTTGAATCCCTTGAGGTTTGCATGCTGTCCCTGATTATAGTATCTGCAAACTACATACCAACATCTGGGACATAGAGTTAACAGCACTGAAAAAGCCTCCAGATGTCACATAGCCCCATCTTTTGTACCCAAGTCAGACGGTCCCTAATGATAACAAACAGTTAATATCTCTAAGGAAAGGGCTGAAATAACCTCTTTTGGTATCTATCATACTAACTATGATAAACTGATGGAGTGAGTGTGGTATGGGCCACCTTCTGGTGATCCCGATGGCTGTGTTTCTTCTACATTGGAATTCTCCCTAAATGTCAACAGGAGTATGGATGTCTTTTCAGCATCATGTGCAAGAAGATACACAGTCTAGTTTGTGCAAGAGCTGTTAAAGGAAGGAAAAACAGAGAAGGGAGCAGAGTTGTGGGGGACAGAAACTTTCTTGATTTAACAGTCATTCTCCTATGACATCAGCTTTTAAAAACAGCTAACACTATTATAAGGCATCCATGAAAAACAAAGACAAACATTGTCCTTCTAGCATAGACATTGCATGTGAGATGATGAATCACAACCAAAGTCCCTTGTCTTTTGACTATCTATTGGTAAAACAACAGATATGAAATGAGACTCCATTCTCTCTAATGGAGTCTCTATATGAAGTTTTGAAGGTCTACCCAATGTTATCTTCTTAATAGTAAAGAGCAAATGTCTCAAGTTTTTGTTAATGTGGCTTAGATGGCTTTCTCAATGGAAAATGAATGAGTACATGTATAAATTAAACAAATATAATATTGTCCTTTTCCTTGACCATGAAAGAAGAAAGCACGCATTCACTGAGTGCCATTTATTTTTTTAATTACACATTTATGAGGTGAGTACTATTGCCTCTACAAAATTGACACAACTGGTTTAAGGTAACAAAAAATAAGACATTTTTAAGGTAATAAAATTTATATCAAAACTTGCTCTTTCTGGTTCTAAAACCATGTGATCTTTACATTGTAACAGACAGGAAAAAAATTTTTATCTTATTTCTCTTGCAAACAACTAGAGTTATTTTCTAGTGAGAAATAATTATTACATACTTTGGTTACTGGAAATTTACTTTTCAGAGATAACATATTAAAAAAAGAATCCAGGGTTTATATCTACCCCTTTTGATACTGAAATACATTATCTGTTTCTCAAGGCTAGGTTCTGCCTGCCTCTCCATTTTATGTTCATGCTGGCTTGGCCATGGTGGTGTTCTCAAGAGGATCTTTGCATTTTCTCCCACCATCCTAGCTCTCACCTAGGCTTTTGTTTTAGAAAGATAATTTGGCCTGGAAGCAAAATAAAATGTTGGTACAATTTTTTCCAGTTGAATTCCCACTGGATGAGAAGAAAGTCAGTTAGAAACCCCTAACATTCCATTATATAGTTTTCTTGATAAAAGTATTAAAATTTCCCTCTCCTCCATAGACCTCTTTTAACCTTAACAATTGATGGATTCCCATAGTAGGCAGAAATAATATTTTGAATGCATTCATTTCAGCAGTTTACCTCTATAAATGTTGCCGCCTGTAGCGATTGCCACTTGCAGCAACGACGCCGCAGGATAAAACTCAGAGGCAGGATGGAAATGAAAAAGTTCTTTTTATTCTTCTCTCTTCTAACTTCTCTCTCCGGCTCCAACAACCTCTCCAACTCCAACTCCAACCACCCTCTAACTAACCTCACCTGGTTAAATACATTTTTCCTTAACAAGGACAAGTGCTTACAGCTCGAGCTTGCAGGTGTGTCACACAGTGTTCACAGGCATAAAAAGGTACTTAGATAAATGCATGAATATCAGGTGAAAATACTTGAACACCTTTATGGCTCTCAGCTAACCACCATCTTAGCTATCCTCAATTAGGGCTCTTACATTTCCCCCCTTTTGTTTTTAAAAGAGGAGATGCTCTAGGGCGTCCCATGTGCAACGAACATTCTTACCCATCATCGGATAATCAAGGCTGTGCCTTTGACTCCTGTCTTAGGTTGATATGTCGGCCACATGAGACTGTCCCATGGATGGGTGACGACCTCATCCGGATCAACTGTGCCTGTCTTAGGTTGTCCCCCTCTGGGGATCTTACCCGTCATTGGCTACCAGCCATCCAATCGAGCCCTTCAGGATCAACTGTGTGTGTTGACTAACAGCCATCCAATCGTGAGGAGATGCTGCGGTTTTAAGGTGGCAAGCCTTCTGCTGACGAGCCAAGTTCCATAGTGTATCAAGTTCTTTAAACAAATCAACTGTCCTAAGTTCCATCCAGTAACGCACTGAGTTCTCTAGACAAATACCCGCAAGGCATTGTCCTGTAATGTCCCAAATAATGAAAGACCAAAATGTCCACTTGTTATAACACGTTGATATAGGAGGCCCCATGCATGCACAGCAGAGGCCACACTGCTGGTGAGGTTGTTTGATGCTTGAGCAGTAGGGATGCTTGTAGCGACCGCGATCCCTGCAGCTGTAGTAGCAGCCGTCTTCTTTATGTCTAGACAATGCCACCGGCAAATCGTCAGGGCCCGCTACCTAGAAACTCAAGCATCAATTATTAGAGGAAAGGCAGTGCCATTCCAGCACTGAGTCAAGAGGCGAGTTGTCAAACTAAAAAATAGAATTATTAGATTAGGTAATTAAAGTTGATCTCTGCTCACATATATTGCTGCTTGAGCTTCCAAAAACATAAGCTGGCAAAATATCACATTCAGAACTGATCAAAGAAAGACTGAGGGTATTTAACTGACAAAACACTACATTAAAGATAAATTAAAGAAAAACTAAGAGCACTTTGGAAAAATAATTTGTTAGCTGGAACCCCCGAGTCTCTGCATACACAGCAATCCTTCTATGAAATTACCTGTTGAAATAATTTAAATTAATCAGCTAATAAACAAATAAAGTTAATTACAAATAAACAATCCCATGCCAAATACCAAAATATCAGGTTATACAGTATTAGTTGTATTCATAGCTGAAGAGAAGTTCCAGAGACACCTATAAATCAAAATTGAAAGTAGCTATACTTTTAAATTGTTACCCAATTAGAATACTCTAAACTTAAATGAATTAGTTATTTGGATCCAAATATATATATATATTTTTTTTAGTTTATATATATATGTATTTTTTTATTTTATTTTTTTATAATATTAATTTTCGTAAGCACTTGTTATTTGTGACATCACACTAGACAGACGCAAAAACATACAAACATATATTTGTGACGTCACATTTACATGAAATTTTGACAAGTGCACAGACATAAAGACATATATAAAAAGAAAAAAAAAATACAATTGTGTGCACACTAAAGAGAGATCTTCTCGTCCCAGCCGGGAGGAATGAGACTTAAATTGTGAATTTATTGGAGGACTCTTTTAAGGGAATCATTCCATACCTTCATCTTGGCCCTCTTGATTTTGTACTTGTTTTATTAATCTTGATTCCTCAACAACTTCATCTTGATCCTTTTGATTTGGTATCTGTTTTTATTAATCTCTCCATATTGGGGAGGATTCATGCTGTGGAAAAACACAAACAGATCCTCTCCCCCAAATTAATACTGGATCTGGATGGACCCTTCCATGCACCTGAAAGAACATCCTTCCAGTAAACCAAAGGTTTATGTTGTTGGTGTGGATTCCAGTGTCTGTCTCCAGCTGAATATCCATTAGAATCAAAAGTTAAAAAATTTAAGGTAAACAGGGCAACTGCCAATCTGTCCCTAGGATTTTTCCAATTTCCTTCTTTTTGCTTTAATAGCATAATTTTGAGTGTGTGATTAGCTCGTTCAATTATACCTTGACCTTGAGGATTGTATGGGATACCTGTTTTATGGGATATATTGAATTTTGCACAAAACTCTTTGAAAGATGAGGACGTATATGCAGGGCCATTATCTGTTTTAAGCATTTGGGGGATGCCCAATGCAGCAAAAGCTTGCAGACAATAAGATGTAACATCTTTAACTTTTTCTCCAGCATGTAAGGAAGCAAAAATCATGCCTGAGCATGTATCTACGGTCACATGAATAAATCGCAATTTTCCAAAACTTGGCTCATGAGTGACATCCATCTGCCATAAATGATTGGGCATTAATCCTCTTGGGTTAACCCAATAATGTGGATTGGGCAAATGTGTCACACAAGATTGACAATCCTTCACAATTGTTCGAGCTTGCTCCTTTGTGATTTTGAACCTTTGCTGTAACGTAGTACTATTGACATGAAATTGGGAATGGAACAAGGTAGCTTGTTGGACTGCTGAAAATATAAAGATTGTTTTAGTGAGGGCATCAGCCTTTTGATTACCTTCATGGAGAGGACCAGGCAAATTAGTATGAACTCTGATATTTCCAATAAATAAAGGTTCTTTACGTTCCCATAGGAGATTTTGAATTTGAAAAAACAATTTAAAGGCTGGAGTATGTGGTGCTATTGGACCTGCTAGCTCCAATTTAGGGACAGCATGTACAATATAGTGGCTGTCTGAAAAAATATTTGTAGGCTGTTCTTTAAAACTTTCTAGAGCTATTATAATAGCTTCAAGTTCAACTAGTTGGGCTGATTTTTTACCAGTAATATGAATCATATTTTCTTTTTGAGTGACTACTGCAGTAGTACCGTTAGAGGACCCATCTGTAAATACATTTACTGCCTTAGGAATCGGTTGATTCTTTATTACCTGTGGAAATATAATGGGATGACTGACACAAAAAGATAGTATAGGAGACTTAGGAAGATGGTTATCAAAATTTGCAGAAGTAGAGCATCTAGCTATAGCCCAATCATTATCATTGAAGCATAAATATTCAAACTGTAACGATGAATAGGGAGTAATAATAGTAGCGGGATGAATGCCAAATATTTTAATAGAAGTCTTAAGTCCTTGAAGAATAAGTTTAGCCACCATGGAGGTATAAGACTCAATTGTACTTTTAGGAGAGACGGGTAAATGTATCCATAATAAAGGTCCCTGTTGCCAAAATACTCCTGTGGGTGTATATTGTGAAGAAATAATAATCAATATTAGCGGTCAAGCAAAATCAATTCTATCACAATGGGATCTTTCAATGGCCTTTTCTACTAACTTTAAAGCTTCCCTAGAATCAGGAGTCAATGTTTGTGGTGAAGATGGATCAGGGTTCCCACGAAGGATATCAAATAAGGGTTTTAATTGTCCAGTAGTGAGGCTTAGTGTAGGGCAAAGCCAATTAATGTCTCTCAGCAGTTTTTGGAAATCATTGAGAGTGGTCAAATGTTCTTTATTTATTAAAAATTTTTGAGGCCTAATAAAGGTATCCATGATTTTAAATCCTAAATATAATATGGGAGATCTAGTTTGAACCTTTTCTTCAGCAATTTTTAATCCATATCTTTTTAAATTTTTTGTCATATCACTGAATATGGTAAATAAGATTTCTTGATTAGGGTGAGGAAGCAAAACATCATCCATATAATGGAGGCACATAAGGTTTGGGTATTTGTTCTTAATGGGCTGGATAGCTTTGTCTACATAGATTTGACATATAGTGGGGCTATTAGCCATTCCCTGCGGTAGCACTTTCCATTGATATCTTTTATCAGGGCCATTATTATTGATAGAAGGAACTGAAAAAGCAAACCTGGGGGCATCCAGAGGACGTAGAGGAATGGAAAAGAAACAATCCTTTATATCAAGAGTTATAAGATGAGGGATGGGGTTATGGCTCAGCGGTAGAGCACTCGCCTAGCGCGTGTGCGACCTGGGTTTGATCCTCAGCACCACGTAAACATAAATGTATTGCATTGTGTAAAACTAAAGCAAATAAATAAATATTTTTTAAAAAGAGTTATAAGATGAAAATTTTTAGGAATAGCTACAGGATTAGGAAATCCAGGTTGGGTAGGGCCCATAATTTGCATAGTTTTATTGATTTCTCTAAGGTCATGTAACAATCTCCATTTCCCAGATTTTTTCTTGATTACAAATATGGGGGAATTCCAGGGAGAGGTGGAAGGCTCTATGTGTCCTGCTTCTAGTTGTTCTTGGATTAATAGGTGGGCTGCTTGTAATTTTTCTCTAGATAGGGGCCACTGAGGGACCCAAACTGGCTTATCAGAAAGCCATGGTATTTTCAAAATTATTTTCTCAGTGGCCCCTAGAAAAAAATATCTTTTACCCTTTTGATGATGATTTAGATTTTTATTTTTTAACACCTGCAGGCTTGGTTGCAAGGTGTACCCCCATTTGCTGTAGAATATCTCTTCCCCATAGGGTAACTGGCAAGCTGGTCAAAACATAAGGTTGGAATATTCCTTTATGCCCTTCATTATCTTCCCAATTTAAGACTACAGCACTTTGTGCTGGGGTGTTAGTATATCCCAAGCCTCTTAAACTGGTTGAAGCCTTCTGCAGAGGCCAGTGCTTGGGCCATTGTTGTAGATTAATGATGGAAGAGTCAGCCCCAGTATCAATCAGCCCCTCCATCTCTATACCTTGAATTTTTATTTTGCACATAGGCCTCCATGAACAATCCTGAACCCAGCAAGCCATAGGTCCCGAGCCAGTGGAACCAAATCCTCTATTGTTCCTATTCTGCGGCATACTCTTTTTTTTTTTAATTTTTTTTTTAAATATTTATTTATTTATTTTAGTTGTACACAATGCAATGCATTTTATGTTTACGTGGTGCTGAGGATCGAACCCAGGCCGTGCACGTGCGAGGCGAGAGCTCTGCCGCTGAGCCACAACCCCAGCCCCTCTGCAGCATACTCTTGAATGAGTTGTGTAAACTGGGAAGGAGAAGCAGCTGAGCAATTCTATCTCCTTGGTTAACAAAGCTAATGCCTCTAGGTGAACTACGCATTATTTTTATCTCTCCTTGGTAATCGGAGTCAATAACACCTGGTGTTACTTAAAAACCTAATAAGCTTTTAGAACTTCTCCCGAGGATGTCCTACAGTCCCTGAGGGAAGAGGTCCCCTGACTCCCGTGGGAATCAGTTGAACCCCCATTTCAGGTGTTAGTACTATTCGGGCGGTGGAACAGAGGTCTAGTCCTGCACTTCCTCTTGTCCCTCTGACAAGGGAGTCAATGGGTAGGAGGGATTGTGATGAGGAATCATCTGGATGGATGTTTGAGGATATTCCTCCTCTAATGCCTCGTATATTTGTGGGCCCCATGCCCCGTTTTTTGAATTCCTGGACAAAACGTTTCCATAGATGTCAAATTTAGATCTGCATCTGGGGCAGCGGCCTGGGACACTGTATGAGCTTGGTCTTATTTCTCTTTGGGGATATTGCCTAGAATATCCTGGTTGATTATAATAATTTTGTCTGGAATATCCTGATTGATTATAATTTTTTTGTTGAGCCCTATTTGTGAAATTTTGAGGGGAAGCACCTCTTATTGCTGCTGCAATCACATTGTCTATTACAAAGGCATCTTTAATGTCCTTACATAATCTAATGTATATAGAGAGGTCTTTTTTATTTTTCCATGGTCTTATAGTATCTTGGCAATATTTGTTGGCATTTTCATATGCCAACTGGATGACTAAGAGCATTGCTTGCTCTACATCCCCAAATATTCTGCCTGCCTTTCTTAAAAGTCTGTCAGCAAAATCAGCATACGGTTCATTAGGCCCCTGAATTACTTTAGATAGGCTGCCTTGCAAATCACCTGTTCCCGGTAAGGTCTTCCAGGCTTTAACAGTGGCATTGTTTATTTGTGCATACACCCCAGGATCGTAATGCATTTGGATTTGTAGTTCAGCAAACTGTCCTTCACCTATTAGCATATCTACGTTTCGGTCTGGGAAGCCTGCAGTTGCATTTCTTCTAGCTGTTTCTACACAAAGCTCCTGGAATTGTGACTTCCATATCAAGTATTGTCCCCCCGCTCAATACTGCCTTGCATAATCCTTTCCAGTCTGAGGGGGTTAAAGTTAAAGTGTTAAGGGACTCCAGCATGCTCAACATGAACAGAGCTTGGGGCCCATAGGTCATTATAGCCTCTTTGAAGTTCTTTATTGTTTTGAAGTCTAGGGATTGGTGGTACCTTTGCCCATTTTCATTTTCAAATACTGGCAGGTACCAATGTTCCTGAGGGTTTTGGCGTTCGAGGGCGCGTAAGCACTCAGAAAGGCCATTAATCTCTGCCTCAAGGGCACACATATGCTCAGAAATACCCCTCATGGTTTCTGTAATGGATGCCACCCATGAGGGAGCAGAGGGCACAAGTGGTTCCTCTACTTGACGGTCCTTTCTGGTCTTAACTGATTCAGCGGAGGAGGCTGTGCTTTCATGGTTATTTGGCTCTTCCTTACTACTATCACTTTCACTGGTATTAACTTCCTGAGTTTCAGATTCTATGGAGAGTACGTACTCTTCGGTTATTTCCAACAAGTCTCGGATAGCTTTTGCAGCTCTTATCTTTGTTATTTTTGAGTTCACACCAATACTATCCTTACTGGTGTTATCTGACTCAGCGGAGGCTATGCTTTCACAATCACTTTCCTCCACACTATCAGCTATATCGAAAAACTCTTCCATAGCTTTTATTATTCAGTGCTTGGTTATTTTCACACCCATCTTTTCTCAGTTCTTACCTGCCGATTCCAAGTGCCTCGTACGGGCCACCACTTGTTGCCACCTGTAGCATATAAATATTCTATGAATATCAAATGATGACTTATTAATCATATTATACACATATATTCTAATTTAATATATATTCTAATTTAAGTGTCTTATTCTGTAATACATTACTAAAAAGCTACTGACACACCCTGCCATACAAAACTAAAAATACACATTCTTAGAATAAGCTAGCATTTTCGTTCTGGAAAAAGACAATAAACCAAGAGTTGTAGAAAGTCATCATGGAATGAATCCTTTAAGATCAACTATAACAACATATTTTACTAATGAGGAAAACTTGGTCTAGAAAGGTTAAAGAATTTACCTAATGTTACATATCATGAGAAGCCAATTCTAAGACCCAGGCCCCCCATTCAGTAATAAAGTGCCCTTTTCTTTACTGTGACTTCAATCATCCTTCTTCTCATATTTCTGAATGAATAAATAAACTGACAAGTGCTGCCAAATATGGAAAGTATCTGGACTAATACCATGCTGTGGGCTAATAATATCAAAGCCAGCCTTTATAGGATATGATTCTTGCTTCCCCAAAGGACATAATTAGACACATTACATTGCTGTATTCCAGGCAGGGAGGCCACACCCCCAGGTACTTTGAGAAAAGACTACACCTTCCAGGTGCCTCCGGCAGCCTATGGGGACACGGGGTCCCTCTGACCCCCAGTTTGCTATTTAAGCCTGCTCCAGACTGAAACTGCCCTTGTTCTTCCCTTTTCCCTTTGTCCTTACCTTCCCTGCCCCGCCACGCTGCTTCTTCCCCTACCCCCTACCATTTCCCACGTGGCCCCTAATAAACCCTTTTATTTCACTAACACTGCGTTCCCAGCATAAGTTAAATATATATTTTCTAATATACATAAATGAAAATGTATAATAAGTTATATAAAGTATATAGGAGTTACTTCATCTGTCTCAGTTTTTCTCTGAATTTCATTTGAGAGGTTGCTTTTTTCTTATTTTGAGTTATTGTTTTCTTGCTTATGTTTTAAAAGATGTTATGATAATAAGACAAATTTTACTAAAATTCTTGGAATATCCTACAACCTAAATCTCAAAATTGTAAACTCCCAAAATGTGGGGGTTTTGAAAGGGGATTCATAAATTGTGATTTGGGTTGAAAAACATGCTATCTCAAAGCATTTGCAGTATTTTGTGGTTGATGGGGAAAAAGGAAAACTGAGGGGGAAAAGACTCCACTGATATGCCTGTGGCTCCATTTATTTCCTAGAAAGAAAGAAGAAGAAAAACCACAGAAGTCATAATTTGTGGTCTCCTTTGCCAGAATACTCCTGAGGGAGCACATTCCACTGTGGTCTTGATCTTGTGGTCTTTACCTTGACTGAATTCTCCTGAAAGAATGGCACTCCAAAGCCCCTGCTCTTCCCAGATCTTCCATTCTCATCCTTTTAAAAACTATTTTTGTTGCTTCTTCTTTTTTTATTGTTTGTTTTTCCTCAGCTCTTCTTCCTCTTTGAATGGTTTCCTCAAATCACATACAGGTAAAAAATATTTTTTTCTCCTTCCTGCCTACGTGGTAGTCTCTTTTCTTATTGCATTTGAAGTAACTGATAAGTTTCCAAAGAAACAAAGTTGTAAAAAGAAATTACAGAGCTGATGAAAAAAGGATTTGTAAACACAAATTATTAAAATATGACAAAATAAGGCTACCTGACAACCTGTAAAGAATAAAGCAATTTCCCTGAAGTTAAGAAAATTTCTCTTGCTCATGTCACTTCCATTCTAAAGCAAAGGCTACTAATGGCTCAATAATATGTATGTGCTTCTCTTTTTCCTGAGTGCACAACTATACTGTATTTTGTAGCTTTCCCTGCATTCAGATTGGCCCATGTATTGAGTTCCAGTAAACAGAATGAGAATGAAAGTGATATGTGCTATTTCCACATGTTACCTATATGAACTTTGAGTATGTTCCTCTGTTCTTTTTGTCTTTTGGCTGTTGACAAAGGAGAGAACCACAATGATCTTGACAATCACATATTGAAAATGGCAAAGCCTTGATCAATCTGAGTCCTTAAGAAGAGCCCCTTGTAAGTAAATAAATTTTTATTATCTTGATCTACTGTATATTTTGGGTCTATTTGTTATAGCAGCTGGTGTTACCCTAACTAAAACACATTCTCTTCTGGGACTTTGGTCAGAGAACAGGCATTAAGAGACTATACATTATTATACATATACATTGTACCAAATACAGTTGTTCTTCAAGATTCATTCCTTCACTAGTTTTGAATCTCCTAATATTTGGGGGATATTAAAACAATAGAATTTGATCAAATAATCATAGAACTTCAGTGTTGAAAGCGCACCTAGCTCAACTCCATTATTACACGTATGATAAAACTGAAGCCCAGAATAATTAGCCGACTTAAGCCAGATTTCACCAGTTACAGGCAAAGTTGGCATCAGAACTCAGGAAAATTATTCCCAGTCCAGGGCTTTTCTCTCCAAAGGCTAATAGTAGAATGATTCTCCTAATGAAACTATTTCAATTAGTAGGGGGAGGGATTTTAGATATATATTGGGATTCTATTTGTAGTAGTTGCATTAAAAAAAAAGAATCATTTGATCTTTACTTAGATTTCATACCTTGACTATACTGTGACAATTTAAAATGTTTATAAATGAGGAAGTGCTACTGCCTATGAAAACACACGACCTTACCACTGATTAACATCAATGAATCAAAAGAAAAAAATCTAAAGTTACATATATTGAACACCAACAGGACAGGTGCATCAAATACCAAGGCTTAATTGATATATCCCTTCTTGCTAATCAAATCCAAAATAAGAGCAAATAAGTAGGTCTTTGAACCATTTTTAATTTCTTGAAACCAATACTGTTTTGTTGCTATTTTATCTCCAAAATCTAGCAAAGTGTTTGCCACATGAAAACCTTCTAGAAATATTTAATAAATAAGTGAATAACATTTCATTTACTCCATTTTACTTTTATGCTATAAATCTTTATATCAGTATCATTCATACAATTAGCTATCCAATTTATTCTTGATACACAATATCTGAATTGCAAACTTTTTGTAGAAAGCCCAAATACCCTTAGGCTGAGAGGCAGAATAGGATAGTACCTAAAAACAGGGTTTTAATCCCAATTCTATCAATTACCTTGTATATTTAATATATCTTCCCTGTGCCTTCTCCGTCAAATATGGGTGCTGAAGATAACAGAATTACCTAAGTTGGTCTGGATAGCAGCAGGAAAACACAATCACTGAGTGTTCAGGAAAAGTTAATAAAAAGACTGTTCATAAAGTTCTGAGTAGGGCATCAGAGTATTCCAAAGCTAATAACAGCAACACGATTTTTATTATTACCTCTAGACCTAATGAGTGACAAGACAAAGCTGTTACCTGAATCCAGAAAGAGTGACTACTAAAGAACAAATACAGGTGCAAATACAAATACAAATCTTTGAAAGAGAGAGAGGGGCAGTCAACTCACTGTGCCCCCAACATAAGGGATATAGGATAGTAAGTACCATAATCTCACTTAGCTTCCACCTTCTGGACTCATGCTCATAAATTCCACTGGAAAAACACAACCAGAAAATACAAGGCAAACTATTCAGTCCCAAAGCTACTCCTCTTGAGGTAAAGAACAGTGTATGGAAGGGTGAAGTATATGAAAGGGTGAACAGAAAATGAGCACAGCTCAGAGTTTTTGTGAAGACCAAGTGAAGATACACATAAAGTACTCAAAGGAGGTCTGGCACTGTGAAAGTGCTTGCTATTTATTCTCAGTTCTTCTTGAGTAGAGCAGCAGTACAGCATAATGACCTGAATCTACCCTGATGAAGTTTAAATTCCAACTTTGCAGCTTACTTGGACTGTGACCTCAAGCCAATTTCCTTAGTTCTCTGCCCCTGCCTTTTCTTCTGTAAAATGGGGCTAAAATAAAACCTTTATGGAGTTTTGTGAAAATGTAATGAACAATGCACATCAAACATTTAGAACAGCCCAGTGTATAGGAGCATGCAAATAAATTGTTTTATTACTCTGTTTACTCAAGAACTGTTGACTCAAACAAGATTTTGATTAGTTATAGAACAACAACACCTGGAAAATAACCCCTTTCCTGCTGAAGTTACTCCCCACTTATTCTGTGGAAATGTCTGGAAAGTTTGTAACATATTCACTACTACATTAGCCATAGGGTAAATCAAGCACATGCTTAGGTCATCCTGGGCAAGGACAGAGCAAATAATCTCTTAAAGATATTAAGAGAGAAAAAGAACAGAACCCTGAAAAAGAAGATAGTGAACAGACTTCTGGGAAGTGAATCCATAGTGCCTCCTGCACCCATAACAGAAAGGAAAGAAGGGCAAAGGAATTCAGATCTGGACCAGCCAGGCCCTAAGAAAAAATTTCAAGTTCCCCAAACCAAGGCCTCAGCAACCAACTTGTCTCAGGAAAAAGAAGTTAGAATGATGCCAAAGGGCCTGACCCCACCAGCTCATCAGGGGGCCTGTTCCTTGGAGGGGAAAGAAGGGCCTGGACTCCTGGACTCCACCAACTAAGGAGGCTAAAAGTAAGCCCACTGAAGATGAAGCCTCCAGTGACCTGGACCTGGAGCAACTCATGGAAGATACTGGAGGAGAGTCCAAGGAGCAAGGGGAGCCACAGCACAGAGAGGATGCAGAAGGGTTCCCTGCAGTCTTCTTTGAGGAGTCGTCCTGTGCTCTTACCCTCCTGTTCTCTACAACAGTGGGGAGAGTGTCTCAGGGGACCCTTGAGCAGTTGATAATTGTTGGGGTTGTTAATTGGCTACAAAGTTTAAGTCAACTGTGCAGTTTATGTGTTAATAAAGCAGGTTACTGATGTGAAAAAAACATTTTTTAAATCATGCTCTAATGGATTTATCAGAAAATCACTTTAGTTGCAGCGTAAGTTTCACTGAGCTTTGCATTGTTTGACTTTGAATAATAGACCAGAGGTGAGAGACAGAAAGGCAATATCTTTCCAGCCTCAGGCTCTTCAGGTCTTAGTCTAGAACTGAGACATCACCATTTGCTTTTAGTTATTTTGTTTTCATTTTGTGCCAGTTTTAAGAGATGATGCAATCTCTTTTCGGGATATAATGAGAACAAAGAAGAACCTCCATGGATAGGGATTCAGGGTGAGTATATCTTATCCAAAAGACTTGGGATCAGAATGTTTCTGATTTCAGATATTCCGATTTGAGAATATTTGCATATATATAATGTGATATCTTGGATATGGATCCCAAGTCTAAGCATGAAATTCACTTATACTTCTTATATGCTTTATACACATAGCCTGAAGGCAATTTTGAAGGTTTTTATTAGTGCATTAGACTTATACAGGAAGTAGAGTTCACTGTGACATATTCATGCATGTATATAAACCTTCTTTGCTCTATTTCATTCCCCAGTACTTACCTTTGATCTCTCCTCTGCCATCCCCTGGTCCCCTTCCTCTACTCTACTGTTCTAACCTTCTATTTTCATGAAATTCTATCACCTCCATTTTTTTTTTACTCTTTATTCTCTCCACTTCCACATGAGAGAAAACATTCAACCAGCCTGAAGTTAATTTCACTCAAAAATTTTGATTTTGGACTTTGAGATGAGGGATGCTCAACATTGTGTAATAATTGGACACTTAGTAAATGAAAGGCACCATATTGGGTTCTGTCCCCTATGCAGACCTTTCTCAGAATTACTTTTGCTTTTCATTCAGAAAAGTCTCAAACCAGCAAAAACACTCACACATAAATGCAACTTTAAAACAGCTTCCCAAGAAAAAGATCTCAAATTATTTCATCTTTCAGGAGCAACTGAACAAACTATTCTTAAAACATATCTGTGACAGTGCAACAAACTAAGCATTTCCAAACCAAGTCCTCATGAGTTTTTCTACTAAAAGGTAAAATATACATTTTTTTTATTTTTTAGGGTCCCAAATTTATTATGTACATATGGTTGGTGATCATATTCCTCTAGTCTGACTTGAGAGAATGCAAGGTGAGGGTCTCAAGTTACCCGCCCCCTTACCACCCCACCACCTTTCCTGAATAACACCATGGAACTATGATCTATCCCTCAGCCATTCTCCCTGTGGCCTGGCAGTCAACAGAGGGGTTCAGTTTGCCCTGGAGGAGCAGAAGCCCAGGTGAATGAGGAGGAGAGAACTTGGAGCCCCTATGTGCTGCCCCTGCCCCTGGAGAGCTACTTGAGTAAATAGAGTAGAAGATAGAGAGCTGATTTCTCATGCAATAAATGTAAAAATGACAGAGTAGAAGAAATTGATATTAACTGAACTCCTATCTGATGTCTAACTGAACTCCTGTCTGTACTAGATCCATTATTTTATTATTATCATTTTAATTAACAAAGATGTATAAATTTCTTATGTGCAACGTGATATTTTGAAATATGCATACATTTTTAAATGACTTAAGGTAATTAACATGCATTAATTCACATACCTTTTTGTGTGTAAGAGAATACTTAAAATCTACTATCTTAGTGATAATCAAGAAGAGGTTACATTGTTATTAACTATAGTCATCATGTTCTATAATAGATCTTTTGAATTTATTCATCCTATCCAAATGAAAACTTCTATCCTTTTTGTAAACTTTTTGCATGCTTTTTTTTAACCAGACATTGGTATTCCCAGATGCCACACAATTTTATGGTGAGAGTTAGAGGGCTCCGTTTTTAATTGTGTGAGTTTATCTCTGCTGTTGCCCTCAACAGTTATGTTTCCATTCTTGGATGCACATTTAGAGGTGACAAAGCAAAGAGCAGACCAGCAAACCAAGCACAAGCTGCAGGTTGCCTAGCTGGCTGCCTGGAGCCCTGTCTTCAAACCAAACACAGAATCCAGAAGTTTCTATTTCCTCTTTATTATTCTTTGATACCACCGAGGAAGACAGACTCTATTTAAAACTCAACAATCACATACCATTTCCAAAGGAGGGAAGAAAAAGAGTCAGGTCCCACATCCCCTAGAGTTGAAAATTTTTGAAATACATATTTTTAGTTCTTCAAAAAAAAAGTTTAGTTTTCAAAAACACTGTTTATAATAAATCATATGTCTCTGTTTTTAAACTGTAATCAACTATAGGGTGAGAACAGCTCTTTTATAAAAACTCTGAAATTAAAACAGCCACTTAACACTCCAATCTAATGCCTGCAGTAAATCAAATGTCTTTGTTGTTTAGATTTTAGCTGAACAGGTCCATATAAAAAAGGAGTTTTAGCACTATTTATAAGAAGAATTGTCTCTCCAAACCCATCCAACAATTTTTTTCATTCTTTAGGTAAAAACTTCAGCAGGAACTGAAGTAGAGTATAGGCAGGCTACCAATAACTTCTTGTGCCAGACGTGATATAACAAGGTCAAATTTTAATGTACACACAAATGTACAGCAGCTTAAAAGAAGCAGTTGTTCCAAAAAAGTGTTCAATAAATCATTACCACAGGGCTTAGAGGGCTGCAGGGGCATCTGTGTTAAAACCACAGCTCTGTCACTAGCACACGGAGTAACCTTGGACATATCACTTAACCCCTCTGCTTCTCCACTTCCTTATATGTGACCCCTCTACTGCTCACCCTGTCTTTCCAGGTCAAACTCCCAGGCACAGTCTATGTGGCAGAGGTTTCCTTTACATGCTGCCTATGAAGAATTTGCTTCATGACCCTTTCTGCAAATCTGTTCCAAGAAGAGCATAATCCAGTAGCTGTTTTTCTCTTGACAAAGCAAACTCTTCTCCATAACTAGATTTTCCAGTCTTGCCAAAGACAGCAAAAGAGAGATGAGAGCAATGCAGCGTAGGAGGAAAAGTATTGTGTCGTAAATCAGGAAAACAAGTTTCCAGCCCTGGCCCTGCCACTCCCTGGTTTGGGAAAAGACACTTAACCTTCTATGTTTCTGTTTCCTCATCTGTAAAAGATGAGGTTAGAATATGATCTACTTGTAAGTAAAACCACATGGTTTTAGCACAGGAAAAAGTCCAACATACTGATGGAATAGAGCAGAAAGTCCAAACCCAACCCAACTACTTATGGAAATAGATTATGATAAAAGTGGCATCTCAGATGACTGGGAGAAAGTGGTCTCCCTAATAAATGATATCAGGATAACTGGATAACCATTTGAATAAAAGTAAACTTAGATCCATTCCTAACAGCATACATAAAAATAAACTCCAAATAGATCTAAAATCTAATAGGAAAAGATATTAGCCATCCAAGTACTTGAGGAAAACAGGAAGAATTCCTCTCTAACCTGAAATTAAAGGGAAAAGCTGTCTAAGGATGATTCCAAGTCCATATATAATAAAAGAAATATTGGTAACTTTGAAACTTCAGCATATCATTATCAAAGACAAAAAGCAAACTGCAAATTACAAGTTAGAACAGAAAGGGCTGGTTGTTCCTAATATTGTAAAACATTTTTAAAAATGAGAAAGAAACTAATAGAAAAATGGGCAAAAGACTTGTACAGAAAATTCAACAAAAAAGGTATTTTTAAAGGTCTTACACATATGAAAAGGTATCCCAGTTCACTCTTAATAAGATAAATTCCAATCAAAACTACACAGAAATACTAATTTTTGTCACACTGATAAAAATTCAAAAGCTTTACAATACATTTTGTTGGCCTGACTATGAAGGAAAAAGTCTTAAAATAAATTAACCCTAGGGCTGGGGTTGTAGCTCAGTGGTAGAGCACTTCCCTAGCACATGTGAGGCCCTGTGTTTACTCCTCAGCATCACATAAAATAAATAAAATAAAAGTATTGTGACTATGAACAACTAAGAATATTTTAAAAAGAAAAAAGAAAAAATTAAGCCTAGTAGCAATGAACACAGCTAGCGCCCCGGTCTTTTTTTCTAAATACCATTATCCACTGAAAGATAAAAGAGATCCTTAGAGAAATGGCTGATTTCAGGGTTGTCAAAGAAAATACCATCTGAGCCTGAAAATGCCTTATTGCTCAAAAATAAACAAATAAATAAATACTTTTTTAAAATGATTAGAGCATATCTAAAGGACACAGGAACCATTTTGAAGGGACTTCTATGATGATTTTGGCATGAAAAGAAAACTACCACCTATCAAGTAAAATAGTAATTCATGAGTTAAAACTGATAACAAACAGATAAATGAATAGGGCAGAAGAAAATGGTTTTCTTTACAACAAAATTCCAGCTGATATATGTGGAGGGAGTGGAAGAGTTTAAAAATCAGTATTTAGCAATCATCCTAGTAATAATTGGGACAAGCAAGAATCATCAATGGATACTAAAGTTTGATGAATTGTATGATATGTACATGTCCTCAAAATATCTCCCCATTGGTTGCTTATTGGTTGCAAAAGAGAAAAAAAGCAAACATCCAGTGAAGAAACCAGAGAACACTTTAACCAATTTATCAAAATTAACATCACTTTTGAAAAGCAAACATCATGTTTCCAGATTTGACAGCCCAACAAAGCTGTGACATCCCTGTGTAACAGTCTGGCTGAGAATGCACAACTTGATCCTGATCATGAGAAAATTTTTCAGACAAACCCACACTAATTGACATTTTATTCCATAAAATACTTGGCCCATTTTCTTTTTTAAAAAAGTCAGTGTTTTGAAAGGCAAGAAAATGTTAAAGAACTGTTTCAAATTAAAGGAAATTAAAGAATAACAGCAACTGAATGCAATATGGATTTTAGACTGGATCCTGTGTTGAAAGAGGAAAATGTTAAGAAAAGGATATTATTGGGCAGTTGAAAAAGTTGAAATATGAGCTGAAGATGAAAATGTCACCTCAATGTTAATTTTTTAAATTCAATGTCTGTGCTATTGATAAGATAATATTCTTTTTCTTAAGATATACATAATAATATTTTATAAGATAAAAGGTGCACAATGTATGAAATTTCTCAAGTTATTCTGATAAAAAATTAATTATAATATAATTGTTTTGAAATATAAGATCTATCACATGCTGAAAAGGATAAAGTCTGAACTTTAAAGATAGACTTTGGTGTAAATTCTTTCTTCACCAAGGACTTCTGACTTTAAGAAAGTTTTAGCTTTTCAGATCCTTATATACTTTGGTCTTGAACTAGAATGAGAAGATCTGCCTTGTAGTGGGTTGTAAATAGGAATAGGAAAATCTATGTCTTGACAAAGTAGCATTGAAAATATTAATTACTAGTGTCTTCTTTTCCACCACACCTCCCTGTCTCCCCCCCCCACACACACACACACACTTCCTCTCTCTCTCCCTCTCCCTCTCCCTCTCCCTCTCTCTCTCTCTCTCTCTCTCCCCTCCTGCCCCACCACCTCTCCCTCCTAACTAAATGCTAAGATATCTTGGAAATTCATAAACATTTTTAGACTGCCAGGATACAATTACAGATTAATAGATATAACCTCAGTTAACACAAAGTGTCAACTCAAAGTTCTAAATCACTTTTTATGTGTAAGAGTGTCACAAATCAGTTTGGCATCCTAATTTGAATGCCAACTCCATCAGTTACCTGACTTTCCAAACCTCCATTTTCTTACCTATAAAGTATGCATAATATACCTTAACTTACATAATTATCAAAAGAGCTAGAAAGCAGATTTGGAAAATACTTAGTTCCTGGTACAAAAAGGTGACTCCATAAATGGTAGATATTACTATTAAAGATACCAGTGAATGTTTTTTATTTAGTTTTACAAAATCCCTGACAAGAGGCTTTTCTGTTTTTTCTTTGTTTTGTTTTAAGTACAAATGAATACAATTCTGTGAAGAAAACAGTAGGTTTCAGAACTTGTTAGGGTTTTGGCACTTGGTCCTACACACTTCCTTTTCAAGTTGCTAGGGCAGTAATTGTTATTCAAGGGAATAATAATTAATGGAAACTGGATTCTGCTTTATTTGTTTTTGAGAAAATGCCAAATAATCCACTATTATAGAAATTGTGTTCAGGATTTAAAGGTATTTAGTGATATAACTAAGAACTAAAAGGAAGTTTTTTAAAATATATTTTATGTATTTATTTTATGTGGTGCTGAGGATTGAACCCAGTGCCTCACACATGCTAGACAAGCACTCTACCACTGAGCCACAACCCCAGCCAAGGAACTTTTTTCTTTATAAGTAAAGGAACTTTTATTTTCTTTCTCAATTTTGGAGGAAATAGATAGTAACAAGGCCAAGAACGGAACTAATGGCCACTCAAACAAAAGGTATGGAAAGTAAAGTGCCACCCAAATGACTTAGAAAAGTGTTCTCCTGAAAAGCTGAAGTGGGACCACTGGAGATTGGCCAGACTTCACCAAATCAGTTTGGGGAACTAGAAAATTCCTTGGCCCCCTTTAGTGGCCCGAATGATCCCCCCAGTTGCCAGGATGAAATACTGTAGGATTCCCACTTTCCATATTTATTCCATAAATTTCATTTCAGGCATGGTAGAAGTGTGAGAAGAACTTTCTGCTAGTTTCTAAAACAGTATTTATAGAACTAAAGTACTTGGTTTCCCTCTTGGGAGGTTTTCCCCAGATGTGCTATGTGGAGACTCAGCCAGGGATGTGTGACTCCTCATCTCCTAGTCTGTTATCACCTTTCAGTTTGAGGATAAAGGCAATATAGGTGATTAAGAAAGTTTTGTTTAAAGTAGAAGTCCAGATCAGATGCCATGAACACAGAATTATCATGAGTAAATATGGCAAAACTACCAACCATGTCATTATAAGCTCAAAAAAACAAAAGAAATCACATAATTGAAACTAGACCCCAGATTCTTTCAAAGATCACATCCAGAAGTGTCACAATGATACAGAGAGTGCCACTATAATGAAGCAAATCAAGTGTGATATGGAACCCAATGTTGACATTTTGAAATCATCTCTGCTTTCAAATATCAGGATAAACATCCAGGGTGTTGTAAAATCCCTCTTCTTGTCCACACTAAGGGCAGGCCCAAACCACTACACTTCCTAAACTGTTCCAATCTCAATCAATCCAGAGGAGCCTCCAGGAGAATGGACTTTTGCCTCTTCTTACACTGTGATTTCTTTCAGGTGGGAATGCCAATTAGAATAATAGGTGAGACCTATAATAATAATAGGCGATATATATATGCGTGTGTGTATGTACACACACACACACACACACACACACACACACACACACAGAGTCAATGATCTATTACTATATTCAGTTAATGATTTTTTTTTTTTTTTTTTTTTTTTGGCCAATCAGTAGGAGAAGTAACAGGTCTCCAGTATCTGAGAATCTTCCAATCATGTAAGGTTGGGTTTATATATTTCTATAAAAATTACCTCCTCTCTTCTTGTTTTATATCTTTTGACTTGATTCAAATTCCATCTTTTACTTTGTAGGGAAAGGTTATACAGAACCACCTACCTTAGGCATAACTATGCCACTTATTCCAATTACTTCTTTATACTATTGTTTTAAGGAGGAGGTTGGAGTTATTTAGGAATATACATAGATCTTCCTTGGTGGCAAAACTTAATAATCTTAAAGTAAATTTGGGGGGTTCATACATTATACTTCTCTGCCCAAAACTTTGTAAGAGCTAAATAGTATTTACCTTATGTCATGAGATGCCCATTGCTATTATGCTATTTCTCTATGTCTTATGCTTTTATTTTAGTTTCTTGGAAAGTCTCTTTCCTTAGATTATCCTTATTCCTGTGTAGATTTTTCTAATACACTATAGGATCTGCTTTTCTATTTGATCTTACTCCCTTTCCAATAGACTATTGATGTTTTGGGTCTGTTAATATCAGACACCTTGTCCATGTTAGATCATTTAAAGAAACCAAACAAGTATATTTAAAGATTCCAGAAGAAATTTTAAAACGTTGAAATAGACATACTAACAAGGCATTACTGAGCAGGACCCTGAATTAGATGCCAACTAGTTCACATATGTGAAATAAGCTTCAAGTGACCCATGATCATTTTTTTTTCCAAACAAAGCTACCACATTATCAGAAATGATAACATAAAAATATGAATAACTTCTTGACTTTCTAAACCAAGAGATTATCATTCAAGTAATGCTATACATGCAAAGGAAATATAACAGTCATAGCACTCAAAAGAAGAAATTCACATTAGAGAGAAACATTGACCACCCAAAGGTAGTTATAAGTAAAATACCTTTTTAGATGTTTAATGTAACTGCTGACTCATGAAAAATACCAGATCTGAAAGAAGCAATAAAAGAAAATAAATAAACATCTAAGATCAATAAGATAAATATCTGAAATAAAATAGCTGTGGAATTTTAATACTTTAATAAGAGTTCAGCTAAAATGCCTTGTGTTAGAAAGTGAATGATTCTGAACAGAAAATCTAGGCCTGCAGGTTATATATTTGCTCCTATTTATCAATAAAGCATTGTTATTTCCCAGTGAAATTGTTTATTTTAAAATATGAAATACTTTCCCTTTTTTTGGAAGATCGTTACTAACCGTGTTTTTCAAGCATATTTTCAAAACATTAAATGGGTCTGAGTTCATTTTTCATTAAACATAATGCATTCTAACAGAGACCTTTCCAACCAAGACTTTCACCTTACTCCCCCCAAAGGTTCTCCTTAATCTTCTGGAATTTACTATTCAGCATTCCAAAGGCTACCACACAACAGGATGAGCATGAAAAAAAAGTAAACAACATACACTGCTTTAGTATCTGAAATACTTCCTGTTTTAGTTAGCTTTTCATCACTGTGGTCAAAAGATCTGACAAGAACAATTTTAGAAGAGGAAAAGTTTGTTAGAATCTCACAGTTTCAGAGATTCAGCCCATAATCAGCTGGCTCTGTAACTTTGGACCCAAGATGAGGTAGAACATCATGGTGGAAGGACATAGAGGAGGAAAGCAGCTCAGGACATGGCAACAAGGAAACAGAGAGAGCTCCACTCACCAAAGACAAAATATAAACCCTAAAGGCATGTCCCCAGTGACACACATCCTCTAGTCACTCCCCGCCCGCCTATATTTACCACCAAGTTCATCCATATCAGTGGATTAATTCACTAATTATGTTAAAGTTTCATAACCCAATCATTTCACCTCCAAACTTTCTTGCATTGTCTTACACATGAACTTTTGGGGGACATCTCATATCTAAACCATAACACGAGGATGTTAATGTCAATACAACTCCTAACTCTCTTGCTACAACTTTACCATCTTCTCACTGAGTGCTTACATGAGGCAAGGAACCAGGGAACTCTCCAGAAACTCAGAAGAGCACTAATCTCATCATGATGGCTCCTCCCTCATGACCTAATCACCTCCCAGAGGTCTCACTTCCTAATATCATCACATTGGAAGTTAGAATTTTAACAAATGACTTGGGCATGGGACACAAGCAATCAGACCATGCCACTCATTAACCTTTATTCTTGAACATGTTTTCTCTACCAAAACTATGCTTTCATATCATTATTTGATATATCTATCACTCATTATATAACAGTAAAAAGATTCCTTCTACATTGATTTCTACATTGAAGGAAGAAAAAGAAATTTCCACTGACCAGGCCAAACATCACTTTTGAATAAAATAGTTCTCAATGGAGTAAAAAGTATAGATCTTTCTAGAAAACTGTTTCCCAACTCACCAACTCTATTCCTATGTCAAAGACCTTCTTCATTATTCAACAAGTACATAACAGTAAGGCTTATCAAGACCACTCAGAATTCAATCCATCTTCTATGCCTCTTTGTTGGAGTTCTACCTTTTGAAATCTATCATATCCTACCAACAGAGGATCATGCAAGAGAAAGCAGAAATACAACTCCAGAGAAGTCCAGGCAAAATTAGAGGTCAACACCAGAAGATGAGTCCTGAGTAATAAATCCATTCTCCTCCAAGGCATCTCCCACTTTGATCAGGCTACGGGTTTCTCTCAGACAAATTGTAGCAATTCATCCCCTCTACTCCTCTTTTCTCTTGTATAGGAAAAAAATTTACAAAATCTATAAGAGCCCAACATAGAATTTAATTAAGCTTACACATACACACACACACACACACACACACACAATATTTTTTAACAACTAAGAAGAGATTACCCCTGTCCTAATATCAATGTGCAATTGTATAAACCCTCTTAACTGTTCAGGATCTGAGAAACTTTTTCCCACCTTCTGGCTCCTTTCTTTCTCCTGTACTGGCTAGTGCCCTAGTTAAAATCATTATTTCCACCTATGCCCACCTGCCTAAGCTTTGTTCTAAACCCCATATGAAATCCCTAAATATAAATCTGCTTTCTCCAGTCCATCAAGCTACTTCAGACACTGAGTTCTATAAACTCCAGCCATGGATTTGCCTATAACCTCTGCTCACTTTGAATCTCTCAATGTCCACCTAAAACTACATCTAAAATTCAAAAAACCCAAGTTTGGCCTATCCTCTGAGGCTCACATCTCCACTTTATCCTCAAAACTCTCATGTCACTCCACCCTAGCTATGCCTTCTTCTAGCCCTACTTCCTCCTGATCTAACATTTTGACCACTGCATTCAGATGCCCAGAAGACACAGTGGAACTTTATCAACTAATCGCTCAACTCACTGAAGAAATAATGAAAAGCTGAGAAATAGTTTCCACATAAAGCAGAAGAACAGGACCCAGCTCATCATTTCAAATGAGTGTCACAGTTAAAGTGATTTGACAAAAGAGTTGACTGAAAACTATATTTTTTGGCAAACAATTCTACCACTTTGTAAAGTTGAGGTATTTTAATGATTCAAGGAGCATACACCACCACGTGTAGAAATAACATTTTTCAGAGTCAAGTTTTCATTGTTGTTGCATAATAAAGTGTAGTTCTCACAAGAAAAATGTTACTCCTTGCACAGAATTGGCATTACATAATCATCAAATATTTTACCTTTATAGGTGCTTTAAGACAGTTTTTAAATCTTGCTACATTCTTCCACACTTTTCTTCATTCCAATCTCAACATCAAAGATGAAATTCCCCAATGTGTAAGACTTAGGTTTTTATTTTAAGTTTTAGTAATACCTCTACACAACATCTCTAAATCATCTCTGCCTTAAGGTTCACCATTGGTCATTTGCTATGTGAACAGTGAAATATTCAGGGCTTTTACACATAGCACAATATTCTAGTGAAAGATGGAGGGCTTGGGCCCCTCATTCTGTCTGCCTCTGGTTTGTGTCAAGCTGACACTGTGTAGGTCAGTTCACTCATCCTTAATACATTGTTTAAATATATAGTAAAAGCAATATTCGTGGAGTGGTATAAATATCAAACCCCCAAATTACAACAGTTTTATTTAAATACTTCCATCATCTACAGAATTTGTGGAGATTTTAATGTTTCCACAACTTAAGACATAAACAGACCAAAAGAAATGCTACGAGATGAACAATACAAAGGCAAAATATGAAGAGACTTTATTGCTTTTTCATTTGTCTCCTTCTCAAGCACCACTGCTTTGTAACTTTGGAGGGAAGTAGGAGTAAACATATGGCTTATACTAAGAAGTAAAGATGTAACCTATAAAATACTTTTATTTGTAAAATCCCTTCTCCGTCCCCACTGAGGAAGTCAGGGTGACAAAAAGAATAAATGGTGGTATTAGCAATACCAAACTACATTCATCATTAAAGAAACAAGAATAAGAATTAAACCTCCCCATAGAATGAAACTAGAGATTGTTAAATTGCTGTACTAATTTCACACATAGGTGAGTTAATATAATACATGATCAGAAACTTGTATATGTATTATTAATCACCATCCTCACTGTTAAAAAGGATCCCCTGCTTTGATTTCCCTGCAATCTGACTTTTTCAGGTATTTAAAAGGTTTGCAATTTATATTGGGTTTAGTGAGCACTCTGAAAGAAGAAAAAAATTATTCATTACTGTCTCCAAGTAATTGATAAATAAATGGATGACTCAGAAATTAAGGAATAATTTATGAAGTTTTGCTAAAACTCTTCTAATAAATGTTTTATCAAGAATAACCCTCTACAACATGAGAATTTTTAAGGTCAATATCTGCACTTCTATTTTAAATTTTGTTAAAGTATTTATCATTATGCATAAAGATAGGATAGATATCATTTGGAGAGAAATACAAGAAAATCCAAAATAAATGAATATGTCGATATTTCATTTCAGCATTGATACTAGATATATTATTCCCAAAACTCAAATGAAAATGCTAAGATGAACACAATAAACAAGTTTGGTTGAACAAGGCACATTAAAAGAATTGTTCTCTTGGAGGAATGCATACCATATCATTACAAATAGTTTCTGTAGCTAAAGAGCTTTCCTGACATGAAAAAATGGCAACAGATAGTTAATAACATAAAGTAACACTGAGTCATAAACCAAAACTTTAGCTGAAAGCTTCAAAGACCCTAAGAATTACTAGTGAATAACATTTAAATCCATTGATATGAGAAGAATTTTAAGTATTTTTCAAATGCAGATGTCTGTAGAATAATGAATTCAGTGAATACTTGACTGTTACTGAGAACTTTTTTAAAGAAAGCCCACCTCCTGACGTTGATTCAACAGTAAAATTTAGTGGAATCAAATTGTTGTCAAACAGGCCCCTTCCCTTTGCTTTCTGTAATTGTGGGCAATCACTAGACACAACATTTCCCTGAAGTGTAAGCCAAAGCCCCAGATGCCTGCCCAGATTCTATCCTTTCCAATTTACTTTGACATCCTCAGTTCCTTTCATAGGAAATGAGCATTCGCTTCTTGTGCATCTCCCTTACTCAGTGACAGCCTTCCAAAAGACCATTGTCAGAAATCAGCCAGTTTCTACCTGACCCAGACACACAATTGAAATGCAACTCTACAGGTGTTTGGCAGATGAAGTAAGAAGTTTCTGCAATTTCCATTTTCATTCTACAACCCCACTGTCTGGTGCTTAAATCTTTTTTCCTTTTCTGCTATTGAGTCCAAGTGAATGTTAAAATAGTTAATAAGGTGGCAGGGTCGGGGGAACACATGGTAGTTCCTGCCATTTGTTAAAATGTGCCAAGTTAGTGTGTTGTTTTCATCATTTGGTGACCCATTCCACATTCTGGCAGGGGCCTGCTCCCAGTTTGAGATGATGAGCTGTAGCATCATTCATGGAAGGATGAAGAACTTGCCCAACAGCCAATTCACTGACAAATAAAATACCATGTAAGAGATGACCTAGGCCTTAGCCTGTATGCTTCAGTGAAGCCAGAAAAAAGGAAGCTTCATTTTTGCTCCTTTAACAAGCTACCTCTAATACAACTCCTTTATGCTTGCTGGCAATTCTAGAAGCAAATGGACTATTTGTTCCTCTATGAGAATTTTCAAAGCCACAGGATAATGGTTTCAAAGAAAGGAAGGGAGAATGATGAAATAACAACAATGCCATTACCCTTTCAAGGAGAAAAACTACCAGCATATTTCAACTGGGTGGTCCAATTATTGCAAATGAATATTTATTTTTTATTTGTTTGTTGGTAGTATGACTTATTCCAGAAAGGATTTAAGGCAGTTTCAAAAGAAACTTATAATTCTGCAAGATACAATAACTTTAAAACACATACAGAAAAAAAAATCAAATAAACTAAAGGGAAGGAAAATAAGAGAGAGAAAGAATTCAGTAAATAAATTTATGTTAATTTTTTCTCATGTTAAAGGTGTGCCACAAATAATAATTATTATTATCGTTATTAATAATTATGATTAATTAACTAATAAATTCACAAGGCATAAATGCCTCTTGAGCTTGTTTTATACTGCTCTATCCATCAAAGACAACAGCACAGAGAAAGAATTATAGACCTTTCTACACTAGCCAAAACACTGGCAACATTTTAGACTAATGTTAAAATTTCATCTTAAGGCATAGATGGTTTGTACTGACTGGTCTTTTTCTTGGCACTAGTATGGTGAGATGTGGTCTTGTTCCAGTAAATGTCAACATGCTGACTGGTGTCCTTGGAAATATAGTGCTTTATTTCATGGTGTAGAACTGAGATTTCCAAAACATTTTCAAGATTGGTTACAGCCCAAAGTTAGAATATATCTACCCAAAATAATGAAGCAACATGGGCATTGAGCAGTTAAGAAGCATTGATTCATACCTCCAGAGCCTCTCAATTATATACCAAATGTTACTTCAGGGGCCTCTTTAGTGTATCAAAGGCTGGAATAACAACCTACCTGTGTGCATTCTCACTTTTATCCAGATTGATTCACCTATCTCTTGCCTCCATAGAAATAACCAACATCATCCTAGCCAAAGTTAATGATAACACCCATAATAATAGCAACAGTTCCATTTCACAGAAGACCTGCTGTATACCTAGTCCTGTCCTAGGTGTTTTGCTATGTTGTTTTATATGGTCCTAGTACAGGCTTACTAAATTGAAATTATTACCCTCCTTTTACAAAAGAGAAAACTAAAAGAGCAGTAGAGTCATTTGTCTAAGATTGCCATACTAACAAGTGGTTGGTATAAAAAGTTAAGTGTGAGGCTATTGAAAATTTCTTTCAACCCCTGTAGAAATACATCATATAAACTCTAAATCATTTGAAACTTCTGAAAATGTTTTCCAACAGTATTCACTGACCAACCATGAAATTGTAGGGAATATAGTTAATTGAGCATAGGAGGCACAAGGTCAGACTCCAGTCCAGAGAAACTAAACAGGCTAGCACCATATTTGTGAGTCTGTTACAAGTTGCTATTTTTTACCATCAACAAAATAAATAATGGCCAACTAAGTGTCAGGAACTTTCTGATCATCCTAGCAAGGTGGGAGACATAAGGGTATAGTCTTCAGTCATTTCTTCACTCAAAATTTCCCCAGATATGCAAAGAAGCTCAAACCCTGAGAAACACCCTATTTATTTCAAGGAATCCAGCAAAATTCTGTCTAACTAAAGGCTTAGCAAAATGCCTCCAACTAATCCATGGCCTGTGGGTTCACTGGGAGCTGATTTGGGAGGTCAAAGCTTACACACAAGGGAAAACAAAACATGTGCAAATGTAGCTGAAACTTTCCTCCCAAATCAGTGCTGGAAAACTCATGTAAATATACAAATACACTGAGCTGTATTGTGAAAGGAGCCATTTGTTTTACTAACACAAGTTGGTATGGTGCAAGATTTTTCTTGGCAAATAAACAGAACACAATGGAAAAATTTGTAAACAATAGAGTTTTCTGGCAATTTCTTTAAAGTTGAATGAACAGCCTTTCCAAAAGGTAAAAAAAAAAAAAAAAAAAAAAAAAAAAAAAAAAAAAAAAAAACTTCTTCCTTTTCCTCCATCTCCCAAGAGATACTACTCATATATAATCATTTTTAAAGTCAAAGCAGATGAAGAAATACAGCCCAATGATCAACAGAGTTTGTTTAAAGGACCATTTGGTCACTAGTGAGCTAACCTGCCAAATGTTCAACATGGGGAACTATGCAAGCCAAGGCTTCCTAGCCAGAAAGACAAGTCTCTCGATGATAGTCGCATGCAAGAGTTCAGAAGGTGAAGAAACCACTCCTCTTCCCAGAATTCCTTTGAATCTAGTTATCGTCACAGTGACGGAGGTTCAAATACAGGCATTGCTTTAATTACCAAATGTTACTTCAGAAACCAGATGTTCTTGCTTAAATACAGGTTTCAGGGAAGAGTGCTGACTAAAGGTGAAAAATATTGGAGAATTTTTGCCCAAATATAAGGTATATGACATATAGCTGAGCCTAGTGTGGCCACATCTCTCTCTTGAGCAGACCCAAGACAAAATGGGTAATTAAGGGCTTTCTTTAACAGCCTATGCATCTCTTGATCTTTCAACATGGTTCAAAATATACGCACCTTTCAGAAGTCAGGGACTGCTCACTTTAATCTTTAAAATGCTCAGGAGTACATTTATAACATAGTTATGTTAAGCATGCAAAAAACTTGTGAATTAAATCTTTTCTTAGACTGATTTATGTCACAAACATTTTTAACTGAGAATTTTATGCACTTTACCATACACAGTTGTATAAACTACATGCAAAAGACACACAGTGGATTTGGTTTCCAATTCCAGTTCCTCCTCCCAAAGAACTGGTAATAATTCTTAAGTATTGTGTCAAAGGGACTAATATTTGTACCGTTCTAGATCTTCTTCTTTGTCTCACACAACATTTATCCCTCCTGGCTTCTACTGGGTTGTGTCCTTTCTTACTTCAGTGTTCATATATGGTATTTAAATATTCAACCTAAGGGGCTGGGGCTGGGGCTCAGTGGTAGAGCTCTTGCCTGGCATGGGTGAGGCACCGGGTTGGATCCTCAGCACCACATAAAAAATAAATAAATAAAATAAAGTTATAAAAAAGTTAAATATATATATATATGTACATATATATTTTTTTTCAACCTGAGTAACCAATGTTACCAATCCGTTAACTACTGGTGTGCATATTTTTATACCTTTGTTCATGTTCACATGATCTTATATAAGCACTATATATTATATACTTGTGAACATATGTACAACTTGATATATATACTAATAGAGGAGTTTGGACTTTTTATCTTCAATATCAAGGCTTTATGCATATATACATACATGCATACATTCATACATAAATATATTTTTCCATTACCTAAGAGTATATTTTGACTATTCTTCCTAGTTTTAATTTACTTCATTTTTTTAAATGGTTGAATAATAATCCATTATATGTACTTAGAATTTAATCAGCAATTCCTCCATTTATGAGGATTTTTTAGTTTCCTATCTTTTGATGTTTAAAATAATACTATTCATTTAGAAGGAACACACCAATAGAGATATATTCAAAATCATATTTAAGGGCACATGAGAAATATTCCAAATAGAACACCAAGGAGGGATTGTACACACACCTCGATATTTCTGAGTCCCCTTTCTGCTCTGGTATTGTTGCACAAACTGTTTAGTAGTTCCCAACTCATCTCTGCTTCTCCTCTTGTGCTTCTGCATTCTGTTCTTCACATCTCAACCAGTGAGTCATTGAAATACCAAATCATCTGATTTCATCCCCATGCTCAGAACCTTCCAAAAACTTCCATTAACACAGACCATGCCCAGCCATTTGTCACCACTCCACATTCATTTCTGGCCACCCATGCACACTCATTCCTTTAATCACATTCTCTTCTTGCTGTTCCTCAAGTGCACCAAGAGCTCTACCAATACCAGCCTTTGCACCTGTGTTTTCTTCCAGTCTGAATCTTCCCCCATAAAGTCCTTGGCTCTCTCTTACATTTCAGCCAAACCTTTGCATAAAGGTCTTCTCATCAGAGAAGTCTTCCCTGATTTCTATATTTAAATCACCCCATATCTTGTTATTTTTGTCTTTGAGTCAATCACTACACAAAAATATAAAATTATGTAATTTCTTTTTTCCTTCTTTAGAATATAAGCCTATACCTTGGCTACCATAGTATCCCCAGTCCCTAGAAGAGTACACAGTATAAGTAGGTGCTACATAAATATTTGTTGAATAAATAATGAACAAATGAATGCACAACAATAGACTGAAAATGAAACACTATGAGATAAATACAACCCATGTTGATTTTGAGTCTTTCAGTAGAGTTGTTCTTGGAGGCATTTGCCTGAATTGTCTCTAGCACAGACTTCATTTTGTATTAGTACTTTATGTTACTAAATCTTCTCCACAAGAATGAACAGTTAAAACTTTCTATGAAAGCAGACAATTGTATAATGGCCCTAAGGATTCATTATGTCATTTGTATCACTGCACACAGTTGCCTGAGTTTCCATTTAATTTCACCCTTTGTGGTCTCCCTGGGCATGAACTGCAGAGTTATTTGTGGAGACTAATGACAACAATGAAGAGAAAAAAGTCCCCACATCTGAGTGGTATTCTGTTTCACTTTGTGGCATGGTATCAAAAAGAATCCTGAAAACATGAACCGCTGAGTTGTATTAAATTGTTTCTTGTTTTCCTGTGAGTCCGAAGTAATGGAAAGAAATCCAGCCCCATCATTTGCTTTTTACAAATATTCATAGTTTGCATACAGATTTGAAGTTCAGTCAATAGAGCAAGTTAATTGGTTTGGAACAAGAATTCCATGAAATGGGAAGTGGTTGAAGATTCCATTAGACAGAATATGAGGAGACAGGATTAACACTGTTTTTAATAGAACAATCTATTTGTTGACTTGTCATGATTTTGCATTTGTTTCCATTCCCAGGGCCTTTCTTAAGGAGTGGCAAATTGAGTTGATTGCCTCCACCTCAAGCTTTGTGGGATCCTGCTCTTATACTGGCAAAACCCAGAGAAATTTTCCAGTGGGTCAGAGAAGGTAGGTTCCCCAGATGGCAGAGAGATCTGGGATTGATAAGAGAACCATCATCCTATGCATACCTGCACCATACAACAGCAAGTGTAGAAAGCTAGTGCCTTTCCTGGTTTGGCTCCTGCCCTCATCCTTTCCTCAACTTGAAGGAATCTTTGATATTGATATTGATATTGATATTGATATTGATATTGATATTGACTTACCTTTGTCAAAGTCAAGATACTGACAAGGAGAGGAAAGTGTAGTTAGTGTACACTTTCCTTTTTAGCTTAGCAAAAAGTTATGTAGCTTGTCAACATTATGCAAGCATTTTAAACTATTATCTCATTTAACCCTCACTTCTGCCCTAGAAGATTAAGTTGTGGTTAGCTAATTGATTTAACCAACACACATAAAGACCAGCAGACACAGAATTTGTTTTTGTTTTTGTTTTTGTTTGGTACCAGGGATTGAACTCAGGGCCACTCAACTACTGGGCCACATTCCCAGCCCTTTTTTTGTATTTTATTTAGAAACAGGATCTCACTGAGTTGCTAAGTGCCTCAACATTAATGAGACTGGCTTTGAACTCGTGATCTTCCTGCCTCAGCCTGCCAAGTTCTGGGATTACAGGCGTGCGCCACTGCGCCCAGCCAGAGACAGAATTTGAATCCCAGCAGCATAACTCCAAAGTCCATGCTTATAACCATGACTGTGGTGCCCCATAATGTCATTGTATCTGACAATATAAAGAGAGAGCAAAATTATTTTTTCCTTTCATTTGAAAAGGAATCTATTGGACTGGGGATGTAGCTCAGTGGTACAGCATTTGCCTCACATGCATGAGGCACTAGGTTCGATCCTCAGCACCACATAAAAATAAATAAATAAAATAAAGATATTGTGTCCACCTACAACCAAAAAATTTTTTTCTAAATAAAAGAAAGCTATTTGTAAAAAAAAAATCAATTAAAAAAGAAATAGCAATAAAAATGAACAGCTTCTTATGTTTTAAACCATATATACCAGTTCAGCAGCATACAACTTGAAGAGTAAAGTTTGTATTTAAGAAAAAATGAGTACAATATTAATGCTTAATGTCCTGGATTTATGTTACACAACAACTATGGTCTATAATAACTTTACTTGTGTTGCTAATTTAAAAACTGTTGCAGAAATTGGTTCTATTCCACAGGAAGACCCACTTATAAACCTTATAATCCATGGTTAATTCCTATAGAATTTCATTTACCCCAATTTGTCCAAACAAAATTGGGATAGCTT
Organism: Tamias sibiricus; assembly: GCA_025594165.1. Classification (NCBI taxonomy): domain Eukaryota; kingdom Metazoa; phylum Chordata; class Mammalia; order Rodentia; family Sciuridae; genus Tamias; species Tamias sibiricus. The sequence goes on from CM046662.1 coordinate 133,569,404, forward strand.
GTATTGTATATATATTTGATTGCGTGTAACTAAAAATATATGAGCTCAATTTCCTATTATATCTAACATTATTTTAAAGCAATATTTCAGAATTTTTTTTTCTTTTTCAAATTTATTTTTTATTCTAAGTTATTAGAAATGACAGTAGAATGTATTACATTTCATATTATACTCATAGAGCACATATTTACATATCTCTGGTTGTATGCAATGTATATTCACACCATTTGTGACTTCATACATGCACTTAAGGTAACGATATCCATCTCATTCTACCATTTTTTTCTTCCCCTTTTTGCCCCCTCCCATTCCCTCCCTCCCCATTGGCCATTCTAGTGTTCCTCTAATCCTCCTATGCTCCCCATCCCAACCCCACTGTGAATTGGCCTCCTTATATCAGAAAAAACATTTGGCATTTGGCTTTTTGGGATTGGCTAGCTTCACTTAGCATTATATTCTCCAATTTCATCCATTTACCTGCGAATGTCATGATTTTATTCTCTCTTACTGCTGAGTAATACTTCATTGTGTATATATACCACATTTTCTTTATCCATTCATCTACTGAAGGGCATCTAGGTTGGTTCCACAGTTTAGCTATTGTGAATTGTGCTGCTATAAACATTGATGTGGCTGTGTCCCTGTAGTATGCTGTTTTTAAGTCCTTTGGGTATAGACCGAGGAGTGGGATAGCTGGGTCAGAAGGTGGTTCCATTCCAAGTTTTCCAAGGAATCTCCATACTGCTTTCCATATTGGCTGCACCATTTTGCAGTCCCACCAACAATGTATGAGCGTGCCTTTTTCTCCACATCCTCACCAACATTTATTGTTGTTTGTGTTCTTAATAGCTGCCATTCTGACGGGTATGAGATGAAATCTTAGTGGTTTTGATTTTCATTTCTCTAATTGCCAGAGATGTTGAACATTTTTTCAAGTGTTTGTTGATTGATTGTATATCTTCTTCTGAAAAGTATCTGTTCAATTCCTTGGCCCATTTGTTGATTGGGTTATTTGTTTTTTTGGTGTTAAGATTTTTGAGTTCTTTATATATTCTAGAGATTAGTGCTCCATCTGACATGCATGTGGTAAAGATTTGTTCCCAATTAGCAGGCTCTCTATTCACATCACTGATTGTTTCTTTTGCTGAGAAGAAGCTTTGTAATTTGAATATATCCCATTTATTGATTCTTGATATTAATTCTTGTGCTACAGGAGTCTTATTAAGGAACTTGGGGCCTAATCCAACATGTTGGAGATTATTTGTTTCACGCTATATAATACGAAGCAGGAATTTAAAAAGGAGATTGTGTGCTTTGAGAAAGGAAAATACCAAGTAAAAACTGTTTGTAAAATATACAAACTAACAATGAGTCAAAGAATATCATCCCACTGGCTTGTACTTTATAGTTCCTCTCATCTCACAATCTGAGATCTCAAAATCTTCTCTCTATATTCCCAAGGGAAAATTTTGATCACAGATTGGTGGATAATCTAGGCTGCTGGGGTCAGTCTGCAATAAAGTAAATTTCTATTTATTTAAAAAAATCAACAAAAAGGATTTCCTGTCTTGTCAAACGAGCAGTACTGCACAAGATACATTTAAAGCAGATATGAAGAAATGTCCAAAATCTGTATGAAATTTTTAAAAATTATCTGTAACTTGCAAATACAGTACAAATGGAAAGACATACTATTTTTTTTAAAAAAAAATTTGTTTTAATTAGTTATACATGACAGTAGAATGCATTTATGCACTATGATATATCATACATAGATGGGATATAATTTCTCATTTTTCAAAGTGTACATGTTGCAGAATCCTATTGGTCATGTAGTCACATATATACATACAGTAATAATGTCTGTTTCATTCCACTGTCATTCCCATCCCCACAACCCCTCCCTCCCCTCCCTTCATTTCCCTCTACCTAATCTAATGCTATTTTTCCCTACTGCCCCCACCCCCCTGCCTTATTGTGAATTAGCATCCACATATTAGAGAAAACATTCAGCCTTTGGTTTTGTGGGATTAGCTTATTTTGCTTAGCATGATATTCTCCAACTCCAACCATTTACTGGCAAATGCCCTAATTTCACCCTTCTTTAAAGCTGAGTATTCCACTGAGTATATATGCCATATTTTCTTTATCCATTCATCTATTGAGGGACGCCTAGGTTGGTTCCATAGTCTAGCTATTGTGAATTGAGCTGCTATAAACATTGATGTGGCTGTGTCACTATACTATGCTGATTTTAAGTCCTTTGGGTATAAACCAAGAGTGGGATAACTGGGTCAAATGGTGGTTCCATTCCCTGTTTTCTGAGGAATCTCCATACTGCTTTCCATAGTGTTTGCACCAAATTGCGGTGTCACCAGCAATATATGAGTGTACCTTTTTCCCCATATCCTCACCAACATTTATTGGTGCCTATATTCTTGATGATTGCCATTCTGACAGGACTAAGATGAAATCTTAGAGCAGTTTTGATCTGCATTTCTCTAATTGCTAGAGATGTTGAACACTTTTTCATAAATTTGTTGATCAATTGTATTTTTTCTTTTGTGAAGTGTCTGTTCAGTTCGTTAGCACATTTATTAATTGGGTTATTTGTATTTTTGGTGTTCAGTTTTTTTTAGTTCTTTATATATCCTATAGATTAATGCTTTAGCAGAGGTGCATATGGTAAAGATTTTCTCCCAATCTGTAGGCTCTCTCCTCACATTATTGTTTCCTTTGCTGAAAAGAAGCTTTTTAATTTGAACCCATCCCACTTATTGATTCTTGATTTTACTTCTTGCACTTTAGGAGTCTTTTAAGGAAGTCAGATCCTAGGCCGACGTGGTGCAGATTTTGGCCTACTTTTTCTTCCATTAGGCACAGGGTCTCTGTTCTAGTGCCTAAGTCTTTGATCCACTTTGAGTTGATTTTTGTGCAGGGTGAGAGGTTTGTTTTCATTTTGCTACATATGGATTTCCAGTTTTGCCAGCACCACTTGTTGAATAGGCTATCTTTTCTCCAGTAAATGTTTTTGGCACCCTTGTCTAGTATGAGATAACTGTATTTGTGTGGGTTTGTCTCTGTGTCATCTATTTTGCACCATTAGTCTACAAGTCTATTTTGGTGCCAATACCATACCGTTTTTGTTACTATAGCTCTATAGTATAGTTTAAGGTCAGGTATTGTGATGCCTCCTTCTTCACTTTTCTTGCTAAGGATTGCTTTAGCTATTCTGGGTCTCCTATTTTTCCAAATAAATTTCATGATTGCTTTTTCTATTTCTATGAAGAATGTCATTGCGATTTTAATAGGAATTGCATTAAATCCGTATAGCACTTTTGGTAGTATGGCCATTTTGACAATATTAATTCTGCCTATCCAGGAGCATGGAATATTTTTCCATATTCTGAGGTTTTCTTCAATTTCTTTCTTTAGTGTTCTGTAGTTTTTATTGTAGAGGTCTTTCACCTCTTTTGCTAGAATGATTCCCAGGTGTTTTTTTTTTGTTTTGTTTTGTTTTGTTTTGTTGTTTTTTGTGTTTTGGGGTTTTTTTTAGGCTATTGTGAATGGAGTAGTTTTCCTAATTTCTCTTTCTGTGGATTTATCACTGATGTATAGAAATGTGTTTGATTTATGGGTGTTGATTTTACATCCTGCTACTTTGCTGAACTCATTTATTAGTTCTAGAAGTTTTCTGGTAGAATTTTTTGGATCTTCTAGATATAAAATCATGTCATCAGCAAATAGTGATAGTTTGAGTTCTTCTTTACCAATTTGTGTCCCTTTGATTTCTTTCTTTTGTTGAATTGCTCTGGCTAGAGTTTCAAGGATGATATTGAATAGAAGTGGTGAAAGAGGACATCCTTGTCTTGTTCCAGTTTTTAGAGGGAATGCTTTTAATTTTTCTCCATTTAGAATGATGCTGGCCTTGGGTTTAGCATATATAGTTTTTACAATGTTAATGTATGTTCCTATTATCCCTAGTTTTTCTAGTGTTTTGAACATGAAGGTGTGCTATATTTTGTCAAATGCTTTTTCTGCATCTATTGAGATGATCATATGATTCTTGATTTAAGTCTATTAATATGATGAATTACGTTTATTGATTTCCATATGTTGAAGCAACCCTGCATTCCTGGGATGAATCCCACTTGATCATGGTGCACTATCTTTTTAATATGTTTTTGTACGCAATTTTCCCAGAATTTTATTGAGAATTTTTGCATCTATGTTCATCAGGGATATTGGTCTGAAGTTTTCTTTCCTTGATGTGTCCTTGTCTGATTTTGGTATCAGGGTGATATTAGCTTCATAGAATGAGTTTGGAAGGGTTCCCTCCTTTTCTATTTCATAGAGGAGTATTGGTGTTAATTCTTCTTTGAAAATCTTGTAGAACTCCACTGATAAACCATCTATCTGGTCCTGGGCTTTTCTTGGTTGGTAGGCTTTTGATGGCGTTTTCCATTTCATACTTGCAATTGATCTGTTTAAATCATGTACGACCTCCTTATTCAGTTTGGGTAGGTCATATGTCTCTAGAAATGTGTTGATGTCTTCAATATTTTCTATTTTATTAGAGTATAAATTTTCAAAATACTTTCTAATTATCCTATGTATTTCAGATGTGTCTGTTGTGATGTCTCCTTCTTCATCTTGCATTTTATTAATTTGAGTTTTCTCTCTTTTTTTTTTTTCTTTTTTCATTAGCATGGCCAGGGTTTTATCAATTTTATTTTATTTTTTCAAAGAACCAACTTTTTGTTTTGTTAATTTTTTAAATTGTTTCTTTTGTTTTGATTTCATTTATTTCAGCTCTGACTTTAATTATTTCCTGTCTTCTGCTGCTTTTGGTGTTAATTTTTTCTTCTTTTTCTAGGGCTTTGAGATGTAGTGTTAGGTCATTTATTTGTTGACTTTTTATGCTTTTAATAAATGCACTCAATGCAATAAACTTTCCTCTTAGTACTGCCTTCATAGTGTCCCAAAGATTTTGATATGTTGTTTCAGTATTCTCATTTACCTCTAAGAATGTTATTATTTCATCCTTGATTTCTTCTACTATCCATTCATCATTCAATTGTGTATTGTTTATTCTCCATTTGTTACAGTAGCTTCTATTTTTTATCTTATCATTGATTTCTAATTTCATTCCATTGTGGTCTGATAGAATGCAGGGTATTATCTCTTGTTTTTTTTTTTTGTTGTTGTTGTTGTTGTTGTTTTGTTTGTTTGTTTAGTTTTTTGTATTTACTAAGAGTTGGTTTGTGGCATAAGATATGGTCTATTTTAGAGAAGGATACATGTGCTGCTGAGAAGAAAGTATATTTGCTCGTTGATGGATGGAATATTCTATATATGTCTGTTAAGTCTAAATTATTGATTATATTATATAATTCTATAGTTTCTTTACTTAGTTTTTGTTTGGAAGATCTGTCCAGTAGTGAGAGAGGTGTGTTAAAGTCACCCAGTATTATTGAATTTTGGTCTATTTGACTCTTGAAATTGAGAAGGGTTTGTTTGATGTACATAGATGCTCCATTGTTTGGGGCATAAATATTTATAATTCTTATGTCCTGCTTATATATACTTCCCTTAAGAAGCATGAAATGTCCTTCTTTGTCCCTTCTGATTAACTTTCATGTGAAGTCTCTTTTATCTGAAATGAGAATGAAAACCCCTGCTTCTTTACACAATCCATATGAGTGATAATTTTTCCCCATCTTTTCACCTTCAGCCTATGGATTTCTTTGCCCATGAGGTGAGTCTCTAAGACAGCATATTGTTGGGTCTTGCTTTTTAATCAAATCTGCCAGTCTATGTCTTTTGTTTTATGAGTTTAGGCCATTAACATTCAAGGTTATTATTGAGATTTGATTTGTATTCCCTGTCATTTTGATTTATTTTTGGTTTTTGATTTGTCTCAGTTTCTCATTTAGTTGAATGACCCTTTAGTTTAGATCCTCTCTTTGCTAGTTTTCACTTTCTTTTTCTTCACTTTATCCTCATGGAATATTCTGTTGAGAATGCTCTGTAATGTAGGCTTTTTAGTTGTGAATTCTTTTAATTTTTGTTTATCGTGTAATGTTTTTATTTCACCTTCAAATCTGAAACTTAATTTTGCTGCATATAAAATTCTTGGTTGGTATGGTTTTCTTTTAGAGCTTGAAATATATTATTCCAGGAGTTTCTAGCTTTGAGGGTCTGGGTTGAGAAATCAGTTGAGATCCGAATTGATTTCCCCCTATACGTGATTTGATTTTTTTCCTCTCACAGCCTTTAAGATTTTATCTTTATTCTGTGTGTTGGTCATTTTCATTATAATGTGCCTTGGTGTGGGTCTGCTGTAGTTTTGTACACTTGGGGTCCTGTAAGCCTCTTGTATTTGATTTTCCATTCCATTCTTTAGGCTTGGGAAATTTTCTGTCATTATAGCATTGAAAACATTGTGCATTCCCTTGGCTTGTATCTCTGCTCCTTCATCTATTCCAATAATTCTTAAATTTGGTCTTTTCATGTTATCCAACAATTCTTGGATGTTCTGTTCATGGTTTTTCACCATATTCTCCACATGTTCAACTCTACTTTCAAGATTATATAGTTTGTCTTCATTGTCTGAGGTTCTGTCTTCCAAGTGGTCTAGTCTGTTGGTGATGCTTTCTATTTAATTTATGATTTGCTTTACTGATTCTTTCATTTCCAGGAGTTCTGCTTGTTTTTTTGTTGTTGTTGTTGTTGTTGTTTCATGATCTCTAACTCTTTATTGAAGTGGTCTTTCATTTCCCATATTTTTTCTTTGACTTCACTCCTTATACTATCCTTTACTTCACATATCAATTTAACTATGTACAATCTGAACTCCTTCTTGGACATTTCTTCCACTGTATAATCAGTAGTTTCTCTTGTTAAAGCATCTTGGTGTGTTTGGGCCACTTTATTCCCCTGTTTTTTCATGTTGTTAGTGTGTTTTCCCATCTAAAAGTATGGATTTAAGGCAGGATAAATTCTACCCTGTAGACCTATAGTGTCCTTGAAGGTTTCCAGCACTTCACCCTTACTGGTAAGACCAATATCAACAGCACCCAGTGTACACAATATATAGTCTTAAACCTAATAGCTCCCACTAAGTCATCTACTGCTTTCTAGCATTAACCTAAAATGATGAGTTCAATAACTATCTCTAGTACAAACAGAATATTTGTTAAAACTACTTGCAATTTCAAATGGTGGATGAGAAGACAGAGGTACTGTAGTATGCAATATTCACAAGGAAGGAAGAGAGAAGCTATAAGTAGAAATTTGTAGGAAGAGAGGAAGAGGAGCCAAAAGAGATTGGCTGTTGGTTGGTGAAAAGTTGGAAAGAAAATCCAAGACAATAGATAAGAGAGAGGAAGAATACAAACAAAGAGAAAAAATTAAAGACATAAGAGTCCAACAAAAATGGAAAACACAGCCGGGAGTGGTGGCGCACGCCTGTAATCCCAGCACTTTGGGAGGCTGAGGCAGGAGGATTGCGAGTTCAAAGCCAGCCTCAGCAATGGCGAGGCACTTAGTAACTCAGTGAGACCCTGCTTCTAATAAAATACAAAAATAAGGGCTGGGGATGTGGCCCAGTGGTCAAGTGCCCCTGAGTTCAATCCCTGGTACCAAAAAAAAAAAAAAAAAAAATGGAAAACACCATTCATATACCATTGTCCTCCACATACTGATGCATTAAAAACATCCTGTTCCAAACATGGTAGAGAGTAGTGAATCAAAATATAAAATAAAATAAATCTTGCTGGAAAGTCGAACTGTCTCTGTCAGTGATCAACAGTTTCTCAGCCCTGTCTCTGACATTTTTCAGGATCACCAAACCCAGATCAACCCTCAGAAACCCAGTCTCTATCCCACCAATCTGGGCTTCAGATCCCTCAGTCTCAGCCACACTGCAGTCTCAAGATCTCAATGCAGCTCCTACTTGCAGAGAGACCACCAAGGATACCCTCATACAAAGGAGCAACCCCAAGATACAGCAGCAAGAAAAGGGCAACCGTACTCTCAGGTTCCTCCACACTGGACCTGCAGGCCCCAGCTGGAGTCCCCAGACAGAGACTCTTGTGGTGGTAAACCTGCTAGCACCTAGGCCCCAGGCCCTGGTTGGTGTTCCAAAATGGGTGCAACCATGTGCAACCAAACCCAGAGTCTCACCTGAAGAAGTCCTTTAGGTGTGATAGCAGCGGTAGTGGTGGTTGTTGTTGGCATCAGAGAGTGGGCCAGCAGTAGCAGGGGTTTACAGCTGTGGGGGCAGGGTCACCAGGCAATCTCTGAGGGGGTCAGCAGCAGTATCAGCTTCAGTTACATCCAGGGCAGCAGTTTCTTCTATGGCAGCAGCACCCAGAAAGAAGACCTCCAGGCGATCTCAGGCTGGCAGCAGCAGATTCAGAGGCAGCAGCAATGGTGGTAGCAGTGCAGACAGCAGTTGATTGACAGGAGACTTCCGGTTCTGGCAGCGACCTTGGAGGTGGCCTTGCAATTCATGTCTGAGGTAACCGAGGCCGTACCCAAAGGAGAGACCTCCAGGCACAGCAGCAGCTTCTGCAGCAGCCCAGAAAGAAGACCTCCAGGCAGGCAGCAGTGGAATCGGAGGCAGCAGCAATCTACATACTATTCTTAAAGAGAACTCCACATCATATTGATATACTTTCTCCCTACATTTCTTTTTTTATAAATGTTTTAATTTTTCTAATCAGTTATACATGACAGTATAACATATTTATGCCCTTTGATATATCATACATAAATGGGGTAGAATTTCTCATTTTTCTGATTGTACATGTTGTACAATCACATGGGTCATGCAGTCATATATGTACATAAGGTAATAATGACTGTTTCATTCTGCTATCCTCCCTATCCCCTTACCCTCTCCCCTCCCTTCACTCCCCTCTACCTAATCTAAAGTAACCCTATTCTTCCCTAAAAGCACCCCCCCATTGTGAATTAGCATCCACATATCAGAGAAAAAACTCTCAGCCTTCGGTTTTTTGGGATTGACTTATTTCGCTCAGCATGATATTCTCTAACTCCATCCATTTACTGACAAATGCCATAATTCCTTCTTTTTTATGGTTGATTAATATTCCATTGTGTATATGTACCACATTTTCTTTATCCATTCATCTGTTGAAGGGCACTTAGATTGGCTCCATAGCTTTGCTATTGTGAATTGTGCTGCTATAAATATTGATGTGAACACATCAATATAGTGTGCTGATTTTAAGTCCTTTGGGTATAAACCCGGGAGTGTGATAACTGGGCCAAATGGTGGTTCCATTCCAAGTTTTCTGAGAAATCACCATACTGCTTTTCATAGTGGCTACACCAATTTGCAGTGCCACCAGCAATGTATGAGTGTACCTTTTACCCACATCCTCACCAACATTTATTTTTGCCCATATTCTTGATGATTGCCATTCTGACTGAAGTGAGATGAAATCTTAGAGTAGTTTTGGTTTGCATTTCTCTGATTACTAGAGATGTTGAATATTTTTTCAATAAGTGGGATGATTCAAAAAAAACTTCTTCTTAGTAAAAGAAACAATAATGAAGAGAGTCTACAGATTGGGAGAAAATCTTTACCACAACCACCTCAGATAAAGCATTAATCTCTAGGCTATATAAAGAGCTCAAAAATCTTAACACCAAAAGAACAAATAAACCAATCAATAAATTGGATAAGGAACTGGACAGACACTTCACAGAAGAAGAAATACAATCGATCTCTACATTTCTTTATAAATTTTGTGAAATCCAAATAAAAATAGCTCTCAGATTCTTTTCCCAAAAGTTATAAAGTTTGAAAAAAGAAATAAGCAATAACAACAGGCAAAGTCTAAAAGAAAAAAATCAATGTAAAAAAAATTAAGCTGCAATGAGTTGTTAAAGAATACATACTATAGAAATGCAAATTGTGCCATCAAAAATATATATTGTGGGGGGAGGATGAAAATCTACAGTCTTTTATGTGACAGAAGTTATTATCACCTTAAAAGATTCTGTTACAATTTATGTTAGTCTCATGATAACCATAAAGCAAAAAAAACTACAACAAATACATAGAGAAAGTAATCAAATATTAGCATTAAAAAATTAGCCAATCACAAATGTAGATAATAACAGAAGAAGAAAATAAACAAAGGATCTATAAAACAACTAGAAAATAAATAACAAAATGGCAGCAGTGAGTCCTTACCTATCAATAATAACCTTGAATACAAATGGATTAAATTCTCCAATCCAAAGATATAGAGTGACTGAATGGAAAAAAAAGATACAACTATAACAATATGCTGCCTACCAGAGACTCACTTTAAGGACATAAACAGGTTTAAAATAAAGGGATAGAAGAAGATATTCCTTGCAAATAAATGTTAATTAAAAGAAAGCAGGGAGGGCTATATTTATATCACATAAAATAGACTGCAAATCAAAAACTGTCACAAGCAAAAAAAAATCATTATCTAATAATAAAGGAATTAATTTATCAAGAAGACATAGTTATATATGCACCCAACATTAGAGCACTTAAATATATAAAGCAAACATTAATGGACACAAAGAAAAAAATAGCAACACGATAGCAAGAAACTTCAATACCTCACTTTCAATAATGAATGTATCAACCAGAAAGAAAATTAATAAAGAAATACTTGACTTTACCTGCATTTTAGACCAAATAACACATATATACAGAACCTTCTATGCAAGAGCACATGGAATATTCTCCAGAATAGACCATAAATTAGGGCATTAATTCAATCTTAAATTTAAGAGGGTTGAAATCATACCAATATCATTTTTAACTGTAATGGTAAGAAAACAGAAATCAATTACAGGAAGAATCTTGGAAAATTCATAAATATGTGGAAATTAAACTACATGCTTGAATGATAAGTGAGCCAAAGAATATATCTAAGAGGAGATTTCTAAATATCTTGACACAAATGACAATGAGAACACAGCTTACCAAAATCTATAGGATGCAGAAAAAAGAGCTCTGACAGGGAAGTTTATAGCAATGCATACCTACTATAAAAGAGAAGAAAGATCCCAGACAAATAGCCTAATAGTATGCCTAAAGAAAAAAAATAATAACTAAACCCAAGGTTAGCAGAAGGAAGGAAATAAAAAGAAACAGAACATGAATAAATCAAATAGCAAATTAAAAAACACAGAAAATACCAATAAAACTAAGAGTTGTTTTTTTAAAAAAATAGAATTTACCAACTAGATTAAGAAAAAACAGAAGACTCAAATTAAAAAACCTAAACTGAAAGAGGACACATTATGACACCTCAGAAATAAAACGATCATTAAGGAATGATTAAGAAAAATTATATGTTAACAAACTGGATAACCTAGAGGATATAGACAAATTATCAGAAAAATTCAACCTACTGAGATTAAAGTCAGAAAAAGTATAAAGCCTGAGCACACCAGTAACAAAGAGATGAAAGAAGTATCCAAAAAGCTCCCAGAAATGAAAAGCCTGGGACCAGATGGTTTCACGACTGAATTCTACAAAGCATTCAAATAAGATTTAATATCAATCTTTCTAAACTCTCCAAAAACATAGAACTGGAGGGAGTACTTCCAACACATTTTGTGAGGTCAACATCATGTTGATACCTAAACCAAATAAAAATATCACAAGAAAAGAAAACTACAAACCAATATTTCTGATGAGCATTGATGCAAAAAAATCCTCAATAAAATATTAGCAAACCAAATTCAACAACTCATCAAAAAGATTATACACTTGGGTACCGTGTTGCACACCTGTAATCCCAGAGGCTGGGAAGGCTGAGACAGGAGGATCATGAGTTCAAAGCCAGCCTCAGCAAAAGCAAGGTGCTAAGTAACTCAGTGAGACTCTGTCTCTAAATAAAATACAAAACAGGGCTAGGGATGTGGCTCCAGTGGTCCAATGTCCCTGAGTTCAATCCCCAGTACTACCTCCCCCCCGCCAAAAAAAAAAAAAAGACTATACACCATGACTAAATGGGATTTATCCCTGGCATGCAAGCCTGCTTTATATATATATATATATATATATATATATATATATATATATATATATAAATGCAATACATCACACTAACAGAATGAAAGAGAAAAACCACATAATTATCTCAATTGATATAGAAAAAGTAGTGTACAAAATGCAACATTTTTTCTTGATAAAAATTCTCAATGGTTTAAGTATAGAAGGAAAGTTTCTCAAGAAAATAAGGTCCATTAATTAAAAAAAAAAAAAAAAAAAACCACACAGCTAACACTATAATCAATGGGGAAAAGTTGAAAGCTTTTCCACTAAGATCTGTGAGCATAAGGCAAGGATGCTCACTTTTGCCACTTTTATTTAACATAGTACTGGAAATATTAGCAAGAGCAGTCAGACAAGAAAATGAAATAAAAGGTAATAAATGAATTCAATAAAGTTGCAGAATACAAAATCAACATGTGAAAATCAGTATTGCTACACACCAACAATGACTTAGCTGAAAGAGAAATCAATAAAATGATTCCATTTATGATAGCACCAAAAAGATAAACCCTCGGAAATAAACCTAATCAAGGAGGCAAAAAATCTGTATACTGTATTGAAAGAAATTGAAGAAGATGCTAATAAATGAAAAAATATCCTTGGATTGGAAAAACTAATACTGCTAAAACGTCTGTACTATTCAATGCAATATGTGGATTCAATACAATCCCTATCAAAATCCCAATAGCATTCTTTACAAAAATAGAGGGAAAAAAAAGTCCTAAAATTCATATGGAACCACAAAAGACCTAGAATAGACAAAGAAACTCTGAGAAAGAAAAACAAAATTGGAGACATCACAATTCCTGACAAAATTATTTACTATAAAGCTATGTTAGTAAAAACAATATGGTACTGGATAAAAAACAGACACATAGATCAGTGAAACAGAATAGAGAGGCCAGAAATAAGTCCGAACATAGAGACAACTAATTTCAACAAGGGCATTAAGAGGACACAATGTGGAACAGATAGTTTCTTCAATAAATGGTACTGGGGGAAATGGATGTCCATGAGAAAAAAGAAAGAATGTAGGAAGGAGGGAAGGAAAGAGAGAAAGAAAGGGAAAGAAACTGGACCATTACCTCACACCACACAAAAAAATAACCTAATTATAAGTTCTGAAACCAAAACTCTTATAAAACAGCATAAGAAAAAATTTTCCTTTACACTGGCCTCAGCAATATTTTTTTGATATCACACTAAAAGCTCAGGCCACAAAAGCAAACATAAATAAATGAGGCTGCATCAAACTAAAAAGTTTCTTCACAGCAAAGGCAAAAATCAACAAAATAAAATGGCAATCTATGGATTGGGTAAAGTATTCGCAAATCATATTTCTGATAAGTGATTAATATACAAAATTAGAAAGAACTCAATAGTAGAAAACCAAACGACTCAATCGGAAAAAAAAGGGGGGGGGGGGGGGGAAGGACCTGAATAGATATTTCTCCAAAGAAGGCAGAAATGGAGCTGGGCACAGAGGAGCACACCTGTAATCCCAGGCTAAGGTAGGAGAATCCTGTGTTCAAAGCCAGCCTCGACAGTTTAGCAAGGATTTGAGCATCTCAGCAAGACCCTTTCTCCAAATAAAATATTTTAAAAGGCTGGGGGTGTGGTCCAGTGGTTAAGCACCCCTGTGTTCAATCCTTGGTGCAAAAAATAATAATAAGGAAGAATGAAAGGAAGGACCAAAATATATTTGAAAAGGTGCTCTAATCTTGAATCATCAGGGAAGTCTGAATGAAAAAATTACTATGAGATAGCACCTTACACCCATCAGGAAGGATGTTATCAAAAAATCAAAACATAACAAATGTTGGTTTTCAGAGATTGCAGAGTAAAGGAAACTCTTCTTGTATGCTATTGATGGGCACATAGGTTGATGAATCCAATATAGAAAATAGTATAAAGTTTCCTAAAAAAAATTAAAAGTAGAACTTCCATATGACTTAGCTATTCCTATTCTGCGAAAACTCCCAAAGGAAGTTAAATCACTGCCTCATAAGGATATCTGCACTCCCATGTTCTTTGCAGAATTCACAGTAACCAAATTATGTAAACAACATCATTCTATACAGATAAAACAAACTGATGTGTGTGTGTGTGTGTGTGTGAGAGAGAGAGAGAAAGAGAGAGAGAGAGAGAGAGACAGACAGACAGAGAGAGAATATTTACGTTTTTTTAAGAAGAGCATTGAGAATAGGTAGCCCTACTAGATACCACATATATTTGAAGTTCATTCATTAAAACAGTGTGATATTGGTTCATCAATAAATGGACCAATGAAATAGAAAATTCAGAAATAGACCAATGTGCATATACAAATTTAATACATGATAAGCACAGGACAACAAATAATTGGAAAAGTGAGCTCCTAGTAAGTGTATGTGAGACAACTAGAGAATTGTTACATATTCATTCGTCCTTTGTTTTATCAGTTCTAGGAATATGTTCCAACAATAGACTAGCAAAAATATGAACTAACATTTTCACAAGGCTTTTTGTGGCAGTGTTATTGTAACAGCAAAAGACTGGAAGCCAAGTTTCAATCAACAGCACTCCTTGAATAAACTATGGTATATCCATCCACACGGTGGAATTTTATGTAACTATCAAAGGGGGCAAAGATCTGTCTAGGGGAGGCGGTCAAGATGGCCAGTAGAAGAGGTACTTTCCAAGCTGCTCCGTGGCACAAGACCTGAAAAGCAGAGAGACAGCATCTCTTTGAGGTGGGTAAAAACAGAAATCCTACTGGGATTTAATACTGGACTTGCAGAACAGCCTAGTAACTCGGAAGGTTGGATAGAATAAAATTTAAAAATTAAAGAAAGAAAAAGCCTACCAGCAGCTGCTGATGTGGATCCACTGCAGGCAGATCAGAGAGTGAGACAAAGAGAGCCTGCATTTCGCGGGGCACCATGGAAGTCTTGAAGCAGAGAGGACAGTGGTCAGGGACGTCGTCAAGCTGATCCAGAGGGTGAGCTACACTATACTTTCCTGTGAGAGAGAGGCAATGCGTCTCCGGGTGCCCCGCAGGGAGCCTGGCAGGCGCCATCTTTTCTCGCTGTGCTACGGCGGCCGGCAGGTGTAGGTGCAAACCCAGGCACCCAGACCTGTGCAATTCTATCTATGTCCAAAAACCTGACCTGGCAAAGGCACGCCACATGACCCAGAGTGTGACTAGAAAACCAGGTGAAATTTAGGCATGGAAAGTGTTGCACCCAGGGGAATTCGAGACACTCTGATCCGAGAGATCCTGGATACCTCTCTGAGTCTCCTGGTTCACAGGACAGGGAAGACCAGGAACTTAAACGGTAGGAAATGGGCAGGGATTTCAATGTGCACTTTGAGACTGAGCCCAGGGGGCCCATATATGGAAGCAGCAGGCTATGGGAGGCTGAAGGAGTGAAGGACTGGTTCCTTGGCTGCTCAAGTGGAGCCCAGGGGAGATTCTAGCAGTACAGATGCCTAGAGGGTGGGGTTCTGGAGGTGTGCTATTTAAAAGCTTCACCAAATGTCATTCCACAAAGCACTGGGGGTCTAGCTAGACCCAAACCCTCTAGGAGCTCCACTTCTGGGAACCCCCTTCACCAAACTCTACAGCCACCCATAGCTGTGAATGGAGTATCCAACATCCAACCTGCCCTACCTCATACTACTGAGAAGGGAAACAGAACAAGCAACCTGACTAGCTTCACAAAAAGAAGGAATTGACAGCCCCTGACTTGCACTTGCACACAATACATGCCTTGAGAAAAAATGGAAAGAAAAATAACTGGGAACTGACACCCAACATAATATTATAACGATTTTTTGACCATCATAACAGAAACAATTTCTTTTTTTTTTTTTTTTTTTTTTTTTTGGTACTGGAGATTGACTTCAGGGGCACTGGATCACTGGGCCACATCCCCAGCCCTTTTTCGTATTTTATTAGAGACAGGGTCTCACTGAGTTGCTAAGTGCCTCACCATTGCTGAGGCTGGCTTTGAACTCGCGATCCTCCTGCCTGAGCCTCCCAAGTGCTGGGATTACAGGCATGAGCCACCGTGCCCAGCAGAAGCAATTTCTTAATCTTCCATTAGGAAGGTTTTTCTTTTCCTTTTTTTTTTTTTTTTTTTTTAATTTTTTTGTGTGCTGAATAGTACAAGGACATTTATACATAAACATTTGTCTCACTCTTCTCATTTCTTGAAGGTAGTCATTCTCTTGACTCTGTCTTTTGAGGACTAGTGTTTTTGATTAGTATACCTTGGTTTTGTTATATATTATTTTTGTTTGTTTGCTTTATATTGTTTTTCTCCTATCTATATCCCTTGATTCTCTTTCTCTCTTTTCATTCACTAACAGCCAAAGTCTGTAGTTCTCTCTTTCACTTGCCTTAACTATTTACTAATTCTCTCTCATTCGCCTTCTCAATTACTACATCCTACATCTCCTCTGCATTCTTCTGCTTCATCTCTTTGAAACAGCAAACCCACTTGTAAACATAATATCTCTATTGTTGTCAATTGCTTACCATACCATTTCTGTTTATAATACCAAAACATTGTAGAAGCCAAAATAGAAACAAAGTATTTAGTTTAATGCTGAATATTGATTGCATTGGTTGTTGTTATTATTTGTCTACCTCCAAAACTGTGAGGTACTAGAAAACTTCAGGAACACTATAAATCCATAGGGTAGAAGCTCTGCCACCTCAGATTCTTACTGATAAATGAGTAAACATACAAATAGCATGAAAAAGCAAGGAAACAAACCACCCCAAACAAATCAAAATACCTAGTTAAGAGAATCCAATGATATCACAGTGGAGGAAAGGTCAGAGAAGGAATTTAGAAATTTTATAGTTAAACTGATCTATAAGGTAAAAGATGATGTAAGGAGTAAAGTCAAAGGGAAAATCCAAGAAGTGGAAGATTGCTTTAATAAGGAGATAGAAATCCTGAAGAAGGATGAATCAAAAATTCTTGAAATGAAGGAATCAGAAAGCCAAATTTAAAATTCAATGGAAAGCATCACCAACAGACTAGACCAATTTAAAGATAGAGTTTCAGGCAACAAAGACAAAATATATAATCTTGAAGATAAAGTTGACCATGAGAAAAGATTTAAGAGATCATGAACAAAATTTTCAATATGGTATAACATGGAAAGTCCAAATTTAAAATTTATCAGGATAGATAAAAGCTCAGAAATGCAAGCCAAAGGAATGCATAAACTTTTCAATGAAATAATATCAGAAAATTTCCCAAACCTTAAAAACTAACTGTAAAAATCAAATACAAGAAGCTTATAGGACTCCAAATATACAAAAGTACAACAGATCTACAACAAGGCCCATCATTATGAAAATGCCCAGAATAAAGAAAAAATTTGAAAGGTTGCTATGGAAAAATGACAGGTCATATATAGAGGGAAACCAATACAGATCTCAGCTGATTTTTCAACCAAGACCCTAAAAGCTTAGGAGGTCTTAGAAGGAAAATGGATGACAACCAAGATTACTATAGATGGCAAAATTAAGCTTCAAACTTGATGATAAAATAAAAACTTTACACAATAAACAGAAATTAAAAGATTTACAACTAGAAAGCCTATATGACAAAAAATTCTTAATAAAATATTTCATGAAGAAGAAATGAAAATAAAATTGAAAACCAGAAGAGGGAAGAACTACACTAGAAGAGTCAATTAAAGAAGAAACTAAATCAAATTTTAAAAACAGAAATAAATCAACATGATAGAGAGTAAAATTATTTCTCAATGATAACATTTAATGTAAATGACCTAAATTCTTCAATCAAAAAACATGGATGGGCAGATT
The DNA here is from genome assembly GCA_025594165.1 of Tamias sibiricus. Lineage (NCBI taxonomy): Eukaryota > Metazoa > Chordata > Mammalia > Rodentia > Sciuridae > Tamias > Tamias sibiricus. Next base: position 133,587,319 of record CM046662.1, read on the forward strand.
GGACTAAAAGCAAGACTCAACAACATGCTGTCTCTAAGAGACTCACCTCATAGGCAAAGACATCCATAGACTGAAGGGAAAAAAATATATCTTTCACATGGATCTTGTAAACAGGCAGGGGTCTCTATACTTAAATTAGATAAGGTGGTCATAAAGCCAAAGTTAATCAAAAGGGACAAAGAAGATCATTTCATGCTGCTTAAGGGAATTATAAAACAACAATAAATAATGATCATAAATATATATTCCCCTAACAATAGAGCACTGACTTTACATCAAAAAAAAAAAAAAAAAAACCTTCTCAATTTCAAGAAAAAATATACCACATAATAATACCGGGTGGCTTTAACATGCCTGTCTCATCACTGGATAGATCATGCAAACAAAAATTAAACAAAGAAGCTGTACAACTAAAAAATACATTTAATGATTTAGACTTATTTCATCCATCAATGACTGAATACACTTTCTTGTCAACAGCACAGATCATTTTCTAAAATAGAACACATCTTAGGCCAAAAAACAATGCTTGGCAAACACAAAGAAATAGAGATAATACCTTGCATTCTATCAGATCATAATGGAATGAAATTAGAAATCAATAATATAATTAAAAATAGAAACTATTCTAACACCTGCTATTGAATGATCAATGAATAGCAGAAGAAATCAGGGATGAAATTAAAAAAAAAATACTTGGAGGTAAAAGAGAATAGTGTTACTATCTCAACATTATAAAAGCTATCTATGCAAAACCTCAACCTAACATTACCTTAAATGGAGAAAAATTGAAAGCATTCCCTCTAAAAGCTAGAACAAGACAGGGATGCCCCCTCTCACCACTGCTTTTTAACACAGTACTTGAAACTCTGGCCAGAGCAATTAGACAGACGAAAGAAATTAAAGGGATCCACATAGGAAAAGAAGAGCTCAAATTAGCACTATTTGCTGATGACATGATAATACACCTAGAAGACCCTAAAAACTCTACCTGAAAACTTTTACAACTAGTAAATGAATTTGGCAAAGTAGCAGGATACAAAATCAATACCCATAAGTCAAAGGCATTTTTGTACATCAGTGACAAAGCCTCTGAAAGGGAAATGATAAAAAAAACTACTCCATTTACAATAGCATAAAAAAAAAATACCTGGGAATCAACTTAACGAAAGAGGTGAAAGACCTCTATAATGAAAACTATAGAACACTAAAGAAAGAAATCATAGAAGACCTCAGAAGAAGGAAAGACTTACCTTGTTCTTGGATAGGTAGAATTAATATTGTCAAAATGTCCATATTACCAAAAGCATTATACAGATTTAATGCAATTCCAATCAAAATCCCAATGACATTCCTCAAAGAAATAGAAAAAGCAGTCATGAAATTCATCTGGAAAAATAAGAGACCCAGAATAGCTAAAGCAACCCTGAGCAAGAAAAGTGAAGCAGGTGGCATCACCATACCAGACTTTAAATTATACTATAGAGCAATAGTAACAAAAACAGCATAGTATTGGCACCAAAACAGACTGGTGGACCAATGGTACAGAACTGAGGACACAGAGATTAATACATATAATTTCAGCTATCTTATATTAGACAAAGATGCCAAAAATGTACAGTGGAGAAAGGATAGCCTCTTCAACAAATGGTGCTGGGAAAACTGGAAAGCCATATGCAACAAAATGAAATTAAACCTGTATCTCTCACCATGCACAACATTTAATTCAAAGTGGATCAAGGACTTAGGAATTAGACCAGAGACAATACACCTAGTAGAAGAAAAAGTAAGCTACAATTTCCAACATGTCGTATTAGACTCCAAGTTCCTTAACAAGAATCCGGTAGCGCAAGAATTAATACCAAGAATTTATGAATGGGATAGATTTAAGCTAAAAAGCTTCTTCTCAGCAAAAGAAACAATCAGTGAAGTTAATAGAGAGCCAACTAACTGGGAACAACTATTTAATGCATGCACATAGGATAGGGCACTAATTTCTAGAATATATAAAGAACTCAAAAAACTTGACACCAAAAAACCAAATAATCCAATCGATAAATGGGCTAAGGAATTGAAAAGACACTTCTCAGAAGAAGATACACGATTAATCAACAAATACATGAAAAAATGCTCAACATCGCTGGCAATTAGAGAAATGCAAATCAAAACTACTCTAAGATTTCATTTCACTCCAGTCAGAATGGCAGCTATTAAGAACACAAACAACAATAAATGTTGGAGAGGATGTGGGGAAAAAGGCACACTCATACATTGCTGGTGGGACTGCAAAATGGTACAACCATTATGGAAAGCAGTATGGAGATTTCTTGGGGAAATGGGAATGGAACCACCCTATGACCCAGCCATCCCACTCCTGGGTCTATTCCCAAAGGACTTAAAAACAGCATATTACAGTGACACAGCCACTTCAATGTTTATAGCAGCACAAGTCACAATAGCTAGGCTGTGGAACCAACCTAAATGTCCCTCAGTAGATGAGTGGATAAAGAAAATGTGGTACATATACACAATGGAATTTTACTCAGCAATAAAAGAGAATAAAATAATGACATTCGCTGGTAAATGGATGAAGTTGGAGAATATAATGCTAAGTGAAATCTGTCAATCTCAAAAATCCAAATACCGAATGTTTCCTCTGATATAAGGAGGCCGGGGGGTCGGGGTACATAGGAGGATTAGAGGAACACTATAATGGTCAAAGGGAAGGGAGGAGAAAGGAGGGAGGAAGGGAGGGAGGGGGGGGAAGAAAAAGTGGTTGAATAAGATGGATATCATTATTCTAAATGCATGATTGAAGACTTGAATTCTATGAATATACTTTGTATACAAACTGTTTTGTGTAAAAAGATGCTCTATTATGTGTAGTATGAACTGTAATACATACTACTATTATAAATAAAAATTAAAAAAAAGAATAGTGTTACAACATATCAAAATCTCTGGGACACTATGAAGGTGGTTCTAAGAGGAAATTTCATAGCACTGAGCTCATTATTTAAAAGAATAAAAAGTCACCAAATAAATAATATTACTTCTCAAGGCCTTGGAAAAAAAGAAGAACAAATCAAGAACTAAAGAACTAAAAGCAGGGGTTGGAGCTATGGCCCAGCATTACAGCACTCAACTCATATGTGTGTGGGGCCCTTGGTTTGATCCTCAGCACCACATAAATAAAATAAAGGTATTGTGTCCACCTACAACTAAAAAATATTTTTTAAAAATCTTTAAAAAAAAAAAACTAAAAGCAGTAGAACACAGGAAATAATTAAACGCAGAGCCAAAATCAATGAAATTGGAAAAAAATTCAAAAAAAAAGTGGTTCTTTAAAAAAAAATCAGTAAAACTCATAGGTATGCTAAGAGAAAAAGGAAAAATATTCAAATTTCTAAAATTAGTGATGAAAAAGGAAATATCATCACAGACACCACTAAAAAACAAAGGATAATTATAAACTTTTTTGAAAACTTATACTTCAATAAAATAGAAAATCTTGAAGATATTGACAAATTTCTAGAGACAAGTGGCCTACCCAAATTGAACCAGAAGGACATAGAAAATTTAAACAGATAATTTTCAAGAAATTAAATTGAAGATGCCACCAAAGCCTACCAATAAAGAAAACTCCAGGACCAGATGGATTTTCAGCTGAGTTCTACCTGACCTTCAAAGAGGAACTAACACCATTTCTCCTCAAATTTTTTCATGAAATAGAAAAGGAGAGAATGCTTCCAAACTCTTTCTATAAAACTAGTATCACCCTGATTCCAAAACCAAAGTCTCATCAAGGAAAGAAAATTTCATGCCAATATCCCTGATGAACATATATGCAAAAATTCTTAATAAAATACTGGTAAATCATGTACAGAAACACATTAAAAAGACAGTGCACCATGATCAAGTGGGGTTCATTTCAGTAATGCAGGTTGGTTCAACATATGGAAATCAATAAATGTAACTTACCACATCAGTGGACTTAAAGACAAGAATCACATGAATATCTTAAAACATGCAGAAAAAGCATTGACAAAATACAGCATCCATTCATGCTGAAAATACTAGAAAATTTTGGGATAGTAAGAAAATACTTCAACATTGTAAAACCTACATATGTTAAACCCAAGGCCAATATCATTCTAAATGGAGAAAAACTGAAAACATCCCCACTAAAAACTGGAATAAGTCAGGGAGGCCTCTTTCACCACTTTTATTCAACATAGTCCTAGAAACTCTATCCAGAAAAAGTAGGCAAAAGAAAGAAATTAAAGGCATACAAATAGGAAAAGAAGAGCTCCAACTATCCCTATTTGCTGATAACATGATCCTATATTTAAAACAACCAAAATACTCCACCAGAAAGCTTCTAGACTCATAAACAAATTCAGCAAAGTAGCAGGATATACAATTAATACCCCATAACTCAATTGTGCTCCTATATACCAATGATGAATCACCTCAAAGAGAAATTAGGAAAATTATTCAATATCACAATAGCCTCAAATAAAATAAAATAAAATACATGGGAATCAATCTAACAAGAGATGAAAGACCACTAAGATGAAAACTATAGAACACTATAGAAAGAAACTGAAGAAGAAACTTAGAAGATGGAAAGATCTCCCATGTTCTTTGATAGTCAGAATTAATATTATCAAAATTGCCATACTACCAAAAGTGCTATACAGATTTAATACAATTCCTATTAAAATTCTAATGACATTCTTCATCTAAATGGAAAAATCAAGTATGAAATTTATTTGGAAAAATAAGAGGCTCAGAATAGCCAAAACAATCCTTAGGTGAGAAAAGTGAAACTGGAAGCATCACAACAATACCAGAACTTACCTATACTACAGAGCCATAATAACAAAAAAGGCATGGTATTGGCACCAAACAGACATGTAGATCAGTGGAACAGAACAGAAGACACAGAGACAAACCTACATAAATACAGTTATCTCATACTAGACAAAGGCACTACAAACACACATTGGAGAAGATAGCCTATTCAATGAATGGTGCTGGGAAAACCAGAAATCCATATGTAGCAGAATGAACCTGAACCCCTATCTCTCAACCTGCACAAACCTCAACTCAAAGTGGATCAAAGACATAGGCACTGGACCAGAAACCCTACACCTACTAAAAGAAATGTAGATCCAACTCTCCACCATGTTGGCTTAGGACTGACTTCCTCAATAAGACTCCTAAACTGCAAGAAGTAAAATCAAGAATCAATAAATGCAGCCAGGCATGATGGTGAATACCTATAATCCCAGCAGCTCGGGAGGCTGATGCAGGAAGATTGCAAATTCAAAGCCAGCCTTAGCAACTTAGTGAGGCCCTAAGCAAAAAGAGAGACTCTGTCTCTAAATAAAATTTAAAAGGCACTGGGGATGTGGCTCATTGGTTAAGCACCCCTGGGCTCAATCCCCAGTATCAAAAAAAAAAAAAAATCATTAAATGGGATGGTGTCAAACTAAAAAGTTTCTTCACAGCAAAGGAAACAATGAAGAGCATGAAAAAAGAGCCTACAGAGTAAAGGAAAATCTTTGCCACCTTCACCTTAGATAGAACATTAATCTCCAGGATGTATAAAGAACTCAAAAAAACTTAACACCAAAAGAACAAATAGCCCAATCAATAAATGGGCGAAGGAACTGAATAGACACTTCACAGAAGAAGAAATACAAATGGTCAACAAATACGTGAAAAAATGCTCAACATCTCTAGCAACAGGAGAAATGCAAATTAAAACAACACTGAGATTTCATCTCATTCCAGTCAGAAAGACAACAATCAAGAATACAAGTAACAACAATGTTGGTGAGTATGTGGGGAAAGTGTACACTCACTCATACATTACTGGTAGGAGTACAAATCCATGCAACCACTCTGGAAAGCAGTATGGAGATTCCTCATAAAACTTGCAATGGAACCATTTGACCCAGTTATCCAACTCCTCTGTATTTATTCAAAGGACTTAAAAACAGCATACTACAGTGATGCATTTACATCAATGTTTGTAGCAGCTCAATTCACAATAACTAAGCTAAGGAACCAACTTAAGTGTCCTTCAACAGATGAATGGATTAAAAAATGTAACATATATACACAATGAAATGTAATTTAGCCATAAAAAAGAATGACTTTATGACATTTGAGAAAAATTAAGTGCATCTGGAGACTATTATATATGCTAAGCTAAATAAGCCAAACTCAAAAAACCAAAGGTAGAATGTCTCTAATATGTGTATGCTAATACACAACAAGGAGGCAAAGGGAAATATAGAAGTTCAGTAGATTAGACAAATGGGAATGAACAAAAGGGAGACGTACAAGGATAGGAAAGACAGTAAAAATGAATGAATCTGACTTAACCTTCCTATGTACATATATAAATGCATCACAGTGAATCTCCACATCATGTACAAACTCTAATTAGAATAAGATATATTCCAGGCTGGGGATATAGCTCAATTGGTAGAGTGCTTTCCTTGCATCATGCACAAGGCCCTGGGTTTGATCCCCAGCACCATAAAAAAAAAAAGGAATAAGATGTATTCCATGTTTGTATAAGTATCAAAATATACTCTACTCTTATGTGTAACTAAAAAGAACAAATAAAAAGTAATGTAAACATCTTAGGGCCAATGAAATATTTTAAAATGAAGTAAGCACACAGAAATAAGCACACAGAAAATGGGGGGAAATAACACTGAATCTAACTAAAAGTATTTTTTACAATAAATTTAGAAGCACTTTTGAAATTGTGATTTGTAAACTTTTCCCAAAAGTCAAGCAGATATTATTAGCATTACCCTGATAATTTCATATCTCACTCTTTTTTCTTCAAAAAAAATTTACCAAAATTTTTTAGCCCAATTATTATTGCTTTTATTTGCAAATCAAGAGAGAATTGAAATAGATCCCACATTGGTGCCAATTTGAGATTTTAAAAATAAGTCCATCTTATTTCATTCTGTTGTCTTCAAAATCTTTTAAGTTGAAAAAGAAAAGTATTTCAAGATTATGTCACCTATTATCCAGAAAAGAAAATAATACTGAAGGATATATGTATTCATTTACATTTTTGTCAAGAAAGAAAAACAAACTGAAAACTAAAAGAAACAGTTACCTATAGTAGGGCAACAGGAGTTGTACAATAATGGAAGAAAGATTTACCTGAATTCACTTTGCTTTAGGGTTTTGATTAGGGATATCCGTGGTAAAAGGCACATTATGCTGGTGGAGGATGTTGATAATGGGAAAGGCACATAATGGGGTGGTGACACTGGGAAATATCTGAATTTTCTGCTTAATTTTTCTGCGAACCTAAAATTCTAAAAATTAAGTGCATTTTAAAAAAGCAACCACCCAAACTGAAAAATGAACAAACCTATGTATTAAGCTGGTGGTATAGTCACATAAAGAATTGTTTCAATTATTTTTAAGTTCAACATCTGTATTGTATATCAATTTTGGAATGTATCCAAACACACACACACAAAAAAAAAAACCAACTGAACTGCATTTAATGTCATATTGTTAGTATTAGTAATACAATTGTTGGGCTAGGGTTGTGGCTCAATGGTAGAACACTTGCCTATTATGCGTGAGGCACTGGGTTCGATCCCCAGCACCACATTAAAAAAAAAAAAAAAAAAACTAAGTAATACAATTGTTATTTTGAAGCTGTTATTTTGATGTAAAACACTGCAATATTCTATTTGGATAAAGTAAATGAATACTGTATTAATATTATTAAGAATCAAGATTCAGTATAAAAGAGGTGTATCTGTGAAGTAAAAATAATTACATCAAAGCCCTATCATCTTACAATTTGAATATGAAATATCATAATCAATTCATTATTTACTTCCCTCTTTCAAATAACAAATATTTATTAAGTAGTCATGACCATTAAAATAGCCTGAGAGCAATAAGAATTCAATAGTATGCACTTACCTAACCTCTAAACACCACTTTGGAATTGGGCAGGTGATCATCGAGATGAGCCTGGGAACTGTCATGCCAGAAAACACAGAAATGTCAGAGACAACCATGATCAATCTGGGGAAACACAGAAACCAACCTGAATTAGCTCATTGGCTGAAAAGGACTCACAGAGGAAAGAAATTTTGAGCATAAGAAATAAATACAGGGGCTAGGGCTAGGGCTCAGCGGTGGCAGCACACTTGCCTGGCATGTGTGAAGCACTGGATTCAATTCTCAGCACTGCATGTAAATAAGTAAAATAAAAAGATCTATCAACAAAAAAAATTTTAAAGGAATAAATACAGACAGATAAAGAAAAGGAAAGAAAAGAGAACCACGTACACATCAAACATATGAAAATCCATGAGTATTATGAAGACTGGGGGAAAACTAACAATCACCTCTTTGTTCACCTTGAATTTTTAGGTCACAAATTCATTATTCTGAAATAATAAAATGATAGTAAAAGAAACTAACTATTTTCCTTTTCCTTTTTTCACAAATTCTATTTGAGAGTATTCAAATTGTTTTTATTTTCCATGTTCCATGTGCTGCTGAGAAGAAAGTCATTGATGAAGATCTATAACAGAAGAGGGGGGGATATATTCTATATTTATGTGTTAAGTCAAAATTAATAATTGTATTTTTTATATCTGTAGCATTTTTACCTAGATTTGTCTTGGAGGCTCTTTCCAGTATTGAGAGAGACATGTTAAAATCACCCAATGTTATTGTGTTGTGGGCTACTTGATTCTTTGTATTCTTTATATTGAGAAAGATTTGTTTAATGTACATAGATGCTACATTGTTTGGGGCCTAAATATTTATGATTCTTATTTCTTCTTCTTGTATGATTCCTTTAAGAAGTATTAAATGACCTTTTTCTCTTCTGATTAATTGTGGCTTGAAGCCACACTTTTTTTTTTTTTTTTTTTTTTGTGGTACCAGGGATTGAACTCAGGGGCACTGGACCACTGGGCCACATCCCCAGCCCTTTTTGTATTTTATTTAGAGACAGGGTCTCACTGAGTTGCTAAGTGCCTCGCCATTGCTGAGGCTGGCTTTTGAACTCGCGATCCTCCTGCCTCAGCCTCCCAAAGTGCTGGGATTACAGGCGTGCGCCACCGCGCCTGGCTTCACTTTATTTGATATGAGAATAGTAACCCCTGCTATTTTATGAGATCCATGTGAATGATATGTTTTTTTCCCATCCTTTCACTTCCAGTCTGTGGATGTCTTTGCCTGTGAGCTGAGTCTCTTCAAAACAGGGTCTTTTTTAATCCAATCTGCCAACCTATGTATTTTGATTAAAGAGTTTACATTATTTACATTCAATGTTATTTTCAAGAGATTATTTTTACTACCTGTCATTTTTGTTTATTTCTAATATTTAAATTGAACTCAATTCTCCTTTGATTGACTATTCTTCTAATGTAGTTCCTCCCTCTGCTGGTTTTGATTTTTATTTTTAATTCTTTTTCTTCACAAAATTTTTATTGAGTACAATTTATAGCATAAACTTTCTAGTTGTGAATTCTTTTAGCTTTTGTTTATCATGGAAGGTTTTTATTTCCTCTTCAATTCTGAAGCTTAATTTTGATGGGTATAGTATTCTTGGTTGGCGTTTTTTTTCTTTCAGAGCTTGGTATATATTATTCCAAACCCTCCTCAGTCTTAGGGTCTAGGTTGAGAAATCAGTTGATATCCAGACTGGTTTGCCTTTAAATGTGAACTGTAATTTTTCTCTAACAGCTTTAAAAATTCTATCCTTATTCTGTGGGCATTTTCATAAGAATGTGTCTTGGAGTGGATCTGTTGTGATTTTGTTTATCTGGAGTCCTATATGCCTCCTATACTTTAATTTCCATTTCATTCTTAAGGTTTGCAAAATTTTCTGATATTATTTCATTAAAAAGATTATGTATTACCTTAGTTTGTGTTTCAGAGCCTTCATCTATCCTTCTGAATCTTAAATTTGGCCTTTTAAGCTATACTGTATTTCTTGAATCTTCTATTCATGGTTTGTTAACATCTTTTCTGAATGGTCAACTTTATTGTCAAGATTATATACTTTGTCCTTGAGGCCTGAAAATCTATCTTCAAAGAGGTCTAGTTTATTGGTGATGCTTTCCATTGAATTTTTAATTTGGTTTATTGATTTCTTCTTTTTGAGGATTTCTAACTGGTTCTTTTCAGAATTTCCTATTGAAGCGATCTTACACGTCTTGTATTTTCTCTCTGATCTCACACTTTATATTGTCTTTTAGCTCATAGAACAGTTTTTTGAACTTTCTCAATTCTTTCTCTGTCATTTCTCCCACTGTGTTGTCAATGAAGTCTATTTTTGAGGCATTTTGGGTTGTTTGGGATGGTCTGTTCCCTTGCTTTTTCATATTATTTGTCTACCATCTATCAAGATGGTTCTGAATTCTTCTTTTAAGTGAAGAACTACTTTATGAGCTTTTTCTTAAGAGCCTGTATTAGGTGAATATCCAGATAATGATATTTTAATTCACTGTGTGGTCTCTGCTGATCCCAACGTCAGCCCCACTTTAAGTGATGCCACTGAGCCCTATTGACTATAGTTGCTTCTGGGCCAGACATTGCTCTATTAAATGTTATATGATCACAAACTTGTTGCAGTTGATCTCTACTGTTCCTCAAGTTCATGTATATACCTATAATATAGTTCTGGAACAGGTCAAAAAATTGTTAAATTTAGTAAACTTACTATTCCCTTAAAAAGGAAGGAGAAATAAGATTGGGGAAATAGTAGACAAGAAAAGAGCAATACAAAAAAAAGAGAGAGGGGGAAGAGATAGAGGGGAAGAAGCTGTAAAATTATGATTTATACCAAGGTAGAAATGAGAGCAAGATGGATGGTTGTTATTTGAGATTGAAGCAGATAGTTCCAGGGGGTGAGTGGGGATAAGACAGGCAGGTATAAACTAGAGCTAGAAAAACAAAGATAGGAAGGCTGATTCCAATTAATGCTTTAAACCATTAGATGAAATATAATCAAATGGGTTGAAGGTGCAAAGATGGCAATTGGGTTAACAATTTTTGTTCAAATTAAGGAGTTATTTATATGATCAAAGTTGACATTAGAGTTGTTTCTTGTATACCATGGCCATGTTAAAAAAAAAAAAAAAATTTCTTGTTGAATCTTGGTTTGGATGTCATTGGGATGTGAACATTTAGCAGATGTCAATCAGTCTGAGGCTGTGGATCTCTCCTGAGTTGCTGGCGGTTTCCTAGTTGCTAGGGTCATCCTATCAGTAGCTTCTGGTTCATCAGTCCTAGGGCTGGCAGCTGACTGCTCAGTTGGTACAGTGTTTCTGTTGCGTGTGGTGGTTCAGGATGTAGGCTCTGGAGTGTTCCTGTGATTGCTGTGTGCTTCTGCATACTTGTTCTTCTCCATTGGTTCCTTTTTGCAGTAGTGGAGGTCCTGGTGGCTGTCTGGCCCTGCAATGTAGATCCTGGGGACTGTCCTACAGTGCCTTCCCCCAGAGTCAGTGGTAGGGGGCCTGGTGAATCTGCCTTCTTCTGTTCAGTGCCAAAGCTGCTTCTTCATTGCCTGTGCCTGTGTTGAGTGAGTGAGCGGAGGCTGCATAAAACTTTTGCCCCTGCCCAAGGAATAGATACTAAGCAGGGCTTGCTGCACTTCCCTAGCACTGTTTTCCTCAAGCCCACTAATTTCCCCTAGTTTGTGGTGAGGGGGGCAGAGGAAGGGTAGTTTCTGTGATTTAGGGATAGTAGTGGTCTGTTGCTGCCTGAAGTGGAAGCCGCTTGGAGCAACGAACACCGCAGGAAAATTCGGAGGCAGGATGAAAATGAAAAAAAAGTTTTTTATTCTTCTTCTCTCTCCGGCTCCAGCAATCACTCCACACGCTCTAACTCCAACCATCACCTTCTTCTTCTTCCCACACACTTTAACCAACCTCACCCAGTTATATACATATAGCTTTAACAAGGACAAGTGCTTACAGCTCAAGCTTACAGGTGCATCACAGAGTGTTCACGGGCATACAAAGATTATTTGGATAATGCATTAATATCAGGTGGAAACTAGAACATCTTTTATGGCTCTCAGCTAACCGCAATCTTTAGCTATCTCCTTGATTATAGGCTCCTACAGTGGTCCTTCTATAACTTCTTTCTGGCCAGATTTTTAAGGAGTCTTTCTGCAGGGAACTTCACTCTGATTTAGTTTGCAGCAGTCTGGGCATGGGAAGACTACATGCTGATTTAAGAAGGTGACTGATCTGTTGACTGCAGACCCCCAACTCAGCTTTCTTTTCACAATTTGGTTTAAAGATGTTTGCACTATTTTAAAGAGCTTTCTGTTATCGTTGTGCTTTAAGTTTTGTCTGTCTTTCCAACCATTTTTAAGTGGGTGAGCTTGAAACAATGTCCACTCCCTCACTCTCTCTGATGCCCCCTGCCCCTGGGATTTGGAGGGTTAGGGCACTCTGCTTTTGTTTTCTACTCTGGTCCCTATATTCCAGTGTCTCCAGGTCTCAGACTGTGCAATATCAAATCTTAGTGTATCTATTTCATCACCCACCTTTAAATTATGCTTTTCTTTCACTCACTCCCTTCTGTGCTGTAAGGAGATCTGGGACTGTTACAAGTTTGCTTCCACCATCTTGAGCCTCCCCAAATTGTTGACTAGGGAAATAATTCTGACTCTAACGCAGAAAGAATGATAGAAGTGAAGCCAGAATTAGACAGACAGTCGACATAGATAGGTAGATGGAGACAGGTCGGATCAAGGAAGCCAATTTTGAGTGAGTTCCAGGAAGTTGGAGACTATCCCCTGAGGGATTGAAGTGTTAATTCCTTCAGAGCCCTTCCTCCACCCTTATTAAGAACATGCTCCTGTCCCAACCTGTTACTAAGGTAACCTGTCCCAGGAATTTCCCCTGCCTATGGGGAGCTATGAAATTGTTAATTAATGTGTCCTGGGCTACACCATCCTGCCCTTCCCCCTTCAGCCCACCTGTTTCCCACCTTTTGGCCAGCCCACCAAGCATTCCTGGGCCTAGTCAGGTATGCAGGAAGGAGAAAGATAAGGGAAAGAGGGAAGGAGAACAAAGTAAGCCTAGGACATATAAAAAGGGCAGAACACTTCTTGGGACACCAGGATACCACCAGCTATGGCCCCCTTCTCCCTCCCAAGAGAAGCCTATGTTACCCCTTTTTAAATAAAACCTGCTTGGTATGCTTGCCTCAGCGTGCTTCTCTAATGTTCAAACTTCAGCATTTGGGGAGCAGAACTGTCAAAGGTAACCAGCAGTATCAGAACCACGCACTCATCATGAATGGTTACTAAAAGTGTTAGATGAAAGGTTGTTGGGGGCCTTTAAAATAAAAGTCAAGCTGTGTTCTTGGATAAGCAGAATTAATATTGTCAAAATGGCTAAACTCCCGGGGCTGGGGTTTGGCTCAACGGCAGAGCGCTCGCCTTGCACGTGCGCGGCCTGGGTTCGATCCTCAGCACCACGTAAAAAAACATAAAGGCATTGCATTGTGTACAACTAAAAGTAAATAAATAAATTTTTTTAAAAAATGGCTAAACTACCAAAAAAATGCAGATTCAATACAATCCCCATCAAAATCCCAACATTCTTCACAGAACTAGGAAAAAAAAAAAAACAGTCTTTAAATTCATTTGGAAGAATAAGAGACCCAGAATAGCCAAAACAATTCCAAGCAAAAAAAGCAAAGCATGAAGCATCACAATACCTGATCTCAAAATATACTAGAGAGTTGTAGTTAAAAAAATGTCAATATGGCACTGACATCAAAATAAACATGAAGACCAATGGAATAGAATAAAAGACACAGACAAACCAACACTTACAGCCATCTGATACTTGACAAAGGTGCCAAAAACATGTTGGATAAAAGATAGCCTTTTAAACAAATGGTTCTGGGAAAACTGGATAACCATATGTAGAAGAATGAAATTAGATCCATACATCTCACCCTACATAAAAGTCAAATGAATAAAAAATGGATCAAAGATGTAGGAATTAAACCAGAAATCATACAACTACTAGAAGAAAACATTATATATAGGTGCAAGAACCAATTTCCTCAAAAATACCCCTAAAGCTCAAGAAATAAAACCAAGAATCAGTAAGTGGGATGCCATCAAATTAAAGAAAAAAAAAACTTATGCACTGCAAAGTAATTGATTAATAGCATAAAGAGAGCCTACAGAATGAAAGAAAATCTTTGTCAGCTGCTCCTCTGACAGGGGAAAAATATCCAGAGTATATTAAGAACTCAAACAAAATTTACACTCAAAAAACAAATAACCCGATCAACAAATAGGCAAAAAAATAAAAAATAAAAAATAAACACTAAACAGACATTTCTAAGAAGAAACACAATGGTCAACAAATGTATGAAAAAAATGTTCAATATCTCTAGCAATCAGGGAAATGCAAGTCAAAACAATACCAAGATTTCATCTCACTCGAGTCAGAATGGCAATTTTCAAGAACCCAAATAATAATAAATGTTTTTGAGGATGTAGGGGGAAAGGTACACTCCCCCTTTGTCATTGGTGGGACTGCAAATTAGTACAACCACTCTGGAAATCAGCATGGAGAAAAAACTAGGAATGGTCACCATATGGCCCAACTATCCTATTCCTTGGCTTTTATCCAAGACAACTAAAATCAGCATACTGTAGTGATACAGTCACTTCAGTGTTGATAGCAGCACAATTCACAAAAGCCAAATTATGAAATTAGCTCAGATGCCTGTCAGTGGGTGAATGAGATCAAGAAAATGTGGTATATATGCAACAATGGAGTTTACACATCCGTAAAGAATGCAATTATGACATTTGCCAATAAATGAATGGAAATGGAGAACATTATACTAAGTGAAATAAACCACACTCAGAAAATCAGGGGTCAAATTAAACTAAAGAAGGTGAAAGAGAGGAAGGGTGGATTTCACAAAGATATAGGGTTGATCAGTGGACTAGAAGAAGAAAACCAATCAAGAGTGAAGCAGGAGGAAGGACAAGAAAGGGGAGGAAATATGAAATGAATTTAACAAATCGTGTTATATGTATATATGAATGTACTACAGGGAATTTCACCTTTATGTATATGCAGAAAGTACAAATCAAAAAATAAATACATAAGCAAAAAAAAGATAAGTAGAGTATAGGAAGAAGAATAAGGGGAGGAAAGAAGGGAGGGAAAGGGAAGAGGGAACAGGAATTGAAATCAAACTCCATGCATGTATGATTTTGTCAAAATGAACCCAACTACTATGTATAACTATAATGCTCTAATAAAAAGTTTATTTGAGCCGGGCGCGGTGGTGCACGCCTGTAATCCCAGCACTTGGGAGGATGAGGCAGGAGGATCGCGAGTTCAAAGCCAGCCTCAGCAATGGCGAGGCATTTAGCAACTCAGTGAGACCCTGTCTCTAATAAAATACAAAAAAGGGCTGGGGATGTGGCCCAGTGGTTGAGTGCCCCTGAGTTCAATCCCCAGTACCAAAAAAAAAAAAAAGTTTATTTGAGCCAGGTGTGGTGGTGCACGCCTGTAATCCCAGCACTTGGGAGGTTGAGGCAGGAGGATAGCGAGTTCAAAGCCAGCCTCAGCAATGGCGAGGCATTTAGGAACTCAGTGAGTGAGACCCTGTCTCTAAATAAAATACAAAACAGGGCTTGGGATGTGGCCCAGTGGTCAAGTGACCCTGAGTTCAATCCCTGGTACAAAAAAAAAAAAAGTTCATTTGAAAGGTTTTTTAAAAAATGAGGATAAAGCTGAAAACACCCAAAGACGTTAATCTATATACCATCATTAAGAGTGAGACCAAATTATGCTGCATCCATGAAGAATATACCACAATGAATCCACATATAGAGATAATTATAATGCACTAATTGAAATAATAATCACAATAATAGCAATAGAAGGGATATTAGTAGAGTAGAGCAAGTGGAACAGGGGGAGGGAGGAGGGAGAAAGGAAAGGTACTAGGAAATGAGATTGATCAAATTATGTGCATGTACGATTCTCACTATTATGTATAATTATAATGCACCAATAAAATTTTTTTAAATAAATAAAATAAAAATTAACAAGACAACTTGACATCATATATCTCCTAATGTGATGACCAAGAAGCCTAGTTTTCCCCCAAAAAAATTAAACTGAACTTGAATATAATCAAATCCCCATTTTCAGAAACATATGGAATAAAGAAACTAAATAACACTGTGGATCTTCAAGCAGCCAAACACACAGTGAGGGATGTGGAATGATGGCACCAATGACCCAGTTTCTTCAACAAAGCAGAGTGGAAGGAAACAGAAGCTAAGATTGAAGAAAAATTAAGAGACAGATCAATACAAATGTAGTTCTTATTTAAATCCTGCCTTTAATAAACAAACTGGAAAAGACAATTCTGAGAAAATTTTGGAAATTTTTTAAGTGGCCTTAGATTTTTTTCTTTTTCTTTTTAGATTCTTTTATTTTTATTTATTTTCTTTTTATTCATCTTTTATTTATATTCTTTTCATTTTATTTATTTTCTTTTCTTTTTCTTAGCTTCCACATATCAGAGAAAACATTCAAACTTTGACTTTTGGGGACTGGTTTATTTCACCTAGCATGATGTTCCATCCATTCACTGGCAAACACCATAATGTCATTTTTCTTTATGGCTGAATAATACTCCATTGTGTATGTATACCACATTTCATTTATCCATTCATCTGTTGAAGGGCACTGATTTTGGCTCCATAGCCTAGCTATTGTAAAATTGTGCTGCTATAAATATTGATGAGGCTGTGTCACTGTAGTATGCTGATTTTAAATTTTTTGGATATACACCAAAGAGTGGGATAGCTGGGTATATGGTAGTTACATTTCTAATTTTTTAAGGACTCTCCATACTGCTTTCCAGAGTGGCCTTAGATTTTAAATGGTATTAAGGAATTGGTATTATGTTTGTTAGGTATAACGATAGGATTGTTATTATACTTTTAAGATTTGGTCTGTTGGACTGGGGTTGTGGCTCAGCAGTAGAGCACTTGCCTAGTGTGTGCGAGGCCCTACGTTCAATCCTTAGCACCACATAAAAAATAAATAAGTAAATAAAATAGAGGTATTGTGTCCAACTACAACAAAAAAAAATTTTTTTTAAATTTTGGTCTGTTAACAATACCTACTGAAGTATTTATAAATAAAATAATATAAAATCTGGGATTTGTTTCCATTTATTGAGGGAAGAAAAGCAATTAAAGGGATGAGAAAAGAGATCAAATAAAATTAACAAACTGCTGACAATTATTGAAGCTGAGTGATAGATATATTAGAGTTTAGTATACTAATTCTCTCTATTAACATGGATGGACATTTGAAAAGTTCCATAATAAAAAAATTTTTTAATTCTTGGTTGCATTCCAGTGCGACATGTTAACTGTCACTATCCTACCAAGGACCTATGCTAATTGGTATTCCCTGCTATGTCTAAGCAGCATATGTCTCACATACTTGATACACTTACATAATGTTCTGTTCATCTTCCATCCTCTTTACTCAACTGAGTGTCCCAATTCCACACTCCCCTCAGGCCAAGGAAATAAGGGATTGAATAAGTCCTAAAAAATAATAGACTCTGTGTGTGTCAGCTGGCTCCAAGGGCAAATGACATCATGAAAACTTTTGATGTGAAGAATGACCTAGTTGAAGGCAATATTGGGTTTACTTATGTTGGATGAGAAGTGTGTTTGTCAGGATCCTTAATGCAGGTGTTCCAAAACAATGACAATATTTAGATGTCAAAGCTGAATGAAAAAGGAGATTTTCCAAGATTCATAAATTGGATTTACAATCCCTTACTGAAGATACTGCTTTCTTTAAGGACCAATCACAAAAGGATCATATTAGAAATATAATACACAGACAGGGCATATGAGGGCTTTGTTGTCCTCTGGTTCTTTGGGCCTAGTAAGCTTGATATGCAACCAACAACACTACCAAATAATCCACCAAACAATAGTTTTGATTCCTTTACGTGATACTTGGTGCTATTTAAAAAATGTGACAGAGATCAGCTATAAATACTATTATGCCACTTTGAATGATAAATGTAACTTTTGAAGAAATACTGTAGAGTCAGATTTTTGGAAGCCAGCAAACCTGCCCTCAAATCCGTCTTCCATCTCTTGCCCAGGTTTGTATCCATGGACAGCCTCTTTAACGTCTCTAAGTTTCACTTTCTTTATGTACCAAGTGGATATGAAGGAGTTTATTTAGCAAGACGTTTGTAAGGATTAAAGAAAATTTACACACACACACACACACACACACACACACACACACACACACATTAAGTGCTCAGTAAAGCACAGATGCACTAAAAAACCAGTAGTTATTATAGTTATATGAATTAGAGTAATGAAATATTCTATCCAATTAAAATGAGAAGCTCTTAAACGACTTGCTACAAGCTAGAAGAAAGGGAATTCAACGAACCATTTTTAAGACTTTTCAGACATATAACAAAACATGAACTCTTTATGGATCATTTATAAATGCTGAATACATGTCTCTTTGATGTGGTGGGAATGGATACCTAACCCTACAAACAAAAGGCATGATGCATTACTGAAAATGCCTTGGGTATAAAGAACAATCAGTTGGTCAGTGGAAATTTTAGCCATTTACTACTGCCACTTCATGAAATTTCCACTGTCCACTTGCCACATCACTTGATGGCTCCCCATCAATTTCTCCCCAGCCTGATGTGCAGTTCCCATGGCAACACCAGCCCATCCCATCCATTTCCTCACCTCTAAAGTGCATTTACTTTTTTCTTGTGTCATGTAAACCCTTGAGTGTCTATTATTTTAATTGCCATTTTTAAATGGCTATAAAGAAACAATCCATTTCCCATCCCCCACAGGTTGAAATGAAAAATTAGAATATTCAAATTTCAAACTATTTTCCTGTCATTGAGATAGAACTTTAAACATTTTTTCTATTTCAATATTATTTATGAAACTTTAAAACTTCTCTTAACAAATGGACAGAGAGCTTTATGGAAAAAAAAGATTCACTTTTTAAATTTATTTTCTAGCTATTTATAAAAACTTTCAAATGGTCCATATTAGTGGGGTATCATGTGATGTTTCAATACATATATGCATTGAACAATGTTCCAACCAGGTTAAATATATCTATTTCCTCAAAAATTTTTATGTTGAAAACATTCAGAATACTTCCTTCCAGGTTTTTTTTTAAAAATATACAAGAGATAATTGTTGTCCATAGTCATTATACTGTGCACAAGCATACCAGAGCTTCTTACTCCTATCTAATTGTACCTTAGTGCAAATTGATCAACCTCTCCTTGTCCTTCCCTCCCTCCTACTCTCTCTCCAGTCTTTGGGAACCATCACTCTCAACTACAATATCAACTTTTTGTAGTACTTGCCTTTCTCTGCCTGGTTTATTTCACTTAACATAATAACCTCCAGTTCCATCCATGTTGTTGCAAATGACAGGATTTTATTCTTTTTATGACTTAATGGTATTCCATCTTATATATTTGTGTATATTTTCTTTATCCATTCATCAGCTGATAGAGACTTAGGTGGTTTCCATTTCTTATCTATTGTGAATGAGTGCTGCAATAAACATAGAAGTGCAGATATTTCTTTAACATAATGATTTCATTTCCTTTGTACATATATCCAGGAATTGGATTACTGTGTCATATGGTGGTTCCATTTTAATTTTGTGAGAAATCTCTGTCTGTTTTCCATAATTGATTTACTAATTTACATTTGCACCATCAGTATGCAAGGATTCCATTTTTCATAGCATAATTGCACAAGTTTACTTAATGGTCATTTCTAATATACAATAATTTGCATAGGCTGACTTTTACCTATTGCTCTACAAACTTATCATTTCCATAGCAAGCTAATAGTGTAAACCTGCCTTCAGTTGGTTGTTCCTTTTTTGGCATTCCCAAAGCACTTCATATGAGTTAAAATTGATAATTACAACAATAGTTCATGATTCATTGAGCACTCATCATGCACTATTAGCCCTAAGGGCCTAAAATGCTCTAACTAGTAGAATCCTAATAACAGTCCTATTAAGAAGGTACCATTAATGTCTCCACTGTATACATGGAAACTGAGGCTTAGAAAAGTTCACATAGCTATAATACATGGGGGAATTGGAATAAGATGCCAATCAGTCAGAAATCTAGAGGCACCTCCCCCCGACTTCTCTCCCCCCCAAACTACCCCATCTCTTCCCAAACCCTCATCTTTTTTGTGGTATTGAGGATAAAACCCAGGGCTGCAAGTGATCTATCACTGAGCTACATCTCTAGCTCAGAATCCTTACTCTTAACCAGTATTCTCTATCACCTGTTTTTATTTAGGATTCTGTATTATAATTACTGTATAAGCTGATAATATTATTTATTAAATAATAAAAATACAAGCTCAAAATCAGTAAAGATCATATCTTACTCATTTGTGAGTTCGTAGTACTTTAACCTAGACACTGGCACACATGCAGATGATCAATGAATGAATAAACCAATTGATGCTTTACAAAAAGTGTAAAATCTTCAAAGGTATTAAATTTTATTTGGCTTTTTAACCAGATTTGAAGAAATATTTTTCATTTACTAATAGACTAACATTCTTAAAAATATTTCAATTTCATGAAAACCCCTAAGAGCCTTTTATTTATTTATTTATTTTATTTTATTTTATTTTATTTTTTGTGGTACCGGGGATTGAACTCAGGGGCACTCGACCACTGGGCCATATCCCCAGCCCTTTTTTGTATTTTTATTTGGAGACAGGGTCTCACTGAGTTGCTAAGTGCCTCGCCATGGCTGAGGCTGGCTTTGAACTCGCGATCCTCCTGCCTCAGCCTCCCAAAGTGCTGGGATTACAGGCGTGCGCCACCACGCCCGGCTCCCCTAAGAGCCTTTTATAAGCAATATTTTGGTAGCTGAGTTTAGTAGCCTAGTAATTTTAGGCACTTCAAAGTCATAAAGCCAATATTATATTTTTTTCCAAAATATTCTCAGTATGTTTTTTATTATTCCAATTTATTAACACAACAGAATCTACCAATTTACTTAGACCAAATTAATGAGGATCTATTGTGTCAGCTTTATATTTTTGTTCTACTGTTCACAGTGTATATGGGCCTTGTGTTTGTACATCCATATATATATAATGACAGTATACATGAATGTCAATATATTCTCTGTTTCAGCTCAATAAAATTAATATTGTCAAGAATTTGGGAATGACTTCTGTATTTAGGCAACTAGCAAATTATTTTTCATAATAATAATGAACACAAAGAAAAAAAGACATTGAAAAAATAACCAGCAAATAGCTCAGAGCTAAAAGTCCTTTTATTTGGGTTCTCATCATCATTAAGCATCATGATCAAAAAGAAGCACTCATTGAGTGCCTCCTGTGTGTTAAGACACAGTACTTACAGCCAAAGCAGAGAGTAGTCACCAGAGAATATGAACTCACATTGTGTCCCTGTGTTGGCATATCAACAGCTTTGTGCAATCATCTTTTTACCTGTAGGACACATCCATTTATGTTTTTCTCATGCTTCAAAAATATGTGAAATCTAACAAAGTTAAAAATGAGAAGGTTCTCAAAACACTGCATAAATTCAAGATGTATTTACCCTAGATAGCATATTAAGCTCACATGAACAACAAAAACAACAACAACAAAACTCACATGAAGCAAGCAAGAACAATACAGTAAGAGAGGCATGGCCTCAAATCAAGAAGTCCAAAACTTTAGGGAGCTCTGATATCTTGTTTGGCTCTTTGCTGGAGGGTCAGATGACTAAATAACAGGCTAGCTTAATAGGAATCTCAAAGTTAAGTAAAGACATGTCTTAGACAAAAGAGAGGAAACAAGTCCTGCTTATTTCTGCAGACAGGCACCCAAGAATATGAGTTTTAAATATGTCTGAACTGGAAAGACCCCCACAGTGGGTGGATAAAAGGAATGAACCTCGCAATGCATAGTCCCCAACTCCCCAGATTTGGATTGCTGTCTACTCAATTAGGTACTTGTTATTCATATTTTCAAAACACACACACACACACACACACACACACACAGTTATTAAGTACCTAATGTGGCTGATCATTGGGAATCTAAAGATGACTCAGACAAAATCTTATCTCTCAAAAAAAAATATGAATTGGGAAAACAAGTAAATTAAAACTTTACAAGAAAATATGAATGTTGCTATTAAAAAATACATATTAAAAGTAATAGGAACATGTAGAA
The DNA here is from genome assembly GCA_025594165.1 of Tamias sibiricus. Classification (NCBI taxonomy): domain Eukaryota; kingdom Metazoa; phylum Chordata; class Mammalia; order Rodentia; family Sciuridae; genus Tamias; species Tamias sibiricus. The sequence continues at coordinate 133,609,688 of CM046662.1, forward strand.
AGAGAAAGTAAGCCAAATTAGGAGATAGCAAGGAAAGCAAAATACAAAAACACAACTTGGAGTTACCAGATTAAAGATAATAAGAAAGCTTTCCAAACCATAAGAATATTACCAATTACTCCAACACCTCCATGATCTTAATTTCCTAATGATTCCTTCTCCAACCAACATCTCATGTGATTTTAATTCACTGCATCCAATACCCTTATCAACATCTTTTTTTAACCAATTCAGGACTTCTAATCCATTGACTCCACCACTTTTTTACTGTCTGTCCACCCTCCTCCTGCCCTCTATTCTTTCAGTATTGACCTTCAATTTCAAAGTCATTATTAAATTCACTGCTTCACATACATTCTCAATTCCCTTGCTTCTCCTTTCCATGCACTCTCAATTCCTTTGCTCTTCTCATAGATTCCTGGTGAAACTCTGACTGTACCTAAATGCAATTCTAAAACTACTCTATACATAGCCTGAGCAGCTCAGTATGGTTAGAGAAAAGTAAACCATCATGAAATGAATTTTACCTTATATTTATTTCCAATCAGCTATAAAAGGCTCTTGATACTATCTGGCAACTCACATTTCCTACTTCAATCACTATCCTGTGCTCCTAGAAGTCTATCCCATACTTTGCATTTCAAAGTACAAATACCTTCTGTCTGAATCCTCCCTTTTAGTTCTGGCTTTAGTTCTAATGTCACTAAGAAAATAAAATCCATCAGAAAAGTAACTTCTGCCTGTTCTGCACGTCCATCTACTGCTCTATACTCTACCCTTCTTCCTGTTACAAATGATGAACTGCCCATGGCCCTGTCCAGGGCCAACTTCTCCATTGGTACAGGTTCCCATCTGATGTCATTTAACCAAGGGCATTGTTTTTGCAATTGCTCATTCTCTCCTCTGTATCACCAATTTTCCTCTCTACTAAATCAGTAGCGTTATTTTCTTCTTCTTGAAAGACTTCCTTTCCTTGGCACAGAGAGGCACCACTCTCTGTTCTTTTACTACCTCAGGGGCTGCTCTTCTCAAGTCTCTTTTGCTGGTTTTTCCTTATTTTCCAAAATTTTAAATATAGAAAGACCAGGACCTCTTCTGTTCTCTATCTACACTCTCTTCTAAGTGAGCTCTGATCTATAAATTCCACCTATACTTTCTTGACCCCTAATCCCAATTTCTACTCTGGGTTCTGTCTCTTAAACATAACATGGGGATTCAGAGATTTGTTAGGAAGGCGTGTGATAAGGAAGGAGGACATCCATAGAGAGAGGTTGCCCAAAATAAGAATCACAGCTCAAAGAGAAGAAAGAGTAGACCAAGATGGAAGGGAAATTCAACGTGATCTGTCAAAGCCTAAACGTGGTTAAAAGGACATCCTTGCAATAGGGTAGTCTAATGTGGGAAATCCAACAGAGTGGCCTGTACAAGGTGAATCCATTTGGGTAAGGGAAATAGGCCACGAGGTGCAAGAGCCCTCCTGACAGGAGAACCTTGACAAGGGACTATAACCAGCCACAGAGTATCACAGTCCAGCCCAACTGAGGCAAACAGAATGCCCATAACACCACTACTGTCTAGACACTATTATATATCCATACAGTGAGTGACCTAGTGCAGAGGTCAAGACTTAAGCAAGATGAGTAGGATGCCTACATACCTTTTCATCCAGGGAACTAGTCTGTCTCTTTAAAGTACTTTGTAAATTTCTAACCTGATGTAATATGTGTTTCTTATGTATTTCATCCCTCAGAATATAATATCGTGTTTTTCTTTTTTGTATATTTTTCAAGGTGACTTAATGCTACATCCATGTTCCACCTACAAGTTCAAAATACTGTGGCACCGCCGGGTGTGGTGGCACACACCTATAATCCCAGCACTTGGGAGGCTGAGGCAGGAGGATCGCAAGTTCAAAGCCAGCCTCAGCAATGGTGAGGCACTTAGCAACTCAGTGAGACCATGTCTCTAATAAAATACAAAAAAGGACTGGGGACATGGCCCAGTGGTTGAGTGTTCCTGAGTTCAATCCCCAGTACCTAAATAAATAAATAAATAAATAAATCCTTTAAAAAAAAATACTGTGGCACCTAGTTGGAAAAGAAGGCACATGAGCAGTGATCAGGTCTAGTGCCATAGAAAGGCGACAATATTGCTCAGGCTATGAGGATTAATTTTCTTTCCCTAGATGGAGAGGGAGAGCAAAGTTAATCTTTTTTTTAAATATTTATTTATTTGCTTTAGTTGTACACGATGCGTTTATTTGTACGTGGTGCTGAGGATCGAACCCGGGCCGTGCACATGCTAGGCGAGCGCTCTACCGCTGAGCCACAACCCCAGCCCAGCAAAGTTAATCTTGGCAGAAGGAATACCATGGGCAAACGCCCAGGATCACACACACACACACACACACACACACACACACACACACACAAAGCAACATATTCAGGGATTGAAAGTAATTAAAATCTGAAAGGTAATAATTTCAATTTGAACAATAGCTTATAAAAAGAAACAGTTCCTGGGTAAATCAAAGAATGCAAATGCATAGTGGTAGTGAGTCTGGCATATAGATGACATCTGGTTCCAGAGTTACATTTGTACTTTTATCTCTGATTCAGAAATCACTTTTCATATGATCCTGGGCAAATTACCTAACATGATAAGCCCACATTTTCCACCTCTAAAATGGGAAATCAAAATTATTCTTATTTCCTGGAGTCATTATAAGTATTAAATCAAATAATACACTTAGATCAGTAGTTCTCAACTGCAGGTAACTTTGCCCTCAAGAAATATTTAGTAGTGTGTGGAGACATTTTTGATTGACTTGACTAGGGAGGTGGGAAGGATAGTATAGGTAAAAATCAGGCATGGTCTTAATATCCTGTCGTGCACAGGAAAGCTCTCTAATGCCAAGATAATTTGGACCAAGATATTAAGGGTCCTGAGGTTGTGAAACCCTGACTTAGACTAAAGCCTAGACTGCAGCATGCAGTCAAAAAATCTTATCCAGAAAGAGGAGATGAAGGAGGGAAAGTAGGAGGGGAAAATAGGAGAAGGAAAAGGGAGAGGGAGAGGAAGAGGAACAATGTTGTGGAGATGGGTTCCCTACTTTCTGTACTGGTAAATGCCAAGACATCCTGACCTGCTGCCACTGACCCTTAATCCCAGCCCCCAACTGTCCTTCTACATGCAAATTGGTCATAAAGTGACTTGATAGGAATTACAAACTGGAGCTGGGGTTGTGGCTCAGTGGTAAAAAGCTCTCACCTAGCACATGTGTGTCCCAGGTTCAATCCTCAGCACCACGTAAAAATAAACGCATTGTGTACAACTAAAGCAAATAAATAAATATTAAAAAAAAAAAAAAAAGAATTACAAACTGATAGACCCTGGAAGGGGAGTCAAGCACATGAACAAAATCAAGTTTTATCAAATAGGGAGGATGAGTGACCAAACCCTCCTGTAATTTTGACATGGCCACCATCTACCATTTCACAGTTATCTCAAGCCTGAAACAGTAAATAGCAAGACCCAACAACGAACCACGAGGACCTGTCATTCACTAGAAAGAGTGTATCACAGCCAGGCGCAGTGGCGCACGCCTGTAATCCCAGCACTTGGGAGGTGAGGCAGGAGGATCACAAGTTCAAAGCCAGCCTCAGCAGTGGCCAGGCACTTAGCAACTCAGTGAGACCCTATCTCTAATAAAATACAAAAAAGTGTTGGGGATCTGGGCCAGTGGTCGAGTGCCCCTGAGTTCAATCCCCAGTACCAAACCAAAAAAAAAAAAAAAAGTGTATCACACAGCTTGGGTCTAGTGAACTGGGCATATTTTAAATGGATTATCGTATGCTAAACAGGTCTCACATATAAAACCTGGTAGGTCAAAATGCCTCTGACGGTCCTGCAGTTCAAAGAATGGGATGGATGAGGACAAGGACAGAGGATGCCCCAACCAGTGTATAGGATCAATGATAGTGTAGCCTTCTTCAAAGTAAGCTTCAGCTAACCACATTGTGGCAAAACAAAACACAGAAGCAAGACTCTGCCAACACAGGCTGGAACCACAAACCAAAAAGCAATCTGCATGTATACACAATGTGGAACAAACTGCTTGTCAGATGTTGGTTTTCTCAGCCACAGGCTCATATGTGGGGGTATCATCTCCAAATTATGAAGGACAGTTTGATTCTTTAACTACCCAGGCAGGCAGGGAACCAATGAAGGATAATACCTCATGTTAACAAGTTGATATCTCAATAAGGAAAGCTGTTCGGAAACGTGTTATTGAGGGCTCTGCCTGTACTTCCAGAACCAAACAATGTCTTCCTTTGAACTAACATCTCAAGACAACAACTAAATGCTGAAGGTCTAGAGTCAGACCGAACTGGGTTTCAATACTAGATTCACCATTCACTTACTTATCTAGGAAAACCCCAATTTTCTCATATTTAGAATGGGAATGATGATAATAATGGATACTTTGGAGAGTTCAGTAAGAATTAAATGTGATGGTTCAGGTAGAATTCCTACCACCACAACCTGATAAGAGTTAGCTATGGGTAAATACTGGCTGCCTTGTGGTCATTGGTGTTCAAAAAAGATAATGTTTATTTTGTTTTCTCATGTCATCGCCTATATTCAGAAGTAAAGGACAGAGGTCCCACCCATCTTCTTGGGTACAGGGGTCCATGTACACTAAAAATAGAACTATAAATAAAAACTATGACTCATGAATTTGCACATGATTCTTCTTAGATGTGGACATAACCTTTCTTTAGTTTTGATATATCTATTGAAATATTTGTCTCTTCTATGTTCTTTTCACATCCATATTATCACTATTTTGAGAAGCTATTTCTTTTGAATAATTTCTCCCTTGTACATTTTTTTCCTGCAATGATACCAGTCAGTCACTCACAGAACTTGACAGTAACAGAAATTCCACTGACAGAATTTTCCTATCAGTCACTGCAGTTGTCTCAGTCCCAGGAAAAGAAACCCATTTCTTTCAGTTCAGAAGCTAAGCTATCCCAAAATTCACCATTAGAATGTAACTGCCTCTGGCTGGGGATAAAGCTCAGGGGTAGGGTGCTTGCCTCACACATGTGAGGCACTGGGTTCAATCCTCAGCACCACATAAAAATAAATAATAAAATAAAGATATTATGTCCATCTGCAAATAGAAAAAATATTTTTAAAAAAGAAAAAGAATGTAACCTGCCTCTCATGAAAGCAATACTGAGTAAAACACAAATCAGTTTCACAGGCAAAGTAACAATAGGTTTGAATATTAGAATGAGAGAAAGAAAGAAACATGAACTTAAATTGGTATTTCTCCTGATTGTTTTATAACTAGGGATATGTCAATCACCCTTAGTAAGTGAAACATAATGCAACTTTTCATGATGGTTAACATTTTCTGAGTACCTATAATGAGTGCCAGACACTGTTCTAAGTCTTCTACACGCATTAATTCACAACAATCTCTTCAGGTAGAAACTAAGACACCTTCATTTTGTAAGATGAAAGGAAGATTAGAGAAGTACAAAGACTACACAGCCAGATTCCACAGCTAGCCAGAGGCAGATCTAGTGTTTAAACTGAGGTATCATGGGTCCAGAGACTTTTCCTTTTATGCTGTATACTTCAGTGGTCTTGATTAAAGGTAAAGGAAGGTTGTGTATTAGACAGCACTGAAAATCTGGCAATGACTCATTTCACAAAATAACTTAGGAAAAGAAGCTATGTTCTCATGCTAGAAACAATTCAAATGGGTTGCTTCCAGCTGAAGATTAACATTGTATTTTGAGAGGAAAAAAAAATCATTTAATTTACTATGCTTAGACAACTCACAAAACATTCCAAAGTAGATGATTGTAATGGCCTTAATGAGTAATTATTTTCTTCCAAGGGTTAAACATTTTTTACCAGAAAGGAAGATGAAGATTTCTCCAAGTAGTTTAACTTAACTATAAATGGCTGTCTTAAATTGTCTTAAATCTATTTTGGGCTTTTTTTTTTTTTTTTTTTTGCCTTGTTCCATTTAATTCACAAATTTCTTGTTTCCCCTTAAGTGAATAAACCATAATCTCCATTTTTCTTCTCTTTGGCTCACAAGCACCATCTAGTGAAGAAACAGGATAATTACAGAGTAGTTCCTGAGTCCCTGCTTAATCTTTGTCAATAAAGCCTAATGTTTTATCAACTGTTCTAAAATAAGATGACATTTGTTAAATGAAAATATTGTGGATAACACTAAAAATATTATGTTCAGATTTTGTTATCATTCAGAATTTAGAAGTTGAGAATTAGTCTGCTCTCTACCTTCAACTCTATTGGTTTTTCTATTACCAATGACTATGGGTTCTCAGACAGTACATGGTACCAATATCCCAGCATAGTTTTTGAATTGTTTTATTTTATATCAGCCCACACTGTTCTCTCCCTCTTCATTCCCATTATCATGTGGCAATTGTTTTAATATATTCACCTAACCATTTGTTGAGGACAATCTGCCCTCAAGAACCTCAAAGTCCAGTAGATTTAGACTTTAGGGAAATAAATTTTCATAGGTATTATGATATAGAGATAAATTAATCCATTCTCATTAGAAAATTTAGATAGAATTGGCTATCATTTTGAAATTTCATTGGCAGGTATGGTCTCTTAGCCAATCTCCATTTAGCCAACTCACCATATTAACTGAAGCTCTTCATATCTGCAAAGTGCATTGACTCAGGCCCACTGCACACTGGATGCTTTGGGCCCTCAGGATACTCTAAAATACTCATGGACTATTGTCCCTATCATCTGAGTTGTATGCTTGACAAAAGACAATTGGATTTTGTTTCCTGGTGCATCCATGCCAGTTTTACTTGTAGATGTAAAATACTAATTACATAGTTTGAATAAACAGTGTATCAACCAATAAAATATAAGTTTAAGAAATTGCATCAAATCAAATGGAAGTAAAACAACCATAGCAGATGGGAGAAATCATAACAATCTGAAAAAATTCTGTACTCAAAGATTTTCAGGTTTTGCTTTTATTTTTTTAAAATTGGAAATCTTAGCTGATACTTATGAATATGTTTTATGCAAAAGAGAGAATGCGCAGCATAACATAAAAATGACATGAACAAAAGATTTAAAAAAAGGATTCATAACCAAGAATAATATGAAAAAGTGGCACAGAAGTATAATAGTGTCAAAGAAAGCAAAAAAAAAAAAAAAAAAAAAAAAAAAAAAAAAAACACAAAATGAGCTCACAATTGTGGAAAAATAAGAACAATAAATTTGGCTCTTTAAATTGCATTTAGAGAAAAAATAGAGCCTGAGACAATACACATCTTTGGACAATGGTAGACAATGCCATAAAACTAAGCAGCCAAGAAAGTTGTTCTTGATTCTGTTTTCCTTTGTTTACTGTAAAAGTGAAGTGAACTGTAACTGGAAAAGGTAAAAGAGAGGACTTCATAAAAGACGCCCTAACTGCTCCAAACTGCACCTTGAGATTACCAAATCCATTGTCATCCATCTTCAAGGAATGGAGATAAACAGAAAAAGTGCTACAAGATTGATCACGGGTAAATATATTCCTGACCAAAAATTTCAAGAGGTAGATAGTGCAAATAATGGACTGAAAAAAATGCTAATCATCCTCAGCTACCTTGCAGAAAAAAATGAAAATTTCAGACTATGAGATTTTAAAGAGAATCGTGTTGAGTGTGAATCAAAATTAGTTCACAGGAAACAAGTACTACCAGAACTAACACATTTCTGTTTTTATGTTTATTTGGTTAGTCAGTTTCCTATTTGTGTATTTTTAGAAGACATTTGACAAAGCTTCTAAAGATATCCATCTGGACAAAAAGTGAAGAAATGTGAGTTCCATATACTATATTTATTGCTGTTTGTACCTAAATTGTCTTGATTAACAGATAAAAATCAGCCTCAGAAAATAGTCTGTGCATATGTAGTTCACTTTTGCCCTACACCCTACAAAATAAGGACTTTTCCCCACCCTCAATGAATTTAATGAGAATACTGCTGCTGTACTTGCAAGTGACAAAATTAAAAGGAACAGTCAACTCACTGTATAGCAAACTCAGGAACTTACTCTCAAAAAACAGAAAATACACAAAATAAGTCAAGTTTTTTAAAAAAAACACAGAAGTATAAAGTGGAGAAAAATAAATTATCAGCAGCATGTTTGGGAAAATTAGGGTTTTAGTTAAGTCCAATATAAGAAAAAAATAACTATCAAAGTTAACAGGGGGCTGGGGTTGTGGCTCAGTGGTAGAACACTTGCCTAGCATGTATGAGGCACTGGGTTCAATCCTTAGCACCACATAAAATAAATAAATAAATAAAATAAAGTTAAAAGAAGGATTCTGTAAAATAATAATAATAATAATAATAATAATAAAACTGAAAAAAAAAAAAAGTTAACAGGCCTACAGACTATACCAGGTAACATCATGGTACCTAGAGAGATGTTTTCCATAGTGGCTGGTGCATGGTGTCAAATGTTACAGCAACATTCAAGAAAATGCATTCTGAGATTAATATTGTTGATGAGGAGGTCATTGTCAACTTCCAAGAGTGATTTCCTTAGAAAGTTAGGAGCCAACATCTAAACTGATGGCATGAGGAGGGTATAAGCCATAGCAAATCATCCATTTGAGCATTTTGGTTAATAAGAGAAAGAAAATAATTTTTAAGTAGAGAAGACAAACTAACATTGGATTAATGTTAAGTTCTCCTGATTTAAGAAAACTGGTAATTTTATGCAATTTAGAGGGAAAAATCTTTATAATTAAATTCAGAAGCTATATGCTTACTATTTTTAGATAATTATCCAACTTTGGCTGTGCTGTGCCTCTAAGAATCAATAATCTGTGTTTTATTTTAATTTTACATTTATTGCACATTTATATCAGAAAAGCTATTTGCAAGGTAATATAGAAAAACTAAAATATGAGTTAGAAGAATCTAACTAGTTAAAAAAGGACTAGTTAAAAAAGGAGACGGGAGTCTAAACAATGAGCAGCAGCATATGAAGGACAATTTTCTGCAAAATCTCTTTCAGCTCTGCCATAAAGAAACAACCTCTGTAGGAAACACAGATCAACATGGGACAAAGAAGATGATCAGAAGATGATGAAGAATGCAGAGAATAAAAAGAAGAAGCCAGAAATAGAATAGAGATCCTACCCAAACCAGGCTACTAACGACGTCATAATTTTCTAGTAAACAAAGGAGTGGTAGTAAACACCTGAACCACAATGTGTTTTGTAGTTGAACTATTTGTAGCTTGTTTTGTGGATGCATATGCTTAAAAATACAGTAAGAGGGCTGGAGTTGTGGTTCAGTGGTAGAGCGCTCGCCTAGCACATTGGGTTCGAACCTCAGCACAACATACAAATAAATAAATAGAATAAAGGTATTGTGAAAAAAAATCTTTAAAAAAAATACAGTAAGATTTACAGAAAGAAGAGAAAGCTCAGAGGGCAGGGCAGAAAGAGAGAACAAGAACTCAACAGCAGCTTGCATTTTAGAAGGAAGAATTAAGATCCGATGAGTAAGGAATGTGATTCTTTTCACAGTGCCACACCAAAAAGACAGATTCTGTATTTCTATAAGGCAAAAAAATCTTTTGGAAAAATTGTCTCTGCCAAACATATGAATGAAGTTAAGCAAATGTCAAACTGGTACATTAAACTGTACTCCTTTGCTTCTTTGTTTAGTAGCCCAAAGAGTTCACAAATTACAAGTAGTTCCCAAATTACTAAGAAGTTGTTTTCTCAAAGTTAGTTGGCAAATCAGGTCTTTGACAACATAGTACTGTAGTTCCCAGTGAAGCCGGACTATGCAGGTTCAAATCCTGACTACACTACCTACTTAATTGGACACACATCTGTAAAATAGTATACTTGCTCCAAGGATTGTTCTGTTGTGGTTTCCAAGTTATAACATAGAACGTCTTTAGAACTGTGCTTGGTACTTGATGAGTTCAGCAAATAGTAGCTATTATGATCATCAGCACCTTTATAGAAATAGGAGCTCAGAAAGTGGTTCCTAGAGCCAGAGAATTATAGGGCTGTGGCTGTGGGAACAAGCAAGACAGAAATGCCATGTCCCACCAGTGATCTGATCACACATACATCTCTCATATGCATAATAGGAGGCTTCTCTGTGGTACATCTCCCAAAATACTTAGCAGAGATCATTTAAATTCTAAAGGAGTTGATAAAACAAAAGCAAAAAGTTAAAAATTTCAGTGATCATTAGTGTGATTGGATGGGGGTACATATGATTAGAGGAACACTAGAATGGTCAAAGGAAAGGGAGGGCAAGGGAGGGAGCAGGCGGGGAGAAGGGGGGAAAAATGGTGGTTGAATGAGATGGATATCACTATCCTAAATGCATGATTAAAGATCTGAGTGGTACTTATATACTTTGTATACAAGCAGTTGTATGTAAAAAGATGATATACTTGCGCATTATGAATAAATAAAAAAAAATTTCAGTGATCAGATGACAATGGGAAATGTGTATACTGTATCATTTCTTCTTGGAGATTTATAGTACATTATGAATCACAAGGTTTTTTTAAAAGAGTAAAAAACATTTTATTTAGCATTTCCTACATTTGTGCGACCACAGAACTCATTTTTATTTTCTCAACTACCATTAATACACTTTAGGAAATGCTTCTCCAGATCAATTACTTCCCAGATACACTGATTAAAGAACAAACAGCAGATATCCCTAGGGAAATAAAAGTAGAGGCTTTTGACTAACACCCCTTAGAGATTATAAATATGCTATTCATAAGTTGAATGTTGACTAAGCCATGATTGCTATTCTTGCTCAACCCATTCAAAGTCAGAATAGCGATGTTAAAATAAAATCTAAAACCCCATCACTTCCTTTTTCCTGCTCATATTAGTAAACCCACTATAAATAATTTCTGTATTTAAGTTAATTGTTTACAGGCTTTAATGAAGATTAAATCTGAGAACTGCAAAGTATATTAAAGCTCTTTAGTTCTTCCTTAACAAATCTGAAATTACTTAATTATAAAAGAAAGGGAAGCTTTTAACTATTATTGCATGGAAAAAAACGGGAATAATATTTATGGCATCCCAGTGATGTTCTTACAAAGCATGCTAGTATAATGCATGTTAGCTCTTATTAGTTTTTCCTGTTTCTGGGAATGACTCTGTTCATGGGCTAGAATTTAAATGGATGAGGCACTGTAAAGAAGCCCACGTTGATCTAGTAAGTCTTTGTTTCATAGAAGCACTCTTAGCTTTCATTTCCGCTCTTAAACATCTTGTAGAACTTTTATAATGCCAAGCACTTGCTTTCTTGCCCCCAATAAAACACCAAGTCCAAGCACCAGAATTCCTAAAGTAAGAAGATAAAAAAGAATCTAGTGGTTCAGAATCTCAGTTCATTCATCCATTCATTCATCCATTAGTCTAACAAATACTGACAACATTCCATGGTCACAACGTATGAGGTACCGGGAGACTGTAGTTCCTCCTTACTACTGGTTTCACTTAACATGGTTTCAGTAACCCACAGCCAGCCATTATCCAGAAATGTCTTGACTTTCAAGACTGAGAGATCACATTCCACATAACTTTTATTATAATATTTTTCTAATTGTTTTATTTTATAATTATTATTAATCTCTTGCTGTGCCTAATTTGTAAATTCAACATAAGTATATATATTTCACACATATATACTTATATATATTTAAATATAAGTATATGTAGTATATAAGTATAAATCTAAATTACATATATAAATTATAAATATACATATATATTTCAAAGTTAAACTTCATCATAAGTATATATAATTAGTAGTATATATATATACATATTTATATATGTGTATATATATATACATATTTATATATGTGTATATATATATATACATATTTATATATGTATATATATATATATGAAAAAATAGCATATAAAGGATTTGGTACTGTCTGCAGTTATAGATATCTGCAGGGTCTCTTGGGACCATATGTCCTACAGATAAGGCATAACTACTATACAACAGTAGGCAAAATATACAATATCTCTGTCCCCTTGGAGCTTGCAATCCCAGGGGCATAAATACAATACAATGCATATATAGTAGTTTGAATTGTACTTATGATAAGTTCCCTGAAGAGAAAATACTTGCTACTATGAGTCAATGGGGCCAAGGGCTGAAGGAAGATCAGGATTTAAATTGGATGGAAAGTTAGAGGGATAACCAGGCAGTCTGAAGTCAATACATGGCCATGGCCTCTGTCAAGAGATGTGCTAGCATGTGATCCCTCTCAGCTGTTTTCTAGGAAAGCAAAATGAAAACTAATTCTGGATCAGTGGTGATTGACAAAGTATTCTTGTTACAGAGATAGTTCCATATATATTCTTAAAGATGGAAATTCTTAAACAAAGGGAAAAAACATTATTTACATAATGTTGAAGTCTCCAAGTACTGGGACAGGCTATGAATGATACTCTGGGATAAGCAGAATTTGCCAGTGTCTCTCAGGTCATACTGACTATGGGATTGACCATCATACTTCCATAGGAAAAGGGAAGCTGAGACAAGAGGAAGAAATAAAAAGAGATAAAAGGAAACCAAGTTAATGGATGAGTTTTGGCTTGTTTTTAAGAAAGAACTTTTGTTGGTAAGGCTCTGTCATAGTTTGCTTCCATTGCTGTGTAACAAACCATCCTGGAACAACAATTTGTTATTTCCAAGAATTCTGTTTTCAGGAACTATGGCAAGGTCCTCTTAATGGTTCTCCTGCTCCATGTGATGTTGGCTCATGCAGCTGCCTTTTGGTGGTATACCCAAGATGAACCCTCCTTCTCCAAGGCGTTCTCCACATTGCCTCTCATGATTTAGCCAAAGCTTTTTTACAACATGATATCTGGCTTTCAAGAGAGAACTTTTCCAAAAGCTAAGCCCCAGTGCACTAGCAATAATCAAGTCTCTTTTTGTATGTTACATGCCAATGTCCCAGGGACCAAAGCAAGTCTGATAGTCAAGCCCAGAGTCCAAATAGAATTGGCTCACATTTGCAGAAACAAGTGCGCTTGATATTTTTAAAAATGATTTTACTTTTTCTCCATATGTATGTACACATTATCACCAAAAGGTCACCAAAAAATATTTAGCCACCTCCTTTTCTCATATCTGTAGTCCTTCTCCACACCCACACCCATCCTCTGTCACAAAGAAGATAGATTTTTATGAATGTTAAAGTTCTCATCATATTAAATTGTCCTCCGAAAAACAAAACAACTGTTTGTATGGGAGAACCATTAACTATATTCATCATTCAGCCCATTTGTAAAAGGTGGTGAAATATGAGTCACCTAATTTTTATGTTAGAAGTGGCTAAAATGATTAAATGAGATATTTTGATCACCTATAATTTCAATGACTTATGCTATCCCAATCTCTCATCACCATTAATAACCACAATTTATCTCTATTACCATTCTTGATGTGTTGTAAGGGAACTGTACTAGTTAAGGCTCAGAGAAGCCCAGCTACTATAAGTGATGGGAAAAAAGAGGTTTGCTAGGAATTAGACTTCATCACAATTGTGAATGCTGGTGAAGAAGTCTATGGAGAGTTCTTGGTTCCGTTTTGTGGTTGTGCCTGTGGACCACAGGTGGGCAGGGCTAACAACTGGACATGAAGTGGAGGAAGCAAGAACAAACTAGAACCTTTGTCTCTGACCACACTGATGCCCAACAACACAGGGTGCTGCTTCAGAAGCTGGTGCCCTTCCCCATGCAGCTGTCTATGAGCTTTTGCCAGAATGTAGAGAAGCTGAAGAAAAAGATTCAGCAGGAGCAAGGGGAGCAGTGGTTCTAGCCACCATGCTAGGTAAACACATCAGCCTGGAGGTCAGTGACAGTGTGCACAGAGCTGCAGCCGTGTTTGGAACAAATCTTCAGAGCAAAATGGCAGCTGCTTCACCTCATCTTCTAAATTCATACAATTGCTGTTGGAGCTAACCTAAAATCAGACAAGGATAGACAGTCTGGAGAACATACTTTCAAGCTTTGCTAAATTGACTCAAAACTATGCCCACCACTCATTAGAAACAGGGCTGCTTCTTGCCTAATACAGTTATCTTCTGAGATCAGCTAGATAGCAAACAAGACCCCAGAAGTCAGAGAAACTAGTACAACTGTTACTAATGCCTGATTTCAATTGACTTGATATTTTCTCAGTAAATTGAGCCTTTTGTAAGGCAAAGAACATAGTGTTCTTCCTTTACTCATGCTCTGACAAAAGTAGAGTAAGGCACAGATTTTTAAATACTTGGAATGTTATTTTTTATTTTACTTTTGCCTGAGAAACAGCATAAGGAGAGGGGATGTGTTAATATCTATTGAAAGATAATTTTTTAGAAAAAAGTGAAGCTGGGTATGGTGGCATACCTATAGCCTGTGGGATTTATTTATTTATTTATTTATTTATTTAAAATAACAACTTTCAGCCATGTTAAAAAAAAATTGCCTGTGTCTTCCTTCTCTACCTAACCATCTCTTATTTATCTTCTACAACCTTTCCTCTGTAGGAGTTTCCCAGAATCCCCAACTCAGACAGCACCCCTTATCCCATTCTCTTCTATGAGCTGCTTCTATAATATATAAATTATCTAATTTTGCATCAAATTATAATTTAATTGTCCTCATATGAGTCCCATGCCACACTGCAAGCTTCTTGAGACGAGGGGCCATGTCACACGTAGCATATGACAAATGGTACACTTGTCATTGTCACTTGGCCATGTATTTTGTAGATCAAACCAAGTCAACAGTGACAGGAGCATAATTCACAACATTTCAAGTATAAGCAATTTCTCACATCACCTTAAAATCTAAAAAGTGCCATTGACTACCACCATCCATTCCTTTTTTTTTTTTTTTTTTTCCAAAACTCACATATCAAAAGTTTCTGATTCTTCTCCTCTTTAACTTCCCCTACCTCCATTTTGAAACTAAAAGAAGCAGGATAGTTTGGTTTTACTGTCACACAATACTCATGTGGTCTTTTTTCCAGGGGCTTTTCCTTCCCATCTCATGGAATACAAAAGGTCCCTTGCACTTAGCAAAGTCACTTCACTTCTTAACCTATGTTCCACCTTGCTGAGCCCACCTCATGCCACTGGCTCACTACATCAAGAACACCTATTATGCTATTTCTCCATAATATCCCGCAGTGTATTCTAAATTCACGTTCGGACAGTGGTATGAAAGTATTCATTCATGGCAATTTTAAACATGTTTTTCTTTGTTCCATTTTACTTGACTTTTTTTTTTTTTTATTTCTACAGAGGAGAAATGTTATTCCAAAGGAGCAAAAATCTTATACATAAAATAGAAGCCATGACATTTACTGAAATGACCAATCACTTGTAATTTAAGAAAAAAATAAATGTAGTTAATTGGCTGAAGATGATTTTTGCTGTTTCATCTGCCACAGGGTAATCATAGAAAGGTTGTAATGTTTTGTGCTCTGATTTCTCCAGTGAAAATTGCAATTAATAACATGCACTGAAACCACTTTTTAAAAGTGATTTCATGAGTAATACATCAACACAAAGAAGTTAGATGGCCTAGAAATACTAACTTGTGTTCTTAAGAAGATAATAATTATCAAAAGGGCTGTGTTTTGACCTTCCTGTCTTTGTTTCAGATGTGTTCCAGCTCTGAATTAATGGCTCTTTTCAACTTTTGGCTATAGATTTAATACCAAAGCTTTGCGGATAAACTAATAAAAATTAGATGATAGAGCACATTTTATTCCTCAGGGGACAGAGGGGAAAAAACTTCCCCCAAAACAACTTAATGTCTCATTAAAATTCTAAAAGTTCATATTTATGAAGCAATTAATATCAGGAGATGAATTAAATGGCTCTTCCTTAAAATATCTTTATGAAAAGTATTTGGATGAATTCCATTCCAAATTATTTAAATAGAGAACCTACTATTTTCCTTGTGGAAATAGCACTAATATTCCATTCTCATAATTTGAAAGGCTTCTTCAAATTATACACAAATGTAAATTATAGTAATAAATTTGCCAAAATATATTGAGATTATCATGCCCCTCACCTTGTGTATTTCTTTCTTTCCATTCTATATTGATTCACACATCTTGTAATTTCTTTTATTTAAACTGAGGAAAAATAGAGGGGGGGCGTATGCAAATATATCAGTAACCCAGATAGATAGGACAATCGACATCTTAGACTGGGTACATGAAGATCAAGGATCCTGGCTCACTCCTCCCAAACTGTGACATTATGTCATTGGCCTATGTCATTGACCTTGCTCCCTATCCCTCTTTGCCTCTGAGGGAAGTTGTATCCCCAGGAGGACAACAAGGAAATACCCTTGAATTAAGGTCGAATTTCCATTATCAGTAGAAAAAAAAAGTTATATATTGGCTCATCTGAGTTTATGGCCTGCAAGAGATGAAAATCCACAGCAATGAGCTTTTCCTTCACCAGCTGTGATAGAGGAAGGTACAGGTTAAGTTAAGCAATGATCTGCAGCAGGCATGGTAATGGAAAGAAAATCCTAGAGCGGTGCAGGTTCTGCTCCTAAGCTACCTTCTGCATTTAAGGAGGAAGCATCGTCAGGATTCAGTCATAAACCTCAGCAGCTACTTGAAGGAAGAATAGGAGGAATCACAAATCATGACCACATAACCAGCAACTTTCATAACATTATGTAAAAGCACCAAGCACTTATTTTCTCAACGTCATTAACATTTCCTCCTGTCACTTTTTAATGGGTGGCATCTTCTTGCTAGATATACAATTGGGGTTTGTGGAAAGCATGGCTTTGTCTCAAATGATTATTCCCAGTCATGAATACCATACTTTTCTTTACTTCTAAGAAAAATCCCACTGCTATTTTCCATTGCAGCATATACTGAAACCCACAGGATGCTGACAGGATGTTGACTAGCACTAAATGAGTAATTAGTAACTAGCAGCCACTGTTACAGTTATCCAGCTGAGGAGATCCACCTGAAATGACTGAGGGAGTCAGGTCTTTCTAACTAAGAATAAAATAGTAAAATAAAATTACTGAGTTAAGATGAATTTCCAGATAATGAGTCCTGAACAGAGGTCAGTATGATGCATACATAAACACACATAACCCTCCCTCTGCCCTGCATGGTAATGGACACACACACACACATACACACACACACACACACACATGCACCTCTGTGCTTACTTTATCAAAGGGTGACACACTCTAGAAATACAAAAATCACCAAAAGTAGAAAACAATAGCACCTCTCATGGTGATGCCACTACCCAAATACCCATGCCAGGTCCACCACTGTACAGACAGTATCCTGGGTCAGATGCACTATGACAAGGATGAAAGACAGTGCAGATATTCTAAAATCTGTACCTGTTCAGTGTCCCCATAAACTGTTCTAATCTTTGAATGTTCTATTGCTCTCATTTATGATGATTTTCATCTTTACAAGATCATGTTTCCAAGATACTATAATGATACCCAACATTAATAAAGCAATTATATACAGACTTATGGGTACGAACTAGAAGTCTATGCTGCTATTCCCAATAGGACAAAACCACAGAGCTAGTCATAATATACACACACAAAATTTACTATGAATCAATAAAGCCCTGAAAACTTTAAAAGGCCCTTTCTAGAAGGAGTGATTTCTGAAAAATAGAGCTCCAGTAAACTTGGACACTAGCGACAAAACATTCTAAAGATAAAGACATGATACTCTGTTTCACCCCTCTGAGGAATAAATCATTTTCTTCCTGACATAGCACAAAGAGTATATTTAGCCCCACATTCTCCCATTTCTCTGGAGAGTTTTAGACATGACCTTTCAACCATAAGGGGGTGAGGATGCTGCCTACTGAGTGTCGGAGGGATTAGAAACACAAGATCCAAAAAGAATTAACCAGGCAGTGTCCTGCTATGTTAGCATTAAGCACTGTATTCTTATAAAAAGTGCAATTCCTAACTGGGTAAACAAAAAGATAAGGTCTGCTGATAACAACTCATTTGTTTTTGCAAAATCAGTTCCAAAAAAGAACTTGCTTTAGATAAAAGTTCACTAGCTGAATCTAGATCCATATATTGCAGTAGTAAACATTTCTATGTTCTCCTTTTTTTCCATAGTAAATGAAAGATGAAATAGGAAAACAGAAAAAAACTGACCTAATTTCAATTCCTAAATGGGTTTTCAAGGGTTTATATTATTCCCTATATCCTATCACATATCTACTGCATGATTTTCATCTTTTCAAATGAAAGTTTATTAGATCTTCTACATAGGGGAAATTTAAGCACAAATCCACTGCCCTGTCCACTGATCCCATTGTGGGACTAGCTGTCATCATCCTAAGTGTCCTGTGCATTCCCCAGATCCACAGCTCCTCAATTTTTCTCCAAGTCCAGAACAGTTGTGTCCACTCCCCACCATTCTGTAGCTGCCATGTGTACAATCCTTCCCTGAATTCAGTCACCTTAGGCAAATGGGATCACTTTTATTCTCTCCATTCCAATGTCTTCGTGTCTTTGTTTTTCACAAAGACCCCAAAACAGCAGAGCTCAAGTACACAGCTCTCTGAAGAGCTCTCTGAAGGGGTGGTTGGATCTGTGGGTAAAATATGAAATATCCAGGGGCAAAGTGGACTCTACATCCTTTAGGCAATCTTTCCATGAGTATTATTCTTCACAAATATGCTTTGCAGGAACTGGAAAGTGAGCTCAAGGTGGTGGGCAACATATGAAGTACAAATGTTTTTAAAAGAATGAGGCAGACATAGGCTTTGACAATGAGATGGCCCTCCTTTTAAGATTCCAACTTTTAAAGTCCTCTGTAATCATTAACAGAGCTTTCTCTACCTATACAATGTGATTTCCCACTTTTCCTTCCAATGAATTATTCCAAACACTATCATAATCATTATATTTAAGGGTTTCAAATACTGGCTGCTTTAATTACTATCTTAGCATATACATTACTATGTCGCCAGCATCTAGATCTTCATTTGGAATTAGAATGTGCAGGATGTCAAATGCCCATAACCACTTATTAGTGAATTATAAGTGGAAAAAAAAAAAAAAAAGAGCAGTTCCTTTGTCCAACTTGTAACTTCTAAGAGGAATCTTGAGCACTTTGAAATTCATATGTGACCATTTTTGCTGCTTTACTGAACACTTTAAAAAGCACTTTGAAAAGTTTCGTTTACTCCCTGTTAATTAGCTTAATTTATTTTTCCTTTGAGAATCTAAAGAACAGCTGGATTATGCAAGCTGCTGCCGCTGAAGTGAAAAGATTTGGTTTAGGGCTTTTATAGGGGGTGGAGTGGCCTTTTTTTTTTTTTTTTTTTTTTTAAATTATTCTGACCAGATAATATTTGTTGGCAAAGACTCTCAAAAACTGGCAAGAACTATAAATTAGATATTTGAACCATTCTCCCTAGCTATACAAGAGTTATCCAATCTCTCAGCACTAAGATGCCCTAACTCTCAAGACTTAGGCCTTAGGAAACTAGAAAATTTGTCTCTATCTTAGGTAAATATATGGGTTATGTGTTATTAATTGTACAGAATAAGGCTCTGGGATCAAAAAAATTAAACCCTAAAACTGACTGATACATAATATATATGTTCCATATTTGTGTCAGATGAGAGAATACAGAAAATTTAAATTAGGTAGAATCAGAAAAGCCAAAGCCCACTTTCCAGATTCATGAACAAATACTTAAGTGATTCTAAGTAAAGGAAGCCTACTGCATAATGAGATCTGTCCTTCTGATTCTAATCCTTAGGAAAAAAAGTTTATAGAATGATAAAGAGATTCTACATAAAAGAAAACTTTCCAGGTAGATGGGTAAGCAGGTAGGTAGGTGTGTAGGTGTGTGTGTGTGTGTGTGTGTGTGTGTGTGTGTGTGTGTGTGTGAATTTTTTTTTATTTTTAGACTTTGACATAATTAATAAGACAACCAACCTTTCAGAGTAGCAATTTAATACTCCAAAATTTTTCAGAAATTGTATACCTGAAAATCCTTAAAACAGCCTCACCAATAAAGTTAAATAAAACCAACTGGAACATAAATTTTCAATTCAATTAGTAAAACTGAATGACTAAGGATTGGTGGGTATCAAAGAATTAGTTAATACAATATAAAAGTGATATATATGTAAGTTTACTATAAATGACAAAAATAAGTTAGTAAATCCAAGCATCACTGTCTTCAATTTAAATTGAATGCAGGAACTCTTTTTTAAAAACTCTAATATACTATTTTCCAGCTATACCTACAACTACTTTAAGAGAAGGAAAAAGAAATGAATATATACTGTTTAATGTCTTCTAATAGAAATTTCATGATAAACATCAGTCCTGAGGTAACTAACGACCTCAAATCCATCAACAAATTGTGTTTATTACTTACAAATTTTAAAGGAGTCTTTCTTGTTTACACACACACACACACACACACACACACACACACACACACACCTTAATCTCAGGCACAGCAAAACAAACTGAATACCAAACCAAGCCATACTGTACATTGTAAACTTGGGAAATATGAGCAACACAATTAAAATTTTGCACCAGTTATTTCATTTTCTGGCTCAGACATAGTTTTTTATAGATTAATAATTATTTTGAGAAACAGTACCAGTTTGATTATATAAAGAAACAGATATTCTAATTATGATCCACACATTCACTATATTTAGAACTTTGGGCACAGTATCAAAGTCACAAAGAAAATTTAGACTTCTATAAAAGTCATGATCTTTACTGGTGCTCAGAAAAACAAAGAAGTAGCTTTAAAAAAAAAAGTATCACCATTCATCTCAAATGTCATCAACTATATGAGACCTCAAAACACACTGGTTTGAAAAAAATTTCTTACAAAGAGTTAAGACAGATTAATTTCATCTATTTCCTAGTAGTAAGACTTCCCCCAAAGTTAAGTAAAACAGAGCTCTTCAATATTAGCCTTTTGTCACCAGAGACAATTGCTGCATCACTTTGCAAACATGATAAACTCATTTTATTTGTCAAATAGCTGAATTCCATGCAAGTGCACTTAATACAGTACTAAATTGATTGAAATTAAAGAGATTTCCAATTGGAAATGGGGTTTTCAAAACTACTAATGTTAATTTCAAGTTGTTTCATTGAACATAGAAAGCACATGATTTGTTTCCAGCATCTCTAAAAGATTATCTAGTTCTTTAGTGTATCAAAATAGAAGTGAAAAAATATACTGTCAAAATCTGGAATCTGAAGTACAGTTTGAAAATTTAAAACAGATTTGATGAGATCAATTCATACTATGGTTAAAATGCAATGGGACAGCTTACGAACTGACAAAAGTTTCAAATTAGTCACATCTGCTGAAAAAACAAAAATGCAGGTATCTGCAATGTTTACATTGTGTTGTATTTTTTAGACCCAAACAAAATGTAAGTACTGAAACCCTAAACATTCAACTTCTGAAAACATTTCTGGTTACAGAAGGGGAATTTAAAAATCTAACAGAATTATATCTAAAATGAGGTTATTCTTTCTCCTTTTATAAAATACTTTTGCTTCATAACCCCAAAAAAAGTATGCACAGATAAACATTCAAAATTTTCTATCTTTTTTATAAAATTGAGGGATCACTGCTCTTAAAAAATCTCCCTCTATTTTCTTGGCTTTCTTCAGTCTTCCTTTGCTACAGATGTGGATCAGCCACATACACTGATGCTTTCTGCCTGTTCCTACAGCTTGAAGCAGCAACCTCATCAGACACCGGCTTGAGCTTTAATATTTACTTCTGGTAGGATTCTCTAACTTTTGCCTGTAGTGCATCACATGTCTTCTTGGCATCACCTAAAAGCATGGCCGTGTTGGGTTTATAGAAGATTGGATTGTCCACTGCAGCGTAGCCAACACCCAGAGACCTCTTCATGACAATGACCTAAGAAACAATGGTTAAATGAGAAAGTATATTTAACAGACCTGGTTAGGGCCTACTGGGCACACAAACAGTGCACTTCCCTAACTTTGCTTTTTGTTGTTTTTATAATTTGTACATTTCCCTTTTTTATTTGTACACTATATAAAAACATAAAATTACACATCTATAGGGTATAAAGTGATGTTTTAATACATGCATACATTGTATAATGTTTAAGTCAGTCTAAACATATCTATCTTCTTCAATGCTATGTATTTATGGTAAAAACATCCAAACTCCTTCCTTCAAGTTTTTTGAAATATATGGTACATTATCGAAAGTTACCAAACTGTGTAACAGTATAACAGATCTTCACCATTAAGTCTTTAGTACAGACACTTTTAAAATATATCAGGAGTGTTTTAAAATGTTTTTATTTTTTTAGTTGTAGAAGGAAACAATACCTTTATTTTGTTTATTTATTTTTATGTGGTGCTGGGGATCGAACCCAGTGCCTCACATGTGCTAGGCAAGTGCTTTACCCCTGAGCTACAACCCCAGCCCCTTTAAATGTATTTTTACTTTGTATCAATGTTAATTTTTAATGTGTGACCATACTCATAAGTTCCTGCTACAAATCCTAAAATAATGAGCTTGAGTGGGGAAATGGTATGATTCTTTTCTGTTAAAGAATATCAGAAAGTTCTGGGACAAAAATCCAAAAAAGCAATCCAGCTTCTCTCAAGGACAGAACTAATCACTAACAGAATGCTCTTAACAAAGCACAATGAAAGGGGTAAGTCAATCCACAGTATTAATGTGCTATAGACATTTCTAATGACATGCATTATGGATGCTGTCCTGAGGAATGTTTAGTCAGTTATTAATGAAATGTGCACAGTGAAAATATATTCATGCACTGCATGACATTAGTGAAGTAATGCATTCTGCAAACTTAAATATCAATTACTGAGGCACTAATATTTTATATGCACATGAACAAGTGTATTTTGTATCCACACACTAATCTCAAATACTGTATTAAGCTCATACATTTACAATAAAAAGAAACAAAATTAAAAGAACGATGTGCTTTATGGTATAATTCTTAAAAGCAGATGTGACTCAGGAGTAATAAAGAGGTATACCCTACCCTCTGCTGGGACAGAAGAAAATTTACAAGCCTTTGAGTTCTCCAAAATCTAGCAATTAGCTTTCTTCAGAAATAATGTGCATGTGCAAAGCTTGCTTCCTTATGTCATGTTATTGTTTGGATTTCTAAATCACCTTTCTTCTAGACACTCCATAACAACATACAAATTCCCTTTCAAAAAAAAATTAAATTAAAAAAATGTGCTTGTCTTGGTATATGAAGGCGATGATGCTGACTCACTGTCCCAGAGGGAAGCCATCTGCTTCACTGGACTCCATCTGGAACCTGGCCAGACTCATTCCAAAAGCTCACAGCTCTTTTTTCAGCTGTGGTTATGGATTTTGTTAATCCGTCCACATAATCTCATCTGGTTCTACTCATAATGAGGCTTTCTCTCAGGTTCTCCGGTGGCCAGAGTATAGACAGAAGCTGGACACAGAGAACCAGGCTCTAAACATGTACTTAATTCTGGGCCTCCTAAAAGGCATCATTATTTCTCATCAAGTGACCAAAGAAAGTCCTGTGTGCATATTTTAAGTGACCTTTGATCATCAGAATGAAATACAAGTCTGAAACTTTACCTGCTTTGATTTCCAGACCTCAAGAACTGGCATGCCTGCAATAATAGAATTGGGATCTTCCTGAGCTGCTGAATTAACAGTGTCATTAGCTCCAATTACAAGGACCAAATCAGTGTCTATATGAAAAGAGAAAAAACAGAAAATATAAAAACCAAAGGAGGTCAGGCAAGTTATAGTGATCTGACTTCATAATAACAATAGCAAAAGCTAGTAGGAGGCTCATTTTAGGAGGCTCATTTGTGCCAGGCACTACACAAACAGCTTTATCAGAAAAATTAGCCAACTTAGACAATGTTGCACAGCTAAAAAGCAGTAGTAGGTCCTGCATTGAACCTCGCCTCTTGACTACAGCCTGCTTTATTATACTTACCTCTACCCGATGGATCTACCTAATCTGACTTTATAGTTTTTTTAATCCCAAAAGGATCTTGCTAATAACAATATTTTATGAGATCTGCATCCATTTTCAACTTTTAAAATGACCAATTAAGATTCAATCTACTGTCTAAAAGACAATGGTCTAAAAGTCTGTACTATATTAAAGCTGCGTCCATACTTCCTGGAACTGGCTGGTTTTACACATAATTTAGCAACAGGGAAATTTTAAAAGGGGCATAAAATTAAAATGTCCTGAATTCTCTCTTTAAAGGACTATAATTTAAACTATATCTTAGGAGTTGCCAAAAATGCCATGTGCATCTAGACATATACACAATTTCATTATTATTTTTTTCAAATAAACAGTTGTTTTTTTTTTTTTTTAAGTTTACAGTGGATACTTGCCAGAAAGAACTGGTCTAATTTTAACAAACATGATCCTGGGCCAAATATCATCACCATTCAATATCTACCAACAATAGCTATGAAGTACAGCACCTTATCACTTGAAGTCCTTCAAAAAAAGAAGACTATTTCATTGATCATGAATTGGTTCAATTGAAAGCCAGTATAACCTTAGACACAGGCAAGAATCAGACACTAAATCATCAACAGAAGCACTTATGTAAATGAGGAGCCTGTAGCTAGTTCAAGGCCACAAGCTACTGAGAGTCGGGGCCTGGATTCAAGAGACAGGTGTGCCCAGATCTCAGATTCACCTGTGTACTGCACCTCAGAATTTGAAACCACCTTCAGCTCTTCACAGAGGAACAAAATTAAACCATGCTGCTTACAAATCTTTTGTGCCTTATTCAAAATTTTGTTTTAATTTTGACTGCCTATCTGCTCCGTGGAGATTATGCTTCATCAACTAGTCAGTCTTCAGTGATTTCACAACTGATATTCTAAATCTGACATCACTTTATTCATACTATGAGTATTTAAACATCCTCACTATCCCCATCACTTACCTGGGAAATCATGGTTGATCTCATCCATTTCCAACACAATATCATATGGCACCCCAGCCTCAGCCAGCAGCACATTAAGCTGACCAGGCATTCGGCCTGCAACTGGGTGAATTCCAAACCTAGACAAGAAACAAATGAACAGCTGGCCTTACTTGATAGGCCAAAATGTACAGAGACCAGTATCACCTTCAAATCTGTACACTTTGTTCTTGGCACCTCTGCTTTCTCCTGGTACTATCTGATCTCTTCAAGTAAAAGTAGAATTTGTTCAGATAGATGGTCAATCTACAAAACTGAAGTTAAAAGATTCACGGTCATAGTATACACAAACTATAACTTCCCTCATAAAAATAAGGGTATAACTGGAATCTGACTCCTTCATATATGTTTTAAGTGCAATGAACCTCAATATTAATAAATAATATCCTGTCACATTTTAAAACATTATGTTCTCTTATGATACTTTCAGATAAATCCTGAATCTTTCCCCCCCTCCACCCTGTATTGCTGGGGATCGAAGCCAGGGATACTCTACCACTGAGCTACATCTCTAGTGTTTTTATTTTATTTTGATATAGTCTCCCTAAGTTGCGCAGGCTGGCCATAAATTTCGATCCTCCTGTCTCAGTCTCTGAAGTAGTGAGATGACAGGCATGCACCACTTCACCCAGCAACAAATCCTGAATTTTTAAAAACACATTAAGCCAAACTGGAATTAAATTTTTACAATGAAAAATCAACATTATTCCATCAAAAACTGACTCCACATTCAATTTTAACCTTTCAGCTTAAAGATAGGAAAATAAAATATTGCACATACATGATGTTAAAGGTCCACAATCCTTCAGAGAATAATATAAAGGATTACTCCATATCACAGAGGAAATAGGATAGTAACACAATGGAATGTTTAAAAGACAATGGATAACACATAATCAGATCTCCACATTTAAGGTAAAAGAAACAGGAACATCAAGTAATTTCTTTCAACTACAAATATAATGGGATTTTAAAGTTTCTTAATTTACCTCTTGCCCTCTGATTTATCTCTCAGCACCGGGCATGGTGCCTGGCACACAGGAAGGACTCCATGAAAAGTAAATGAATGAGCTTTTCAGCAAGATGGTGCTGAAAGCTAAAAAGGAAGTTCACATCCATCCCAAAGCCAAAGCAATGGCTCTGAAGGCCAAAACAGTATTGAAAGGTATCCACAGCCACAAGAAAAGCAGATTCACATGTCGCCCACTTCTAGCATCCCAAGACACTGAGGTTCCAGAGGCAGCCCAAATACCCTTGGAAAAACACCCACAAGAAAAAACAAGCTTGACCACTACACCTTCATCAAGAGCCCCCTGACCACAGTGTGTACCATGAAGAAGATAGAAGACAACAACACACTCATGCTGATTGTGGATGTCCAGGTCAGCAAGCACCAGGACAAAAGGCTGTGAAGAAGCTCTACATTGATATAGCCAAAGTGAACACCCCGATCAGGCCTCATGGAGAGAAGACAGCATATGTTTGACTGGCTCCTGATTATAATGCTTTGGACATT
The DNA here is from genome assembly GCA_025594165.1 of Tamias sibiricus. NCBI lineage: Eukaryota > Metazoa > Chordata > Mammalia > Rodentia > Sciuridae > Tamias > Tamias sibiricus. The sequence continues at coordinate 133,636,365 of CM046662.1, forward strand.
GCCAACAAAATTGGAACAATCTAAACAAAGTCCAGTTGGCTACCTCTAAGTATACATGTGTTTCAACATTTAAAAAGTGAACGAATGATTAAATTCAGTGAATAAATACATTTTATGGTATTACTTAGTTGAGATCCATCCAACTCAGCTTAAATACAATGATTACAAATTCACTCCCTTCAGTGACCAGAAACACCCTTCTAAGGTCTAGTCCAATACTAGACTATACGAGAATGTGTGTATGTGTATGTGTGTATATTCATTCATACATATGTATTCATTTATATTAAACCAAAGAAAATAAATTACATGTGTATATGTGTGCACATAAACATATATTAAGCCAAAGAGAAGCCTCGCCTCGTTTTTTTCCAAGGTCTATAGTTTTGCCATCTGGAACCATAACGAATCTGCTCCCACCTTCACATGAGGATTCTTTCAACTGTCTCTCAGTTGCCTAATAAGCACACAACAGTCTCAGTTCTTTCAATGAACAACCGGCTGTCTTTACCCATTGCTATCTGAGTCGCCTGACATTGTCAATGTCCACCTGAAACCTCAGGACCCCAAAGTACATATAATATGCTGAACATAATCTAGATGCATCAAGGTACAACAAGAAAATCACATCCAAAAATCTTCCATTGGTAAAGCCTAAGTCTGCATTAGCATTTATGGTGGTGCTGGGGATTGAACCCTGGGCCTTGTGTATGTGAGTCAAGCACTCTACCAACTGAGCTATACCCTAGCCCAAGAGTCTGAACTCTTATCTACTATAAAAATATAGTCAACACAGTCCTTCAATTTAAGAGATACTTTTGTTAATAGTTCAGGTTAACTAGTGTGTTACTAGGCAAGCTACTCTATCTCAATTTTCCTGAAGAATATTAAATAGCTATTATTATGAGTCCACAGAAAAGATTTGAGAAAGGCCAATGTATATATGCCGGAAAGGGTTAAATAATGTTATGGGAAGAGTTTTCTGTTTGAAGAATACAATGTATAATGTTCTTTGAAAACAACAGAGCTCCATAATTTCAATAATGCTACAAGCTATAAAGTAAAAAAAAATCATTAAATACTTGAATAGCTGAATATGCATAGAAGAAAAATGCCTCTTAGTCGACCCTATCCATTACAAAGCAAAACATTCACAAGTAGCCCTTAAACTCTGAGGAATTCAATTCCAAAAAAATTATAGAGATCGTCTGATAGTGTTTCTACTCAAATAGCTGATACCAAATGTGTGGGATTTCTGCATACCAAAAAACAGTTCTCTATTCCCCAGTCATCAGCTGAGTGTCCTATCATCTAATTCAATTTTGACACTAACTACCTAAAGTGAGTATCAGACTCCATACTTTTGTGCCTATCTCACAAGAGTGCTGCCACTTCAGATGCTCATTACAAGTCCAGCTTTCTACTATACTTCAACCAATCAGACCCTCCCTAGTTTTGATAATTTGCTAGAGCAGCTCACAAAACTCATCTAACTCTTACATTTACCAAATTATTATACAGGACACAAGTTGGGAATAGTCAAATGGTAGAAGTGCACAGAATAAAGTTTGCAGGAGAGAAATAATGGAAATTCTATGTGCCACCTTCCCAAGACCCCAATGTATTCAACAACCTGGAAGCTCTCTGAAGCTTTTAGTTTAGGAGTTTTCATTACAAAGCATGATTGATTAAATAATTAGCCACTAGTGTTTGAACCTGTTAAAAGAAAAACTTAGACCAGTTAAACTTACAAAGTTTACTTGAGCCAGAAAAGGGTTCTAAAACTGGACAGGATCCCAGACCAAAAGTGGTGCAGAATGTCCCATCCCACATGTATGTGTTATATTTACTTACACACACACACACACACACACACACACACACACACACAGAGAGAGGCTGTGACATACAGAAATAACCTGACTGGCTGATTGGGACTTGCCTCATCACGTTCTGACAGCTTTACAGTCTCTGATTGGCTAGAGGTTCCTACTATAAATTGTCCTATCATTTTTGGGAATGTAACAAATACTTCAAAACATGAGTTTAAAAAAAAAAAAAAAAATGTTTTTAGTTCTCCAGAAACAAGATCGCTTTTTTAAATTAGAAATTGTTAACCTGTCATCATCCATACCAAACCATATTTTTCAATCACTTCTGACAACAACTGAAATGAAGCAAAATATTAACAATTTATGTGCACTCTTCATGCGGCAATATGTGCTATGTTTAGCATTACCACAAGTTTTTTTTTTTCAAATTGCTCCAGAAAAAGCATCTCTAAAAATGCTTTGATTGAGATATCTAAAATATTTTTACAGTGGAAATAGAACTCTTCTTAAAAAGTTAGGCATGGTGGCACATGCATGTGGTCCCAGTCGCTCAGGAAGCTGGGGCAAGAGGATCACTTAAGCTCACCAATCTGGGCAAATAGCAAGAACCAATCTCAAAGGAAAAAAAAAAATTCTCCAAGCATCAAACTGCCCACTCATTAAATGGTAGATATTCTAATAAACCTCAAATCTGAACGTAATTATCTTTATAATCTGAAGTTTAAGTCTGAATATAAAAATGGACTTAGAAAATGCATTACATTGCAATAACCAAAATATACTCCTAAGCCTATTAATGGCCATGAACTTGGGAACAAAAAGATATGATGAATGTAAATTCCAACAGTACTTGATTTTATGAGAAAGCATCAGTCTTTAACTCAGAACTTTAAACTTTTTCTTCTATGGTGGAGATAGCTAAATAATCCCTTAGGTTAATAGACAGTAATAGAGGCAGTAAGAAAAACATAACAGGCCAAGGAAAGGTAAAGCTCATTTAAGTGTAATAACAATTTAAATTAAAACAACAACAAAAAAAAGCTGAGGGCATATATAGCTCAGTGGCAGAGTACTTGCCTACCAAGCACAAGGCCCTGGGTTCAATCCCCGGCACTACAAAAGAGAAAGAGACAAAGACAGAGAAAGAATTTGTCATCCACTTAGTGATAAATAAGGCAGAGTACAAAATAAAATGCACATGAAAGAATGACATGAATATGTAAGACACATGATATCAATGTGCCTAAAATAAAGCCACTTAAACATCAAAATGAATAAGGAGAGTAAGATTCTAATCCTCTGGGGCTGAGGTTGTGGCTCAGTGGTAGAGCGCTCGCCTAGCACGTGCACGACCCGGGTTCAATCCTCAGCACCACATACAAATAAACGCATCGTGTACAACTAAAGCAAATAAATAAATATTAAAAAAAAAAAAAAGATTCTAATTCTCTTGGGGAAATGGGAAACCCATAAGTTAATACTGATAATAGATTCATAAGTCAATAAGAAATAACTTAAGGAAGCACTTCCTCTTACAGTTGTAGATATTTATGTTCAGACTTGAGGTTTAATAGAATATCTACCATTTAATGATTGGGCACTTTGATGCTTGTAGAATTTTTTTTTTCCTTTGAGATTGGTTCTTGCTATTTGCCCAGACTGGTGAGTTTAAGTGATCCTCTTGCCCCAGCCTCCTGAGTGACTGGGACCATAGTGGGATGATAAATGTGTTGAGGTTTCTAAAGAAACATTCTGCAAACATCACAATAAAAACTGGTATTAGTACATATGTTCAATTGGGGAGGGGTAAAGTTTGATGTGGGAGAAAATATTTGGAGGCTACTTTATTTAATGGGCAGTGTATTAAGTGGACAGAGCCCATATTTCTGTTATCTCCCCAGATAGTAATTTCTTGCAAATACTTAACAATAAAGATTACAAAGGTTAACAATCCAAATCTCAACCAAGAAGAGTTTAAATTGAAATTTTAGCTAATTAGGAATCAAATGTACTATTTAGTACTGACAGAATATTTTAATTCAGTTTTCTTCTAAATACTGCGTAGGAAAGAGCAAGATGGTGGAGTTGAAGTAGGGTGCAAGTCCCAATTCCTCTGCAGTTTCAAATCAGAAACAGCTGGAGAACAGTTATACAGAAAGTGATGTGAGGGACTGACCATAGCACAGGGGACACACTAAGTGAGTCCACTGACATTGAAATATACCCCTAAACCCAGGAACAGAGTAAAGAGAAAGCAGTTCACTAAAAAGACTCCCACATAACAAAGGAAGAGATACCATTCCAGAAGATGTGCAAAATCTCAAAACAGAAATATAGAAAACATAAGAAAACATGGAAGCCGGGCGCGGTGGCGCACGCCTATAATCCCAGCACTTTGGGAGGCTGAGGCAGGAGGATCGCGAGTTCAAAGCCAGCCTCAGCAATGGCGAGGCACTTAGCAACTCAGTGAGACCCTGTCTCTAAATAAAATACAAAAAAAAGGGCTGGGGATGTGACCCAGTGGTCGAGTGCCCCTGAGTTCAATCCCTGGTACCACAAAAAAAAAAAAAAAAAGAATGGAAAATAAGCAGGAATGGCAACTCTCAAAGTGGACTCCTGACAACATAAGAGACAAAGAAGATCCTTAATATTTGTAAATATTTATCCTAAATATTTGTAATATTTATCCCAAATATCTATCCTAAATATTTGTAAATATTTATGCCCTGAATGTGCATAAATGTGCCTTGAATATGCAACCAATCTCATAAAACAAACTTTACTCAATATAAAGGGATTTCTAGGCCCAAATATAATAGTTGTGGGGATTTCAACACACCACTCTCACAGCAGACAAGTCATCCAGATAGAAATTGACAAAGGCACAAAAGATCAAATGTACTTTAAAGACATCTACAGATTATTTTATCCAAAATCAGCTGAGTACACTCTTTTTAACTGTTCATGTAAACTTCTCAAAAATTAGAGAAATATATTAGGCCTGAAATCAAGTCTTAAATATAAATAAACTGAAATAATCTCTTGTATCCTTTTAGATCAAAATAGAATGAAATTAGAAATCAACAGCAAGAAAAACTATTCAAATATATGGAGATAAAACAATACACTTTTGAATGATGAATGGGTCACTGAAGAAATTGGCAGGGAGTAGGGTGAGTAAAAACATTCTTAAAATCAAATGAAAATTGAAAGGTGGCTTACCAAAACCTGTGAGATACAGCTAAGGTAGTTCTAAGAGGGAAGCCTATAGCTATAAACACATAAGAGGGAGAGAAACAGAGAGATAATTCAAGACAACCCAATGATGCATCCAAAGGTCATAGAAAAACAACAAACCAATTCCAAAACTAGTAGAAAGGAAAAAATAATAATAAAGGTAAGAGTTGAAATCAATGAAACAGGAATGAAGAGAATAATACAAGAATTAATGAAGCAATGAGTTGGTTCTTTGAAAAATTAAACTGGACTGGTAAATCCTTAGTCAAACTAACCAAAAGAAACAAAGACCCAAATTAATAAAATAAGAGATGAAAATGATGCTATTAGAAAAGATGCCACTAAAATCCATGAATAATTAGGAACTATTTTAAAAAACATCCCAATAATTTGGAAAACATAGAAGAAATGAATGAATTTCTAAACACATATAACCTACCAACTCTGGACTAAGAAGACATAGAAAACCTAAACAGACCGGGCTGGGGTTGGGGCTCAGTGGTAGAGTGCTCGCCCAGCATGTATGAGGCACTGGGTTCGATCCCCAGCACCACAGTAAAATAAATAAAATAAAGTGCATCAACAACTAAAAAAAAAAAGAAAAGAAAACCTAAACCAACCAATAACAAGCAATTTGGATTGAAGCAGTAATAAAAGGCTTCCCCACAAAGAAAAGCCCCAAACTAGACAGATTCATAACTATGCTATATTAGATCTGTAAAGAAAAACTAATAAATGCTCCCCCAAATTATTCCATGAAATATGAAGAAAGGAAACACATCCAAACTCATTCTATGAAGCCAATATCACCCTGAAACCAAAATTGAATAAGGATACTTCAACAAAAGAAAACGACACATCAATATCCTTGATGAACTTAGATACAAAAATTCTTAATATTAGCAAATTGAATTCAACAACATGTTAAAAATATCATACACTACAATCAAAGTGTTTTCATTCAAGAGATGCAAAGATGGATCAACATGCACAAATCAATAAACATAATGCACACACAAATAAAACCAAGAACACTAATCATGTAATCGTCTCAATAGATGCAAAAAAGGCCTTTAACAAAATATAATACCTCTTCATGATAAAAACCGTGAAGAAATTAGGGATAAAGGGAACTTAACATCACAAAGGTTATATATGACAAACCCAAAACCAACATAATACTGAATGAGGAAAAACTGAAAGCAATCACTCTAAAATCAAGAACAAGACAAGGATATCTACTATCATCACTCCTAATTAATATAGTACTTGAAACTTTAGCCAGCACATTTAGGCAAGAGAAAGTAATAAAAGGAATTCAAATAGGAAAGGAAGAAATCAAATTATCCCTATTTGCAAATGATATGATCCTACTATATAGAAGACCCTAAAGGTTCCACCAGAAGAATTCTAAGGTTGATAAACAAATTCAGCAAAGTAGGATACAAAATCAACAAACAAAAATCAATAGTTTTTCTACATACCAATAATAAGTCCACTGAGAAAGAAATCAAGAAAAAGAATTCCACTCACAATAGCTTTAGAAAAATACCTACGACTGACCTAACCACCTAGGTGAAAAAATTCCACAATGAAAATTATAGAACAGAAAAATAAATTGAAGAAGACACTAGAAAGTGGGAAGACTTCCCATGTTCATGGATAGGCAGAACTAATATTTATTAAGATGGCCATATTACCAAAGTGATGTACAAATTCAATGGAATCTGTTGCCGCCTGAAGCGCTTGGAGCAACGGAGCCGCGGGAAGAACTTCAGAAGCAAACTGGAGACAAACAGCTTTTTATTCTGATAACTTTTCTCTCTGGTTCTAACAACGACTAACTCACGCCAAACACACCACTAAAATGGCCCTGACCCGATCAGCAATTTCGGCCAAGTCACTCGAGATCCCGCAACAAGTCCCGTGAGACTACGGGTGGCGACAATGGCCAAATCTCCACGGCTCATAGTCAACTGCAATTCAAGTCAATCCCCAAACAGGGCTCCTGCATTTCCCCCTTTTTGTTTTAAAAGAGGTAATGCTCTAGGACGTCTATGTGCAACCAACATTCTTACCCGTCATCGGATAATCAAGGCTGTGCCCTTGACTCCTGTCTTAGGTTGATATGTCGGCCACATGAGACTGTCCCGTGCGACTGTGCCTGTCTTAGGTTGTCCCCCTCTGGGGATCTTACCCGTCATTGGCTAACCAGCCATCCAATGGAGCCCTTTAGGATCGACTATATATGATGACTAACAGCCGTCCAATTGTGAGGAGATGTTGCGGCTTTAAGGCAACAAGCCTTTTGGTGATGAGCCAAATTGCATAGCATATCAAATTGTTTAAACAAATCAGCTGCCCTAAGTTCCATCAAGTAACACACTGAATTCTCTAGACAAATACCCGCAAGGTATTGTCCCGTAAAGTCCCAAACAATGAAAGATCAAAATGTCCATTTGTTATAACATGTTGATGTAGGAGGCCCCATGCATGTAGAGCAGAGGCCACACTGTTGGTGAGGTTGTTTGATGTTTGAGCAGCAGACGTCTTTTTTATGTTTAGACAATGCCACCGGCAAATCTTCAGGGCCCGCTACCTAGAAACTCAAGCATCAATTATTAAAGGAAAGGCAGTGCTATTGCAGCACTGAGTCAAGAGGCGAGTTGTCAAACTACAAAATAGAATAATTAGATTAGAAAATTAAAGTTGATTTTTGTTCACATACATCGCTGGTTGAGCTTCTACAAACATAAGTTGGAAAAATGTCATATTTAGAACAAAACAAAAAAGACTGAGGGTAATTACTGCATTAAAGATAGATTAAAGAAAAGGTAAAGGCACTTGAGAGAAATAATTTGTTAGCTGGAACCCTTGAGTCTCTGTATACAGAGCAATTTTTTACCTGTTGAGATAATTGAAATTAATGAGCTATTAAACAAATGAAGTTAATAACAAATAAACAATCTTAAGTCAAAACACCAAAATATCAGGTTATATAGCACTAGTCATATTGTTTGCTAAAGAGAAGTCCCAGGGACACCTATAAATCAAAATTGAAAGTACCTTCATTTATAAAATTATTTACCTAAATTGAATACTCTTAACCTAAAATGAATTAAAGTTATTTGGATCCATATATATATATATTTTTTTTCTTTTTCATAAGCGCTTTGTTCTTTGTGACGTCACACTGGACAGACGAACAAACATACAAACATATATTTGTGACGTCACATTAACATGAAATATAGACAAATGTACAGACATAAAGACATGTATAAAAAAAAAAAAAAAAAAAAATACAATTGTGTGCACACTAAAGAGAGATCTCCTCGTCCCGGCCGGGAGGAATGACACTTAAGTTGTGAAATATTTTGAAGGACTCTTTTGAGGGAATCATTCTATACCTTCATCTTGGTCCTCTTGATTTTGTACCTTTTTTATTAATCTTGATTCTTCAATAACTTCATCTTGATCATTTTGATGTGGTACCTGTTTTATTAATCTAGATGGTATCCATATTGGAGAGGATTCGTCTTTTGGAAAAACACAAACAGATCCTCTTCCCCAAATTAATACTGGATCTGGACCCTTCCATGTACCTGAAAGAACATCCTTCCAGTAAACCAAAGGTTTATGTTGTTGGTGTGGATTCCAATGTCTGTCTCCAGCAGAATAACCATTAAAGTCTAAAGTTAAAAAATTTAAGGTAAACAGGGCAACTGCCAATCTGTCCTTAGGACTTTTCCAATTTCCTTCTTTTTGTTTTAATAACATAATTTTCAGTGTTCGGTTTGCTCTTTCAATAATGCCCTGATCCTGAGGATTGTATGGGATGCCTGTTTTATGGGATATATTGAATTTTGCGCAAAACTGTTTGAAAGATGAAAACGTATATGCGGGGCCATTATCTGTTTTAAGCATTTTGGGGATGCCCAATGCAGCAAAAGCTTGCAAACAATGAGATGTAACATCTTTAACTTTTTCTCCAGAATGTAAGGAAGCAAAAATCATGCCTGAGCATGTATCTATGGTCACATGAATAAATCGCAATTTTCCAAAACTTGGCTCATGAGTAACATCCATCTGCCACAAATGATTGGGCATTAATCCTCTAGGGTTAACACCAAAATGAGGATTGGGCAAATGTGTCATACAAGATTTACAATCTTTTACAATTGTTCTGGCTTGCTCCTTTGTGATTTTAAACCTACGTTGCAAGGTGGTGCTGTTGACATGAAACTGGGAATGAAATAAAGTAGCTTGTTGTAGCGCTGAAAGTATAAATACTGTTTTTGTAAGTTCATCAGCCTTTTGATTACCTTCATGGAGGGGACCAGGCAAATTAGTATGTGCTCTAATATGGCCTACGAATAGAGGTTCTTTTCTTGCCCACAAACGTTTTTGTATTTGATAAAACAATTTAAAGGCTGGAGTATGAGGTGCTATTGGCCCTGCTAACTCTAATTTTGGGACGGCTTGTACAATATAGTGGCTATCTGAAAAAATGTTTACGGGCTGGTCCCTAAAATTTTCCAGAGCTCTTACCACAGCTTCCAGTTCCACTAGTTGAGCTGATTTGTGTGCAGTTATGTAAGTCATATTTTCTTTTTTAGTGACTACTGTAGCAGTACCATTTGAGGACCCATCTGTAAATACATTAAATGCCTTAGGAATAGGTTGATTTTTTTATTACCTGTGGAAATATAATAGGATGATTAATACAAAAAGATAATATAGGGGACTTAGGAAGATGATTATCAAAATTTGCAGAAGTAGAGCATTTAACTATAGCCCAATCATTATCATTGAAGCATAAGTATTCAATCTGTGATGATGAATAGGGAGTAATAATAGTAGCAGGGTGAATGCCAAATATTTTAGTAGAAGTCTTAAGTCCTTGAAGAATAAGTTTAGCCACCATTGAGGTATAAGATTCAATTATACTTTTAGGAGAGACGGGCAAATGTATCCATAATAAAGGCCCTTGTTGCCAAAATACTCCTGTGGGTGTATATTGTGAAGAAATAATAATCAACATCAGCGGTTGAGTTAAATCAAATCTATCACAATGAGCTCCTTCGATGGCTTTTTCTACTAACTTTAAAGCTTTCCTAGCATCAGGAGTCAATGTTCGTGGTGAAGATGGATCAGGATCTCCACGAAGGATGTCAAATAAAGGTTTTAGTTGGCCAGTAGTGAGATTTAGTGTAGGGCGAAGCCAATTAATGTCTCCCAGTAGTTTTTGGAAATCATTGAGGGTGGTCAAATGTTCTTTATTTATTAAAATTTTTTGGGGTCTAACAAAAGTATCCATGATTTTAAATCCTAAATATAATATGGGAGATCTGGTTTGAACTTTTTCTTCTGCTATATATAATCCATATTTTTTTAAATTTTCTACCACATCACTGAATATATTAAATAAGATTTTTTGATTAGGGTGGGCCAATAAAATATCATCCATGTAATGTAGACACATGAGGTTTGGATATTTATTTTTAATGGGTTGGATAGCCTTGTCCACATATATTTGGCATATGGTGGGGCTATTAGCCATTCCCTGTGGTAAAACCTTCCATTGATATCTCTGATCAGGGCCATTATTGTTCATAGAAGGAACGGAAAAAGCAAACCTGGGGGCATCCAGAGGATGTAGGGGAATAGAAAAGAAGCAATCCTTTATATCAAGAGTAATAAGATGGAAATTTTTTGGAATAGCTACGGGACTAGGAAGTCCAGGTTGAGTAGGCCCCATAACTTGCATGGTTTTATTGATTTGTCTAAGATCATGTAACAATCGCCATTTTCCTGACTTTTTCTTGATCACAAATATGGGGGAATTCCAGGGAGAGGTGGAAGGTTCTATATGACCTGCTTCTAATTGTTCCTGAACTAATTGGTGGGCCGCTTGTAATTTCTCTTTAGATAGGGGCCACTGAGGGACCCACACTGGCTTATCAGAAAACCATGGTATTTTCAAAATTATTTTCTCAGTGGCCCCGAAAAAAAATATCTTTTTCCTTTATGACAATGATTACTTTTAGGGTTAAGATTACTCTGTACTTTTTGATAATGAGTTCTTTTATGGTTAAGATTACCCTGTAGGTTTTCACATTTAACATCTGCAGGCTTGGTTGCAAGGTGTACTCCCATTTGTTGCAAAATATCTCTTCCCCATAAAGTAACCGGTAGATTAGGTAAAACATAAGGCTGAAATGTTCCTTTATGGCCTTCATCATCCTCCCATTTTAAAATTACTGCACTTTTATCTGGGAGGTTATTATATCCCAAGCCTCTTAAACTGGTTGAAGCTTTTTGCAGAGGCCAGTGCTTGGGCCATTGGCGTAAATTAATAATGGAAGAGTCAGCTCCAGTATCTATTAATCCCTCCATTTCTATTCCTTGGATTTTTATTTTACACATAGGCCTCCTTGAACAGTCTCGAACCCAGCAAGCCATGGGACTTGAGTCAGTGGAACAAAATCCTCTATTGTTCCCTTCTTGAGGCATACCCATTTTAAATGAATTATGTAAATTGGGAAGGAGAAGCAACTGAGCAATTCTGTCTCCTTGATTAACAGAAGTTATACTTTGGGGTGAGCTAAGCATTATTTTTATTTCCCCTTTGTAGTCTGAGTTTATTACACCTGGGGTCACTTGCAAACCTAATAAGCTTTTAGGACTATGCCCGATAATAAGTCCTACAGTCCCTGAGGGAAGAGGTCCCCTGACTCCTGTGGGAATCAGTTGAACCCCCATTTCAGGTGTTAACACTATTCGGGCGGTGGAACAGAGGTCTAATCCTGCATTTCCTCTTGTTCCTCTGGCGAGGGAGTGGATGGGTAGTAGGGATTGTGTCGGGGAAGCATCTGAGTGGATGCTTGAGGATACTCCTTCTGCAATGCCCCGTACATTTGTGGGCCCCGGGGTATTGGGCCCCGTGCCCCGTTTTTTGAATTCCTGAACAAAGGATTTCCATGGATGTCAAATTTTGAATGGCATTTATTGGCCCAATGATTTCCATTTTTACACCTGGGGCAGCGGCCTGGGGCACGATATGAGCTTGGTCTTATTTCTCTTTTGGGATTTTGCCTAGAATTGCCTGATTGATTATGATAATTTTCCCTGGAATATCCTGATTGATTATAATATCTACGTTTAGCCTTTGTGAAATTTCGAGAGGAAGCACCTCTCATTGAGGCTGCAATCACATTTCCTGTGACAAAGGCGTCATTTATATCTTTACATAGTTGTATATATACGGAAAGATCCTTTTTAGTTCTCCATGGCCTGATGGCTGCTTGGCACCATTTATTTGCATTTTCATAAGCTAATTGAACAACTAATGGCATAGCTTGGTCAACATCTGCAAACACACTACCTGCAGTTCTCAAAAGTCGATCAGCAAAGTCGGCATACGGCTCATTAGGTCCTTGAATCACTTTTGACAAGCTACCTTGTAGATCCCCAGGTCCTTGTACAGTTTTCCATGCCTCTAAGGCAGCTGCATTTATCTGAGCATATATATCTGGGTCATAATCTGTTTGAGCCTGTAAGTCTGCGAATTGCCCTTCTCCTGTGAGCATGTCTATATTATAGTTTTCAAACCCTGCAGCCGCGTTTCTTTTAGCCGTTTCTATACAAAGTTCTTGGAATTGCGATCGCCAAACCAAGAATTGCCCCCCGCTTAATGTTGCTTTACATAGACTTTTCCAGTCTGAGGGGGTTAAGCTAAAGGTGTTAAGGGACTCCAGCATACTCAACGTGAAAGGAGCTTGGGGCCCATAAGTCATTACTGCCTCTTTGAGATTTTTTATTGTTTTGAAATCTACTGACTGATGGACACTCTGTCCATTTTTCTTTTCAAATGCTGGCGGTTCCCAATGTATCTGTGAGTTGTCCTCAAGAGCGCATAAGCGATCAGAAAGACTTTTTATTTCTGTTTCTAGGGTATGCAAATGCCTAGTAATACCCTTCATATTTTCTGTAATGGATTCCACCCATGGGGGAGTAGAGGACACAAGTGACTCCTCTGCCTGACGGACCTTTTTCTCAGTCTTTTTTTTCTTTTTCCTCATTTTCTCAGGATCACTTTTACTAGATTCCTCACCACTGCTAATTTCACTGACAGCAATATCCTGAGGCCCAGTTTCCAGTGAGAGCAAGTATCCTTCAGCTTTTGCCAATAACTCCCGAATAGCTTTAATAGCTTGGATTTTTGTCATTTTTGGGTCTCTTCTAATACTCTCTTTACTGGTCTCAGTTGGCCCAGTGGAATCTACACTTTTTTGATCACTTTCACTTTTGTCTATATACTCCTCACTGAGAACAGAGTCAGGTATATCAAGGAGTCTTTGCATAGCCTCTATCACTTGGGATTCAGTTATATTCGAACCCATCTTTAGAGACCTTTCAGTTCTTACCTGTCCGCTCCGAAGTTCCCCGTACGGGCCGCCACCTGTTGCCGCCTGAAGCGCTTGGAGCAACGGAGCCGCGGGAAGAACTTCAGAAGCAAACTGGAGACAAACAGCTTTTTATTCTGATAACTTTTCTCTCTGGTTCTAACAACGACTAACTCACGCCAAAAAAACACACCACTAAAATGGCCCTGACCCGATCAGCAATTTCGGCCAAGTCACTCGAGATCCCGCAACAAGTCCCGTGAGACTACGGGTGGCGACAATGGCCAAATCTCCACGGCTCATAGTCAACTGCAATTCAAGTCAATCCCCAAACAGGGCTCCTGCAGGAATCCCCATCAAAATACAAGTACTATTCTTCACAGAACCAGGAAAATAAAGTCCTAAAAATTCATATGAAAGACCCAGATAGCCAAAGCAATCCTGAGCAAAAAGAGTAAAGCTAGAGGTATCACAATACCTGATTTCAAATTATACTACAGAACCATAGTAATAAAAACATCACAGTACTGGTATAAAAACAGACACATAGACCAATGGAAAGGAGTATAAGACACAGAGACAAACCCACATAGCTAGAGTCACCCGATTTTTGACAAAGATCCCAAAAAGATACATTGAAGAAAAGACAACCTCCTTAACAAATGGTGCTGGGAAAACTGGCTATCCATATGTAAAAAAATGAAACCAGATCCCTGTATCTCACTGTATAAAAATAAACTCATATGGATAAAAGACCTAGGCCTAGGACCAGAAACATATAGGCACAGGCAACTACTTCTGAATAGGACTCCTATAACTCAGAAATAGCAGAAAGAATTAATAAATGGAGCTGGGCATGGTGGCGCATGCCTGTAATCCCAGAACTTGGGAGGCTGAGGCAGGAGGATCCCGAGTTCAAAGCCAGCCTCAGCAATGGTGAGGCACTTAGCAACTCAGTGAGACCCTGTCTCTAATAAAATACAAAAAAGGGCTGGGGATGTGGCCCAGTGGTCAAGTGACCTTGAGTTCAATCCCTGGTACAAAAAAATTTTTTAAAAAAAAGAATTAATAAATGGAATACCATTAAATTTAAAACCTTCTGCACAGCAAAAAAACAACATGAAGAATTTTTGCCAGCTACTCTTTTGGCAGAATTAATTATAAAGAATTCAAAAATCTCAACACCAAACAAAAAATATTAACCCGTTCAATAAATGGGCAAATAAACTGAACAGACACTTCTCAAAAGTACAAATATCCAAACAAAATGAAGAAATGTTCAACAACTTTAGCCATTAGGGAAATGTAAATCAAAGCCATACTGAGATACCATCTCACTCCAGAGAGAAAGGCTATCCTTAGGAATAAATTTAAAAACAAATGCTGGCAAAGATGTGGGGAAAATATAAATTAGCACAGCCACCATGGAAATCAGTATGGAGGTTCCACAAAAAACTAAAATTAGATCTACTATATGATCCAGTTATACTACTCCTCCACATTTATGCAAAGGAATTAAAGTCAGCATACTTTAGAGATACACGCATATCCATGTTTATTGCAGCACAATTCACAATAGCCACATTATGGAATCAGCCTAGGTATCCGTCAACAGGTAAATGCATAAAAATTATGGTATAATACACAATGGAATTTTATTCTGCCATAAAGAAAAACAAATTATGTCATTTGCAGGAAAATGGATGGAACTGGAGACCATCATTCTAAGCAAAATAAGCCAGACTCAAATAGACAAGAACCATATGTTTTCTTTCATATCTGGAAGCTAGTAGAAAAAGAGAGAAAAAGGTAGGGGAAGACGCCATGAAAGGAGACCAATAGGGCAGAAGGGGACCAGGAGGAGGGTGGAAGAGAGTTAAAAGGAAGGCACTGGGGAGTAAAATTAATCAAATTATGTTATATGCATGTACCAATATGCCACAGTGAAACTCACCATTCTGTATAATTAATATACACAATAAAAAAAGAAGAAGAAATATTGTATTGAGAGAATAAGAGCACAGAGAATATGTCCCAAAAAAGACAGAGATCCTATAATTAATATTATGACCCAGATATGATTATTTTTGAAAAATGATGGAACAAAATCATTTCAAAAAACATATTTTAAAATATTTTTATTTGAAAAAGTCATTTCATTTTACAGAGATTCTTAGTAATATACCCAAGTATCAAGCCACATTATAAATTAGCTGATTTTCTTTCAAAGTTAATGCCAATTTGTATTCCAACTGAATCAATTTTAAATCAACATTCCATATTAACTAAAGAGGTTTTCTCCCATTGACCAAGCTATTCTTACTTTTATTACTGACTAGACTCAATGATAAAAACTAATTAACAAGCCGGGCGCGGTGGCGCACGCCTGTAATCCCAGCACTTTGGGAGGCTGAGGCAGGAGGATCGCGAGTTCAAAGCCAGCCTCAGCAATGGCGAGGCACTTAGCAACTCAGTGAGACCCTGTCTCCAAATAAAATACAAAAAAAAAAGGGCTGGGGATATGGCCCAGTGGTCAAGTGCCCCTGAGTTCAATCCCCGGTACCAAAAAAAAAAAAAAAAAAAAAAACTAATTAACAAATTTAGATTAAAAGGATCAGATGATGCTTGGATAGGGTTCAAGAGGAACATAAAATACCTAAAATTTTGCTGTGGTTTGAATCTTAAATGCCCCCCCAAAGACCCATACACTAAAGTCTTTGTCCCCAGGGGTCACTATTGGGAAGTGATGAAAACTTTAAGAAATAGGGCCTAGTAGAAGAGGTATTTAGGTCATTGGACACATGCCCTTGAAGGGGACAGTAGTACCCCAGACCGTTCCTCTTGCTCACTTTTGGTTCCTGTCCATGAGATGAGCATTTTTGCTTCACCAGACACTACCACCAGCCTGTGTGGGCTGCCCTGCCACAGGTCCAGAAGCAATGGGCTAATGGACCATGGACTGGAATCTCCAAAACTGTGAGCCAAAATAAACCTTTTCTCTTTACATGCCAATTTTCTCAGATATTTTGTTATGGTGACAGAAAGATGACTACTACAAACTTAGAAAACAACATACTTAAAGTAAAAACAATTATAAATATATATAATTATTGATTTATATATATAAATTGTTGATTTTATAAATATATATACATATACATACATATATATACATATACATACATATCAACTGGCTAGAAAAAAAGAAAAACTGATTTTCAAATAAAACAAACTCATTTTTATAGGACAGATGAAAAGATAATTATCTTAAAATGTAAAAAAAAAAGAACTGGGATTAAATTTCTTTAAAAAAATATTTTCTACTAATAAATCAAAACAAATGTAGTTTTAAGTTTCTTTTATGTGGATCAGAGAGAAAGAAGCTCATTAACTAGAACAGATATATACCACCAGTTCAGTATAAAAATGGGTTCAAAAGTATTTTATAACTGCAGAAGATGGTTAGTAATAGACATGATCAAGAGATTTATGGTAGCTGAGACAGCTCTTCCCTTATCAGAGGTGGGAGAAGGATCCCTTCCAATGGTCTTAACTACTAAGAGAGGCACCTCAGAAGTAACCCAGGATCCAGAATAACTACCTGACATTACTTTATCTCCATCCTGTAGAACCAATTGCCTCTCAAATTACTCACATGTGCTTTTCTGAGATGTTAATAGTAATCTTGGGGAAAAATTTTTCTCCTAATCTCTAAATCCTTCTGATCGTCCAAAGTGTTTTGCCTGCTTCTCCCAGGCCCCTTCTTCTTCCCAAAATCTGAGTGGTGAGACTTAAGAAAAACTAAGAAGATGTACTATATGACATTTAAGTTCTGTATTAATTTCAGATTGCTCTTATAACACATTGTCACAAATTCATTCCTTAAATCAATACAGATTTGTGTTCTTACTCTACTGGAGGTCAGAAGTCCAAAATCAGCTTCACTGAGCTACAAAACCAAGGTGTTAGCAGGGCTATATTCCTCTGGGAGTCTGTATCATCCCTTGTCTTGTGGTCACATCATTCCAACCTTTGCTTCTGTTGTCACATTTCCTTCTCTGACATGGATTTTACTGCCCATCCCCAAATCAGGACCTAACTGATTACATTGGGTCAACTCAAATAATCCAGGGTAATCTCCCTATCCCAAAATTGTCACCTTAATCAAATCTACATAGTCCTCTTGCCATTTAAAATAACACCTCAGGTTTGGGGATTTAGAGTATGTATGTTTTGGAGGGCCACTCTTCAGCCCACCAGAAATCTCCCCTTCTAGTTCAAAATTCCCAAGAACTAGGAATTCTATTTTAGCTGAATGACCCAATGTACACTTTGTGATTTTGATTTAACTCTGGATTTAGATTTTATATCCTCCTTAATTGTAGCATTTTTAAATTGTAATTAATTTACTTATTTTTAATACTACCTTTGACATCTTTAAATTAATCCATCTGACTATCATCTTTATATTATAGCAGAGTCATTAAAGACCTCTAAATATATTGGTTCGTATTCTAATGTCTTGATTAGCTACAAATTGCAAAAAGACAATGTTTCTGTTTGGCCAATTGTGAAGGGTAATCGCCAAGCAAACCATCATATTATGCTGAATATCCCAAAGGACAGATCATTTTGTATCTGTTTGCATAACAATTTATTACACTAAACTTCAAAGCTCTAAGGTTGGAGAAAAAACATGCAGAATTCTTAAAAGAGAACGCCAATGTTTGGAGAGAAATAACAGAACACGCTTAAACTTGTAGAAATATATATATGCAGGCTGATGAGTCAGTGTGGGCTTATAACAATTCTGGCCCATGTAAGCTGGCTAATCTCCAATGTATGTATGAAAATCAATTATATTAGACACAGGTTGGCCAAGACCAGCAATTTCTAAGAACTGATAGCCAGAGCTCATCAATGTTCCATCATCACATGAAGACCATCCAGAATTCTAGCATACAAACACTACCACCCACCCGTTCAGTCCTTTCCTCTGGACGATGAAAATTATACTTTATTATGCACATACTTTAAAAACAGAGTCAGCTATCCCTGACCATGACAAAATTTGACAGAAGGAAAATAATGTAATCTCAGAAAGATATTCCATGTTCCCATGTTTTTTATGCCTCTCCTCCTTACCACATCACACCATAATATCCAGTAGACACTATGCTTTTATAACTGGGAGCTCCTGGAGTAGAGGAACCATGTCTTATTCATCAGTCTCCACAGTACTTGGCACTCAAAGAGAGAGAAAGGAAAGGCATTTAAACAGCAGTGTGACCAGTAAGGTACACTGACTCATCAACTTTCCATCTGTTTCAGAGAAATAATTTAAGGAAGTAGAGAAGGGTAGTAGTTAAGAATTCTAGATTGCCAACAGTTTTTGGACTGATTGCTTCTGTGCTCCTCAGTTTCATATGTATAGTAAGATTGATAATGAAACCTCTTCAGAGGATGATTGTGAGAATTAAACAAGATGGCTCATATAGAGTTTTTCATACATAGTGCTTTGGACCAGCACCTAACCAACATATGCCTTTAATAAATGTATGCTGCAATTATAATATTCTATGCAAATACATTTTTGTAATATAAATGCTCACCCATATTTTCAAACGAATGAACTTTTTCTAATGGTCCCATAAAACCTTTAAGAACCCATTTTTACATTAAAACATATGTTAGTTTAATACCAAAACTTTCTGGGTTGTTCTTCTAATTATTTACTTTGAAAAGTAAATATCAAAATAGCTTAATAAAAGCTAGGCGTTTTTTGTACCTATAATTACATCAAAAGACAAAAGAAATTATATAGTAAAGGCAGACTGAAGTCAATAATTATGAACAATGAACTCGTTGGGAACTTGGTCATAACTAATATTCTTGATTAACTACAGATTGCAAAAAGACAATGTATCCTGAATGGTACGAATATACTTTGTATACAAACAGTTATATGTAAAAAGATGCTATATATGTGCACTATGAATTGTAATTATTATAAATAAAAAATAAATTTTAAAAAAGACAATGTATAAAGACAAAGACATTTATGCTGATAGTCAAACTTCAAAAAGCCACTTTTTACCATATAACAAATTAGACAAAAAAAAAAATCATTGCTTTCTCCGACAGATACAATAAATGTCATTAAATTAGAGTGATCTCTTCAATATCTTGGAGAAGAAAAACTACAGCATTTTATCCAATTTTCTTCTTTCAAATATGAAAATTTAAGAATCTTTCAGGGAACATCATATAATAAAAAAGCTCAGGCCTCTGCCACCAGCTAAGAAAAGACCCAAGCACAGTTTGAAAAAAGTGGAATAATTATTCTAATGAAACAACCTGATCTTCAGAGCCTTCTAAATTAACCAAGAAAGAATAAAAACAAAGGAGTATCTATAAGAACTGTTCATGAATACCAAGTAACTGGATAAAATTTGGGAAAGGAGCAATTTTTAAAGTATCACATTTTTAAAGCTTCTTTTATAATACATGATGACATAAGCCCATTCTGGAGTCTTTTTGCAACCTCACATTAGATTTCAGATACCACATGTTTTAAAGGGGACACAACAACACAAATTTCCATGATCACAGGCCATGGAGACAATATGTCCTGACCAGGGAGGATTATGGCAGTTGTTCTTGGGCATGTGGGGCTGTTAAAGAATATAAAACATTCACCACATGATCCTACCACAACTGTCCAAATAAACTACATTTTCCTTTTGGCATTATGGAAATATCCAGATCCAGTTCAGCAATAAACCACTCTTAGTGGTTTATTGCATTGAGCATTCTAATTCAATAACTAGACAAAGAAACCACAGGGACCACTGGGCCCCTTTCTAAAGTACTTAGTGTGTTTTCCCCATTTTGCAGTCTCTTGATAATAGTTAAAAAAAAAAAAAAAAAACTCCATGTTTTTTTAAAGAAGTTTTTTGCAACCTTTGATTATATGGCTTTATGTTTGGGGAGTCACTGTACAAAATTTAGTTCTATACTCAGGATATGCAAAGAGTTAATTTCCCTTATTGTACTATTTTACATTTAAAACCAAACTGTATACAAGACAATGTACGTTGATAGCATTTTGGAATTCTGCCTTCCCAATACCATCATTCCACAATTTCCCTAAATGTGTTATTCTAACCTCTTAGGCTGACAGTTAACTAGGAAAGAGATACAAAGAGAAAATTAAAAGACTTTTTATTGAAAATCTACTTAGTCCTCCTATTTTTAAACCACAAATATTTATAAATCAATAAAACTGCTGCAGTGAATACTTGCAATTTCATGTTGCCTTGGCACCATTTTGAATACAGGTGTTAACTGCCTCATACAAGCTGCAGAGCTTAGTCACCTTTAACACAATATCCAGCTTTCTTCCTCTTCCTCTTCTTCTTCCTCCTCATGATCCATCCAGATATCTTCCCTACACAACTATCTACCTATGGCACATATAGCTACAACTCTCCTGACTTGTCCCATTTACCCCCACACCCTGCATGAACCATGTATATATGCTTTGGTGGCTACTCTAAAGTCACAGTGTAGCCCCTTGGACTCCTGTCTACTTTCTCTAAACCCACCAATTAGAACTCCTCCAGAGGAAAGTGTGTGGTACCATCCTGGGTCCAAATAACAATTCTGACCTCTCTTCTCACCTCTCTTGCCCACCTCCTACTGCTTGAACATCACATCCCCCTTCAAATCTTCCCATCAGCTCTCATCTGCACCCCTCTTCTTTGTGGGATCTATAAGTAATCAAATGTGTTTCTGTTATTCGTGTGTTTAATTGTGCTGCTTCCTGTGTCTCCCCAACCAACACATCCAAACCTAACTTTCCTCCTGGTCAGGGCTCTTCTAGTTGAGTGGTCATCTTGATAGGAATAGTCTGGGTGCAGGTTAGACAAAAGACACTAGATCATTTACTGCTATAAACAAGTTTCCTGTGAGAGGCACCTGGTCACAACTCAGATACTTAGGCATTAGGTCATCCACTGAGATAAAAATGTCCCGTGTGAATATCCACAACCACTTCCCTGCACCCCTGTCATGACAGAGCTAGACTGGACAGCCACCCTACTAAGAGAGACCCCAAGACCAAACTGGAGGAAAATCACAACCACCTTAATGGTGAAAACAGACCTTAAAGATCCTCCAGTACAATTCCTAAGGTACTAATCCTTTATTAAGAATTACACCAAATGTGTTTACATTGCATTGTCATAAAATAGGCTGAAGATCCCCCTGTAGATGCAAAAAAGAGTCAAAGACCTTCAAGGATCTTCCATATCCTATGTGTGCAAGTAGAAAAGTTCCACTCTGAGGAGGGTCCATGAAGGTAACACAAAAATTTGTTAACTAGATTCAATAGTTTACGTTTAATGATATATTTCACCTGTGGGGAAAAAATATGACAAACTAAAAAGGCAAGTTTCTTTGGTTCATCAGAATTTCTGATCAACAATTATAAGTCATTTTGGAATAAACCTAAAACATGAAGTCAGCATGGCAAATGTTACCTAAATTACCCTTGGTAGTGAAAAGGCTGGGACCAGCTGGGTGGACCTAATATGTCCATCAGAAGAGAAGCATGTAAAGAAGTGAAAAAAACACTTCCTGACAAGGCAATTGCAATCCACAAAAACTGATTAATGAGAGAAGTTATGGAATCATCCTCTCTGGCAAGGCTTCTTAGAAAGAGAGACATCCAGCTTTCTAAAATTGTGAAAGTCTTTCTTAGAAGCAACAGTTCAGTCACTTGTACAATTCCAAATGGAAAAAGAAAAATCTAGAACTTTCCAAAAGCCAGAATTAGGGAATACTTTGTACCTTTTTTTATTTATTTGAAAGCACGTAAGGGCTGAACTGCTACTCTGGTTCTGAAATCTGGTATTCATCCATATCCTTCCCTTCTTCAGCAAAAAAAAAAGTTATGAAAATCAAAGAGCTTATGAAAATGTCTCAGGGGCACAATTTTTCTAATATAGAATAATAGAGCTTATTCTATGAATGTGAATGAGGAAATTTTTGACAGGCTACAGTCACATTTTCCATCAGACCATGTGGCCTGTGACACAGGCCACCCAAAGAGATGAGAAATTGTCTACAGAGGATCAGGTAAAGCTGTCCCTGGCAAACACCAACACAGTGCTCTCTGGTACCACATCACAACACTACCTTTTCCACTCCGAGGAGATTAATTATAGCTTGTGCCCAAATCTGACTTTTCCATCACTGAACCTAATCCAGCTACCAAACCCAGAATAGAAACAGCATGACTACTGACACTCTTTATATTCCCCAAACAAGCAACAAGACAAGAAGAATGGTATCAGAGGAAAAACTAAAATTCAATCTGTGACTAATGCTCTAGAATATTATACTCTAGCATATTGTAGAGATTTAGTTAAAATTATACATAATTTCTTCTTTCTGCCTGGATACCTTTAATGATATTGTTGAATGGCTCTAGAATGCAATATCTAATGAGCACTATAAAGTAAAAATTATAAGAAAGATACAGATGAATCTGAACATGAAATTAGAAGAGGGTTTTTATTATACTCTGCTATGTTCATAGGAATCTTGTGGAAGAAACTAAATTCAAAGAGTTTACTATAACCAATACTGAAATTAGAAACAAACAAAAAAAAATCACCCTGATAGGAACACTGGCTTTATCCAATGAGGGTTTCCTCCTCAGCCCATTGCAATACCTGCAACAGGAGTTTCTAAGGAATGGGTGCCTAAATGACATGGCTAGAAAAGGCTTTACAAAGCACCCAAAGTACAGGCTTTTAGCATAGGCTTAGCTAGTCCAAAATGCTGTGGAAAGCATAAAGCCAAATAATCTGGGGAGAAGCCTGCCTTTTTTTAAAATAAATAAATAAATTTTTGTTGTCAATGGACCTTTATTTTATTTATTTACTTATATGCACTGCTGAGAACTGAACCCAGTGTCTCACACATGCTAGGCAAGTATGCTACCACTGAGTTATGACCCCAGCCCCCAAAAGCTGCCTTTTTTAAACAACTCAACAGACATCTTTGATCTGGGGATTACTGGAAATCCTATATTACAGAATCAACACACGTGTGAGCAAACACACACACTGTCTTTGGTTTTTCCTCTCTTTCATGAAAAGTTTCACACATTTGCCCAACTACACAAATAACCCCCTCATACCCACCCTTCTGCTACTATGTTTTTCAAGAAAGCAGGCTCAATGCAAAATAACACACCACATTTTTGAGAGTCAGAAGCACTGGATAATTCATCACCAAATAGTGCCAGTTGTGATTCTGAAACTGTGATCCAATGCCCTGTCCTACAGATGTTCAACTGGCATCTGAACTGAAGACACAAGGGGGTAATAAGCGTCCTCAGTTCAGAATTTCTTGAAGTTTATGACCTCACCTCCTAATAAATGTAAGCTCCATGTGATTAGGCTTTTTCTTCCGTTGTATTAACTGATACGTCCCCAGGACCTAGAACAGTGTGTGGCACAAAGCACTGTGCTATTATTTGTTCAATGAATGAACATTGATATAAATAGTTATGGCTTTTAAAAAAATCATAAAGCTGACATGAAACTGCCCAACAATGTTGATGTCTATTTATTTACTAAACGCTAAGTCTTTTAGCTGGCCTAATTTCTATTCTCTTCAGAAGCAAGTGCCTCTGTTACTTTACAAATATCGTGCCTTGGCTCTTCCTTGACCCCAAAGCATAACAAATCCTAGAAGACTTAAATCACATGCAATCCATGGAAAAAACAGAAAAATCTAGTTACAGGAACAAAATATTTCATCTTTAAGTGTATTCAAAGAACTGATGTATTTGTAAAAATAACATAACAAAACACTATTAAACTGCAAATACCATAGGCAACTTGATGTATTAAGACAGGATGAAATGTTTATATGCACTCGTACACACATTTTTAAAAGCCTTCAAAAAATGTCACATTATGAATTATATAAAAAATTGAAAACATCCCCTGGCTAGTTAACTCCTCCTCTCCTTATCTTAGCATGCTATCATATTAAGTGAAATTAAATGATTCCTTTGTTCATAGATTTGCTTCTTCATAATTATAAAATTTTGAGTAAGAACTGAGCTCCTGTATCCTTGTATTCTCAGAACCTGGTAATAAATTTCTAATAATGTTTTAATAACCTTCTAATAACATTAATAAAAAGACAGTGGAACCTTAACATAAAATACATAACATCAGTTAGTCAAACAAGTTAAAAAATGTTTCCATAAATTCAAAAGACTTCTGTGATAATCCAAGCAATGCTTTATAGAAAGAAAATCAAGCAAAAGAGAAAAAAATTACATCCCCTTTCTAAGATTTATTCATTGGGCAAGTTATCTCTACTTTATAATAAAAAGCTTAAGCCAGGCGCGGTGGCGCACGCCTGTAATCCCAGCACTTGGGAGGCTGAGGCAGGAGGATCTCGAGTTCAAAGCCACCCTCAGCAATGGCAAGGCACTTAGCAACTCAGTGAGACCCTATCTCTAATAAAAATACAAAAAAGGTAAAAAAGGTCTGAGGATGTGGCCCAGTGGTCGAGTGCCCCTGAGTTCAATCCCTGGTACCAAAAAATAAAATAAAATAATAAAAAGCTTGTTGTATAATCAATTCAAAGATTGGGAGGTAAAGAGAAAAAAAGTCTGTGTCCTTTTGTCATAGATATTCATCATAAAATCCTTTTAAAGATCCAGCATGAGTTAGATAAGTTGCACAGGCATTGCGAACAACCATGAAGTGACAATAGTTTGGCCACTAAACAAAGTCTAAGTCAGTGAACTTTCATGACGTCAATGTGCTGAAATGAGTTCTTGTCATGAAATGTCATGTGCTTCATTATATAATCTCAGCCCTTTGTGAGCATGTTATGACTATAGCCAAAGGAAGAGAAAACAGGAGTGTCTCTAAATCAATCATGGGCCATGAAGTCAGACAGACTGTATGACAGATGCAATTTTTCTTGGCACCACTTGGGCATAGCTAATTGATGACAATCGTATGTCCACACTGGCACATTTCCACAGGGGATGTGTGTGAATATGTCACCACATCTGGATGCGAGGCATGCTGGGGTCCTGAGGCACAAAGACCTACTAAAACCAGAGGCCCAGCAGCTGTAGTCAATGAACACCGTGGGAACTCCACAGAGTGATGAAAGGACCAAATTACCACACACTGTAAATACAGATTTATTTCATTAAAATACGAGGTAACTGCTGCAGTCATCTCTTGTTCAGACATCTGCCCCTTTAAAAAAACTAGCATTTATGTGTATATTCCCAACTTTGTCAACAAAATTTATATATTTCTCCAAGAAAAGATGATGACACCGACATAAAGCAAAATCACAAAGTTTCTGTGATTCCCTTTAAATTAAAAAAAAAAAAAAAAGTAAGTCCACACAGAAGCTAGAAAGGAAAAAGATGATATTCTACTGTCATCATGTTGGCAAGAATAGTCCTCTTCCTTTTAATTCAAATGCAAGATTCATATAACTTATTACAAATCTCATATTGAAAATTCAACATACTTTAGTAAAAAACACACAATATATTAATATTTCACTTCAGTGTTTATATGAAGGACAGGTAAATATAAATAGGTAACTTTTCCTAACTTATAAAGGAACCAGACTGAGCAACAATTTTATTCTGATCTATATTATATATTGTTAATAAATTATTTCAAAAAATTATATAATTATTTGAAACTATGAAAAGCTCCCTCATGAAAAGCCCAGTTTTATTAAAAAAATTAGTTCAATAAAAAATTTGTAATTGGGAAATGATTCATAAATCTATAATTAAACATCTCTCATAAATCTTAAGTCAAATAATTTTCCCATTCAGAATGACAGAAATCACCCTACAGCAGCAGTTCCCTTTTTTTTTTTTTTTTTTTAATATTTATTTATCTGTTTTGGTTGTACACAATGCTTTTATTTTTATGTGGTGCTGAGGACTGAACCCGGGCCGCACATGTGCTAGGTGAGCACTCCACCGCTGAGCCACAACCCCAGCCCCTCCCCTGATATCTTTATGGACAAAAATTCTAATTTTAATTAGGTCTGAAACAAAAAATCCCCTTGTTCTCTTCTTTTCAGAAAACTTTTCTCCAATCTCCCTTAGTTTCTTCTCCTGGCCTGCCTACCTTAAAGCTGCTGGACAGCCTTATTTATGATGTTCTTCCACTCTGCATCCACATACCTCACACTGGTCTCATTTTCCAAGACACCTTCTTACCTAGGTTGATGAGTGAGTAACAAGAGTTTTGATGAACTAAATATTCCCTTCCCTAAGGATAATGGAGACACGAAAGCAATCTTTTTCTATTTTATTATGACTGCCACTCATCTAAACATTTACATGGTGATAGAAGGCATTACTAATACATTAGACTTTTTCACATGTGTATTGAATAAAGAAAACAATTTCTTCAGGAAAATCATAAAAGGTATTTTAACACATCCTTTCACTCATAGTTCTGTAAATGCTCTAACTGGCAAGACTATGGCTAAAATAAGGCATAGCTTAAATCCTATATGGAAAGAGGAATAAGGAACTAAAAGAGAGACTTCTTAGGTAACAATTTAATAATATAGGCAAGAACTTTTCTCAATTCTATCTTCAGTTCACCTAAATTTTCACTAACCATGAAAATAATCCATGTCACAGAAATACCGGGCCCACCATAAAACGGTATCTTGAATCTGTGTATATGGAAAATAAAAACTACAGATTTCAAGAAGAGGTGAGGGAGGAGTGAGAGCAAAAAGGAAAAGCAAGGAAGAAGTAAAATGCAGCTGACATAGCTGCTAAACTAAGACCATTTAGGTAACCCTCTGATTGCATCATCTCAGTCTCTTTTACCACCATTTAGAGCAGGAAATTCAGTCCAAAGAGCAGGATTCTGTATTCAGTCTGGCACAGATATTCTGACTAGTTCTGGGCTGCACTGTTGGGGGTAGGGGGGGTGGGGGGGGTCAATAAATACTAGGGATTGGACCCGTTTAGGCAAGTGCTCTACCTTTGCACTACATCCCCAGCCCCTTTATTTTTTACTTTGAGACATAGTCTAAATTGACCAGGCTGGCCTCAAACTTTTGATCCTCCTGCCTTGGCCTCCTGCATAACTAGGATTATGGGCATTTACCACCATGTCTGGCTTGCTTTATTTTCTTATCATTTGCCCCCAGACAAAAGTCCATAGTTGACATCAAAAAGGAATAGTTAACAGAAAAAATAGTTTTGTCACTAGACATTAGCATCTTGATGACCAAACTAATTCTATTTAATAAGTTTTCTTGTCTCTCTGACCTATTTTGCCATGTCAGTGCAACTGCTAGTGAACCGTTTCCCCAAGAAATGGGCAGCAAGGCTGGGGTTGTGGCTCAGCGGCAGACGCTCGCCTCGCACGTGCGCGGCCCAGGTTCGATCCTCAGCACCACGTAAACATAAATGCATTGCATTGTGTACAACTAAAGCAAATAAATAAATATTAAAAAAAAAAAAAAAAAAAAGGGCAGCAGTAGTCCTACTAAGGATGACTCCAGGGGCTCTCTCCTCTGACACATAAAGTTCCAGAGTGGGGACCCAGAGATGAACAGGACAAATGCAAACACTGCAATCGTCACCAAGTTGAACACTCAATGCCCCATTTTTACACTTTTCAAATGCTTTATCCTAGGTCATAGTGAATCTAGGAATGCAGAGTCTTCAACTTTTCTGTTCTGTTTAACATCCTCCCAAGAGCAGAGTCCGGTGCCCACATAGCAAAAACAAGCTGTTGTGCTAATTCAGATTCCAAAAACATGTGGCTTTAGAAAAAAAAAAACATTTAGAGCAATCTTCTCCACTCTGAGAATGTGAGAGTTAAATTAGCCATCAATGACCAGCCCATAGAGGCTTACTCTTTGAAAGACTCTTTGGAGGTCTTTCATTTTTCAATGTGAACAAAAAACAAAAGAACACACCTTGATATATAATTCAAATGTTTTGCTTGATAGAAAAAAAAACAATAAAAAAAATCAATAGGTAAGTGAAAGGAAGATCAATGGAATAGAAAAAGAAGAATGTGGGAAAGGAGGGAAGGGAATGGTGAGGGTGGGGTCATGAACTGAAATCAAATTCCATAAATGTACAATTTGTCCAGAGGAACCCAACTACTCTGTATAACTATAATGGTTTAATTAAAAAAAAAAAAAAAAAAAAAAAAAAAAGAATGTGCTTTGCTTGATCTCCTTCCCCAAATCGAACCACAGAGAAACACAAACTTCTATTTTTTCCCCATTAATAAATACCTTGGAATTTGGAATAACAAATTTTCCCTTTCTAAAATAAGTCTGTATTTAGATTCAATGATATTAGATAAAGCAGTAAAAATTGGTAGTAGACTAAGATCAGAATAGAGGTTTTTTGACAGCTTAGCTTTACCTAGGATTACATGTGTAAAATGCCACTTTAAGAAACATCCTTTTTAAAAAGTCACCCAGTCCCTTTTCATCATACACAACTCTCCCTGCAAACACTTACCTGACTTTTTTGCCTTGCTCCGTGAGCATCTTTACCAAATCAGCAATGGGGTACTGAGCTTTGGCTGCACAGAGACCATATCCTGCAAGAAACATCAAGAACACAGAAGAATGTGGTTTTTGTTTTGAAATGTTATGAACTGCAACTTGTCTCTTGCTCAAAACACATTTTTATGTCAACACAGGCAGTTAACAGAACTAGAAATGAAAGCAATTTATAATCTGACCTTCAAAATCATAAGTTTGATTTGAAAATTAAAATCTAATGATCCCTCAATCTTCTGCAGAGTATAATATTCCTGGGCACCCCCACCCACACACCATAGACACACTTGCATGCACCCTCTCTTCTTTTTTTACCTCACTCATGTTTTTAAACTCTGCATACTTGATTCTGAAAACACTGCTGTTCCCTGGAACCCTCCTAACTTTCTCCTTTCTCAAATTGCTTGAATGGTTTTTCTTTCTAGTCGCCTTCCTAAATGTACAAGTTTCTCCCTCATCTCTCCTTGAAAATCTCAGCTCATCTGTGGCATCAAAAACTATCTGATGACTCCCATTCTGCCTCTCATTTGAGTTCCAAAATAGCATGCTCATTGTCCAAATTTTCTATCTCCAAAAAATAATTTAACATTCCCACCCCTGTACCTAAATGAAAAATAAAAATGATCTTCATATTTGATGTTTCTAAGGGTATAACAAGAACTTCAGTCATCTTCCTTCTCCTTTAACAACCACATTCTGTCCAGTCTACCTATACAATGACTCCTTCATACGTCACCGCTTTTCTAAACCTTTTCTCCCAATGCCAAGTTTCTGTTTAAACTATTCCCTCTGCCTTCACCCATGCCCAACACTATCCCTCCTCTAAGGCCAAAAACAAATCCTCACTTGCCTACAAATCTTCTTAGTTTCCTCATGATAGAAAAATGGTTCATGCCACCCCCTGCATCATTCATTGGCCAACTTTTTCCCCCAATGGAAAATGCCTAGAGGAAAAGATCACATCCTCAACTTCTTTACACTCCAGCACACTTTCTCTACAGGCAATACCACAGCAGTTCCGGCTGTGACAATTCAATACACAGGAATCTCCCCACACACTTCAGTGAATCTGATTTATCTGCTTCTGTTCACTAATAGACAATAGAAGCCTCATCTTTGTAACAACCAAAAAACCCAAATCACATGTTTTAAATACCCCTAAACAGTAATACTGCCCCAACTTAAGAAGTTGCACCTTAACATTTGATTAGGGTAATGTTTGTTATTTTTACCTTAGTACCAACAGGTAAATTACCCAAGTGTCAAATCAATAGATTTTCTTTATAGAAAACTCAAAAGACTGAATGAAGTTAAAATATTGAACTGAAACCAGTTCAACACCATAGCAATGTGTAATAAGTATGAAAAAGAACTGGGCTAAAACTAAAAAGAAAAAGGTAAGAAAAAAAAAAAAGTGGGGGGAGGATTGAGGTCCAGAGAGATTAAATGACTTGGTCAATGTCATGCAGACTATTAGTGGTAAAATTAAGACCAAAAATGAGATGTTGAGGACTGGGGTTGTAGCTCAGTGGTAGAGCACTTGCCTAGCACATGTGAGGCCCTGGGTTCGATTCTCAGCACCACATATAAATAAATAAAATAAAGGTCTATTGACAACTAAAAAAAATTAAAAAACAAAATGAGATGTCATGGCTCTCAGACCAAGCTCTGTCTACTAGGTCATGCTCCTTCATGCTGTTCAAACTGCATGATTCTTGATTCATTTTTTAAATATTTATTTTTGAAAAGAGACTAAGCAAGCCTACTGAGTAAGCTAGATACTTTCATAACCTATATCTAATTTAATCTTGATGATAGGCCAAAAAACTACCAGTGAGGAAAAAAAATAGCTAGAACTCAAAAATGAATACTAAAGAAACACTAAAAGACACTACAGAACCCACTGTATCAACTTATAGATTATCTATGTGTTCCCAAAAAAATTAACCTAAAGTGAGAATTTTCAGTATTTCTCAAGTAGTAATCACAGAGTTGCTACTAAGTTCCCATTATGTTTTCAAAATTAAGGAATTTCCAATTCCATTTTTTCACATTATAAAAAAATATCTCTGAGCCGGGCACAGTGGCGCACACCTGTAATCCCAGCACTTGGGAGGCTGAGGCAGGAGGATCCCGAGTTCAAAGCCAGCCTCAGCAATGGTGAGGCACTTAGCAACTCAGTGAGACCCTGTCTCTAATAAAATACAAAAAAGGGCTGGGGATGTGGCCCAGTGGTCCAGTGCCCCTGAGTTCAATCCCCAGTACCAATATATATATATATATATCTGAATCTATTAAACAGAGGTTGTTTGCTTTTTGGTTTTGCCTTTTTTTTTTTTACCTGGAGTAATGATAATGCTATT
The DNA here is from genome assembly GCA_025594165.1 of Tamias sibiricus. Classification (NCBI taxonomy): domain Eukaryota; kingdom Metazoa; phylum Chordata; class Mammalia; order Rodentia; family Sciuridae; genus Tamias; species Tamias sibiricus. Next base: position 133,667,841 of record CM046662.1, read on the forward strand.
AGCTTCTCGAATCATGTCGATGGCATTGTCAAGGTTGATTTCTGTATGTGTGCCAGTAATTTCCATGGGTTTCCCACCAGCTGTTGAAGTGGTACCATAGCCTCCAAGAATCACATTAGCCAGGGAGCGATTCATTGCCTACAGAGCAAAATTTTCAGCTGTGAGAGTTTAATCCACATACCTTTTTGAGAATGGTATAGTTTGCATGTATGATATTCAGAACCATTAACAAAGGCTTATTTGATGATTTAGGGCATTTTGACCAGATAAATTTGAGCTGGCTTCTGAAAATTATTTCAAAAATTTAAATGACAAAGAGATCTGAGAACCACTTGGATTTTTTTTTTCCTATCAAGTCAATTACACAGATATATTTTCAGTAAAATGTAGATAAAGACAAAGATTTTAATAAAAACTACCAGTAAAATTTTAAAATGCAAAATTCAGATTTCACTATTATTGTTCACAGGCTGACTGAGAAACTTCTCTCCATACCTGCATGTATTTTAACAGGATAAACCATAACCAAAGAGAATGACAGAAATAAAAAATTTTACATTGGCCCTTCAGATCTCTCCAGTGAATTTCTACTATCAGAAACAAGCTGTCAAGAGACAACCAGAAGGAATCAAAATAAAGGTTACATTTGCTTTAGAACTCTGCTGCCTTCTGTCTTCAAGAAGAAGAAAAACATGGGGGCTGGCATATTTTGCAAATCTGTTAAAGCTCCACGATACCCTACACCTAAGTTGTAATAGAAGTAAATGGATCCATCATCAGACTCTAAAATATTTCACTTCCAAAGAGGCAGGTGCATAAGGCTATACTCTCTTTAAATTTATACCCACACTTTTAACTTGTAAAATAATCTCAGGAGAAAAAACACAGGAGAAAGAAACTGCTCATTGCATACTCACAATCATCCCAGAATGTACCAAACACCCCAACTGAAATACATGATAATAACTGTCCTGGTGTGAAAACCTCATTTGTAGCTGTCTTGAGGTGGGATGGTAAAAGGGAAGCAGGAAGCCAGTTGACATTTTGAGTAATCAAATGCATTTTAAGAATTCAAATCAGTACTGTACACAATCAACAAAAGATTCTACAGGACTGTAACTGATCTTACCATTTTGAAAAAATTCCAAACATTATCAAATCCTATTTTAGGGGTCATAATAAACATATTATTGATCACTGTAAAAGCTGTGCAAGGATGCAAATTGGTGCAACCACTATGGAAAGCAGTATAGAGAGTCCTCAGAAAACTGGGAATGGAACCACCATTTGACCCAGCTATTCCACTCCTTGGTATATGCCCAAAAGACTTAAAATCAGCATAGTATAGTGACACAGCCACATCAATTTTTATAGCAGCTCAATTCACAATAGCTAGACTATGGAACCAACCTAGGTGTCGCTCAATAGATGAATGGATAAAGAAAATATGGTATATATACTCAATGGAAAATTATTCAGCTTTAAAGAAGGGTGAAATTAGGGCATTTGCCACTAAATGGTTGGAGTTGGAGAATATCACGCTAAGAGAAATAAGCCAATCCCACAAAACCAAAGACTGAATGTTTTCTCTAATATACGAATGCTAATTCACAAAAAGGTGAGGGGGGGGGGCACGAGGGAAAAATAGTGTTACCTTAGATTAGGTAGAGGGAAGTGAAGGGAGGGGAGGGAGGGGATGTGGGGATGGGAAAGATAGTGGAATGAAACAGACATTATTACTGTATGTATATATGTGACTACATGACCAATGTGATTCTGCAACATGTACACTTTGAAAAATGAGAAATTATATCCCATCTATGTATGATATATCACAGTGCATAAACGCATTCTACTGTCTTGTAAAACTAAAACAAAAAAAAATTTTTTTAAGCTGTGCAAAGATCAATCTATTACTTTTTTTTGGTACTGGGGATTGAACCCAACTACTGAGCCATATCCTCAGCCCTATTTTGTATTTTATTTAAAGAGACAGGGTCTCACTGAGTTGCTTAGCTCCTTGCCATTGCTGAAGCTGGCTTTAAACTCGCGATCCTCCTGTCTCAGCCTGGGATTACACGTGTGCACCACCACACCTGGCTCAATCTATTACTTTAAAAAAGAAAAGATAACACTTGATTATTTAAAAAGCAATTAGAGATCTCCAACGATAAGCACCATATCAGGGAAAAACAACGACCACCCAGAAAGAGGGCCCAGCCGGCATCTACTTTGGTGGAAACATTCACCTCACTGCTTACGATTTGACACAGGCAAAGCAGGGAGGAAAAGGAAAACAGAAGATGAGCAAAGAGCCAGGCTTTCATAAACAACAAATTTCAAAGATCATGGATCACAATATCAGAATTTTAAAAATTATTCATTTGTGCTAAACTCACATATCAAATACATTCACATTTTATAGAGCTCCAAATCTGATAAATTAGTCTAAGGTTAACACACACAAAATAAAACCTGAAATATCTTTATGTATATTATTAACAGATAAGAGAGTCATAGAAAATTAATGTTTTTAATTAAGTTCACAGATAGGTAAAGTAGAACACAAATTATCATTATTTGCTGACGATATTATTTTATACCTAAAAGACCCAAAAAATTCCACCAGAAAACTTCTAGAACTCATAAATGAATTCAGCAAAGTAGCAGGATACAAAATCAACACCCATAAATCTAAGGCATTTCTATATATCAGTGACAAATCTCTGAAAGGGAAATGAGGAAAACTACCCCGTTTATAATAGCATCAAAACAAAATAAAATACTTAGGAATCAACTTAACCAAATACGTGAAAGACCTCTATAATGAAAACTACAGAACACTAAAGAAAGAAATTATGGAAGACCTTAGAAGATGGAAAGATCTAACCTGTTCTTGGATAGGCAGAACTAATATTGTCAAAATGACCATACTACCAAAAGCACTATACAGATTTAGTGCAATGCCAATCAAAATCCCAATGACATTCCTCATAGAAATAGAAAAAGCAGTCATGAAATTCATCTGGAAAAATAAGAGGCCCAGAATAGCTAAAGCAATCCTTAGCAAGAGGAGTGAAGCAGGTGGCATCACTATACCAGACCTTAAATTATATTACAGAGCAATAGTAACAAAAACAGCATGGTATTGGCACCAAAATAGGCTGGTTGACCAATGGTACAGAATAGAGGACACAGAGACTAACACATATAATTTTAGTTATCTTATATTAGACAAAGGCACCAAAAACGTACATTGGAGAAAAGATAGCCTCTTCAACAAATGGTGCTGGGAAAACTGGAAATCCATATGCAACAAAATGAAATTAAACCTCTATCTCTCACCATACACAAAATTCAACTCAAAGTGGATCAAGGATCTAGGAATTAGACCAGAGACACTACACCTAATAGAAGAAAAAGTAAGCTCTAATCTCCAACATGTAGGATTAGGCCCCAAGTTCCTTAATAAGAATCCTGTAGCACAAGAATTAATATCAAGAATCAATAAATGGGATAGATTTAAATTACAAAGCTTCTCAGCAAAAGAAACAATCAGTGAGGTAAGTAGAGAGCCTACTAACTGGGAACAAATTTTTACCACATGTACGTCAGATAGAGCACTAATCTCTAGAATATATAAAGAACTCAAAAATCTTAACACCAAAAAAACAAATAACCCAATCAATAAATGGGCCAAGGAACTGAACAGACACTTCTCAGAAGAAGATATACAATCAATCAACAAATATATGAAAAAATGTTCAACATCTCTGGCAATTAGAGAAATGCAAATCAAAACCACTCTAAGATTTCATCTCACACCCGTCAGAATGGCAGCTATTAAGCACACAAACAACAATAAATGTTGGTGAGGATGTGGAGAAAAAGGCACACTCATACATTGTTGGTGGGACTGCAAAATGGTGCAACAAATATGGAAAGCAGTATGGAGATACCTTGGAAAACTTGGATTGGATCCACCTTATGACCCAGATATCCCACTCCTTGGTCTTTACCCAAAGGTCTTAAAAACAGCATACTACAGGGACACAGCCACATCAATGTTTATAGCAGCACAATTCACAATAGCTAAACTGTGGAACCAACCCAGATGCCCTTCAGTAGATGAATGGATAAAGAAAATGTGGTATATACACACAATGGAGTATTACTCAGCAATAAGAGAGAATAAAATCATGGCATTCGCAGGTAAATGGATGGAGTTAGAGAATATAATGCTAAGTGAAGTTAGCCAATCCCAAAAAGCCAAATGCCAAATGTTTTCTCTGTTATAAGGAGGCCGATTCACAGTCGGGTTGGGATGGGGAGCATAGGAGGATTAGAGGAACATTAGAATGGCCAATGAGGAGGGAGGGGAAGGGAGGGGGCAAAAGGGTCAAGAAAAAAAAAGATGGTAGAATGAGATGGATATCATTACCCTAAGTGCATGTATGAAGTCACGAATGGTGTGAATATACTTTGTATACAACCAGAGATATGTAAAAATGTGCTCTACAAGTATAATATGAAATGAAATACATTCTGCTGTCATTTCTAACAACTTAGAATAAAAAATAAATTTGAAAAAAAATAAATAAACAAAAAAGTAAAATTGATACAAAACATTATTTTAGACATTGAGATATTTATGAAGTTATATCATAAATAATTTCAAATAAAAGTCAAATGGACAAAGAGGCTCTTTGACAGTCTTGCAAAGGGACAGATCACAGAGGGATATAAGGCAGAAGGACAGATGTATAGAGATATAACCACATTATAGTAACTTGGCTTAAAAAGGAACCTATAAAACAATGGAGAAGGAAAGAATTTCTGAGAACATTTAAAATGTACCCACTTCAGATGGCAACTTAGGGAGAAAAAACAGGGAGCCCCCATAGTAGTTTAATAATCAAAACCAGGCTGGGGTTGTGGCTCAGCGGTAGAGCGTTCGCCTAGCATGTGCGCAGCCGGGGTTCGATTCTCAGCACCACGTAAACATAAATGCATTGCATTGTGTATAACTAAAGCAAATAAATAAATATTTTTAAAAAATAATAATCAAAACCTGCCTATTAGAAAAAGCAGTCATGAAATTCATCTGGAAAAATAAGAGACCCAGAATAGCTAAAGCAATCCTGAGCAAGAAAAGTGAAGCAGGGGGCATCACCGTACCAGACTTTAAATTATACTATAGAGCAATAGTAACAAAAACAGCATGGTATTGGCACTAAAACAGACTAGCAGACTAATGGTACAGAATTGAGGACACAGAGACTAATACATATAATTTCAGCTATCTTATATTAGACAAAGGCGCCAAAAATGTACAGTGGAGAAAGGATAGCCTCTTCAACAAATGGTGCTGGGAAAACTGGAAAGCCATATGCAACAAAATGAAATTAAACCTGTATCTCTCACCATGCACAAAATTCAATTCAAAGTGGATCAAGGACTTAGGAATTAGACCAGAGACAATACACCTAGTAGAAGAAAAAGTAAGCTACAATTTCCAACATGTTGGATTAGGCTCCAAGTTCCTTAACAAGAATCCGGTAGCGCAAGAATTAATACCAAGAATTAATGAATGGGATAGATTTAAGCTAAAAAGCTTCTTCTCAGCAAAAGAAACAATCAGTGAGGTGAATAGAGAGCCAACTAACTGGGAACAAATATTTAATACATGCTCATGGGATAGAGCACTAATTTCTAGAATATATAAAGAATTCAAAAAACTTGACACCAAAAACACAAATAATCCAATCGATAAATGGGCTAAGGAATTGAAAAGACACTTCTCAGAAGAAGATACACAATTAATCAACAAATACATGAAAAAATGCTCAACATCGCTGGCAATTAGAGAAATGCAAATCAAAACTACTCTAAGATTTCATTTCACTCCAGTCAGAATGGCAGCTATCAAGAACACAAACAACAATAAATGTTGGAGAGGGTGTGGGGAAAAAGGCACACTCATACATTGCTGGTGGGACTGCAATATGGTACAACCATTATGGAAAGCAGTATGGAGATTTCTTGGGAAAATGGGAATGGAACCACCCTATGACCCAGCCATCCCACTCCTGAGTCTATTCCCAAAGGAGTTAAAAACAGCAAATTATAGTGACACAGCTACCTCAATGTTTATAGCAGCACAATTCACAATAGCTAGGTTGTGGAACCAACCTAGATGTCCCTCGGTAGATGAATGGATAAAGAAAATGTGGTATATATGCACAATGGAATTTTACTCAGCAATAAAAGAGAATAAAATAATGACATTTGCAGGTAAATGGATGAAGTTGGAGAATATAATGCTAAGTGAAATCAGTAAATCTCAAAAATCCAAATACCGAATGTTTCCTCTGATATAAGGAAGCCGGTTCACAGTATTGTTGGATGGGGGTACATAGGAGAATTAGAGGAACACAATAATGGTCAAAGGGAAGGGAGGAGAAGGGAAGGAGCAAGGGGGGAAGGGGGGAAAAAAGTGGTTGAATGAGACAGATATCATTATTCTAAATGTATGATTGAAGACTTGAATGCTGCGAATATAATTTGTATACAAACTGTTTTGTGTAAAAAGATGCTATATATGTATAGTATGAACTGTAATACATAGTACTATAAATAAGATTTTTTTTAAAAAAAACCTGCCTATTAAACACATATACACAATTATATCATCATTATACTAATTCCCTGTGGCTTTTTAAAAACTAAATTATTTTCATCTCTAAATTTACCATTGCAACATTATTTTCTCAACAAATGTTTAGGGTTTATGGCTTTCATTTTTCATTTTTTTGCTTGCTTAAGTGATTAATGGTCTATCCTATGGGCAATGATTCACATATTAAAGAGTTTCCAGCTTTCAAGGCAAAAAAAAATTGCAACATATCCAAAACTATTCCTTTCAAACTATTGAGACCTATAATAAAAATTGTATTCTATGTTAGAGAGACCCTTAATTCATATAATTCCAAGTGCACTGTGAGAAGTCAGTTTGAAAACAAAGCAAAGGTCATAAAGTAGACAAAGCCAAAATAATAACATATATATCATTTACCACCCTCTCATTTCAGTACCTGGTAGGCATTAATTAATTAATTAATAATAATAATAATTTTTTTGTTGTTGTTTCAACACACTTCTTTCTATTTTCATTTGGCAACAAATAGCAAAGTACAAAAATCAAAAAATTTTGCCTGAAAATGCTGTTGCATTTTTGCAAGAGTTCTATTTCCCAGGTGATCTGAATTCTATCACAAGTAGAAGGACTATAAAATCATAAAGAAGGTAATGTCTATTTGATATGTGGATATAAAGCACATCATTAATTTGAGTTTTTTGTTTAGACATTGCCAACATTTTTCAACTGTATAGTAGTGAATATTGTGTAACCATAGCTCAGAGGACACCAAAAAGAATAAATTGTCAGAACAAAAATACAATTCTAGGGATTGTTGGTTAGCTACTTGTGGTACATTCCATTTCTTCCTATAGAATAAAACCACCCTGTATCTTGTTTTTTTGGTCATGGTTTTTGTTTCTGTTTTTGGTACCAGAGATTGAAGCTGCAGGTGCTTAACTGCTGAGCCATACTCTCAGCCCTTTTTTTTTTTTTTTTTTTTTTTTAATATTTTTAGTTGTAGGTGGACACAATACCTTTATTTTATTTATGTAGTGCTGAGGATCAAACCCGGGCCTCACACATGCCAGATAAGCACTCTACCGCTGAGCCATAGCCCCAGCCCCTCCCCAGCCCTTTTTTATTTTTATTCTGAGACAGGATCTTGCTAAGTTGTTTAAGGCCTCCCCAAATTGGTGAGGCTGGCTTTGAACTTTCAATCCTCCTGCCTCAACCTTTGGGATTACATGTGTGCACCACTGAGTCCACAAAACCACCCTGCTATGCTTTAGACTTGAATTTTTCCTTCAGTCTATAATAATGAAGGTCAACATACTGTATCATATTAACTCCAATAAATGACTAATAAAATATCCATCCAATGTTCATTTAGTAAACAGTATAAACATTGGAATGTACCAGGTGCTAGGCCAGACTTCACAAACACAAAAGTAAGAAATAAGCCTTAAAAATACCTTCTCTCTAAAATGAGAATATTTTCTATCTCCAGAACTATTGTGGGGATGAAATAAGCTAACATTTGTAAAGCATCCAGCATAATGCTTGCAGTACTGTACTAATGCCCAAGTGGAGCAGCTATTTAATTTTTATTAATCTTATGAACTACCTTGTGCTGTTAATTATAAGCCATGATTAAAACAATTTCTTATAATAAAGAAGTGCAAGCTGAGAATAAGTGAAGGTCAATGAAAAAATCAAAAATCAGGGAAATTTGGAAGGAAAGAAATTTTCTGTCTTCCAAGTCTAAAAATACAGCAGGTTTGTTTATGTTGGTTTCTTTTTGTTTTATAATAATAGCTGGGAGTAGGGAGCATGCATTGAAGTAAGCATGACACCCATCACTAGTTAAGAGCACTGTGGAAGAATCATTGTTGGAGATCAACTTATCAATATAAAAAGGCAACAAAAAGTGTTTATTATGCCTTTGATTATGTAATTGCACTTGAAAAAATTTAAATAATCAAAGATGCACAGGAGAAATACTACAATCAAAAAAAAAACAATTGTTAAAAACAACTTATCATGTAGATTTGGATACATTGCTTATAGAATATGTGTGTTATGATAATGTGTTGATGCTAAAAATTATTAGTTAAAAAATTAATGTTAGAAAATTAAACAATGTACTAAATAGAATGTACTTAACACAGCATTTGAAAAAAGACTAGAACCTTACATGTTTTTAATTGACTATAGGAGCTCAAAAATTTTTACTTTCTTATTTATCCTATCTTTTAAATTTCCTATATTATACATCTTTCATTTTTATAATTGGGATTTTTTTAGATTAAGGCTTCACCCTTACTAGAATCCAAATTAATATAAACTTGCTATTATAGAGTATTAAATCTGATCCAATATGGTATTTATGAACCCAGATAGCTATAAGAATATCCTTGGGCTGGGGCTATGGCTCAGCGGTAGAGTGCTCATCTCACATGTGTAAGGCCCTGGGTTCGATCCTCAGCACCACATAAATAAGATAAAGATTATTGTGTCCACCCATTTTAAAAAATAAATAAACTGCTCCTTTAAAAAAAAAGAATATCCTGGGCTGGGGTTGTGGCTTAGCAGTAGAGCACTCGCCTAGCAAGTGCGTGACCCAGGGTTCAATCCTCAGCACCACGTAAACATAAATGCATTGCATTGTGTACCACTAAAGCGAATAAATAAATATTTTTTAAAAAAAGAATATCCAATTAACTATATATATGGTATAGGAATTTTAGAAAATAAAAAACTATAGTATGGTGATGGCAAATAACATGCTTGTGGCAATAGAAATAGAAAGAAATAAACAGGATAGCTAAAGAAAATAGATCAAGAAATATGAAAGAGCCAGACACGGTGGCACACACCTGTAATCCCAGGGGCTCAGAAGGCTGAGAAAGGAGTATTGCAGTTCAAAGCCAGCCTCAGCAATTCAGCAAGGCCCTAGGAAACCTTAGACCATATAACAAAATAAAAATTTTAAAAGAACTCAGTAGTTAGGTGTCCCTGAGTTCAATACCTGGTACAAAGAAAGAAAGAAAGAAAAAGAAAAGAAAGATATAAGAAAGGAAAAAGAAATGCAAAAGAATTTAAAAAATAAAGAAAGATAATTTCCAAAGACAATGTAGAAGAGAGTATTTTCAACAAGTGCCTCTTACAACCTTATTCAAGTTCCTATCAGATGTGTTAACATAGGAATTACTATGGTTACTATAATTAATAATAATAAAAGAAACTAAATAAAGTATAGACAGATATTTTGGGAGGTATAGTTGATCAATTTAAGAAGTTAAAGAAACCATTAAGAAAGATGGTGGGGGAAAATGGAGGCACTTTGGTTGGGCAAAGGGAAGGGAAGATGAGGAGAGTGCATGGGGGCAGGAAAGATGGTGGAATGAGATGAACATCACTACCCTAGGTACATGTATGACTGCACATATGGTGTGATGCTACATCGTGTACAACTAGAGAAATGAAAAGTTGTGCTGCAACTGTGTACAATGAATCAAAATGAATTCTACTCTCATATATACCTAGTTAAAATAAATTAATTAATTAAAAAAAACTAAAAAATAAAAAAGAAGGAAGGTGCCAGTAGTGACATTGTAACAACTGGATACAAGTCCTTCACCCTTTCTTCCTCATATCAGTATGCCACTGGCTTTATTAAAATTCAAATCCTTCCACTTAATTTAAAATCAGTTTTCTGGGTCCTGGGGTTGTGGCTCAGTGGTAGAGCACTCACCTAGCATGTGCAAGGCCCTGGGTTCAATCCTCAGCACCACATAAAAATAAATAAAATAAAGGTATTGTGCCCAACTACAAAAAATAAATATTTTTTTAAAAAATCAGTTTTCTGGCAAACCATGTTTAAGTAATAGTGAAATTCTGCTGCCCCCTTCTGGTCAATTTCTCCAAATGACTCAAATTGAAACCAAGGGTTAAAAGTTCATTTTTAGATTAAACTATATTTCTAATACAATTGAATACATTTTTTTTTTCTTTAAACACCTCGAAGCTTGACACTTTTCAAATAGGATACACAAGATTTCACCTTTACAAATTCCTTATATTACTTGGGAAACTTAATTTAAAAATCTCTTAGCTGGTTTTGAATTTGAGCTATCAAATCCTTTCTTTTACAATATAGCCAAAGAAACAACAACAAAAAATTGTTATAAAAGATAAACAAGATTAAAATTACAACTAATAGTTTTCAATTACAACTTAAGGAAATTTCTAAGTTGCAAAAAAAGACTATTGTAAAACAAAATAAATGAAGGTAGGAGTAGCAGCTCTTTTCCCTCTAAATTATGTATCAGTGGAAAGTCATATTCTGATTTCTGTTAGTTTCATGCTTGTCTTTTAACAGCCATTCAAAACTAGTTTGTAGAGAATAATACCTATAACTGGGAAACATTTTCTAGTCAACCTTTAATTATTTGCAGGAGATATTCTTGCCATTCAAGAAGAGAATTAAAAACAAAGCTAGCATGTATCCACATTGTTGCTTTTTTCTGTTCTTTTTTTTTTTTTTTTTTTAATCATTCTGCCCATAAAACTTCAAGGGAGGCCCTCTCATAGATGACCAGTGAGAGCACAAGCTTTCTGGAAACATAAAAAACCTGAAAACTGAGTACACACTCTGTCTTCTAAGACAAAAGCCAAAAACAACAGATGCACTTACATGCAAAGAGAATTAAAAATCAACCTAATATGTACAGCATTAGGGAAAAGTTTAATGAAATTTGTATATCCATATGATGGAATAATACAAAGGGTCTTAAAATAAAACTTTAAAAGCATTTTAATGGTTAAAAAAAAGTTAAGAATATAATAAGATTTTCTACTTGAATGAGAAAAAGGTAATAAGATCAGACATGTGAATACACAGATGTGTAACGCACAAAGAAAAAGAATGAAAAAAAAAAACAAAAATCTTATATATTTATCTTCAAATGGAGAAAGGCCTTAGAAGAATTTTATCTTTATATTTAATTTTCCTAATTGTCTACAGTTGAGTACTTTAAAAACAGTTTTAGAAATTTATTTAAATAATAAATTTTGATATTTCTGAATATTAAAAGTGACAGATATTTTTTACTGCAAATAAATGACCAGCACATTCATATTTCCAGAAGATGTTTCCTTTTGTTTACTCATGGTCTTACCACACACATGATGTATGACAGGATAGCCCCCGAGGAGCCAATGAGTGCACCCACGATGGTCAGCAGGTTGTTGTTGAGCAGGAATCCCTCAGCACACAGAGCCCAGCCTGAGTAGCTGTTCAGCACAGTGATGACAACAGGCATGTCGGCACCCCCAATGGCAGCCGTCAGGGTCACACCCTAGGACAAAGACCAAAACAGAACTCAAATTTCAGAATACTAAAATAAAACCTATGACATTTAACATCTTGGTTCCCAATCATTCCAGCTTTTCAACTAATGGAGTTCCATACAAGTTCCACTTCTGCTAATGACCAAGTGTCTTCCATCTGACCACCTCTCTCATCTGCAGAACATCTGTGAACACACAGCCACCCCTTCTACCTCAAAATAAATAAATAAATCCCTAAATAAAAGCAGGCAGAAAATGGAGAGGAGGAGGTACTGGGGAATGAAACTGACATATTATGCTGTGTGCCATATGTATACATAACAATAAATTCCACTAATATGTGTGATTATAATGTACCAATAAAAAAATTAAAGAAAATGGAGAGAGGTACATGCCTAAAAAAATACAATATCACTAAGTGAATTTTGCAGCTTTTATGATTTTAGACTAAAGTCAGACCATGGTTGGTAGCAAGTGGAATAGCTAAAACTAAGATTATAAGCCCATGGTTTTACTGGTTGAAAGAGCATGAGGATAGGGTTTGTGGTAACTGAACAGCTGGAAAGGGACAAAGGAAACCCTGCAAAGGAGTAAGCTAGCCAAATTGGAGGGACCCCCAAATCTGGCTGACTCTTATTAAACTATGCATATGTGGAGCAGACTCCAAGCAATGCTGTTAATGATAAAATAATAGCTTGCAGCTGCTCCCACCATACGGAAACCAGAATTTGAAATTTGCATCCCACCAAGTTACCTACCTAGAAAAACAAATTAAAAAATGATAATCAATACTCTTTGGATGGATACAACAGAATCCAAGCATCCATAACATATGAGTAATGTCCATGATTCAATCCAAAATTACTAAACCAGGAAAATAAAAAGGCTGGTAGAGAGAAAGATTTTTGCTTTTTATTCCACATTCTCCTATATTTTTCTTGTTACTAAGTATATTTATTTATCACTTATTTAACCTAAAAGCAATTAAAATAAATCCAAAAAAATCATCACTTATGTGGACATTCTCATAGGGTAATAAGTACCTTTTAAAATCTCAAAAAAAATAAGAATTATTAAAGTCTTATATTTCTATAGTATTGGTTTGACTTTGAGACTTTAACTTTTTCACGTTGTTAAATTAAAAATACCAAAACTATTTTTATTCTGTTTAAAACAAAAATCATCTTTACAAAAGGCAGAAGAAAACTGAATTATCAGTATTTATATAAAGATAGAATTTTAAGTGACTTTAAACTTTGTCCCATGTGACAACTTTTAAATGAACAATTAAGTTGAAAAAAAGTGTATTCTTGTTCATCTCAAACTTCTTACCATGATAGCAGAACGAGCTGACACAGAGCCCAGACAGGTAATGCCAGTGGTGAAGCTGGGGTCAACAATAAATGGGATTATTCCCCGGGCACTGTACTGAAATCATGACCTAATTCTTAGGATTCCACAAAAATAAATATCATTTTTGTACTATAAATCTTGTGTTTCTGAATCAAGGAGCCACTAAGTGTTTGATAAGCAATTACTAAACATCTAACTTTGGGCTAGGCACAGGGGCTAGTTTTTCAAAAAACTTAAAATATAAACCCTGTCTACAAGGTATACACCAGATTAAAGGAACATAAAGCAATCAGTGAGTGACACAGAATTGCATGCAATATCATCAAATATTGATATAATCAAACACCAACAGAAACATATAGACAGGGGCTGGGGTTGTGGCTCAGCGGTGGAGTGCTCTCCTAGCATGTGCGCGACCCGGGTTCAATCCTCAGCACCATGTAAAGACAAGTGCATTGTGTACAACTAAAGCAAATAAATAAATATTAAAAAAAAAGAAACATATAGACAACAAAACATGGTCTACATCTTAATAGACTAAATGCAAAAGGCAGGGAAGAAAAGGAAGACCAAACCTATCATGAAAGGCTGGACCCTCTCACTGAGCACACAGGGTTTATTTACTAAATTTTCTTTTATATAATTATTTCACTTAGTGTCCTACCTTACAATGAATGTGACAGCAAATAACAGACAAACTTATCATGTAAACTTCAAAGAACTGTATTGTAGGACTTGTCATACAGTAGACACCTAATGAATGGAACTGAAACCCTTGACTTTTTAAAACTCTCATTCACCAACACATAGATCCAATGAAGAGACTCCAGAGCAAGAAAGGTGTCCCATGGGACAACTTTTAAATGAACAATTAAGTTGAAAGAAAGTGTGTTCTTGTTCATCTCCAACTTCTTACCATGATAGCAGAAAGAGCTGACACGGAGCCCAGACAAGTAATGCCAGTGGTAAAGCTGGGGTCAACCATAAATGGGATTATTCCCCCGGCACTAGCAGCCAGCAAGCCTGCATTGAGTAAGTGCCTTCCAGGTAGGAGGAGGGGGGCTGACTTCAGGATACCTAGAACGAAGACCATAGTATTTAAAATCTCAAATGTGTAAGAAACCACCTCCACACATACACTCAACTGCATGTCACTTAATCCCAAACTACCAAAATTTAATATTATAATGACATAGTATCTGAAATATCACTTTATATCACCAAATATGAGACACAAAAGCATATTAGAATTATTACATGTAACAAACACTAACGGAAGACAGGAAAAGTATGGTTCAACTTAACTGTTCTTTTCCCTACTTTGATCACATAATTTCTTTACTCTTTGTCATGGAATCTTAAAAAGTGATTTTTGTCCCCATACAACCAACACAGAAGTTGTTAAGTGTGGTTTTATTTATTTAAAACTTCAATAAGGAGTCTAGTACATTAGCATTTCTGATTCTATCAACTGAGCCCAAGGGAGAAGGACCTTTGTTTGTTAGTTGTTTCTAAAGACAAGAATGTTTTAGGTTTGAAGTTCTTTTATGATTTTTTAAGTTTCATGGAAGTGTCATACTTAATGACTTTATTACTGAGAGGCAAGACCTGGTTTTTAAATCACAAACTAGTTTCCCTGGAGACTCATTTTTTTTTTTTTTTTTCTGAAAACAGACTCCCTGGATTTTTTTCCTCCACTTCCAATTTCATGGTGCAGTATAACAGTAGCAGTTGCTGTGCTAGAGCCCTGAAATATATATCTGTTTTCAGAATGAGCTCTATTTACCAATCACGTGAACTTACTCAAGAAGTTGTTCTCTATTCTGGGAAATGTATAAAGTTCACTTGGGTGAACTCCATGTAGACATCTCTAACCAAAGATCACGAAGCTATCATTTTGTTCATATATGTTATCAAATGTCAACTAGTCTCTCTATGTAAATTTCTGTGCACTAATTTCCTCCACTAGCTGTTGTCGCCTGAAGCGATGGCCGCTTGGAGCAACGAAGCCGCGGGAAGAAGTTCAGAGGCGAACTGGAAACAAACAGCTTTTTTATTCTGATAACTTTTCTCTCTGGCTCTAACAACGACTTTCACACGCACCACACACACCACCAAAATGGCGCAGACCCAATCAGCAATCTCGCTCAAGTCCCGCGAGATCCCGGGCCAAGTCCCGTGAGACTATGGAAGGCGGCAACACCCAAACATCTCCATGGCCCTTAGTCAACCGCAATCTTAGCCATCTCCCCAAACAGGGCTCCTGCAACTAGCTGTCTATAGAAGAAATAGTTCCAAAGCTTTGATATTTGTAAGGATCAATAAAAGGGAGCCATCTTCACAAAGGGAAATCTTTTATATCTTTCTAAGTGCTATCCAAGCCTCTCTCCCAACAGTTTCTTGAGGGAAGGTGATTTTGGAAACTAAATGGACTCTCAATACCCTGAACAATGGATATTTACTTCCACATCACACTGAATTACTTACCCTGTAATTTCCCATAGGCGACAAGCGACCCACTAAAGGTAACACCACCAATGTAAGTGCCAAGGTAGGCCACGATCTTGGTGAGATTTGCTGCTGCGTCCGTAGCAAAATGTGGATATTCCACAATGTACTCAGCTATGCAAGTCAGCACTGCTGCCAACCCCACTAAACTGTGGAAAGCAGCAACTAACTGAGGTAAATCGGAAATCTGGATGCGTTTGGCAATTGTCAATCCTGTTGAGAAATGAAGATCAAAGAGAAATTACAACTTGACAGACCTTTGAGACATGTTCACATCAAAGATCACATGTAAAGGTTCCCATCACTTTCACCAGTAAATATTACCTAGTCCCTAGTATGGACTAAATATTCTCTGCAGGGACTGTACAGAAGGTACAGGCATTGTTTTACATGTATACTCTTTCAAATAGCAGGTTTCCTCCAAACATCTAACCCCAACTTCAAATAACACAAACATAGTATCAATGTCTGCCTCTTCCTCCCACTATCTACACTTCCTCAACAAAAGCTTCTTGAGATCACTCTAACTCCATTAGGTCCCCTAAAATTCTCCCCACTAAACAACTATTCCAGTCCTCTTCTTTATAGGCAGTGCTTGCTCCCATGCAGTAAGAAACAGCTGGAATATGGGAGCAGGGAATATTTCTGGGGGGTAGTGGCAGGGACAAGTTTTCAGGTAGGTGGGTGGGAGCCAAATCCAAAAGTAAACAACTGCAAGATTCTGGGCAGAAAATACCCAAATGAGGAGACTCTGAAGGAATTTCGTAGCTCTAGATAGGTAAATAGAATGAGAGGGCTCAAAATATTTGCTAAGATCATGTCTAAAGGATTTCCTGCCATAAACACACGTTTTTCCCTTCAAGTATTTTTTAGAGATTGTCAAGAAAGAACTTTCCCTAAGGAAGTACGAAAGAAAGCTTAAAAGTAATATCACACTGGTAAATATTTAATAACCAATTCATGGGGGGGAGCCGTGTGCAAATAAATACATGAGTTTTTTACTGATATAAAGGTATATATTGATTCAAATGAGAATTATTAAATACACAATACTCTTCATTCCAGATTCCATATAGATAAGTGACTTTCACAGGATACATTTGTTGATTATTGCTAAATTCTTGTATCTGCAGCCAACCTAGTATTTGCAACTGATGAACAGACATACTTCCTACCTAAACGTTGGGCAATATTTTTTGCTTACACTAACAAGTAGAATGAAAGTAAAACACCATATGTTTGTGGCATGTACGTGTAAGATGTATGTGAGAACTTCACTCATTTGACAACTCTGCAAGGGACTTTTTTGCTGAATCTGATAACAATTTTCAAACACTAGAAGACTGTTCATTCAACTTTTTGTTCTACTTACAGTGCAATTGCTACAGTCACAACATATTTTAAGCTTAAACTGTATTATTAATACTTTTCCATCACTTTCATAGGTCTGAACAATAAATAAAATAATAAATCAAGCCCAGATGTGCAGCATATGTTTATTGTAATAGTACAAATACTTCACCAAGGATCATTTCTACCTGCCAATGTGATGGCACTGAATGTGGGACTGAGAAGAAACGTACAATAGCCCACTACCTCATAGTATTTCTATTAAACCCCTTAATAGACATAAATAATCCCAAGAGCATAGTTGATAAAATCTGGTTAATTACAAACGTATGTGTTTTTAGTATTATTACCTTTGCTTCTAATATATTTTATTTTAAATTTATGTAATTTAGGTTTTAATGGTGGCTATGTTTAAAAACTAACTTGCAAAATTCCTGAAAATTTAACAATAGTCCCAATATACTGAACATGATTTAACAATGGTTTCTTTGCCCACCCATGTAATTTTCAAGATTTTAACAGGTCTAAGAAGCATAATTTTCTACTGTTATTTATGACTATATCAAAAGATGTGCCTATATATAGTACAAACATAAGTATTCCAGCGACCTATCCTACTATCAGCCAACTAGACATAGTAAAGGAAAATAAAAACTGTGTACAGTTGTATTCTTGCCATCTCTTTGACCCAGTTGTCATACTTACTCAATGTATTAAAATACTGGTATTTTAATGAAAACTATATCAACTCTAATAAATATGATAATATTTACTGAAGCAATTTCCATTAAAGTAATTTAATTCCTTCATCAATATGGACCTCAAACAGAAATATATATTCAGAAACCAAGCTGCTAATAAAAGAACTTACTCTAACAAAGTACAGCCATGCATGCACCATATAAGGACACTTCAATAGACATAAATAAAACACTGGTCTTATCAGTTATAATAAAGATGAAAAACTCCAGTTGCTCAGTATTTGTACTGTATCTTTTCTATGTTTAGATACACAAATACGTACTATTATATTACAACTGCATACATATTCAGTACAGTAACATACAGATTTGTAGCCTAGAAACAATAGCCTGGATCATACAGCCCAGGTATATAAGAGGCTATCCACCTAGATTTGTGTAAGTACACTCTGTGATGCACTCTGTAAGTGCACCATGATGAAAGGATGCATTCCTCATAATGTATCCCCATCGTTAAGCAATACAGAATGGCACACTAAAATCCCTGAGCAGAATGCCCCCAAGTATTTGAAGGACATGGGTTCCCATGACGGCAGAAGCCTAAAAGTGCTTACCAATGGTACCACCCAAAGCCATTGCTCCAGACATCTGAGCTAACAATTCTGGGTCCGGTTTTAAGCCTCCAAGTGTGGCTGCCAGGCCTCCAGCAACCCCAATCATACCCAATGCATTGCCAAGACGAGCTGTTCCCTGGGTAGAAAGGCCAGCCAGGGCACCAACACAGCACAAGCCCGAGCCTAGGTACATGATCTTTTCAAAGGAAAGGGGGGAGAGAAAGAAAGAGAGATTATTAAAACTTCCCATCTATTAGCTCAGAGAAGACCGCTCTGATGGAAGCATGGTTCTCTAAGGACAGTTTAAGTTCAGATAAGAAAGGGACAAATCTGAGCACTTTTCATATTTCAGTATGTTTTCCTACCTGTTAGGAATATTAGCATATTAAATACTTTGTGTTGTATTTGCAATTATACCATTATGCAAATTGGTTTCTTCTGGGTTTCGTGTTATACACAAACACATGTAAAAATACCTAAATTTAATGGAGTTATTGTTGGCTGTGAAAATACTAAACCTGACCAAATGTTACAAAGGAGCCAACCCCTAACTTCATAAAGAGCCAGGAACATGCATATAGACTTTACCTGACTTAGTTTCATGAGATCAACATGAAGAAAGAATCACTATCTTCAATTTGCAAAAGAGAAAATCTAAGCTTAAAAAGATTACATGATTTCTTCAAGGTCAAATGATAAGGGCAAATCTAGAATTAAGACTTGGATCTCCCGGACTCACTGATTCAACTCTTCCTAAAAAAGATTCTGTTAATTCAACAAATATTCCATGTTAGAAACACAGAAGAAACCAGAAAAGACATAATTCTTCTGTCATAGAGGTTGCAATCAGTGACAGGCATTGAAAAGAAATGGAAAATAGTTCAGATCAAAGTTGAGGCTCTATTATATTTATTATATTTTGACTGGGAACTTTCAAAGTTCAACTTGATTATTTCTCTTTTACTATTCAACACTAATTTTCAAATTTTCTTTTTAAAAATGAATTGGCCTGACATTTCCTGGTAACAACATGATTTACTGGATTTGTAGAGGAAGAAAGAAAGTAGGAAAAGTTTAGCAAGGCCCTAAGCAACCTAGCAAGACCCTGTCTCAAAAATAAAAAATAAAAAGGGTTGGGGATACAGCTCAGTGGTAAAGTGCCCAAAAAAAAAAGAAAGAAAAAGAAAGAAAGAAAGAAAGAAAGAAAGAAAGAAAGAAAGAAAGAAAGAAAGAAAGAAAACAACTAAGTTCTTAATAACAAAAATTTTTCAAATGGATCACTGATTATTTCAATGAAACCTTACAACAACTCAGCAAAGTACATAAAGAAGGTATTAATACCTTCTCAGCTTTTTTTTTTTTCATGTAAAAATTTAGGAACAGACAGGTAAACCCACATTAGCAGGAAAATCTGTCTGTAGAATCCAGGTCCTGATACTTAGGGAATAGTAATTACTGTTATTTGCTTGGCAGAGTAGTATTTTCTTGAGAGTTTGAATTTTGGTAATAAAAATGTTAAATCTAATAAGAAAGAAAACATGGTGGTAAAAATAAAAACATTTAAAAATCCTCTTACTTGTTCAATGTTATAGCCACTATAAAGGGCAGCTAAATATCCACCCACAAAAGTGCCAGCAGGGAGCAGATACAGGTAATTATATTCTGGGGGATCCGTGGGACGTTTGAACATGTCCAGCATTCTCTGAGTCACCAGAAAGCCACCTTATCAAAGCAAAGGGAAGACAAAACAAAAAGAGGTGTCCCATTGAGCAGAGTGATTTTTTTTCAGAGTGTTACAATTTTTCTGCTTAAACATATTTTATCACCTAGGTATAAATATAATTTTAAGTAACATTTTAGAATGTCAAAAATAAAAATCATTCTACTATTCAAGCCAGTCTATTAGTGGAAAAAGAAAAGAAAGAAAAAGCCCTACATATTTTCACATATATTCAGGAAGAAAACTTGCTATCGAAATGCAAAACCAACTATTTCTGCATGACTAAAAGTAAACAGCCCTTCAAAAAGCCTGGAAATGCAAAAGATCAATGGTCAGTATTTTTTTCTTAACATTAGGTTATTTCATTTGTTAAATTGTACTAAGTGATAAAGAAAAAATAGCATATGGACAGGTACCAGGTTTCTTGGACACATTAAAGAATTTTAGCTACAAAATAGCACCAAATGAGACTCATACATGAATCATGTGTTAAGCTTTCAGTTTTTAGGAACAAACACTGTCTCCAGTAAGGAAAAAGATTAAAATGTTATATAAAATTATACTCCTTTATAGATGTTAGGTGATAGCACTAAATCAATGTAATCCAAAACTATGCATTTGATAACTTTCCAGTTAACTTGTAGCAAGATGTCATTTTGTTTATTTGGGAGCATGAGGAAAGTTGCTTTTTTATTAACAGAGTTTCTAACAAATACAAATGGACAAAATAATCAAGTTTCCTTCATAAAGAGTATTTATGGTCTGAGTAAAATATTCTTTCATGGTACAATTAGTTTCTTAAAATCAGAAAGTCCACATTATTCTGATTTGAATTTGCATCCTATGTCTTCATTAAAAATAGTACTCTGGGGCTGGGGCTATGGCTCAGCAGTAGAGCACTCATCTCGCATGTGTGAGGCCCTGGGTTCGATCCTCAGCACCACATAAATAAAATAAAGGTAATGTATCCACCTACAAATAAAAAATATTTTAAAAAATAAATTAAATAAATAAATAAATAAATAGAAAAATAGTACTCTGAGCTGAGCACAGTAGCACACATCTATAATCCCAGCAAGTAAGGAGGCTGAGAAGGGAGGGTCACAAGTTTAAGGCCAGCCTCAGCAACCTAGCAAGGCCCTGTCTCGAAATAATAAAGGGCTGGGGATGTTGCTCAGTGGTTAAGCACCACTGGGTTCAAGCCCTGGTACCTAAAGGGAAAAAAAAAAAGCACTCTGGGTTCTTTCATGATCATCATACCTGCAATGTTGACTGAGGAGATAAATGTAGCAAGAGCAGCAAGACCCTGAGAAGTTGTGGAAGGATACAAATGTCCCCCCATCAGTGCCAACCCACCAACTGCCGTCAAACCTAGAAAGAAAACATTAATGTGGTGATTATAGTAATACCTCCAAATGAAATGCCATAGCTGAAGGACCAACCTGTTATACACAGATTTACAAGGGGAAAGTTCTCACTATCAAACGCAAAGCAGCTTCCATGTGCTTCCATTCAGATATAAACAATTTTCCTGATAAGGACTAGTGATAACACACCTTTCTCACTTAAAATACTATCATGGGCAAAATGTTAGCAAAACCTTTCCTCCTTTTGCATTAGAATCTGACCTTCCTTTAACTTTTTTGTTCTGTCCCCTGATTGATATAAATCAACAATGCTACTGGACAACATTGCTTATGGGGAAAAGTGTCCACAGGTAGATACCTTGTAACCAGACTGAAAAGGACTACTTGTGAATTACAAATACCTGATGGGAATACCATAGCTTTGGGTTTTCCTGAGTATAGTACTTCTTTACAGTGGACATCTCTGCAGAAATCCTGAAAATGTTATAACAAATGACTGCGATGGCTGGGAATGTAGCTCAGTTGTAGGGTGCTTGCCTGGCATATGTGAGGCCCTGAGTTTGATCCCCAGCACCACCAGAAAAGAAAAAGGAAATGACCAAGGGCCCGGTTGCCTGTCCCATGTGGGTATCATTTCCTCATGTCTGAGCCATCACTGGGGGCCAAAGAACAGTTCCTAGGCAGCCATATGGATAGCAGCGTGGATCAGAGTAAAGAAATGCCTGATGCTGTCTCAGCAAGCCAGTTCCCGTCTCCTGTGCTTTACTGTGAACTGATAGAATGTCAGGTTGACTTAAGAAGAGCACCCGTAGGATGTGGCAACTGATTCTGTGAAATAGGAATTTTCACATTTCATCAGTGGAACCCTTTCCTTAAAGGAAATCATAATTGAAAGATATACCAGTGGACCTGCATTGCTTGAAACGGAAGCAGCACAAAGGGTTAATGCTGTATGACCTTTTACTTCACAACCCCCCACCTTTTGTGAGCTGTGAGTCACTTTAATAACCACCTCTAATACCAAGTAAAACAATTTGAAAATACAGACTTTAAAAACCTCATGGGAAGTACTCCTAAAGCTAAGAAGCCTTTGAAAACCTAAGATGAAGCAAACACATGAAGAACAAACCTGAGATTGCATTAGTCACAGACATCAGTGGTGAGTGGAGAGCAGGAGTCACTCCCCAGACAGTGTGGTACCCCACGATGCCAGCCAAGCCAAAAGTGGTCACCATCTGAGAAAAGGCTAGATTGGGAGCCGCAATGCCCAAACCCAGCATCCCAGTGAGACCTAGAGAAAGAAAGTAAAGAATGTGAGATGACTTCCCATTATCTCAGTAAGATTAAAAGAACACACACCTCCACACACAGACAAACATGTAGAGTCAGTGTCTTAAATTCCACTCCCTTGCCCATAATGAGCAGTTTTTTAGACATTTGGTATTTGAAAAGTAAGGGAGGGAGAAAGATATTATGGACAAAACACAACTTTCTGACCACTCCTTCCCTCAAATAATTTGTAAAGATCTACTAGTATTTATGAGTCACCTTAATAACAATTTGCACATTTTCCTTTGGGAAGCTTTGTCCTCTTGCCTGTTTCAACTTTCATTGACAATGCCACATGTATTTATACAAACATTTTTATTCCAGAATTATAGGCCTACAGAGGAGCTACAAAGCATTTTCTACTTGGGCAAGACATAACCTTTATAAGACAGGACTTTTATGAGGCCAATTTTATGTCACTCTCAGAATTGGCTGAGGAAGAGAGGTTTTAAAAGAGTAGGAAGGATTTCATTCACTCCAGCACCTCCCCAAAACATATGGCTTCCACCCACCCGGGACAGAAGTTTTGCAATTGCTCCTGAATCTGGACTGGACTGCTGGCCAGGGCAGTCAGCTCCAGCCTCAACACCAAGTCAGCAAACAGGATTTTACAAAGAAAAGGAAAAAAAAAAAAAATACAAATTAAATTAAGAATGTGCAGAATACAAACAGTCAGCTCTGAACATACATCTTTAATTAGCGCCTTCCTTAATAGCAAACATGTGGATGGCTGCTCTGCAGCAGGAGAAAGGGTTACCTAGTGGTCAGTGAAAACAGAACGACAGTGCATTACCAGAGAGCTGGAATTTAAATTTCCCAAATAAGGAACCTCACTTCTTTGGTAGGAACTATTATTTTCTAAGTGGCATAGCCAGGACATCTACAAATTGACATTAATTTTACTTTAAGTCATTCAGTAAGACTGAAAGTTTAGGTTTTTCTACCCACATACAATATTTCCAAGGTTCTAACGCATTGCCTGTTAACCATCTGGAGGGAAAGTCAGATAAAATGTTTGGACTTCCAGTTAAAAATCAGAGAGCTGTTTAGGGTTGTAGTTAATCATATGTTTTCCTAAGTCAGATTGCCTGGTTCAAATCCTCATTCTGCTACTCTCCAGCTGTGTGATCTAAAGCAAGTTGCCTAAGTTCTCTGTGCTTTGGTGTCTTTATCCATAAAATTAGTAACCCTGTCTTCATCTGCAAAAGAATATAATATTATGTCCACCTTATTGAATTCTTGTAAGGAATAAAATTAGCCGAAGGCACATGAAATATTTAGCACAATGCCTAGCACTCACTAAATGATAATTCTTATTCTAACCACACTAGTCAAAAAAGACTGAATTATCATAATCCATAATCTTTTGTCTGTGCATCAAAGAGACATACAATGATTAATTATTTAATAATCTAGCAAAAAGCAATATGCTTTAACTCAATAAATATAACTGAAACCTAGAAAAATAAAAACTGCATGCACCTTCCTATCGTTTTCTTAGGAATTTCAAAGATAAATGGAAATTTACAATCCTACTCAGAAAACACTCCGTGTATGATACAATAATCTAGTTTCTTATTTTTTATTAACAAGTGAGTGAGTGCAAGTAGGGACACTGCCCTATCTACTCACAATGTTCATCACCAGAAGCTTTCCACTCATTTTGCTGAATCGAGCTCTTTATTCAAGGAGAGTTACACACTTAGCTTTAGAACATCTGGACTCACATGGGAATTCAGATAATGCTGAGGCTACAAGAATTCTGTGTGCCTGGTGCTGGTTCTTAGTTCTTTACAGTTTTATTTTGTTTTTATTTTGGCTCTAAGTAAATCTAAACATTTTCAATTTGTTCTATGAAAGAGAAACCAATTTTAAGTCAAATATCCAGATTTCAGTGTCTAACAATGCATAGCCACAATGAATATTTGTCACTATTTTACAATAATTCTTTCAGGTTTTCAAAAAGATGGATTTAAACACACAAAAAAATTTTATGTTAAATTGTAAAGAAAGAGATCAAAATCAAAATGGTGAATTTTTACTAGGTGAGTAACTTAGAATGTAAGTCAAATATCCAAGGGCTATATAATCACAGTGTTTATTCTTTCAGGCAAACATTTAGTTCCCCAGTCTTACCCAACTACTCAGATACCTACCCAACTACTCACAACTGATGTTTTACAAAACACCCTTAACTACACTTACACATACTTAACACTAGCACAATCTGATATGCATCACTACTCAATATAGTCAGTATAAATAGAAATATCAATGATTATATTTTAAATGTTTTCTGTAAAAGGAGGGATGTTCACAGCCTGGTTGTTATTTCATGTGGCTTCTCTCCAGTATTCAGCATACAGCTTGTGTCTCTGGAGTGGTTAATCAATCCCATAAAAGTGAGTGGGCTGGGGTTGTGGCTCAGAGGTAGAGCACTCACCTAGCATGCGTGAGGAACTGGGTTTGATCCTCAGCATCACATAAAAATAAAGGACTGTGTCTACCTACAACTAAAAAATAAATATTAAAAAAAAAAAAAGTGAGACAAGTATAACATGTTGATAAAAAGTCGAGTCTATCAGGCCCAATTACGAATGGAATCCACAGAAGAACAATAACACCACTGCATTTACTGAATTTGACAATTAAGACATTACATATAGGGGCTGGGGTCACAGCTCAGTGGTATAGCGCTTGCCTAGCATGCGTGAGGCACAGGGTTCAATCCTCATCACCACATAAAATAAATAAATAAAATAGTTATAAAAAATTTTTTAAAGAAGACATTACATATAAAACGAACATAATCAGGTCTCAGTCCTGGTAGCCAGGATCCTCACCTGCTGTGTAGGCAGAAGCTGTGGCCATGGTCCTTCTGAATGGTGTAACAGTAGCTGCCTTTTCAGCTTCTAGCTCAGCTACTGTCTTCTGTTTTACTGGGGCACCTTGAGGAATATTTTTTGGTGTGGGAGCAGGGAAAATCACTTCACCATCCTAACAGAGTTTAGAAAATAGCATTACTTTAAAAGGTCAAACCAATATTTCGAAAACCACTTACAGGGGCTGGGGTTGTGGCTCAGTGGCAGAGCAAGCCCGGGTTCAATCCTCAGCACCACGTAAAACTAAAACACATTGTGTACAACTAAAGCAAATAAATAATATTAAAAAAAAACTTACATAAGATAGCCTACTATTTAAAAAAAACTATTCTATGTATAATTTCATATAAGTACATTATAAATTCATATAATTTATATCATGTATACACAAATATTTAATGTTTATGTTACACATACATAGATCTGTCTAGAACATATATAGAAAATACAGATCAAACCCAAAAAAGCAGGCCTGTGGGGAGAACATTTAATTTTTACTTTATTCAATTTCTGTTTGCTTCCAGTTTGCAAATGCAAAGAACATTTTCAGTGAGTTGTATATATTTGAGTCTTTGAAATATTTTTCTTTAAATCATTCTCCACTTTTAAACAATTTTATTGGCATAAACCTGGTCAGTATTTCACTAGAATATATCGATATTTGAAAATATGATTCTTGCCTGAACAAAAATTCTAAAATGAATCTACATTAAAAACACAGGAAGGGCCAGGAGCAGTGGTGCACATCTATAATCCCAGTGACTAGGGAGGCTGAGGCAAGAGAATTGCCAAGTTCAATGCCAGCCTGGCAACTTGAAAAGACTCTCACTCAAAATAAAATAATAATAAGGGCTGGGATGCAGCTCAGTGGTAGAGCCCCCTGGGTGCAATTACTAGTGCTGCAAAAAAACAAAGGAAGAATCTCTTTACTTACCTTCATCACTACAGTTCCTCTAATGACATGACCCATTGTACCAAAGTCAAAATCATCTTTCACTTCAAAATAAAAATTATCTTTGTCAGGGCTGATGGCTTTCAGGAGCTTGGTAATATTGTTGGAATACAGAGTGCTGGCCTGGGTGGCCATCCGGCTGGGAAGGTCTGTGTAGCCTATATGAGTGACTCCCTAAATGAAAATGCATACAAGATTGTATTACCTTATGCTCACATTCTTTCCAGGACAATTCTCACACACAGTCAGTACTAAG
Source organism: Tamias sibiricus (assembly GCA_025594165.1). Taxonomy (NCBI): domain Eukaryota; kingdom Metazoa; phylum Chordata; class Mammalia; order Rodentia; family Sciuridae; genus Tamias; species Tamias sibiricus. The sequence continues at coordinate 133,694,865 of CM046662.1, forward strand.
TTTAAAAACTATATATCTTTTGCATATGTATATACACACTTTCTCTCAAACATAAGTACAAATTTCAAAAGGAGCTTTAACTGCACATGTTTTTAATTTTAAATAGTTTCAGGCCTCAATTTTTCCAAATATTTAAAAGAATAAACATCCCCCTCAGAGGAAGCTGGGATATAGCTCAGTGACAGAGCACCTAACTAGCATGCACACAGCCATAGATTCTATTCCCAGCACCGCAAAAAAAAAAAAAAAGACAAACCCTCACAAATTAGTAACAATAGTGGCATTCATTCACAGGCAGAAAATGCTTTTTAGCTATACCTTATGAATATAAAGTTCTCCTGGCTTAGTGGTTTCAAAGTTTCCACCAGCTTCTGCAGCTAGATCCACAACAACTGAACCTTCCTTCATTGACTCAATCATTTCTTTACTAAATAAAACAGGAGCTTTTTTACCTAATAAAATTAAAGAAAACAATACAAATTATCACTCTGAAAAGCCTTATATTCTAATTGTTAAGGAGTCTCTGGGCACTTAGGAATTTAATATGTGCAATTTTAACTCTTTCCAAGATAGCCCTAAAGACCATAGGTAACACAGGTGAGATAGATCATTCTCTTCAGGAAAAATATGAATGTGGGCTCTAAGGCCAGAGTCTTGCCACCTGCTCAGCATGGGAATCTCAGCCCTGCTGTTCCCAACTAGCTTATATACCTAGAGAGAAACTATTTGTTTTTTTAAAAAGTGCATAATAATAAGTCATTACAGAAATTGTGTTCACTCAAATTAAACAATTCATAAAAGTCACAAATATCAAGAGTATAGTTGGTACTGCTTTGCAAATTACAAAATAGAATATTTCCACACATCTTAACAAATATCACTAGATTATTCAACACATTGTGTTAACCTACCTTAATTTAACAAGGTTACCTTCTAGGAGAGACCAAAAGGTGCCATGAAATCAAAACAATGAAGTATTTCCACTCCAAATGTTAAAGGATCACTCATAAGCCCTGTCTATGCCTGGTGCTAGGAACACAGAGGTGGATTAACAGAAGCAGTACCTCTTTTCATGGTGCACATTCACAATGCATTTTTAAGGTCACTACTCTTACACAGAAAATAAAGCCTTAAATGTTAGGATTCAGCCGGGCGCGGTGGCACACGCCTGTAATCCCAGCACTTGGGAGGCTGAGACAGGAGGATCGAGAGTTGAAAGCCAGCCTCAGCAATGGCAAGGCACTTAGCAACTCAGTGAGACCCTGTCTCTAATAAAATACAAAAAAGGGCTGGGGATGTGGCCCAGTGGTCCAGTACCCCTGAGTTCAATCCCTGGTACCAAAAAAAAAAAAAGTTAGGATTCTTCAAGCTTATATACATCAACATGTTCAACAGAGCCTAATGCTGTCAGCATATTAGCATATTCACATCTCATAAAACAATACAAATCCCTAAACCAAAAGAAAAAGGAAGTAAACTTGTGAGATTGGTGGAATGGAAGCATTAATTGCCTAATTATCTTCACTGCTTTTTTTGAAAGTTTTCAATTCTATGTTGAGGCTTTTAGTAAAGTCATTGTCAATTTTTTTTTAAATATATATTTATTTATTTGCTTTTAGTTGTACACAATGTGCTTATTTTTACGTGGTGCTGAGGATCGAACCCGGGCCGCGCACGTGCTAGGCGAGCGCTCTACCACTGAGCCACATCCCCAGCCCCAGTCATTGTCAATTTTATAAATAGAAATCAATTAAAAATAAAATTTGTGTTATAATCATCTAATTTTCAATCCACTTGACTGGTATACATATGATTCAAAAAGAAAAATAACATTCCTTTGAGGCACATGTAAAAAAAGACTGTGAAGATATTAGGGTTTATGTGGTACCTCCTTTTTGCTACAAACTTCATACTGTCAAGATCAAGTTCAAATCCTGAGGCTCTCCTTGCTGAAGGCCTTCCTTCCTGAGCTGAGGTGCTCTTTCAGTGTGCCCTCTCATTACTGCCCATTGGACCTTTGTCCCCAGCCATACTCAGCTGGCTGCCACGTGATTTGTTGGACAACCTCTGGTTCTCTCTTCTGAGTATCCATGGATACACAATGCCCTAAACTCCAGGTAGTTTCATAACTTCTCAAAATTCCCTGAAAGTATTCCCTTCTCCTTTCCCTCCCCACATAGTCTAGCAAAGCATCCTTAAAAATACTTAACTAAATCATACTCGACCATGAGAATTTGAGGATGCAAACCACACACACCAAGGACTCCTCCCATAATAAAGGTCATGTTCTTCAGCTCTCCAGTGAAAGATGGTAATAATCATCCAGTAGCTGCATCCTCACAATGAGGTCAATCTAAAGTGCTCACCTGTGCTCTGCAGATATGCGGTGTCATCACCACCCGACCCTCTCATCCACAGCCTCTTCTCTACTGTCCAACCTCCTGTTTGTTAGAGATTTTCCTTCCACCTTACTTGTATCTTCCAGTCATTGTACCTAAAATGACCCTTTGAATTCAGGTCTACCCTTCTGACTTGACTGAATAGACTTTACAACTACCAATCCCACAAATTCTTGGCATCTAATTTCTCCTGCCCTAGAAATTCTGGATTCCTTCTTCTTTCTGAGACATCAATAGCCAAGGATCAGTCCCTAGACTGCAATGTTACTACTCTGCAAGACCTCAAGCGGCCAAACCATTTAGGATCCTTCAAAAACATATAAAATACACAACGTATTTGTCTTCTCTCATTTTACTCATTCAACCTGAACAAGACAACTGTGCAATAGCTGATGCAGTCTTAAAAAACACATAGACATATGTGCATCTTAGAGATAACTGGTGTTCTGCCCATATTATTTCTCCAAAACTTTATCACTTTTGAAAGAACAGCATACTCTTTCATGCTGAGTGATTATTTAGTGTGTAGACTGGTAGGGATCACCAGAACAATTTTAAAATCTACTTCAGTCAGAGAGGAATATTTAAAGATATAAAATTATTATAAGTAAAAAGCACACAACAAAGTAGTATATGCTTATAAACATGTATATTTCAGTGTTTCATACATATGTGTATCTTACATATACTATATAGATTGTGGTAAATTCTGTCAAATAACATTTAACAAAATCACGGTATATTTGAGTGGGGAGAGTAAGTTATTTTCTTCTCTGTACTTTTTCTTATCTCTCAAATGTTCTAATTTTAAAATTAAGAAATCTTAATAAGGGCTACAGGGAATACAATGATAAATCTAACAGTGCAGCTGCCCGTAAGCACTCACATATGAAGCAATTTTTTTAAATTCTGGAAAACGTGCAGAAATAAAAATTAATAACAGATGGGGGGTGGGGAGAGAGCCAAAAGAGAAGCAGGGTAGTAAATAAAAGTTCCCAATGAGCAAATCCTCAAAAGAATAGGTCAACTATGTTGAAATTACACTAAAATCCAAATTAGACTCACTTAGCAGAGGACTATAGAAATAAGTAAAAATATTATACTCTTTTCTGTGGCACCATGTAGATTATAAAGTATACAGCAGTTTATAAAACAAAGCACTGAGAAACAAAAAACAAAAAAGAATAGGTCAAGAGAAAGACTGAGAAGACAATTTAAAAATACTATCTTACTCTAATAGCCTAATATGATAAAATTTAGTGTCTGATAAAAGTGGCATCATAAAGTGGAAAGAACAAAAGGAATAAAATGATTAGTTAGGTATTTGGAAGAAAAAAAGAATCTACCCAAACGTAATAATATCCTTTTACTAGGTAGATCAGAATTAACTGTAGGAGAACCAACCGGAAAAAAAGAAAGAAATGTCGGGGAGGAAAACTGGTTAAATATCTCTCTAGTTTGTGAATACAGAAACTACTTTCTAAATTTAAATCAATGAGGAAAATTACAAAGAAAAGCATCAATATATTTAAATTTGAAATATACATATTATAATCCTCAAAAATCACAACTGACAAAAATTAGTCTACTAAAAAGCTCACAGAAATTTAAACAAAAACAAAAGGTTAAGATTCTAGTAGATAAATGAACAATAAATATAAAGGGTCAATTCTTTTTTTTTAAACTGGGAACAAACAAATGGAAAAAAAATGTTCTACTACAGTCAAATCAAAGAAATATGGGTAAAAAGTGAGAAACTGCTTTTTTGGCCTCTAAAACTAGCAGAGTAAAACAATCATAATATTTAATGTTGAGATAAAACAATTAACTGGAAAATCTAGGGATAAAATTATGTACTACACAGTCTTTCAAAAATCAGTTTATTAAGTGTATATCAACTGGCCAAAAACATTGATATCCAGTGATGCTACTTTTAACATCTGAATAATCTTTGGGAAAGTAAGTGAAAATGTAGACACAGGAGTTATTTCCTCTTTTTTAAATATTAAAATCCATTTTATCTAAGTCTTTTGTGTTTAATTGTCACATGACTACCTATAGTTATTTTAAAATTATGCAGGAGTTAGCAGAGATAAATGTTATAAGAACTTTTTTTAATTGACAAGAACTGAAAATAAATTAAAAGCCCAACATTGGGAGAGCAAGTAAATAAAATATGGTACATCCCAATAAGAAAATTCAGCAATGCCATCAAAATACATTTACAAGGACTTTTAATGATATATCATATTGCAACAAATGGAAAGTTTCAATTCTAAATGGGGGGAAAAGACATAGTACACTTTGACCTAAATATTATAAAAACACATTGCAAAAATGCATAAAGGAAATGGTAATATGTTAACAGTATTTTTACTAAGTAGAGGGATCACTTATATTCTTTATTTCCTATTTTCCAGCTATTTCTTTATTTTCTATTTTGTACTTCATTATCTCTCTAACAAAAGCCACATACCATTTTAATAAAAAATAAAAAGGTATTTCTACAAAATCACAACCACCTTCTCCTTTAATTAGAGAAGATGGTTTAAGATTTGGTACTAGGAGAATTAGAATAACTTTGAAAAAGCATCAGACCAAACCTCTTTACTTACTAACTAAAGAGGCTTCATGCAAAATCACCTGCCCTCCCTACTACAGCAAAATTCTAAATGTGTAGTTAGGACAGTCTATCAAAGAGCACAACAAAACACTTATAAAAGAGGCTGGGGATATAGCTCAGTGGTAGAACTCTTGCCTACTATGGACTAGGCAATGAGTTTAATCCCCAGCACCACAAAATATACATATTTATAAAAGAAGATAGAGACACAATTAAAAATGGAGAATGGGAAGTGTGTACAGATTATTTACAATATATAACATAGGGGGAAAATATAAGCAATGTTTTCTGCAAAATCTTCCAAATATACAGTCTGATGAGGGTCCTAGAAATAAGGATAAAAGATAAAATGAGCATCTTGGGTATTTTAAGACATAACTGCAGAAGAGTTAATAAAAGAACACAGATGAAAAATATTTTCTTTTAATGAAGGCACAACTGGGATTTCCCATTTTGAAGCTCGTTTCTGTTGAATTTATCATTTATCTGCAAAAGATAGAATATACAAAAAGGCCAAGACTATTACATTTCCAAACATTACCCCTCTTTTAAAAATCACTTTGATATAAAAAATTTAAGAAAGAGAAACTTTTTAAAAAATACTTCCTGGCACAATACAAACTGGGTAAAAGATGTGACATGATGTCCAACATTATGAAATATTGCTTGCTCTTTTCTGGTTCATGGACATTAAGTTCTCCTGGTAAAGTTACTCAGTTCCTTCCCATTTGGGAGTTATTTCCATACTTTTTGCCAAGACAATGGCAGGACATCAAGCACTCACAGTCATCATTCAAGTAGTCATTCATTCATTGACTCAATTTGTAATTATTTAGTGACTCCCATGTGTAGACTAAAGGAAACTTTTACTTATAACACTGAGGTTTTTTTTTTTTTTTTTTTTTTTTTTGGTCATGGATTTAGAGCTAGACGACATTAGTTGAAAAGAGGTTATTCAACAGTTACATTACCAGAAGAGCTGGGTATGTAAAGCATTCATCTGAAATTTTTAATTATAGACTTTCCCAATTGGCCAGTCATTATTTGGCATGAGCAGGAGTACTAAAGAGTACTGGAAGACCTCTTGGAACCTCCGTGTGCACCATGAATTGACTGTAGACTCCCTATAAAGGCTTCACACATGTGCATACTATGTCTTGTTGTATGCACAAATAAATTCATTATTAAATGCTATTGAATTTATAGTAAATTTTCATAATCATACATTTCCCAATAAATTTAGACTAAGATTTAATTTTAAAATAATTAAAATTGGGAACTTCTAGAAAAATGACTCATTTCTAAAAACAGCTTCAACAACTTATTGCTATGTAGCAAAAGAATATATCATTGACTTGTCTACAACACTAAATTCAAAAAGAGTGATATACCTTAAACTATATTGCAAAGGTCAAAGAGTTGCTGGAAAAAATTTTGTAATATACCTCTCTGAATGAATCAGGTCTAATGTGATCATCTGAAATCAATAAATTCTCAGATTCTATCTTACTGGGAATCAAGTAAGAAGAATTAAGCCATGGCAGACAACTTCAATCACACCAAAAAGAAAAAAAAATATTAAGAAGAAACCACTAAAAATATTAAGAACAAAAAGACAGCAAGATGAAATGGTTTACCACAAAATTTTATAATGACTCCAAAGAGCATTTAGCATTATTTACTGGAATATGGCGTGTAATCATGGGGAAATTCTTCACTTCCTGGCCTGTGAAGCATCAAATTAGACAGAGGCTCAAAAAAAATCTCTGCTTTAACACAAACACTATATACCTACCTCATATTATCAAATAGATTGACTAGACAAATTACAGAATGTATTTATGCAAACCAAAATAGATTTCTCATGAACAAGTACTAGAAAGAGAAGGATAATTCTTGATGTAGTGTAGTACTGTATATTGAGCAACTGTAAAATTGAGCAGGTAAAGAAAAACAACCTGAACTTCGGTGTTTACATACTTTAAATTTCATTATAACAACACTGTTTTGTACTGAGCATTGTTAGTACCTACCCACACCCATTCACTCCTTTTGTCCCCACTCTGATTCCATTTCCTCCACACAGTCCATGAGTTTTAGGAAAGGAGGCCTCAGAAACCACTTCAGCAGCAGCCTGGCTGGCCTAAGGGTAACCACATCACTGTAGGAGCCCTAATTAAGGAGATAGCTAAGATTGCGGTTAGCTGTGAGCCATAAAGATGTTCAAGCATTGCCACCTTCCATGGTCTCGCGAGACTTGGCCCGGTACATTGCGGATCAGGTCGACGCCATTTGCATGATCTCGCGAGACTTGGCCCGGGACATTGCGGACGGGGTCAGTGCCATTTTGTGGTGGTGGTTGTAGGAGTGTGGATGGTGTTGGAGTTGTGGTTGGAGCTGGAGAGAGAAGCTAGCAGAATAAAGAGCCTGTTCGTTTCCAGTCTGCCTCTGAAATTATTCCTGCAGTGTTGTTGCTCCAAGCGGCAATCACTTCAGGCAGCAACAAGTGGTGGCCTGTACGGGGAGTTAGGTCGGCAGGTAAGAAATAAGAAATTTATAAAAAAATGGGTGCAAAAATAACAAAAAGCTGGATAATAAAAGCCACGGATGAGTTTTTCGATATCGTGGACTCAGTGGATAGTGAGGAAAGTGATCAAGAAAGCATAGCCTCTGAGTCAGTTAATACCGGTGAGAAGAGTAGTGGTGTAAATTCAAAAGTAAGAGCTGCAAAAGCCATCAGAAACTTATTGAAATTAGCCGAAGAATATGTACTCTCCTTAGAAGCTGAAATTCAGGATACCAGTAAAAGTGATAGTAGTGAAGAGGAATCAAAAGGTGATTCTGGGAGCACAGTCTCCAGTAAAAAGAAAAAAAGGACCGTCAAGTAGAGGAACCACTTGTGTCCTCTACTCCCCCATGGGTGGAATCCATTACAGAAAATATGAAGGGTATTACTAGGTGCTTGCATACCCTAGAAACAGAAATAAAAAGTCTTTCTGAGTGCTTATGTTCTCTCGAGGGTAACTCACAGATACATTGGGAACTGCCAGTATTTGAAAATGAAAATGGACAGAGGGTCCACCGGTCAGTAGATTTCAAAACAATAAAAAAATCTCAAAGAGGCAGTAATGACATATGGGCCCCAACCTCCTTTCACATTGAGTATGCTGGAGTCCCTTAACACCTTTAACTTAACCCCCTCAGACTGGAAAAGTCTATGTAAAGCAGCATTAAGTGGGTGGCAATACTTGGTTTGGTGATCGCAATTTCAAGACCTTTGTATAGAAACGACTAAAAGACACGCATCTACAGGGTTTGGAGACCATAATATAGAAATGCTCATAGGAGAGGGGCAGTTCGCAGACACACAGGCTCATAAATATTATTTCCCAGGTGTATATGCTCAGATATATGCAGCTGCCTTAAAGGCATGGAAAACTTTACAAGGGCCTGGGGATCTACAAGGTAGCTTGTCAAAAGTGATTCAAAGACCTAATGAACCATATGCTGACTTTGCTGATCGACTTTTGAGAACTGCAGGTAGATTGTTTGGAGACGTTGATCAAGCTATGCCATTAGTTGTTCAATTAGCATACAAAAATGCTAATAAATATTGCCAGGAAGCCATCAGGCCATGGAGAAATAAAAAGGATCTTTCCATATATATACAACTATGTAAAGATATAAATGACGCCTTTGTCACAGGAAATGTGATTGCAGTGGCAATGAGAGGTGTTTCCCTTCAAAATTTCACAAGGGCTCAACCTACACATTATAATCAATCAGGATATTCCAGGCAAAATTATCATAATCAATAGGACTATTCTGGGCAAAATCCCCAAAGAGAAATAAGACCAAGCTCATACCGTGCCCCAGGCCGCTGCCCCAGGTGTAAAAAGGGAAATCATTGGGCCAATAAATGCCATTCAAAATTTGACATTTATGGAAATCGTTTGTTCAGGAATTCAAAAAACAGGGCACGGGGCCCAATGCCCTGGGGCCCACAAACGTAAGAGGCATTGGAGGAGGAGTGTCCTCAAGCATCCACTCAGATGCTTCCCCGACACAATCCCTACTACCCATCCACTCCCTCGCCAGAGGAACAGGAGGAAATGCAGGATTAGACCTCTGTTCCACCGCCCGAATAGTGTTAACACCTGAAATGGGGGTTCAACTGATTCCCACAGGGGTCAGGGGACCTCTTCCCTCAGGTACTATAGGACTTATTCTCTGGTGAAGTCCTAAAAGCTTATTAGGTTTGCAAGTGACCCGAGGTGTAATAAACTCAGACTACAAATGGGAAATAAAAATAATGCTTAGCTCACCCCAAAGTATAAGTTCTGTTAATCAAGGAGATAGAATTGCTCAGCTGCTTCTCCTTCCAAATTTACATAATTCATTTAAAATGAGTATGCCTCAGGGGCTGGGGTTGTGGCTCAGCGGTAGAGCGCTCGCCTAGCAAGTGTGCGGCCTGGGTTCGATCCTCAGCACCACGTAAAAATAAAGGCATTGTGTACAACTAAAACAAATAAATAAATATTTTTTAAAAAATAAATAAAAAAAAAAAAATGAGTATGCCTCAAAAAAGGAACAATAGAGGATTTTGTTCCACTGACTCAGGACCTATGCTGTGCTGGGTTTGGGATTGTTCAAGGAGGCCTATGTGTAAAATAAAAATCCAAGGAATAGAGATGGAAGGACTGATAGATACTGGAGCTAACTCTTCCATCATTAATCTATGGCAATGGCCCAAGCACTGGCCTCTGCAAAAAGCTTCAACCAGTTTAAGAGACTTGGGATATAATAACCTCCCAGAGAAAGGTGCGGTAATTTTAAAATGGGAGGATGATGAAGGGCATAAAGGAACATTTCAGCCTTATGTTTTACCTAACCTACCGGTTACTTTATGGGGAAGAGATATTTTACAACAAATGGGAGTACACCTTGCAACCAAGCCTGCAGGTGTTAAATGTGAAAATCTACAGGGTAATCTTAACCATAAAAGAAATCATTATCAAAAAGTACAGGATAATCTTAACCCTAAAAGAAATCATTATCAAAAAGTACAGAGTAATCTTAACCCTAAAAGTAATCATTATCATAAAGGAAAAAGATATTTTTTTTCGGGGCCACTGAGGAAATCATTTTGAAAATACCATGGCTTTCTGATAAGCCAGTGTGGGTCCCTCAGTGGCCCCTATCTAAAGAGAAATTACAAGCGGCCCACCTACTAGTTCAGGAACAACTAGAAGCAGGACATATAGAACCTTCCACCTCTCCCTGGAATTCCCCCATGTTTGTGATCAAGAAAAAATCAGGAAAATGGCGATTGTTACATGATCTTAGAGAAATTAATAAAACAATGCAAATCATGGGCCCTACTCAACCTGGACTTCCTAATCCTGTAGCTATTCCAAAAAATTTCCATCTTATTACTCTTGATATAAAGGATTGTTTCTTTTCTTTTCCTCTACACCCTCTGGATACCCCCAGGTTTGCTTTTTCAGTTCCTTCTATTAACAATAATGGCCCTGATCAGAGATATCAATGGAAAGTTTTGCCGCAGGGAATGGCTAATAGCCCCACTGTGTGTCAAATCTATGTAGATAAAGTTATTCACTCCATCAAAAATAAATACCCAGAGCTTATGTGCCTCCATTATATGGATGATGTTTTGCTTGCTCATCCTAATCAAGAAGTCTTATTCACCATATTTAGTGATATATCAGAAAACATGAAATGATATGGACTAAACATTGCTAAGGAAAAGGTTCAAATTAGATCTCCAATATTATATCTAGGATTCCAAATTATGGACACTTTTCTTAGGCCTCAAAAAATATTAATTAATAAGGAGCATTTGGCCACTCTCAATGACTTTCAAAAATTGCTAGGAAATATTAATTGGCTTTGCCCTACACTAAACCTCACTACTGGCCAACTAAAACCTTTATTTGACATCCTTCGTGGGGACCCTGATCCATCTTCACCGCGAACATTGACTCCTGATGCTAGGAAAGCTTTAAAGTTAGTAGAAAAAGCCATTGAAGGAGCTCATTGTGATAGATTTGATTTAACTCAACCACTGATATTGATTATTAATTCTTCACAATATACACCCACAGGAGGATTTTGGCAACAAGGGCCTTTATTATGGATACATTTGCCTGACTCTCCAAAAAGTATAATTGAGTCTTATACCTCCATGGTGGCTAAACTTATTCTTCAAGGACTTAAGACTTCTACTAAAATATTTGGCATTCACCCTGCTACTATTATTACTCCCTATTCATCGTCACAGATTGAATATTTATGCTTCAATGATAATGATTGGGCTATAGCTAGATGCTCTACTTCTGCAAATTTTGATAATCATCTTCCTAAGTCTCCTATATTATCTTTTTGTATCAATCATCCTATTATATTTCCACAGGTAATAAAAAGTCAACCTATTCCTAAGGCATTAAATGTATTCACAGATGGGTCCTCAAATGGTACTGCTGTAGTAGTCACTAAAAAAGAAAATATAACTTACATAACTGCACACAAATCAGCTCAACTAGTGGAACTGGAAGCTGTGGTAAGAGCTCTGGAAAATTTTAGAGAGCAACCCTGAACATTTTTTCAGATAGCCACTGTATTGTACATGCCATCCCAAAATTAGAGCTAGCAGGACCAATAGCACCTCATACTCCAGCCTTTAAATTGTTTTATCAAACACAAAAACTTTTGTGGGCAAGAAAAGAACCTCTATTCATAGGGCATATTAGAGCACATACCAACTTGCCTGGTCCCCTCCATGAAGGTAATCAAAAGGCCGATGACCTTACCCAAACAATCTTTATACTTTCAGCGCTCCAGCAATCTACTTTATTTCACTCCCAGTTTCACGTCAATAGCACCACCTGCAGAGTAGGTTTAAAATCACAAAGGAGCAAGCCAGAACAATTGTAAAAGATTGTAAATCTTGTATGACACATTTGCCCAATCCTCATTATGGTGTTAACCCTAGAGGATTAATGCCCAATCATTTGTGGCAGATGGATGTTACTCATGAGCCAAGTTTCAGAAAATTGCGATTTATTCATGTGACCATAGATACATGCTCAGGCATGATTTTTGCTTCCTTACATTCTGGAGAAAAAGTTAAAGATGTTACATCTCATTGTTTGCAAGCTTTTGTTGCATTGGGCATCCCCAAAATGCTTAAAACAGATAATGGCCCTGCATATACGTCCTCATCTTTCAAACAGTTTTGCGCAAAATTCAATATATCCCATAAAACAGGCATCCCATACAATCCTCAGGGTCAGGGCATTATTGAAAGAGCAAACCGCACACTGAAAATTATGTTATTAAAACAAAAAGAAAGAAATTGGAAAAATCCTAGGGACAGATTGGCAGTTGCCCTGTTTACCTTAAATTTTTTAAGTTTAGACTCTAATGGTTATTCTGCTGGAGACAGACATTGGAACTCACACCAACAACATAAACCTTTGGTTTACTGGAAGGATGTTCTTTCAGGTACATGGAAGGGTCCAGATCCAGTATTAATTTGGGGGAGAGGATCTGTTTGTGTTTTTCCAAAGCACGAATCCTCTCCAATATGGATACCATCTAGATTAATAAAGCAGGCACCAAATCATAAGGATCAAGATGAAGTTGTTGAGGAATCAAGATTAATAAAAAGGTACAAAATCAAGAGGACCAAGATGAAGCTATGGAATGATTCCCTTAAAAGAGTCCTTCAAGCCGGGCGTGGTGGCGCACGCCTGTAATCCCAGCACTTTGGGAGGCTGAGGCAGGAGGATCGCGAGTTCAAAGCCAGCCTCAGCAATGGCGAGGCACTTAGCAACTCAGTGAGACCCTGTCTCTAAATAAAATACAAAAAAGGGCTGGGGATGTGACCCAGTGGTCGAGTGCCCCTGAGTTCAATCCCTGGTACCACAAAAAAAAAAAAAAAAAAAAAAAGGAGTCCTTCAAAATATTTCACAACTTCAGTGTCATTCCTCCTGGCCGGAACGAGGAGATCTCTCTTTAGTGTGAACACAATTGTATTTTTTTTCTTTTTATATATGTCTTTATGTTTGTGCATTTGTCTAAATTTCATGTAAACATGACGTCACAAATATATGTTTGTAGGTTTGTACGTCTGTCCAGTGTGATGTCACAAATAACAAAGCGCTATAGATCCAAATAACTTTAATTCATTTAAGTTTAAGAGTATTCAATTTGGGTAAATAATTTAATAAGTGAAGGTACCTTCAATTTTGATTTATAGGTATCCCAAGGATTTCTCTTTAGTGAAGAATATGACTAGTGCTGTATAACCTGATATTTTGGTGTTTTGACATAGGAATGTTTATTTGTAATTAACTTTATTTGTTTTATAGCTGATTAATTTGAGTTATTTCAATAGCTAATTTCATGGAAGGTTACAGAGACTCGAGGGTTCCAGGTAACAAATTATTTTTCCAAAGTGCCTTTAGCTTTTCTTTAATCTATCTTTAATGCAGTAAATACCCTCAGTCTTTCTTTGTTTTGTTCTGAATATGATATTTTGCCAGCTTATGTTTGTGAGAGCTCAAGCAGCAATGTGTGTGAGCAGAAATCAACTTTAATTTTCTAATCTAATAATTCTATTTTTTAGTTTGACAACTTGCCTCTTGACTCAGTGCTGGATTAGCACTGCCTTTCCTTTAATAATTGATGCTTGAGTTTCTAGGTAGCGGGCCCTGAAGATTTGCCAGTGGCATTATCTATACATAAAAAAGACGGCTGCTGCTACAGCTGCAAGGATCGCGGTCACTGCAAACATCCCTGCTGCTCAAGCATCAAACAACCTCACCAGCTGTGTGGCCTATGCTTTGCATGCATGGGGCCTCCTAGATCAACATGTTATAACAAGTGGACATTTTGATCTTTCATTGTTTGGGACTTTACGGGACAATACCTTGCGGGTATTTGTCTAGAGAACTCAGTGTGTTACTTGATAGAACTCAGGGCAGCTGATTTGTTTCAAGAATTTGATATGCTATGCAACTTGGCTTGTCAGCAGAAGGCTTATCGCCTTAAAGTCGCAGCATCTCCTCACAATTGGACGGCTGTTAGTCATCATACACAGTCGATCCTGAAGGGCTCCATTGGATGGCTGGTAGCCAATGACGGGTAAGATCCCCAGAGGGGACAACCTAAGACAGGCACAGTCGCACGGGACAGTCTCATGTGGCCGACATATCAACCTAAGACAGGAATCAAGGGAACAGCCTTGATTATCTGATGATGGGTAAGAATGTTGGTTGCACATGGACGTCCTAGAGCATCCCCTCTTTTAAAACAAAAGGGGGGAAATGTAGGAGCCCTAATTGAGGAGATAGCTAAGATTGCAGTTAGCTGTGAACCATAAATATGTTCAAGCATTGCCACCTTCCATGGTCTCGCGAGACTTGGCCCGGGACATTGTGGACGGGGTCGGTGCCATTTTGTGGTGGTGGTTGTAGGAGTGTGGATGGTGTTGGAGTTGTGGTTGGAGCCGGAGAGAGAAGCTAGCAGAATAAAGAGCCTGTTCATTTCCAGTCTGCCTCTGAACTTATTCCCAAGGTGTCGTTGCTCCAAGTGGCAATCACTTCAGGCAGCGACACATCACCTTTCTGGTGACTGGCTCAGAGATCCAGGAGTAAGCTGAGTATCTCATAGCCCTGTATACTTGGATTGGTGCAGAAATGGGTACAGTATGTAACTTCAGGAGTAGATCCATAATCCTGAAGAGACCATCTTCAAGGTTCCACATAATCCTTGAAGAAGTATGGACTTTCACTGCAGAAGCCAATAAGCATATTAGCCCTGAGTGCCATGCACAAGACAAGGCACCATCCACGAAGAAAGTATTACACAACCTTCCATGTGCCCTGTACTGGGTTTTTCCTTCATTTATTCTTCAAAACACCCCTGAAAATAGAAATTTTTATCCCCATTTCAGAGATGAGGATTCTGATGCTCAGAGAGATAAATCAACAGTTAAGTAATGAAACCAGAATTTAAATCTACTTGATTTGGTGCTAAAACTATGTTTTATCCTCTGATTTCCTAAGAATGGATTAAACATAAACAGATAAAAATAACAAAGTGGGGAAAAGGAGATAGACTATTAGCTATGCACATAAATCAATGTTTGTTTGGGGCTGAATTGCAAACCCAGCCCCCCAGATGCATATGTTGAAGCCTAACCCCCAGTACCTCAGAATATGGCTGTATTTGGAGACAGGGCCTTTAAGAATGTGATTAAGTTAAACTTAGGCAATTAAGGCCCACCCTAATCCAACCTGACTGGTATCCTCAAAGAAGAGAAAATTAGACACAGAAAGAGACACCAGGGATGCACACACACGCACACACACAGAGGTAAGACCAGGTAAGAACACAGCAACACACCATGGAGAGAAGCCCCAGAAGACACCAAAGACTGTGAGAAAATAAATTTCTGGTATTTAAGCTGTCTATCTGTGGTATTTTGCAATGGTAGCCTTAAAATACTAAGATGATGTTTTCTTATACCTGGGCTCATAACCAGGCAACATTTCTTAGCTTCCTGTACAGTTAGCTTTGGCCAGGTGATCAAGTCTTAGCAAAAGGAATGCATGTACAAGTGCCACTTGCAGCTCTCCTGCGCACACTCCTCAAATGAGACAGTGCCCAGAGTGACCTTCAGAGCCTCATCATGAAGACAGCAACACTGCCACACTCTGAATCTCCAGATGACAATGGGAAGGAGAGATGCTCACCAATGTATAAATCTACCTATTAATGTTAACTGAGCAAGAAGTAAATTTCTATAATATCTGAACTGTTACACACTTTTGAGCTAATCTATGACAGTTGGTAGAGCCAAACCAACATAAATAATATTGAAGCACAAGAAAGTACAACGAAAATGGAAGAAAGGAGATTCAGAAATATATATGGTGGGAAGTTCCAGTAAGTTAGCAGTAACTATCAGAGCTGTTTCACCACTGAGGCAGCCTCAACCTCCCAATCCTTCTCAACTCAGACACTGCCAGGGAGGAGAGCATAAGGCTTCTCGATATTGCAACATACTTCAGGAGAAATAACAGACCAAACTAAAACAAAACTCTGTGCCATAAATTTTCCTAACAGAACATTTGTTAAATTTGGCCCAGTCACTCACTAAGTTTATTCAAACACACCCTAAGAAACCAAGACAGACAAATGGCAGTGGAAAACTTCAAATTCCTGGCATCCTTCTCTTGATGACAAGTTGCCCTGCCTGTGTTGAAAGCTACCAAGAGGTGTGTAGACAGCCTGTGGTTACTAACCCTAGATGTTGCAACATGGAAGTATTTCTCCCTGTCCTTCAAAAATGCTCAAAATGAATGAAAACTTAGTGGAGGTAATATTACAAAATTCCATCTAGTCATAAAATTGATTTAAAGGAAGATGGTAGACAAATCAGATAATCAGTTTTTAAAAAGTAATATAGTTCTAAAGAAATTAGAAATCCCTGATACATAATCTATAGCTTCATCTTTGAAGATCACAATGCAGACTAGGGAAAAAGACCAACCTGAAAAAAAAAATTGCTGACTTTTGGGAAAATATTTATGGAACTACATAAATGGAGAGTACCAATTATTATTGTATCAATTATTCTCCTGCCTTAAAGTACAATTTTGCAAATTACTGTGAAAAGCCATTTTTATACTATGATTGTACTTCATCTAAAAGACAGATTCAAAGAAGCAGGTGGCACCAGAAGGAGAACTAATGTTGTGACTTTCCAAGAGACTGCAACACCTCTT
Organism: Tamias sibiricus; assembly: GCA_025594165.1. Lineage (NCBI taxonomy): Eukaryota > Metazoa > Chordata > Mammalia > Rodentia > Sciuridae > Tamias > Tamias sibiricus. The sequence continues at coordinate 133,711,703 of CM046662.1, forward strand.
AGGTTCAGTCTCATTTATGTAAGGCCATTACATATCAAAGCAAACCAACCCTCTCCCAATTCTCCAGTCATGGAAGACCACCACAAATGTCCTTTAAGAGGTGTACTTTACAGACCCTGACTGGTATTGATAAAAACAAAACATACTGCTACCCTAATCCAGACTCTAGAAAGAGGCCCAAGTATATATGGCCTAAGGAATTATAATTTATAATTAAGCACTGGATATCTTCCTTCCTGACAAGACACTTTCTAATTCCTAACAGATCTTCCACTACTTCCTACTTCAAACTCCTGAGAGGCCTAGCTAGCCTCCTCAAATTGCAGACTGGGCATGTGTCCTAGTACTGAATAATTTAAGAAAGCAAACTTTCTAGTCTTAAATTAGCCTCTGCAATGTTTCTACCCAAAAGTGAGCCAACAGGGTATGCTATCTTTCCTTAGATAGCACCAGAAAAAAAGAGACTGTACCAGCCAAGACCTAAGGAAGGCACTCAGGATTAAGAGCTCAGCAATATTTGCTGAACTGCTATTGTGTACACAGTGCAATGCCAAGTACTGGCCACAACAGGGACAAATAGAACATTCTACTGCACTCACAGGGACATATTGAGCACTGCTATAATATGAAGCATATGTAATGTAACATGAGTGCAGAAAAAAAGAACATCTACTACTGAGTAGGGCACAGTAAACACCATTGGAGGAAGTTGTAACTGAGTGGAGTGGGACTTCAAAAGGCACTGGAAGGGCAGGCAAGGCATTCCAAACAGAAGGAGCATGTATGCAAAGATATAAAATATCTTGAGGTAAAAGTCGCCCAGGACACAGTCGATGCAAAATCACTGATTCCTCCTCACCCCATCTCAACACTCTCCTCTCCTAACCTACCTAACAGATTTTCAACCTGACTCAGTCCCTTCCTGATAAAATAAGTCTCTCTACAAGGATTCCAAATCATAGGGGTGCAAGAAAAAAAAAATCTTGCATCTTAAAAAGTCTTAGTAGAAAAGCATGAACATTTCCAGAAAGGAAGGGCTGACTGACTTTCTAATGGTAGCCCCAAAGGTCAAAGAGCTGGACAGGAAGACTGGGAACTTTGTCTTCTGTGCAGAGCACCACAGAATGAGACAGTGGCTATCCTGAATAAGGAGACATTCTCACCTTGAACCCATCACCCAACCCAGCAGGGGGTCTAGATGAAGGCAGGAGATGTCCAGCAACATAACAATTAGCTGGCTGCAGAACTATTTCATTCCATGTCCAATCTACACCTAAGTACAAGGTGATTTTCATTTTAAGCCCACTGACTGATATGTACTCAAGAGCAATGAAAATTTACTGACTCCTTAAAGTTGCTACCTAAAAACAGTGTCCAGTGCCAGTGTCCCTCTTTAACATTCTCATCCATGCCAGGTCTATAGTCCAGCCTTCCATGGATGCTGGACCACAGAGCCTCAGGTTAGAGAACTTCTGACAGCTGACTTAATCCTCTTTGAATCCACTCAAGGAAAACTTGAGAACAACTGCTGCTCTCATCTTTCAGGAGCTGGACCACCTCTGCATCAGGTGACCCATAGAAAGGTTAGGACATAAGCCAATAAAGGTATAATGCCAAGGACAGTCCAAGAAGTGTTTGGACCTTTACATAATCTTTTCAATCGTGCTTTTAAATGCTCATGTTTTCAGTGTTCAGTCCCCCAAGGATATGAAAGATCTTTTAAAAAATCACTTTTATCTTTATGATATTCCAATTGACTTTACTTTTTGTTTTTTTCCAGAAAGACTTTTGAGAGTGAGTTCTGGGTCAATGTACTGACCAAGGACTTCAAGCAAGTTTAAAATAAAAATCGTGGCTTCAGAAAAAAGGAAATGCTGAGGGGAAACAGATTATACAATGTACTCTTCACTAAAGCATACTTATCTATGATTATCCTAAATACATGTATGAAGACACAATTGTTGTAAAAATACTTTCTATTAAACCAGCAACTTGAAAAATTGTGCTCTTTATATGTAATATTAAATGAAATGTACTCTGCAAACGTGTATAACAAATTAGAATAATAAAAAAAGGTTTTAAAAAAAGTTATTATGGGGGTAGATCCTAAAAGTCAGTATGCGTTTATATAAGAAGTCTTAAGTTCTATCACTTACTGCTACCATAATAATCAATAATAAATCTATATGCTACGTCCAAATTATCCCCAGTTCTTTATTAAAGAGTATCTGTTAACTAAAGCTAGCTTCCATCATTTACTCCATTAGTAGATGTTTTAGTGCCCTCTGCTGGCCAACTGTTACATCTACTCAAGGACACTCCACCCACTCCCCAATACCTCTCAATGGTCAGACAGTGGTCTCCCCATCTCTTCTCCAAAGACACTTAAGAGCTGAACCAGAAGCATGTGCCACAGAAGGAAAGGAAGGATCCTGAAGTGCTCCCCTGCCACTGCTTGTGTGAAACTTCTGTCCTGGCTGACAGATTTGACAAGCACCATCCTAGGTCAATGGTTCCTGAGCAGCATTCACCTCTACTACTAAACCACAGGCCTCATTCCTACACTCACAGATGCTTCCACGAGCTGAGCCCAAACCACCTTCTTTCCTGGTGCTTCACCTAGCCATGAGGCATCTGGGAGGACCAGCTCCCCTATCAGTGGGCAAACAGAGGACAGAAAGATTTGGAGAGCATATTTTCCCACAGAAACTCATAGATCTCATGCCAATTGATTCCCTGTCCTTAGGTTGATATTAGCCAGCTTGTTTTAGTGAGGGAAGGTGACAAGAGAGAATTTCTCCTCACCCCTGTTCCTACTACAAAGCAATTTCTAATTCTCCACAGTCCCCTGGAGAAAATAAGGCTCCCTTAGCAGAAACAAACACAAGCAACCATGAATCCTTCAAGCTATCATTATCTGAATTGCTTTCTTTCAGAAAGGAAAAAGTAGAGTCAGCATGGTATTTATTATTGAATAACAGGAGGAAAGGGTAGGGAAAGAGGAAAGAAAATAAATGGTGGAGAGTTTCTTTGCTACAATATCTTCCCAGATCAAGCCACTATTTACTAATAAATGCTCATCAATTTCACATCATTCATTGAGTACAAAATATGATTTATAAATTGTTGTGAAGGGTCTACAAAGTAATTCCTGCTATTGAAGAGCTCACAATTTGGTTGGAAAGAACAAACATGTCAAGAAAAATAATAAGAAAGTGACAAAGCATCATATCCTTAAGTAAAAACATACACTGGAAATTCTATCAATTCATACACATACAAAGTCCCCTTATATCTCACTCTCTCTCATGTACAGAAAATTATCATCAAAATATTAGAAATGGCAAGGCACAGTGGTGCACACCTGTAATCCCAGTGGCTCGGTAGGCCAAGGCAGAAGGATTACAAGTTCCAAGCCAGCCTCAGCAATTTAGCAAGGCCCTAAGCAACTTGGCAAGACCTGTCTCAAAATGAAAAATAAAAATAAATTTTTATAAAAGGGGGGCTGAAGATGTGACTCAATTGTTAAACACCCCGGGTTCAAAACCCAGTATCAAAATACATACACAGCCGGGCGCGGTGGCGCACGCCTGTAATCCCAGCACTTTGGGAGGCTGAGGCAGGAGGATCGCGAGTTCAAAGCCAGCCTCAGCAATGGTGAGGCACTTAGCAACTCAGTGAGACCCTGTCTCTAAATAAAAAACACAAAAAAGGTCTGGGGATGTGACCCAGTGGTCAAGTGCCCCTGAGTTCAATCCCCGGTACCACAAAAAAAAAAAAAAAAAAAAAAAAAAATACATACACACACACACACACACACACGTAATGGTATAAATAATGGTCATCTCTGGTGGAACTTCTGATCATCTATACATCAGTACTATTTGAATTTCCTACAATAAGAACATAGCATCTTAAAAAAGAGAACAGAAAAATATTAGCAATTTTTCAAGATTTAAACAGAAGTGCTATGAATATAAAAATGGTACATGGAGAATGATCTATGAACAGGGTTATATAAAACAAACTGGAAGAAAACATACCAAATTATTCATAGGTGTTATCTCAAGGGGCTGCAATGATTTGTGTCATGTGCTTTCTCATTTTCTAGCACTTTTATAATAGAAAAATCAATCTTCACTTAAAGAAATTCAAATGTTAAAAAATTATTCAGCCTCAGCTTTTAAAAAGTCATTAGTATATAAGTGCCTTAAAGATAACCATTTCCTCAGGGGCATACCTGGGATAAGTGCTGTGCTGATGAGGATGTCCACTTCCTTGCACTGCTGGGCAAAGAGCTTCATTTCAGCTTCAATGAACTCTTTGGACATCTCTTTTGCATATCCTCCCTGCCCCTCACCTGATTCCTTCAAGTCTACTTCCAAGGGCTCAGCACCAAGAGACTTAAACTGTTCCAAAGCTGCAGCTCTAGAGTGATTATTGAAGAGAAACTAGTAGTTATTTTAGGCTCCTAATACATGAATCAAGATCTTCACTTACACAGACATTTTTAAGAAGTGCAAACTGCTCCATTTGTGTACAATGTGTCAAAATGCATTCTACTGTCATGTATAACTAATTAGAACAAATTTTTTAAAAACTGCCACTCGAAAGAAAAAAAAGAAGAAAAAAGAAGTACAAACTGCCGCAAGTCAAAACTTGAAAACTTCTTTGGATGCCTCTGATTGAACTGACTCAATTATTTTTTTCCTTGAGGCAGGTGATACTTCTTTGATAATATTTTTTCACTAATGACAATTCCAGTAACCAGTATGTTCCTTGTGCCCCACTACTGACAATGATGTGATATCTGACACACATTAAGACTTTACATCATTCCTACCACCCAAGTTGGGTTTCTCATTTGTAAATGTTCTGAGCTTGTTCTTTTTTTTTTTTTTTTTTTTTTTTTTTGTGGTACCAGGGATTGAACTCAGGGGCACTCGACCACTGGGTCACATCCCCAGACCTTTTTTGTATTTTATTTAGAGACAGGGTCTCACTGAGTTGCTAAGTGCCTCACCATTGCTGAGGCTGGCTTTGAACTCGTGATCCTCCTGCCTCAGCCTCCCAAAGTGCTGGGATTACAGGCATGCGCCACCACGCCCGGCTATGAGCTTGTTCTTATTGAGGGCTTTTCCCACATAAATGACTCTTTTACATAGAAATATTTTAACAAAATGACTTTCACCTCCAGTCCCCATTAAATTGTGAAAGTAACCTATAAATGGTGGTAAACTATAAAATGTGAAAAGTCAACATATTTAAGTTACATGAAAATAAATTCAGTTTATAAATAAATAAATGTTACCTAACCATGTATGCAGGTTGGAAAACTGGAACCAACAAAGATTTCAGCTCTGTGGTGGTACTTACCAATATCCATTCCACTACAATAAATCTCAAACCTCCCTAATGACAATAATCACTTGAAGTACATGTTAAAAATTCCCAAGCCCCTTCCCAGAACCACTGAATTATAATCTCCCACAGAGAGGCCAGGAGCTATATTTTTAGCAAGAACAGAAGGTCATTCTTGTCATCAGGGAAGTTTGGGAAACCATGGTCTAAGCCAATAAATCCCTAGCAACCATGATGCACTGAAGTGTGTACATAAAGAATAGGACATGCAGTCCACACTGAGCAAGAAGTTCTCTCTCTGCTAACTTCATTAACAAGGCATGGGCAGCCCCAGAATACCTCTGCAGGTCAAGCTGCCAGCACAAGTGGAATCAGCCTTATGAGGAAGCCAAAGTTGAGGACAACAGAGAAGAAAGATAGAAAGAATCTGGTCTTTGATAGCACTAGTGAGTAGGTGACTCTAGTGAGAAAAGGGAGTCCCTTTCCACAGAATTTCAGTAAGGACAGAGAATGCATTGTCTTATGGTTTAAGCCAATTTGAATTGGTGTTTTCCATTCGTTAAAGCTACATGAACAAAGGTCTTTAAAAAGTTTCAAGAATGTCTGCTGATATTAATAAAAATTAAGATAGATTTGTATAGCTGGGCATGGTAGTGCACGCCTGTAATCCCAGCACTTGGGAGGCTGAGGCAGGAGGATTGGGAGTTCAAAAGCATTTTCAGCAATGGCGAGGCACTTAGCAACTCAGTGAGACCCTGTTTCTATAAAAACACAAGAAAGGGCTGGGGATGTGGCCCAGTGGTTGAGTGGCCCTGAGTTCAATCCCCGGTACAAAAATAATAATAATAATGAACATGTACTGCTTACATTTACTGTTATGGTCATATAGACATTAACATTTACCACATGTTTCTGAGTTTAACATCTCTCTTGCCCATAACATCCTAAGTATGAAAGGAGTACACACTATATGAGTTTCTTTATATGAAACCCTAAAAAGACAAATCTGTAGTGATAGAAAGCATATCAATGGTTGGCTAGAGCCAGGACTAAATGGGAAAGAGCACAAAACAATGTTTTAGGATGATAGAAATATTCTGTATCTGTATCTTGAAGTGGTGGTGGTTTTACAAATGATAACAGTCTTCAAAATTCATCAAACCATGTATTTAAAAAAGGTGTATCTTCTTATATGTAAGTTGTAGCTTGATAAGGTCAATTTTAAAATGAAAACTTAGAGAAATATAAATGCTATTTTGGAATCTTTATTATTATATCCTTGCTCACGAAATAATCTCATCAAATAAGAATACGATATCAAAATTTAAAGTGTATGTATCTTTGACCCTAATATTCCATTTCTAGGAATTTATCCTAAGGCAATAATGAGGTAATCTCCAAACACATATATTGAGATAGAGAGAGAAAAGACAAGACAGAGTCAGTCCAGGGGGGAGGCTAGGCAAGGGTGGGCCATTAATTAACATGCCTTGTTAATTAAGCTAACAGAGAGAGAACTTCTTAGTCAGCATGGACTGCAAGTCCTACTCTTTAGCACACACTGCAAAGCATGATGGATGCTAGTGATTTATTGGCTTAGACCATGGTTTCCCAAACTTCCTTGATGGCAAGAATGACCTGCTATTCTTGCTAAAAATATAGCTTCTGGCCACTCTGAAGGAGATTGTAATTCAGTGGTTCTGGGAAGGGGCCTGAGAATTTTTGACAAGTACTTCAAGAAATATATATTTGTTATCTTATAATGTACACTATAATATATAATCTCCACCTATGTCTCTCTATATAATTATATATGATTTATATATATATAGATAGATAGATATAGATATAGATACACAATGTTGTTATATAGTAAAAATGTGCATTTTTGGAGGACTAGTTAAGTAAATTGCTATTCTATACAATAGAATTCTATGCAGACATTAAAAATATTTATAGGTAAGAGCCGGGCGCGGTGGTGCATGCCTGTAATCCCAGCACTTTGGGAGGCTGAAGCAGGAGGATCATGAGTCCAAAGCCAGCCTCAGCAATGGCGAGGCACTTAGCAACTCAAACCCAGCCTCAGCAATGGCAAGGCACTTAGCAACTCAGTGAGACCCTTGTCTCTAAATAAAATACAAAAAAGGGCTGGAGATGTGGCCCAGTGGTCAAGTGCCCCTGAGTTCAATCCCTGGTACCAAAAAAAAAGAAAAAAAAAATTATAGGTAAAGGAAGATCTTCATGATCTACTATTAAAAGAAACTAACAAAGAAGATAGAAAGAAAGGGAGGAATATATATAGAATGAGACGAACATAATTACCCTAGGTACACGTATGACTGCACATGTGGTGCAACTCTACAACATGTACAATCAGAGAAATGAAAAGCTGTGCTCCATTTATGTACAATGAGTCAAAATGCATTCTGCTATCATGCATAACTAATTAGAACAAATAAATAAATAAAAGAAACTAAATAGTACTATTAGGAAAAATACTTTTTTTTTTTGGTACTGGGGATTGAACTCAGGGGCACTCAACCCACGGGCCCCAGCCCTTTTTTGTATTTTATTAAAGATAGGGTCTCACTGAGTTGCTAAGTGCCTCGCCATTGCTGAGGCTGGCTTTGAACTCGCGATCCTCCTGCTTCAGCCTCCCAAGTGCTGGGATTACAGGTGTATGCCACCATGCTCAGCTACATTTTTAATTAATATGTACAAAAAGGAATATATATTAAAATGTTAATATTTATTTCTAGGCAGTAGAATTTTTGCTTCCATTTTTGTACTTTTTTATATTTTTCTGAATAGGGAAATAATTACATATAATTTTTATGAAAAGTTTTTATATTCACATATTATTTTGTATTAATATTATTTTTATGAAAAGTTTTCATATTAACTTTATAATGTAGGTAGTAAGCAATATAATCACTATTATTAAGAGGGGACTCTCCCATTTTTTTTTTCTTTTTTGAAGCTAGACATTGAACCCAGGACATAGTGCATGCTAATCACATGCTCTATCACCAATCTACAGTCCCATTTGTTTGAAAAAATTCAAACATCACACCCTTTAATATCATTGGTCAATGAGTTGTCCTTAAGTTTTTAAATGTTTAACTGAAATTATATATATGGTTTAGTCTCCAACAAAAATTTTCAATCAAGTATGTTTTCCAATATATTTGGATTTCATATTTATAATATGATACCAACCCCTAGTCTCAAAATAGAGACTAGATTAGTGAGCTATAATTCTTAACTATTATATCACTCAGTCACATCTTTCATCACTATATACTTGAGTTATATGTATACTAAACTTAATAAATTATAAACAAAAATAGAACTAAGCAACAGCTATATTCTAGCTGTCTATTCCATGTATGATCTGAAACAATGGCATCAATATACTAAATTCTCAGAAGTCTGCCCCAATTCCAAGTTTCAAATCATCTCTAGGTAAAGTAGATGCATTTGTATTTTAATATACTGTCCACTACAATGAAATGTAAACAACTTGCTTTTTTTTTTTTTTTTTTTTTTTTTTTTTTTTTGGTGTGTGTATGTGTGTGTGTGTACTGAGGTTTGAACCCAAGGGGCTGGGCTGCATTCCCAGTCCCATTTTCTTTATCTTTTTTTTTTTTTTTTTTTTTTTTTTTTTAATTTTAGACAGCATCTCACTAAGTTGCTGATGCTGGCCTCGAACTTGGGATCCTCCTGCCTCGGCTTCCTGAGTTGCTGGATTACAGGCTTACACTACCACACCAGGCACAAACAAACTTATTTTTAAAGGTTTGAAGGTCTAGAAAAATCTTCATATCAGCAAATATTAAAAGTGAAAAAACATGGGGCTAGGGTTGTGGCTCAGTGGTAGAGTGCTTGCCTCGCATGTGTGAGGCACTGGGTTCAATCCTCAGCACCACATAAAAAGTAAATAAATCAAATAAAGGTATTGTGTACATCTACAACTAAAAAAATATTTTTTAAAAAATGAAAAACCTGGATGAATGGGATGCTTAACCCTGGCTAACCTTGGTTAGTGACCTGACCACTTTGGAAATGTCTTCTTTTCTCATTTCAACTGATTTCTATCAGTACATCACTTCTCTAAACTCAGGTAAGAACCACTGACAATATTCTATGGAACAGTCTTTACTTGGAAAAGTCACAGTCTTTCCAACTGAATTTTTTTATCATTATATATTCAAGATTGGCAGTTGAGGGGTGTAGCTCAAGGGTAAAGCATGTGTTTGGTATGCACAAGGTCCTGGGCTCAATGCCCAGCATGAAAAAATAAATAAGACTGGCAGTGCTATTATGCCTCTACTGCCCTCAGTTGATAATTAATAACTACATGTTTCAAGCTCAAAAAAAGCACCAAAATACCTAAATGATAAGGATACTCAATAAGCATTTAATAAAGTCCTGAGTTCAATCCCTAGTAACCACCCCTCCAAAAAAAAAAAAATCCTGTATCTAGTATCTTTAGAGATGAACAATTTAATCAAACTTCTCTTTAAACACAATACAGGAAAATGCTTCTATGCCAGCTTTAGAGAAATGTGAAAATGTAACCAAGTACTTTTAACTAGGGGCTCTAAAATTATCAGAGAAAGATATTCAACTTTCTTTTTATGTTCAAAGCAGGAACCTTAGCATAAATACTGCAATAATAATAATTCAAGTAATGTTACTCTTTAGATAAAAAGTACTTGGAGAGTGTTGCCCAGTTGGTTCTACCTGCTTCCATCCATTCAAGGCAGGATACTCTCCTCACTCTGTCACTAAGATGTCTCCTATGCCACCCTCTTCATATCACAACCAGCTCTGTTCATGCCTGAGTCTAAAAGCATTGTGAAGAGAAGCAGGGCATAGTAAAGCAACATGTTGGAAAGCAGAACAGAGATAACTCTAGTTCCATTGCTAATCCATGCAGAGAAAGAACTATGAGTTTCTAGTTTAAAATTCTTTCGTTTGTTATTTCTGCTTTACTGAGATTGGAACTGTCTGTCATTTTTTCCACTAATACATTTTCAATCTGAGTTAACTTTTAAAAAGTGGACCATTTTCCTCCATTATCACATGCAAAAAAAGAGTAGACCATGTTCAAATGGATAGAGACCATTTTCAAATGGATAGAGTTTACTGAGCTGTTTCACAATTGTAATTTACAAATTCTAAGGAAAATGTAATAGGCCCCATTTGAAACAAAATGTATGCAGCTTAACCTCCATCATAAGTAAGGCACTTACCTCGTATCAAATCCTCGAACAATTGCACCCATTGACTTTGCTGCACCTGCAGAAGCAAGCCCAGCCACACCACCACCAACTATCAGAATCTGGAAAAGAAGAGAGAGCCACTTACATTTTCATTAAAGTCCACTATCAATTGATTAAGAAAAAATACCAGCTAACAACTATCTATGCCTGGTACACAGCTTTTAATAAATTTTCGAGGTAATGACCAGCACTCCATACATGGGTTGGGTGGACAGTCTATCCTTTAGTTGAATCTGCACTGTTTTTGAACTTTTATCAAAAGAACAACTGCTGGAAATGACCAACAACCTTAACTAAAAATAGCCTGACAATCAGCATCTCAGTGTAAAAATTATGTAAGCACAATCAGCATTACACGGCTAAAAAATGAACAGGATCTTTCTTGCTGTATAAAATCTACTGCTTTTAAAATTCCCAGATGACATTCAAACTACTCTGCCTTCTCACATTCTAAGGTTTTGCAGTGTTCATAAAATATCAAAAACACATTTCAAAAATGTAGCACAACTTTAGTGAACATCTATCCCAACCCCTATTCTGAGTTAAAAAGCTTCTAAACAGAATAGCTGGTGACCAACCACATAATCCTGAATCATTCTGAATGAACTATACCTGAAATCTGAAGCAGTATCACTAATCTCCCTCACCATGGAAGGATCAGAGCCAAGATAACTAAAGAACCCCTTAGAAGCAAGTCTCCTCTGCCTTCACAAAACAAAGTGAGAACAATGTTGTCTCTAGTCTAGAATGGGCGTTGCAAAAAAAAAAAAGTTTTGCTACACATCCCACAAATAGTCCATTGAAGGCAACTCCCTGTTCCTGTTGGGGGGGGAGGGGGAACAAGCCACCCACAGAAACAGTCAAGCTTATAAACTCCTACCCACCCATCATGCCCACATCTGCTTTTGCCTTTTTAAGAACTCTAGGCAGTCAAACTGCCCCAGTGACCCCTGGGCAGTGTCTCAGAGACCATGTCAATTGATCTTGATGATAGTTTCTCACAGGGAAGTGGAAGGAGTCTATAGGAAAGGGAATGGAGCGGGGACCACAGGGAACAAGCAGGGGTCTAAGACACCAACCCCGTTCCACACTAAAGTTCCACCACTTACGAATTAATAAACAAACAAACATATACAAATAAATGAAATAAGTAAAAGTCACAGGGCTGGGCCAAGTTATCCTGAAACAAGAAATAATAAGGATACATGATTACAGTTAGGAAGAATAAATTTCCAGAGATCTATGATACAGCTAGATTGCTACAGTTAATGACAATACACTGTACTCTTAAAAAATATAGACTGCCAAGTGCTCTCACCACAAATATAAAAACTACGTGAGGTAATGTGTGTTAATTAGCTAGATTTAAACATTCCACAACATATATACTTTTAAAACATGTACACGACAAAGCCACCCATTAATTTTACAAAGAAAAATTAATTAACAAAAAAAGAAACAGCCAAAGACTTTATAATTTAAAGACAAACTTGCACATGAATAAAGTAATATGTATACTACAATAGTAAATTACTCTTGCTCTGTAGCATGGATGGAGAAAAAGAGACTGAGAGCTTAGGTTGAAATTCTGACTCTCTTACTACCTAGTTCTAGAGGACCTTGGGCAAGCTGCTTGGCATCTGCATTATAGCAGATAATATTATCTGCATTATAGCAAATAATCTGCATTATAGCAGTGAAAACACCTTCCTGAAACATTAAGTGATGGCATTTAACTAAAGCACTCGCTGCTAACCAGCACAGTGTGGACATACAATGAAGAAATGGAAAGGAAAAGAGCAAGAGAACATTATAGCACTGTTCTTCCTCTTTGCTTTCCCATCTCAGTAAAGGGTACTAACTGGGCACAACTCCTCAAGCCAAACTGGGGAGGTCATCTTGAGTCCACCCTTTGTACATGTTCCCACCTCTAACCCACCAACAAGGACTACTGGTTTTAACCCCCAAAGATCTCCCAGTCCATCCCCTTCTCTACATTTCTGTTACTACCACCTTCCCAGATACAACCAGTTCCTAACAGATCTTATCTTTACTCTTCCCTTTGTACCAGCTCCCACCCATAACAGCCAGATAACTCTTTTAAATCCTAAATGAGACATTTCTCTTACCTTCAAGAGAACTCAAATTTTATAACATGACCTATCAGAGAGGCCCTACATGATCCAACCTAACCTTCCTTTCCCACATCATCACAGATCGCCCCCATCTTGTTCACCACACTCCAAGGCCGATGGCTTCTTTATTTCCTAGAACACACTAAAGTCTTTCTCATCAAAGGGCCTCTATATGTGTTGGCTCTTTGCCTAGAATCCTAAGTCCCCGGTTTCTTTCTTCCCATCCTTGAGGTCTCAGCTCAAATGTCAGAGGAGCCTCCCCATGTCCCAGCTCAAGTGGTTCATATGGTTTTGTTAGTCACTATCCCCTTGTCTGGTTCATTTCCTTTAGATATAAAACTATTTCATATATATTGGGGGGGGGGGGTTGGGTCCTCACTATGAACCCACTAGGATGTAAGTTTTATGTAGCCAGGATGTTTGTCTTATTCAGTCTATCCCCCAGCTCCTAGAACAATGCCTGTCATGAGACTCAACTGATTGATTTCAGTTCTCCCTGAGTCTCTGAGACAGGAGGATTGCAAGTTCAAAGCCAGCAACAGCAAGGTGCTAAGCAACTCAGTGATACCCCTGTCTCTAAATAAAATACAAAATAGGGTTGGGGATGTGGCTCCGTGGTCGAGCGCCCCTGAATTCAATCCCCGGTACCAAAACAAAGAAAGAAAAAAAAAACCCTCTATAAGCCAGGCACACCTGTAATCCCAGCACTTGGGAGGCTGAGGAAGGAGGAGGATCGCAAGTTCAAAGCCAGCCTCAGAGGGCTGGGGTTGTGGCTCAGCGGTAGAGTGCTCACCTAGCACGTGCGTGGCCTGTGTTTGATCCTCAGCACCACGTATAAATAAAGGCATTGTGTACAACTAAAACAAATAAATAAATATTAAAAAAGAAAAAAGCCAGCCTCAGCAATGGCGAGGCACTTAGCAACTCAGTGAGACCTGTCTCTAATAAAATACAAAATAGGGCTGGGGATGTGGCACAGTAGTCAAGTGCCCCCAAGTTCAATCCCCAGTACCAAAAAAAAAAAAAAAAAAAAAAAAAAAAAAAAAAACTCTATCTTTACAAGAAACACAAATAAAATATCATGCACTCTATACCTAGATGAGCCCAGCTAGTGACTAAATTTCAGAAAACTATTTTTGCCATGTAACCAAATCCTTTAAGCTGCAATTTAAACTCTAATACAGAGTCTCTTTTCCACCTTTTTTTTTAAATATTTTATTTATTTACTTTAGTTGTACACAATGCAATGCATTTATGTTTACGTGGTGCTGAGGATCGAACCTGGGCCGCGCACGTGCAAGGCGAGCGTTCTGCCGCTGAGCCACAGCCCCAGCCCCTCTTTTCCACCTTTTAAAGGCTGAATGACTCTCCTTTTTTTAAGCCTCTTGCCTTCTGTTTCACTTTTTAACCCCTCATATTCATAGCTTTCTTATCAACTTCCACATATTTCTAGAAAGGTTCTAATCAAAACTGAATTGTGGATGTTATACATCAAATTATTCAGCCAGTTTCAGAAGAACATGAACTTCTGGCCACCTTGAATGCAAGACATTTCCTTACAATCCTAAGGAACAGGTCAAAATGTCCTCATTTCACATATCACATCCGTGCTATTTGCTTGAAGTTTCTCACTAGGTACTCTGGCCTCAGCTGAAGCTCTTGCTGTTTTTTCATGTGGCCTATTCTTCAAAGCAATACATACCAAGATTTCACAAAACTGCTATTAGGTGCTTACTGCTTTGGGGCTTTTTTCCCTGGCAAATTTTCTGATTTAGCACTCTGGGTTTATACAGTGAAGTATTTAAAAGGAGGAAGCACAAGGTAAACCTGTACTCTACAGACAGGCATTTAAAGTCCTGTTTCCTATACCTCACCTCTGGATGTATGTTGACATTTTGAGAACTTAGAGTTGAAGAGTCAAAACAAAACCTCCTGTCCTTTCACACAGCCTTCCCTGCTTCTCATCACTAACTGCTCCTCTCTGCTCCCAGTCTGGATTCAAAGCCGCAGCACCTTTCCCCTCTGCCAAATGCCCTGACTACATCACCTTCCATCTTCTGTCCTCTTGACCCAAAAATTGAGGAGTGAGGAAACCAAAGAAATATTTTCTTTGCAAGATGTTGCAATATTGGGAAACCCAGAAGTTGCTTAATAGTACATTTAAGTTTTTTTATGCACAGATCAAGTTATCCAAGATCCCTTTAAGAGTTCAAGTTAGGGGATGGATTTGTGGCTCAGCAGTAGAGCGCTCACCTGGCAGGTGCGAGGCACTGGGTTCAATCCTCAGCACCACATAAAAATAAATAAAATAAAGGTATTGTGTACAGCCAGAACTTAAAATATATATATTTATAAAAAGAGTTCAATTTAGTAAGTCAAAAATAAATTTCACTTTCTCAAGTAATCTTAATTGTTCAGCTTTGAGACGCCACCAAAAAATTTGTGAGCACACAGAAGTCATCAATGACACTAACACACATAAAATTGTTAAAATAATTTTAAGACTATACATACCCTTGCTTCTAATTTGTATTATGAAGAATCATTCAAAGTTGTACCTACCTTAGCTGGAGGAACTTTCCCAGCAGCTGTAATCTGACCAGTGAAAAATCGTCCAAAATGATTTGCAGCTAGGACAACAGCCTTATACCTTAAAAAAGTAAATACAGGGATAATCCCATGAAATGAAAAGTCTTAGGCCCATACATTATTGCAGGTTATCAATTTTGACCTGTCAAGAATATGGCTAATATTTATGCAGTATTTTACTAAGTGTCAAGAACATCTCTAAGTGTTGCGCATATACTCACTCCTTTAATATTCACAACAAGTTTCTGGATAAGTATGATCATCACCTTTGTTTACAAGATAGGAAACTGAGATACAGAGATGAAAAGTCTTGCCCAAGGTCACCCAGCCAGTAAATGTCAGAGCCAGTGACCTAATCCAGGTAACCTGGCTCTGAGCCACATTCTTATCCATAAGGCTACCTAGCCCCTTCATAAGGAATAACACAGAAGATCCATTGAGATGGAAAAAGTAATAAGGAAAGACAAGAAAATGATAGCAATGCTTTCCTTTGGATGCTGAGACTCCACATCCTTTATACTTTATTATGCTGTTTAAATTTACTTTGATGACTATGTAGTACTTAAATAATACAGGGGGGAACTCTCAAATAAAAGAATTAGATTAACTATATGCTGTACATAATAAGATTCCAATGCTTGATCTCTAATGGTGGAAAGCATTGAACTCTCAGATAAACTAACCTCAGTTTATGTCCTAGATCTACCACTGATTAGCTTTGTAATCTTGCAAAAATGTAATTCTTCGTTTCCTCATCTATAAAATGGAGGCAAAAAGAGCATCTATCTCTGAGAGCTGCTGTTAAGACTAGATGAGATAATGCAGGCAAAGTGCTTAGCATACTGCCTGTCACATAGTAAACACTCAATAAACATTTAAGGGGCTGGGGTTATGGCTCAGCGATAGAGCGCTCGCCTAGCATGTGTGAGGCCCTGGATTTGATCCTCAGCACCACATAAAAACAAATAAATAAAATAAAGGTACTGTGTCCAACTACAACTAAAAAATATTTTTAAAAAATAAAATAAACATTGAAGTGCTTAAAAAATAAAATAAACATTTAAGTGTTTCAGCTAAAGAAACAAGCTGGGCAAAAAAAAACTAATAGTGTTCACCATCCTTGCTCTAATAGGAGAACTTGGACATACTACACTGATCTCCATTTCATATATTTTTATACTTAAAAGGCACTTATACATTCTTGCTCAGTAATATTCTCTGTCTCAATATTATAATATAACCACATAATGCTAAGACCCAACTTCTAACTGGTGACAAAACCTCTCCCTGATCATATTTTGTACTTGATATAACAATGCAAAAGTCACTACTACTGTTGGTTAATCATACTGGAGCAGGAAATAGTATTTTAGAGATTACTTTATCTGTTAGTCTTCTGAATTCAAATGATAGAACTTTTCAAAGGGTAAATACGATAAATATGCAAAGATCATTGTAAGAAAATAATTTGGGAATTATGTTTTAAAATATGCAGTTGCTAAACTGAAAAATTACAAAAATGAGAGATTATACCAAAAAATGTACAAGAAAGTGTTGATAACAGAAAAAAAAATGTGATAAACTGGGCATTTTGACAAAAGCTCAGAATTAACAGTTGAACTAGAAGCAGCTCTGTCTTCACCATGATGTGGCTAGTGTCTGTGTTAGATAATGACCATGTGGGTAGGTATACCAGATAATTCATTTCACAGCATTACCTTTGCATATGTCAGCTCAGGACATCAAATAAGTGATTCTTCAAACTGTGTCCCATGGATCCACTTCAGACAGTCTGGGACCATAGTGGAAGAGATGGAGATACCGCATGGTTCCGGGTACTCCTCCCCTCCTAAATGCAGCCAAAGCCACTCAGCTCTTACTGGACTTAATTATATTGCCTCATAATATTTATTTTGCTCAAAAGATTCTGCAGCTAAAACTGAATTTCTATTTGTTTGTTTGTTTTTAAGATAGGGTCTTGTGTTGCACAGGCTGGTCTCAAAGTTCCAGTATCAAGGAATCTTCCTACCCAGCTTCCCAAATAGCTGGAACTATAGGCACCCAGCTGCTGGTTTTGATATTCATGTATTTCACATGATAGAATCAACAGCACCCTTGAAACTTTACATCTCACATTTTCTACATAAATATTTAAATCCCATATTACATAATATAATTCTTCTACAAACTACACAAATATGGAAACAATTCATTTTGTCTCTCGGCATATTACATATACCACAAAGAATATCATCAAATGTGCCATTCACCACATTACATTAAGGACAAGGAAGCTGGGCATGGTGGTACACACCTGTAATCCCAGCCGCTTGGGAGGCAAAGGCAGAAGAATTGTTGAGTTCAAAGCCAGCCTCAGCAACTTAGTGAGGCTTAAGCAACTTAGCCAGACCCTGTCTCAAAATATAAAGTAAAAAGGCTGGGGATGTGGCTCAGTGGTTAAACACTCCTGGGTTCAATCCCCCATATGAAAAAAAAAAAAGGACAACAAAAATGTATTTTTAGCATGTCATTTTTGTTTTAGATATCTCATTCCTATCAAAAGTGAACAGCTAAAACACAACATAGAACCTGTGGCATATTCAATATACTACACCTAAAATATAAAACCTAATAAAACTTTTAAGTTCATATGTCAGGCTGTCAAATTAGGCTTTATCCTCAATAATCTTTTGTATGTATCATTTTACAAAAATATTTTCTTTTGTTGGTAAATTGGTAAATTAGTAAATTGTCAACTAATAGTTTTCATGCTTAAAATATAATTTGCTAATTTCTTAGAAAAGCTGAATTCATAAACAATTCCCCATTTCCAGATCTTTCCCACCTTCTCAGGTAAAAGTGGGAAATACACTGCAGGAATACACTGCAACTGCACTCATGCAGTTATTCCTCTACCTCATCCACAGCAGGCAGGATTACTCCAGTATAGTCACATTCCTCCAAGCAAAATGGATCTTCTCTACATAGTATTTGAGGCAAAAAAAAAAAAAAAAAAAAAAAACAGGGAATGAAATACTTCTGGCAGGCAAATGAAGCTTATTATCATCGTGGCCTTGAAAATAAGAGGACATGGCTCTCAGTGATCAGTATGGGTTTTGACTCCAGATGAAACTTCATTTAATACAGACATTTTCCCTACTCATTAAATATTTTATGAATTCACCTAAGCAAAGCCTAATTAGGATGGTCTATCTGATAATATGTATATATAGATAGAGCATTCCTAATCTGAATCTCTGAAATCCAAAGTGTTCCAAAATCCAGACACCACAAGTGGAAAATTCAACACCTGACCTCATGTGACAGGAGAAGTCAAAATTCAGGTTCACACACATAGCTCATTCAGCTTCCCCCAGAGAAAAAGACCTTCCCAGACACTTCAGTTGCAATGCATAAACTTTGTTTCATGCAAAAATATATATATTTTTAAATATTTTATAAACTACTTTCATGCTACATGTATAGAGTGTATGTGAAATATAAATGAATTTCATCTTTAGACTTGGGTCCCAGCCCCAAATTATCCCATTATGTATATGAAAATATTCCAAAATCTGAAATCGGAAATACTTTTGTCCCAAAACTTTTCAGATCAGATATTCTCAACCTGTACTGCATTTTTCCATATGAAACTGCCAATACGTAACCACTTTTGATCTATGAAAAAAGCAATTTATACATATATACACACACAAAATATAGTGTATTCCTCATACAAATAATCTGACAGCTATTTCCTTTGGTAGATAGAAATACTACTTCTCTTCCACCCAGGAAGACTAAAAAGGAGTTTGCATTAGAGCTCATTTCCAATCTGATCACTATGAAACAATAAGTCATAAAAATAATTTAAGTGCAGTCTCAGAAGGCTGCAATCTCTAACAATTACTGCAAAGTACATCGCTAGAAGACAGAAGAGCTACAGGGTGAATGTCTGTGTATCACCATTGTGCTTTTGTTCAACTGAAATGGAAAAGAATAAACCTACCCAGCAATGTTGGCCATGGAGCTTAGTGCATCATATCCCTGAGCAATTGTGACTCTTGGAACCTGGTCCATTGCCAAAACTGTAGTTTTTCTTTTGGAAAGTTTATTTAGCAAGTCTGGATTTTGGGCTGGGTAAATAAAACTAATCAGTGTTCCCGATGTCTTTAAAAGGTCAGCTTCGTGAACACCTAATGTTGGATTAACCATGGGGGCTCGTACCTGAAAAGAAAGTCAAATCACAGATTAAAAATATGAATACTGGACTGGGGATGTCACTCAGTGGTAAGAGTATGGGCCTAGCATGTGCAAAGCTCTGGATATAATCCCCAGCATGGCAAAGAAAATACAGACATAAAAATCTTGATCATATTTTTAAACAAATATGGACAATTCAAAAACTATGCAATGACTGAAATAGTACTCTAGAAGTTATTCTTTCATTGATAAGTGTTGACCCAAATTCATAAGAAAGGTAAGGCACACAGAGAAATATGCTATTTTCTGACTAATGACCTATGGACTGTTCTGAGTAAAGAGCACACACACCTAGGAAAAACACAGATTGGGTCAGGGTTGACAATTAACTATAGAGAAGTGAGAAAATGTGGACGTTTTACAACAAACCTGTCCTCCAAAACCAATCACTCTGGTAAAATTAAAAGACAAAGTAAATAGACAGGAAGGGTTTTTTTGCATGTTCAAAGATTCAATACCTGATAATTTTGATAAGCATAAACATCTGTAGTAGTGAGAAATTAGGAATGTTGTAAAGATTCTATGGCAGTAAGTATAGATTTATGTTACCTTAAAATTCCAGATGACTATTTATAAATGAACACAAGTCAAACTAGTAGCTTTGCTGAATTGGGCTTAAACAAAAAGCTACAATATATTCTGTTAAGAAGCTTAAGACATTTCATTAGCTCTCAGTTTGCAGTAAAGCTTTTAGGAAAGTAAACACAGAAAACACAACATCTGGGATTTATGTTTTAAATACAAATGATGGATCAGTAATTCTATCATAGCATATCATCTCCACTTAGCTTTTAGACAATTTGCCATTCCTATTTCAGGTGTTGACCTGGTAATGCTGTGATTCAAGACGTTGGACCAGGCATGTAGCTCAGTGGGAGAACCTGCTTAGCATGCATAAAGCCCTGAATTTAATCCCTAAATTTTCAGGGGAAAAAAAAAAAATCCAGTTTGGGGTAGAAGTGTATCTCAGTGATAGAACGCTTGTCTAGCATGTTTAAGACCCTGGGTTCAATTCCGAGCACCAGAAAAGAAATAAACACTTCTGTGACACTGTCTACTTTTTTCTCCATGAAAATCCATAGCACAGATCTAGTAAAAATTAGAGGACAACTCTGAATTGATTCTACTGGCATTTATGAAATGCTTAGCTGAGACTGCTGGCATCTGAGTATGTCAAGCCAATTGAATGTTCCTCTGAATGTGTTCCAAAGGATATTAATAGGCTTGACTCAAGAAAGAGCTCCCAGATTAAATAGTTTATTAGTGCTGGTATAAAGCTATAAGTCTCTATGTTACAGATTTCTTAGCACACCTTTAACATGGTTGTATACATTATGAATCCCTAAATGAAAAACAAGCCACTTCAAAATTTATGTACATTCTTATAACTATTTGTTGAAGGACATCTCAAAATGTTTTGCCCCCTAAAACATATGATGCAATGGATTGTATTTATTTTTCTATTTTCCCTAGTTCTTTTACTCTATATCAAATTATATCACCAAATATCTATAAACCTGAAAGTTTTTAAAGCTTTAGCTGAAAGCTGGGCGCGGTGGCGCATGCCTGTAATCCCAGCACTTGGGAGGCTAAGGCAGGAGGATCGTGAGTTCAAAGCCAGCCTCAGCAATGGGGAGGCACTTAGCAACTCGGTAAAACCCTGTCTCTAAATAAAATACAAAAAAGGGCTGGAGATGTGGCCCACTGGTCAAGTACCCCTGAGGCCAATCCCTAGTATAAATAAATAAATAAATAAATAAATAAATAAATAAATAAATAAAGCTTTAGCTGAATTACAACTTATTTCCATACATACATTTCACTAATCATTTTCTACAATAAAAGTTTTTATATCTTCTGCCAAAATCACCATTTAAGATGCTACCAGAACCGGGCACAGTGGCACACACCTGTAATCCCCAAGGCTCAGGAGGCTGAGGCAATAGGATCTCAAGTTCAAAGCCAGCCTCAACAACTTAGGGAGGCACTTAGCAACTCAGCAAGACTCTTTCTCCAAATAAAATATTTAAAAAGGACTAGGGATTGGCTCAGTGGTTACGTACCCCTGGGTTCAATCCTCAGTACCCCAAATAAAAGGGGGGGGGGGTCAGAGTGTAGCTCTGTGGCAGAGCTCATGCTTAGCATGCTCAAGGACCAGGGCTCAATCCCCAGTACCAAAATAAAACGAAGATGCTGTCAAGTTATTCAATGGACTTTATGTTCAAACACACACATACTACATCCCCCCCCCCACACACACACACACATACTCCTATGTGATTGAGTCTTCTTAGAAATTAATATATAAAAACATATCTGGACTAGGGTTGTGGCTCAGTGGTAGAACACTTGCCTAGAAGGTGTGAGGCACTGGGTTTGATTCTCAGCACCACATATAAATAAAAAAAATAAAGATAGATTGACAACCCAAAAAACATTTTTTTAAAAAGCATATCTTTCTGAAAAGTGAGTTTATTTTAATCTGGTAATCCTATATCTATAATCCATACTTTGCTTACCTTAGTTGTAGGAAATACAAGATTTAATTTAATGCTCAATTCCAGTTGTCATCTGCACTAGACTCTTTTTTAAATTTTTTAGTTGTAGATGGGCATAATGCCTTTATATTGTTTGTTTATTTTTATGTGGCGCTGAGGATCGAACCCAGTGCCTCACACATGGTAAACAAGTGCTCTACCGTTGAGCTACAACCCAAGCCCATGCACTAGACTCTTGATGCAGGCTTTCCATTTTTATATGACTTTTTTAACTTCAAATTTTAATTCTAAAATTCATTAGCATATAATTTCTACCATACATTTCCTTATGACTTTCTTTTAAAGTCAGCAAGGCCAATTGCCACTCAACCAGATGTCGCCTTCTCTGAATAGTCATGCCCTCTCTAGAAATAGCACTTATACCAGTGCAAATCACCATGGCCTTTTGTATCAGACAATATACATTCAGTCCCAGGTTGAGATCCACATCTTCTTTCCAATTCTAGCAGTAATTAAATACTTGCCTTTGGGTATCCTGGACCATTGATTGCAAATTCTCATTATGCTCATTTGATCATTTCCCACAAATACATACACAGATATGTACCCATATGTATAGTTATTATGTATTAATTAAAAAGAAAGAACATTGTAAAAACTACAAAACCAAAGAAAGTAATTTAATTTTTCTGTGAAACGATTTCCAAAAGTCAGCATGCTATCAGTGGGAGAGAGAAAAGGAATAATTACTTTGACCACCAAATCAGAAGCCAGAACTTCCTTCATGCCTTGGATTTGGGCACCTGCTGCTCTGTAGTGATCATCTGAAAACTTGGAAGCCTCGCCAGCGCCCGATTCCACGACAACATTAAAACCCTGCTTGACCAAGGCCTGGACACCAGCAGGAGACAATGCCACTCGCTTCTCATTTTGGAAAATCTCCTTGGGGACTCCAACAGTCAATTGCTTATATGGAATTCCTACAGACAGACAAAGGTAATAAGAAAAAAAAAAAAAAAGTGTTTAACAACAGACTTCAGGAAATGGAAATGGGCAGTCTGTTCTTCAAAATACACTGCATGCACATGTTGCTATCCAAAATGATGTTTTTGATTCATGATAATTCTTTTACTTTTTTTGAAAGATGATAGGAAATTTTTGTGCCCACTCTCCTGAATGTTCTAAGTATTTTATTTAATCAAATGGCTTTCATTAAGGCATTTTTGGGGGCAGGGAAATGGGTTGAGAGATCACATAGCATGCTAACTCTAAAACTTGGGGATTCTGCTCTCCCTGTCCTAACCTTTATCAAAGACAAAAGTAAATTGCTGTGTTTTTTAGTTTGCTTGTTTTCATATTTTTGGTACTGGAGATTGAACCCAGGGGCAATTGTAGCTATATTAAGGAAAAAATAGAATCCTTATCTTTTAGGGATAAAAAAGAAGTATCCAGAAAATAATTAAGAACTAGAAATTAGCTGGGCAGGGTGGCACATGCCTAAAATCCCAGCGGCTTGGGAGGCTGAGGCAGGAGGATGGTGAGTTCAAAGCCAACCTCAGCAAAAAGTGAGGCACTAAGCAACTCAGTGAGACCATGTCTCTAAATAAAATACAAAGTAGGTCTGGGGATGCGGCTCAGAGTTTGAGTGCCCCCGAGTTCAATCCCCGGTACCACTCCCCCAAAAAAATAAGAACCAGAAACTAAACAAAAATCTTTCATATAGTTAATATAGAGATGTTGAAATTTATTAATTTATTCATAAGGACAAATCTCATGTCCTCAACGCAGTCACTTATTTTTCTTTTTGCACAATTTTATCACAGTGGGTAATCTGGCTTTCCATAGCAGTTTAAAAGAAAGCATCTGAAAAACTCAAAATGTCCAGCAGTATAGGGTATATTAATGAACAAGCAGCACAAACTTAAAAGAAGTAAGTAAAGTTGACTCCTAACATCCATCCTGTCCCTCCACCTTAGTACCAGAAGGCCATTTTTAGCTGGGTATGTTGCCATCTTAAAAAAAAAAAAAGTCCAAGTCTCTTTTATAAATGGCCATGTGCCTGAAGCGTGGCCAGTGAGGGGCAAACAGAAGCCCTGGGATAATCTTTGAGAAGACTGCTGAAACGAAACTGACTCGACTTAGAACAACCCCCTCTCAGGCTCTCCTCCTCCAGGCCAGTTCTGCAGAACAGAAGCAAGTGGGAGGGTCACATAAGGGAAGGTCTTGTAGGCCCCTGGAAAACTTGAGCTCCTATTCTGCATGCACTGGAAAGTCAGTGGTAAATTTTGAGAGAAGAGACCTGATCCTACATTTTTAAAGATTCTTCCACCAAGTGAAGAACAAACTGCAGGAGGGCAGAGGTACGAAGCTCAGAGACCATTTAGAAGACTGGTCCAAGACAAATGATGGTGGCTTGGACCAAGCAATATTGAGAAGAGGTCAGTGTAGATGCAAGGTAAAGGTGACCTTTATCTATTCAGAGGATATAGAATGACTCCAAGGTTTCTGACCTGAGCAACTACGATGAAGTTGTTCTTTGTTAAATTGGGAAACACTAACATAGATCAATTAATACATTTAATTCTTAATTCCTGAGCATAGATGAGCTATACATGGTATAAAACGCCAATACTAATTAGAAACAAGGGAAGGCAACTAGGAGAAATGGCCATGATGAGCAAAAGCACCCTAGGTACAACTGATTTATCTTTTATCATTTTCTATTTTCTTTTCTTCTCTTAATAATGGCAATCAGGAATTTCTATACATGAAAAATATAAGACAGCACTCACTCTTTTTTTATTTAAAAATGATCACTTATAAGCACCAAATTATGAAACTGTATGATTTTTCCTTTTACCTACCATCAGGAGAGCTACTAGTACCTATAACTTAAAGCAAACACTGAAGTAAGATTTTACCTGGTTTCTCAGGGGCTTTACACCACAGTGCCTGATGAGTGTGAAATGTTCGAAAAACATCCTTCTTCCCAGGAAGAACCTTACAGGACCCCAAATTGCTAAGTAAAGGACATGAACAGCCAGTCACCACTGTTTTTAGAAGGTTTGCCATGATGATAGGAGCTCCCAACTTTCCGAATCCTCAAGGTAAATCACTAAGAGGAAAGAAAAGAATTATATACCAAGGAAAACAATACTTTCTTTTTAACATAAAGAAACATAAATTACTAATCTAATGCGCTTGGAATATAATGGTTATGTGTAGACATCTACAAGGAATTTATTTGCCTAATTCTTTACTTCAAGAAGATGCTTCAAAATTTGTTTCCAATTCAGGTATTTAAAATTTGAAATCCATTTTCCCACTAAATTGGGATTACAAACTCATTATTCAATCCCAAACCAATCTTTTGTAGCCAGAGAATTTAAAGACACTGTATCAAATCATATCTTCTGTGCAAGTTACCTTCTAAGTCAACAATGTGCAGCAAAAATTCCATATAATCAAAGTTACCTTTCAATTTCCCTTAAATTATCTAAAATACATGTGTGGGATATGGCTCCAGGAAAAAGAAAGAAAAATTCCATGCCATCTTTACCACATAGACTTATGCTTGCAGATATGGGAATAAAGTATTTTCATTAGTGGTTGTCACAAGTGGCCACTTTTTGCCAGTTTTAATCAGGCTGAGTAAAGTGTCACTGGCCTTTGCTGTTACTAAAGCTCCTTTGGCTACTGTTGCCCTCCTTGACAGATTCCCAGGGACACATGGAAGACACTCACAACATCCTCACACTCCTAATGTTCCTCCACCTTTCTCTTCTTTCCTTCAAGAAAGGGAAGAAGCAGCCGGGTGTGGTGGCGCATGCCTGTAATCCCAGCACTTGGGAGGCTGAGGCAGGAGGATCACGAGTTCAAAGCCAGCCTCAGCAATG
Source organism: Tamias sibiricus (assembly GCA_025594165.1). NCBI lineage: Eukaryota > Metazoa > Chordata > Mammalia > Rodentia > Sciuridae > Tamias > Tamias sibiricus. Next base: position 133,737,733 of record CM046662.1, read on the forward strand.
GTGAGGCACTTAGCAACTCAGTGAGACCCTGTCTCTAAATAAAAATTAAAAAAAGGGCTGGAGATGTGGCCCAGTGGTAGAGTGCCCCCCTGAGCTAAATCCCCAGTACCAAAAAAAAAGAGAGAGAGAGAGAGAAAGGGAAGAAGCAAAGAACCTAGGACTCTATCAATAGTCAAACTTGCCTAAATCCACCTATTCTGCCTGTAGGTTCTGATCTATTAGGTGGGCACTCACAGGGCCAAGCACCAGATCTCAACAGACTCCATGAATACTCTTCCAGACCCAAGGAAGAGAGATTTCACTCACTGAGAGTGGAAATTCTCAGTGCAGCCAGTGCTTATACATAAGATGCCCTTTAATTCAACAAACATGTGCCTCAGTCTGCTCATCTATAAAAACAGCTTAGGAGATCAGGTTGTAGGGCCTTTTAGGCTTTCAATATTTTATGATTAGATGAAGTTTTGCAATGTTTTAAAGTTGAAGTCCTAGTTTCTCACCTGTTACTCCAGAGGTATTGCCCTTAGGAGTACTTACAGAATCAAAATGGAATGGGTCAGCCCCGTTAGATAAGAAAAGTCAACAAGTAATAACACTACAAAGCAAAGTAGTGATACATGTTCAAAGCTCTCTGATGGATCAAAGAAGGTGATCATGTCCTCTTAGATGGCTCAGAAAATAAAGGGAAAGAACTAGAGAAAAATAAAATGAAAAAAGCAAATGAAGAGGCAGCATGAAGTATGTTAAGGCACACAATTAAAAATGTATATGAATAATCCTTTGCATGTGAACATTTACAGGGTTTTCCCACATAGGTCATTTCATTTCAATCTCAAAGCATTCCCAAGTCCCATAAATATTCTCCTCATTCATGCATGGGTCAACATAGAATTATTTGTGGCTGAGAATGCAAGCAAATGAATTCAAAATTCAGCCGCCCATTCAAAAAATTCAAAAAAAGCTACTGCCAAGAACGGATAGAGATGCAAAGACATATGAAAGACAATTCTTGTTTTGAGGTAGATTTTTTCCTATCCTCACTGAATGACCTCAGACTATCCCAACCTCCCCACCCAGAGTTTCTCCTCTTGGATCAGTCCAGCTCCCCCAACAACCACCATTTTCACAGGGTTGACAAAGTTCACCCAAACTTCATCAGCAAATGAAAGAAGCTTCCTGTAATAGAGCCCTGTATTGTCCAAGTTTGCCACTCCCCGGTTATTTGATCTAAACCTCTCTTAGCCTCCCTCTGCTCATCTAGTTAAAAAAAGAAAAAAGCATAAGAGGCACAAGTTTCTAGGGCCTTTTTAGGTTCTAGAAGTCTTACGATTAGATAATATTTTGCAGTATTTTAAAGCTGAAATCCTATTTCATCGCCTGGAGTCTGGAAATTTTGTCCTGCCTATTTGAAAAATAATAATGTGATGTTGAGCAGTTCCTGGCAGTGGCATGAGACATCAGTAAAACCAAGGCCTTGGAAGGACAATTTCTCAAAAAAAAAAAAAAAAAAAAAAAAAAAGTTCACATAATTCAAGTTATAAGTACACAGAGCAGAGATCAGGAAGTACTTTATTGACAGGAGCACTCCATATCAGTAAACCTAAATTAGATACAGATAAATCTGAAAGATATTCAGAGACTATCTGAACCACCTTAACACTGGCTGGGACCTGTTTATTAAAATGCACTCCATTTTAATGATCACATTTCCCTCATCTGCACTTTAAAGTTCCCTATTTTTATGGCTTTGAGGCAATAAAAAGAAAATTTTACATTTTTACAAATCAAAATTGAAAAGATAAAAAATAGAACTTTATTTTTCCAGTATGGTATTTATGTGGTCATTTCATGTAAATTATTTGGCTAACTATCTCCCCTGATAGATTTCAAATCATTGAGGGTAAATAGCCAACCCAGCAGAGGTAACATAGAGGTTGAGGGTGAACTGTGTGAGACTGACAAGTCACATAACTGTCTGTACCTGAGTTCCTCATCTTTAAAATGGGAAGAATCATAACACCTACCTCACAGGATTGTGGAGAGGATTGAAGGAATACAATATCCTGATTAGCTGTTATATTCACTTTGCTATTACCTGTGGCCCAGTGCTTTACACAAAATAGAGAAAGTCAACAAGTTTTTGTTGTTTTGTTTTTTGCAGTATTGGAAATGGAACCCAGGGCCTCCTGAACATGCTAGGAAAGTGCTTTACCACTGAGCTACATTCCTAATCACTTGATAAGTATATTTTTTAACTGAATAACTAGGGCTAGGTATACTGAAGCCTGGTACCTATAAACACATTCTCCAAGCAGTTTCAGTAAATTTCCTTTGAAAATGAAATGTCTATGTAGCCTTGTGGAAAACAGATATTATCAGCAAAGTTTAAGCCACCCTCAACACTCCTGCCAATAATTTTTTATCCCAAACTGTCCTTTCAAATTAAATAAAATAAAAGCCAAGCTTTGCAAATAAAAAGGGTGCTTAATAGGAGGGGAACATTTTAAATAGGAGAAAGTAGGCACAAAAGCCCCATCCCCCATCTCTCCGAATAGTCTACAACACTCCAGACAACAGTCCTCTTAAGGACTGCATGCACCACAGGGCGAATAAAGGACACCTGCAACTGTAAACAAGTCATGCTTTTAAAAGTGAGACATACCAGCAAGGACACAATACCCAGGCAAGCTTAGCCTGGCGGGCAGCGTGACCTCGCCCAAAGCCACCAGTGCCACAGCCACCAACATCAGTGCACCCCTCCCTCCCTCAGCAACTAAACTGCAACCCTCCAGCAACTACACTGGACCGCTATTTATAACCTCCCCCATAGCCCATTGGCCCAAGCTGCATAACAATCATTCTGCTCTCGAGTTTGAATCAGTTTTGTCCAAGCTACCCCCTCAGCCATCTCCACCCCCTCGCCAGTCCAGGCCCCTCTTGGCCTAGCAAAAGCTTGCACCCAACTACCACCACCCCACCCTGACATAGTCACAACTTCTGCTGGTATCTCCTGTATCTCCAGTCGGTACCCTCCCCGAACTCCCTCAAGATTCAAGCACAATTATGGGACTCCCAGATGCCTGGGTGCACCCCCATCGAAAGTCCTCGGTGACCTCTCTCTTCACCTACCCCACTTGGGGCCGAAATGACCCCATCAGACTAGCGGTTCTCCAAAGCTCCAAGATCTGCACCTGCACAGCTGCCGCCTCGCCCTGCCCCTCGAGGACCCAGTTCCCGAATCCGACCGCCCACTCCCTTCCAGTTGCTCCAGGAAGACTTAAGAAAGGAGGCCCTCAAGGCACAGTTCCCCTTCTCCACCAAGTCCCAAGCCTGTGGGCGCACCCTGTTTCTGGGGCACTGCCGACCCCGCCCCCTTCTGCTCCTTGACAGGTCTCCTTCCCAGCCGGGGCCTGGGTGGTCAGGGCAGCCGCGCCCCTGCCCCGGCTGCGCCTTGGGCGCGCGCCCATGCAGCTCTCTCTGCCGGCGCTGCCATGCTCACCTGGGCCGGGAGGCCGGGCGGCCGCAGGCTGCGCGCCACAGAGTGAGGGAACGCCGCGCTGGCAGACCCGGGCTCGGGCCCCGAGCTGTGCCTCCAACCCGGAAGAACAGCCCCAACCCTGCAGCGGCGGCGACCGCCACGTGACTGCAGCGCTACCCACTCTCGGGCCCCGCGCCCCCTCCCCACTCCCTTTCTTGGCGCTGGTCTTCTTCCTGCCAGGTCCCCTCTTTCCGAATGCGAAAGAGACCTCAAGAAAATGCCCGCTTTGAGCGCAAATGCCGGTTATCCCCAAAGGGTCTCTCCCACTCCAAGAGGCAACCCAAACCTCTTTGTCTCGGCTTGGCCTAAGAGACCCCAGCCCCGCCTCCGCGCCTTCCCTAGGCCCGTCCTTGTCAATCAAACCTGGTGCCAAACACGGCCACCGAAGTTTTCAGGAATTCATTTGTCCTCTTCCCCTAGAGAATCAGTTACAAAGTGTAACTTCCTCTTTGGTGTCCCACCAGAACAGATAAGCGGATAATATAACTCCACTCTTGGTGCCTGCCTTTCTTCTAGCTCTCTAGGAAAAAATCCGAACTTCTGTAACAGGAGAAGACCGTAGGGAAAAGGGGAGGAGGTGGGAAGGCGGGAATGGGGGCGTTGTTTTTCCATTCTGGCGGGGGAGGTGGAGTTAAATTCTTAAGAAACGATGTCAAGGCCTGAAAATTAACACACATCTGCGTGTGTTCCAACATCAGAGCCAGAATAGAAGTCGTCTTGCAATACTGTTTAGATATCCAACGTCTGGAACGCACCCTCAGTGGACTTTTATTAACTTTACTAACCAGGCCTAAGCTGCTTTCGGCAACATTATTAAAGAACTTCAAAACTAATGGCCTGATCATTCTTTTCGAGTAGTTCTGTTACTTATTCTGCAGGTTTATTCTGGCTAAAAGTGGAAGAACAAAATATGGAATGTAAAATGGTCACTTAGCCAAAGTTGAATCATCATAAAGTCTCACTGTAAGGTCACTTCTTTTAGGGTTTTGTTTGTTTTGGTTTTTGTTTGTTTGTTTGAAATATTTAAAAGGAATAAGGCAAAACAGGTATTCCATATCTTCAAAAAGAAATGAACCACAGAGAATCGCTTACTTTGAGAAAGTGCCTTGTGTTTAACCGGCACAAAAGGTCAATCAGCTAATGGACTCCCACTGCGATCCAAAATAAAACACTGTCCCTGTCCTGGAAGATTTCAAAGCCAGGAAAGAACACAGTCCTATGTTTTAAAATAATAATGAACTATGAGAAGTGCAACCACAGAAACAGGTTCAAGATACTGCAGCTACAATAAGGCAGGTGCAGTGGATAAGAATTTAAAACAGCTCTTGCCTTGAGGATGTTGCTCAAAATAAGAGCGCGTGTACAAGGTCTGGGGTTGATCCAGCACAATCAGTCAATCAAAGAAGCAATCAATTCTCTTAATATAAAACACATTTTGTAGCAGTTAACGGTTTTTTCTCTTTCTGGACTTGAAAATCAGTGATTGCCAACTATAGGCGATTTTATTCAAAGGGAAATTTGGCAACTTTTGGAGACAATTTGGTTGCTGCAAACACAAAGGGGAGTCTTATAATGGATAGAAGCCAAGGATGCTGCTAACCACTACATAGTGCACAGGGCAGGCCCTCACAACAAAGAATTATTAGCCCCTGATGTTCAATATGTTATTAATTTAATTTATGACTACATTACATAAGAACAAATCAAGATAATACACTGCTTATCAGTTTTGAAAATAGTGAAGAGTATGCATGTAACTTTAATAGTAAACATGATTATTTCATTCTGCTCATTTGTATAACCTAATTTGGACTCCATTGCTTCAGGTAAAAATATTGTCATTTGGAAAGCTGTGTTTTAGGTCATCAACTCTTACAATAATTATGCATATTAATTTATAGAGGGAGGACCCCCCAAATTGGATTAAGTTCCAGAAGTTTGCTTGGAAGGTGCTTCTGAATCTTAGACACTAATTAAAAATTTTTGTAAATTTCCCCATGAAGTAGTAATGACCCTACCTGTTTTGCTATCTGCTCTTTCCTCTTTGGCTATTTTGGCCTCTGAATGTTCATCTTAGAATAGAACCAGTCATATATAGGCAAGTTTTTATTACAGATTTTTGTTATTTGATATTTTAACTTTAACTATATTTTGATATTAAGATACTTCTCAAAATTTAAACCTTGAAATTTTAGGAGACTTTATAGCCACACAAGCTTAAAAAGAATATTTAAAGAGTCCTAATGTGTCAGAATAAAAAGGATGAAATCTTTAGACAAGTGTAACTTTCCTTTAGGATCTACTTTGAATCCTGAAAACCAGAAAGGTGTTCATTAGACAAAAATAAAAATGTAGACTGAGCCTGAGAAGATATGCTATTAAACACTGAACTCCAAAGAGGACTTGCTACAAAAATCCAGTATCTACTTAAAACCAGGTCAGATAATTGGTAGACTTCACAAGAGGAAGAGAGTTGGTGGTCTAACACCAGCCCAGAGATTACCACAGGTTCTTCTGATGACTGTTTGGGAGACTCCATCTGCCTAGCAAGACTTTTGGTCAGTGCATTTTCCTCCCACCCTTCTCTGACTTGCATCAGTTCAAAACGTTACTCAAGGGGCTAGGGTTGTGGCTCAGTGGTAAGTGCTCACCTAGTATGCATGAGGCACTGGGTTTGATACTCAGAACCACATAAAAATAAAACAAAGACATTGTGTCCACCTAAAACAAAAAAAAATAAATATTAAAAAAAATGTTACTTAAGCTTCAAATGTCTGACCTTTCTTTTAAATCTCATACCTTGGGTGTGGCTGTCACATTAATAAATTTATATGCATTTTTCCTGTTAATCTGTCTATATTGTCAATTTATTCCATAGACTTTTTAGTCTATGATATTTTCATCAAAATTACAGAAGAAAGAGAGAAAATTTAAAGTTTCCCTACAACCACAATTTGCATGACTTAAAACAACAGAAATGTTGCTCTCACAGTTATGGAAGCCAGAAGTTCAAAATCCAAGGTTTCAGTACAGTGTATTCCTTCTGAAAGTGCTGAGGGAGAAACCCTCAGATGCCTCTCTCCTGGCTTCCACAGTTTTCAGCAATCTTTTTGAGTTCTTTGACATAGACACCTCTAATATCTGCTTGCATTTTCCCATTGCATTCTGTGTACCTACTCCAAACTTTGTTCTCCTTTCTCTTAAACAGATATCAGTCAGTGGACTTAAGGACCATGCTAGCCCCAGGATGGTTTAATATCAAGATCCTTAACTAATTATAACTGCAAAGATTATATTTCCAAACAGGAGTGGATATGAATTTGGGGTTGGGAAACAGTATTCAACTCACTACAGGGGCACTGTGCATTTAAAGGTATCACAATACATTGTTGTTTGTTTGTTTTCAAAGATGTATGGATTTACCAGTTCTTGAGTTCAAACCAAAAATTCAAATTATTTTGGGGAAATGAAGGTGAAATTTGTTGTGTATTAATAACTGAAAATTTTTCCTTAGTTATATGCTATTTGCATTCTTTTTTTTGGGGGGGGGGTTACTGGGGATTAAACTCAGGGACATTCAACCAGTGAGCTATATCCCCAGACCTATTTTGTATTTTTTAATTTAGAGACAGGGCCTTACTGAGTTGCTTAGTGCCTCGCTGTTTGCTGAGGCTGGCTTTGAACTCATGATCCTCCTGCCTCAGCCTCCCAAGTGTTGGGATTCCAGGCATGTGCCACCACACCCAGCTCTATTTGCAGTCTTTAAAAATAATCTAATTGAGCTGAGCGCAGTGGCGCATGCCTGGAATCCCAGCACTTGGGAGGCTGAGGCAGGAGGATAGCGAGTTCAAAGCCAGCCTCCGCAATGGCCAGGCATTTAGCAACTCAGTGAGACCCTGTCTCTAATAAAATACAAAAGAGGGCTGAGGATGTGGCCCAGTGGTCCAGTGCCCCTGAGTTCAATCCCCGGTACCAAAAAAAAAAAAAAAAAAAATCTAATTGAAATTTTCCTTCAATTTTTATATATTTTATTCCTTTATTTTTTTTTAAATATATTTATTTATTTGCTTTAGTTGTACACAATGCATTGGTCTTTACGTGGTGCTGAGGATTGAACCCGGGTCGTGCACATGCTAGGTGAGCACTCTACTGCTGAGCCACAACCCCAGCCCTATTTTATTCCTTTCTTTGGTGGGGGGAGGGGAGTACCAGGGATTGAACTCAGTAACATTCAACTTCAACCACTGAGCCACATCCTCAGCCCTATTTTGTATTTTATTTAGAGACAGGGTCTCACTGAGTTGCTTAGCACCTCAGTTTTGCTGAGGTTGGTTTTGAACTCGTTATCCTCCTGCCTCAGCCTCCCAAGCTGCTGGGATTACAGGCATGTTCCACTACACCTGGAAATTTTTATATATTTTCTTCTTATCACTATTACCAAACTACTTGATTATAAACCCTGGAATAATAGTTAACACTTTTATAATATTTAACTTTTTAAATTGCATTTGATAATAACTCTAGATCAAATATTTTAACTGGTTTTGAAACATCATTGCTTTGAAGGTCTTTTTTTAGGCTAGATATTACCCATAACAGAAAAAGAAAAAAATAAGAATCTCTCACTTCCATTGGTTTCTGATGTACCATTCTGCTATCCCCTCCTACTTCTTGAACCAGCATTCAGTTCTTTCACCACTTAAATGTGCAAATGTTCCCTGACTCTGTCCTTTTAACTCTAATACTTTCTACCTGATAGCTCAATGTCACCTGTGCTATAATAACCACCAAAGCTCAATGTTCAGTCCAGACCTCACTCCTGAGCTCCAGACTCATTTGACCAACGGCCTGCTGGTCATTGCCAATTGAGATTTCCACATAGATCTCAAGCCCAACAAGAGAAAATTCCCTTCTGCTTCTTTCCTTTTAGCTCTAACAAAATACTTGCTGTTTCCTTGAAGGCATGACACTTTTCTGCACTTCCCAGGTTTTTCTCATGCTTTTCCTCCTATCTGGAATATTCTTCCTGCCCTTCCTTTTCTATGCAGGTTTGTGCTCGTACTTAAAGTTTAGCTTCTGTCTCTTCTGCATTCCAGAAAGCCTTGTTCAACTCTTAATTCTCAAGCTTAGCACAGTTCTTAGCACATAGTGAGTGCTAAATGAATGTTAGCTAGATAAATAAGAATAAGCTTCGATGAAAGAAAGAATAGAATCCTGGCTCTGGGTAAGTATCCTTGGGAAAGTTATTTAACTATAAAAATAAGAAGATGATTTCACAGGTTATTATGAAAGGGAGAAAAAAAATGTAGAAGGAATATAGCTCAGAGTCCGCTAAGTCACAGATATGTGCAATTAGTAGGATATTGTATGATGTGATTATTTACTTAGACTCTGTGAAAGATGCAAAAGGAATTCAATGAAGGAAAGAAAAACTTTTCAATAAATGGCATTAAAGCAATTGGACATCTATAGGCAAACCCAAAAATGAACCTCAAGCCCAGTGTGGCGGCGCACGCTTATAATTGCAATGGCTTGAGGGGCTGAGGCAGGAGGATTGCAAGTTCAAAACCAGCCTCAACAACTTGTCCAGGCACTCAGCTACTCAATGAGAGGCTGTCTCTAAATAAAATATGTAAAAGGGGCTAGTGATGTGGCACAGTGGTTAAACCTCTCCTGGGTTCAATCCTCAGGACTAAAAAAACAAACAAACAAAAAAACCAAAAAACATCAACCTAAGTCTCACAGCTTAGGTAATAATTAACACAGAATGGAGTGCAGAATTAAACATAAAACCATAAAACTTTCTGAAAAATATAGGAGAAAATCTCCAAAATCTAAGACTAGTCTTGGCACCAAAACCATTATTATAAAAGGAAAAAACTGATAAACTGATCCTTGTCGAAAAAAAATAACAACAGGGGCTGGGTGAGCTGGGATGTAGCTAAGTGACAGAAGGAGCAAAGGATCTTCAGGGTCTCTTTTATAAAAGGGTACTAATCATATTCACAAATCTCTGTGACCTAATCATTCCTTAAAGGCTGCATTTCCTAATACTACCACCTTGGGGTTAGGATTTCAATGCATGTATTGGGGGGAAGAAACATTCAATCCAGTGCACTCTGTTATTATTGCCTATTGTCTAATTTCTGCACTTAAGTGTAAGCTCCTTAAGGGCTTGTATTTTGTTTTATTCATTGACAGGTTATCAACACCTAACAGAATGTCTGGCTTTTATCAGGCAGTCAACAAATACTTGTTAAGAGGAATTAAAAAACGTGAGTACTCTGTATGAGTTTAAATGGAAGGAAGATTTTAGTCATTGACTGTGTGCCAATAAAAAGATCAGTGAATAGACTGAGTCAGGGAAATAGAGAAATAGAACATGCCAGGGCAAAAGAACTCTTGCTTGATATATTAAACATTGACATTCCTGTCTCTTCAGTGCCAAACTTGGACTTGGCACATCATCTGATTAATGAATATTTCCAGCTGTGACATTACCTCACTGCCGGCCAGCAAGCACTCAGTTCAATCAGTTGAATTGTGCAATTACTAGGATATTGCATTATTTGCTTAGAACTTCCTCTAAAATTTGCAACTCCTACATCTCATGCTCTGACCACCACTTTATTTCCAATTTTTAAATTTCTGACTCTTGGTCCCCTTTTTCCTTCATCACCTGTCTTCCCCTTTCAACCCTTCTCTATCTAGCCTCAACCATGAACAACTACTCGGCATCTTCTGTTTTTATCCTTCTATCTCAACATAATGAAATCACATTCCCACTAATAGGCTTATCAGTTCCTACATCAGGTTGTCATGAAATTGTTGTTCTATAAATGTCTAGTACCCACCCTCATGGGGGCCTCAGTACCATCCTACAGTTCTCCTATGACCAATCTGCTTCCTACTCAGCTTTCTCTCCCAGAGCAGCTTTTACAACCCTTGTCAATTTCCCAAGCTGACATTTCCTTAGTTTTTACTGAGGATGTGGAGACCATCTTTCTCAAGTTACCAGTATTCTCCCGTCCTACAATATCTGCATCTGTTTCCATTTCTAGCTTTTTCTCCTGGCCAGTTATTCCTGATGTGTGTCCTTTGAATTTGTAATCTGGCACCACCTTCTAATCCTTTATTCCCTCAATTTTTATCCTTTCCCAGGTGCATTCCTCTGCCTCATTGTCTTTAGCTGAAATACTGATGTTTATGCCATCTTTTTTTAAAAAAAAAATTTTTTCTAATAGCAAAGAAAAAAACTTCTTCCATACACTTGTCTTGTAAACTCATCCTATAACTATTCCTCCCATTGTTTCAGTCAAGCTTATAGAAAGCTATCTATCCTCACTGTCTTCATTTCTTAATGCTGGTAATTGCTTGCAACTGAATCACTCACGAATCTGTTATTCCCCTTGCTAATATCATTGGAATGCCTATTTATTATAATTTATAGTGAGAAATATAACTCAAAGAGAATGGAATATTTGCATCAGTGTGATCTGTTATTCTGGAGGTAAAATAAACTTGTGGACTCCGGACTTAGAACTGGGCTGCTCACTAACTATGTGATCTTAAGCAAGTTAATTAACCTCTTTGAACCTCAGTGTTTTTATATGTAAAGTGGGATAAGTAAAAAAAAAAAAAAAAGTGGGATAAGTAATACTATCTACATTATAGAATTGTTTTGAAGTTTAATAATTAAATGAGAATTCACGTGAAGTTTGTACTTGGAATCTAAGTATAAATATTAGCTATTATTTTTGTTATGTTCCTCTGAATACGCAAATTTAGGCAGATAGTAAAATTATAATGAGAAGATTGCTTAGAGTAAAATTATAATGAGAAGATTGCTTAGTGAATGTGCACTAGATTTCAGAGGTGGTGGTTTATAGTTGTTTAGTTACCTCAGATAGGAAACACCTGATGTAGGGACTGGTGCGCTCAATCTCAGAGTGCACTTTCATGGACTCTTTAGAATACTATTATTTGATACCTCTGCAACATTTGACACTCTTGTCACTCTCTCTTTTCAGCATTGTTTTTTTTTTTACTGGATTTTCTCAGTTTTAGTCCTATGTAAACAAAGAAAACAGATTTCTGTTCTTCAAGCTAGTCGTTAGATTTGGTGTTATCTCTTTTCTTCTGCTTCTATATGATTTTTCTAAGCCACCCATTTCTTCCTTTGGCTTTAGCCATCAAATCCCCAACTCAAACAACACTCGTCTGAGCTCCAGTATCATAAACTTAACTGTCCACTGAATAATTTTGCTTGGATGCTCCAGGTGTCAAATGAAATGTCTAAAATGGAATTAGAGCTCCTGTTTTCTTGAACCTGCTCTCTTCTGGTATACCTACTTTGGCTGAAATACCAAGCCAGAATTCTGAGAGCTAGCCTTATCTCTGGCCTCTCATTAATTCTTTCCGTATATTCTATTAAGTTCGTCCTAAATATCTACTGAATTTGGCCCTTCTCTCCAGTTCCACTATCACCTTAGTAGCATCATCATTTCTACCCAGCTCTTCTGCAACAGCCACCAAATGAGCATTCCCACTTCCAGTCTCATATGCCTCTCACCTAATCTCACACTTTTGCATATCTTCAGCACCGAAAGTGTCTGGCATAAAGTAGACATGCAATCATTATTTGCCAAATGAATGAATTACTGAATGAATGAATTCCTATCTTCACAGTGTACAGTTCAGCTGAGAGATCAACGTTAAACAAGTATCATTAGGTATTGGGGAGATCTCAAGCAGCATTCCTGGCTATCTGAGACTCTGTGATAGCCTAGAGCTCTGCTCCAGATGGGAGTCTCAAGTGCCAACAAGCTGGGGTTACATTCCGTAGGAGGCCCAAGAGATTAAAAGAGGAAGATAATTTACACAGATGAGACCCATAAGAACAAACACATCAGCTAACTTTTCTCTCTTAATGATGCCTCCACTCACTCATAATGGTATGTAAGTTGCCATGATGATTTGAGTGGGGAGCAGTGAACTGAATTAGCTGAGGAAGTATTAGGAGTGATAGAATAAGATGAAATGTTTTATTTATATGTAGTAGATTTATCAAAGCTTTTATTTAAAGATAATTATAGATTTACATGTACTTGGAAGAGATGATAGAGAAATTTTGTTTACCCCTCACCTAGTTTCTCCCAGTGGTAACGTCTTGCATGACTACCACATCCAGGAAATCAACAATAACAGAATCCACCTACTTTAGTTTTATATGCACTCCTATGCATGTATATTTAGGATCTATATAATTTTATCACATGTGCATATTTGTGTGGCCACCATCACATTAAAAAGAATGGAACAGTTTCATCATAAGGATTCCTAGTCTTTTAATAACCATATCTATGCCCCTCCAAACCCCACCCCCTCATTGATCATGGCAACCTGTTCTGCATTTTTATCATTTTGTCATTTCAAGGCTATGTAATTGGTATCATACAACAATATTCATTTGAGATTGGCTTTTTTCATTCTGCATAATTCCTTTGAGATCAAAGTTGTACTGATAGCTGTTCCTTTTTCTTTCTGAGTAGTATTTGGGGGGTATAAATGAAATTACCACAGCATAGTTGTTCACTGAAGAACTTCTGGGTTGTTTCCAGTTTGGGGCTATTATTAATAAAGGTGCTATAAACATTTGGATGCACGTTTTTGTGTGACGATAAATCTTTATTTCTCTGGGATAAATGCCCAGTAGTGCACTTGCTGAGTTGTAGGGTAGTTATGTTTTTTAAAAAACTCTCAAATGGTTTCCTAGCATGACTATACCATTATATATTTCTACCAGCAATATATAAATGACTTGCTTTCTTAACTATTTTACATCCTTACAAGCATTCTTACATTTGTCATTTTTTATTTTAGCCATTCTGGTAAGCAGGTAATGAAATCTCTTTGGGTTTTAATTTTATCTAATGGATAATTATGTTGAACATCTTTTCACGAGCTTAAAATGTTCTTTGTATATTCTATTTAGTGAAATACCTGTAAGAGCCTTAATGAGGAGGTAGCTAAGATGGTGGCTGGCTGAGAGCCAAAGAGGAGGCATTTAATTGTTTTCTCCTGACCTTAATGTAATCAACTAAGAATCTTTTTGTGCCCGTGAACACTGTGTGACGCACCTGTAAGTTGAGCTTGTGACACGTGTATACTTGTTAAGGTGAAGAGTATTTAACAGGTAGGGCTGGCGAGAGGGTTGGTTGGAGTTGGAGAAAGAATACAGAAGAGAAAGCAGAGAAGAAGCAAGAATAAAGAACCTACTAATTCCCAGTCTGCCTCCAATTTCTTTCCCGCGGTATCATTGCTGCAGGCAGCAACAGCTGCAGGCAGCACAAGTGGTGGCTCATACGGGGACCTGGCACGGCAGGTAAGAACTGAGGAACCTCGCAGGAGTCTCTAGTCAAAGTGGTTAAAATGGGTTCGAAAAATAACTAAGACCCGAGTGATAAAGGCTATTGAAGAATTCTTAGATATAGCTGAGTCAGTTGTTAGGAGGATTTGGAAAAAAGTGAAAGTGATCATGAGGGCACAGCCTCTGCTGAGTCAGTTAGGACCAGTGAGGATAGTATTAGTGAGGAGGAATTAAGTAAAAGTGATCCTGAGAGCACAATCTCTGATAAGAAGAGCAAAAGGAAATTAAAGGGGACCAAGATAAAGGACCATCAAGTGGAGGAACCACTTGTGCCCTCTGCTCCCCCATGGGTTGAATCAAACACAGAAACTATGAGGGGTCTTTCTAGGAGCTTGCATGCCCTTGAAGCAGAGATTAAAGATCTTTCTAAGCACTTGCATGCCCTTGAGTGTCAAAATTTACAGGGACATTGGGATCTGTCAGTGTTTGAAAATCAAAACGAACAGAGATACCATCAATCTTTAGATTTCAAAACTATAAAAAATTTTAAAGAAGCAACAAGGACATATGGGCCCCAAGCTCCTTTCACCATAAGCATGTTAGAAGCCCTTAATACTTTGAATTTAACTCCTTCAGATTGGAAAGGCTTACTCAAGGCAATATTGAGCGGGGGACAATACTTGGTTTGGAGGTCTCAATTCCAAGAGTTCTGTATTGAAACAGCTAGAAGAAATGCGACTGCAGGATTTCCAGACCGTAATGTAGACATGTTAACCGGAGAAGGGCAATATGCTGATTTACAGGTTCAGATTCAGTATGATCCTGGAGTTTATGCTCAAATATACGCCGCAGCTGTTAGGGCATGGAAAACTTTACAAGGAACTGGTGACTTACAGGGTAGCTTGTCTAAAGTAATTCAGGGACCTAATGAGCCATATGCTGAATTTGTTGATCGTCTTTTACAGATAGCAGGTAGAGTGTTTGTAGACGTTGATCAAGCAATGCCATTAGTTGTTCAGCTGGCATATGAAAATGCCAACAAATATTGTCAAGACACTATCAGACCTTGGAAATCTAAAAGGGACCTTTCTGTCTATATAAAGCTTTGCAGAGACATAAATGATGCATTTGTTATAGGTAATGTAATCGCAGCAGCCATGAGAGGTGCTTCTCCTCTTAATTTTACAAGAAGGGTTCAGCCTAAAAGTTATTATAGTCAATCAGGTTATTTTAGAAAACAATATCCCCAGAGGAGGCAAGAGACAATAGAAATAAGGCCAAGCTCGTCTCGTGCCCCAGGCTGCTGCCCCAGGTGTAAAAAAGGAAACCATTGGGCTAGTAAGTGCAGATCCAAAACTGATATTTATGGTAACATTTTGTCTGGCAATTCA
Source organism: Tamias sibiricus (assembly GCA_025594165.1). Lineage (NCBI taxonomy): Eukaryota > Metazoa > Chordata > Mammalia > Rodentia > Sciuridae > Tamias > Tamias sibiricus. Next base: position 133,753,028 of record CM046662.1, read on the forward strand.
AAAAACGAGGCACGGGGCCCAATGCCCTGGGGCCCACAAATATACGGGGCATTAGAGGAGGAGTATCCTCAAACATCCATCTAGATGATTCCCCGACACAATCCCTCTTACCCATTGACTCCCTTGTCAGAGGGACAAGAGGAAGTGCAGGACTAGACCTCTGTTCCGCCACCCGAATAGTGCTAACACCTGAAATGGGGGTTCAACTGATTCCCACGGGAGTCAGGGGATCTCTTCCCTTAGGGACGGTAGGACTTATTCTCAAGTGAAGTTCTAAAAGCTTATCCGGATTTCGAGTGACTCCAGGTGTGATAGATTCAGACTATCAAGTAGAAATTACGATTATACATAGTTCACCTCGAGGCATTAGCTCTGTTAACCAAGCTCAGCTGCTTCTCCTTCCCAGTTTACATGACTCATTTAAGAGTATGCCTCAAAATAGGAAGAATAGGGGATTTGGTTCCACCGCCTCGGGACCTATGGCTTGCTGGGTTCAGGATTGTTCACAGAGGCCTATGTGCAAAATAAAAATTCAGGGGATAGAGATGGAAGGGTTGATTGACACTGAGGCTGACTCTTCCATTATTAACTTACAAAAATGGCCCAAACACTGGCCTTTACAAAAGGCTTCAACTAGTTTGAGAGGCTTGGAATATTCTAACAGCCCAGAACAAAGTGCAACAGTTTTAAAATGGGAAGATGATGAAGGGCATCAAGGAACATTTCAGCCTTATGTTTTGTCCAGCTTGCCAGTTACTTTATGGGGAAGAGATATATTACAACAAATGGGAGTACACCTTGCAACCAAGCCTGCAGGTGTTATAAAAAAAAGCTGGAGTCTCAGGGAAAAACAGGGATATGTTCCAGGTAAAGGACTAGGAAAAAATCTACAGGGTGATCCTAACCCTATTGAGCTTAAAGGAAATCATCATGGAAAAAGTAAAGGATTTTTTTTTTAGGGGCCACTGAGAAAATAATTTTGAAAATACCACGGCTTTCTGATAAGCCAGTTTGGGTCCCTCAGTGGCCCCTATCTAGTGAGAAATTATAAGCGGCCCACTTACTAGTCCAAGAACAACTAGAAGCAGGACATATAGAACCTTCCACCTCTCCCTGGAATTCCCCCATATTCATGATTAGGAAAAAATCAGGAAAATGGTGATTATTACATGATCTTAGAGAAATCAATAAAACCATGCAAATGATGGGCCCTACCCAACCTGGACTTCCTAATCCTATAGCTATTCCTAAAAATTTCCATCTTATAACCCTTGATATAAAGGATTGTTTTTTTTTTTCTATTCCTTTGCATTCTCTGGATGCCCCCAGGTTTACTTTTTCAGTTCCCTCTATTAATAATGATGGACCTGATCAAAGATTTCAGTGGAAAGTTTTACCCCAGGGTATGGCTAATAGCCCCACTATGTGTCAAATCTATGTAAATAAAGTTATTCAGCCTATCAAGAACAAATACCCAGAGCTTATGTGCCTCTATTATATGGATGATGTTTTGCTTGCTCATCCTACTCAAGAAGTCTTATTCACCATATTTAGCGATACATCAGAAAACTTGAAACGATATGGACTAAACATTGCTGAAGAAAAGGTTCAAACTAGATCTCCAATATTATATCTAGGATTCCAAATTATGGATACTTTTATTAGGCCTCAAAAAATCTTAATAAATAAGGAACATCTAGCTACTCTTAATGATTTTCAAAAATTGCTGGGAGACATTAATTGGCTTCGCCCTACACTAGGCCTCACTACTGGCCAATTAAAACCCTTATTTGATATCCTTTGTGGGAACCCTGATCCATCTTCACCGCGAACATTGACTCCTGATGCTAGGGAAGCTTTAAAGTTGGTAGAAAAGGCCATCAAAGGATCCCATTGTGATAGAATTGATTTTACTCGACCGCTGATATTGATCATTATTTCCTCACAATATACACCCACAGGAGTATTTTGGCAACAGGGCCTTTATTATGGACACATTTGCCCGTCTCTCCTAAAAGTACAATTGAGTCTTATACCTCCATGGTGGCTAAACTTATTCTTCAAGGACTTAAGACTTCTAATAAAATATTTGGCATTCACCCTGCTACTATTATTACTCCCTATTCATCGTCACAGTTTGAATATTTATGCTTCAATGGTAATGATTGGGCTATAGCTAGACGCTCTACTTCTGCAAATTTTGATAACCATCTTCCTAAGTCTCCTATACTATTTTTTTGTATCAATCACCCCATTATATTTCCACAGGTAATAAAAAATTAACCTATTCCTAAGGCATTAAATGTATTTACAGATGGGTCCTCTAACGGCACTGCTGCAGTAGTCACTCAAAAAGAAAATATGATTCATATTACTGCCCATAAATCAGCTCAATCGGTAGAGCTAGAAGCTGTTATTATAGCTCTTGAAAGTTTTAGAGAACAGCCCATAAATATTTTCTCAGACAGCCACTATATTGTACATGTCATCCCTAAATTAGAGCTAGCAGGTCCAATAGCACCTCATCCTTCAGCCTTTAAATTGCTTTTTCAAATTCAAAACCTTCTATGGGAACGTAAAGAACCTTTGTTTATTGGACATATCAGAGCTCATACTAATTTGCCTGGCCCTCTCCATGAAGGTAATCAAAAGGCCAATGCCCTTACTCAAATAATCTTTATATTTTCAGCAGTCCAACAAACTACCTTGTTCCATTCTCAATTTCATGTTAATAGTACTACTTTACAACAAAGTTTCAAAATAACTAAATATCAAGCTTGAACAATTGTGAAGGCTTGTCAATCTTGTGTGACACATTTGCTCAATCCACATTATGGGGTTAACCCAAGAGGATTAATGCCCAATCATTTGTGGCAGATGGATGTCACTCATGAGCCAAGTTTTGGAAAATTGCGATTTATTCATGTGACCATAGATACATGCTCAGGCATGATTTTTGCTTCCTTACATGCTGGAAAAAAAGTTAAATATGTTATATCTCATTGTTTACAAGCTTTTGCTGCATTGGGCATTCCCAAAATGCTTAAAACAGACAACAGCCCTGCATATACGTCCTCATCTTTCAAACAGTTTTGCACAAAATTCAGTATACTTCATAAGACTGGTATTCCGTATAATCTTCAAGGCCAAGGTATAATTGAACGAGCTAATCACACACTCAAACTTATGCTTTTGAAACAAAAAGAAGGAAATTGGACAAATCCTAAAGACAGATTAGCCGTTGCCCTTATTACTTTAAATTTTTAACTTTGGATTCCAAAGGATATTCGACTGGAGACAAATACTGGAATACATACCAACAACATAAACCTTTGGTTTACTGGAAGGATGTTCTTTCAGGCACATGGAAGGGCCCAGACCCAGTATTAATTTGGGGGAGAGGATCTGTTTGTGTTTTTCCACAGCACGAGTCCTTGCCGGTATGGATACCATCAAGATTAATAAAACAGGTACCAAATCAAAAAGGCCAAGATGAAGTTGTTGCAGAATCAAGATTAATAAAACAAGTGCCAAATCAAAAGGGCCAAGATGAAGTAGTTGTGGAATGATTCCCTTAAAAGAGGTATCAATCCGCGCACCTGCACGAGTTTGTCTCTTTTCCTACAAGGGAACCTCATCTTTGCCTTTTCAGCTAAGAAACTTTTAAGCTGTGCGCTTTTTCCTTCAATAAATTCACAATTTAAGTCTTATTCCCGGCCAGGAAGAGATGATCTCTCTTTAGTGTGCACACAATTGTGTTTTTTCTTTTTTATATATGTCTTTATGTCTTGTGCACTTGTCTAGATTTCATGTAAATGTGACGTCACAAATATATGTCTATGCCTGTGCATCTGTCCAGATTTCATGTAAATGTGACGTCACAAATAACAAAAACCGAGTGCTCATGAAAATTAAAAAAAAAATCGATCCAAATAACTTTAATTCATTTAAGTTAAAAATATTCAAATTGGGTAAACAATTAAAAAATGAAGGTACCTTCAAACTTAATTTATAAGTATCTCTAGGACTTCTCTTCAGCAAGGAATATGACTAACACTGTTCAGCCTGATATTTTGGTATTTGACATGCGATTGTTTATTTGTAATTAACTTTATTTGTTAAATAGCTGATTAATTTAAATTGTTTCAACAGGTATATTCTTAAAAGACTGCTATGTATTCAGAGGCTCAAAAGTTCCAGCTAACAAAATATTTTTCTAAAATACTCTTAGCTTTTCTTTAATCTATCTTAAATGAATTTGTTATCAGTTAAATACCCTCAGCCTCTCTTTAATCCGTTCTGAATGTGATATTTTGCCAGCTAATGTTTGTGGGAGCTCAAGCACCAATGTATGTGAGCAGAGATCAACTTCAGATACCTGACTTAAGATCTAATAATTCTATTTTTTAGTTTGAATTGCACTCCTACAGCTCGCTTCTTGACTCAGTGCTGGAACGGCACTGCCTTTCCTCTAATGATTGTTGTTTGAGTTTCTAGGTACATCCCTATGCCAGTCTTAGTGGGCCCTGAAGACTTGCTGGTGGCATTGTCTAGACATAAAAGAGACGGCTACTGCTGCTACAGCTGCATGGATTGCAATTGCTACAAGCGTCCCTACTGCTCAAGCATTAAACAACTTCACCAGCAGTATGGCCTCTGCTCTGCATGCATGGGGCCTCCTAGATCAACACCACATTTTTATATTGTCAATCAACGTGTTGCTCCAAGAGCAAGTGGACATTTTGACAGATCTTTCTATGTTTAGGACATTACACAGGACAATGTCTTGCGGGTATCCCTTTTAATAGGGCAGTTGATTTTGTCTAGAGAACTTAGTACGCTATTTAATGGAACTTGGCTTGTCAGCACAAAGTTTTCCGCCTTAGAACTGGAGCATCTCCTCATGATTGGTTGGCTCGATTGGAGGGCTGGTAGTCAATGACGGGAAAGTCTCATGTGACCGACCTATCAACCTAAGACAGGAGTCAAGGGCACAGCCTTGATTATCCGATGACGGGTAAGAATGTTGGTTGCACATGTAGGCGCTTAAGACAGGCACAGTCGATCCTGATGTGGTGAGGGTCGTCACCCATCTATTTATCCCTCTTTTAAAACAAAAGGGGGGAAATGTAAGAGCCTTAATGAGGAGGTAGCTAAGATGGTGGCTGGCTGAGAGCCAAAGAGGAGGCATTTAATTGTTTTCTCCTGACCTTAATGTAATCAACTAAGAATCTTTCTGTGCCCGTGAACACTGTGTGATGCACCTGTAAGTTGAGCTTGTGACACGTGTATACTTGTTAAGGTGAAGAGTATTTAACCAGGTAGGGCTGGCGAGAGGGTTGGTTGGAGTTGAAGAGAGAATACAGAAGAGAAAGCAGAGAAGAAGCAAAAATAAAGAAACTACTCATTCCCAGTCTGCCTCCAATTTCTTTCCCGCAGTATTGTTGCTGCAGGTGGCAACAGTTGCAGGCGGCACAAATACCCATGCATATATTTTCCCCATTTTCTAACTGGATTGTACTTTTACAGTTGAGTTTTCAGAGTTCTTTATGTACTCTAGATACATGTGTTTTGTTGGATATGTGATTTGCAAATATTCCTTCCATCGTATTTGTGAAAATTTTCTTTTAGCTGGACTTGAAAGGCTGCATTGTCTTTCCCATAAGGTCCAATGAAGAAACTGAAGTCAATAAATTTTGAAAACCAGTCTTTTTCATTGTCACTATATGGTGAGCCAAGGAGGAGTGAATTCTGTTATTACAGCCTATGATGGACAAATTACTGGGCTAGGACCTAAAGGTATAGAGATGAAAAAGATATCCTCTGCCTTCAGAAAGCTGGTTTACTAGAGGAGACAGTTAAACCAAATACTAACAATCTGGCATGGTAGGTGCCAAAACAGAGTTTTCCTAGGGTACAACTAGCACAAGGGAAGGAATCTAAGATTAGGCACCTGGAGAATGTTTTTCAAGCCTAGTTTAGGGAAACACATCTTTGTCGTGGTTCACAGCAGGTCCATTTCCTCTATTACAACACATTTTCCAACCTCTCTGAAGTTAGTCTTCCTACACTCCTTTCACCATAAATTAATAATAATTAAAAAAAGGTATGAATGTGGAGGAGGAGCTGTTTTAGATGATTCTCTTTAGGGAGTCCCATTTGGCACTCATATTGTCATGTGTCTGTGTATGTGTGGCCTCTTGCCATTCTGTAATACCTAGTACCTGCCAGCTGCACAACATTCCCCAGATGGATCTGAGCCCTTGTAATATCTTGACACCTCTTCTGTAAAATGAGGATATTAGAATGTCTGTTTCATAGGGTATGAGGATTAAATAAAATGATAAAGGTAAAGCTCTTGAAACAGTGGCTGACACATAATAAGGTACTCAGTAAATACTAGTATTAGCATCACAATGCTAAATCCATTCATGTTATCCCCAAGTCCCAGTTTCACACATTTTAAGAATAGGGCTAAAATATAGCAAATAGGGAGAGGAATATTTCTGAATTATCTGATTTATTTAATAAAAGGAGTGTATAAAGATGCCCTGACATCCCCATGAATGCAAAATATTCTTATGTTCACATAGGAAAGTCCTGGATGTTAGAAATGGTGCTATCCACCATTAATGTTTTGAGGGGAAACAAAAAGCTGTGAGTACAAACAAAAACCTAGGACAGAATTGGGACATCTAGTTCAGTGGAACATCCAGGATAATTCATTTTCAGTTTTTGAGTATAGTTTATGGGTCCTCTCTATGTAACATTTATCTTTCATCTGGTATTAGTGCCATCAGAAGTCCAGACAAGAAAGGACTGATGGCCATATACAACCATGTTTTTAAGATGTTAAGAGTATCACCTCACCTTATTTTTAAGTTGTAATCTTGTTTAACATGCAACGTGAATCATTTATTCATGCTTTGCCTCCATTAAAGCCATTCTTCTCATTCATTTAAGTGAAGAAATTAATGTTTTACAAGTGAGAACATGGTTAACAAGTTTCTGACCCTAATTGAAATTATTCTGATGATGAAAAACATTTTAAATTTTTAGTTCTGCTTAAATCACAAGACTAAAGTCAGAATTTGTGGAAATGGTTCAATCCAACGATAAATAAGTGTTTTTCCTTCTTTTCTTTTCTTACATTTATCCTTCATCTGGCATTAGTGCTATCAGACCTGATAAAAATAACTCACACATAATTACTAGAACTGTGTTTTGCAAAGTGCTGTAGTCACTAACCACATGAGGTTCTTGAACACTTTAAATGCGTCTTATCCTAAATAAGATATGCCTTTCGTGTAAAATGCAAATTGCATTTTGACTAACATGCAAAATGTCTCATTCATATTTTTACATTAATTACATGTTGAAATGATACCATTCTGGACATATTGGGTTAAATACATTAAAATTAATTTCACTGGTTTCTTTTTACTTGTCTAATGTGGCTTCTAGAATATTTATAATTACATAGGTGGCTTAGCATTTGCGACTCGCATATTTTTATTGGACAGCACTAGTAGAAGATGAAAAAGAGAGTGCTCTTACAGTGAAGGTAGTGCATTCTTAAAATTTCTAAAGGGTAAGGGAAAAGGGAATAGATCCGAAGCTTGGTCACAGTAGGTGTGACCTACTGTGATAAATGCCTACTGTTAATCCAAGGGGGGGGGGCGTGTTTGATTGTTTTTGCTCATCTCCCAGCAGCTAACGGAGCAGGTGGCAGAGCTTCTTTTAGGACCTCCTTCCACACCAGTTCTCTGGCTCGACTGGAGCAGGCCATCGAGCATACCTGCGCGCCCACGGAGGTGCGCATCCGCGAACCCTGCCGCCGGGTCCACGCCCCCTCCCCCCCGTATTTTTATTTTCCTGGTTTCAACCGTCAGTCTCGTACTTCTCTCCTGAGAACCATCGAGTTGTCGGCCCGCCTGGGTGAGCGTTCCCCACTTTCCCCCAGCCTGGTCTCGGGAGCCGACGCCCGAGCCCGAGCCCGAGCCCGGCCACGGGCACGGAAGCCCTTGGTCGAGACGCCGCCCTCCAGGCGGCCTGCTGGGCCGCGGATGCCCGCCATCCGCCGACAGGAGGAGCCGTGGCGGGCGGGAGCGCCCAGGGCCTCCGGGCCGCGGGGGGCCGCTGTGACCTGTCTTGGCCCCCGCCGCGCCGGGGGCGGGGTGCTGGGTTTTGGGGGAGAATCGTAGAGCGGAGGGCAGCCGAGGGGGGCGGGTGCTGTGGAGCGGCGGGTTCGGCCGGGGCTCAGCTTGCGGTCCGCCCCGCCCGAAGCGCGGAGGAGCCGGGCCCGCCGCCCAGTTCTTCCATGAGGCCTGAGTGAGGCGCAGCGGCGAAAGCCGGCCCGCGGCGCCTCCCCCTGCATCCTATCCGGAGCGCAGCGGCCCCCGGAGGAGGAGGAGGAGGAGCATGTCGGACGGTTTCGATCGGGCTCCAGGTGCTGGTCGGGGCCGGAGCCGGGGCCTGGGCCGCGGAGGGGGCGGGCCTGAGGGCGGCGGGTTCCCGAACGGAGCGGGGCCTGCGGAGCGGTCGCGGCACCAGCCGCCGCCGCAGCCCAAAGCCCCGGGCTTCCTGCAGCCGCCGCCGCTGCGCCAGCCCAGGACGGCCCCGCCGCCAGGGGCCCAGAGCGAGGCCCCCGCAGGCTCCCAGCGGCCTTCTCGGCCCGGGGCGCTCCCAGGTACGGAGCAGCTCTAGGGACCCCGTCTTCCGGGCCAACGCTTCCCCACGGCTCCCCGTGCGTGCCGAGGCCCGGCGCGCCACGTCCTCCGTTCCCCGGTTCCCTGAAAGCATTTCCGGAGGGGCCCGCTGGTTACGGGGTAGGAACGGGCCCAGAACCGGGTTTGGAAGGTGGCTGCTGGAATCCTTTGTGCGCCCTGGCTGGGGGGAGGGGCCGGGTGCGCGGTCTCCGAGTTCTGGCGTCCCGGGAGGAAGTAAAAATCGCCTCCCCCTCCCCAGCCCTAGAAAGCAGGGCTGGGGCAAGCAACCACCCCCATTTTTAACCAACTCCTTGAAAAAGAGGGAGGGGAAAAGAAAAGCTCTCAAGCGTTCATTTGGGAGGTAGGTATGTTTATAAATGAGCTAAAGCCAAGTCTATTGTTCATTTTTGCAGGCTCTCTGTAGATATCTTGGTGATCATCTTCAATTTTGTATTTAATTCTTAAACCTGGTGCTTTCTCAGGTGATTTTTTTTTTCAGTACCAAGTTGTTATACAAAGGAATGACTGCTTCTAACACTTTTTTTTTTTTTCTTTTTTCTTTTCCTTTCTCAGAACAAACAAGGCCCCTGAGAGCTCCACCTAGTTCACAAGATAAAATCCCACAGCAGAACTCGGAGTCAGCAATGGCTAAACCCCAGGTGGTTGTGGCTCCCGTGTTAATGTCTAAACTGTCTGCGAACGCCCCTGAATTTTACCCATCAGGTTATTCTTCTAATTATACAGTGAGTACACCCTTTTCCTACAACTCTGGGTTAATACTACTGGATAATGTGATTATTACTTCATTAATCAGAGTATATTGGTGCTTTCTAAATTCTACATAAAAACATTTTATTATGAATTCATTGAACTCATCAGTCATTTCATGAGGGAACAACTGATTCAAGAATATATTTTGTGGTTACGTTCAAGGCATTTGAGTGTAAGCTTGAAAGAGGAATTTTTGTCTGATTCACTGCTCTCCTCTCAGCATCTATGAAATATCCATAAGCTAATGAACATTATATCAAGGACATTTTCAATTTGAAAACCAAAACCTATTTCTAGACTTTATGGCTAGCCTGTAGGTAGTGGTCAAGGAAGGCTGATTTTTAGTTTGATTTATAGGAAGGTAAGTAAGTATTCATTGGGAGCTTAAGGGTAAATTAAACTGGTTTTGCTGTAAACTAACCATGAGGTAGTTTTTTTGAAAGTTGAGAAATATTTATCTGAGCTTTTATTTCTAATAGCTGTTAGGCCATATGTTAAAATAGTATTTCTTTTTTTTTTAATATTTATTTATTTGCTTTAGTTGTACACAATGCCTTTATTTTTACGTGGTGCTGGGGATCGAACCAGGGCTGCACACGTGCTAGGCGAGTGCTCTACCACTGAGCCACAACCCTAGCCCCTAAAATAGTATTTCTGGTGCTAATTACTTATCATATGTAGAGATGTTAAAAGGGGTGTGGATAAAGTGTTTACATAGGTATGGAGAACTTTTATTAAACTTTCAGTTTCGTATTGTCAACAATATAAGAATCTTTTTTTTAATATATATTTTTTAGTTGTAGGTGGACACAGTACCTTTATTTTATTTGTTTTTATATGATGCTGAGGATCGAACTTGGTGCCTAACACATTCAAGGCAAACATTATATCACTTAGCCCCAGCCCCAACAATATAACCATTCTTAAAATGGGTCATATTTTTCTTAGCAGCACAAAGCACAGTTGGGATATGTGGAAAGGAATTTGTTGTGCTAGGTAAGCCCAGATGAGTAAATGCACAGGGATTGATTGTAGAAAAGTGGGGGAGGGAATCATGGAAGATATGATTAATAATACTTTAGCGTAAGGCGTTTCTTATCTTAGTTTTATTGAAGTATAATAGGGGACATAAGGATCATCTCAAAGCTTCACAACCTTAATTAACTAGTTTCTTAGTCAAGAAATTGAACATTATCAACAACTTAACAAGTTCATTATTTTGACTTTAGTTTTGCTTGTTTCCAAAGTTTATATAAATGAAGGTGTACAGAATATATTGCTTTTTACTTTCTATCTACACCAGAATTAAATCATGTTATAATCTGAAGTGATTCTCATAGAATTCTATTGCATGACCATATGAAGGTTCCATTTGTATGTTGATGGACATTGGGTAGCTTCCACTTTGGGGCTCTTATGAATAGGATTGCTATTACTGTCCATGTCCTGGTGGGTGTATGCCTTTATTTCTGCTTAGTATATACCAAGAAGTAGAACTGCTAGGACTTAGGGTAGCCAGCTTTAGTAGAGACTGACACGTGGTTTTCCAAAGAGATCGTTTCATTGTACAATGAGCGGCGTAATTTCTAGTTGCTCCACTTCTGGTCAGCACTTGGTATTTTCTGTTGAGCCATTCTAATAGGTCTGCAGTATCTAGTTGTGGCTTTAGTGTGTATTTTCCTTATAACTAATGATGGCACATCTTTTTTGTAACCTTTTTTCTTTTGACTCTTATATGATGGGAAAAGGGGTACTTCATAGAAACTCTGTATTACACTGTATAGGAAAACTTTTGGAATTGGGAGAAATTGTAGACGTAACAGGAAAGGCAGTTGATTTGGGGTGAAAAGGGCCATCTGTTACATAAAGTAGAAATGAGAAAAGCTTGGGTTCTTGCAAGAAAGTTGTAGTTAGCTCAGAGAGTAAAAGAATGATGTTGTGAGTAGTTGAATAGACTCTTAAGGATATTTTCCTTAAGTATATTTTCCTTCTAGTAGCCACTCACGGTTTCCCATTTGTTTTCCTCCATATTGACTTGGACTATTTTATGATATGGAAGGAAAAGTTTTTTTCATAGTACTATACATAGTTCAAATGACTCTTGGGCTGTAGAGTATTATGTTAGTCCACTTATCTTGAGTCACTGTCATCTTTTAGGTATTCTTTGCTGTTTTCTTAGTAGTTAAGCTCCTTCTATGCTCAGTTTACCAGAACAAGTTGTGAACTGGAAGACTGTTAGTCTACAGGTGTATCTTCTTTGGCCCTTGGTGTGTGATTTAAAAAAAAAAAATTTTTTTTTGAAGGTTTTTTTTTTAATTAGTTCTTCACATTTAAATTAGATGTTGCAAATTAGAATTTTCTGATTTCTTTTGAAATCGTAAGATTTGGCCAAAGACAACGAGCAAAAATTTGCTATACCAGAATAGAGGCATAATTTGCTTCCTGGCTTACTTTATTCATTTTTTTTTCTTTTCTTTTTTTGGGTGGGGTGAGGAGTTATTGGGGATTGAACACAGGGGCACTCAACCACTGAGCCACATCCCCAGCCCTATTTTGTATTTTATTTAGAGACAGGGCATCACTGAGTTGCTTAGTGCCTTGCTTTTGCTGAGGCTGATTTCGAACTCTTGATCCTCCTGCCTCAGCCTTTTGGAGCATCTGGGATTACAGACGGGTGCCATGTTGCCAGGCTTGCTTCATTCATTTCTAACCCACGCAGATTCCATAGGTATTTGGGCTTGCTACCTTGCTCTGGTATATTCTCTAGCCTTACAGATTTACTCTAATGATTACCTTTGGTCAAGGCTAAAAGTATTTCTCAATTCATTTTAATCACACCGGAATCCTTGTTTTTCCCCTGTTAGGATAAAATCTTGTTGTCAGGGAAGCTTTTCCTTATAGTAACTATAATTCAAATGTAGCTACATTCACTCACTCATTCAAGTAGTTGAATACTTACTATTGAGTCAAGCACTGCCTATACAGCAGCAAACAAAACAGATAAAAATTCCAGTCTTCACATAGCCTCTTTTCTGTCGGTCTCCCTCGGTTTCCAGAAAGTTCTTAAGTCTGTTTTTGTTGTATTCATGAAAATGTGTTGTCTAGTATTCCTGAGCTAGGTCTCTCTTAAGAGTACATTCTTTTTCTAACAGACTTGATGGTATTTGTTTGCTGTGCTTTTTTTTAAACTCTTCTTCCCAAACTGTTTTCTTCAGTCCTCCTTCTAATCTTCCTGCTACAATTTCCTACTTTCTATCACATTGAGTTGCTGTATCCATCTGTTCCTGGTTGTTGCTTCTTCTCAAACCAGTATGCCTTGAATATTTGATCATGGTTTACTCACCAGTGCCAGAAATTCCCCATAGGAATTCTTAAAGCATTTCCTTAAACATTTATATCCCCCCCCCCTTTTGTTTTAGCGCAGGCTTCTTCAAGCTACTGTCTACTTTTTTCCTCGTTTAGTAGTAATATTTTCTAAAAGTACTCACACTTGGCACTACTGTACTTCTCACTGTGCAAACATGTGCAATCTGATCCTCCTAGGTATGTTGATACTATTTTTTGCAACAGTTAATGATGCTCTTCGGTGTTTTTTTGGTCAATTCCTAGGTGTCAGTTACTTTTTTATTATTATTAGTCTTTCAAAAGTTCCTTTTATAATGTTATAAGAACTAAATATTTAAGGTACTATTTTCTGACTTTTTGTGTATTATTTTTCATTCCCAAGATATTGCAACTATTATTCTCTCACAGATTTCAAACTTCGAATTTATTCAGCAGCATTCAATGTTATGAGCATCACCATTCCTCACTTACCTTCTCCTTTGACTTCTGTGGCAGTTCCCCCCAGTTTCTCCCTCAAATAGCAGCCTTGGAGGTCCTGTTATTTTTCCATTTTATTATCTCTCTTATGAATCCTGCCTGTCCCTAGAGTCTGACCATACCTTTTTATGTGCTAATAACCCTAAAATCTAATTTTTCCTCTGAACTTCAGATTTGTTTCCATTTGTTTGACTTGATGAGGATTTCACATTTAAACTCAAGTACAAAACAGTTCATCTTTTGCAGATCTTTCTAATTAGCCGAGGCCAAAAAACTTGATGGTGTATTGACTCACTTCTTTCCTTCACTCTTGCCCCCAGTTCAATCCAGCTAACCTAAGTAGTCTTGACTAGTTCACCATCTCACTGCCTTGGATTTTGGTCTTTTCTCTTGACAATGCATACCAAGTACATACCACAAAAGGTGCATTTTCTAATTGATGTCACTCCTGATCTCGTCCATAGAATTCTAAGAAAAATAGAGTTCGAAAATATTGCTGAGCTTAAAAGTCATTTGGCTCCACATTGAAGACTGAAGTGTGTGCTTTGAAAAATCTGGTGCTAGAGAACTAATGCAAGCTTTGAACATGTTGGAATGCCTGTCTGTTCAGAATAGTGTCTCTCTCTCTTTTTTTTTTTTTTGCTTACAGTGGCAGGTTTGGATCCAATACTCTGTTCTGTTATATTCAGAGCAACTCTACTTTTCTTTTACTTATTGGACTTCAAATTTTCTTAAGAGTTTCTTGACTTTATTAAAGAAGACTGGAAATCACTTGCTAAACTGCATTTTAATCTCAATGAATGTCGTTTGATGGAAGCAGAAAATTAGTTGCTTTAACTAGAACCTGCAGACTTGCTTTTCTTTTTTCATTATTAATAATTATAAGGTACTACAAGTCTGTAAAACTACCAACTGTATATGGGAAACTTAAACTAGTTTTTACTTATAAAATTCACCATTGTACATAATTACCATTAACTGTATTAGTGCTTTCCTGCTTTCATAACTTTACAATATAAAGTTCAGTATTTATAATGGGAAGATTTCTTCACTCCAGAGGTAAGTATTGTTGTTTTTTTTCTCCCCCCACCCCCAGAAATTCTGCCTACACAAATAAGTCTTAAGAAAAAGAAAGTTATACTGAAATATTTGGATACGTGCTTTTCATTTAACATGCTATCTTGAAGATATTTCTGTGTTGATACATTTAAATATATACTGTTTTCTTAAATGGCCATAAAATAGTCCATGTATGGATATATTTAATTAGCTAACCAATTTCTTGTTCATAGATTGTTAGATGGATTTCTTAGCAATGAACATCCTTCCAAATAATGTGAAAGTTGGGTTTTAAGACTGTTATTTTTATTTATTTATTTATTTGTAGTTGTAGGTGGACAGCATGCCTTTATTTTATTTTATGTGGTGCTGATGATTGAACCCAGTGCCTCACACATGCGAGGCAAGTGCTCTGCCACTGAGCTACAGCCCCAGCTCAAGACTTTGTTATTTTTGAATGTGGTATAAAGGGTAAAAGTACAGGCCTTATACTTCTAACTAGCGCTGTGACTGTGCACAAATTTTTTGTTGGTATGTGGCTCTACCTCACTCAGATCCTCCCAAATTCCCCCGTTTTTTCCCATGGTCTTTAGATTCAGTCTCCTTAGTGGTGTGGCCCACAAAGGCTATAGAGACTATTCTGTCCTTGGTTTCTGTGCTTTAGCCTTTCTCTTTATTTCTCAAAGATATCAGGCCAAGAACCACCTCTTTGGTGCCCATATAAGCTTGCTGTGGCCACTTTATAGGATATCTTTCCTGACATTTGGTGTGATTGAATTTTTTTTTTCCCTCTGTTTAAATGCCTGGCCATATTTTTCAGTTTCTGAATGTGTTTTCCATCATGAGAGGAGGGATTTGTGTGTTTTATTCATGGGAGACATCATGTCATGGCCATATTCTCAGCCCCTAAAATAGTCCTTGGCTACTACCAACTGTATAGTAGGCGCTCACCTCACACAGCTTTGAATGAATAACCAAAGGGACTTAACTCTGACACCTGTTTCTTCTGTGCAGGAGGAATAGTAATGCTTATTTCGATTTTCTAGGGTTAAATCAGAGTTAATTCAGATAGGGCATGCAAATCCCTCACTTAAAGTCTTTTTGAAAAATCATTGAAAGGCTGTTAGTCTCTTTACTAAGTCTCTCTTTCCACCTTAGAGCTTTTCTTAGAGCATTTTTGACCATTTTTTTTTTTTTTTTACGTATGCACTAACTTTAAAACTTAATCCCTTTATAAAGGTACTGTATTTTATATCTTTTTTCATGCAGTTTCTAATTTGAGTTTCTAGAGAAGAATTTCATCAAGGAATATTGTTATTATTTGACTATAATTGTTAAGTAAACTTTAAAATGCTTTGGAGGATATCCCAGGCATTGAGAGTGGGAAGGTGGCCTGATAACTTTTTCAGAACTCACCTGTTCAGCACTACTGCCATTAATTATGATGTTGGCAACTATCAAAGTGGTATTCCCAGTGGTGGAAATTTTAGCTGGAAACTATTGCTATTATCAAAATTAATTCGAAACTTAGCTGTAGCAGCCAAAAAGTTTCCTGCCATTTACACCATGATGAAGCTTCATACTTACTCCAGCTAGCTATGTGTACTTTCCTGTCTTTGAGGATTAATAGATAGGTGACAAACCTTACTAGGTTTTTTCTTTTCAATATGGATACTGTGAAACATCTACAAGAATATAGAAAATAATATAATGAATCTCCATGGCCTTAATAATAAGCTACATATGTTTCTATATCCCTGGTCTACTCTTTTCCTCTCATTTTCAAGCAAATCCTAAATATTATTTCATTGGTAAATAGACTTCATTTTTATATTGTTGTTGTAGTGAAATTGGCTTAAACTTTGCAGCCATCTTGTAAATCTACCAAGATAGAGAAGACTGTTCCCTCTCCAGCTAAGTGGAGCCCTTCTATTGTTAAAATATTTAAGTTAGGCAAAGAAGAAGGATAGCCCAGTGGACTTAATTCAGAATACAACAAATTTTTTTTTTTTTAATCAGATGAGGGATGCTTACCAAAAAACATGCTAGAGATACCCCATCTAAAAGCCATTGCATACTTGTTTTAGTTACATGGATTAAGGTGTTGGTTTTTGTGTTTTTTAATTTTGGTCTGTAGGAATCCTACGAGGATGGTTGTGAGGATTATCCCACTCTATCAGAATATGTTCAGGATTTTTTGAATCATCTTACAGAACAGCCTGGCAGTTTTGAAACTGAAATTGAACAGTTTGCAGAGACCCTGAATGGCTGGGTTACAACAGATGATGCTTTGCAAGAACTTGTGGAACTCATCTACCAACAGGTAGGTTGGCTGATGCCACAGGGTGACCTCCAGGTAGTTTCCTTCAAGCCCAAGGGTAATGGCTACTCCTTGAGAGAAACTAGATTCAAGTGTTCCTGACTTCACACTTGCTGGTTTTTGATGGTTCTTGGGAACTTTTGAAGTCTTATCTTGTATAAAATTCCTGTAGTTAAAGATCCAAGACTAGAGCCAGACTGGATTGCTAACTCACCTGGGTAGCCACAGCTCTGTATAGGCAACATTCATAGCTACAGCAAAGGGTCTATACATACAAGTAGTATGTAGAATGAGATTTGGGCACTTAGGAGGAAGACAACGTAAGTATCACCTTCCCCCACCACTTCATTTTGTAGGATCTGAAACTTAACACAAAAATATCTATTTTTTTCCTGTCAAATTATGTAGCATTATTGTAGAAGGGGGGGAAATCTTATGGAAGAACTTTCTTGCCTCATAAGAGTCTCTAGCAAAAAGCAAGACTGAAAATATTCTCTGGAGTTTTAATGTTTCTACTTTTAAATTTTAAGAATTTACATCTTAGTTTCTTAATTCCTAGAAAATCTGTCAGTTGGCTTTTTTATTTTGTCACATGGTATTCAATTTTCGTCTTAGCATCTTGGTCATTGCTACATAATGTTATTTTAAGGGTGAAAAATGCAGTAGAGAACACTGCCTTTTGAAGACGACAGTGTCTACAATCAGACTGACTCAAACAGTAGGGCTTAAAAAGAAATATAAATTTTATTGTCTTTTAAGTTATTGCCAAAAGAGCAACTAAATTTTGGAATGTATGGAAGAGGGTGGTCATAATAGCAAGCTGATGATTATGTCCTACCTAATAATGTTTGGCTACTTTTCCAAGTTACAGACTGTTACTGGACTATAAAATTATTTAGAAGCCAACTGTTAGCTTTTAAGAAGTGTCTGAGATTTAAGAAATCTGATTCATTCTTTCTGCTTCTAAAAGGATTGAAAAGAATTAAGAGATAAGAATGAAATGTGAGATAATAAAAGCACTTCTTTTTGCTTTTCTTTTTTCCCTATTGAGTTCCAGCTATTCAGTAGACTGCACAATTATAGTTCCTTGGACCTGAATAGAGGGTCTATATAATATGACAAGCTTCAGCTATTTGTGTGATTGTCTCAAAACCAAATCTTCAAATACAAAGTTTTAACATTTTATGGTTAGTGGTATATTGACCTGATACACAGATTTTTCAACAACTTTTTTGTTTTATTGAGGGAATTTATGAAAATCCATTCATCATAACTAATGGAAGATGACCTTATCAAAGATGACATATTAAACATAGGCATTCAACTCTGATTCCTCCTAAAACACTACTAAAATGACAGTGAAGTCTTATAAAAAGCAGAGGCCCATAAGGATAAAAAAAGAGGAAAGTAGGAAGCCCAGTGGATGGGTGAGTGGTAATGACTTGGTAGATCTAACGTTGATTTCCAAACCAGTTGAGGATCACCCTGGTTTACTGTGCAAGATCTAGAAAAGACTCTGGAATTAAGCTTAAAAATTTTGAGAGTCTTGAAAAATTAGACTTCTTAATCTTTTTCTACTTAGTAGCCATTTTGAAGTTTCATTCTAACATTTCTCTTGATGTTAACAAAGGAGGTATTCCACCAAAATAGGAATTAAGGCAAAGGTGAAGACATGAGAATCAGGGATTGGGGAATTCTATGGGTAAGCTAAGTGAATTATCAGATGATGTTGAAAGGAGACAATAGCCACACGTACATCAGGCTTCATGCAACCAGGCTTCGGCTGAGTAGATTGGAAGACTATAAGAACGATTTCCCTAGCAAGATGAGTACACCTGCTGTGTTCAGTGATATTGAGAATAAATTTACAACCTGGTGAGTTTAGAGACAAATCAATGAGAAATATAAAAACAAAGTGAACCTAGGGAAAACAAAATTATGAAAAAAAAGGAAATACTAATGTGATACATGGGTAAGCCATAAATGTAAATACAATTAAAATCATGATAATGCCATACTGCTAAGTGAAGGGAGTGGGAATAATAGAAAGGGGTGGTTTGAGCAGGGTGAAAAGCTCATCTTCCATGGTGGGACATTAGTAAGAAATAACACCTAAACTAAAAAAAAAAAAAAACAGCATGGAAATACAGAAGTTAAAACTTTTTCATTTGAAAGAATTGTAAGCAGTTGTCTATAGGAGTAAATGGGGCGCAGATAAGGAAGTAGGAAACTGTTCAATGATAGCCTTGTAGAACTTAAGTCTTTAAATCAAATATGTGATGACTTAAGAAGACACTAAAGAAAACACAAATAGGAAAAGTGTAAGTTTAAATTTCAAGTCTTTTTAAGCACATATATCAGGAAAAATCATTTTTCTCCTTTGTGATATGTACAGGATCACATATGAGCAAGGAAATAGAAATAAAAAGATAGTCCTTTATAATTATTATATGCCAGGCAATGATAAGCATGTCACATGTTAACCCATTTAATTCTCAGTGGTTGTAATTTATTACTCTTATCCCCACCGTATGCATATTTAAGCAGAGAGGTTAAGTGTCTTATCCAACATTACCACACCTAGTGAATAGACCCAACAGGAGGTTGGAGGAGCATCAGGCCATTTGCTAGATATGATCTCATAACCTCTTAATGTGTGTGTGTGTGTGTGTGTGTGTGTGTGTGTGTTTTAACTTACTATTAGGTGGTAAACTATGTTCTTTACTATATTTTTTAAAACTGCAATTAAATGAGTGCTGCTTTGGCTGCCTCACACAATCTTTGATATTTAGTGGCTTTTCACTTTCTTCTTTTGTAGCTTAGCTGTTTTGATTTCCTCTTTACTCCAATCATTTTTGACGTATTCTTTAACTCTTAAGTTTCTTGTTACTATAATTTGTTACTACCAGTTACTATTAATCACCTCTCTTAAGGAATCAAACTGAAACTCAGGAAGATTTAGTGATGACCAGGGTCACAAAGCAAAAGGCTTTGGACTTTTATTCTGTACTGCTGTATGCCAAAGTCTCCTGCCCTGTCCCTGAGAAACACCACTGGTCAGTAATTTTGCAGCTATTCTCATACATGATTGTTGGCATCCATGCTGTTGAATACATGTCCATGTTTTCTGCAAAAATGTATTAGCACCAAGAGATGTCTTATTGCTTTCTGGTAACCTTAGGTAAATGGAGGTGGTGGCGTGAACTTACCTAAAACATTTGCTTTTGTACTTGTGGTTCTTGGTGTAAGGTTGGGAGGAAGAGTAAACTTAATTTTCTTATGCCTGACAAAAGACTTATATGTTTTTCTGTATAATATGGTTATTTTTGTGAGCCAAAATGTTTTTTCTTCTTTAAAATAATGCTTAGTGTTTGCATTAATAGCATAGTGTATCTGTGTCACACAAAACCTTTCTTTTTAAAAGGCTACGTCTATCCCAAATTTCTCTTACATGGGAGCTCGCCTGTGTAATTACCTGTCCCATCATCTGACGATAAACCCACAGAGTGGCAACTTCCGCCAATTACTACTTCAAAGGTCAGTGTGAATATTAAATTAAAGGAAAACTACATTTAAATCTACTAGAATTAGATGTATCCTCTTTGCTAAAGATCATACGTTATAGAAAATTGCAAGGGAAAATAGGGTGGACCATTCTTATTTGCATAATATTAAAAGCTATGGTCCAGTATATCAGTCCCCCCCCCACCCCCCATAATGATCTCTGCCATTGGTTTTGTATTTAGAAGGGGGCTTGTGTTTTCCAAGATCTTAAAAATAATCACTTATGTGTTTGAGTACTTTCATAGTTTTGGTTTGAGAAAGGATCTGATTTTATTTAAATTAGAATAAAGTGACCAATTCATTTCTTTTTCTTTTAAAACCCAAATTTTGGGATTTGAATGAAGACTTTCATTATATTTCATTTATCACTTGTTCTATTCCTTCTTATTACCATATAATATCTATAAAAAGGCTCTTCATATTTTAAATATCTGGTTTAGTTTTCTACTTTTTTGTAGTATCTCGTATTTGTTTCTTCTGGAGAACTTTAGAATCAGTGTTTGATTATAAAACCCTTGTGGGTATTTTTTAGATATTTGGGGGATGGTATTGAATTCATAAACTAACATAGGTAAAATTAATTTTCTTATTTGAGTAGTCTTTAGTAACAGGTTGTCTTAAGTGTATTATACTTTTGTCCATTTTGGGTACTTCAATGGGACTCAGTATGTAGCTCAGTGATAGAACATGAGTTTAGCATGGGGCTCTGGGTTCAATATCTAGCACCAAAACAAAACAACTGTGTGGGTTGGGATTGTGGCTCAGTGGCAGAGCGCTTGCCTAGCACTCGTGCGGCCCGGGTTCGATCCTTAGCACCACGTAAAAATAAAGGCATTGTGTACAACTAAAGCAAATACATAAATATTTTATAAAACAAAAACAAAAAAAAAACTGTGTGATTAAACTGCAGTGGAACTGAATAAAGGTTCTAAAAGTAACTGGGTGGTATGGTCATACTTGTAATCCCTGTGATTTGGGAGGCTGAGACAGGAGGATCGCAACTTCAAAGCCAGTCTCAGCAACTTAGCAAGACCTTGTCTCAAAAAATAAAAAGGACAGGCAATGGTAAATTGCCCTGGGATCAATATCAATTCCCAATACCAGCGACAAAAAATTCTAAAAGTAGACCTCAGATAATTAAAAATCAAGCTTTTGATGAAGGCAGCACTTCAAATGCATATATAAAATATGAATTGCTGGTAGCCCAACTAGATAGCCATTCAGGGGAAAAAAAAAAAGATGGGTTTCTCATTTTTTACACTAAATTAAATTCCAAATACATCAAAGACTCAGAAGTACAACAGTAAATACTAAGAAGAGCCGGGCGCGGTGGCGCACGCCTGTAATCCCAGCACTTTGGGAGGCTGAGGCAGGAGGATCGCGAGTTCAAAGCCAGCCTCAGCAATGGCGAGGCACTTAGCAACTCAGTGAGACCCTGCCTCTAAATAAAAAATACAAAAAATGGCTGGGGATGTGACCCAGTGGTCGAGTGCCCCTGAGTTCAATCCCCGGTACCACACCAAAAAAAAAAAAAAAAAAAAAAAAAAAATACTAAGGAGAGCATTTGACAATTAAAAATCTTGGGTTGGTAAAGCTCTTTCAGGCAAGATATAACCGTAGGTCCTAAAACAGGAGATTAATAAATTTAGTTATATATAAATTATTACATTTGGGGAAAAACATTAATTTATATGAAGTAAAAATATGAAAACTTACAACACATGACAGAAAGCTCATTTAATACTAAAAGAAAGACCTTTTAGGAATAAGAAAAAGATGGATATCTTATAAAGATAGAAATATTTGGAATGGTTCTGGATGGGTACAGTTTGGAAAATTATAGATGACAAAGTGATAGAAAAAATCTAACCATACTTCTATTTAAAGAAATGCAAATTAGAGCTTCTGTACAGATAGAAATTAGGTACTTCCCAAGAGGTAGGATACTAGAAAGCTTGCCTCATTATATTCCCCAGAGTTTTTCACTCCTGGCTGTACCTTCCAGTTACCCAGACACTTAAATAGACCCTTACCTCTCCTCTAGAGGTACAGGTATAATAGACTGAGGTAGAAACTGGAGTTTTGGTCTCGCTCTTTCTTTCTCTTTCTAAGCTAAGTGGTTCTACTATATAGCTGTGGTTGAGAACCATTCTTCTGATTTTCTTTGACTCTGTGCACTTCTGTAGTACTATAATACTGTCAAAGATGATATTGTGTAGAAATGTCAATGATGCAAGTGGAGAGCAGAACACGATTCTTCACATCTGTACATACTTTGATAGAATGAAGGTAGCTTTACCACCAGTTACTTCTTGGTTGCTGTGATATTGGGGGCAACTTTGATCTTTTTCCATTTTTACTTTCTGATATAAAAACATTGCTTTTGCAATAAAAATATTTAGCTATAAACAGCTTAGGGACTTTCACCTAATAATTAACCTTGTACCTGGGACAGGGATTTAATTTGCTTTTGTACATATATCAGCATGTCCTAATGTACAATCTCATGGTATTAGCATTTTACAAAAGAAAAACGTGGTTTCTTCAAGACTCTTACCTATAAAGTTGTAACACACAGAAAAGTAGCCAACATGGTGCTTGGAAAACTGTGTTAGCATTAATTTTATTTTTCATTATTAACCATAGCATTTCATCTATAAGCATTCCAATTTTTCTGATATGAGGAATTTAGTGTGTATGAGAAGCTAATATTAAAATATTTGGCTCAAACAGAGGATACTGCTCAATTAATCATAGTTTGTAAGCATTGGAATTGGTCACACAGGCAAATAAGCTATGCTAGGTTCACACTGACACTGAACAATGGTATATGCTGGAGCAAGACAGGATTCCTTTGACTTTGTTCTTTAAAAAAGTAGGGAAGGCCAGTTGCAGCTTGGAAGGCTGAGATAGGAGGATTATGAGTTCAAAGCCAGCCTCAGCAACAGCGAGGTGCCAAGCAGCTCATGGAGAACCCTGTCTCTAAATAAAATACAAAATAGGGCTGGGAATGTGGCTCAGTGTCCCGAGTGCCCCTGAGTTCAATCCCTAGTATCTCCCCCACCCCCACCAAAAAAAAAGGGGGGAAAGGGGAGACAAACATAAATTGGCTATATAGAAGCCATTCATTCTCTCTTTTCTTTAAAAGAACAGCTGTCAAAATCAATTTTATAAAACAAATGGCTTTTCTTATCTCTTTAGCAGTGGTAGACTTTTAAAAATCTAGTCCATTTTAGTATTAGAGCAAGTCATTATTCACTTTGAAAGGCAGTGACAGGCTTACCGTAACCAATTAGATGCCTTGTGGGAATTGTGATGAAAAGTTTCAGGAACGTTACTTTTTATTACCTGTGTGAGGTATTTGATACCTTCATTCTTCATTGGAAATAAAGACCAAATTGGTTGCTTTGTAGTTTGTGATTTCAACCAAGGAGGTTTTTCTTCCTAGAATACTTATTTCTCTGTGTATCATGGGAAGTAAAAGAATAATGAACTTAATGGGCTGGGGTTGTGGCTCAGGTGGAGCGCTTGCCTAGCACGTGTGCAACCCGGGTTCGATCCTCAGCACCACGTAAAAATAAACGAAATAAATGCATTGTGTACCACTAAAGTAAATAAATAAATATTTTAATAATAAAAAAAGAACTTAAAAATTTATTTATTTTTAGCTTAATTGGAGTCCATCTGTATTTTGAAAGATCCACTACAAAGTTCTTTTATTCAAAAAAGTAGAAAACTTGAGACAGTTTGAATAAAAGCAGTGCTTTCTTAACAGTAAGCTCCATGAGACATAAAATGAGGATTCCTTTTCCCCTTTTGGCACCAGTATGCTCTGAACCTCATGGAACCTATATTGCTTAAACATATTACAAACTGCCAGGTGTGATGGCATATACCTATAACCCTAGCAACTCAGAAGGCTGAGGCAGGACGATTGAAAATTCAAGGCCAGCCTCAGAAACTTAGACCCAATCTCAAAAATAGATAAAAAGGATTGGGAATGTACCCCACCCCCACAAAAAATACCAACAAAATACAAATTTTACCTGATAATTTTATTTGTAATTTATTAAAACTGGGAGGCTTAGTCTGAAAAGATAATGTAGATGTCCTTAGAAGGGAACACTTTTAGAGAAAAATCAGGGCATTGGGTCATTGTGCTTGCCTCTATTGTTGTGGGCAACTAAATTGACAATGGTCATCTTGTTTGACTACTTAAAAAAGACAAAACAATGTGAGATTATTAAAGATATGTCTCTATTAGATGTCGGACTGAATATGAAGTTAAAGATCAAGCTGCAAAAGGAGATGAAGTGACTCGAAAACGATTTCATGCATTTGTACTCTTTCTGGGAGAACTTTATCTTAACTTGGAGGTGAGATGATATTTTTCTTTAGTTAAGTGCTAACGAGGCCTGAAAATATGAATATAAATTGATCTCAATAAGAATTTTTTGTTGTACTTTTATAACATCAAAAGTGAAATGAAAGGAGGGAATGGGAAAGAAAACATTTCAGTACCTACTCAATGGTAATGTCTATATTTTAATGGAGCAACTGTAACATTTGTTTCTTATGGGAAGGATGTTGGAAAGTAATTACTGAGCTTTTAAGTCCTTATGTATTTTTAGGAAGCTGTAGTTGTTTACGTGTGTGCTTGGACTTTTGAGAGAGGGTCATACCTGTGAGTCCTTGCATCATAAATATTAATATGTTTAGTGTGTTGACTTAAGACCAAAGTAACTTACTCAGCAGGACACAAAACTTTGATACCTTTTTTTTTGTGTGTGTGTGTGTGGTACTGGTGATCAAACCCAGGGCCTTGGGCATGCCAGGTAGACATTTTATCACTGAACCATATCCCCAGCTCTGAACACAAATCTTTGAGTGAAGAGGAGAGAATTTATACTTTTCACCTGATTCACCCACTGTAGTTCTTTTTAAAAATTTTCTTATGTTTTTAAGTAAAGATTAAATATTTATGGCATATAACATGTTTCGATATATTTATATATTGGGGACTGACTAAACCAAGCTATTTAACGTGAATTATCTTACATATCTTTCTTACAGTAAGAACGTTTCAAATCTACTATTAGCACTTTTTAAGCATATGATATATTGTTAAATATAGTTATGATGTACAACAGATTTTTTGAACTTACTCTTTCTATAATTTCACAAAATTTTTCAAAAAAATTTCACAAAAACTGAAATTTTGTGCCATTTGATCAATATTTCCTCAGTCCCCAGTCCCAAGAATAGTTTATTTTTCCCCTGTTTTTGTATTCATCTTCCACATAAAAATGTAGTTGTAGCCAGGTGTGGTGGTACATGCGTATAATCCCAGCAACTTGGGAGGCTGAGGCAGAAGGATCACAAGTTTGAGGTTAGCTTCAGAAAACTTGGGAAGGCCTGAAGCAATTTAGTAATTGAGACCCTATCTCAAAAAAATATAAAGGGCTGGGGATGGGGCTCAATAGTAAACTGTTCTGGGTTCGATTTCCAGTACAAAAAAAATTGCTTTTGTACAAAGCCCATAATTGAACATGTTTGTAAATTTAGGTGGTATGCTTGATTATATGCTTGCTAGTAGGTAAATGCTGAATCTTACTATGTAATGGATTTATTTGTTTGTTTATTTATTTTGCAGTACCAGGGGTTGAATTCAGGGGCACTCAACCCCTGAGCCACATCTCCAGCCCTATTTTGTATTTTCTTTAGAGACAGGGTCTCACTGAGTTGCTTAGAGCCTCACTTTTGCTGAGGCTGGCTTTGAACTCTCCATTCTCCTGCCTTAGTCTCTCGCACCCCTGGGATTACAGGTGTGCGCTACTGTGTCTGGATTTATTTTTTAATTGAATCCAAGAAACGGGTTTAGAGCTTCTTAAATCCTAATTTGAGAGTTTAATGCAAATACCATAATATTGTAAACATCAGTAGACAGATTAATCTACTATCAAATGTGCATCTCCATCATGATAAAGTCTCTGTCCAGTCCAGTCCCTAATTTATTATCATCCTATTTTTAACCAGAGGAGGATTTAATTTTTAAAAAATCTCATGTCTTACTCTTTTTTCAGTCTGATTTTTATATGAGCCAAAATAAGAGCACCCGTTTAAAATGTACCTTAAGAGTCATTTTTAAGAATACCTGTGAGCATTTTCTATGTGGAAATAATGATGCTAGTTCTGTGGGGAGTATAAAGGTATGGCATAGTACCTGCATCTAAAATTCTTGTAGCAGATGAGGTGGATATGTATACCACTAATGCAAAACAGTATTTTAGAACAGAATAAAGAAGTGGAATAAAATGTTTTGTGATTGATAAGGTGGTAGCTAAAATTAAAGCATGCTGTATGAATCAGTAACGTCAAATTTTTTTGGTCATATTTGTGATAAATAGGATTAAAATTTACCTATCGTTTTCAGTTTTATATAATAGAGGTCTTATTTACATATAGAGTAATTGTAATTCTGTGGAGATAACTAGAATGTGTTCCTCTGATTATTGTATTTTAAGAGACTTATTTTGCCAACATGTAATTGTTAGACCATTTATGTATCTATTATATTTGGGCATTGTTACTTTTTTAATTTTATTTTTGTCCTGAAAGATCAAGGGAACAAATGGACAGGTTACAAGAGCAGATATCCTTCAGGTTGGTCTGCGGGAATTGCTGAATGCCCTCTTCTCTAATCCAATGGATGACAACTTAATTTGTGCAGTAAAATTACTGAAGGTACTTTGTTAAAATTTAACTGGTTTACTCATTTATAATGTAGAGAAAAGAATGTATAGTACATAAATGAATTTAAGGTTGTTTTTAAAACTGACATTTTACTTTATTCTCCAATATGTTGGAAGAACCATACAACATACATTTATCGTATATAAAAGAAGCATGATTTAAAAGTGAAAAATAGAAGTTCTTCACCCCATTCCCATCTGTAAAGTCCCTTTCCTTCCTTTCTCGTGTTTGTGTGCTCTAATAAAGATCTTATTCTTTTATGACTTTTTTCCCACCTAATGAAAGATTTTAGGTCTTTCTGTGGTATACAGATTTACTGTGTGTTAAGTAACTCCCTAGTGTTCCATTATATTAATATGTTCCATTATATTTATATACATTTATATTGGGTTATTTACAGTTTAGCCACTATAGCACTGCTAGATATCTTTAATCATGTCTTTATGTATGTAGATATTTCTGTAGGTAAAATTCCTTCACATACATTTGGTGGGTCAGTGAGCATGTGTATTTTATATTTACAAGTAACACCAAAGTTTCTTTTCAAATGACTGAATCAGGATGTACTTCCACCAATAGTGAACAAGTACACCATTTTACAATGATAGATATAATAAGTTTTGGTTTTTGTCATAGATGAAGAATAAAAACAAAACCTCATTTTACTTTGCATTTTCCTGATCAGGAGTGAATTTAAGCATTCCTTCATGTTTATTAACCATTTGTTTATTAGTTTCTGTGAATTGCCTCTCTATATTCTCAATTTATTTTCTTGATAGAGTTTTTTAAATCAAAGCTTCTGTATTTGCTGCACATTTTAAAAAGTGACATGCTCATTAAAATGTAATAGCCTCTCTTTGGTAATATAGGGAATATAATATCATTGAAATGAAACAAAAATTCTATCTATACTACTGAATTCCTTAGTTCACTGACTCCTGCTTGTTTAGTTGACAGGGTCAGTTTTGGAAGATGCCTGGAAGGAAAAAGGAAAGACTGATATGGAAGAAATTATTCAGAGAATTGAAAATGTTGTCCTAGATGCAAACTGCAGCAGGTAGGGAAAGAAGTCAGTAGATTTCAATTACCTTTTCTTTTTAATCTGCTATACGTCATCAGAGTAATAGAAATCTTACACATTGATCTACACAAATTTTTTCTTCAAAGGCATATTTTACATGTGGCTTCTCACTAGTCATTTCTGTCCACTTAGGTTTAAAGAAAAAGTTAAGGTTTTCAGAAAAATGAAAAAAGACTTTAATTTTTTTTGCATAAAACAGACTTTATTTGCATAAAGAACTACTGCAAGCATAGTGAGAGTCCAGATGTTTAAAGGGTAATTGTTGCCTTTAAATCGAGATAGTCACAGTTAAGTGGGACGAATTTCAAGGCTCTGTTTTAAAAATAAAAATTAAAAATGAATTTGTATCATTTTAGGAAATGTCTAGAAAATTAAAGCATTGGGTATACATGTTAAATTTAGGATATAAAGTTTTATGAGTCTGTATTTTAGAAACTAACAGCACTTAATGGTGGATACATTAAACTCATTTTCAACTTCTGTCTGCAGAGACGTAAAACAGATGCTCTTGAAGCTTGTAGAACTCCGGTCAAGTAACTGGGGTAGAGTCCATGCAACTTCAACATACAGAGAAGCAACACCTGAAAATGATCCTAATTACTTTATGGTATGTCAGTGTTTATATTTTAAGTTTTGCTTACTGCTTGAATTCAGTTTTGGAAGTTAGTTATGTAAAGCTATTCTAGTAATTCAGTTCCCAATAATACTTTTTACTAGCTTAGAATCACATAGGAATCAGCAGGCCAGGTAAATAAAGAGAGGAGATCCTCCAGTGAAAAGAGGGTGGACTAGAGAAAGATCCATTCAGTGGCAAGAGAGATTGATTATGCTTGCTCAAGTCCAAGCCTTGAGATACCAGGAGTTTTTCTAAAAAAAAAAAATCAGCCGAAGTCCTGCATCTCAGATTTTACATGTTGTGGCAAAGTAAAATAAAGTGAAAATGGTTACCAGGATAATGGTGCCCTGTAGCTTCTGACATGACCAGACATAAAGCACCTATGGAGAAATGTACCCACAACCCCAGTCTTAGAAATTCTTAAAGCTGTGGCAGGGCTGGAGGAACCACAGCTAAAAATGAACTGACACAAAATCACAATAATAGAATATTCACCAGGAATATGATGGACACTAGACTGCAGGGTTAGAACTGTAAGGGCATAATGGAATAAAAATCTGAAAATCATACTTTCCTAGTGAAATGGAATGGCTACTGAAAAGTGAAAGGTTTTTTGCTTATTTTTGTATTATCAAGTACAGATAGTGACATCAGCCATGCTACACTAATTAATATACTTTTAAAAATTCTGAAAATGGGGCCAGGGTTGTGGCTCAGTGGTAGAGCACTTGCCTAGCATGTGGGTTTAATTCCTGGCACCACATAAATGAATAAAGGAATAAATAAATAAATAAATAAAGGTATTAAAAATTCTGAAGTTGATAATATATTTTTATCACTTTGATTCATCCTAGAATGAACCAACGTTTTATACATCTGATGGTGTTCCTTTCACTGCAGCTGATCCAGGTATGTTGTCTGTCATATTCCCGCCCCCCTTTTTTTTCTGAAGTAATAATTATGGAAAACCACTCCTCACCAGTACAAAATTTAGCTTTTTGATGACTTCACTGCACTCTCAAATACTGGGGTATGGGTTTGTCTTATATAGAATATTCTTTATATTGACCACTTGCCATTTCAAATGAAAATTTGACTGTATAATGTCTTGTCATTCTACTTTAACAATTAAGGATTAGAAGAATCCCTCAATTAAATGCAGCCTTTTTTTTTTTTTGGTGCTGGGGATTGAACCCAGGGCCTTGTGCATGCAAGGCAAGCACTCTACCAACTGAGCTATATCCCCAGCCCTAAATGCAGGCATTTTTATTTCATATTTTCCCTTAGTGTTTTGTTTTCATACTCTTAAACTTTCAGGAGGTTAGGGTGGAAGGGAAAGATGGTTCTAGTTTACTACATAGTCAGCAACTTATATGGGTTAATACTATAGATATTAAGAATTACAGATTTTATTAATACTCAGTGATTCAAAGTTAAATAAAATCTAAATCTGTGTACTTTCCCTTCCAGAAAAGGGTCATTTATAGAAAGAGATATTTTTAACAGTGATAGATGGAACTGTAGGGTGAGCAAGAGAATTTTCTTTTATTTGGTTCAAAGTATAAGCAGCTTATGGTTGGGATTTTTTTTGTTTGTTTGCTCTGAATAGCACGCATTGATTGTAATGTGCCTCTATCACAAAGGAGTGCCTATTTAGAATGAGGAAGTAGAATTAAGCTACTTGCTAAATTGCTTTCCAATGTGATTGTGCCATTTAATATGTCTTACCAGCAGCTCATGAGGTTTCTTGCCCCTTATCCTTGGCAACATTTTTTATCATACTTTAATTTTTGTCAGATTGTATGAAATTCTATCTTGTCATTTTATTTCCCTGACTAGTCATACTAAATTTATTTTCCTGTTGACCTTTTGATTTCCGCTTTTGAAAATTTACTATTTTTAATTTTTCTTTGTACAAATGTACTATATTGTACAGTGTTTCTGTTCTATTATTTGTCTTACTGATTTGTAATTCCTTATATAGTTTAGAAAAACTTGGCTGAGGGTTTCAGTTATCTTCTTACAGTATTTGGCTTTCTATTTTGTTTATAATGTATGTCTTGTTTGTGTTTCCTGTGGTTTTCTTAACCACTCTCAATTTCCATTTTTCTTTTAAAAATCTTGCCTTGTTGCTTTTCATATGTCTTTCATCTACCTGGCTAATAGTTATATATGGGATGTAGTAGGAATTAAATATTTCTTTAGTCTTGTCTCAGCAACAGGTCATCATCCTTCCTCTTCAGAAGTCCCTCTGCTCTTCACTGTACCTCATTCATTCATGTGGATCTTATTTACTCTTTCTACACCAATACTACACCCTTAATTATTATTATTTTGCTGTAAGTCTGCCATGTCTGGTAATACAAATATTCTTTCTTCGCTTAATCTTCAGTTACCTAGATTCACATTGATTCTTTTTTCTTCATCTTAATCTGTTTGTCTGATTTCTAGTGACTACTTTGTAGATGGAAATTTAGTTTGATTTTCTCAAACTGAATTTTGTTTTGCATTTTTTTAAAATTACCTTGACCATGGAGTTTCAAATCCTTTTTCTCATTCTGTATAAGCTTGTTTTGTTTTCTCTTTTTTTTTTTAGTCTTACTGTTATTTGATTTTCACACCAATTGTTGCCTTACATCATGATATTTTTATTGAAAGTTCATCCTTAATAGTCTTTATTAAAACTTTCATTTGGAAATAATTTCAAATTTACAGAAAAGTAGCAAAAGTGAAAATTATACAAAGAATATCCATCTATTCTTTACCCAGACATACTTTTTGTTAAGAGTTTACTCAATTTACTTTATTATTTTTGTCCTCTCCACACTTTTTTCCCTAAACTGTTTTAAGTTATATATATTATGGCTTTGTATGAATGCTTTAGTGTTTTAACTGTCTTTTGTTTTTCTTTATTAAAAACCTCTTGTGGCTTGTATTTTAGGAATCTTTATCCAAAATGGTTTTTAGATTTGCTTCTGTCAGGAGCCACAGGAATATTACTGACTTGGAACAAGTTAGCTTTTTTATTTGTCAAGAGTTTTTTATATGGATAGTAGAAATTTGAGGTATAGGCTCATTGTTATGAATTCCCGGGGAACCAGTTTCTTGAGTGCCCCGATCTCCTTCTAAATCCAGACTAACATCCAAACTTCCTTGCTATCTCTCTTTGCCACTGAGTTATTTTTCCTGTTCCCATCTTTTGTTTAAGCTATTATCCCTTGGAGGGTCTTAGGTTTCATAAATGTGGAACATGGATTCATTTTCCTTTTCACATGGATCTAAGACCTTGTTTTCTCATCTTTCCAAGCCCCTTAGTCTTTGAGATTAGTACCATCTGTCACCTTCCCTGCTGTAGCAGCTGTATTAGCTTATGGATGGCTTTCATTAGTCATCTGATGACTTGATTTTGACTTTTTTTCTTTGTGAATATATCCCTAATATTTAAAAGAATATCTGTCCTATCTAGTACCTCAAGCATTGTTAATAGGAAGGTTTTATGATTAAAATTGTCTCTAAGTTGCCACATTTGAAGTCAAAATATTACCAACCCTTGAAACTAAATGAGTTTTATAGAGACTGACAGTCTTGGAAAAACTTTACCCAGTCTAATGTAATTATAATACCCTCTCAAAATTTGAGGTGACTTCTGTTCATAAGAAACTAATTTTAAGGTAATTAGTCATAATATACATTAATCCATTTTATTATTCAGAGGCAAGGACTCAACAGGTTCACATTAATCCAAAAAGTTACCAAGTAACTGCCTGCATGCAATAGCTGGTAGCTATGTTACCTTTAGCACCTTGGGAGACTCAACATAGTAAAAGTTTGCAGAGTTGAAACCTACACCAAGTAGCTTTCTTTTGTGGTCAGTAAGGGAAGGGAAAGGAAAATCATCTATACTCAGAACCTTTGGTAGGTTAGCCTCATTTGATTGAACCGGTTGCCATTACCTGATAGCCAGAAAGCTTGCTTTACCTCCTTGTGGAGGAGCAGTGAGGGCGCTGAAAGCTAGGAATATTTGATTGAAATTTTCCTGGTGGTGGGGGAAGGAAGAATAGGAGTATGAACGAAAGTGTTCTTCCAAAACAGTCATTTAGCCAGTATCTTGTTTTCTGGGAAGCAGCATAGAGAGTGTAAATAGCATACACTTTGACTATAGAATGTACTCTGATTTGATTTCCAAATTTAGAGGAGTATTGTATATAATTAAGATTAATGAACATGCTGTAGGGCAAAAGCAAGTGTTTAGTTAGCTTTTTTCATCACTGTGACCAAAATACCCGACAAGAACAACTTAAAAGAAGAAAAGTTTTATTTGAGGATTATGGTTTTAGAGGTCTCAGTTCATGTTTGGCCAATTCCATTGCTCTGGACCCAAGAGCAATGAGGTAACACATCATGAAGGAAGCGCCCAGTAGAGGAAAGCTACTCAACTCATGACAGGATCAAGAAATAGAGAAAGGGGCCACGGGGAAGATGTACCCTTCCAGAACATGCCCCTAGCGACCTACCTACCCTAGGCACACCCCTTCTACCCATAGTTACCTCTTGGTCCGTGCAATCTCAAACTCAGATGGGCTGATTATGTTACAGTTTTAGTAAGCTTATCAATTTACTTCTGAATTTTCTTGCATTAACAAAGAGCTGATAGGGATACCCTATATCCAAACCATAACAGCAAGCCAATTAGAATATGTTTTATGAATGCTATTTTACATACTCTGTTTAAATATCAGTCATAATGTTAAGCATTTTTATAGGTAGCTGGTCATTTCATGATTTATTTTTTCAGCATTTAGTTTTTTTTCCTGTTGTTTTATAGATTACCAAGAAAAATATCAAGAATTACTTGAAAGAGAGGACTTTTTTCCAGATTATGAAGAAAACGGAACAGATTTATCAGGGGGTGGTGATCCGTAAGTTCTCTTTAATTACTGATTTTCTTTGTGAAGTTCTGTGGCTAATTTTTAGATGGAGACTAAACTAGAAAAAAGATCATGAAAGAATAGCATCTTTTTAAAAATATTTTTTTAGTTGTCAACGGACCTTTATTTTATTTATATGCGGTGCTGAGAATCAAGCCCAGTGCCTCACACATGCTAGGCAAGTGCTCAACCACTGAGCCACAACCCCAACCCAAGAATAGCATCTTGATTTGATGGTGTTAACAGTACACTATATATAGAGGTTCTTAAAAACATTGAGAAATCATGAGGAAATCTCATAGACTGATTCTGGAAATCTGTAGTTGAGAAGGAAAAACTTAAATAAATGATAGAATCTTTTTTAAAATTTACACTCAAGTATACTATTATACCTAGATCTTAAGAACCTTTAATACTTAGTGTAAGATCTGGGCAGATTCTTTGCCCGATTCTCCATCTATGAGATAGGAATAATAGTACCTTCCTCAAGTTGTTTTGAGAACTAAATGAGAATTTTAAATACTTGACAGCCTTCTATCAATAGTAAAAGGCTTGAATCTTAGTTGTTAAAGAATAGATGAAAAGTGAAGAAAACAGATTACTATATAGAAATATTTGGGCTGACAGGAAGATATAAATTATAGTTCTCTTCTCATATCTGTTTCTTCACCTGCTACTTTCCCAGCTCAGTTAACAATTCATGTATATTTTGACAAGCTACTTAGGTTCTTTTTTCCTAAGCAGGAGATGGTGGGTGGAGGGGATAAGTTTTGTCTGGCTTTAATATTTCTGATTTCTCATCTCATGTGTGTTCTTGGTTTTTAAAAAAAAAAAAAGTGAACTGCCTTCATTTTAGTGATGTTAATTATAGTCATTTAGGATCTAGAAATATAATATTGCTATATGGTTTTGATACTGTTTAATATAAAAATACAAGGATTAAGTACCCAGGCAGGACTAAGAAGGCTCAGTCCTGCTTGGTATACCACTGGATGGTAAATGTAATTTTTGGCATTTATTTCAGGATTTTCTCTAAAGTTTGTTCAGTAAACATCATACTCTTTTGCCCTAATGAGCTCATGGTTGATTCAGCACATAGCCTTGTAAAGGAAATGGGGAAGACTCTGAAAGATGATGACTCATCACCAGTTGATAGCATTGGCAAAATACTTTGGTTACACTTGTAGGTAGAAGGGATTATTGGGGGTTAGAGAGGGAGGGCAATGTAGATAGCATCATGTGGTGGGGAGCAAAGATGTAGAAAAGGGAAAAGATCTTGAATCAAATTCTATCCCTGCCGGGCCGGGCGCGGTGGCGCACGCCTGTAATCCCAGCACTTTGGGAGGCTGAGGCAGGAGGATCGCGAGTTCAAAGCCAGCCTCAGCAATGGCGAGGCACTTAGCAACTCAGTGAGACCCTGTCTCTAAATAAAATACAAAAAAAGGGCTGGGGATGTGGCCCAGTGGTTGAGTGCCCCTGAGTTCAATCCCTGGTACCAAAAAAAAAAAAAAAAAAAAAATTCTATCCCTGCCATATAAACAGCCAGAACTTTACATTATTTACTAAACTTGCAGTGTGTCTCTTTTAAAGTCTTTTCAAATATTTAAAAAATGAAAATGATAGCAGTATCTGTCTTTTAAAGATGGCTATGGAAATTCAATGAGTATATTAAATCCTTAATTGGCACTTTATGTCTGTCCCCCACTACTCAATTAAGCAAGGAAACCTTGCTTTCTATCATTTTAAACTTCTTAATAATTGAGGGAAAAAATCTGCAATAGATGTCTAAAAAGTAACTTCCTATTATGGAAGTCTAATTCCAGGTAAATGGAAGTGTGACTAACTAGTCATTTTAGGAATAACCTAGCAGAAACCATAGCAGGAATAACACTTTTTTGATGTTAAGTAGATGTAACCATAGAAAGGGCAGTATTTTCTGGTGTTAAATAGGCATGAAATAATAAAGCATTACCAAAGGTGAGTGGCATATCTGAAATTATGTTCTAGTTAAAGTGTACTTGTTTAATGAATCAGTCTTGAACCCCAAGATTATATGTTGAGCCTCGATTAGCTTTTAGATCAATAAATGTATGAAGATATAACAATCTTCAACACAAGAACCTCAGAATTGGTGTAAAAGTTTACTTGTCAAAATAAGCATTTCAGGGTGCTGGGGTTGTGGCTCAGCGGCAGAGCGCCCGCCTCGCATGTGCGCGGCCCGGGTTCGATCCTCAGCTCCTCAGCACCACGTACAAATAAATGCATTGTGCACAACTAAAGCAAATAAATAAATATTTATTTATTTTTATTTTTTAAAAATTGTTTTTTGGTGGTGCTGGGGATTGAACCCAGGGCCTTGTGCATGCAAGGCAAGCAAGCACTCTACCTACTGAGCCATATCCCCAGCCCCAAATAAGTAAATATTTTAAAAAATGCAAAAAAAAAAAAAAAAAAAAAAAAAAAAAAAAGCATTTGGTTTTCTGGGGACTACCACTTCTAGGCAATTGTGAAATTAGGCTTGTTTTCTATTATAATTCAAGCTAGGAAAATGGTCACAAATTCTTTTTGTGGCTGTACATCTTTCTAAATTGAAAAACATTAAACTTCTGAATCATCTTTGGCTTTTACAGATATTTGGATGATATTGATGATGAGATGGACCCAGAGATTGAAGAAGCTTATGAAAAGTTTTGTTTGGAATCAGAGCGTAAGCGAAAACAGTAAAGTTAAATTTCAGCATATCAGTTTTATAAAACAGTTTAGGTATGGTGATTTAGCAGAACACAGGAAAGCAAGAAAATGTGTCACACTTATACCAAATTAAGGATGTTGAGTTAATGTTACTAATGTATGCAACTTTAATTTTGTTTAACACTATCTGCCAAAATAAACTTTATTCCCTATAACTTAAAATGTGTATATATATAAAATAGTTTATTATGTACAGTTAATTCCACTGTTTTGGCTGCAATAAAATTGATTTTGAAATAAATGAAATGTTGAAAGTAAATTTTGCTAAGCTGATTAGATACTTTTAAGTTCTTGAGGGGAAAAAGTCTTAGCCTAGAAATACATATTACTGCAAAAATGTAGCATTCTTTTCTTAGGTATGACTATTATAGATTTTATTTCAGTATGACATATATTAATCACAATCATGAAAACCTTTAGATCTTGGAATATCAACAACTGATTTACATATGTAGATGCTATTTGATACCAAGGGCTTTAAAAATGTCATTAATGGAAAAAACAAAACAAAAAAATCCTTAGAACTCCCCAACTAAACCACCAAGACTTATTCTTCACTGAGGATTTATTCTAATTCAAGAATTGTTCTTTTTTGTTTCACCTCACTAACTTCATTACCCTAAGGCCTAGAACATTATTCTGCTTTTATTTATATGGCTTTCTCACTTTTATTTTGTAGCATGGATTGCATTGACTTTTTTTGAATTAGAGAATTTTACAAGTTTTCATCTGCTTTGTAATTGATATACCTTGAGGATCACTTTTCTAATACTTTTACTATAATGTGATACAACCTCAGCCCTATTTAAGTAGTATTTTTACTTAATGTCAAATCTTTTTCCAACTAACTGAAACTTGTATATAAAAGGGTCGCTTGTAAATATGCATGTAAATAGTTCTGTTAATAACCCACTGTTTTACACTTGGTACATCTGTGTCTGCTAATACAGTTAGCTTTCTCACTTTTCTGCTTGTTTGTTCAGTCTGAATTAAAATTAGACTTTGAAAATAAATAGTTTTGTTTCTTCTAAGTTTTTAAGTGGTATTCTGGTATTTTAAAGAACTTGTTACTGAATTTGTTTATATTTACTAAAAGGTTTAAAATTAGAAACCATAGGAAAGATATTTAATTCAATGCCTTTTTGAACAAGAATTCTACCTTTTTGAGTAACAATTCTACCTGAAAAAACTAGCAAATATACATTAAAGCTTTTAGATCCCTTGTTGTAATGGGGGAGTTTTTATGTAATTAAGGTTTGAGGAAGTTCTAAGGGAATTTATTTTTCAAAATGGCTTTTATAACATGGTAGCTCTTAGCATAATCTGCAGTTCTCTAAAGATAGTGCTTAAAGTTCATTAGACCAGGGACTAAGGAACACTAATTCCCTATACTTAAGACTTGTCTTAGCTCTGTGAATAACCATCCAATATTTGCCCACTAGATTTTATTACCACCTATTGCTACTCCTAGTAGCTACCAACAGGATCAATATATGTTCTAAATTACTAGTTCTACTTAAAAAAACCACCTAGGGGCTTGGCAAGTAACTCAGTAGTAGAACAGTTTCCTAGGATGTATAAGACCTTTGGTTTGATTGCCAGTTCCAGTGGGTAGATACCCAAACTTAAATAACCATTTTATTCTCATGGATTCTGTGGTTTAGGAACTTGGACAGAGTATAAGATGGATGGCTTTTCTCTGTTGCATAAAATCTCAGGACTTTGTAGGAAAACTAAGGGCTAAAATAGCTCTAACAGCTCAGAATTATAATCAGTAAAAGTCATCTTCTCATGTGGCTGGTGATTGGACTGAGAAACTTGAAGCCACAACTAGACAAACTATTGACTACGGACATCTACACTTTATAATTTGCTTGTCTTTACAATTTCCTTGTCACTTGGATTTCTCATGGCATGTTGGCTAGATTCTGAAATTGGTATTCCAAAACAAAGCAGCATTGAGAAATCATGTAGCATTACTTCTACATTTTCTTGGTTCTAAGTGATTTATTAAAGCCATATCAAGAGGTCATCAAGGATTGCTTAGATGTGTTTTAATGAAGGGTTGGCCCCGAGTCAGCAATTACTGGCCATTAGAATGGCTATCTTTAGGATCATGTATGAATGTCTGTTAGAATTATTAGAAGTCTCCAGTGAGCAAAGACATGTGTGCCAGTGTGTGTCATAATGCTGTGTTCTGGCAACAAACTACAAATATTGGTCTTTTAACTTGGCTTTCATGTCATCAACTCAGGGTTGTTCATATCATCAGTGCCCTCTAGCCAAGACTACCAGAAACCGAAACATGTTGGGTGTGTTGCAATCAGAGAGAACATGTACCTTGGGAGCACTGTGAGGTATATATCAGAGGGTGTTGGAACATAAAATAGAAAATTTGGGTTTTTTATTGGGCAATTTGGAGGAATGGTGTAAGACACTGGAAGGTCACTTTGGGTATTGTCAGAAAGCAAGGGTAGGTGCTGTAAGTATTAAATCTTGGGAAGACAGATGAGTGTGGCTTAAGTTGTACTTGTTTTTGAAAGTTCAGTCCTTTAGCAAGAGAGGATGTTTGGTGTAAAAGTAACAAACCCGTTGGTGACAAAGTTGGCTCAAACTGAAAAGAGAAAAGCACCTATACTGTTAGGTTGGGAGGACAAAGCCAGCTGCAGAGTTAACAGAAAACATTTCCTTCCAAGGTCCTATAAGCAGCTCTAC
The DNA here is from genome assembly GCA_025594165.1 of Tamias sibiricus. Lineage (NCBI taxonomy): Eukaryota > Metazoa > Chordata > Mammalia > Rodentia > Sciuridae > Tamias > Tamias sibiricus. The sequence goes on from CM046662.1 coordinate 133,792,116, forward strand.
AGTGCCATTATTGACCCCCACTTTGTGTGACTACTGCTTTGTTAACAATGAAACCCCGAGAACTGCTTCTGCCCATCTATTACTTGGGATATCCAGTTGTTTAACTTCTCTTGCCTCATGGTAGCACCCAAAATCTAGTTAATTTCCACTTCTCATCTGTTTTTTTTTTTTTTTGGGGGGGGGGGGGGGGGGGGGTTGGGGATTGAGCCCAGGGCTGCTTACCCACTGAGCTACATCAGAGTCCATTTTTTTGAGACAGGGTCTCACCAAACAGCTAAGACTGGCCTAGAACTTGTGATCCTTTCACCTCAGCCTCCTGAGTCACTGGTATTACAGGCATGCACCACCTTGCCTGGCTTGTGCTTCCAGTCTTGCTGCAGAAACAACATCCCACCCAAAATGTTCCCTTGTAATGTCCTCAGAATCCTTTAGCAGAAATCCAAACCTTACCAAAGATGCTTTGTCCTCCCCCTTGTGGAGTTCCCTTGGAATGTGCCTCTTTGCTTGCAAGATTTTTACCAGATGATAGGCTTAAGCCTAGTGGTCTTTGGTTGACTAGACTTTAGCAGTTGTAAATAATTTAAGCTTACGTATGCTGTTGCCCTATTGTGTCAGCCTGGCAAAACACCAGCCTTGGAGGAACCCAACAGTGCTGCATCCTTGCAGTTAGAAGGCATGTTTTCTGTAGGTTTGTACCACTGTAAATTCATGATCACCGTCTTCAGTTAGGTTCTCAGCGCTGCCAATGATCTTAACTGTTTTTATCTCTTTAATCCCTGTTTAACTGCTTCATATCCTTTCCACTCTTAACAACTCCTTCATCCTCTGATTACTTCTGCTTGAGCTAACCCTCAGTTACTGAACATGTCATTCCAAGCAAGAAAAAAGGTTTGCTCTGGTATTTCTCTCAAACTATAATCCTATGTCTAATTCATAGATTTCTCATCCCATTTTCTCCATTCCCTTATCTCTTATTTGATCTTCAAATCCACTATGACTTCTCCACTGTGTACAATGAGCATCACTATAGTCACCAACAATCTCTATGCCACTAAATCCCACTAAGCAATTCTTTTTAAAAAAAATTTTTTTTAGCTATTGATGGACCTTTACTTATTTGCTTATATGTGATGCTGAGAATTGAACCCAGTGCCTCATACATGCTAGGCAAGCGCTCTACCACCGAGCCACAACTCCAGCCCCAGAAAACAAGTCTTTTTAACTTGTCTTCTGGCAGTGTTGACACCAAAATTGAAAATAATTATCTAGGACATAATAACTTGCTTTCTATTTTTATTCTGTTCCTCGATACTTTTGTGGGCTTCTCTCTAATCTGTAAGTACTGGTGTTTCTCAAAGCTCAGTACTAACCATTCTCTTTTTCTCATGTCACAATGTTCTTGGACTGTTCATCCTCTCCTCTAGCTGCAGTTAGTACCTATCAGCCAGTGACCTTTAGATTTGTTTGTATCTCTTGATTCCCCACCTTTAACTAACTTACCATTTCCACCATGTAGACTTAAAAATTTAAGTTCTGCTATTCCTAAACTTATTCCTTCCTCTCAACAGTTGCACTGCCACCTTAACACTTTCCCCAATCAGAAACCCTGGCATTGTTTTGGACTCGTACCCTTAAGTCCCAGATTCAGTAATCCCTAAGAGAGTGGAGTTCCTAAATATTTCTTGGAGCTGTGCTCTCTTACTGCCTAGGTACTAAGTTCTGTTTTCTCTCCTGATGCTTTTTCAAAAGCTTTCTAGTGATTATGCCATATTTGCTCTTGCATCCTACAGTCCATTCTCTTCAGCAGTTGCAGGATCTTTCAAAAGTACAAGTAGCATCACAAAACCCTTCTTTAGTAGAATTTCTATTTAAGAGATTTTTAGACATTGGAAGAGGAAATGGTGAGGATGGAATAGAACTAAGCACTGTATAGTGCAATCTGACGTTTTATACTTTACAGAAGACAGATCAATTTGCATATCAGTCTTTAGAAATGAAAGTGAACTTAGGAAGTTACATGTCTTCCCATCCGTCGGTTTTGCCACGTTTGCTTTAAGTCCTTGCAATAAACAGGTATACCTCAATAAAGCTGTTTTAAAACAAAAATTGTAACCAGATAGAGACCTGTTCTTTTCCTAATTTGGTATCAGAAAGTAGTCCACAACTCAAATCCATAATGATCTTGGCCCCTGCCCACTAACCACACTTCAGGCTTCTCTCCGCCTAATCACGCTTAAGGGAGCTTACCTTCAGCCAGCCTATTTAAAGGCAAACATAGTATACTCTCGGCAAATTCTTGTTAATGGCAATAAGTAAATATAGTTGGAAGACATTTTCTGATACCTCATGAGGAAGAGGCCAAGGTTTCTAAGTTTTTTTTTTTTTTTTTAATCAGTTTTGCTGAGGTATATAATTGTTGTTTGGGTTATTTTAAAAAGGATCACTCCGCTGACACCACCCTTGTGGTTGGTCACTAGTTGGTCGCACCGCCGCAAGGCTGGTGCTTACCAACGAAGTACTAGCAGCTCCGCCTCCGTGTCATGTATCGGATATGAAGACCTAAGGGGCGCAGACCAGATTCCCGTCTGAGAAACCCGTCCTCTCCCGCGCTTCCAGCCCCTCCGTTTGCAGGTAGCGAGCCGGGAGATGGGGCGGGACTTCCGGAGTTTCTTCTTCCGGAGACGTAAAGCTGCTTCCCCCGCGCGCGGAAGTTCGAACCGCTGCAGCTTGCACTTGCTCCTAGTTGTAGCCACTGGCGTTGCCGCTCATCTCCCGCTGCTGGTATTTGACCACAGAATTTCTCAGCCAAACCCTCTTTCTGTGGCCCAAGGCCTCTGCAACTGATTGTTTTCCTTCATCTAGAATTTTTTAAAATTCAAGAAGTATTCCTGAAGAAGCAGTTGTGGGCAGGCGCGGACGCTGCGGCTTCAAGCTTTTTGACAAATTAAAACTCAAGAAACCTCCTTCCCACAACTTGCAGCTCAGAACTGTGTGAGTGTGTCGTTTGGTGGTTGTTTAAATAAGGCTTTTCAGTAACTACATACCGTGTTTTGATAAGTGAGTTGCCCAGTGATGTCAAGAACAGATGAGTTTGTGTTTTTTCTGTCGTTAAATTCTGACATAATATGCTGGGTGTAAGAACGCAAACTAGACAGTGGAGGTAGTGCTGGAAATGAAGGTTGGAGCCAATTATGGTTCCTGTGATATGTCAGGGACTTTGAAAACTACATTGTTTCTTGTGTATGCATGATTATTTAAGCCTTAAAAAAGGCAATTATAGCCAGGCGCGGTGGTTTGGAGGATCCCAAATTCTAAGCCAGCCTCAGCAATTGAGTGAGATCCTGCCTCAGAATAAAAAAGTAAAAAGGACTGGGGTGATGCAGTTCAGTGCTAAAGCGCCACCGAATTAAATTTCCAGTACCAAAAATAATTAAAAGTAATTATACATCAGTAAAGCTATTTTTTTTTAACTTGGCCAATAATAGAAACCGTTTTGTGCAATTTGGAATCAGAAAATACGTACCAGTTTTTTCTTGAAACACCAGGGAGACATATCTGAGGGGGGGTGTATGTGATAGAAACATTGCCATTTATTGCCATTTAACAGGTATGTAAACAAGTGATGTGAAGCAGTTAGTATGGCCTAACTTGTAGAAAGCTCCCTATGACAGCAATACTAGAGATGGAATAGAGAGGGGGGGAAAAAACAAAACAGGGAAAAGGTCCTAGACAGCTGCAGAAGTTAAGGAGAAAGTTGATTTAAAAACAAAAAGGAGGTAAAGAAGGCAAGTTCAAGAGAGACTTAACAAAATCAACAGAACTTGTTACAGGGGCATGTAAGAGTTCAAATACATATTGCTAACGTACTTTGAGGTCCTATCAACTGAAATTGCAAACTTGAGAGGAGCAAGAATTTTTAAATGTGATTATTTATTCTTTAATCATTCAGTGAATATTTATTGTACCATTGTTATTTGCCTAATACTGTTTTAAGTGTCAGAGATAGAATTGTGAATGTGACAGGAAAGGTCCTTGCCTATTTGAGTTTATACCCTGATATGGGAGAGGGCAAAAACAGTCACTTTTGATAGTAATAAATTCTATGAAGAAAAAATATGAAGTAGGATAGGAGATGATTGGGAGCAACTTTAACTTAGTTGATCAAGTTAGGCCTTTTTGGGAAGTGACATTTATGTTCTTAAGGATGATAAAGAACTAATGATGATGAAGCCGGGCGCGGTGGCGGCCTGTAATCCCAGTTTTTGGGAGGCTGAGGCAGGAGGATCGCGAGTTCAAAGCCAGCCTCAGCAATTTAGCAACTCAGTGAGACCCTGAGGGCTGGGGACCAGTGGTCGAGTGCCCCTGAGTTCAATGTACCAAAAAAAAAAAAAAAAAAAAAAAAAAAAAAAAAAAAGAACTAATGATGTGATGAACCATGGAAAGGACAGAAAGACTAGTACAAAGATTCTGAGATAGGAAAGAAACTATTTAAAGAATGTTAAAAAGACCAACGTGACTAAAATATTCTGAACAAGGGGAAGGGAATTAGGAGATAACATTTGGAGACAGAGAAAGAGGACAAGATTGTGTGGCCTTTGTAGGCTATAGCGAGGAGTTTGAAGTTTATTCGAAGTGCGAATGGGAGGTATTAGTGGATTTTAAGCCAACAGTAGATAGATAGATAGATGATAGATCTGATTTTTATTTCAAAAGATTGCTTTGATTACTGAATTTAGACAGGACTTAAGTGAAGAGATAAGAGTGAAAGTGAAATTAGGGAATATTATAGAAGTCTGCTTTTTTATTTATTTATTTTTAGTTGTAGATGGACACAATACCTTTATTTTATTTATTTATTTTATGTGGTGCTGAGGATCGAACCCAGTGCTTCACACATGCAAGTGCTTTATCACTGAGCCTAGAAGTCTGCTTTTGGTAGAAATGATTAAGCTCTATTTTAGTCATCTTGAGTTTGATTTATCTGGGCACATATGGAGAGTAACCTACCAGGATAGCAAGCAGCTAGCTGAAAGCTCTGGAGGAAGGTCAGAAGTTCTCTAGAGAACTAAAATAAATAGAATTGTGTGACTTTCCTCAAAAGATACCATATGGCTAAATACTTGCGTTCAAACACATTCCATGCAAGATCATGGGCTATATCGCATGCAATTTAAATGAGGTAAGGTTTAAAAAGTCAGGGTGAAACTTAAAAGTAACATGAATATAATAAGAAGAGATGAAATGGGGACTAAGGTCATCCTTGATTTAAGGTAATGAAAAAAAAAAAAAGGATTAAAAACAGCAATAGAAGTAGAGAAGAACTCTTTAGCATCCCAAACTGGGGTGTAAGGTGGTGGTGGCAGGGAAAGAGAAAGTTTGGTGCAGAGGAAGGTTTACAGCATTTTCACAGGTTGATTAGATCTAGTAGGATGAAGACTGAAGTCATTGGGTATTAAGAAGACATTGGTGACCATTGTGAAACAGTCTCAATAGAGAGGGAGAGGAGAAAGCTGAATTGTAATGAATCCAAGATTGATAGGAGAGAAAATGGGCAATAGAGAAGTTTATGGATAGGAAATAGGGATAAACAAGGAAGGTCTTATTTATGGAAAGTTTTTTGTTTTTTTTTTCCCCAGACAGGTGAAACTTGATCACTGGAGTAATGAAAAGGAATAATATGGTAGGGGAAACGGGTAGTGTTAGAAAGGAATAAAAACATTTCATAAGATTTATTCAGCTCTTACAAGGCAACTTTCACAGTGCTAGACACTGTCATGTGTATTTTCTCATTTAATCATCATAATCCTGTTACTACCCCCATTTTACAAATGAAACAATCTGGGGCTATACGCTAGTAAATGGTGGAGTATGAATGAAACCTAGTTCTCTAATTCCCCTTCCATCATACCTGTATGGAGAACACAAGTGAAGATAGTCATTTTCGAGGTAAGAAATCAAACTCAGGAAATGAGGACGAATGTAAAACACTAGGAGTTTAATTAGCTTGTTCAGTAGTGACATGGAACTACTTTTAAAATTCCAGGCTAGGGACAAGAATCCAGGTAGTTGAATTCGTTTTTCAGTGGTTTGGCCATAATAGTTCCTTGTGACTCACCTTCTCAGTCTCATATACTGCAGATGATTTGCTATATTCTTACTGCAACAGTGTAATTTGCTTGTTATTTGAAATGATATCCTGAGCATATAATTTGCAAAAATTAAACCTCAGAAAAAGTAAAAAACTACAAAAAATGATAAAGACAGTTTTAACATTTGTGAGCTATCTTCTTCCTTCAGGTTATGTTCCTATGTAATGAAGTCCTAGGAGCTAATCAAGGCATTTTGTTAGTTAATTTTAGATCATTGAAGTGTTTGTAGAAAGATTACTTTCCTTTCAGCAAAAGTAAATGCAGTGGCAGTGTTTTTCTTATGTTCTTAGAAAATGCATCTATTTACTTTGGTGGAACTTTTGTACATTAAGAGAACTATCTGTGCTATTGTGGTTTCCATTTCCTTCAGTCTCGCCTTGAAAGGACTTCTTACCCTGTTGTAATGGCAGCCGAAGTGCAAATGGTACTTTATGAAGATGATTCAGTGCAGGTCCAATATGTTGATGGTTCCAAATTGCAACTTTCTCCCTGTGGCTCTGAATTTTTATTTGAAAAGTCACCTCCTGTTTCAGCACACCCTTTAGAACAACCAGAAAGAATTCGTCAAAGGACACACTTTGTTATTAGCACTTACCGAGTAAGTAATGTCACAAAACTACTGTTTTTAATATTAAAATATTGTTGAAGTGGGCTAGAATATGAAAAGTAATTAGTATTCTGGATTACTGTCATTCTAAACTGATTTTCAAATCTTTTTACATTTTTAAAGGTTACATCTGACATTTCTTTTTATAGGAGCAACTACAGCGAGCCCTAGATTTTCGAAATTCTTCAGCTACTTGCCTTTTTTTATCTGAAAGCATCATACCTTCTGAAAGAAAAAAGGTAATTTCATATAAATAAATATTTGAGAATAGGTAATTAGAAACTGGTAGTTTAATGATTAGTCCCCATCCCCACCCCCAAGATACTTGAGAATAGAAACAAGCTATAGAATGCAAAGGGCCTAAGTTACATAGGCAAGGATTAGAACTTTTCAGGCTGGGGACTTTTTTATTATCAGAAGTCTCAAAATTAAGAAATTACATGAGCATTTTCAGTAACATTTATTAATATGTAGTAGGAATATGTAATTACATATATAAAAAAATTTTTTTCTTTTGCTTATATTTGAATTTGCACTTTGAGGAATAATAGTAATAATAGCCATCATTTATTAAAGGTTTACTATATGTGCCAAGAACTAAGAATAATATTAGAAATATTTAATTGCACCTGTATGGCATGGGTACCTGCTGATTAGAACAGGTGTATTGACTGGATATCAGTCCCTTTTTATAGGTAAGGAAACTAGTTTCAGGGAGTTTACCTAATTTGTTGATAGATATTTTCTAAGTGGCAGAGTTAGGATTTGAACCTTCTCTAACTCCGAAAACTGTATTTACTTTTTTTCTTTTTTTTTTTTGGACTGGGGATTGAACCCAGGGCCCCGGGCATGATAGGCATAGGCAAGGGCTATACCACTGACACATATCCCCAGACTATTTTTTAACTTTCTGCTACCTGTTTATGCTGTTATGATGCCTACTGCCTACTGAATAATTCTGTTATTTTGTATTGTGGCAAAGGCGTGATAAAAAGGTGTGAGCTTTAACTTAGTCTGGAGGGCTTTTTTTCCCATTGTCTTTTTTTTCACTGCTGGAGATGGAACCCAGGCTTCATGCATGCTAGGCAAGCATTTCTATCAGTGAGTTACATCCCTAGCCTCTTACTATGTCTTTTGAGTAATTTTATTCATTGAAATTATGTAGCTTGCTACTGATTCTGCAATAGAATAATTAGATAGTCTAATTCTAAAAGAAAAAACTTTTCTGATCATTCTTACAAACCAGGTTTGCCATAAAGTAAATACTGCCTTTATTTTCTCATTGTACCATAGATAGCACTATAATTCAAGAGTCTTTCTTTTTCTTTTTTTAATATTTATTTGTTTTAGTTGTATACAATGCCTTTACTTTCACGTGGTGCTGAGGATCGAACCCGGGCCACACACGTGCTAGGCGAGTACTCTACCGCTGAGCCACAACCCCAGCCCTCAAGAGTCTTTTTTGACTATAGTTTTTGTAAAATTAAATTTTTATATCCATGGAAGCCAAATCGTTAAATTAATTAAACATTTAATTTAAGATAGCATGCGACACCTATTGTTTACATCTTAGATGAAAAAACACAATAGGCACTGTTACTTGTTATGAGTCTCTTTCCTATTTGTCAAGATCAATTTACCTTTGAATAGTCAAAAATTTTTAAATTACGCTTTAAGCCCCTGAGAATTTATTTTAGTTTATGGCATGCCAGATATCATCTGGCAGGTTCTTTATATGTTATTTTATTTTTTAGTCCATGTGATAACCTTCTAAGACAGCATTTACCAAAAGCTATTCAGTAATTCTGTCTTTTCCCCTTTGTTTTGAAAAGCATATATTATTACTTGTAACAATTTAAGATATGATTGAGTCTGTTTTTGTATTTTCTGAATTGTTCTGGAAGTTACTTTTGCACTGGTTCCATATCAGTTAAGCTCTAATTACTTTTATTGTGATATGTAGCACAGTGTAGGTCCTTCTTCATTTATATTATTTTTCAAGTAGACTTTTGGGGTGGGAGGTATGCCAATCTACTAATCTCAAATTCAGTGTACATTTTAAACCTAAATTTCAGGGGTAAGACGGCTAGTGTCTCACTGGGGAGTTCTTCTGCCCAGAGGAGTCCAAGCTACCCTAAATCTTAATATGTCAAATGATTAACAAATAGTAAAACACAAACAGTCAGAAATATATTTACAAAAGCGAAGTCCCTGATAGATCTAGTCCACATTGGTTCTTGAACTAGACAAAGACAAAATGGCTGCGGTGGTTTATTTAAAGGGGTACATCAAAAGCAGGGGTAAGGTTTCAAGGGCAGAGTCTTGCTTTGTGATGTCTTGCAGTCAGCAGGTTGATGATTGACATCTTGGCAGGTCACACCCATCTCGGGTGCTGTGTGGGATTTTAGGCAGAGCTTGAGGGGTAAGTTTACCTGCATCAGGTGGTCAATCCCTGTGGGGAGTACCCCAGGGAGTTCCCAGTGCCAGACTTATCCCCTCGGGAGGCTACTATGTGCAACATAGTCCACACACAGCCCACAGACTGCTCGTGACACCTAAATATGTTTAACACTAAGTATAATCAAGGTACTTTCTTTTTCTTCTTTTCTCTCATTTTGTATACCTCTTTTTCTAAAAGAGAATATTAACTATCACGCATTCTCTAGACAATTATATATTAGGCCTTCCAGTTTTCATTCTCTCTAAGTAGTAAAAATACAAACAAGCAATAAGAGCTTTCTCTCACAATATTTAAATATCAAAAGTTAAGCTGGGGTTGTGGCTCCGTGGCAGAGTGCTTGCCTTGCGCATGTGAGGCACTGGGTTTGATCCCTAGCACCACATAAGAATAAATAACCAAAACAAAGATATTGTGTCCATATGTAACTAAGAAAAAAATTTTTTTAAAAGTATTGAAAAATATGACTGTTAACAGAAATTATTCACCATGCCCTTTCTTTTCTTAATGCAGTGCATCTTCATTGACATCTCAGAAGTCAGGTGGCCCAGTCTCGATCAAGATGATAGCATGATATGTATGGAGAGTGGCACTGTGAAGATAACATCTTTAGATGGTCATGCATACCTTTGCCTACCCAAATCTCAGCATGAATTTACAGTGCATTTTTTGTGTAAAGTTAGCCAAAAGCCAGATTCATCTGTAGTATTTTCAGAAAACAATAATCAAGCCCCAGAAGATGGACTAGTTGAAATAAACAGCAAAATCTGTACACATGGGGGTTTATCAGGACAAAGACTGAAGAATAAAGAAAATGAACTTTTTTGCCAGGTCTTAAAATCCAAAGAAACTTTAGGGAAGACGAGTTGTATAAATGGAAGTGAAGGGAGGGGAGAGCTGCCTTTTCATGGTACAAATCACACATGTGTATACACATGGGTAAAGCAATGCTGGTCTGTGGCCTCCTGTCCAGAGGAATGGAGATACCCTTTGTCTTTAGCACTTCATTTTCATAATAAAGTTAGCAGCGTGTCTAAAACTGATACAGATATCATCACGAGTAGAATTTTAACTTCTGATGTTTCAGAGGAAAGAAGAAAAGAGGTTTCTGTTCTTCCCAGGACCCTGTTACTTAGCTGTTCTGCTCCACACCTGCACAGGTAATGAATGAATGGTTTATTGGTCATAAAGCTTTTATAAGAACTAGTCTTAGCCAGGGCGTGGTGGCACACGCCTGTAATCCCAGCACTTGGGAGGCTGAGGCAGGAGGATCATGAGTTCAAAGCCAGCCTCAGCAATGGCAAGGCACTTAGCAACTCAGTGAGACCCTGTCTCTAATAAAATACAAAAAAGGGCTGGGGATGTGGCCCAGTGGTCCAGTGCCCCTGAGTTCAATCCCCGGTACCAAAAAAAAAAAAAAAAAAGAACTAGTCTTTACATAAGCATAATTTTCTTCTTATATTGTCTGGTAGTACTAATGAGGAAATTTAATTTAATTGACACAAATCTTTGCTTTTATTTTGTTTAATTATTTTGGGGTACCCGGGACTGAACTCAAGGGCACTGACCTCTGAGCCACATCCCCAGCCCTATTTTGTATTTTATTTAGAGACAGGGTCTCACTTAGTTGCTTAGCACCTCTCCATTGCTGAGGCTGGTATTGAACTCGCGGTCCTCCTGCCTCATCCTCCTGAGCCACTGAGATTACAGGTGTGAGAAACCATGCCTGGCCACAAATATTTGCTTTTAATAGATAGTAAATAATTTTCTTAGCAAAGGTATTATTTCTAATTCTTACTTATGTCCATGCATTGACTATTTTGGGGAGGCTAACTCTACACTGGATACTTTGGTAAGCACAGTGACTGTAGAGATGACTTAAGACCCAGCCACTGCTTTCTAGCAACACAGAGTTTAGTGAAGGTCACCATCCCTAAAAGAATTAATTAGGGGGCTGTAGCTGTAGTTCAGTGGCAGAGCACTTTTCTAGCTTGTGTGAGGCACTAGGTTCAATCCTTAGCACCACATAAAAATGAAACAATAAAGGAATGCTGTCCATTTACAACTACAAAAAATTTTTTTAGAAAAAATTAATTAGGTGTGGTAAATGATGGGACAGGAATCTGCCCAGGGCTCTTTGGGTAAGCTAATACAAACAGCTTATATGCCAGACATAGTTGTACTATACCTAATTAATCCTCAGTAATTCCATGAGGTAAGTACTAGTACCATCCTCTTATTATGGAGGAACTTGAGACCCAGAAATGTTAAATAACTTGAGCAAAGTCACATAGATAGTACTTGTAGAATTGAAATTTGATCCCAGGTAATCTACAAGTACTCATTTGTTATTTAAAACAAAATAAGGGAATGACTCAATCATAATTATCTTGTTAAAATCCAAGATTACGTTTCAAAAGAGATTTTATGCTTCTAAATTAAGATTTTCAATTACTTACACTGGCTTTAGGTTGAAAGCAATTATCCTTTTCCTTAACCATTATCCTTAACCTTAATTGGTCTTCTGTGATCTAGTCTCTTCCTGTATCTGTAATGCTCAGCTCTCTCACTATCTTACCCTTGTTTTCTGTACTCTTGCTGAACTGAACTTTTACAATCTCTAGAATGTTCACTCAAGCTCTCTTTTACCACTACACTTGTTCTTTGCTCTGTCGGGAGCACTTTCCCTGAACTGGCTGATTTGGGCTAATTTCTCAGCCTAAACCTCACTTCTTTAAGGTAGTTTTCCAAAAGAATCTTAGACAAGCTAGGTCCTTATACAAGCCCATAGCATTCAGTACTACCTCTTTCTACTCAACAATTACTATTTAACATTCCTGCCCAGGTGGAATCTCCACTGAGGGCAGGAACCATATCTGCTTTTTTGGGTTCTTAGGTCCTAAAAGCAAAAACAAAACTTGTCCTGTTGCCGCCTGAAGCGATGGCCGCTTGGAGCAACGGAGTTGCGGGAAGAAGTTTAGAGGCAAACTGGAGACAAACCTTTTTGTTCTGATAACTTTTCTCTCTGGTTCTAACAACGACTAACACGCGCCACACACACCACCAAAATGGCGCTGACCCGATCAGCAATCTCAGCCAAGTCACTCGAGATCCCAGGCCAAGTCCCGCGAGATCTCGGGCCAAGTCCCGTGAGACTACGGAAGGCGACAATGCCCAAATCTTTATGGCCCATAGTCAACTGCAATTTAAGCCATCTCCCCAAACAGGGCTCCTACATTGTCCCACCACAAATATTTCAGGAAATCTTTGTTTGAATTCAGGCTAAATTTATTTATTTATTTATTTACTTCAGTTGTACACAATGCAATGCATTTATGTTTATGTGGTGCTGAGGATCGAACCCGGGCTGTGCATGTACGAGGCGAGCGCTCTGCTGCTGAGCCACAACCCCAGCCCAGGCTAAATTTTAAAGATTAGTAAAACTGTTGATTTATATAATTGTGCTGAGATCTAATAGTGAGACAATTGAAAATAATGGAAAAATAAGATTTGTTTTCATACTTCATTAATATACTTTCGTATTTTATTTTACTTTGATCTAATGAGTTAAATAAATGTTGTTACAATGGCACTATTTTGCTGACTTTTAAGACAATTATTTGGAGTAATCAGAATTAAATAGATTATATTTTATCCTCTATAGGTGGAATTTTTGTGATTCACTTGTACAGAGAGAGTCTGGTGAAGAATATTCCTATCCTGAACTAGTGAAAGTGGTTTGGTATAAGGGTGTCATATATAGGTAAGGAACCTATGTTGGAGTTAGAGCTATTTATAGTGTCACAGAGGGAGTGGGACTATCCTTGCAGACAGACTTGCAAGAGGACACAGTTTTGCTGGGCAGACTGTACTCCTGTGTTTCACTTGTATTTTTTATAGGTCTCAGAACTAATGTTATTAGTGCACATGGCTCTTGTGACCCATTCACAGTAACCATGTTTACAAGATGTTTGCAGCAATTCTGAAGCCATTGAGGAATCAATTTTTTCAGTGAATGTCATATTTGTATCAGTTACTTAGAATATTCCTTCTAAGCATCAGAAGACCTAGTTGTCTGAATTAGCCATATCACAAGGTTACCTATTGAACATGGAATTAGAAAAGATGATAACAAATCAAAGAATCAAAGCAAATACTCACTGAGTAGTTGCTCTGTACCAGCACTAGTCCATGATATCCTACCCAGTGGAGGGTACTTCTCTGATGACTGCTATATCACTATTGGCCAGATGGAGTTTGATTTCCATGAATAATGTTAGAAGAGCAGAGGTAATTTTTTTTTTTTTTAATTTTGGTGAGCATGGGCTCTTTATTTCTTGTGTAAAGCTCCACTCCCATCCCCTTCTGACAACATATTTTTCCACATATGTTCCAATAAAATTAACTTCAGTTTTTTATATAGTATATGACCAATACCTTGATTGTACCTGGCTGCTTTGGGTATAATTAATTGGTCACCTATAAGGGATGGCTTCCTGCACAGTTGGTTTATTTCAACCATCAGGTATTGGTTATGCTAGTTCTTTATTGAAGTTTATTTTTAGGTCCTGGAAGTGTTATATTGAACTTCTATGCTGTAGACATAGCTTGTTGACTGTTTATGTACCAGCCCCAATGACTGGCATTGAAGATGCCATGAGGATGAGACAAGATACCTGAATTCCAAAAGCTCTGAGTTTAGTTGTTGAAGTAAATACATAAACAACTTCTTTGTGTTCTATTTATCTTTTGCAAAAAAGTTGATTTATCTGGTTGGGTTCAGAATATGAAATGATCCACTTCTCTGTATAAGCAAAAAAGTACTTCTTTGTTTAGACCCTTTTTTTTTTAATATTTATTTATTTGCTTTATTTGTACACAATTGATGACTCCCTTCATATATATGTTTTAATCTCAATTAGAAAAACAATTATTATTTCTCTTCCTTAGGCTTACTCATAAAAATGTGAACTCAATAGAGATTTATCCTGGAGATGGATCTGTTTTCAAATCAGAGGGAGCCTATTTTGGGAACTATTTTACATATTATCCTAGTCCAGAAGGATCAGAAGGGGTAAGCAAACTATGAGAGAGTTTTGGTATAAATCAGAATATATACAGAAAAATTGTTTTTCTATAACACTGCTTTCAACTCTTTAGTCTGGAGAATTAATATAATTTTACTATCAGCATTGGCACCTGGTTAGTTATTAACCACCTTATTTTTATTATATTCTCACCCACTGTTATCCAGTAGCTTAAGCAATTTGTGTTTAAATCAGAAGCTAAATTTCCTCTGTTATAGAATATAATGAATAGAAAGTGCTGAAATAGTATACTATGGTGAATGAATAAATTTGTACATTATAAAGCAGATTTCCCACCCACTATGTAATTGTTTAAGACCTCTTAATTCATCTTTATGTACAACTAGATGGTTGAATAATATTGTTCTGTTTTTGAAAACACTAAAACATAACATGTTTACCTGGCCATATAAATAATAATGTGGATATTTGTTAATGAGTTTTAAGTTGTTTCCTGCCAATCTGACAGTTGACATCCACCCTATTATAGCAATTACCATATTATCACACTATTTTGTTTTATAAGTAGGATTAGAATAAAATGCTTTTCTTTTCTTTTACAGAGTGGAATATTTAAGTAATAAAATCATCAGAGACACTAGGGAGATTTTTTTAACTATGGAAAATTTCAAATGTGTACAAAAGTAGAGAGACAAATACAATGAATTCTTATGTTCCCATTACCCAACTTATTCATCTGTACTTCCCACTATCTACTCCATTCATTTCCCTATTTATTTTTAAGTAAAACCCCAAAATTATTTCATTCATAAATATTTCAGTATCTATTGGAGCAGCTTCTTTACAGAGGTCTGTTTCTGGGAGAGTGTTCATTCATTCAGTAAACTGTTGCCGCCTGAAGCGATGGCCACTTGGAGCAACGAAGCCGCGGGAAGAAGTTCAGAGGCAAACTGGAAACAAACAGCTTTTTATTCTGATAACTTTTCTCTCTGGCTCTAACAACGACTAACACGCGCCACACACACCACCAAATGGCGCTGACCCGATCAGCAATCTCGGCCAAGTCACTCGAGATCCCGGGCCAAGTCCCGTGAGACTACGGAAGGCAACAATGCCAAAATCTCCATGGCCCATAGTCAACCGCAATTTAAGCCATCTCCCCAAACAGGGCTCCTGCAGTAAACATCAATAGAACACTTACCCTTTGGTAGGCACACTGGTAAGCACACTGGTTAAAATGAAACAGAGTTCTTGCCCTCAACTATTCTTAATCTAGTAGAGAGGCAAATAAGGGAATGAGATGAATGTGTGACCAATAATGCATATGTATGTGTAAGTACATGTGTGTGTGCAGTGCCCAATCAAGTGAACAGGCAAATAGGTTGAGTATGCATAGTCACACTGCTGACTGCTGTATATTAGGAGGTGTGCAGTATTGCAAGATAAATGTAGTACATCTTCATGGAATTTTAGTTTTACTCAAAGCTGTCAGAGTGAGAGTGATGATTTTTTTAATGAGGCAAATATACGTTTTTTAGAAGCATGAGCTTTTGGAGTAATTTACAAACAAGTTTTTCATTTTTGTGGTGGACTGCTTTGGGCTTTATTCTCAGACCTCTGTGCAACACATCCATTCTTCTCTATCTGCTTTGATGAAAAGTTTTTTAAAAAATTGACTCTCTTTTGGGGATAAAATTGTTTTGCTTCTTGCTTTATCTCATACTCCAAAATAAATTCCAGGTAAATTAAAAAGAGCTAAATGTAAGAAAGCAAACTTTATAATTGTTATAAGAAAATATAGAAGAATAATGTTTATAAACTTTGGATATGAGGGGCCTTAAGATGCAAAATACAGAAAAACAGAAAGTGTAAAAGAAAAAAAGTTGACAAGATTTTCAAATTTTTATTAAATGTTAAATATGTAAAATTCCGTAAGTCAGATAATGTGGAAAAGATAAACAAAATCCTGGAAGAAAATATTCTATATTCCACACTAAATTAGCAGTAAAATGACCAAAAAACAACCCCCCGACACACACCAAAGCCCCTAATAGAAAAATGAGGAAAGTTTAAGAATGATTTAAGCCTTAGAAATGACAATATACATGAAAAACCCTCAATACTTGAAAGCATGTTCAGCTTTAATACTTACATCAGGGAATACTATAATAACAATGATATGCCATTTTTCACTTATCAAATTATCTAAAACTAAATTGGAAGCATTCACTCCAGAAAAGGTTTGGTAAAAGGGTGCTTCTCGTAGTATTGGTTGGAGTATAAGTTGGTTCAGCTTTCATGGGGGACAACTTGATAACATCAAGTAAAATTGATCAGAAATTCTGTTTTAAAAAGTTTGTATAGCCTGACCATCATTATAATTAGTAAGAGGGAGACTTGCATCATCTGACTTAGAAACCAATCTTCTTTCCCTGATAATAAAGAGTATAAGCTACACTCTCTTGTGGTTCAAATCAAATCTCTATTGCTACTTAGCTGTCAGGCTCAGTTTTCTCATCTAGAAACCAGCTATTAATAATTTTTATTTCAGAATTGAGGAATAAATGAGATAATCCAGATGTATAGCATAGTACCATAGTATACATTGTCTGCTCCATACATGTTAGTTGTTGCTACCTAATTATTTATTGTGACATTGCTGTGAGCCCTGCTGGGATTACCTAAAAAGAAATCAGGAAGTCAGAAGGGAAACACTAGCAGATCTAAGAAAGAGAAAATGCAGAAGAAATAACAAAATAATAATTTTTTTCCTTTTCCTTTTAATTTTAAGAACCTGCAGGGCTGGGCATGTGGCACAGTGGTAGAGTTCTTGCCTTCCATTCATGATGCCCTGGGTTCAATCCCCAGCACCACCAAAAAAAAGTAAATAATATTGTCTTCCACCAACTATAGCAATAGGTCTCCCATTAATAAAATTTAACAAAGTGATATATTCAATTAAAATAGTTATTTTTAAAACCTATGTATCCTTCTCTCTTCAGGTAAGAGTGGCTTATATGATAAAGTTTCTGATAATGTATAGGAAAATTAGTTTTGTTACCATATTAGTTTAAGTATACCCAAGATTTAAATTGGACAGCAAGTTATACGTTATTAGAATGTATTGAGTGGTGTTATAGTTTAGATAGTAGGTGTCCCCTAAAAGCTCATATGTGAGATAATGTAAGAACATTTAGAAGTGAAATGATTGGGTTATGATAGCCTTAACCTAACCAGTGAATTAATCTATGGCTGGAGGAGGTAGACATTTGGGGTATGTCTTCAGGGTATACATTTTATATCTGGCAAGTGGAGTCTCTGCTTTCTGTTCATTTTGTAAGCAGCTCTTCCACCATGATGTTCAGCCTCACTTTGAGCCTGGAGGAACGGAGCCAGCTATCAATGGACTAAGACCTCTGAGACCCAAAATAAACTTCTCCTCCTGTATATTGTTCTTGTCAGGTTTTTATTTATTTATTTATTTTAAAAATCATAGCAGCAAAAACAACAACAACAAAAAACTGACTAAAAAGAATGGATATGTGAGGCTGGGGTTGTGGCTCAGTGGTAGAGTGCTCGCCTAGCACGTGTGCTGCCCTGGGTTCAATCCTCAGCACCACATAAAAATAAATAAAGGTATTGTGTCAAACTACAACTAGGAAAAAAATTAAAAAAAAAAAAGAATGGATATGTGGAATTCTGTACTTTAAAACAATTGGACAATGGAAAGGCATCATAGAAAACCTTTGAAATATACAGGTATTATAGCTTTAGACTATTAAAATAATGCTGCCTTATTACTATGTACATATATTTTTCAACAAAAAAGGTAATAAGGTCAAAATATCATTATTATTATTAGTAGTAGTAGTATTGAGGATTAAGCGCAGGGGCACTTAAAAACCGAGCCACATCCTCAGCCCTTTTTTGTATTTATTTAGAGACAGGTCTTTCCTGAGTTGCTTAAGCGCCTCACTAAGTTGCTGAGACTGGCTTTGAACTCGTGATTCTTTTGCCTCAGTCTCCTGAGCCACTGAGATTACAGACATGTGCCACCATGCCCAGCTAGCAAGATGTATTAATGAGATTTTTCATTTTAAACTAATTTTCAGAGAGAAGAGAAAACTTACTCAGTAAATAACCTTCCTCCAGATAGACCAGGAAGTCTGTTCTCTGTATGTTCTCTGATTAAACGGGCCACCAGGTAAGTTCTTCACATTCTGTTGAACCAAGTGTTGTACATCTGTAAACCTTGATACACTTTCTTGTGGTTAAAGATGAGATTAATAATTGGCAGGTAAAATAAAAGTATATGTCTTTGGTAAAATGTGTTAACTTTTCTATTCTCATAATTTGTTTTTTATATTTAAAATTTTTTTTTAGTTGTAGATGGACATAATATCTCTATTTATTTTTATGTGATGCTAAGGATCAAACCCAGTGCCTTACAAGTGTGAGGCAAGCGCTAGGCAAGCGCTCTACCACTGGGCTACAGCCCCAGCCCCTATTCTCATAATTTATAAAATAAGGTAATCTGTATCATTACAAGAATACTTCTGGCTTTAAAACTATGAGGAAACATTCATATGTGGTGACCAAGTGTTTAGAGGAAATAAGCACTTTTATTCTAGGTCAGAGTGGCATCATTATTCCTTCAAATCAAGTTGGGGTTTTTATGATACATTTGAAAAAAAAAATTTTGTGTGTGCCAGGGATTAAACTCAGGGGCACTCGACCACTGGGCCACATCTCCAGCCCTTTTTTGTATTTTATTAGAGATAGGGTTTCACTGAGTTGCTAAGTGCCTTGCCATTGCTGAGGCTGGCTTTGAACTCGAGATCCTCCTGCCTCAGCCTCTCAAGTGCTAGGATTACAGGCATACGCCACCACGCCCAGCTGAAAATATTCCTAGTTCTTTATTATTTATTTATTTATTCTTTTGGTATGGGGGATTGAACTCATGGGCACTGGACCACTGGGCCACATCCCCAGCCCTTTTTTTATTTTATTTAGAGACAGGGTCTCAATGACTTGGTAAGCGCCTCACCATTGCCAAGGCTGGCTTTGAACTCGGGATCCTCCTGCCTCTGCCTCCCAAGTGCTGGGATTATAGGCATGCACCACCTCGCATGGCCCTAGTTCTTTAATATCCTCAAATTAATAAAGATTTATGAGATTGTATTACAGATGAAGTACATTTATTTTTAACATTCTCTTAATTTGTGGCACCCAGAATAATGAAAGTGAATTATTGAATTAAATCATTTATTTTTATAAATATATGTCTATAAGCAATTTTCAAAATAGATTTAAAGGAGCAGAATTTGTAATTTGATATCCCAGAAATAGTTGACTCACGTACCCACCATTTTTAGATTATGCTAAACCTTTCAGGCCTGTGACTTTATCACCTCTTCAAAAGGAACACCTTTTAATTCTCTCCATGGAGTCATTTTATTGATAAAAATTAAAGGAATAGCCTTAACTAGGCAAGATTAGCATAGAGGAAAACAACAGTAGTTACTTTCTAGGGGATTAAGGGTTTCTAGAAGAAAAGAATTCACAACCCATTTCAGTGGAAATGATTTGCTTGTCATCTAAAATGTTATATGGCATTGTGGATGGGTTACAAGAATGGGAAGATGTCGTTACTTACAAATGTTTAAGGAATTTTTTCGTGTTCACAGAATTCTTCAACATTGTGCCAAGACGAGACTTTCTTTAAGTCATAACTATTGCATATGCTGCTGGAAAATGGTATATTAAAGTTATTTCAAAAGCAAGATTTTTAAAAATTGTTTTATTATTTGTATCATACTTCTAAGTTCAAACTGCTTTCATCTAAGTTGTGTGAGAAATACTTTGTAACATTAATATTGGTTTAGTCAATATTATTCAGAAAAATACCCACCTAATAGACATACTGAAAAATCAGGCTTTTATTTATTTGTATGTTGGGGGGTGGGGTGGTGGAGGTACTGGGGATTGAACCCAGGGTCTTGAGCATGCTAAGCATGCACTCTACCTCTGAGCCACGCCCCTAGCCAGTTTGTTTTTGCTCTTAATGGAGGGGAAGGGACTGGGAATTGATTGTATTTGAAACATAGTATAAATCATGGGATCACAGTTTTTTGTATTTATTATAATTGTAAAAGTAAATTCTTTAATTCTGACTAGGAAGAAGTGATTTTTATACATTTATTTCTTTATCCATACTCATTGAATCGTAAACCTCTATGTTGCGATAGTTCCTAATTTTTGTCTACTTTTTAGGTAGAGGAGAACAGTAGCTTTACAGAGATGTTAAAACTTAATCTACTTGTGAAATAAGACTATTTTGGGTATCCACTTCTGGAAAAGTTAATACATACTTAAGAATTCTACAGTATTAAACTTCTGAATCAGAATGTGAAATTGCCTCAGTGTTCATTAATATTCATTTAAATCTTGTTAATGGATAACTTTAGTTTCCTGCTTTTTAAATTTACTTGGTTTTAGAAACCTGGAATAAATGATAGCAATATACTGCCTTTGCTTTTGAAAGAATCACTCATACCCAGCCTGGGAAGGTTTCTTGCCTACTCTGATGACAAAGCACATGCTATCTTCGTAGATGGCATTACTGTAACCCTAAATTGGAATTTCAGCTCTTCTGTTGAAAAAAGACAGGTGAGTATCCTTCAGACTGAAATCTACATGTTTTGTTTTATTTTGCTTTTGTTTTCATACTAGGGATTGAACCCAGAGGCGCTTTATCACTGAGCAATATTCCCAGCCCTCTGTATTTTTCATTTCAAGACAGGGTCTCACTAAGTTGTTTAGGGCCTCACTATAGTGCTGAAGCTGCCCTCAAGTGTGTGATCCTCTGGCCTCAGCCTCCCACTTTGCTAGGATTACAAGCATGTGCCACTGTGCCCAGCTGAAGTCTACTTTTTTGTGTAGAGTTAAGATTTATTGAAGTATCTTTAACTGACATAAAAATTGAACATATTTATGGGGTACTATGTGATGTTTTGATACATGTATTTATTGTATAATGTTCAGATCAGGATAAACATCTCCTTAGACATTTATTATTTGTTTGTGTTGAAAACATTCACAATTCTATCTTCTAGCTTTTTTGAAATATACAATATGTTATCCTTAGCTGTAGATTCTTATCTGTAGTTTGAAAGATAATCTTTATTGTTATTTATCCATGGAATATAGAACAAAGAAAATGAAATCACATCTCAAATTATTTTTTAGGTTATCAAATCTGTCAAGAGACTTTACTGATTTCATTGGATTTCTTAGCAAAAGTCAGAAGAGTGTGACAAAATTAGTCATTTTTATAAAGATAACTCATTATAGCACAAGGGATTAGTATTTTTATTGTGTTAATAATTAAGTGATTGGTGACTGATACCCATAGTCATGTAAAATATAATGTTTAGATTGTCAAAATATTCATGATTCATATACTGAAGTTAGAAGAAGTTGTTTATGTTTTTGTTTTTGGTTTTAGAGTGATAAAATGCACCTTTCCTCCTTGTTTTTTAAGGTGAATCAAGGTCTCAAGTTAGGTTGGTGTAAGTTAACTTTTCCTGATGGACAAGATAAGTTAATTGAAATTGAACACCCTGGACCATATGAAAGGTACTGAAAAGCAATTTTAAAAATTATTTTTGGGTTGGGAATGTGGTAAAAGGACTTGCCTAGCAGTCATGAGACCCTGGGTTTGATACCTGGCACTGAAAAAAAATATTTTCATGTTTTAAGTGGCAGAAAGGAAGCCTATAAACATTATTTAAATGTTCTATACATTTTTAGTTTTTCCATATGGATAATATGAATGAAGTAATTTCATCAGGTTTCTGTGTTCAGCTCTGCTGACATTTAGCATACCTGACTAAATAAGTTCAGCTTTAGTTACACTTCCTTGTATTCAAGTTATTTTTTTCAAAATGATATCTATAACAGACATAACTGGCTTGCTGTGGTGATTGGACTACAGTCAACTATGCTAACCAATTCTGATCCCCTAACCAAAATGAAATAATGTTTGCAATCATGATTAACAAAAAACATGTATATTTCTATAAAGTAAAATTTAAATTAGCTGATGATTATTCTTAAAATTGGGAAGATTCTTGAAATCAGTTTTTATGAATATATTCTTTGGATTTTGTGCATTGTTATTAGTTATAGTAATTCTGCTAGTGGTAGTGTTAACATTTTAGCAATTTTACTTGAGAATGTTCACAAAAGAATTGCTTTTTTACCTCTTGAATTCATTTTCTATTGGACTTTATTAAACTCAATATTTGTTCTGTATATTCAATTATAATTATGTGTGTGTTTATATACATATGTATGTAGTAATGGTGTTTTCTGGTTTAAATTTAGTAAGCAAATGCTCACATAGTCTTATGTGTAGATATATTTTCATGATAAAACTTAAGAAAACTAGCCGGGCGCGGTGGCGCACGCCTGTAATCCCAGCACTTTGGGAGGCTGAGGCAGGAGGATCGCGAGTTCAAAGCCAGCCTCAGCAATGGCGAAGCACTTAGTAACTCAGTGAGACCCTGTCTCTAATAAAATACAAAAAAGGGCTGGGGATGTGGCCCAGTGGTCGAGTGCCCCTGAGTTCAATCCCCGGTACCAAAAAAAAAAAAACTTAGGAAAACTGAGTTTACTTTGAAAAACTAAAAGGAAAATTTGAATATTTGAATTTGAGCTTTAAATGAAATTCAATTATTGCCTTCATTTTGACTTAAATATTATCTTTGTTATGACTGTGAATAAATCATTTTATTGTTTATGAATAATGGGAAAAGTTTGCCTTTTTTGTCTAGTGAGGAAGATTTAGAAAATTAATTTTTTCTTTGTCCTTTTTTCCAAATTGTTTTAATGATTTTTCCATTTTTTGTATGCTTGCATATAAAAGTTCATTTTCACGTATTTATTTTAATGTGTTCATTCTAGATATGTGACAACAGTAACATCATGGTGCAGAAGACTGACCCAGACTAGTCCAAGAGTGATGCTCACACATCCTTCAGCTTCTATTCCTGAAGAAAATTGGTATTTATATTTCTTTTAATCTGTCTAGAAGAGCCAATTAATATATAGAAATTAAAGTATTAAGTAGTAATCCCTGAAACTGTTTTGCCAAGAAAACGTATTAGTTTTAAATATTTAACTCCTATAATGTTTTTGATGCCTTAAGCTTGAAAATTATTTCAAATCAGATATTTTAATTTATTTTATTTCATCATATTTCATCTGAGGGACAGAAAACTTTGCATTGAAAATTTCAAAATGAATGGCTTTTGTCATGATAAATTCAAAAGTCCATGGAAAATGTAAAAGGGATTAGTATTAATGGAAATAAAATGTTGACTAACATAAGCTTTCAGCAAAAGTTGACTTTTAAACAATTTATGTCATATTAATTACCTGCCCCAAATTAATTAGTAAATAACAAATCAAGTATTTTAGTCCCTTCTGTGTGCCTTTGAGTTTGCAGAGGACTAGAACTGGGCTGTAAAGGAATATTTAGGGAAAATAAGATATTGTGGGGAGGAAGCAAGGGCAGAGGCAAAAGGAATCTTTTGGCCTGTGGAGATAATGAGAAGATAGTTTTTATGGAGCAGATGCTTTCTGCTAGGGTATAGGGTGGGTTTTTATGGATCAGATGGGTCTTGTTGTAAATAGAGTTCAGATTTGAAGGAAATACAAGTTCCTAAAATGGAAAAATGACAGGAAGAAGTCATTCAGCAGATTCCTATCAGTGAGGGTATAATCTGAATATACTGGAAAAGAATACCAGAAACAATTTAGGAACCTAAGTTACTTCTTGGAACAAATCAAATCAAATCAGTAGGTATTATTTGAAAATCTCAAGTATGTAAGGATCTACCTTTCCAGATGCATCCTTCAGCTAATGCTGAAAAGTTGCTTGAGTAGCTAATAAAAAATAGTTTCGAAGAAAGGGAAATTATCCATGGCTATAAAAGTGATCACTTCACCAAGCTGGCATTTGTAAAATTCAGACCTCTTATATAAAAGCTGAAAGAGAATAACTGTCAAGAAATACTATTTAGCCGGGCATGGTGGCGCACGCCTGTAATCCCAGCACTTGGGAGGCTGAGGCGGGAGGATCCCGAGTTCAAAGCCAGCCTTAGCAATGGCGAGGCACTTAGCAACTCAGTGAGACCCTGTCTCTAATAATAAATACAAAAAAGGGCTGGGGATGTGGCCCAGTGGTCGAGTGCCCCCAAGTTCAATCCCCAGTACAAAAAGAAATACTATAAAGTGAAAGTGCACATTGTTTATTTATAGAAACTATGGGTGGAAGGAAGGAACCAGAAGCAGACACACAAGATAAAGGAATTGAGGAGTAGCTCCATCCCCTTGCAAAGGATAAGACATTTCCACTGTAATTTGTTTTCTTGTCAGAGTTGGTTAAAGGAAGAAGAGTTTATATAATGAACAGCTACCTAAATCATATTTCAACTTTTCCACCTACTTCACCATTATTACCTTATTGATTGAACATTTTAACATGGATGTTAATCAAAAAAGAGTACAGAAGATATGTCATAAGAAGTTGGTTCATCATGTGAGCAACAGAATTAAAAATTGTTATGGTTGCTTATGCCAGAAAACAATTTGTATTATGCAAAAGGTGTTTTGCAATGATGACAAATCAGCAGGCTTTGGAGTAAGTTATATCCAAGTTCTTTTCCACAGATACTTAAAATGATCAAAGATCTTTCTCATTTACCATCCATAAACTAGCATACAAGGAAAAGAAAATATTGCAAGCTAGCAAGAAGGTGCATATGACCCATTGTAGTAAAGGCACATTCCCTTTTATGAACTGTGAAAAAACTTTTTTTTTTTTTTGGCACTGGGAATCCAGAGATACTTTACTACTGAGCCACATCCCCAACCCTTTGTTTTTTATTTTGAGACAGGGTCTTGCTGAGTTGCTAAGGATGGCCTCAAGCTTGTGATCCTCCTGTCACAGCCTCCCAAGTCGCTGGATGCTATGGTTTAAATTAGGTGTCCAATAAAAGCTCCTGTATGAGAATGAAAAAAAGTTTAGGGGTAAAGTGATTGGGTTATGAGAATATTAACCTAATCAGTTCATTAATCCCCCGACAAGGGATTGAGTGGTGACTGTAGGTAGGGTGTGACTGGAAGTGGGCCACTGAAGGTGGGCCACTGGGGGGTACATATTTTGAGAGCTGAGCTTAGTCTCTGTCTCTGTTTATTGTTGGCCATATTCTGACTTGCTTTACTCTACCACACCCTTCTGTCATGATGTTCTGCTTCGCCTCGTGTCCTAAGGAATGGAGCTGGCTATCTATGGACTGAGACCTCTGAAACCATGAGCCCCAAAATAAACTGTACTCCTCTAATTGTTCTTGTCAGGTCTTTTGGTCAAAGCAGCGAAACAGCTGACTAAAAAACTGGGATTAGGGGCTGGGGTTGTGGCTTAGCGGTAGAGCTCTTGCCTAGCACGTGCATGGCCCAGGTTCGATCCTCAGCACCGCGTAAAAATAATAAAACGCATTGTGTACAACTAAAAGCAAAATAAATAAATATTTAAAAAAACTGGGATTATAGGCATGTGCCACTGCACCCAGCTAAAATAATGTTTTCAAGTAACTTGAATAAAGGCATGTTTTGAGACTTATATCCTCACTAATTTTTTTATAGAGTCAAGTTACATTATTTGTAGTTGTATGCTACTACTAATATATCATTCTAGCTTCATAAGGTAAAAGAACACATATGTAAGGGGTTATGCTAGTTTTATACATTCAAACCTATACCTCATACCAATAGCTAAATGAAATAAGTTAATAGTCTATTCCAGAAGAAATTTAATAAAGAAGTTATGTTTTAATGTCTAATTCAACTGTGTGAAAACTTGGGACCTTCCAAACCATCTAATTTTAAGAGTTCTCTACAAATGAGGCCTTTCTAAAATTAATCAGCAAACCAATGGAAAGTACAGAAAATTTTTAAAAGATCTTTTTTTCTGAGAGACAATCTAGGTAGGAAGATCAGAAAGTTAAATATTCAAGAGAAGACATTACAATTAAGTATATCATTAACATAAATGCTGTAAAAATTCAGTGAGAGGTCACATCTTTTCTAGAAGGGATGGGATTTTAATAGGTTTTTAAAGTTCAGGTATACTTTAGGGAGGAAGAATAAAAGGTATGCCAGGTTAGTACCAAGAAGTAGTAGGAAAACCTATAACCTTAAAATATCAATACTTGATTACAAAATCTTCCATTTTATTCATAGTCCTTTAAATGCATTCAGTAAATATTAGATATTAGTTAAGTCAACTTGCTGCTAACTAAAGCTACTATAAAGAGAATTCTTAACACTTTTGGGGAAAAAAAGTCAAGTATGCTTATAGAAATTTCATAAATAGAAAAGAATCAGCATGCCAGGTATGCTGGTGTACATGCATAATTCAGTGACTCTGGAGGCTGAGACAGGAGGATTGCAAGGACAAAGCTGGCCTCAGCAATTTAGCAAGGCCCTAAGCAACTTAGCGAGACCCCATCTGAAAACAAAAAATAAAAAGGGGCTTGGGATGTAGCTCAGTAGTTAAGTTCTCCTGGGTTCAATCCCTGGTACCAAAAAAAAAAAAAAAAAAAAAAAATCAGCATGAACTTAATTTTTTTCTTCTTCTTGCACAGGTCTGTTGCTTCTGAACTTGAAAAGATACAGAAGTTTAACTGTATCCTTTAAAAAGAATGTACTGTCCTACCGGGCATGGTGGTGCATGCCTGTAATCCCAGCTGCTTGGGAGGCTGAGGCAGGAGGATCTTGAGTTCAAAGCCAGCCTCAGCAAAAGCCAGGTGCTAAGCAACTCAGTGAGACCCTGTCTCTAAATAAAATACAAAATAGGGCTGGGATATGGCTCAGTAGCCAAGTGCCCATGAGTTAAATCCCCAAGACCTGCACCCCCCCCCCCCCCCAAAAAAAAAGAATGTACTGTCCTGCAGAATTAATCCCCTTCAATTCTTGGCTTAATTCACGGATATAATTTATGAACATTAATCCATACTTAATATATTGTAGAGCTTTATTGAGTCAGCAAATATTTAAGATGTTTTCTTGTTTATGGAAGGTGCATCATGTTAACACATTATTCTTTGGATTTAAGTTGAACAAGGAACAATGAAGTAGGGTAAAGGCGTTGTTTGGGGACTTTTTCACTTATATTATTCTAAATTATTAAATACCTACTTCTGACTTCTTTCATGAAAACTTTCATTCTGTACGTTCTCACCCCACTTATTTAAACTTGTTTTCTCATGTGGTTTTTGAATGTTAGTGAAATAATAAAATAGTTCTGCAACAGAGGGGACAGGTCTTTTTTACATTAGATTTCTTTTACTTAGAAAATAAAGACACTACACAGATTGCTTATAATCCTATCATTGCTATTCTTGTTCCGAACATTTTTATAACACTTAAGAACATCAAGAAATGTTACTGATATTTTCATTCATTTCCTCCTTATCACCAAACCTTAATACAAACACACATGTAAATATTCCCCCTCCTTTATAATGTGTTTCTTCGTCTATAAGGGGTAGACTGTAATTTCTGAAGTCCCTACTTTATGATGACTCCAAGAAATCTTACTTGCAATTGAGAAATATATATATTTTGGTATAAAAGCCAGGCTTTCTAAAAATAAAAATATTTATATTATTTTTAAAATGTGGGGGAAAGCTCCTTAATTAAGTAACGCAGTGCTACTGGAGAATGGTGTCCTAAACCAGATTTCTAACAAGAAAAATGAACAGTCTTCTGATTATTATAAACCTTCTTCAGAAACCTTGCTAGAAGAAGTTAATGAAAAGAGAGTATCAGTAGCATTGAAAAAAACTTCCAAAATTCTTCAGGATATTGACTGTCTTTTATCAAACTCTAAAAAGTGAAAAATGGAATTATTATTAAATCTCGAGGATGTTGTTTCAAATGACTGGTACAAAAAATTATTAGTAAGCCAAGAAATTGCATGTATTACTTCTATATGACTTTGAGAATTGACAGTTAACTTTGGTTGTATTTTTCCTAACTTGCAAAAATTTTAAATACATATAATAAATTTTATTAATAAAGAACTATTTTGAACTTTCATTTAATGTCAGATTTCTGAAACTTTTGTAAAATTATGAATTTTTTGCTGTCTTTAATCTTGTGGCATATTCACTATTACTTTTCATTTTTTTGTATTCAGTCATTGCTATTTAGTTTCTACTCCAAAAGAACTATTAAAAGATAACTAAATATAAACAAAACAACAAATAAACAAGCCTAGGCAATATTGCAAGCTAAGGATCAAGTACTCCAGCCAAGACTGTTTTATTTAAACTGCCTCATGAATCAGATTATTTCATTTCTTTTGAACATATGGAAAAATTTATGCTGCAAAGTGTGTGGAATTAACAGACATGTCCTCACCAAAAGTGCTTATTGTAGCCTTTTCTATGGAAAGAACAAAAACTCACATCTAAAAAGAATGTAAGATTATTCTACCAGACAACCAGAAATGTTCTAATTTTCTATTATAAAAAATCAGGCTCATACACACCTGTAATCCCAGCACTTGGGAGGCTGAGGCAGGAGGATCATGAGTTCAAAGCCAGCCTCAGATATGGCGAGGCACTTAACAACTCAGCGAGACTCTGTCTCTAAATAAAATAGAAAAAAAGACTGGGGATGTGGCCCAGTGGTCCAGTGCCCATGAGTTCAATCCCCAGTACCCCCCCCCCCCCCCACCCACACACAAAAAATCAGGCTAGGGCTGGGAATGTAGCTCAGTTGTTAGAATGCTTGCTTCGCATGCACAAGGCTCTGGGTTCATTCCTGGCACCCACAAAAATAAATAAATAATCAGGCTCTTCACATAAAAAGGTTAAGATAAAGCAACAAAGGAAAAAAAAAACAATGAAGAGAAAAGAATTGCTAGATTTGGAGTGATCGTGTTAATGAGTTGAATGGGCACAGTGCTCCTCACTCTGGGCTTCTTCACATTTCTGGTATCAGCAAAAATATTTCTTCAGAGAGGCCTCCCTAACTACCTGACAGATTTATCTTCGCCCAACTCTTAATAACCACCCTGTTTACTACTTTTAAGTGCTTACCACAATCTGCCCAGCTTGTTTGCTTCATTGTGGCCAATATCTACTAGAATATCCTCCATAAAGTCATTCTGTAGCCTTGTTACCATAGTGCCTGGCACACACAGCGCTCAGTATATGTTGTGTAAATGGATCAGTGTCTTTAGTTAGTAAATTGACTAGCGAGAAAGAGAAAAACCAACAATTTGTTCTGCTTTGGTTCACAGGAGGTCATCTATGTTGTCCCTCAGCTCCAGAAACCCAAGACTATTATGAAACTACTGTATTCAGACAGAAAGTTTGTCATTAACATGGCTAAAAGCACTCAAATTGTAGACTGTGACAAGCAATGAAAAGTTCTGTGGTTGAGAAACTGAAATTCTGTGGACAGCCTTAGGAATTTGCTTGAGATTAAACATTCCTTCAACTATATTATTCCACTGCTGACCTTCCTTTCCACTTGACACTTGTTTTGAGAAACTATAAGAAAGGTGAAAAAATGTCCCTCTGTAGGCATTTGGGGGGGGGTGGGCTGGTGCTTTCTAAGGTAGATAGTTCCTTGATGAAGACAGTACACAAAACTGCTAGGCAGGGATATGGGATGCAGCTGGCCGCAATCCCTGTAAACAAGTTTCAAGCTGCTGTGTTTGCAGTTGCTCCCCCCCTCCCCCTTCGGTCGTCTTAAGATTTTTTAGTAGTCATGCTAAAGTGTTCTAGCTAAGTCCAAAAGTCTAGCCTCCAACATCCACCTGCGGGTGTAGCAAAGCAAAGAATTATCGAGAAATTCCCAAGGGGGCGGTAAAGCGCTACTGAGGAACGCAGGTCTGAGCAGTCGTGGGATCCCTCCACCTCTTGAAAAACTCCACGACAGCCCAGAAGGATCCACTAAAAGAAGCTGGAAGTATCACTTCACCTTCGAGACCCACAATGGACTGCGCGTCCCGTATTAAATGGTGAGGCCACTTCTCGGTCCCCAGCTTCCCAGCCTCCACTCGGGTGCGTCGTGCGGAGGTTCGGGGCTAAGTCTAAGACTTGGCGCCACCTAAGCCGAGAAACGAATCCTGAGGTTTGACAGAAGGAAACAAAGAACGCACTTTTCACCTCCTACCCCATCGTTCAAAGGTCATTTTTGGGAGGTTTGGTGGCGAGTTCAAGGTACCCACAGGCACAACCATCATGCATTAGAGGATCGCTTCCTCTCAGCTCAGAAAGGGGCCGATTTCCCGGCGTCCTCTGCGCTGACGTTGAAGCTGGGGACGCTCTGTCCGGCAGCCGGCGTCTCAGTGGTGCCGACTCGGGGGCGGGGCCGCTGCTCGCTGCTGCTGCGGAGCGAACTGAGGGTGGGTACAGTCAAGCTACTGCTAGGGGTCAGACGGGAGGGGACGGAATGGACGTGAATCTGCGGACTGAGGGAGGCCCGAGGCTTGGCCTGCCCGACACTGAAACCTGGAAGGTCCTGGTTGAAGAGGCAGGGAGGGCAGGCACTCGCGATCCCCGGAGCAAGCTAGGTGTGCCTGACCGCGGGCCGGCGCTGGCTGGTGGTCTAGTGGTCTGCGCGGAGCCCCCAACTCTTCCCTCCGGCTTCCGGCGCCTTCTGGATCCCATAGATATCCAACCTTTTCCAGGACTCCGCCCCCCTGGCGTTGACCTGACCCTGGGCAGGGTACGGGGGTCTTGCGGAAAGAGCCCACTACCATCCTTAACCAGGTAGAAGAGACCTTCGCTCCCCGGGTTCAGTGATGTGTGATATGGTCCTTTCCAAAAGACCCCAGGGCTTTCTTATCCCATTTTTTAAATTGACATTCTAAAAATCATTGCATCACACCAATCTCAAAAAAGTATGACTGGAAATTTGCTGAACATGTTGAAATTAAGAACGGTATGTTTTATTTGTAGCGATCATAGAAACCAAAAATTTTATGTGCCGAGATCTCATGGCTATAAAGTTTAAGTGAAAGCAAGATTTGTGCTTTCTCCCTTTGCCAATTATGTGCATTAGATTTGGCACTTTTTTTTTTTTTTTTTTTTTTTTTGGCTTTTAGCATTAAAGAAATGAAATATACTAAGTTTCACAGCAATTGCAGTTCAGTGAAGAGGACTTATTTGTAAAGCATGATAAAGGAATTCTTGGATTTTTTACTACTTTTACCTTTTGTAAATTTATGATATAGGTGGGATGCAGGAAGATTGAATCATAAGATGAGATTTACTTAAGGAATTTGTTCTTATTTATTTGGGCAGAAATAATGTTTAAGAGATGAGTAGCAAACAAAACCCGGAGGAGTTCTGCTCCTCCAAATGTTGAAGTTTGAATATTAGAGAAGCACGCTGAGGCAAGCGTATAAGGCAGGGTTTATTTAAAAGGAGTAATATAAACTTCTCCCGGGAGGGAAAAGGGGGCCATTGCTGGTATCCTGGTATCCCCAGAAGGGAGGCAAGTCTGCTTTTTTTATATGTCCCAGGGCTTCCTTTGTTCTCCTGCTCTCTTCCCCTTATCTCTCCTTCCAGTGTGGGATGGACAAAAGGTGAGAAGCAGATGGGCTGGAGAGGGAAGGACAGGATGTACAGCCCAGGACACATTAATTAACAACTGTAATTAATAAGCGTAGGGAGGGGCAATTCCTGGGACAGGTTACCTTGGCAACAAGTGGGGGCAGGGGTAGGTTCTTGATAAGGGTGGAGGAAGGGCTCTGAAGGAATTAACTTCACTCCCTCAGGGGACAGCCTCCAACTTCCCAGGACTCACTCAAAATTGGCTTTCTTGATCCGACCTGACTCAATTTACCTATGTATCAAATTCTGGCTTCGGTAGCATATAATTCAAGAGACCAACTAATTATATGTTTGCAGAGTTAAGAAGAGGGAGGTTGCTACTGTGTCCTTTGAAGGCCCAGTAGTTAATGGCATTTGTTGTAATGGGACTGTTGTTGGACCACTGGAGAAAGTGCCTTTTGCAAGTTACAGAGAAGAATTTATGGTATGGGTGTCTGGCTATTGTGGTAGAGAGGTCAACCTAAATATCTTTATAGGCAGAGAAATAATTGGGAATGTAGCTCAGTAGTAGAGTGCTTGCCTGGTAGGCATAAGGCCTTGGGTTCATCCCCAGCATCACACACACACCCTGTTGCAGAGATCTGGAAGGAATTCTCATAAC
Organism: Tamias sibiricus; assembly: GCA_025594165.1. NCBI lineage: Eukaryota > Metazoa > Chordata > Mammalia > Rodentia > Sciuridae > Tamias > Tamias sibiricus. The sequence continues at coordinate 133,824,684 of CM046662.1, forward strand.
CTAAGGATTGCTTATGTGTTCACCTCCTGTATTTGTATAATGAAACATTTGTTCAGCAACTTAAGCACATCAGATTTTATGCATGATGAGTTTAAAAGAAAATTATAATTGTTGCTCTTCAGGAACATTCCCAACAAAAGTGAAGGAGTAAAATGAACATAAAGCTTAGAAGTTTAGGAAGTTCAGGAGTCCATTTTATTTGTAGTGGGATGAGTAGGAAGTGGAAAGGAAAGAAAAAGGATTAAGAAAAATGAGCACACTTAGGGTCTATATTAGTTTATCTTTCTTTGCTAAAACAAAATCCTTTAGGTAGATAACATGAAGAAAAGAGATTTATTTTACTTACAGTTTCAGAGGTTCAAGGATTTGGTGTCTGTATCTACTCAGTTCTGGTGAGAGGCCTCTTGGCTGCATCCACTCCTGGCAGATGCAGCACTTGCAGGAGCAAACAATCAGAACTTAGGAAGCCAGAGAGCTGGGTGGGGCCAGCTAAAGTTTTTATAACAACCCTCTTAGGGGAACTACCAAAGGTTCTATAAGAACTATTTTAATCCCTTTCAAGACCTGGGCCTGCAGATACCCAAGAATCTCCCAGTAGGTCCCATCCAACCACCTCCTAATATCCTCACCTTGGAGACCAAGCCTCCCAACACATCAGCCCTTGGGGAATGTTCAACCCTGTATAGACCGTAGGGTAGCAATGTTCTAATCAGAAACAATAAATAGAGGAATTATGATGATTACATTTAGCTTTCTCATATTTAGAATCTAAGCCAGAGATGTTAAATATCTGCATCAATAGTTGGATGTGGAATTGTTGCCAGAAATGTGTGTTCCTGGAACAACAGGTCTATCTAAAAAACAGAGACTGTTCTAGGGACCTAGTACTTTACTGTTATAGGTATCTAGTGCTAAAAAAAAAAAAAAAAAAAAATTACAACTAAACCTAGAGGCTTTAAACTGTTAATTATTGCTCATTCTTTCTATGGATCAGGACTTAGGAAGACTGTTGGTAGATTCTGGCCCAGGTTCTCCTGAAGTTGTAGTCCTGTTATTGGTGGTGGGACTGCAAGCCTTTGAAGTCTTGACAGGCTGAGGGATCTGCTTCCAAGGTCACTCAGCAGCTTCTTATCCCCCTATCATCAAGCAATCTATTTGATACTTTCCAGTTATAAAATACATTTTTACTGCCCTATTATGTGTCTATAGTTCTATTCATAAACTTTGATATGATAATTTGTAATCAGTAAGTTTTCCTTTTTTCCATCACTTTAAATTTGGATCTTTTTAATACTTGAAGTAATTGTTTGGTTTTTACTTTACTTGTGACAATTGTTAGCTGTCCAGTTTGTTTAAAATCTGAACTAATGAAAAATGCAGGATAACAGTTAAATATTGTGCTCATAAAAATAGTTTCATGAGTGAAAGAAGATGTAATACAGTGGATTATAGTGACATAGTGAATTTGTAGTTAAATAGATATTGACCTTTTATTTTTGTCTGCCTTCTGGGGTGAGACCACAGTTTATTGAAAGAGATATTATTCCTGCAGCTGCTGTGATTCTCTGGTGTGGCCATTAATTCAAACTTTCTGTATCTGCGTTCCCATTCAGCTAAGTGAACAATAGCATTTATCTTTGGTTCAAGGGGATATTTCTATAAACTTCATGTACTATAAATCTTTAAACACATTAACTTCTTGATCCATTGAAGTGTCAAATGTTTGTTTATTTTCTAAAGTAGAGACAATGATTAACACTCATAATTTTTGGAATTATAGGTCCTGAGGTTTATAAAAGGGGATTAATGACCTTATAATGGTGGTATCTTTTGCATTTTGTTCATACGTCTTAATTCAAAGTTCCTAGAAATCCCTGTTTCTTCATCTTGGAAAAATCCATAGAATATAACCCAATGTTAGTGCTTTAGAAAACATTTTTCATTGTTGTAAATAACTAAGGATTGTTGTAGACTCCATTATCATTAACAAAATAGTTTTTTCTCTGCGTAGTAAATATTGTTCACATAAGGAACCTACCTAAATTTATTTCATGTAAAGGCATAGGAATCTTAGTACAGACTTTTTTGGGGGGGCGGGGGTGGTACTGGGGATTAAACCCAAGGGTGCTTAATCACTGAGCCACATCCTTAGTCCTTTTTTGTATTTTATTTAGGGACATGGTCTTGCTGAGTTGCTTAGGGCCTTGCTAAGTTACTGAGGCTGACTTTGAACTCGCCATCCTCCTGCCTTAGTCTCCAGATATGCAACAATGAACAAGTTTTTATATTGTATGAAACCAGGCGCAGTTGCACATGCCTATAATCCCAGTGGCTCAGGAGGCTGAGGCAGGAGGATTGCAGGTTCAAATTCAGGCTCAGCAACAGTGAGGCACTAAGCAACTCAATAAGACCCTGTCTCTAAATAAAATTCAAAATAGGGCTGGGGATGTGGCTGAGTGCCCCTGAGTTCAATCCCAGTACCCCCTAACCCCTGCCCACCACATTTTTTACATATTTTGTACATAGTTTTTTGTTTTTTTTTTAATTGGTGATGGACCTTTATTTTATTTATTTATATGTAGTGCTGAGACTCCAACCCAGCGCCTCATACATGCTATGCAGGCACTCTACCACTGAGCTACAACCCCAGCCCTGTACATAGTTTTATTAAGACTAATGTTATATATTTTACTGTTTTTATTAGTACATATTTACAATGTCATAAATATGTTTCAATTTTTTTTTGTAATTATAGATAGACAGAATGCCTTTATTTGTTTATTTTTATGTGGTGCTAAGGATTGAACCAGTGCCTCACACATGCTAGGCAAGCTCTCTGCCACTGAGCTACAGCCTCAGCCCCTGTTTCTATTTTTTTTATTACACTTTTAAGAGGCTGACTTTCTGGCTTTAAGTTTTAAAAGTATCTTTACTAGTTTTTATGGTCGTAATAGTAAGAAATTGAAAATTTTTAGAAAATAAAAAGAGGAAAAAATTAATTTTCACATATTTGATCCTACCACTGAGAAACAAGCCAAATGAACAACATTCTGATTTTAGTACATCTATGTGCTATAGTTTGGATCAGGAGTCTTGTCAAAAGTCATGTATGAAAGGCTTGGTTGCCAGCCTGTGGGCCTGTTGAGAGGCAGTGAGGACCTTTAGGAAGTGGGACCTATTAAAGGGAAGTTAGGTCATTGGGGAGGAGTTTGTTTGAAGATGATACTGGGACCCTGGCCCCTTCCTCCTCTCTCTCTTTTTTTTTTTTTTTACTGACTACCAGGAGGTAAACAAGCCTCCTCCATAGTGTACTCCTACCACAGTGTCCTTTGCTGCCATGGGCCAAAAGCAACAGGGCCAAATGACTGTGGATTGAAACCATGAGCCAAAACAAACTTTCTTTTTATTAAGTTGATTTTCTCAGGTAGTTTGTTGTAATGTTGAAAAGCTAATACAATATGTATGTATTTTAAAATAAAACTGTGATATTTTATCTACTATTTTATATGCTCACTTTTAAAATGTAATATCTATTGCCCATTAGCCGGGCACAGTGACTCATGCCTGTAATCCCAGCACTTTAGGAGGCTGAGGCAAGAGAATTGCGAGTTCAAAACCAGCCTCAGCAATGGCGAGGCACTTAGCAACTCAGTGAGACCCTGTCTCTAATAAAATACAAAAAAGGGCTGGGGATGTAGCCTAGTAGTTGAGTGCCCCTGAGTTCAATCCCTGGTACCAATAAATAAATAAATAAAATATATGTATATATATAAGAGAGAAAGAGAGACAGAGAGAGTGCGCGTGCCCATTTTTCTATGTACACAAATCTGGGTACAAGGTTACCCCACACACACTGGGAATTGAACTCAGGGATGCTTTATCACTGAGCAACACCCCCAACCCATTTTATTTTAATTATTTTAAGACAGAGTTTTGCTAAGTTGCTGAGGCTGTCCTCAAACTCGTCATCTTTTTGCCTTAGTCTTTGTGCTTGGTCACACTGGCTAGGATCTCTGGAGCTATCAGCTAAAGCAGCTGCTGTCTGGCTGGAGGCTGGAGCTGTCAGCTGGGAGCGGCCATAGGGCTGGAGGCGATGGGTCTGGAGCTGCTGGCTGGGGAAGCTGCCATCAGCTGGAGGCGATGGGTCTGGAGCTGTCGCAGTGGCTTCCTCCTCTCTGCAGGGTCGAGCTGATGTGTCTGAGTGGCTTCCTCCTCTCAGCAGCAACAAGCTGATGTGTGCATCTGTGCGTCTGTGTCTGAGTCTCTCAAACAGGGCCCTATATAGGGATTTCTGGTGGGAGGTGCACCAGAGCAACCCCAACGCCTGGCTCTTTGCCTATAGAACAGGGCGACCTTTAAACCTATTGGCTCTTGCACGGGGAAAAGAAACATCCTTCCTGGGGAAGAAACATCCTGCCCGAATGAAGCAAGGTTGCTTCTCTCAGGATGTAGAAAACTCTGGGGGGGAGGGTAGCCCATCTATCAGTGGGAATAAGTATTTTTTAATAGCTTTATCGTCTATGTGGAATTTATTTCAGAAGTTATATATTTTGGAAATATGTATTATTTTTAACTTTCTCTTGCAAACAATACTATGTTTAACTTCCTTGTATAGCTCTTTGCATTTATCTAATTATTTTTTTACGACAAAGACCTAGAATTGGAAATGCAAAGTCAAAAGTGTTTGCTCATTTTTAATGGTTTTTGATATGTAATCAAATTATCTACTAGAATCAAATTATCTACTAGAAGGGATATACCAATATATATATTCTTTTTTTTTTAAGTTGTTGATGGACCTTTATTTTATTTATATGTGGTGCTGAGGATTGAACCCACAGCCTCACATGTGCTAGACCTCTGAGCCACAACCCCAGGCCCCATTATATACATTCTTGCTAGTAATCTGAGAGCGATCATTTCCTCCACTACTACCAACAGAAGAGTATTAGTAATCCTTTGTCAATTTTATGTTGGAATCACTTTAAGATGAAGTTGAAATATTTTGATAATTATTTTGATAATTATTAAAATATTTTGATAACCATCTGGTGTTCTTCTTTTTGACTTTTTGACCATTTGTATTTCTTCCTTTTCTAAATTGCCTGTTCATACACATAGCCCATGTTATTATTTAGATACTTATTTTTCTTACAAATTTTAAGAGCTCTTAATAAATTAGGGCCACTAATCTCTTTTCTTCATAATTGTTTTAAATTTTTCTGTTATAAATGTTCTAAAATTCTTCCATTAATTTGTCTCTAATTTTGTCACAGATATTTAACACTTTTATATAGTTATGTCTATCAAAAAATTTTACATAATTTTAAGCTCCTCTGGATAGCTAGACTATGTAGAAGTCTGTTTACATATCCATGTAAATACCTCAATTAATTTAACCAGAGTGGTCTGTGTTGCAAAACCCTAATGTGGATATGACATTTAAAAATTTTAAGTTGATTGATTGTATAAACTTCATTACACAGACAAAACTGATTATCCAAGCTAGGTTTCATCTGATAACTCGTGTTCTTCAGTGGTTCTTAGCAATTAAAATTTTTCTAACCTTTCAACTACAAGTGTGGACTGGTCATTTCCTGTTTAGTATATAGTATAATTGAAAGAGGCCTTTTCTAATGCACCTTGAAAGAAGATAGACCCACCTTCTCCTTTACATGTTGAAAAGGCAGTTTACCATGTTTTCCAACATTACTTGCAGCTAGAGTTTGGACATGTGACCTAGACTAGGCTAAACAGACATACTATCCTCTATTCTGCATTTTATATGGAAAGCAAGGAAACAAATAGTAGCAAGAATCTTTTATGGCAGACAGTAACAGACAGGGCAGTACTGGCAGCAGTACCAAGGATGATATCTGCTGACAGGCAGGGGGTTTGGGCTTGGTGGCAGAGAGGTCTTCACTAGACCAGTTGTCTGATGGTTTTTGACTGAGATTCTAAAGATAGCTTTAAAGCCTGATGGTCAAAACTTGGCAAGTCTATGATTTCTCAGTGTCCTTCTGATAAATTCGTTTTCTGCTTGTACTGCCAGAGTGTTTTCTGTTGTATATACTTAAGAACCTCAACTAACAACAGGATCTGGGTTAAATAATACATCATTCCTCTACAAATCTGAAATTATGCATCCAGTACCCTCAATTATATACATACTTGGTCTGGTTCTAGACTTAGTACACCTTTTAGTATGCACATTACTCTGCTTTTTCAAAAGTTTATTAACACTTATGCTTTCAAATGAAATTTTATAATCATTTTGTGAAGTTCCTAAAACCCTTTTATGATTTTGGTTAGAATAAGATTAAATTTACAGATTAATTTGAAGGGAATAACTATTAATGTCTTTTTATGCAATAAAATGGTATGATTTGTGCATCTGTTAGGTTCCATCAAAGAAGCAGAACTACTTTGCATGCTGAAAAATAGAGTTTATTTCAAGGGTTAAACCTTGTGGAATTGTGGGAGCTGGTAGAACAATCTATACAAGCTATTGTCTCTAAGTCTCTGGTTGAGCCTGAAATTACTACAGATCAGCTAGACTGGCAGGGATGCTGGATGTGGATGAAAACAAAGACAAACTGAAATACTTGGGGACAAAAATGTAGCCTGCATCAGCCTCTCACCAACTCCAGTTTAATTTTTTAGAGACATTTATTTTATTTTTTAAAATTAACTAATTAACTTATATTAATTAGGTATATATGACAGCAGAATGCATTTCGATTCATTGTACCCAAATGGAGCACAACTTTTCATTTCTCTGGCTGTACACGATGTAGCGATGTAGCGTTGCACCATATGTGCAGTCATGCATGTGCATAGGGTAATGATGTCCTTCTCGTTCCACCATCTTTCCTGCTCCCATACCCTCTCCCTCCCCTTTGCCCAATCAAAATTCCTCTATTTTTCCCATCCACTTATCAGAGAGAACATTCGGCCTTTGGTTATTGGAGATTGGCTTACGTCGCTTAGCATGATATTCTCTAACTCCATCCATTTACCTGCAAATACCATAATTTTATTCTCTTTTAATGCTGAGTAATATTCCATTGTGCATATGTACCACAGTTTCTTTATCCATTCGTCTGTTGAAGGACATCTAGGTTGGTTCCACAATTTAGCTATTGTGAATTGAGCTGCTATAAACATTGATGTGGCTGCATCACTATAGTATGCTGATTTTAAGTCCTTTGAGTATAGACTGAGGAGTGAGATAGCTGGGTCAAATGGTGGTTCCATTCCAAGTTTTCTAAGGAATCTTCATACTGCTTTCCAGATTGGTTGCACCAATTTGCAGTCCTACCAGCCATGTGTGAGTGTCCCTTTTCCCCACATCCTCACCAATACTCATTATGTATTCTCGATAACTACCATTCTGACTGGTTGGTGTGAGATAAAATCTTAGAGTAGTTTTGATTTGCATTTCTCTAATTACTAGAGATTTTGAACATTTTAAAATATATTTGTTGATCAATTGTATATCTTTTTCTGAGAAGTGTCCATTCAGCTCCTTAGCCCATTTATTGATTGGGTTGTTTGTTTTTTTGGTGTTAAGTTTTTTGAGTTCTTTATATATCCTGGAGATTAGTGTGTTATCTGACTACAAAGTTATAGTAACAAAAACGGCATGGTATTGGCACCAAAATAGACATGTAGACCAGTGGTACAGAATAGAAGACACAGAGAAAAACCCACATAAATACAGTTATCTCATACTAGACAAAGACGCCAAAAATATGCATTGGAGAAAAGATAGCCTCTTCAACAAATGGTGCTGGAGAACTAGAAATCCATATGCAGCAAAATGAAACTAAACTCCTATCTTTAACCATGCAAAAAACTGAACTCAAAGTGGATCAAGGGGGCTGGGATTGTGGCTCAGCGGTAGAGCGCTTGCCTAGCACGTGCGCAGCCCGGGTTCGATCCTCAGCACCACATACAGGTGAACACATTGTGTACAACTAAAGCAAATAAATAAATATTAAAAAAAAAAAAAAGTGGATCAAGGACCTAGGAATTAGACCAGAGACCCTGTACCTAATAGAGGGAAAAGTAGGCCCAGATCTTCATCATGTCAGATTAGGCCCCAACTTCCTTAACAAGACTCCTAAAGCACAAGAAATAAAATCAAGAATTAATAAATGGGATGGATTTAAACTAAAAAGCTTCTTTTCAACAAAAGAAACAATCAATGAAGTGAAAAGAGAGCCTACATTTTCAGAGCAAATTTTTGCCACATGCACCAACTTCATTTTTAATGCTGTGGGGAACCTGCAGGAAAGGCTGATACTTTGACTTTGGAGCTATGCAGGCCCAGGTTTTGGAGACCCTAAAAAAGAAGATTTGATGGGAGCTGAAGGAATTGCAGGTCCAGCTGCTTCTCCAGGCCAACAAGGTGAGCTCAGATCAGCAACAAGATGTTCATGACTACAGTGTGACCTGCACCAACCTTCAAACTAAAAAAATATGACTGCTCCTTTCAGACGTCATGCACAGTGTCTCATGTGGCCATCAATACAAGGAAGGGAAATATAAGTCCAGTCCAGTTCACCTGAGTTGACATAATACAAAGCCACCAGAACTCTAGTCAATTGATTTTTGTATTTATGTATGAAATTGTTTTTATTGGGGTTTGGGACACGGACTGGGAAATGTCACTGTAGGGTATGACCTTGCTCCACCAGGAATGCTCATTCTATTCATCCTGTGACAGTTTTTGGAACATTTTTCTTTTTCTTGGCACTGCTCTTGCCACCAGCAGCCTCTTCAGATCCACTGCTGATCTGCTCATCTTGGGAAGAGAATTTCCGTCTTTTCTTGGAGATGCTCCTGCTGCCTGCCTCTTTTGTATCACTAGCCGTTTCCTCCTTGGATGAAGATTTCTTCCTTTTGGGAAAGCTTGTGCTGCCAGCTGCCTCTGCAAGAAAATTGCTATTTTGCATCCTTTAGTAAAGTTGGGTAGTTTTCTTCATATATATTTCCTGTTTAGTTTATTCGTTTGGACTTGTTTCTATTGTAATGTTCATGTTCTGTTTTTTTCTTATGATTATTTCTGGCCTATTGAAAAATTATTTTAGTATTTATCTTGAATTTTCCACGTTTTTTCAACTTATATTCCAACAGTTTTCAATTGGTTCTCCTGGATGGGCAATCATTTCACCTGCAAACTAGTGTAATTATCTTTTTTCTGATAATGTAATAATGTTTTCTCTCTTACCCCCCCCCCATTGCCTTGATTAAAATTGCCACAACAGTGTTGTAATAGCTATGCTGTTTTTAACTTTTAAGGTAATATTTCTAGTTTTTCATCATTTTGGTTTCTAAACCAAGTGGTCTTAACATTTTTGGTAAACCAGTGGTTCTCAATGTTTAGTGAACATAGGAATTACCTGGAATACATACTTGCTTAAAATGCAGATTCCCAGGAATGGATGTTACGTTTTACTAAATGCCCCTTTCAAATAACTGTATTTCATATATAATACCTGTTACATTACAGGCACAGTATATGATAATTTTTCATTGGTTGATTGAACAAATATTTAGCACCTAGTATGGGCTGAGGATATGGAGGTGAACAAAGTAGACAAAGTCCTTATTCTTTCTTTTCTTTTCTGAAATAATTTTACAGCATAAACATTTGAAAGATAGACAAGTCTTTTGAGTCCAAAGGTATTACTTGCACACTGTTTATATTTTCATTTTTTGAGCTAATTAAGCTATTGCATTTCTCTCTCTCTCTCTCTCTCTCTCCCTCCCTCTCTTTCTCCCTCTCTCTTCCTCCCTCCCTCCCTCCCTCCCTCTCTCTCTCTCTCTCTCTCTCTCTCTCTCTCTCTCTCTCTCTCTCTCTCTCTCTCTCTCTCTCTCTCTCTCTCTCTCTCTCTCTCTCTCTCTCTCTCTCTCTCTCTCTCTCTCTCTCTCTCTCTCTCTCTCTCTCTCTCTCTCTCTCTCTCTCTCTCTCTCTCTCTCTCTCTCTCTCTCTCTCTCTCTCTCTCTCTCTCTCTCTCTCTCTCTCTCTCTCTCTCTCTCTCTCTCTCTCTCTCTCTCTCTCTCTCTCTCTCTCTCTCTCTCTCTCTCTCTCTCTCTCTCTCTCTCTCTCTCTCTCTCTCTCTCTCTCTCTCTCTCTCTCTCTCTCTCTCTCTCTCTCTCTCTCTCTCTCTCTCTCTCTCTCTCTCTCTCTCTCTCTCTCTCTCTCTCTCTCTCTCTCTCTCTCTCTCTCTCTCTCTCTCTCTCTCTCTCTCTCTCTCTCTCTCTCTCTCTCTCTCTCTCTCTCTCTCTCTCTCTCTCTCTCTCTCTCTCTCTCTCTCTCAATGCATTTATTTTTACGTGGTGCTGAGGATCGAACCTGGGCCACACATGTGCTAGACAAGCGCTCTATCACTGAGCCAAAACCCCAGCCCTTGAGGTTTTCTCTTATGACTAGTAACAGTGGCTGTTTCCTTTTTTTTCCAGTCTAAATTATGTTTGCCTCTTTATAGAGACGTTTAACAAATTCACATTTGTCAAAGTATTTATAGTTGATATCTTTCGTTCCTGTTGCTTTTGGGGGGAGCCTGCAAAGGAGTAAGGTTTTCTTTTCTTTTTCCTTTTCCTTTTGTATTGATGAAGTCTTATTTCTCCCCACAGAGATTTAGAACACCTATTCTTCAACCCCTCCATCCCCTAAAATCATATACAGGTGTTATAAATTCTAAGGTAAAACGCTTAAAAGTCATGATTGTCACAGTCTACAGTCATGATCGTTTTCTCTCAGAGCTCTATAAATGTTACTTCATAGTACACTGGCACTTAGGGCTGATAATGATCACATTCTGTTTCTTTTGCAGGTAGCTTTTTTGTTTTGACTTAGAATTTCTGAGGGTTTTCTCTTTTTCTCTCATTACCCAAATCTTTGTCTTTTATTTTCTCCCTATGCTCTAAAAGTGTTCTTATTAACTTATATTCTGTTTTTTTGAAACATTAATTCTACTACTCATTGCTCCTATTGACTTTTTAGTTGGGCAATCATGTTTTTCATTTTCATAATCTCTTATTTTCGGATTGTTCCTTTTTCATGAAAACCCGCATTTTTAATTATCAATGTATTTTCCTAACTCTTGTACATTTTTGTTGGCGTATAGCTGACATGTAATCAACTCTATTTATTTATTTATTTAATCTGGTATTCTATGGACCTTTATTTTTATTTATTTATTTATTTATATGCAATGCTGAGAGTCAAACCCAGTGCCTGACACATGATAGGCAGGTGCTTTACCACTGAGCCACATCCCCAGCCTCACTCTATATACTTAAAGTACAATTTGAAACATTTTGACATATGCATTAAACTGTGAGCCCCCAAACTATCACCACAATCAAGATGAGTGTACACATCTCCCCTGAAGTTACCATTTGCTTCTTTTTAATCCTTGTCTTTTATGTCCCCAAGAAACAACTAATCTGCATTTTCACTATGAATTATCACACATTTTCTAGAATTTTATATAAATGAAATCATATTATGTGCTCTTTTAAAACATATTTCTAAATGAAAATTTCAAACATACAGAAAAGTAGAGAACAGTATAATGAACTACACTACACCCATTCCCTAGATTTAATAATTATAATATTTGCTTCATATATTTAAGTTTTTAAAAAAAATTAATAGACTTTGTTATTTTTTAAATTAGTAGACTTTATAAACCTAAATAGCAGTTTCTGATTGACAGAAAAATTAAGCAGACATTGCAGAAAGTTCCAATATGCTCCCTTTTCTATTGCACACATTTCCCCCTTTTATTAATCTTTGTATTAGTATGGTACATTTGTTATAACTAAAGAACCAACATTGGTACATTATTACTGACTAAAGTCCATAGTTTTCTTTAGGGTTCCTCCTTTGAGTTATATTATTTTGTGGGCTTTAACCTACATACTTTTGTTTTGGCTTCTTTCACTTACTATAATTATTTTGAGATTCAGCTCTGTTTTCATGTATATCACATTTGTTTTTATTCCACATTTCGTTAAGTTGTTCACTTGTTGATGAACATTTGGGTTGTTTCTAGTTTGGAACTAATGCAGATAAGATTGTTATGATTTATGCTTAGATAGATGTGCAATGACTGGGCCATATGGTAGAAATGTGTTTCACTTTTTGAGAGTTTGGAAAACATTTTTCAAACTGATGGTACCATTTTTTATTCCCACTATCAGTGTATGAAAGTTCAAGGTGTTCTGTATCATTGCCAACACTGAAGGTTGTATGTCTCTATTTTTGCCATTCTGATAAGAGTGTTTGGTATCACTTTGTGGTTCTAATTTGTATTCCTTAGTAATTAATTATGTTGAGCACATTTTTTATGTGTTGGCTATTTGTATCATCTTTGGTGAAGTACCTTTTCAAATCTTTTGTCCACTTTTTATATTGACTTGTTTATTTTCCTATTACTACATTTTAAGTATTCTTACATTCTAGAAACAAGCCTTTTATCAGACATGAATTTTGCAAGTATTTTCTCCCAGTTTGTAGATTGTTTTTTGTACCTTTATTATTGTCTCAAAGAGCAAAAGCTCTTAATTGTGATGAAGTTGAGTTTAATCAGTATTTTTAATTGATTATTATATCTAAGAACTCTTTGCAGAACCTAAGGATTTTAGAATATTCTCCTGTTTTCTTCCAGAAATTTTATAGTTTTATGTTTTACATTTAGATCTGTGGTTTGTTTTGAGTTGATTTTTGTATGTGGAGTAAGGTGTAGACTGAGTTTATTATCTACATATGAATATGCAGTCATTGTAACACCATTTGTGGAAAAGAATATTCTCTATTGACTTGTCTTTATATCTTTGTCAAAAACTAATCAGCCATATATATGTGGGTCCTTTCTTATGCAACAATTTATTATGTTTCATTGATTCACTCATCTGCTTTTATATCAATGCAACACTATCTTGATTACGATAGCTTTATAATAAGACAAAATTTAATCTAAGTCCTTCAACTTACCTCCTCTTTTTCTAAGTTGTTTTCCTCTTCTAGGTCCTTTATATTTCTATATAAATTTTAGTATCTTTGCAATGAGCTATGTGCAGTTTTTATTGCAGAATGGACATTGAATCATTCTCTGTAAATCATTTATTCTTTAGTCTTGGCATTAAAACAGTATTTTAAAACTTCCAACATCATACAATACTGATAACTTTCACAGGACAAATGATTGCAATAATCTTCCAGGTAAGAACTCAGAACGAAATTATGCTTGCTTCTTTATATCAGGCAGGGTTTCTTAGTTAGAGGCAACAGAAGTGAAAATGGGATTTACCAGGAAAATTCTGGAGTATCTCTTAGATTGAAAGGAGGCCAAGCATAGTGATTCATGCCTGTAATCCCAGCTACTCAGAGTCTGAGGCAGGATGATCACAAGTTAGAGACCAATCTGGGCAACTTGGTGAGACCCTGTCTCAAAAAATAAAAAGGGCTGGGGATGTAGAGCAGTGGCAAAATGTCCCTGGATTCAATCCCTAGTACCTCCAAATAATAATAATAACAACAACAACTATTATTATTATTAATAGAATGGTAAATAGCAAGAACTAGGGAAGTTCTGAAAACCTGCAATTGGACCTAAGGACTTGATGTTCTCATGATTTCCTTAGCTTTTTGTCTTTGTGTTTCTTTGGGATTTTATTTTCCTAGGCTGTTTCATGTATTGGAGTCTATGGCCTCCAAGAAGAGGAATTTTCCCCACCAGCTTAATACTTACGAAAATTCTGAAGTAGAGTCTGATGAGCCTAACTTGGGTAACCCTCATCTTCACATTGTCACTGTTTCAAGGGAGACAAGGAACTCAATTGATCAACTCTGGAATTTAAGTATAATGATACACAGTTTTTCTAAAGGGAGGGGACTCTGTTATCAAAAGAAGTATGGGAAGTAGTTATTAGTTACTCAGACGCAGTGGATGTCCATTACCATGTCATACATTCTAGGAAACAGAACTATTTGTTGACTCCAAGGTAATAGGTTACAGTTGGTGGGTTTTGTGAAATTCTCCTTGGTATACTACCATTTAAACTGTTGTTCCTGTAAAACTAATCTATTATCCTTGAGCCACATGACATATTGTATACAACATGTAAGAAATGCTAGTTTTTACAACTTGGTTTTTGTATTTGTGAAATTATTGCTGATATTTTGTTTAGATACAGTCTATAGTCTTCATTAATATTTGTCTCTGCTTTTTATTTTAGGGTGCTAGAAATGAAAACAAGAATATACTGTTTATTCCTGATGGCTTTTAGTATGTGCTGACATACTGTTTATGATGGCATCCGAGACTGAGAAGACTCATGCTTTACTGCAGTCTTGTAGCACTGAGTCTCTTATTTCTAGCCTTGGTCTGGGGATATTTTGCTTAGTAGCTGACAAACTTCTTCAGTTTTCCATAATCCAGCAAAATGACTGGCTTCGAGCCCTCTCAGATAATGCAGTACATTGTGTGATTGGCATGTGGTCATGGGCAATAGTCATTGGAATCAAGAAGAAGACTGACTTTGGAGAAATCATTTTGGCTGGATTTTTAGCCTCTGTTATTGATGTGGACCACTTTCTTCTAGCTAGATCTCTGTCTTTAAAGGTAAGAAGCATATATGTTTAATTTTTTCTGGTCTTTTCCTTTAATTTCTTTCGTACTTTACAGATTTCTTCATAGCATGAAAGCTAAAGAGCTAGATTATTTTAAAAGGTCTAGATCTAGAGTCTTATTATACAATAAGAAAGCCCATTCATTCAGGTTTTTTGAGCACTTAGTACTTCCCTAAAGATGCACACAGGTTAGCCAGGCGCCGTGGCGCACACTTATAATCCCAGCACTTGGGCAGCTGAGGCAGGAGGCTCCCAAGTTCAAAGCCAGCCTCAGCAATGGCGAGGCACTTAGCAACTCAGTGAGACCCTGTCTCTAATAAAATACAAAAAAAGGGTTGGGGATGAAGTCCAGTGGTCAAGTGCCCCTGAGTTCATCCCCAGTACCAAAAAAAAAAAAAAAAATATAGATGCACACAGGCATGTTGATAAAATCAAATTATTTGCCACTACAAAGTGCCGTGGATGCACATAGAGTAAGGACCTTCTAATTATACCTGAGAAGTTCAGTGCTAGCTTGTAAGCTATGTAATAGCACACTGATTAAATTAACAGGAATCATTTTTGGTTCTTTTTGTATCAGTGACCTTTCTTCAGGACTACACTTAAATTTTTCCCCTTATTTTTCATGTTTTACAGTTAATGTGCAGCTCCTAAGTGTGCCATGGAAGTTGAATAGTTTATGACAGTTCTCAGTCCTGAAGAATGACTTGAATGGATTCATTCCTCCAGTCCCTCTTGGGACCAAAGGCGTGCATGTCAATGGACTGTCTAAAATACAGTGGAGAATAATATTCTCTAATAATGTCTAGTGGAGATAATATGATCTAAAGTCAGATTTGCCTATCTTTGGCACATTTTATGACCTATAAACATTTCTGGAAACAAATATAGACTCATAGGGCAAGGACTTTGTTTCAGAAGCCACTGACCTAGAACAGTACCTGGGTCACCTAGTAGGTGTTGAGTAAATATTTGTGGAATGAATGAGAAAGTATTACTTCTTCCTGTTATGTATCAAATACCAGCTATTTCTCAGAAGTTGTCTAACTTGCTTAGAAACTTACTCAATAGGAAGTTAGTAATTATCAATTAAAAACATAATTTAACTTTTTTTTTTTTTTTTTTGCTTTAAGTTGAGGCAGCATAACATTTTTGCTCAAGATTGGAATCAGAGACTTGAGTTTGAATCCTGGTTGTGTGAAGTTAGCAGAGGACTTTTGTTCTTTAAGTTTTCATTCCTTCATCTATAAAATGTGGATTATACTATTATTTACCTCATGTGGTTGTTGTGAAGGATAAATGTTGTGTTGAATGTTATGGCCTGGTAAACAACCAACAATAAATGTTAACAGAGATAGGGATAAGCTATGAAGCATTATAGAAAACATAATTCATAAGCGCATTCATCTGGAACTTATCCTGTTGTAATTTTGAAAAACATTTAGTCTCTCCAGATGCCCGCGCTGACGAGATGAACTGAGTTCAAAGGAGCTGGCTGCAAAGTTAAACTAAGATAATGTCAAAGAAATCACTCAACACACAAACATGAGTTTCTCAGGTTGAGGGTGGGAACTGCTCTGCAACCTCAAGGGTCTTCATCCAAGCTGGAAGGCAAGAGAGTGTGCACCCATAATCTCTTTATTTTATGGCGGGGGAGGCTGTGAGGGAGACACACAAAGGAGCTTCGATGGAATGTTCTTCACCAAATAAGGCAGGGAATAGGGTTTCAAAAAGGGGGATTGTCCAATCCCATTGGATAATGCCCAAGTCCAGGGCTAGAGCAAACTTCTTTGTGAAGTGAAGGTGGAGGCCACTTGCTTCATACAGTGCGTGGTGTGCAATGCCAGACCAAACACCCTCCTTACTCAAGGCTGAGAAAGGATGCTCAGCCCATGGGCAGGGCGGCATCCCACAATTTAGGATGAATAAATATATTTTTAAAAATTAATTTGGAAGTACTGGTTTTAAGAATTCATGAGATATAGAGTCAGATCCAGTACCAAATCCCAGCTTTGCTATTAACTGTGCAACATCCATGTTAACTGCCTCCCAAGTCTCCATTTCCTCTAAAATACCACCTAACTCATAGGGTGGTTATGGGGTTTAAATGGGATGATACACAAAACATATAGCATAGTATTACACTGCTCCTTATTTTTGAGTGAGGTGTTATAATTGTTTTCACGTTCACTGTCAGCACATGATTATCAGTAATAAATATCAAAACTGAATAAGTATTCATGACAGTGATCTATTTTTGCTTCTATGATAGGCCATTTTCTTCTTTTTCTAATCATGAGAAATCTACAGTGACATTTCAGAAATCAGACAAGCAACAAGAATATACTGAGGGTTTTTAAATCATCTTTTTATATTCATAAATAAAAGTGTGAAGAA
Source organism: Tamias sibiricus (assembly GCA_025594165.1). Taxonomy (NCBI): domain Eukaryota; kingdom Metazoa; phylum Chordata; class Mammalia; order Rodentia; family Sciuridae; genus Tamias; species Tamias sibiricus. The sequence goes on from CM046662.1 coordinate 133,841,731, forward strand.
TCAGTACCCCTCAGCATAGATCCAGAGCATAACCACAAATCATCTCAGCATCAGGTTATTGCTTTCTGAAGTGCTTACTGAAGGGCAAAAATCACACTGGGGACAGCTTGCACACTTCCTGAACTTGCACACTCCCCTCTCCCTGATTCCTCTCCCAGTTCCTTTTCTACCCTTAACCAGCCATAAAGGCCAGTGAATAAATCCCTTGGCTGCACAACATCCCTGGTGTGATTTTTGCCTTTCACTTACTGTAAGCTGCTTGACCCCACCCTACCACTGAAAACCATGTGCTTCCTGTTAAACTTCTTATCAGTCTTTCCAATCAATGCCATGATTAATCTTTTACTAACAAGGATTACAAACTTAACTTTTCTCATTATAGTGCATGAAAGTGCTTTGTGGTGGGAGGGAATGAATCAATTTAGATGTAAAGTTTTCTACAGAAGTTCTGTTAAACCCATCAGAAACTGAGTTGTTCATGTGAACTTTATTTATTCAGAAATTAGGTACTGATAATGATCATGTGTGTTTTTCTGTACAGTATACTTTATTTTCACATCAGAAAGATCACAGTTTAGCTACTTGAAATAACCCTGGTACCATAAAATCTAGTGTTTTCCTATGTATATTGGTTTTAATGAAAGTTCTAGAACATTGTTCAAATTTAGTTAGCTGATTATCTATTCAGAAGTCTTTCTGTCTGGTTCTCAAAGCATAAAAGAAAAGATGTACCTCTAATAGTACACACATACATGTTGTTCACTCTTGTGCTATTTGTAATTGCAGAGTACTAGAAATAAAGATATAACTCCAACAAGACCTTTACTGTTTTATTCTTCATGCTTTATTTTGGTTTACACTTTTCAAAATCTCTTTAGCTGGGAATTCATCTATCTTTGTTATGTTACTTTTACTGCTAGGTGTTTAAGGTTATAAAGTTTCTTTGAATTATACTTTAAATGTATTTTATGGTTTCTAATTTGAAGTTTTTTGTGATTAGCTTTGAGAAACCCTGTAATTCTGTTTGTATTTCCCTTTTTTCAAAGAGTTGTTCAATAGAAAAAATTTAAGTTTTCAAGTGTATGGCCCTTTCTCTTATGTAATTGTTTAATATTTTTAGTCATTTGTGTATTTCTTTTTGAAATTTATTTTCTTTGTATTCGTTAATATGTGATTGGTCTCTTCAAGTATTTCGTGAACATTTGAAGAAGAATGTGTATTTCTCTGTTTTCAGAGTATAAAGTTCTGTAAGATAAGTTTTATTGACTATATGGCTTATGTCTTCTCTGTCTTTCCTTATTCCTCTCTTGATCTTTCCTGGATGGCACTATGTGTAAGCCTCTTTATTTCTTTTTTTTTTTTTTTTTTTGCACCAGGGATTGAACTCAGGGGCACTCGACCACTGAGTCACATCCCCAGCCCTTTTTTGTGTTTTTATTAGAGACAGGGTCTCACTGAGTTGCTTAGTGCCTCGCCATTGCTGAGGCTGGCTTTGAACTCACGATCCTCCTGCCTCAGCCTCCCAAGTGCTGGGATTACAGGCGTGTGCCACCGCGCCCAGCTTCTTTATTTATTAGTGTGTTTTTGTGTCTCTTTATGTCTTTATCAAAATTGTTGCTGTATTATTTGGTACATAGATATTCATTAGTTACATTTTCATGGTGAAATATAGATTTTAGTTGCTTTTAAAAATATTATTCTAGTTGTAGATGGACACAATACCTTTATTTTATTTATTTATTTATTTTTATATGGTGCTGAGGATTGAATCCAGTGCCTCACATATGCTAGGCAAGTGCTGTACCACTGAGCTCTACAACCCTAGCCCTTTAGTGGCTTTTGAAAGATAATTTAATGCTTCTGACTCAAATTATGATTGTCTGATGTCAGTATCACCACCCCCATTTCTTATTTCCATTTGTCTACTTTGCTTTGGCCCCTTTATTTTGGGCTTTTCTGAATTTTAGTTTAGTTTTTTTTTTTCCCCCTTAATATAAAGCATATCATTGGATTTGGTTTTGCCAAATTGAAGGTCTATTTAATTTAGTGAGTGAGATAAGCCCATTCATATTTATGAACATGATTGATAGGTTTAGTCTAAAATTGACCATTATTTTGTTCAATTATGTGTACTATATTTGCTATATTCCTATCTTTTTGATGTACTTTCTTTGTCATTTTTATTTTTAAAATTTCTTTTGTTCTTTAGGAAGGCTTATATTTTTATTCTAATATTATTTTTGTACATATATCTTTTTAATATTTATAGGCTTCCACTTTCTTAATTGACCTCTAACTATCTTGTTTGTTAATTGTTAATAATATCTTGTAACTCTTTTTTTTTTCTGAATATTTATTTATTTGCTTTAGTTGTACACAATGCCTTTATTTGTACATGGTGCTGAGGATCAAACCCGGGCCGTGCACGTGCCAGGCGAGCGCTCTACCGCTGAGCCACAACCCCAGCCCCATCTTGTAACTCTTAACTATCAGCTAAACAACAATCATAGAGCTCACTTTACTTTTCTCTTTCCCTCCTCTTTCCTCCTACTTTTTTGGTTGCTTTATTTCTTCTAAGAACTTACAATATTTATGTATTATTTTTACACTGTTGCCCTCACATTTTAGTCTTTTATTTACACTTAACAATATTAAATGTTCATCATCAGTTTTCTCAGGTTTTCTTATTTAGGTGAAGCTTATCCATTTATAGGTTCCTCAAGAAGGTTACATTTTTTATGACTTCTTCATTGTTTAAAACAATTACGAATAGAAGAATACTACATATTAAAATTGGTACTAATATTATGCTATTATTGTAGCCTTGGTGTTTAAAGGCAGCTTGGTTAAATATAAAATCCTTGGCTCACATTTTCTTTCCCTGAGGATTTTGAAAATACTGTTCTTCTGTTACCTTACTTTGTTTTTGCTGTCATTGTTAAGTCCAATGCCAGTGTAATAACTCTTGCTTTTCTATGTTATTTAGTCATTTTGCTTAGAGGCCTTAAAGTTTTTCCCTTTACATTAATAGTTTTACCAAATTGTCTTGAAGTTTGAGTACAGCTTTAAATATTATTTTCATTCTGTTCTTTTGTTTTTCTTCTTTAGAGATTCCAATTATACACTGCTGTTTCTTTTTTCTTTCTTTTTTTTTTTCTAATTTAATTTCATTCCAAATTCTTTCTACTTTTTTTTCCCATATCATTTTCATCCTTTTGGTTAGTTTCCTGCATTTTTTCAGTGTGTTTTATTAAACTTCCATTTGACATGTTCTCCTTTGGGCACATTATATTATAACCATTTATTAATTGTTTTTGTTTTCTATACTGAGTTTAATCAACTATTTTTTCTATCTTTTTTAAACCTATTTTTCTTTCATCTTTTTAAAAAAAATAAATTTTTGGGGGGTTGTAGATGGACACAATACCTTTATTTTATTTATTTTTATGTGGTGCTGAGAATTGAACCCAGTGCCTCACCCATGAGAGGAACACTCTACTCACTGAACCCGTGAGAGGAGCACTCTACCACTGATTCAAAATGCTTTTTTCATATTCCTTTATAGTTTTCTGAGGATATTTAATTTAGTTTGGAATCTTAGGGTATAGTCTTCTTGTGCTTTGTGTAGTTGGTTTTTTTGTTGTTTTGTATTCCTGTGTTTTTAGGAATGGGGTTCAAGAACTGTGGTGTTTTTATTCTGTTTTATGTTTTCCTCCTATACCAGCTTTTTTATAGGTTTGGTCTGTATCATGACTTCATTTTGGGATATTGCCTTGTTGTAAGGTATTTTTATTTAAGGCAGTGTCAGAGAAAAAGACTAGTGATGAGCTAAATGTATTGTGTATATATAACTACAAAGGTAGAGACAAAAGTGAAATAATTATACAGAAATGTTACATATTCTGATGAAATAGAAGTAAAACAACCTAAAATATGGAGGAAAAGAGGAGTAAGAGGAATATGGGATGAACTCTGATATTTGAAGAATGCTAGTTTGCTAGTTTGATTGGGGGGGGAGGTACAAGATTCCTAGTTAAAGGTGATCTGATTTGACATTGTGACAAGACAGTCTCTTTAGAGGATGACTTTTTTTTTTTTTTTTTTTTTTTAATGTGATGGGAAGACTGTGTGTCCTCTAGTTTTTGTTTTTGAACAGGGAACCAGTTTTTTGTTTGTTTTTCTTCTTTTCACCACTGTTTTAGCTGTTTCACTGCTGTGACTATAAGGACCCAACTAGAACTATAAAGTAGGAAGAGTTTATTTGGGGGCTCATGGTTTCAGAGATCTCAATCCAAAGATAGTAGGCTCTATTCCTTAGGGCTCAAGGCAAGGTAAGACATCATAGAGGGAAGAGTGTGGCACAGGGAAGCAGCTCACATGGTGATCTGGAATCAGAGAGAGAGAGACTCCACTCTCCAGATACAAAATATTGGCCCCGTAGCCACAGCCCCCAGTGAGTCAGTTCCTCCAGCCATATCCCACCAGCCTCCAGTTACCACTCAGTTAATCCCATCAGGGATTAATTCACTGATTAGGTTAAGGCTATGGCCCAATCATTTCTCCTCAAAAACCTTCTTGCATTGTCTCACAAGCCAGCTTTTGGGGGACACCTCACATCCAAACCATAACAGCCACCCAGTTTCCAAAAGAGTACCCTTCCCTTCCTTTTTACCCTATTCCCCAGAGTTCATGCTTTTCAAAGGTTTGAATCAGGTACACTGGTAAGTCCTTTCCCTGTGGTCACTGCTGTGATCTACCAGGCCCCTTTTTAGTATTTTCGCTCTTAGATTGAATTTCTCCTTCTTGTGGTGCTTTTGTGTGAGTCTTAGGTTTCTTTTCTCTCAATACAATTTTTCCTGGCCGCAGTGGAGGTGAGAGGGCTTGAGAGACCATTGATTTGGTGTTTATTTTAATACTTAACAGATATCTTGGGGTTGGAGCATTCTCTGACTTCTATCTATGCTGAGAGTTTGGGGCTTTGTATAGTTTTCCTTGTCCTTCCCATACTATAGGTTTCTGGAGGATGTGTGGGGAGATACAGACCTGAATGATCATTGCTATCCTCAACTTTCTTTTTGCTAGGAAACATCTAACTGCAAATTAGCCTTTAAAGTGGATGGGAACAAAATCTTATGGATCATTCAGGGGTTAAGCCTTAATGATCAAATTTTCATTTGTTCAAATATTGATTATATTTTTTGCAATGATTTAAAAATTGTATTGATGTTTATTAACTATTTTAGAATACTTGTTTAAAAATAATATGATCTTTCTAAAAATGGTAAGTAAATTTTGAAGGTGTTCATGGCTAATACAAAATGGTTATAATAAAAACATTCTCCTTTTTTGCCTTCATTACTTAAGGAATATTTTATTTGGTTGTGAGATTTTGTTGTTGTTATTGTTGCTCTTAGGGTCCCAGGCAATTGTTAAAAATCCAGATTATAGGAGGTAGGGGTGACAGAGAGTACAGGGGTGCATTTGCATAGGAAGAATAACTTCTAATGTTCTGTAGCACAGTAGGGTAACTGTGGTTGACAACAATTAATTTTATATTTCAAGATCGCTAATAGAAAGGATTTTGAATGTTTCCAGCACAAAGAAATGACAAATGTTTAAGGTGATGGCTATGCCATTTACCCCGATCATTACATATCACATGCATGTATTAAAATGTCACACTACACCTCATTAATATGTACAATTATTGTGTCAATCAAAAACTCAAATTTTAAAAAATTCAGAACTACACAAATCATATATTTAGGATATAAACTATGTTCATATTTTGATTTTTCTAAGCAAACAATAGAAAGCTTAAAAAATTAATCACTGTATCCTGAGACCTTGATTTTATTTTTAATGCAAAGGATACCTGCTCATCCTTTTATCTTCTTTGCTTTATATAAATGTGGCATATGTATTCTGAGGTGGCATGCTTCCCTTACTTTTTTTTTTTTTTTTTTTTTTTTTTGCATATGTTAAGATTCAGAAGGAGCTATAAAGTGTTGTTTTGCCAAGAAGGAAATGATACTTCCTGTTTCTCCCACAGGCAGCTTTGAGTCTTCCACGAAGACCTTTCCTTCACTGCTCTACTGTGATACCCGTTGTGGTTCTGACCCTGAAGTTTACTATGCACCTTTTCAAGCTCAAAGATTCATGGTGTTTTCTTCCTTGGATGTTATTCATATCCTGGACCTCGCACCATATTCGAGATGGAATTCGCCATGGTCTGTGGATGTGCCCTTTTGGAAAAACTTCTCCTTTGCCATTCTGGCTTTATGTGATAACCACATCATCTTTACCTCATATCTGTTCATTTGCTATGTATTTAACAGGGACCAGACAAGTAATGTCTTCAAAACATGGAATTCATATTGATGTCTGATAAACTATGGCTCATAGAGAAGCAAATGATTCAGATGATGATAATGAAGGGTAGCCAATGTTAAAGTGAATTTTTAAAACACAGATACTTATATTGTTTAATTTTTATAATTTTTGAGTACTTCTTGCTCAGAAAGCATCTATAATTTTTTAAAAAATTATATTTATTATGGGCGGGGATGGTGGCGCACACCTATAATCCCCCCCTCACCCCGCCAGCAGCTTAAAGGCTAAGGCAGGAGGATCACAAGTTCCTCAATTTGGCAAGACCCTTTCTCAAAAAATAAAAGGGTTGAAATATATAGCTTGTGGTAGTACAATCCCCAATACCATCAAAAAATTATATTTGTTCTATATCTCTCATATATGTCACTCTAGTGTAATATTAGACTTTCACTTATGCCATAATATGTTTTTATTGCTGCTTGTGTTTCTGTGGCTTTATTAGTAGTTTTGTTAGGTTAATATCCAGTTAGTTGTCTGGGATTATATCTGTAAAATTAGTCCATTTCCTGATGAAAAGCTCAAATTTTAGAATGACAAATTTATGGAAAGTTAACAGTATTTTTGGATCCACTTTTTCTGGAGATATTGAAACAATGAAGTGGCCAAAATAAATGAGATTGTGAATAAGATGTAGTGAGGGCTAACATGTGTTTGTTCTACACATGTCAATTCTGACTGAAACTTAACTTTCGAAGTACTTTATGACTTATGATTGTTGGCAAAATCTGATTCAGAGCCCTTGTAAGACATCATAACATTCATAAAATACAGTGACTCACATTAGACCTAGGTTATGATTTCAGAAATCAAGTAAAGATATAATTATAACACGTTAACTATAGTTATATTTACTGAATTAGTATTTTTTAGTATCTTCACTCAAGAATCTCATGTCAGTAGTTTAACTGTTCTGAAAAACATAACCAAATTTAACAAGATGTTTGTTAACAAATAGCATTAACAAAATATTGGTACATATCATTTCAAGTTTTAGTTGCTATCACTTTGTCTACACACTGTTCTAAAATATTGTACTAATTAAATCATTTTTAAAAATCTGCCTGATACTTCAGAGACATGACTTTTTTTCAAAATGTAGTTTGAGGAAATTTGCTTTTTCCTTTGTTCTTTCAGATTGATCTTCTACTAAAATGATTAGCATGTATTACAGGAGGAAAATTTAGTTGCTATAGACTTTATATTTGCACAGTTTCATGTTACTTTGATATTAAAGTCAGTACCCCAGAGGAAATCTGCCTTTCTTTGTGACCTATGTGCCATCTGTTATCTTCAGATTTTCTTACAGATTTGTGAATTATAATGCTATAGTGATGTGTGCCTTATTCTCCGAGAAAGCAATGCCTCATCCAAAGCAGAGTTTTCTAATCTGTTAAGTTAAAGAGAATTCTCTAAATTGTTAAGAGAGGTTCAAGATCCTCAGAGAAGTAATCGTTTTTCATGTTAAATTTGTTGCAATCTGTTATGTTTTACAGTCTATTAGATCTTATAATCTGTTATTTATTATCTTTCAAGAGTAATGATTATGTATATTTGTTTGATATAGTGATGTACATTATATAATGGGGATAAATTTGTTTAGAGGTTTTTAAAATGCATCTGATTTAAGAAATTCATGGAAATAAAGTCTATATCTGTGTAACTTTTTCTAAGTTACAAAACCCTTTCTATTTTTTTCTTTATATTAAACAAAAAATATTAAAATAGAGGTTCTTATTTAAGAATGTCATGTTGGCATTTGGGGGATTGTCCAACTTTTCTTAATTAGAATGGGAATTCACTTTGACTATAACTCTTTGCTTAAACAGTAACTAACTGCAGACTTCATGTCTGGGTCTATGTCAGTTCTTACCGCTAGTGTCAGAAACATTTCTCTTCCTTTAAATGGTCCCTGAAAGCTAAGATTGGAACCTCTAGGAAACCAGCAATCATCTCCACATGTCACCACTTTTCTCTTGCTCCTACTGAAAGAATTTGTGTCCATGCAACATCACATCTAAAAGTTGGATTGTATTTTGTTTGCCAGTGTGTTTTCCCATTGTCCACACATCGTCTGTTCACTGTTTCTCTCTCTTGGCTGTTTGACTGATCTGACTTCCTAGTCTGCTATTTTCTTGAACTGTTTTCCTTCTGGCTTTGGGAAAACTGCTTCCAGGGAAAATTTTTTGCTCATCCCCAAGTGTTGCCAACCGGTAACAGGTTAGAGTCTTTGCAGAGGCCTGGGGAAGGAGCTCTGACCAAGAAGATAACTAAGGTGAACCTTAGAGAAGAGAGAGCAGACAGGACAAACCACAGACACAGTATGTACAACTCTAAAGGTTTATATTTTCAACTTCTCCTAAAGCCCAAGGTATTTTCAGTCAGGCCTATGGACATATGTGGGAGAACATACTTTTTGTACTGGGAGTTTCCGTTGTTGGACTTTGAGTTTCCCAGAGCTACTGAAGTAGATTGAGATGATTCAGTCCTGTGTTCTGCCTTCAAATTGGACAAGCCCAGTGATTAGCAACTGTACTTTTACAACTTTCAAGAGAATTTCTGGTACTTTCGCTTTTTATATCCTGTTACAAAGAAAATAGAACACTTTTTTTCCTTTCATGTTGTCAGTATGCTAAAGTCTGCATATACAAAGTCTGATTTATGATGTAATAGCTGTAAGGCTCACAGGCACCTTGCACAATTCTGTGGCAACCAAGAAAACATCAGGATGACAGAATAGGTGATGCCCAAACCTCTGAGTATGAAATTCTGTAAAAACTTTTAGAAAGCCGGGCGCGGTGGCGCATGCCTGTAATCCCAGCACTTTGGGAGGCTGAGGCAGGAGGATCGCAGGTTCAAAGCTAGCCTCAGCAATGGCGAGGCACTTAGTAACTCAGTGAGACCCTGTCTCTAATAAAATACAAAAAAGGGCTGGGGATGTGGCCCAGTGGTCAAGTGCCCCTGAGTTCAATCCCTGGTACCAAAAAACAAAACAAAACAAAACAAAACTTTTAGATACAATTGCCATATTTTAAGTACTGCACCCTGTTAAGCATAAATAATGATTTATATTATGCTGTATATTAAATTATCCTTTAAAGGCAAACTATTTCATATGATTGCACCAGCTAAGTAGTAAAATACAAATATCTAAATGTCTAGAAAATTAGAAATTAGAAATCAGCAACGTCTTGATTTGTGGAGGGGAGAAGCAACTCTCACTCCTTGATGGCTGGTTCAGGGTCCATGCTGAGGAGTTCAACTGCAGGGAGCAAACCCTGTTGAGAACTGTGCTGGTTTCTTCCCTGCTGTGTTCAGCTGAATTTCGCTAGAAATGTATGGAACCGAAAGTAGTTATGCTTATGTATCATTTGGCAGGCAATGTCTAGTGCTTTGTTTATCCTGTGCCCTCTTCTAGATGTCATTACATATTAACAAAGAACAAAGAATTAATAGGATCTGTACCAACGTGCTAGTGCACCCAGCCAAATAAAGTGTCATGTTATTTGATCCCTGTTGTACAGACTACAAGATATAATATCTATACAGCCAGTCAGTAATAGCATATTTAACAAATGTGCAGACAGATTTCCATTTGTTTTCCTGTGGTCCTTCTCTGGGCCCAAATCATAATCTTAATAATGAGAAAATACTGAACTATTATTGATTCTAAAGCTAGAACCCTTAAAGAATTTTTAATTACTAATTTCCTCTCTTTGATGCATTTTGTCTCTTTCATGTATTGAAAGACAAAAGTGAATTTAATTCTAATGCAATCTGCAATGTGAAGGGTTGATTTTTTTGCAGTTAGGAACTTAGAGATATTTTGTGACGGGGTTACTTTTTAACTCCTCATTTACACCAAGAAATGTTTATTTCTGATTATTGCAAATGATTACAAGTATTGTAATGGTTGTAAGTTTTCAAAATGATCTATTTAAATTGGAAATCTCAAGACATTCAATCTAACTTAAGTGCAAAATAAGTCAATGAGGTTTGTTTGTTTATCCTCTTCTTGGCAAATTTATAAAAAGATTTATAATACTCAGTGTTAGCAGGAGATATCAGGAAATGGGCATTATTGGTAGAAAAATAAATTCACATTTTATTGCCAGAGAGAATTTGATAGTATATTTTATTTTAAAAGTGAAAGCTGTTTTACCCAGAAATTCCAATTTTAGGAATTTATTTCAAGAAACTAAGCAGGTATATATACAAAAGAAAGGGATTTGTTGGTTACTTGAGATGGCAAAAATAAGCTGGATGCTGTGGTGCTCACCAGTAACCCCAGCTACTTGGGAGGCTGAGGCAGGAGGATCACAAATTCAAAGTCAGCATGGGCTATTTAGTGAAATCCTGTCTTAAAATAAAAAGGGTTAGGGGTAGTAGAGCACTTGCCTAGCATGTGTGAGGCTTTGGGTTCAATCCCCAGTACTGAAAAAAAGAAAAGAAAAAAGAGGGCAGAAACAAAACTGGAAACCACCTAATAGTCTTTGACTGGAGGATCAGTAACCTGAATTATTGTCCAGACAATGGAATACAAATGACTAGTATTAAATAGATGAGGTAGATCCATGTGAAAATATATGTCTATATGAAATATTTTTCAAAAACCAGTAAAAATAGTATGATTCCAGTTTTGTAAAATAGGCATACATATGTAGATATGTGTAGAAAACAATTTTGAGCTGGCTCAGTGTCAGAGTGCTTGCCTAGCATGCATAAGGCCCTGGGTTCAATTCCAGCACCACAAAAAAAAAAAAAAGAAAGAAAGAAAGAAAGAAACATTAGCTATCAAGCAGTTGAAAATGATCATCCCTGGAGTCAAGGCTCATGAGGAATTTCTGCTTTTACTCTAAATGTTTTAAATGAGCATGTATGCTTTTATACTGAAGCATTTTCTGTCATAAGTTAAATTCGTAGGCTGTGGGGCAGGCTTGGCCTGACATCAGCACTAGACTCCCTGCCCCTCAGACTCTGGTGCTGATTGTCCTGGTGGGGCAGGGAGCTTCCAATAAGCTACTCCGTTTCCACATAGATTCAGTACCTCAATTGAGTCCACATACCTACCTCTATTATTTATCATTTCATCAGATGCTAGCAATATAACAAGGTCCAGACCCAAACCAGGAGGTTCACAGCAAATTAATCAATCTGAGAAACTCTGAATAATCAATATCAAGAATTAATTTATACTTTGAATAAATTCAAGGCATTGCCATTTGCATCCCCTTGGCATTTCTTTACTCCCTGGTAATAATGATATTAGTGAAAAGGCTTACGAAGCATTTTACCCCTTGAACTGGAGTTGCAAGGAGTTATTTGACTTACAAACCCAGCAGCACCAGTTAACATTGTTGCTTCAATATCTGGGCATCCCAATCTCGTCAACCCCCTGATTGCCTGAACAGGAGAATGTGAGTAGAGCCTTAGCAAAAAATGTGATCCTCCTCAAAGAAAGCACCCATCTGTAGTCACACACCCTTACTCATTAAGTATTCATTTGACTTAATTTGAGCACCACCCAATTTATCAGATCAGAGATATACCATGCATGTAAAGTAGAAGGCAGAGAGAAAGTTGTCTCTATTTTATTATCTGATGATAAATGAAGTCTAGAATGTGCAGTAGTGGTTACATAACAGAATGTGCACGTGTAACATAGCTTAGTGTCAGTGATAAAAGTATTCAGGAGATAATATAAGGGTCCATTGTATGAGCAGAGGCCCTGTTTGCCTTGGAGAGCCATGAGTAAATACTGCCCTTCCCTCCTCCTGGTCTTCCACAGCTGATTGCAGGTATCTCTAACAATAGTCTCTCAGTGTTGGGCCTGGTTCCCCAGCAAACAGACACTCTGATGTTTCCATAGATTCTAAACTGATTGGCACAGGCTGCTCTTGTGCAATCCTGTGTCCACAAAAGTGACTTGGATCCCAGCCCCTTCCCTTCTGGAAAGGGGCCTGCCATTCCTAGGCTACCACACTTTGTACATTCTCTGCAAAACAGTGCGAAAAATCTATTGCCTATGTGTATATATCCTTGATAATCTCCTCATCTCAAGGTTCTTAATCACTTCTGCAAAGCTTCATTTGCTAGGCCAGGTGACATATTCATAGATTCTAGGGATTGGGAAGTAGAGATCTTTGGATTCAGATTGATGGCAGCATTTCAGGTCCTCACAGTCTTAAAGAATCTTGCCACTCTCCATACAGAGGTGATGTCCCTTTCTCCTCCCTTTCAACTTGGCCAACGCTTGGATTATAGCCTTGTGAGTTCCTAAGCAGATGATCCACTGAGTCATACCTGGCTCCTGACCCATGGAAACTGTGATATAATAAATGTGTGTTGTTTAAATTACTAAATTTGTGCTAATTCGTTATGCAGCAATGAATTGCTAATACAATTGGTAAAAATTCAAGTCATAAAAATGTTTATGCAGTGAAAAGATTTTTCTACCATCCCAGACCATCATCTTCCTCACAACAACCAATAATGAGAACTTGTATTAATTATTAATTAGAGAAAATAAAAGAAAGAAAGAAGAGAGAGAAAACAAAAAGAAATGAACTTGTGTTTCATCATTCCAGAGATCGAATATGCCATGAAAAACATTTATATCCATCCACTTGTTATATGTATATATTTCACATGTAAATATATACATACACATAGGCATTAGATTTTCTCCATTGTTTCACAACTTTTTCTTTTCACTTAAAGTAATCTTTCAATGGGTTTTTTTTTTTTTAATTGTCATGTTGTAGTTCATTGTGGGAATGTAACATTGTTTATTTCCCTAGTTCTGTGTTGGTAGATATGCAAGTTGTTTTTAATATTTTCTGTTAATGCTATAATGAGATTCTTATATCTTTGCATACATGTATCTGCATCTGTAGTTTAATTCCAGCAGTGAAACTCTTAAGTCAAAGTATATCTTCATTTAAATGTGGATAGATATTGACAAATTAACCTCCAAAGAATTTAGACCAATTTACCCACCTACTAACCATGTGTGGGTAAATACATGTATACCATGTATTATGAAATGCTTTGATCTTTGCCACTTGGGGTGGGTGAAAAAAGGTATTTTACTTTTACTTCTTTTTGTTTGTACTAAAGTTATTATTTTTTTTAATATTTATTTATTTGCTTTTTTTAGTTGCACACGATGCGTTCATCTGTACGTGGTGCTGAGGATCGAACCCGGGCTGCGCACGCACTAGGCGAGCGCTCTACCTCTGAGCCACAATCCCAGCCCCCTAAAGTTATTTTTAATAATGTTGTACATTTAAAAAATGTTCATGAAAACTTATTATTTCTGTGAACTACCACCCATAGCCTATATTTCTATTGAATCATTGGCCTCTTTCCTATTGACATATAAGGTATTCTAATATAATAGTAGTCTTTTGTCTGTTTTCTTACAAAAGCTTCCCCCCCCACACACACACCATTTGCCATTTGTCTTTTATTGAGTTTTATTTTTTCTGTGATGATATAGGGGCAAAAAGTGGGTGATCCCCTCCTGTTCATCATGGTCCACACCCCTATATCAAATGACAGATTAACAAGAGAAAAATCATAGCAAATTTATTTGATCATAGTTTTTTTAAAAAGATATTTTTAGTTGTAGGTGGACACAATACCTTTATTTTGTTTGTTTATTTTTATGTGGTGCTGAGGATTGAAACCCAGTGCCTCATACATGTGAGGCAAGTGCTCTACCGCTGAGCCACAACCCCAGCCCTTGATCATAGTTTTTCATGACACAAGAGCCTTCACATTGAAGACCTTAGATACCTGGTTGGTGCAAACTATTCACTTTTATGCTTGGGTTAAATAAATCATGGAGAAATATGATTGGACAGCAAGTGTCTGATCATGCTAATAGACTTGAGTGGAGAAATACAGCCAGGCCTCTCTGTTCAGATCCTTCTTGGCCTGTCTGTGCAGCATCCTTCATCTCTGGTGTGGGGTAGGACCCTTTCTGAAATGGATCTTAGGATCTGTTAAGAGACAATGTAGGCCAGAATCTCTTCAATGGCCAGCTTCAAGACAGAAGGGATGGGGAAGATTAGAGTAGTATTTGTAGATTATGGCTGTCTTGAGGGAAAGGGTGGTTTTCATGACTTAGCTCAAGGAGAAGGAGTTCTAGATCCATGACTTGCTTTAGGCAAGAGACAGGGGGGGCAGGAAAATGTCTGAAACTTAGCTTGTGGGGCTACTCCTGAGCCCTTCACTTTGGGGCATCATTTTCTGAGTGTGGTACCACTTTTTTGTGTGGTCAAATATTTTATTCTCTCCTTTATGACTTCTGAGTCTTAGTTTATGCTAGAAAGTAAAATGTTTCTACATATCCTTTGAGTAGTTAATTCTTTTAAATATTTCATCCATCAGAATTTAAGGCTTTAAGCCTGTATTTTTCTATATAGGTACCATTTGTTTCAAAATCATTCAATGAATAATCCACAGTTTTTCCTAACATGAAATGCTAACTTAACAACATATTAACATGTTATATTTACATAAACATTATATCTTCTGGATTTATGCACCAGTGACACCCAATTGTAGTTACAGCAGATTTGGAATGGATTTTAGCATCCAGAAAAATTAGTTGCTCCTCATTGTTCTCCTCTGCCAGATTTTTCTAGGGATATTCTTTTTATTTCTATGAACTGGAAGAACCATCCTGCTCTGATTCCCATTACTGATTGAACTTATGCAAGTTAACTTCTGTGTTAACTTCTCAGAATCCTAACAAAATGAATTGTGATATTAGAGTAAATTTGGGTTCTTCATGTATCTGAATCCTAAAAAAAAAAAAAGTGTAAGTTGGAAAGGAAACTATTGTTAACCAGGAATAAGAAATTCTGTGCTAGGGAAATTCCCTGCCTTGGCTCCAGGTTCAAACTTCATTCCTACTGATTAGTCCTACATTCTTTCCTCTCTGTTTACTTTGGCATTCCTGATACCCAACCCCATGGCACATTTAATTACAGAATGTAAACCATAAAACACAGCACTGAAAGGCACCTCTCTGGTGCTTCTAATAGCCATCTCAGCCAGAAAAGTTTCCATCTTATTTCTAGAGAGTACAGATTTCTGAGATATATCACACATGTGTGGGTGCAAGCATGTACACACACACACACACACACACACACACACACACATATTCACATTTACTGCCCTTGGCCCTGTTTCAAATTCTCTGGTGATATATATATTTTTATAACTAATCCTCTTGTAATGTATAATTTTTTAAAATTTCAGTATGCTGTAGAAAACAACTCCTTATGAGAAATGAAAATTGAAAAGTATCATTAGCAAGAGTACCAGTTGTAGCACCTTATGATCACACCCTCAAGATTTTACTCATGTAATGGAGGACTACTTATTTGAGATATTTTATTTATTATTCATTCAACATACACCATCTACTGTTTGCTGAGCACTGAGGAAGGTATTGAGTATAATGATGAATGTAGGATACAGATCTTGCATTCACTGAGCCCAGTCAATTGGAAGAGCGAGGCATGCCCAGAGATATTTATAGTATTGAAGATAAGTTGGCAATATATATTAAAAAGTGATTTGCAACAAATGAAAACTTCTTTAACAAACTCAGCAGAATGCTTGTACAGAACAGGTAATCAATAAATATATATTGAATGATTAAACCCATTTTTTCTAAAAAAAGAAACCTGATTTATATGGGCATATCTTTTGAGAATTTACATTTCTAAGAATTTTTTGAAGAGAATATTGATATGAGGGGACAAAGTATATAGGAATCATTATCATACCATTTCTATAATGATAATAATAATAAACAGCAGTATAGCTGAGTAGTTCAACGGGAGAGCACATGTTTAACACATATGAGGCCCTGGGTCACATCTGTGACCCTGCAATGAATGAATAAAACAATAGTAATAACCACCAGAAAAGGAATAAATGAAGCTACCTAAATATTCAACGATTGGGAGAATCAAGAAAATAAATAATTACAAAACCATGTGATTGAATACTATGGAACCATTGAAAGAGAAAAAATATACAGGCATGGCTATGGAGAATTAGTCTTGATCTACTAATTGAAAAAAAAAAGTCACAAAACAAGAAGTGTTATATGACTATTTTTCTAAAGATAAAATATACTTATAAACAAAAAACTCTGAAATGGTTTATATCCAAATGTAAAGAGTTGACATTTGATTGCATTTTGGTTTTAAATGATTAGAATGACGTTATATAAATGATTATTTACTGATTTACAATATAAATTGGGTATCTGGTTATAAATTATTTTTTTAAATTTTCATATATCTTGCTAAAACATATATTAATGTAAGTAAATACTTTTTTTTTCTTGTACCAGGGATTGAACCCAGGGGCGCTTTACCACTGAGCCACATCCCCAGCCTTTTTTATATTTTATTTTGAGACAGTCTCACTAAGTTGCTTAGGACCTCACTAAATTGCTGAGGCTGGCTTTGAACTTACAATCCTCCTGTCTCAGCCTCCTGAGCCTCCAGGCCACTGGGATTACAGACATGCACTACCATGGTGGGAGGAGGGGGCCTTTTTTTTTTTTAAGTAGGAACAAAAGTTTCCAAAAACTTAGACGTTTCTTTTGTAAACAAAAAAGCAACACCTTATGTGCAGTGGGGCCTGAGCTGCCCCACATGACACTGATAAGAGGGGTCTTCTGCTCTCAAGGTCCAGCAGAAGGCTTTAAAAGCAGTGTCAGGTAGCAGAGGATGGGAAGCAAGGAGACACTGAGAGACATGGGAGGTGTGCCTCAAAGAAGACAAGCTTTTCTAGACGGAATGGTAAAGGCTGGGAAGATTATCCAGCAAGCAGAAGATCAGAGTCAGGAGAAGAATGGCAAGATCAGGGCTGCTGTGGATAGTAGCACACTTGGTGCACTGCACAAAAGTACCTGCCGAGGCAAGAGTCGGTG
The DNA here is from genome assembly GCA_025594165.1 of Tamias sibiricus. Lineage (NCBI taxonomy): Eukaryota > Metazoa > Chordata > Mammalia > Rodentia > Sciuridae > Tamias > Tamias sibiricus. The sequence goes on from CM046662.1 coordinate 133,859,090, forward strand.
GAAATGCAGGCCGGCCTTTGCTTGCCAAGTCATACATCTCAGCTGCACCTGCCCAAAGGAAGGAATAAGCCCTCTCCACCTTCCTACCTTTTCTTTATTATTAGAGGAAAGAGATCCTTTGTTTCTATAAGCACATTTTTTCTTGTTAGGCTGTGGGTCCTGAGGCAGTGTCCACCCAGAAAGGGGCACCTTTTCATTTATAGAAGGTTAACTGAGGGCTGTGAAGGCCGCTGCCCAGCAAATTCCTTCAATCCTGATTTGAGTGAGACCAGCTGTCTCACAACGTCTGCCTGAGGATGGAAGAGCCCAGCCTGTTCTCTTCAGAGCCATTTCAAAGCATGAGATGTGCTTTGCATAGTAAGAGCTATCACTACAGGACACATTAAATATGTTGGAGGAAAAAATTAGGTAACTTTTTCAGCTTAACAGCCTGAATATGTGTCAAAAGCTCTTCATATCACCATTTTCTTTTATGTTACAATACTGCTTTTCAAAACTGATTCTAAAGAATAAGCATAAATGTTTAAATTATATATGTTCTTCATTGCAGAATTTATCTATTAAAGTGAAAAAAAAATTCCACAATTTTCATGTTCAGTGTTAAAAACAGTTGGTTCAGTAAAGCACCGTACCTCTATATTTGGTATTATGAAATACTGAAGCCGGACAAGAGTTAAAAGTCACATTTCAGACCTGGTCCATTCCTGACTAGGTGGAATGCCCCAAACACTGCACTTCCTTAGGTTGGCAAAATCCAGATGTGATGCTTCGGTTTGCTGAAGTGTCTGTCCTCCCTGTAGACAGGGTCCATGTCCCCTTTGCTCAACCTTTGTCCCCAGTGTCTGGCATAGTGTTTTGCAGATAGTAAATCTTTATCCATGTTTATTCAATGAATGAATGACTAGATGTGCACAGAAAGAAGGCTGGAGAATATATGCCAATGGATTGAGAAAGCTTACTATTATTTTTTAGTTGTAGATGGGCACAATTTCTTTATTTTTATTTATCTATTTATTTTATGTGGTATTTAGGATCAAACCCAGGGCCTCATATGTGTGAGGCAAGTGCTCTACCACTGAGCTATAATCCCAGCCCGAGAAAGCTTATTTTTCACACTTTTTTACATGTTCCAAATTTTCTACAATGGAATATAATTTTTTATTCAGGAGAGAACAACATATTCTTTTCTTAAATTGTAATTCAGCAGCCTGCCATAAAGCATTGTTATGGTTTGGATAAAAGGTGTCCCCTAAAATCACACATGTGAGACCTTGCAAGAAGGTTCAGGGCTGGGGATATAGTTCAGCTGGTAGATTGTTTGCCTCAAATGCACAAGGCCCTGGGTTCAATCCCCAGCATCACAAAAAAAGGTTCAGAGGAGAAATGATTGGGTTGGGTTGTGAGAGTCTTAACCTAATCAGTGGATTAATCCCCCAGTAGGGATTAACTGACTGGTAAATGAAGTGGTAGGGTGTGGCTGGAGAAGGTGGGAATTGGGGGCATGGCTTTGGGGTATATATTTGTATCTGGCAAGTGAAGACCTCTCTCTCTCTGCTTCCTGATTACCATGTGAACTGCTTCCCTCTGCCACCTTCTTCTGCCATGTTGTTCCTGCCTTACCTGGAGCTGCAAGGAATGGAGCTGGCTGCATATGGACTGAGACCTCTGAAACCATGAGTCCCCAAATAAACCTTTCCTCCTTTACAATTGTGCTGATTGGGTCCTTTAGTCACAGCAGCAAAATAGCTGACTAAAACAAGCATTTATAATCTAGCTTTTAATATGGTACACTTATTTGGCTCTGTCCTGCTTTAACAAATTCACAACCTATAAACTAGAACTCAACTATCACAAAGGTTAAAAGTTCTTTATTCTCAGTACTAAAGGATTTATGGAAGGGGTTTATAAATTGACAATTATCCTAGGACATTTAAATGGTGTGAGCTTATGAACAGTCCATACATATATGAGTTTTCTTTTCTCTTTTTAAAATGTAAATAACTACAACAAATTTGTTCAGAAAGGTTACAAATAAAAAATATGGTCAAATAGGCAAATACAAACAAAAAGAACCATAAAAGAAATGGTAGAAATTAATTTCAAAAATATTAAAGAGACAAATATTCAAAACTAAAATTCACAATAAAATAAGATAGGTACCTCTGAAACAGCATGATGGCAACATTCATAAAGCAGAGAACAAAGGCATATACTAGTTTTCAAGACAGATGGTCAAGGAAGTTTTACTGTCTTACTTTTATTTTGTGAAAGCTACTGTTTAGAAATTTTCTTCATCCTCCTAATTCAAACAGATCATTGTACCCAGAACATGGATGGCAGAAGACATTTTTATAAAAGGCTGAAGTTTGTCTCTCTATATACATATGTATAGATATACACATATAGAGATACAGACGTGTATATATAGTCACTCTTCTGTGCTTTACGACATCCTACCCAACTGCACCCCTATATCTGTTAATCGTCCTCTCTCCAGCCCCACTTTCCCCCAATCCTTCCCAGGCTCTGGTAACCACTATTCTACTCTCCACTTTAAAGAAATCAACTTTTTAGCTACCACATATGAGAACTTATGGTATTTGTCTTTCTATGTCTTATTTCATGAAACCTAATGTCCTCCAGGCTCGTCCACATCATGTTACTTCTCTTTAAACTATTTGACTTTCCCCTGACAAAGGATAAAATATTTCCAAAAGATTGTTACATCCAGATGTTCTTAGCCAGGGACATTTCACAATGTAAAATATGAAGCCATATAAATAGTTTTAGGTTGTCCTCAAAGTGTTCCCTTCTGTGTCTCTGTCCTCTAACTCTGCTCTAGGACCTAATGTCACATATTTCCCAGTCTTCTTCTCATTTAGTTTTATAGAAGCCCTAAGACCAGTTAAAGATATTTAAATAATCTCAGCAACCCAGGGGTCTGAAGCAGGAGAATCGCAAGTCAGAGGCCAGCCTCAGCAACTTAGCAAGGCCCTAAGCAACTTAGTGAGACCCTGTCTCAAAATAAAAAGTAAAATGGGCTGCGGATGTGGATCAGTGGTAAAGCACCTCTGAGTTTAATCCCCAATACTACTACTACTAATAATAAATTTAAATAATGGAAGTTCTGAATCAACTGAGACAGTTTGGGCGTGGTCTGAGTGTCCTCTAAGGATACACTTATTAAAGTCTTGGTCTCTGGGGTGGTGCTGGTTGTGAAGTGGGAATTTGGGAGGTGGGTCCTAAATGTAGGTACCTAGGTTTTTGGAGGTGTACCCCCCAAAGGGGCTGTGGGATGTCAGTCTCTCCCTCTCTGATTTCCTATATGGTGATATAAGCTTCTTCCACACATACAGATATCTCCACCATAATGTTTCACAGCTGAGACCTGACATGCCAATGCCATGCCCTTGAACCTCCAAAACTATGAGCCAAACAACATTTTTCTCTTTACAAGTTAACTGTCTCAGGTGTTTTGTTGTCCTAACACAAAGCTGCCTAGTATATGCCACCCCTTTGGGGCTCCTTCCTACTTAATGCTGGTCCATGCCTGCCTAGTGAGCACCCTTCTCACACACAGACCTGTGCACCCCATAATCATAGCTTGTGCCATGTTCTCTCCAGACAAAAATCCCATGACTCAATTTCCCCCTCACCTTTATTAAAACTAATCGGCTTGGCATTATTTTCATTCATGTCTTGGTTCATAGGGTTATTTCATGGCTTAAAAGCTTCTACTTGTGGGTGTCAGTTTTTCTTTTTAACATGAAGGTGACAATACCTGCCCCAAGGTTGTGATTCCATTGATGGTAATCTCATGAGTCTACATGCTATGCCAGTAGCCCCTAACCTATTCACTATTTCATTCCAGAGCCCTCAGGAAGTAATGTGAAGAAGAGAGAGAAAATGCTGATAATTCAAGAGCAGCTCCTGTACTACTCACGTCCCTCGATTCTATCCCCTATGCCTTCTTCCCAGCAGGGCCACAGTGGCACTTCTTTTCTTTTCTTTTCTTTTTTGGTACTGGGGACTGAACTCAGGGGCACTGGACCACTGGGCCACATCCCCAGCCCTTTTTTGTATTTTATTAGAGACGGTCTCGCTGAGTTGCTAAGTGCCTGACCATTGCTGAGGCTGGCTTTGAACTTGCAATCCTCCTGCCTCAGCCTCCCAAGTGCTGGGATTACAGGCATGCACCACCATGCCCGGCTCACAGTGGCATTTCATAGTAGAAGAAACAACAATGAAAGAGAAGTCATCTGATCCAATAAAGAAGCAATGAGAGGTATACCCTTTAGTGCAGAGGGTCTGTCTAATCCTAGGCTCATGAGGGTTCCAGTTTCCTTGTCAGTCCCCTATTAAATCTGTGTAAATTTTGTCCTGTTGGATTAATAGTGACTCCTATTATCCAATAATCACCTTTCATTTCATTCTAAAGCAGCAGTCCCAATGCAGATATGTGATCTATACGTGTAACTTAAAATATTCTGGGATTAGATTGCATATATAATCTTCTTAGTCCATTTTGTGCTGTGATGGGAGAACACCTAAGACTGGGTAACTTAATGGACAGAAATTTCTTCTTTAACATTATAGAGGCTGGGTAGTGCCACATCAAGGTGTTGGCAGGTTCTGCCTCTCTTTCCCAGATGGTGCCTTATTGCTTCATCCTTTGGAGAGGAGCGATGCTGTGTCCTCACATGGCAGAAGAGCAGAAGAGACCCAACCCACCCTCTTTGTTGGGGTGTTTTTCCATTTAGGAACGCTCCACCCTAATGACCTAAACACCTCCCAACCTCTCAACACTGTTGCAATGAGGAGTAAGTTTCCACTTGAGTTTCGAAAGGAACAAAAATATTAGAACCATGGCAGTAATTTAAAAATGTGAAAAAGAAACAACAGGTGAATTGATTTTAAAGATATATTTTATTTAACCCAGTATGTCCAAAATATTACTGTAGTCAATATAAAAATTATTAATGACATAACTTATCTTCATTTTACGTATCCAGTCTTTGAAATCTGGTATGTACTTTACACCTATGATACATCTGAATTTGGGCTAGCCACATTTCAGGTGCTCAAGAGCCATATGTCGACTAGTGGAATAGCACAGTTCTAGAGGAAGCATGGTATAACTTCCAAGGTTGTCCAGACCAACCTGCTACTTATAGAAAGGTAGAGTATATTTCCTGGGATTATACAGCTAAATAGTAGATGCAGTGTTAGAACACATGGCTTCATGAAGCTGATGCGCAGGAAAACTGGCCTGGAACCAGGATCCTATGCTGCCCTGGGGCTCTTCTCTGTACTTGCAGTCCTGTACCTGCCTCAGTCTTCTCAGAAATAAGCTAAAAGCTTCACTGCAAACCATCTGGCTGTGAACCAAGATGAAGGGAGGCAGAATTTTTCCATATCTTTCCACAGAGATAAGTTTTTTATGACTTGTTACCCTTGTCCCCAGAAACTCCTGGTCTGAAGCTACTAAAAACCAATTCTTTGTAGGCAAGTGGGTCTCAACAGAAGCATCCATCAGAATGTCATCTATGGAGTTTTTATAAAATTCAAATGGCTGGTACCCTACCTCAGAATCTGATTTATAGGTGTGTGCATGGGAGGAGCACTCACGTAGATTGCTATTTTTTTTTAATTTGAGTATTTTTTAGTTGTAGTTGGACACAATATCTTTATTTTATTTATTTTTACGTGGTGCTGAGGATCTAACCTATGGCCACACATGTGCTAGGGGAGCGCTCTACCGCTGAGCCACAACCCCAGCCCAGATTGCTATTTTTTTAATGGTTCCCATAAAAATGTATATGATGTATATGATGTATATGATGTATATCCATAATTTACAGGGAACTTGCCAAATGCCAGATGGCCATAATGTCCTCTGACCCCCAGGCAATGTGAACACACATCAGGTTGGGAGCTTGACAATTTAGGCAGGCACCTGGTTGTAAGAAAAGAAACATGGCAACAGATGCCTTGAGCACCTCCCAGGGCGGGGCTACCTGGCTTACCGTGCTCTTTCTCTGCACCTGAAGACACCTTTAGCTTTATTTCCTGATTTCACAGTCTCTCCTGCGGTGCTGTCCCAGCCAGTGGCTCAGTCAGGAATGCAGCAGACAGGACTCACCCTGATAGCCTTGGTTGTCTGTGTGGCTCTTAGAAACTCTGAAGGTGAGTGGGAGCCCTCAGCCCCTTGGGCCTCTGGTGGGAGGTGGATGTCTTCCAAAGTGGTGGAGAAAGGAGTGAGGTGGGGCATGTATCTCTGTCTCTTCAGGCAGGAATTTTTCAATGATTTCCGATCATCTATGAGAGAATGGCATAGGTTTAAATTCTAGATCTCCAAGAAATTTCAGGAAGGAACCTCATTTTAACAGGAATATAAGGAATCTGCCACCTGTGGGCACAGCTTAGAGCTGTGGTTCCCTTTCCGACAACAGTGTCTTAGAATATTCCTAGCTAGAGGTTGGAGCGAAGACCCCATTGTTCCATCTGTCTCCCTCCTCGCCCCAACCCGACAAACTGTCTGAACACACGTGTTCCTGGAGGAAAAGACAGATTGAACTGAGTCAGGGTTTGATAAGCTGTTGATTTCCTGAGCCAAGTTAGCCCTGTGGATACTAAACACTGAAACTTCAGTCTGACTTTAAAAGGGGGAAGAAGGAGGAAGGAAACTGAACCATGCAAATTATATCAAAGAGGATTTAACTTGTGAGTTACATATGGGAATTGTAACTGCATTTGGACTAAGGGTAGCATTTAGCATTTAGGAAATCCTAAATATATTGGAACTTGATACTTAGCTGATACCTCGTTTCCAAGTTGTCTTTTCTTTTCTTTCTTTCTTTTTTTTTTTTTTTTTTTTTTTTTTTTTTTTTTTTTTTGTGGTACCAGGGATTGAACTCAGGGGCACTTGACCACTGGGCCACATCCCCAGCCCTTTTTTGTATTTTATTTAGAGACAGGGTCTCACTGAGTTGCTAAGTGCCTTGCCATTGCTGAGGCTGGCTTTGAACTCACGATCCTCCTGCCTCAGCCTCACAAAGTGCTGGGATTACAGGTGTGCGCCACCGCGCCCGGCCCAAGTTGTCTTTTCTTTTCTTTTTTTTTTAATTGTTCAGGATTTTTTGTTTTTATTTTTGGTAAAAATTTCATAATAAAGCAGAGGACATTATAATATTATGAGAACATTATTAATTACCAAATTGGTTTTTTTAACTTTTTAAAAAATTTTATAATAGTAGTATGTATTACAATTCATAGTGCACATATATAGCATGTTTCTTAAACTTTACCCTGAACAGATTCTCTGAATCTACAGCAGAGGTAGAATATATATTGTGTTTGGTCTGCTTTTTATAAAGCTGAGCCAACATTTTAAAACAGATTTCACATGCATGCACTAGTATGTACATACACACAAATTAGATTTAGAGATTCTCCTTAAAAATCAGATCAGGGCTGTAGCTCAGTGGTAGGGCATTTGCCTAGCATGAACAGGGTTCCAACCCCAGCACAGGGGAAAAAAAAAAAGAAAGAAAGAAATATCATATCTTATAGTTCCTCATACCCTGGCAAGAAGTTCTGTCCTTTGTCCCTTTGAATACCTCTGTCCCTCTCCTCCATATCACCTTAACTGCCTGGTCCCTGTGGGCCTTTGCTTAGGGTCCTTAATATAATTATTCATCAACATGCCAGGCTTAATAAATACACAGAGGAAATAACCTGGATACTCTCTTAATTTCTATCTATATATTTTATCAAAATGAAACAAAAGTTTGTCATTTTGTTCTATAACATTTTTTTCAGATAAATTGACCATTGAAATATTAGATCTTTCACTGTTTCTTAAAGGTCTACCTTATCAGGTTTTACTCCTAGTTTTGGCAACTCCACCAAGTCCTTTTTTTTTTTTCCACTGGGGCTGTGGAATATAGGTGTGCCTGGTTCCAGCTTCCTGATCTATTTCTGCAGTCCCCACAGTGGCCCTCCCACAGGAAAGAGAGAGGGGCAAGGGCAGGCAGAGGGGAATGACGGAACCAAGACCCACAAGGGACTGAGTCCTGATGGGGCAGTGGGGGAGCAGGTAGCAGACTTCAAGATGCAGAGGTGTTTAAAGGTACAACAGGTGTTGACAGTGAGTTTCAGTCTTGGGGCTTACCTAAGGCAGTTTGGGACACAGGAAAATCACATTGTCTGAGAAGTGTCAACCTTCTGTCTTTGAAAATATATGTAATGCCAGGTTAAAATACAGATAGGTCTGAGAACAGGTGCAGAACTGAGAGAGGCAACACGACTACCCTCCTTAGCAAACTTCCATTCAAATGTGTGTGTGTGTGTGTGTGTGTGTGTGTGTGTGTGTGTGTTGAATGTGTGTGTGCGCTTGCGTGAGTGTGTGTGCATGTGCCAGGTCCCCTGTGGGCGCCCTAAGTGATTCAGGTTCCAGGGAGGGGGTGAAAGGCCAGGTAAGGAGGGGTGGCAGGACATGAGGGACACTCAGCAGCCCAGGGAAGGAGATTGGTGGCTTTGATTGTTGTTGCATGTTGGAAGTCAGAATGAGGAAATGACCTGTGTCAGTGTGGGACTTTGGAGAATACATTTTGTTCTTTCAGGCAGAAAGCTGTTCCATTATCTTAATGGTGTCTTAAAAGGCTATCTTACAATGCTTCAATAGTTGGCCTTCCCAAAGTGTTCTACACCAATCAATCAGGAAGCCGTTGACTTTATTCATAATTAAAAGCCTTGTATTCTAGCCAAAGGGAGGGCACACTCCACATCTGCTGATATGATTGTTGGCCCTGAGAACTCAATACTGACTTCATAAACATGTTTACCCTGAGAACTTAATACTGACTTCATAAACATGTTTATCATCCAATTTCAGTGGCCCTGAGCCAGATCATTTAAATCCACAATCTAGGGCTTTTAGGACGGCCTGTTTTTATTGTACATGAAGACGAAGGCTCCAGTTGTGTCCAGCAGATGCAAGTTGGGCGATTTTGCTTCATTCAGTCCCCAATTGTCTTCCTACTGACGACCTACTTTCCCAAAGCCATTAGGATGTCTCCCGAATCACACAAATACTTGCTTGAGACTTGCTGCTTGCATCCTAAAAGAAAACCAAATCTTTGGCTTGTCACATTCACTCACTAGGGAAGGTTACCATAAATATACATTTATGCTTAAAAGTTGTTTTGCATAGTGTGCTTCCCCAGTGTTGCTTCCTCAGAGATCTGACAAGATCAGCCCAATATACTGCCTTCCTTAATTTCTCTCCCTACCATTAAAACCCCACATCCTGCATTTCCTGAATCCTATGTCATTGCTAGGCTAAGTGTCTAGATTTTTGCTTCAGAAGCCAGTTGTGTCTATAATATAGCTCTGGGTGATTTTTAAATGTCCTTTTCTATGTCTGGAAAAGCAGTGTGATACAATATAAATTTTCTCAAATATGAGTATGTGTGGGCCCCTTTAAAGAGGAACCCCCTCCCTCTTCACTCTCAGTGTTGACCTTTGAATTATTTTACTTGATTTATAGCATAAAACCAGGTATAAGTCTCTTATGCAATTATAAATCTCTTCTGCAGCTATAAAATCAAAATTCATGATTTAAATCAAAGCACAACTAAAAGGCGAAATTTCAATATAACGACATTAGTTTGACACAATAGTTAAGGTATGGCTGAAATTAAAAATTAAAATCACTATTCCAAATGTGACTATGGCCCAATGCTTGGCGGGGGGCAGATTTTGAGCTTGAGTCTAATGTGTACCCCACCAGGTACAGAGCTACCTTGTTCCACCTTTCCCTGTAATTTGGCTGTCCCTTAGCATGAATGCATTGTGAAGTTCACTGTTCTTTTCGGAGTGGCCTGGAACAGTTAAGGTAGTATGGCACTTGTAACTACACCATCATAAACACAAGGCAATCTTTAAATGTCCTCAAAGTGCACTCTTGAGCCAATCCTCCAGAGCATGAGATCCAGAGCATGTCTGTTTAAAGACTACCATTGAAATGACATATTGAAAATTCAAAATTACCAGAAGAGTTCATGGATACTGAGAATACATCTTTAGGGCCCCTACCAGAGGTTTATGAAACCCCATTTGAGAAGTGCTGGTGTATGGGAAAATTGTGGGCTTTGGATTCCAAAAGTCTCAGTTAGAATTCTATCTACATAGATTTGAGAAAGTACTTAATCGCTCGGAGCCTTAGTTTCCTTATTTGTAAAACAGGAAGAAAAATGCCTTTCTTACCTAGTTATTCTCATGATTAAATGAGATAATGTGTACAAGTGTCTAGACATAATAAATACTCAGTAGTGTTAGTTTCCTTCCCTTCCCTCCCACAAGATTCTGTTTATTGCTAGTTTTAAAATTAAGATAACCAAAAACGTATGGTTGAGGTGCATCTCAGTGGTAGAGCATATTCTTAGCATGATCCAGGCCCTGGGTTCAATTCCCAGCACTAAAAGTAAATATAATTCTTCCATTTCTTCTGTACTATTTGTCCACTGTTCTAAGCACTTGAATGTATAAACTCCCAACAGCCCCATGAGATAGGAGCTACTACCATCTCCATATTACAGATAAAAGAACCAAAACAGAATTAAACATGTAACTAACTCACCCAAAGTCACCTGAAAAGTGACAGAGCAAGGATTTAATTGGTCATTTGCCTCTATCTGTTTAAGTAGTATGCTGTAAAGCTTCTCAGGATGTCTCTGGCACAAAATTATCCAAACCTCTTAAATACCACCCCTTGGCCACTCTAGTGTCTATGCCGTAAGAAGTGCAGGTAACCAGTATCTTCATCTTAAGTTAAAAGAAACCCTCCACCCACTCTCTCCATTCCCCAGAAATTATTCCAGGCTTCCAGAAAGTGTCTTGGAGGACTTCATTTGGGCATAGCCATTTCATATCATCATGGATAGGTGAGGCCTACTGCCCACTAAGTGACTGCGGTGAGCGCCTCTGTTGGCATCCACAGTGTGATGTGGCTGCACTAAGGTCCACCAGAATGGGCAGATGTGTTTCTAATCAACTACATTCTGAACATTATGTGTATTTATCTATTGCCCTTTTAAAACAACACCCATAACCTTGAGACATCGCCTGCAGCTGAGTAAATCCTTTCCCCAGCAAAGGCGTGCACATTTCTTTACTGCGTTTCTGTTTTGCTGTGCTCTATGTGACATGCTTTTCATTCCATTATTAGGCTCCCAGGTGCTGTCACTGATGCGGTTCCGGGAACCATGCTTTGAGTAACAAGATACTGTACGATACATCTAAATAAGAGAGGAGGCTGGGTCACCTCTCCACAATAACAGAATCCTTTTCTTAAAACCCAGAATCTAACTTTTTGTATCACAAATGTGGTTTCGTGGTGCTTCAGTGTTGGTCTTAACAGGTTTCCAGCACGGGGACATCTTTGGAGCCCTCTAGTGATCAAAATTGGATCTAGTGATCAAAATTGGAACTAGAACAGGGACCAAAATTTCTGGCAAAGCACTCATCTACTTAATAATGGAATTTTATACTGGAATCAATAATGACAATAACCCAAACCAACAGAATCAATAGAAGTAAAACCATAAGAGTGGGCTGGGGTTGTGGTTCAGCAGTAGAGCGCTCACCTAGCACGTGAGTGGTCCTGGGTTCAATCCTCAGCACCATGTAAAAATAAATAAATTAAATAAAGGTATTGTGTCCAACCACAATTAAAAAATAAATATTTTTTAAGAATTAAATATGCAACTACAACTAAAAAATGAAAAAAACAATTTAAATTTTAAAAATACCATAAGAGCAAGACAAAAAGTAATGCTTTAATCAGATACAAATAGTATTGTCTTAAAAATATTAAATCAACAAACGATTTATCATACTGAGATGACTCCTAATTGCTTGAATGTGGAAGGATGGTGTTACTGAAAAACACTCTGTAATTTTAGAAACTCTAGAGTGTAAAACCTTGCCCAAAAACTGAGAATCTTTTTTAAAAAATAAATTGTTTTAATGATATTAAAAGCCTTTAAAAAAGATAAAATGAAACATTAATATAAGGCTATATCAGAGCTTAGCTCAATTTAAGAAACACTTGTTTACCAATTATGCCAGGCACTGTGCTGTGTGGTGGGGACCAAGATGTCCTGTGGAGTAGTCAAGGCAGTCATATGTAGTGAAGACTTAACTTTACAGGAAAGCAGAATGTGGTGGGACCACAGACTCAAATGGGAAAAGAAAAGATTGGAAAGAGACAAATGTAGGCTCGGTACTCCAGAAGCCAAGTGACATGCCCCTGAATGAGGAGTTGGAACAGGGGTGGAGAGAAGACAGATCTAAGAAATGTTAAGGAAATATCATTGACAGGAATTTGTGGCTGGCTACAGAGAGTACAGGAGGAAGATGGAATGATCCATGGGTTTCTGACTTGGGTAATGGTACAGGGTGATTACATAAGATGAGAAAAGGAAAAGGGAAATAGATTAAAAGTGACAGGAGATGATGTCTTCAGTGGGGCTGACTCTGGGATATCTAAGTACATTTTCAATGGCAGTTGGATATGTGGCCGAATATTTGGGTAGAGGTTGGCAGGTGTTTTGAAGATACTGACTAGTAGTGATTTAAAGTAAGAGAAGATGTAGAAAGAAAAAAGCAGTAGTATGTTAGGGATGGAACTTTGAGAATGCTAACTATTGGGGACAGAGCAAAGGAGAAGGTGTTCATGAGGCAAAGAAAATAATTTCTCAGTATTGGGAGAATTAGGAGAGACTAGTAAACCAGGGATATGGATATTTTCAAGGAAGGAATGGGTAACTGTCAAATGAAGTAGGAATGTCCAGTCAGATAAGGCTAGAAGACTGTCTTCTCATTGTAAGCACCCCAAGGACAGGTACTTAAGGGTAGACGATAAATACTTCTGGAATTTTACTGATGTAACAATTACTTTTTTTTTTTCCTGCAGTACTGGGGGTTAAACCCAGGAACTCTGAACCACTGAGTTACACTTCAAGCCCTTATTTTATTCTGAGACAGGGTTTCACTAAGTTGCTGAGGCTGGCATTGAATTTGCAATCCTCCTACCTCAGAACCCTGAGGTGCTGGGACTATAGGCGTATGCCACCATGCTCAGTTAATTCAGTCTACAGTGTTGTACAAGTTGGTGGTTTCCTTATTGACTCTCTGCCTACATGATCTATCCACTATTGAAAGTGAACCAATAAAAGTCTCCTCCTAGTATTTTATTGCTATTTCTCCTTTTAGATCTGTCAGTATTTCATTTAGATATTTAGGTACTATGATGTTGAATATATATATATGTATTTATAATTGATATATATTTCTGTTAATATGACCCTTTTTATCAGCATGCAATAAACTTCTTTGTTGCAATAGTTTTTTTACTTATTTTGGTAGACATTTATACATTCTCTGCTGTTTTTCTATAGTAAACGCTGTGCACTTGTATTTACAGTTTGTGTGAATCTGTATTCCAGAAGTATAATTACATGAGCCAATGGGGTTGTATCCTAAGCATTTAGTTACAAATCTATCTCCTCTACTACAGCCTCTTGAGAATAGAAACATATTATCTTATTTATTTTTGTATCACTGTAGTGAGTAGTTTTTTTTATTCGAAATTGTTGTATATATAACAGTAGCATGCATTACAATTCGTAATACATATATAGAGCACCTTTTTACATAGCAGTGAATAGTTTTTGCCTAAAACATTTTGACTGCTCAATAAACATTTGTTGGATAATTGGATGAATACATGATTTAATGAATGGTAACCAAAAATTTTGATACCTAGAAAGTGACACAGATATTTTACATTTCATAGTCCGCTCCTTTTCTTCTCCAAAGCTGTAAGTAAGCCAGATGTTGACATGTGGCTAAGACACGGATACAGAGATCTCCCTCTCCCAAGGACTTCCACTGCTTAGAGCTAACACTGAGAAGTTGTTGGGTGGAGGTTCCAACCCTGGGAAACATATTCAGGATTCTGGCAGGGGGAAGAAGATGCCGGATGCAGTTGGAATAGTAGACATTCAGAGCCAGCAGCAGCCCCCAGACTCCAACTTCAGTCCCATTTTTTGCCCAAGTTTCATTTAGCTCTGTTTGTCAGGTCCATTTAGCCCTGTGAGCCATTTCCATAGGCTATATATATATATATATATATATATATATATATATATATATATATACACACACACACACACACACACACACACACACACACACACAGGCCAGACAAAGAAGGGCCATTGCCAACTGGTTACTTTAGTGGGTGTGTGCTCACAAGCAAATGTTTATGACCTTGAGTATATATGCTGAATCAGGGTGTTCATGACTTTGACTACACACTGAAAATATAGCCTGCTGAAATCCTCAATAAGGGAGCCTAAATATAGTCATCTTGGGCCTGCGCAACAGAGGTGTTTCTTTTAATCCCCAATTCAGGAACAAACTTCTGTCCTGTATGAGGCTACCACCTGCTGTCACTGTTGACTGTAATTTGTAATTTATTTTATTCACTACCCATTTGGTGAAATGGGACGTATAGGAGAATGCTGTGTCATGTGGCATATAGGAGTTTGTAAATACATATTTTTAGTTTGGGAATCATGTTTCTTTTCATATTTGTGCTAGAAATACCTTACATCTAGTTAACAAAATTTCCTTCTAGCCTCACCTTCTATTCCACTCACTCTGTACTTTAATCCATCTTGCTTATAGCTGCAAGATAGATTTTCCTAAACACTCTCCCTTTCTCAAACTTTGAGTTCCCTTTTCATAAAAGCCAAGCCTCCTTATACTGACATTTGCAGCCTCAGTTGAGTGGCCTCAGTGTCTTTTTTTTTTTTTTTTTTTAATGTTTTTTAGTTGTAAATGGATACAATACCTTTATTTATTTATTTTATGTGGTGCTGAGTATCAAACCCAGTGCCTCACACATGCTAGGCAAGTGCTCTACCACTGAGCCACAACCCCAGCCCACCCTCATTGTCTTTTGAACCTTATCTCCCATCACTCACCTTACTAGCTACTCAATTCAGGAACATGGTCTATTTTACTCCATACCCTAAATGTGCCTTGGGCTTTTCTGTCTCAGAACCCTTAACCACACATTTCCCTTAGTCTGCACAAGTCTCCCATTTTTCTCCATCATTCCAAATCCTTTAACATTCAGCCATGTCTTTCATTTTTCCCTTTTTGGAAACTCAAAATGTTCCAGGGACCCATGTGGTCTCTCTCTTCCAAACTGCATTGTGTGGGACACCATTAACTTCACTGTTCATCTCTGATCAAGTCAGCCTGCAACCCCATTGGCTACAGCTTTTTCCATCTCCTTCACTTGATTTTCTCTTTGCCTAAATTTATTTATTTATTTATTTATTTATTTATTTATTTATTTATTTTTTTTTTGTGGTACCAGGGATTGAACTCAGGGGCACTCGACCACTGGGCCACATCCCTGGCCCTTTTTGTATTTTATTTAGAGACAGGGTCTCACTGAGTTGCTAAGTGCCTCGCCATTGCTGAGGCTGGCTTTGAACTCGCGATCCTCCTGCCTCAGCTTCCCAAAGTGCTGGGATTACAGGCGTGCGCCACTGCGCCCGGCCCTAAATTTATTTTTTATCTCCTACAAATGCAATTTAAGTTCCAGAAGCTAGAGGTGCATCCTGCCCCTGTTTGAGTTCATGAAGCCCTGTTTGCCCTTGCTTGAGAGGATTAATTATCTTGCTTGAGAGAATTAAAGACTGCATAGGATCTTTAAGATGAGAACTGTGTCAGGGTTCTGTGAACCACAAGATGTGACATTTACTTTCTTTTCTTCTTTTAGCCATACTTCCCATTGCTTCCAGTTGTTGCACTGAGGTTTCACATCACATTTCCAGAAGACTTCTGGAAAGGGTGAATTTATGTCGCATCCAGAGAGCTGATGGGGACTGTGACTTGGCAGCTGTCATGTGAGTGAAACTGTCAACAGGGTTGTCTGCACACTGATTATTTCCCTGGCCAACTAACAATAGATTAAAAGACTTCGCCTGATACACTGCACATAAATATCCTTCCAAACAAAGGAAGAGTAAATATTCTGTCCTTTGAGCTCCAGGCTCTCTGGAGTAAACACACAACCTCTCTGAACAGGAATGTCCTCAGCCTTATACTGGATCTCCAGCTCAGCTCCCTCTGCACAGTGCTGGGCTAGGGCTCAATGCCCTCTGTGGCCAGAAAATATTCACAACTTTCCTAAGCAAAACAAGAGATTCGGAATGATAAAACAAAACAGTAAGCAAAATGTTATTCTGTTATGTATCATGGCTTTAACTGTAACGTTTTCCTGGCAAGCATCTGACTTGCTGTCATTTTCACTCTCCAAACAAGGAGGGTACTTGTAGGGTTCAGAAAGCAGTGTGGCAAAGTCTGTACCTGTTGCAAGTGCTGCAAGTGCTCCAATTACAAATGTCCTTTGCTTTTGTTTTCTTTTTCTTTTCTTTAATGGTACTGTGAACTCAGGGCCTTGAGCATATTGGGCAGGCACTCACCGCTGAGCTACATCCCCAGCCCCTGCTCTGGTTTTTATTCTGGGGTGGGGTGTTGGCTCATGTGAACCCTCCTATTGCTCCTACCCTTCCCATCCCACAAACTTTAGATGTATCTGTACTTAACATCTCTTCAGAGGCTTTGAAACCTGAATCACATTGGTATTTAGCAAATCTGAGTTCTGACAAGAATGCTTGGAGGAAGGCATACGTCATCTCCCTGTCACTTTCAGGAGAAAACTTTGACTGGAAGGACAAAGTTCAGCTGATGTCTTACAGCTAGGGAATGGCAGAAATGAGATGTGCACCTCGATCTCTTGGTTCAGAACACTACATATCTCCAAAGTCATTCAAAAAGAATGGTGGGACTAACCATAAATGATTCTCCCCAAATTCCATTGCATTCAGGTGTGAGGCATCTCCCTGGCATTCCAGATTTCACATCATTTGTGGCTTTAGGCGATGCTAGTGGGCCATTCGGTATCCCTTTCTTTAAACTATAAATATCTGCATTACTTATGCCTGAGCTCCTGAGTCACTCAGGAACCTTTTTATTTCATCAATAAGTCCAATAAATCTTATTTATTGATCAGCAGTTATGTACTAAGTATCATTCTATGTGCTGGGGATGCAGCAGTGACACTGTGGGCTCTTCCCTCCTGGAGTCTCTGGGAGACAATGTACCCAGCTGGGTTCTGTAGACCATCTCCAATGATTCGAATAATCTGTGGATTGCAGATACATTTTCCGCCTTTTAGAGGGATCTATTCACTATTCAACTTTAAGAGACACTGCTCTAAGACAAAGGTTCTTAAAAGTTCAGGTGAAGAGTTTGTAAAATGTGTATTAATCACTTTTCTTCAGGTCATGGGGCTGTGATCTCCTGGGAATTGTGTATAAACCTCTGAACATGCTTCTAGGGAGAAGGTCCATAGGTTTTATTAGATTGTTAAAAGGACCTGAGATCTAATAAAGTTAAAGACTACTTGGGATCAGATTTTGGGCAGGAGACAATTATTGGTCCAAACTTTTAGTAAGCATTAATATCTTTGTGGGAGAAGGGAGAGGACTGAGAGCTCTCTAGCATTTTCTCAGTTCCACCACTACATTGGATTCATCAGCTCAGATGTTTTAGTAACTGGGAGCCAACATAACCTGGGGTAATCTTGGAAATAATGCATAGTAATGAGGTGCATTCTAAGAGGTGCTTCAAGTTCCCAACTTGTCTGAAAAATCTTTTTAGTATTGCTTGGCTAAGATTCTAACACTCTTTAACCTTGATAAATACTGTTGGTAATAGTTGGAGAGTGATGGGCTGGGATTGTGGCTCAGTGGTAGAGTGCTTGCCTAGCATGCGTGAGGCACTGGGTTCAATCCCCAGCACCATATAAGCAAAATAAAAGTATTGTGTCCATCTACAACTAAAAAAAAAAAAAAAAATTGGAGAGTGAAAAATTCATAGGTAATTCACAGTCCATGCTTTAGTTAATTGGAATCATCTGTATGTTTTTGTAGGGTTCATGCAGGAACTAAATCTGCCGAGGCCCTGCTCTGGCTGCCCTCAGAAACACCATTTTCAGCTGCTCTCAATTTCGTCCCCCTTTCTGGTATTCAGCACCTCAGACTAAAGGAGCTGTGAGAACTTTTACAAGGGACTCCAAGAAGGCTTAGAGAATCCAGAGGAAGTTCCTGTGGTTTTAAGACTAAAAGACTCTGGGAATTGCCAGAGCACACCATTGATAACAGAATTTTCAGTGATGTTTCTTACCAGAGAGCTGAAAGGCATAAGAGCAAAAATAATGTCAATCTCATTTTTAAAAATATGTACATATTTTTATATTGTAGGTGGACACAATACCTTTATTTTATTTTTATGTGGTGCTGAGGATCGAACCCAGTGCCTCACGCATGCTAGGTGAGCGCTGTACCATTAAGCCACAACCCCAACCCCTCAATCTCATTTTGATAAGGAAAAGTAGATAAGAAAGGTGAGTCTACATTTTTTAAAGGATTAAATTTTAATTCAAGGGAAACTATAAAGCTACTAACTGGATTCAAAAATATTTACTTTATTCAAGCGGAAATTTGTAAATTGACTTCTCTGCCCTGATAAGAAAGCTGAAAAATACATAGCAATTGGGACCAAGTTTAAAATGAAATGAAATTTTGACTCATATATATTTTTAGTCATAAATTACAGAGCCTCACTGTTGTATTTTCTGATATTCAACATAAGGATATTCTTGTTTTTCAAATTCTTTTACTATAGAACATGTCATTACTTATAAATATAGTCCCTTAACCCTGACTGTGTTCAAAGATTTCAAGGTTAGAGGCAAATGTTTAAGATACAGAAAAGATTGCTCATACTGGAAATATAAATCAAAATTAATTAATATAAATTAATTTACAGTGAACTCACTAGGTTTCTTTTCCTTTTCTGCCTGGAAAGAGTACATTGGTTTCAAGTATATAAATGAACATTGTAGCTTTTGATGCCTAGGACAGCAGTTTACTTGTTTAAACCCCTCTACAGTGACTTCATTAAAGAGCTTCAGGCTATTTCTGAATGTAAATACAATGGAAATTGTTATCTCAGGCAGAGGGCTGAGGTTTCTTGATTCCTATAGAGGTTATCAGTTGGGAAACTTTTTTTTATTGTTAAATAAAGTTATCTAGTTTTTTTCAGAAGTGGCTGTGAAGGGCTGTTGCATTTAGAGGAAGGTGTGAAGAAATAAAAGTTTAGGGCACAATCCTAGGTGTACTCTCCATGGCAGGACCACCACTGGTCCATTGGACTGTTTCTAGCTACATTTCGGCGGAGAAAAGAATCAGCGGATCAAGCTATGGTTTCTTAGAGTCAAAACTCATTCCTGGGGCTGGGGTTGTGTCTCAGTGGTAGAGTGCTTGCCTAGCATGTGTGAGGCACTGGGTTCCATCCCCAGCACTACATGAAAATAAACCAGTAAAATAGAGGTATTGTGTCCATCTATAACTAAAAGAAAGAAAGAAAGAAAGAAAGAAAGAAAGAAAGAAAAAGAAAGAAAGAAAGAAAGAAAGGAAAGAAAGAAAGAAAGAAAAGAAATCAACATATGTTTAAAAAAAAAAAAAAAACACCAAAACAAATTCCCCTAGAAATTCTCAATGGGGTAGGGTGAGGGATGTAGAATGAGCATTAGTATGATAAAGCCATACTAATTGCCTCATTCCCCAACATCACCCCATTTCTTTTTGTCCTGATAGAATACATATGGGATACAAATCAAGGTTCAAGCCGTTGTTACACTTCAGGCTTCTAAGCATCGCAGCATCTCAGGTTTGGGAGCTGTGTTCCAGTAGCTGATTTTCCCCCTTGAAGTACATTGAGCAGTTGAGGCCTTACCAGGAAGACCTTGAAAAGGATCCCGCATGGCGCTGCTGCCTGTTTTCCCTCCACCTGTCTGCATGCCCCCTGCCTGTCTCCTGCCCCAACTGGGTTTTCTCCTTCTACCCCAGTACCAAGCCTACTCCCTGAAGCTCAGCACATCTTACTTTAATCACAGAACTGAGTCCTGATTCTCTCATGTGTAATCAGAGATGTCAGTGAAGTCTCTACTCTAGTTCTTACTGACACCACAAGGAGAGGTGTCAGTAAGAGTCTTTGGAAAGTGTAGGAGCTTCAACAAGTTTTATTATTATTATTTTTTCCTTCACAGCAATACAACAGCATCTTTTCTCCTATAATAGCAAACCAATTAACCACAGTGAGAATCAGCTGTTCTTTGAAACCCCCTCAGTCTAATATACTTAGGGAACATACTGTCCTCTTACGATGGTCCCACAGGCTGGCTTTATCATACTAATGCTCAATCACACCTTTCCCCACTTTCCCTACCTTGTTTGAGAGTGCCACTTGGGGCATCTGGAGAGGTAGCAACTCCCACATTCCCCCTAAAGGGCCAAAGGGCTCAATTTATCAAGACACAGAAAAATATATACAGTAGGATTTGTAACATTTCATCAGAGCTGCCTGGCACCTGATGGAGGGTTAAAGGTTGCACTATTTTTTGTAACAAGAACTTTAGTTACCAGAAATTATAATTACTGCCTAAGGATTCTCCCACCCAAATCTCAAAATTCCATATAGAAAAACGAAAATGAGCACAAATTGTGAGCTGTGATGTAGACCCATATTTAACATATTAACCCATATTTAACCATATTAACCCATATTTAACAAAGGCCTAAAATATCTTAGTTGATTGTTTTGTTGAAAATAAAACCAGATTGTCCATATTTTGAACAATTTTCACTTCATACCCAAAGTGAGTGACAGAGTTCCTACTGTGAACAAGGTCTTTTCAGAAATACACCTGGGGGGTGGCTAGGGTTGTGCCTCAGTGGTAGAGTGCTTGCCTAGCATGTGTGAGGAACTGGGTTCGATTCTCAGCATCACATATAAATAAATAAATAGATAGATAAATAAAAAATAAATAATGATCCATTGAATGAGCAAACACTTCTTCCTAAATAAGATAATTTCATTGATTAAAAAAAAATATATAAGCCGGGCGCGGTGGCGCACGCCTGTAATCCCAGCACTTTGGGAGGCTGAGGCAGGAGGATGGCGAGTTCAAAGGCCTCAGCTGTAGCACTTAGCAACTCAGTGAGACCCTGTCTCTAAATAAAATACAAAAAAGGGCTGGGGATGTGGCCCAGTGGACGAGTGCCCCTGAGTTCAATCCCCGGTACAACAACAAAAAAAAAAATAATAAAAATAAAAAAAAATATATATATATATATATATATATATATATATATATACCTGGAGTGTTTGGAGTGTTCCTCCCTGAAGGAGAGCAAAACTTCAGTAGGAGTCATGAGACCAAAACTCACATCAAAGACAGTGAAATAGGTGCCGTCAGAGAGGTAACTCTCACCATGAAGACTCACAGGACAGGAAATCAGGGCATTTAGCTGAGAGGACCCAGAAAAACCCTTACAGAGAAGGCTGTGTTTGAGATGGATGCTGAGAATGAGTTGGTTTTGTTGGGGGAAGCTTGGGCAGGGAAGAGAATTGTTTTCCCTTGGTTTTGCTTTCTTTTTTCTCCTTTGCCCCTGCTCCTGCTCCCTGTCTTCTTCCTTCTCTTTTATTTTTCCTTTCTTTCTTTTCTCCTCATCCTCTTCCTCCTTGTCCTCACCCAACTCCTCCTCTTCTTTCAAGGCTCCCTGCAGCTATCTGAGGACCACAGACAGCAGTGTGCATATAGTCAGGATGTAAGCTTGTGGTCCTCGGCTTTAGGATTCAGTCCCTGAGATGACAGTGCCCCAAAATGGGGGCTGCTCGTGAATCACTAACTTTATGTACATTTGTACTTTCTATCAGCGATGACTTTTCTTCCCTTCTTGGCAGCCTTCACGTCAAGCGCAGGAGAATCTGCGTCAGCCCACACAATCATACCATTAAGCAGTGGATGAGAGCACAAGCAGCCAAGAAAAATGGCAAAGGCAAAGTTTGCCAGAAGAAACACCACCCGAGGAACAGCAAAGTGGTGCATAGGGGTAAACAGGAAGCACGTGGCCACTGAACTCCTCAGAGAGTTTGCAGATGTATCCACATAGGTGATTCCTTGAGGGCACTTGGCTTTGGTTGGTTATAAATTTATCATCTGAATTTTTCTTATTGGAAGCATACAGTGAAAAACAAAATGTTGTTCTTTTTTTTAAATGAACCACTGCATAGTATGCAAAGGTAGCCAATAATACACTTACCTAAAAACATGAAATGAAAATTTAATCATCTTCATGTGACATGTTAAGAGGAGCATAGATATAATTTCTACAATTTTTTTTATTATGAAGTTTTCTCAACCTACAGAGTAGTTGAAAGAATGTACAAGGAACACCTGTATACCCTTCGCCTAGACTAATCATTGTTCTTTCTTTGTATGTGTATATATAAAATATTATATATTATGTATAATAAATATGTAACTTTCTGCTAAACCATTTAAAAAGAAGTTGCAAACATGGTGACACTTGTTTTAGTCTATATTCCTGTTACTATAATAAAATATTTGAAACCAGGTAATGTCTAAAGAATTTTTTAAAAGTTTATTTGACTTAGGATTCTGGAGACTGGGAATTCTGACAATACCTCTCAGCATCCAGTGAAGACTTTTTTGCTGCATTATAACTCTAATTACCTTGCAAAGATCTCACCTTCAAATATCAGCACATAAATTTGAGCATCAATTTCCAACACATGGACTCTGAGGGACACATTTAAATCACAACTCCACTCCACTCCACTCCTAATTTCTTTTTAATGTTATAACTTGGCATCCACAAGAATAAAGATATTTACTATTTTCTTAAATCACATTATTAGTTTTATACCAAAAAATTAATAATTTCATCATATTTATGAGTATGTATATGAATATATATATTCCGTATTCAAATTTCCCTGATCATTTAATGTAGTTTTTAAAATGCAAGAATCAATCAAGCTTCAAAAAGTTCACATATTGCAATTAATTATTATTTTTATTATTATTAGTGTCTTTCAATCTAAGGAAATCCCTCTTTTTTGTCCCCCTATTCCTTCTTCCATGGCATAGATTTTTTTGTTGTTGTTGTTACTGAGCACCCAGGGGTGCTCCATCTCTGAGCTACATCCTCAGCCTTTTTCATTTTATTTTTGAGACAGGGTCTCACTAAATTGCTGAGGCTGATCTCAAACTTGTGATCCTCTTGCCTCAGCCTCTGTTGGAATTGCAGGTGTGTGCCACCACATCTGGATGGTATGGACTTTTTAAAAAAGAGTCTAGGACAGGGGCTGGGGTTGTGGCTCAGCGGCAGAGCGCTCGCCTCGAACGTGCGCGGCCCGGGTTCCATCCTCAGCACCACGTAAACATAAATGTATAATACATTGCATTATGTACAACTAAAGTAAATAAATAAATAAATAAGATTTTTAAAAAATTAAAAAAAAAATGTTTTAAGAAAAAAAGGAGTCTAGGCCAGCCTCTGTTTCACATTCTGGGTTTATCTGATTGCTTCCTTAAGATCAGGTTTGGATTTATAATTTTTGGTATAAGTTTTCTATGTGAATTTGTATACTTATTATGTCATTTAGACTTTATAAACATTGGATTTTGTTTTCTAAGTAGAAAAAGTATATGCTGAATATTACTTTATTTTTAAAATATATATATATAATATCACTACATTATTTTTATGTATATACGAGAGAGAGAGAGACACAGAGAGAGAGAGAGAGAGAGATTCTGGAGCTCAAACCCAGGGTATACTACACAAATGCTCTACCACTGAGTTACACCCCAAGCCTGAAGAGTACTTTAAAACACCAGTTTGAGTAACTATTGTCATTTGGATTGATAAATTCTGATGCTGGGTGGGCAAAAAAAAAAGTCTGTTTGACTCCCCAGAACTCCTAATAGTAATTAGGAGTCCAGAGTTTAATCATGAATAAGAAGTTTACATTTTTTCCCCTTCCTAACTCACTTTTCCGTCACCTTGTGAGTTGATTCCTACTGTGCCACTCCTTTTTTGGCAGGGAATATACTCATAGCCCAGTTGTCACAAACAGCCCGGCCCCGGGCAGTGGTATTACGGCAACCTTCCTCTCAACTCCATCATGCTTTTGACATGCTAAAATAATAATGTAGGTGATCCTGATGAAAACAGTGCTAGATGTTCCTTTTTAATCTTGTATTATTATCATCCAATGTCATCATTTCAGGTTCTAAAAGCTGAGGAAATGTTGGGGACATTAAGAACACGTCAGCCGAAAGAATAGAAATTTAAGTCAAGGAAATGAAAACCTAACTCTCTGGCTGTCTCCCACTTCCTGATACGTTGACTGGGCCTAGCCCAGGGGTGTTGCCCTGACATATGACGAAAAATCAAACCACCACCATCCAATGTGATCTGCTCGTGCTCCCTATGCTCCCCTATAGCCTTTCTGCTGATTGGCCCATGTCTTCTATAAAGGCCGTCCAACTTCCTCAATAAACTGAGCTCATGCCTTGACTGGTCTCCCTGACGCGTCTGATTGTCCTCCAAAAGGAGGGCTGGGTGTGTGCTGTCAGTCGGCTCTTACCTTTCCCGATCCGTCCTTGTTGGGGCGTGCTCCCCCTTCTCTTGCAGGTCGAGAGGAGTTGGGGGCTAAAAACCCCAACAAGGAAATCAACATTAAATTTTTAAAATTTAACAAAATGTAATAATATAAGAGTAACTTAAAATAAGTCATGAGTTTTAAATTAATCACAATAACCAACATTAATGAAAAGGGAAAAAACTGGTCTCTAATCTTTTCAACCAATAATTTATTTTCATTTGGTCTTGCTTTCTAGTCCAGATCCGTAACTCCACACAATTTTTGAGTATCTATAAATAACAGTAGTTTATATGATTAGATAAAAAGGTAAGTAAGTAGGTAGGTAGATAAATAGATACATAATTTTTTCAGTACTGGAGATTGAACCCAGAATCTCACACATGGTAGGCAAGTGTTCTACCACTCAGCTATATCCCCAACTCTTTTTTTTTTTTAATTTTATTTTTAATCAGGTCTTACTAAGTTGCCCAGGCTGGATGTAAACTTGTGATCCTCTTTCCTCAGCCTCCCAAGTATCCGGGATCACAGGTATGCACCACCATACTTGGTTATTGGATATATTTAAAAACAGATTGTTATGGTTTGGATCAGTGTCCTCAAAAGGCCATATGTTGAGGTCTTTGTCTCCGACCTGCTATTGGGAGTGGGTGGGTCCTAGTGGAAGGATATTAAGTCACTGGGGACGTGACCTTGAAGGAGATATTGGAACTCCTCTCTCTTCCTCCTCTTTGCTTCCCTACCAGCATGAGGTTAACAGCCTTCTCCACCACACACTGTGGTGTGCTGCCTTACCACAGGCACAAAGCAATGGACCAGCTGAGCATGGACTGGAAAACTCCCCAAATCAGGCCAAAGCAAACCTTTCCTCCTTTTAAGTTGATTTGTCTCCAGTATTTGTTACAGCAACAGAAAACATGCTGATTTTATGTTGCAAATGACTGAACCTTTGGACTATGTACACAAGAGACTAGAATTAAAGAAATTCCAACTTACAGGTTAACATATATGCTTACTAAAACATTATTGTATCACTGTTACAGCATTGTGTACTATTATTGTGCTGAGTAAATACTGTTATACTGAATTGCTGTATTATGATTAAATGACCCAGGTTAACACCTTGAGTTTTCTTTTTTAAAATTGCATTCCTATTACACTGCAGGAGCCCTGTTTGGGGAGATAGCTAAGATTGCGGTTGACTATGGGCCATAGACATTTTTGGGCATTGTCGCCTTCCGTAGTCTCACGGGACTTGGCCCAGGATCTCGAGAGATTTGAGCAGTGACTCGGCAGATCGAGCGAGAGCGATTCCTGCTCGGGCGCATGGGATGAGACCAGAGAGAGAAAGGACAGGGTTATCGATATTGTATAGATATATTGTAGTTTCTTGTAAGAGTAGGTGCCTTGGTTTCTTGTGAGAGTGTGTATGTAGTGTTAGAAATTACAAGAGACAGAGAGAAAGATTAAAGAATTTTTTCGTCTCCATCCTGTCTCTGGACTCCTTCCCATGGCGCTGCCGTTCCAGGCTGCAATCCCTTTCCGGCGGCTAACATTACACTGTATTAAAATTACATTTTTATTATTAATTACATTTTTATTATGTGTGTCATGAAAAAAATCAAAGGGATAGCAGAGTTTGTAACAAAAAAAAAATCATCTTTCCACTCTATCATTCCTATTCCTAGACTTGATTTTTTGAGGCAACTTGTTTTAACCCTTTTAAAAGTTTTAGTTTGTTTGGTGGTTGCCTCCATTCTTTTTGTGTGTGTGTGTGTGTGTGTGTGTGTGAATACATTCTTTTTTTAAAAAAAATTTGTTATACATGCTTATAGAATGCAATTCCTTTCATATTACATATAAAAGCACAGTTTTCCAAGTCATTGGTTTTACACAAAGTATTTTCATACCATTTGAGTTTTTATACATGCACTTAGTATATTGATGTCCAACTCCTTCTGCCATTGTTTCTATCCCCTTGCCCCCTCCCTCCCCTCCCCCCTTTTTTCTATTTAACATTCCTTCATTCCTCTCATCCCCCCTCCCTTGCCACTATAATTCAGTATTATCATAGCAAAGGAATCATTCAACCTTTGGTTTTCTGGGATTGGCTGACTTCACTTGGCATTATTTTCTGCAACTCCATCCATTTACCTGCAAATGCCATGATTTTATTCTCTTTTAGTGCTGAGTAGTGTTGCCTCCATTCTTTCAGATGAAATGCTTAGAGTATCATTTATTTATCAAGGTTGGGCAATATTTATTGCCTACTTATTATTACTCCATACGTCCCTTCCCCTCTTCCTCTTCATTTTGGTGATTGATAGTTTAATGACTTATTTGTAACTCTGAGTAGTTTACCTTCTTTCCATTCATTAGTCCATTGCCTCTTTGTGTAAGGTGTAGCTTACATCTTGTTCTCCTTTCCTTTTCTTGCTATCCTCCCACATTCTACCTTGTGCTGCATCAGCTATATTTGTACCTTTATGTGGCTAATGTTGGTAACTAACTGTACTATAATAATAATGGTCTTCCTGTTTTGTTTAAAGCAGTGTCTCCCAACCCTGGAACTATTGATATCTTGGGCTGGATAATTGTTGTGGGAGCTCTCTTATATAATGTAGATAGATTAGCAGTACATCCGGCCTCTATTTACTTGGTGGCATTGGAAAATATCTCCAGATATTGCCAAATATTCCCTGGGCAAAGGGATCAAAATCACTCCTCATCCTGGTGAAAGCTACTGGCCTAGAATCTAAGGTAGATTCTAAAATTGAAAGCCAGTGTTGGAAAAATTCTAAGATGACTCCCCACCCCACCACACACACACACACACCCAATTGCTTACCCTGGAATGCAAATATTTTCAAGCACTAATTTAAGTGTTGTAGTGAAGGTATTTTGCAGATGCAATTAAGGTCACAAATCAGTTGCCCTTATAAGGAGATTATCAGGGCAGAAGTGATTTAATCACAGGAGCTTTATATCTGAGTCTTGAGGTCAGAGAGAGGGAAGTCAGACAGATTCAAAGAACAAGAAGGATTCAACATGCCATTGCTAGCTTTAAAGATGGAGAGGAACATGTTGCAAGTAATGTAGGAGACTTCCAGTTGCTGAGGGCAGCTGACAGATAACAAGCAAACAAGAACCCCAGTCCTACAACCCACAGGAATTGAATCAGCTGGCAGTAAGAATGAACCTGGAAAAGATTCTTCCACAGACCTTCCAGAAGGGAATGCAGCACAGTAAACATCATGATTTCAGTCTTGTAAGATGCTAAGCCGGAAACCTAGACACACTGTGCCTGGGCTCTGACATATGGACTCTGAACTCATAGGTGGGCATTGGTTTTTTTTTTTTTTTTTTTTTTTTTTTTTTTTTGTGGTACCGGGGATTGAACTCAGGGGCACTCGACCACTGGGTCACATCCCCAGCCTTTTTTTGTATTTTTTATTTAGAGACAGGGTCTCACTGAGTTGCTAAGTGCCTCGCCATTGCTGAGGCTGGCTTTGAACTCGCGATCCTCCTGCCTCAGCCTCCCAAAGTGCTGGGATTACAGGCGTGCGCCACCGCGCCCGGCTGTGGGCATTGTTTTAAGCCATTAAAATTGAGATAATTTATTATGTAGTAGCAACAGAAAATAAACACAACCAATAAATAGCACTCATATCATCCAGACTATGTAAGGATTGTTCTCTGAAGATCCAAGAGGTGTGTTGAATTTTCCTAATGAACCTTGTATGTAATTCACTGTTCAGGTAACATAAGCCTGGAGAAACACAACTATTTCCTATACTCTTCATGTGATTTAGCTAAATTTTATTTCTTTCCCAGACATAGCCAATCATCCAAGTTCTTTACATCTTTTGATATTCTTGTCTTTGTCAGCCACTCACTTGAAGTCTTAGAGCTTCCTCCTGAAAATTGTAGAGTAGTCTGCATTTGTGCATCAGAAGCTATTCATAGTTCTAAAATTTTTAGGTAACAGAATTCTGTCCACCATGGTAGTGTGGAGAGTTGTGTCCTTCAATTTGGCAATAGCCTTGCTATCAATGCAGCCTCCCAGCTTTCTCTTTCTGGTGGCTTCCTCTGAGTTATGGCTACCACTGGGAGGAATTTTTATATCTACTCCTTTTGATGGGAAGACTACTGCAGCTTTCAATTGATACTAAGTTGGAAAGGATCTTCTATTCTGTAGAAATATGGATTCTCTGTGTAGTGTTACTAAATATCCACTAACTATTCTAGTCCAAATTGGGTCACCTAACAGACAATCCAAAATGCTTCCACTTAATTAGAAAATGTAAGAAGAGGGGAATAGATTACATAAAGGTGGTATTAGTACCCCTCCCTGTAAGAGCACAGAACAAACAGAACTATGGCATGTGTTTACAATTTATATAGCCAATTTGATGATGTTTCAGCAAATCTAGCACTTTTTAAAAAATATTTATTTATTTACTTTAGTTGTACACAATGCAATGCATTTATGTTTACGTGGTGCTGAGGATCGAACCCGGGCCGCGCACGTGCAAGGCGAGCGCTCTGCCGCTAAGCCACAACCCCAGCCCCTAGCACTTTTTTAATAATTACAAAATCATTCTTCCTTCCAGTATGTTTGGGAAAACTCCAAGCTCATAATACTATAGTACTGTGAATATGCTGTTCCTTATAATTCACTGACAGATAATTTGATTGACTGACATTTTTATTGCAGCCTCTATGTGTCGTTGTCATTCTATCTGTATATAAACTGCCAAAACACCACTGTGTTTCCTTCCTTCATCCAGACTTTTGCACATAGCAAGCACTCAGTAGTTACTGATGAAATGGATGCATGTAGGTGGTGACTTCTCATTTGGCAAATTAACACTGGAAACAAGACAGCTCAGAGCAGTTCGTGCACTCTTAGGATGACCAGCTTCTACTCAGGAATGAGAAGGCTACAAAGGATTAAATCCTGCCAGGACCTGGCCTGGAAGAGCATGTTAAACAAGCCCAGTGGTTTGGGCTCCAGGTTTGGCAACTGTTTCTTAATCTGAGAATTTTTGTGCCTTTTTACCTTTTCCTTCCAGCTCTGACAACCTGTTTTTAAGTTGAACTTTATCTCCGTTGCTGTTCATCTTTCTCCTAGGACATAATGATCTGTATCATTGAGTTAAAGAACTTTTTTTACAGAGGAGGTGGAGCAGAAGAAACAACTTCTGGCAGACTGTCTTTGCTAAATCTGGACCATAGTGAAAGCAAATGGTACAATCTGCAAGAAAACTAAGGTTTGGGAAGAACATTGCAACCTTGAGAATTATGAAGGGTGAGGGAAAGAGGTGACTCCCTGTTTGATTCTCTTCTTTCAGAGTTACCTTAGCCGGCCAGAACAATTGAAATTAAAAAGATAACAGAAAGTGTTAGTGAGGATGTGGGGCAATTGGAATTCTATGTGTGCTGGGGGAGATGTAAATTAATAAAATCACTTTGGAAAATTCCCTAGCAGTATCTACTCAAGTCGTATACCTATCTGTGACCCAGAAATTCCACACTTAAGTAATATCCAGTTAAGTGAATACTTTCTCTGAAACACATGTATAGGGATATTCATAGCAGCTCACAAACTAAAAACAACCTAAGTATCCATCAGAGTATAGACCAAATAAATTTAAGATGTTATTTTCAAATAAAACACCACTCATCAATGAGAAAGGACAGTCTACAACTCTTGTGACAGTATGGATATATCCCACAAGTATAATGATGACAGAACAAGATCAGAAACAAAGAAATCGGTATTAATTACCTATTGATACATAATAAATTACCCCCAAACATAGTGACTAGACATTCATTATCTTTTGGTTTCTGTGGATGAGAAATTTGTGAGTGACTTAGCTGGATAGTTCTGGCTTTAATTTTCTCATGAGTTTGGGGTCAGAATGTTGGCAGGTGCTGCAGGCATCTGAAGGCGTGATTGGGACAAGAGGATCCCTTTCATACACAAGGCTATTGGCAGGAGGAGGTTCCTACCATGTGTTCTATCCATGAGCTGCCTGTGTCCTCATAACATGGCATCTTGCTTCCCTAAGAAAAAGTGATCTAGAGAGAATAAGGAGAAAGACTCAGGGCTTTTATGACTTAGCCTTGGAAGTGAATTACCACCCATAGGTTCTGTTCTGTAGATCACACAGACCAACCTTGACATAGTGTGGAAGGAGACTATAAAGTGGCATGAATAACAGAAGTCAAAGATCACTGGAGCTTTGGAGGCTAGAACTGTTCATTATAGATCAGTCCATAAATGTAAATTACAAAACTAAATTATGCTGTTATTAGTTAGGATAATGGTTACCCTGGAGAGAGGACAGTGTCTGGAAGGAGAGAAGACAGGGACTATTTTGGCTCCTGTAACTTATAATGTGTTACTCTTCTGTATGTATATATTAAGTTTGTTGTTGTTGTTTTGGTACTAAGGATTCAACCCAGGGGCACTGAAGTCATATCCCCAGCCCTTTTTATTTTTTATTTTGAGACAGGGTCTCACTAAGTTGCTTAGGGCCTTGCTAAGTTGCTGAGGCTGGCCCCAAACTTGGGATCTTCCTGCCTCAGCCTCCAGAGCCACTGGGATTACAGGCATGAGCTACCATGACTGGCTTAATATATTAAGTTTTGACAAGTTAAACTGGTCCAGTATCCCTGTGGTCCAGTCAACATAATTGAGAAAAAGAAGGGAGCCCTAGATTCATTCATCCATGACATGATACCCAGGTGGCAATTTTCTTATTATTAACCCAGGTGTCATAACTTATTGAATATATAAACAGCTTAATATACTCAGAAGAAGGAAGAATGATACAATTTAAATGTCAATGATATTGGTCCACTCCCGGATATATTATGCTAACCTCCAAGACACAATATAGACACACGACATCACATCTTGGCCTCATTGGCTTCTATGTTTGTTCCTGAGTGTGGACAACAATAACTGATGGATGGGTATACCCTCATAAAGTCTGTATTCTTGGCTTAATGCTAAATTACTGATTATCTGCCGATTATAACACTTGCAGCTTTTGTCTTTTTAAATGGAGTACATACCTCATTGCTGGGCAAACACATATCCATCTCATTTGTTGATTGGCTCATCATTCATTTATTCTTTTAGCCATTTGACAAGTATTTACTGAGCAGTTATGCCCAATCATTGTAACAGTCACTGAGAATCCAGAGATTGGTGATAGGATTCCTGACCTCCACAAGTTCAGGGGCCATTTGGTGGAATAGAAAGAGGAATGGGACAAACAGATCCTTTCAACACACTGTGAGGAGAGCTGCGGTGGTGGGATGTCCTAGAATTCAGGAGCACAGAAGGAGGCATGGATCAGACGGAGAAGAGATGGTGGCTGAATCATATCTAAAAGGGAGTGGGTTTGGTTAGCAGCTCAGTTGGGTGTTGTCATAGGAGTGGGGAGGGGGTCTATTCTACAGTCCTTTGACTATGCTCAATCACTACCTAATGAACATTCACATGTGGGTGCAGGTCGAGGGGAGGACAGGATGTTAAAGCCAGATGGTTCCATGTCCTACTGTGCCCGCCACATCCTTGCCATCACTCAGAGGAGACAGCCCTCAGGCTCCAGTGAGTCATGCTTCCTTCATAGGACATCTGTTAAAGTTCAAAGTGCTTTGAGGGCTTTACATAAGATAAATGCCTAATAAGTGTGTTTTGAATGACAGAATCTCATTGTTGCAATTTTAGAACCAGTTCTGAGGCTGCCTGTTGCTGACACAATATCTATTTTCCAGTTATCTCCTGGCCTTTCTTTGATTCTGTTGAGAGTGGCTATGGGTCTGCTTAAACCTCCATGTCCCAAGCTCCATGATACAGGGGTGGTCATATGATGAGTTTATTAGGTTATCCTTCCAGGAAAGAAAAGATTTTAAAGGAAGACTGATTCAACTGCTCCTTGCCCTTTGCCTTATGATTGGGTATTACAGATGAAGCTAGAGCAACTCTCTCACCAAGAAAAATCTAAGAGAAACCCAAAGACCTCCACTTGGGTATTTGTGAGTTGCTCAATAAGCAGTTGTCTTCAGACTTTTTATGTGGAAAAAAAAAATCCCTATTATTTTAGCCACTATTATTAGGGTTTCTGTTCTATCCAACTAAACTCAATCTCAAATTGATATTGTCAGACATAAATTATTCCAATTTTATAAGTGAGAAAACTGAGCAGAGTTTGGCTTCCTCAAACCTATTAACTGAGTAGTGACTGAACTAGTTCTAGAAACTGCTTTTACTATCCAGGCTTTTTCCACTTCCATACACCTTTTTTTTTTTTTTTTTTTTTTTTTAAGAGGGAGACAATCCTTTCAATTAGGAATTCACTAAAATCCTTTCATCCCTTGATCTCTTTATCTGAAACATCTGTCTCCCATCCCATGCTGGCCCCTGACCTGTTCTATTCCAGCCTCACATTAGAGAACACTCCTGATCTTTAAGGACCTACACACCTGAAAGATTCTTGTGTTCACCTATGTAACTCAAAATGAAAATTAATATAAAAACAAGGGTAAGGAAGTGTAATGTAACTCTCTTTTGGCACTTTTTGGGAAATAAATGATTTTAAAAAGATTTTGTTGTATGGCCATGTTTGCTGAAGCCATAAGGAGAGGCCTATGCTGGGAGGTGGAGTCAGGTTGGGAAGAGACTGTTTTTCAAACTGTCTTAGCTATAACTTCCCAACCTGCAATGAACAATACAACTTTAAAGGACACAGATGATTTCACATGCTAGAGCTTCCCTGTTGTTTTATCTTCTAAAGTCCCTTCCAAAATATTGTCCTCTAACCATCCAAGCAGTACTGTCAGGGGCTTTATTTTTATTTCTTTTTCTTTCTTGGGTACTTGGTATTGAACCCAAGGGTGCTTAACCTCTGAGCCACATCCAGAACCCTTTTTATTTTTTATTTTGAGACAGGATCTCCCTAAGTTACTTAGGACCTCACTAAATTGCTGAGGCTGGCCTTAAACTTGGAATCCTCCTACCTCAGCCTCCAGAGCTGCTGGTATTACAGGTGCACCACCATGCCCAGCCTATCATGGGTTTTAGATCAAACAATTTATGTTAGAACAGACTTCTTAACCCAAGATGCATGGAATCCCTAAAGGCTTCAGGAGGACTCATGAGTCCTTGAGGTTAAAGGCAAAATTTTCAAATGTATGTAAGTTTTATTTTTAATGGATTCTTAGTAGTCATTAAAATAAAACATGTCGATTGTAGGGGAATGGGCCTGCCATGGCATCTGGGTGACTTTTGTGGATCTGCACCGGCCATACAGACAAAGGCTTGAACAATAGCTTATCCAAGTGTTGGTAGCAAGCTTTGTGACCCTACCATGACACAAGAGGATGGGAAGCCTGTGAGGGGCTGTTCTGAGGCCATGTTCCACTTGCCTTCCTATCATCTCCTGGGTTCTGAGGAAGTATGGGGCTATCTGCTCCACTCAGCTACTAGACAGAATTGGCTCCTCAGCCATGTGGCATCCCATAGCTCAAGTTGCGATCATGTGCCCTGCCCCCCTTTCCATTGTTGTCCTTTTTGATGTGTAGGACAGGCTCATGGGAGCTGACATGTTTGGGTCTTCTTTCTCTAGCTCTCTATGTATGCAACAAACAGAATTTAAAAGTGACTAATGGTCTCTTTACTAGATAAATCAATTAGGACTTGGCCTTGGCATTTCCTTGTCTCATGTGTGCCTGACATCCATGACTTGCAAAAAGTTGAATATCACTGATGTAGATGATGAAAATGTCTTAGGAGGAAGGTCTGTGCCAATGCATAGCACACTTGCCTTGAAGTCAGACACAACTGCAAGTAAATTTTGGATATGCTACTCTTAACTCTTGTGTATTGTAGAAAACATAGGAAATGGTAGAATCTGTGCCTCACCTTGGAAGAACAAAGAAGTTAATTGCTTATAAGCCTTAGGCCCCATTTGACTTTCCCAAGGAGTGAATGAGTATATGTCTGGACACATATATCACTTCATGATTGAGGAACTCTGATTTAAACTGTGTGACCTGTACAACTGGAATGATCATTATGACCTTACAAGACTGGTGAGAGAATTAAGTGAGACTTGTTTGAGAAAAAAAATAGGAGCCTAGCATGTACTAGGCACCAGACACAGGTTCATTCACTGGTGTTTTAGATTCATTCACTGGTATTTCAGCTATCTATTGATGTCTGCTATACACCCCCAAAACTTAGTGGTTTAAAACAGAAATAATTTATCATTTCTCAAAATTTTCTGGGTTAGCTGGAGGCTTGGCTGGACACTTCTTACATTGGTCATACTTGAGGGCAGTCTGATGGCAGCTAGGGATAAAAAAATCCAAAAGGCATCACTCCCAGGTTTGGCATGTTGGTAGGGATGACAGGAAAGCTGAGCTCACCACATAGTAGGGATGGTGGGGACGACTGGGCTTTCTCTTTCTCTGTAGTCTCAGGATTTCTCCCTCTCTGTGCTTTTCCGTGGTGACTCAGGGCTCCTGAAAACACCAACATGGAAGCTGCCACGTCTTGTGACATGTTCATTTAGTTAAAGCAAGTCACCAGATTCAGTATGGGAGGGGTACATGAGACAGTGAATACCACGAGGTAAGATTTAGTGGAGGTCATTTTCAGAGATTGGCTACCATATACATATACATTTGTTTTATGTATCAGGAGATTTTAAAATATGTATTGAGAGACATCAGTTTTCTTTTCTTTTTTTCTTTTTTTGGGTACTGGGGATTGAACCTAGGGGTGCTTTACCACTGAGATGGATCCCCGGCCCTTTTTATTTTTTATCTTGAAACAGGGTCTTGCTAAGTTTCTGAGGCTGGCCTTCAACTTGCCATCCTCCTGCCACAGCCTCCTAAGACACTGGGATTACAGGCATGTATCATTCTTTCTTCTTTTTCAAGAGGCGGGTTCTCACTGTTGCCTACGGGGACCTTGAATCCCTGAATTCAAGTGATCCTTCTGCCTCAACCTTTTGAGTAGGCTAGACTACAGGCACACACCACTATGCCCAGCTCTATTTTTCTTTGTTTTAAGAACATACTTCCTCAATTTGTTTCTGCTCTTTGTCTCAAAAAATTTAAAAAAATTTTTTTAAAAAAATATTTATTTAGTTGTACATGCCTTTATTTATTTTTGCGTGGTGCTGAAGATCAAACCGGGGTTGCACAGTGCTAGGCGAGCACTCTACCGCTGAGCCATAACCCCAGCCTCAATATATATATATATATTTTAGATCAGCTTTAGATACACTGGAAATTAATAAAACAAGAGGTGTTAGTGCAAAATTACTGGGACAAATGCAAACTTCACAAATCAGCTCAGCGCTTTATTCAGGAACTAAGTTTCACACAGGAGCAGGGGATGCAGGGACGAAACGATACCTTGGGACCCACTTTCCTGGTGGAAAATGAGCCCCTGAACAAAGAAAGGGCCTGGGCTTATATAGGTTATTCTGAGAGGTGGTCTAGTGAGCATATCAATTTTCTTTGGGCACCCAGGAATTTGGAGTTTGTTTGTCAATCAGTGAAGGAGTCAGTTTTAGTGCTTAGGGTTTTAAGGTTTGTTTTACAGGGCTAAATGGGAGGGAGTCTAGGGTCAGTGGTCAGTTTCTGGAATATATTGTACTGGACCTGATGGAGGGCCTGGGGGTCAGTGGTTGGTACCTGGGAAGGATTTATTTACAGAAGGGTTAATGCTTCAGCCTCTTCCCAGAGACAGCCTTTCCAGGTTTGATAGAGACCTCCTCCTCAGAGTTTGTTTTATCACCAGGAAAGAACTGTATTGGGAAAGGATCAATGCTCTCAGTGTATAGCTTTCCTTCTCACTCCCCTTTCCCGGGTCTCATTACTGTCGGGGTTTGTCATTTTCCATATATAATAAGAGGTATCTGGTAGACATCTAGAGTTTCTTCTAAAATGGCTCCCAATGATCTCTGCCTTCCTAGCACTCATGCCTTTATGTAATTTCCTTCCCTTGAGTGTAGTCTGAACCTAGTGATTTGCTCCTAACAAAGAAAATATAGCAAAATTGAGGGAATGCCTGTTCCAAGATCAGTTATAAAAGACTGTGTGTCTTACTGGCACTCTTTCTCAGTGGCACTTTCTTGTCTTCCTGGCCAACTTGATGTTTGTTTTCTGGGGTTGCCATAATAAAGTACCATAAACTGGGTGGCTTAAACAACATAAATTTGTTGTATCACAGTTCTGGAATCTAAAAGTCTAAATCAAGGTGTCAGTGGGCTTGGTTCCTTCTGAGGGCCATGAGGAAGAATCTGGTTTGTGCTTCTCCTCTAGCTTACAGTAGTTTTCTTATAATCATTGCCATTCCTTGCCCTGTAGAAACATCAGCATGATCTCTGTCTTCATCTCCACATAATAGTCTCTCTATGTATATGTCTGTGTTCCAATTTC
The DNA here is from genome assembly GCA_025594165.1 of Tamias sibiricus. NCBI lineage: Eukaryota > Metazoa > Chordata > Mammalia > Rodentia > Sciuridae > Tamias > Tamias sibiricus. The sequence goes on from CM046662.1 coordinate 133,896,254, forward strand.
CCCTTCTTATAAAAAAGATACCAATCATATTGGATTAGGGCCCACCCTAATGACCTTATCTTAATTACCCAATTTCCAAATAGGGCCAACTTCTGATACAATGGGGACTAGGAGTGCAACATATAAATTGGAACAAGGGGGCTATGATTACAGCCATAAAACTTGAGGAAGAGGCCCATGTGGCAAGGAATTGAGAGTGGCTTTGACCAGTAACCACTGAGGAACTATGGTCTTAAATTCAATGGATCATAAAGAACCAAACCAATCCAACAACCATGTGATAAGCTGGGAGTGGGCCCTTCCCCCTTTCAGTGAGCTGGGAGTGGGCCCTTCCCCCTTTCAGTCTTCCCCCTTTCAGCTACAGTTGACTGCATCTCCAGCCAACACCTTTATGGCCACTGTGGAGAGCCTCTGGGCTGACATCTTGATTGAGCCTGGTGAAAGAGCCTGAAGCAGAGGACTTAGCTAAACCACACATGGATTGCTAAGCCACAGAAATTATAAGATAATAAATGTGTGCTGTTTCAAGCCATTATAAGATAATTTATTATCCAACAATAGAAAATACAAAGAGAGAGTGTATTCAAGTATTCTGTCTTTCAGAAAGCCAAAAGTAGCAACAAACTCTGTAATTAGAGGACACACACATACTGGGAATTGGAGTCAGATGAGGAATCTTCTTTTAAACATTTTAAACAAACAGTGTTATGTAAAAAGTTGCTCTATATGTGTATTATGAATTGTAATGAATGCTACTGTTATATATACAACAACTTTGAATTAAAAAAAAAAAAAAAAAAGAAAAGAAACGAAAACACTGCCAGTAGAGAAAAACCTTCATATGTAAAGGACAAAGAGAAACTGAAGGTTAAAAAAAAAAAAAAAAAAGAGTGTAATTTCAAACACAGATATTTAAAGACTGGAAGAATCCTGAGTGACATGAATTACTCTGAAGCCAAGTGAAATAGGGATGAGAGTAGTACTTGGGTTTAAAAGACTGACTTTGGGCTAAGGGTAGAACTTAAATGGTAAAGTACTTGTCCAGCATGCACAGGTTCCTGGGTTTGATCCCCAGTACTGCTGAATAAATAAATGACATTATCTGGAGATACAAGGAAAGACAGAAAAAAAAGAAAGGATTGCTTGCTTCTTCTTTAATAATTTTTTAGAAGATCACATTTCTAGCTATGTTTATAAAAATGAAAAATTTGACACATTGCCATGTCTAATATAAAAATCTAGATAATTACCTACTTTTTGTCAGTCACATAAACTCAGTCTAAATGCTATCAAAAGCACCTGTTTTATTACATTCAAGACATTCAAAGTCCAATGAGAGCAAAATGTTAAAAATGCCTGAAAGCAAATCTCATAATGGGGAGGAGGATCATAATTGGCAGGTATAATAATAATAATAATAATAATAATAATTACTACAGCAACAAATTTGATGAACATGAGAACCAGTTATTAGAATACTTCTAGACAAGGTTATTTTATTAACCCATATAGCATCCTGAAAACAGTTCACTAAATTTTAATATTGAGCCTTTGAAGCACCCTGAAAATAGTTCACTGAATTTTAACATTGAGCCTTTGAGTGGCTGCATATAATTCACAGGAGTGAGTGTGTCCACAACCAGAAATAAGTGTGTCTACTTTCTTCCTACCCCAACCCCAAATTGTAAATATTTTCCATCTAAACTAGAACATTCCATTTATCCAAGAGTTATTCTGAAAGCTGCTTTCACAGCCTCCCCTAATAAATAGAGCTGCTTACTAATCATCCTTTTAGTTAGGATATTGGTCCAGATTCTGAAGCAAAAAATAGCTCAAGCCAGACAGAAGTTATTACTCTCTCACATAGAACTCCATGTCTGAGTAGTCCAGGGACGAATTGGTGGCACCATGGTACTGTCTACTGTTTCTCTGCCATTACCTTGTCCACATAGTTAAATCTGGCTCACCACCATGTGCCCTGGGACTATATCCCAGTCTGCAATGAGGGTGAAAAAGAGATGAGGGTGTATTAGTTTCCTAGGCCTGTCATAACAAAATACCACAAACTGAGTGACTTAACCAAAAGAAATTTATTGTCTCACTATCTGAAATCAAGGTGTTGGCAAGTTTGGTAACTTCTGAGGACCACAAGAAAAGGATCTGTTCTAGGCCTCTGGATTTATAGATGACTGACAGCTGTCTTCTCCCAGTGTGTCTTTATTTTTTTAAAAATATTTATTTGTTGGGCTGGGGTTGTGGCTCAGTGGTAGAGCATTTGCCTAGCACGTGCGCGGCCCAGGTTTGATCCTCAGCACCACGTAAACATAAAAACACATTGTATTGTGTACAACTAAAGCAAATAAATAAATATTTTTTAAAAAAAATTTATTTGTTTGTGCTGAGCCGGGCATGGTGGCGCACGCCAGTAATCCTAGCACTTGGTAGGCTGAGGCAGGAGGATCACGAGTTCAAAGCCAGCCTCAGCAATGGCGGGGCACTTAGCAACTCAGTGAGACCCTGTCTCTAATGAAATACAAAAAAGGGCTGGGGATGTGGCCCAGTGGTCCAGTGCCCCCGAGTTCAATCCCCGGAACCAAAAAAAAAAAAAAAAAAAAAAAAAAATTATTTGTTTGCTTTAGATGTACACAATGCGTTTATTTTTATGTAGTGCTGAGGATTGAACTCAGGTGAGCCCCTCCCAGTGTGTCTTTAAATCATCTTTCTTCTTCTTTCTTCTTCTTCTTCTTCTTTTTTTTTTCCTTTAATTTTTTGGTAGTTGTATATTGACAGCATGCCTTTATTTTGTTTATTTTTATGTGGTGCTAAGGATTGAACCCAGTGCCTCACACATGGGAGGCAAGCACTCTGCCACTGAGCTACAGCCCCAGCCCCTCATCTTCCTTCTTCATGTGTCTGTTTCTGTCTCCACATTTCCCCCTTTTATAAGGACACCAGTCATTCTGGATTAGGACCCACTCTAATGACCTTGTTTTAGTCAGCTGTTTTTTCCCTGTGACCAAAACACCTGAAAAGAAACACTATATTTTGGCTTACAGTATCAGAGGTCTCAGCCTATGGTTTGCTGACTCTATTGCTCTGGGTCCAAGTGAGGCAGAACATCATGGCAGAAGGGTATGGTGAAGGGAAGCTGCTCCCCTTATGGCACAAGGAAGTCAAGAGAGGGAGGAGGGAAAGACTGCAGGGAAGAATGAGTCTTCTAGGGCACATCCCCAGTGACAAACCTCCTACAGCCATACCTGGCCTGCCAACAGTTACCAGCCTGAAGTCAGTCCATTCAGTCTAGGCTGGACTGATCAGTTTATAACTCTCACAATCCACTTTAGCTGCAAACATTCCTGCATTAACACAGGAGTTTACAGAGGATACCTTGTATCCAAACCATAACAGACCTCATCTCAGTCAATTACATCTGCAATGACCCTAATTCCAAATAAGCCCAAATGTTAAAATACTAGGGATTAGGACTTCAACATAAGAATTTGGTGGAGCGAGGGACACAATTCAACCCCATAACAGGAAGGGTGAGTGGGATGAGAATGGGGGAGGAAATGCTCATTTAAATGCATCATGCAAAGGATGCATACAGCATCACTCCTCACATACCACTGGCCTGTAGTTTGCCACATGGCCACCCAACTTCAAGAGAAAAAGTAAGTATACACCTTAGCTAAGAGTCACATGGCCAGCTAAAACTACTATTGTTTTATTAATATTAGAAGAATAAGAGAATAGATATTGAGAACAGTGCCTAGCTTTAGACACATTACAGTTTGCAAAGATTAATTTATGAAGCAGAGGACTGACTTCCATGTCCTAACTGCAATAATAATTGCTCTTGGGCTGGGGCTGTAGCTCAGTGGCAGAGTACTTGCCTAGCACTTGTGAGGCACTGGGTTCGTCCTTACAACCACATAAACAAATAAAATAAAGGCATGTTGTCCATCTACAACTACAAATATATACATATATATATATATATATTTTGTTTGTTTGTTTTTAATTGCTCTTGGGCTGGGGTTGTAGCTCAGTGGTTGAGTGCTTGCCGCGCATGTGTGAGGCACTGGGTTTAATCCTCAGTACAACATTAAAAAAAAGATTAAAGATCTGAATGGTACTTATATACTTTGTATACAAGCAGTTGTATGTAAAAAGATGATATAAAAAAAAAATAAAATAAAGATATTGTGTCCCACAACTACAGCTATTTTATATTAGATAAAGGTGCCAAAAACACATTGGAGAAAAGATAGCCTCTTCAGCAAATGGTGCTGGGATAATTGGAAATCCGTATGCAACAAAATGAAATTAAACCTCTATCTCTCACCATGCACAAAACTTAAAGCAGATTAAGGACCTAGGAATTAAACCAGAGACCATGTGCCTATTAGAAAAAAAAAGTAGGCCCAAAGCTCCATCATATTGGATTAGGCTCCTCCTTCCGTAATAAGACTCCTATTGCACAAGAATTAAAATCTAGAATTAATGAATGTGATGGATTCAAACTAAAAACTTCTCAGCAAAAGAAACAATCAGTGAGGTGAACAGAGAGCCTACTAATTGGGAACAAATTTTTACCACATGCACATCAGATAGAGCACTAATCTCTAGAATATATAAAGAACTTAAAATCTTAACACACACACACACAAAAAAAAAACAAACAAATAACCCAATCAATAAATGGGCCAAGGAACTGAACAGACACTTCTCATCAGAAGAAGATATACAATCAATCAACAAATACATGAAAAAATGTTCAACATCTCTGGCAATTAGAGAAATGCAAATAAAAACTACTCTAAGATTTCATTTCACTCCAGTCAGAATGGCAGCTATTAAGAACACAAACAAGAATAAATATTGGAAAGGATGTGGGGAAAAAAGGCACACTCATACATTGCTGGTGGGACTGCAAAATGGTGCAGCCAACATGGAAAGCAATATGGAGATTCTTTGGAAAACTGGGAATGGAACCACCTTATGACCCACCCATCCCACTCCTGGGTCTATTCCCAAAGGACTTAAAAACAGCATACTACAGGGACACAGCCACATCAATATTTATAGCAGCACAATTCACAATAGACTATAGAACCAGCCTAGATGCCCTTCAGTAGATGAATGGAGAAAGAAAATGTGGTGTTTATATATACACAATGGAATATTACTCAGCAATAAAAGAGAATAAAATAATGGCATTCACAGGTAAATGGATGAAATTGGAGAATATAATGCTAAGTGAAGTTAGCCAATCTCAAAAATCCAAATGCAGAATGTTTTCTCTGATACAAGGAGGCTGATTCACAGTGGGGTTGGGACGGGTAGCATAGGAGGATTAGAGGAACATTAGAAAGGTCAATGGGGAGGGAGAGAAAGGGAGGGGGCAAGGGGGTAAAAAGAAAAAAACAGATGGTAGAATGAGTTATCATTACCCTAAGTGCATGTATGAAGTCACGAATGGTGTGAATATACTTTGTATACAACCAGAGATATGTAAAAACATGCTATATATGTGTATTATGAATTGTAATGCATTCTACTGTCACATATAACAACTTCAAATTTAAAAATAGATATTGTGGGCTGGGATTGTGGCTCAGTGGTAGAGCACTCACCTAGCGTGTGTGTGGCCCGGGTTCCATCCTCAGCACCACGTAAGAATAAAAGCATTGTGTATAACTAAAACAAACAAAATATATATATATATATATATATATATTTTTTTTTGTACCGGGGATTGAACTCAGGGGCACTCGACCCCTGGGCCACATCCCCAGCCCTTTTTTGTATTTTATTAGAGACAGGGTTTCACTGAGTTGCTAAGTGCCTCGCCATTGCTGAGGCTGGCTTTGAACTCGCGATCCTTCTGCCTCAGCCTCCCAAGTGCTGGGATTACAGGCGTGCGCCACCATGCCCGGCTATAAATAAATATTTTTAAAAAAGATATTGTGTCCATCTACAACTAAAAATTTTTTTCAAAATTGCTCTTGCTTGGAATACCACCAATGATATCAGAAATGCTAACAAATGTTATATTTAGTTCTTACAATAACACAGAAAACTCATTTTCCCTCCAGATACTACAAAAGGGAAAACCAAGACTTTGGGATTAAGCAATTTGCCCAGAGTCAAACATACTAAGTGGTAGAGTCTGGAAACCAACTGAGAGTTTTGTTAGTGCTGAGGCCTGGCCCATTTCTCCCTACCACATCATGTACACTAGTGGGCAGCTCTCCAGCAGGTCTACCTGATCTGTACTGCTTAATTTGTCATCAGTTCTGGTTAATGACTTGAAGATTGGTATGGGAGACATCAGAGGTGTCCATTTCTAGATTTTATTGTTTAAGAAAATGAAAATTAAATGTCCTGTCTAAAATATTTCAGTAAGATCTCTAACTAAAATCCCCTATATGAAGTATACAGTAACATAAGTATATAAAATATTTTATATTTAACAACTTAGGATTTGAATGTGCCCTTCAAAACTCACATTGAAATCTAATGGCCACTGTTATCAGTATCAAGCAGTTGACCTTGAAGAGGGAACTAGATCATGATGGCACCTCTCTCATGAATAGGTCAAGGCAGTTATGTCTTTATGTCTTTTTTTGCTGTTTCATTTTTTCTTTGTTCCTTTGGTGCTGGGGGTTGAGCATAGAGGTACCTCTGAGCAATATCCCTGGTCCTTTTTATTTATTATTTATTTATTTATTTATTTATTTATTTTTATAATTTTTAATATGTACATAGTGCATATATTTAGTATCTTTTCACATACAACTGTTTGTATACAAAGTATATTCGCACAATTCAGGTCTTCAATCATGCATTAAGGAAAATGATATCCGTCTCATTCAAACACCTTTTTTTTTTCCTCCCCCTCCCTCCCCTCTTGCTCCCTCCCTTACCCTCCCTTCCCTTGACCATTCTAGTGTTCCTCTAATCCTCCTATGTACCCCCATCCAACTATACTTTGAAATAGCCTCCTTATATAAGAGAGAACATTTGGTACTTGGATTTTTGAGACTGACTAACTTCACTTAGCATTATGTCTCCTTTTTATTTTTTATTTTGAGACAGAACCTCACTGTGTTGCTGAGGCCTTGAGCTTGTACTCCTCTTATCTCAACCTCCTGAATTGCTGGGATGACAGGCGCCCACTGCTCCCAGTTCAGGACTGTTATCGGGGGTTGGTTACTTCAGGAGGAGGCTCCTACTGAAAGAATGAGTTCAACCCCATTATCATCTGTCTCAGGTTTGTGCTTCCTTGCCATGTGAAACACTGCCATGTTATAACTCAGCAGGAAGGCATCTGCTAGATGCTGGTGCCATGCTTTTGGACTTCCCAGCCTCTAGAACTATAAGAAGTAAATTTCTGTTCTTCATAAATTACCCAGTGTCAGGTATTCTGTTACAACAAAAGAAAACAGACTAAAATAATCCCCTACACCATAAACATACATACATACATACACACAAGCATGTATGTGCATGTTCACACACACATATTTTTCTTTTTGTGGAAAATTAGTGTCCTTTCTCCCCCACTCCCCACTCCCAACAGCATCACTTTGTTCTCTGTTGCTCAACACACACACACACACACACACACACACACACACACACACATGATCATATTTATTAGAAAATTAGGTCTACAAATAAGATTTCCTGGAGTTGATCCAAAAGTATTATCCCTGCCCCTCTCCCCAAAGACGATGGCAGATTGTTGTTTCAATATAGCAGCCTTAGTTTTTTCTCTGGGTAGAATCACATGGGGATTCACTAGTCTCAACTGCTCTGTGAAGGCTCTCTCCCCACTTATGGATTAACTGCAGTTTCTTTCACTAGTGTACAGAAATTCTGGGAAGAAGTATTTGAGTTGCTCAAGGATGCCAGAGCTTTCTGGTAAAGTGAGACCAACATACTAACCTGAGCTGCTGAACTTGGAGTTAGAGAACCTTTTTGGGAGGCAAGGCACCAATTGCCACTAAGAGAAACTCACCTGAAGGACTGGAGTATTTTCAGTTGATGACTCAGGCTTGACCTCAGTGTTTGGTCATGGGAAGGTGCAGTTGAGGGCCAAAACTCTCAAATCCCTGCCAATTAGGATATAATGTCTGAGCCTATATGTGATCCAGGAGAGTTTTAACAGAACACAACCATGGAACATCTCCATGAACTGGTCTATCTGGTCCAGTAAAGATACCATGTTCTTGACCATGGCACTGAGAAAACCTCACAAGCAGAGAATCATGTTCAGTGTTCTTCATTATATGCCTGGTGTCTACTCCAGCATCTGGCATGTCAAAGGTGCTCAGTGAATATTTTAGTATAATATGTGTTAAATCGAAGACTTAGGCTCCAGAATTCAGTAACATAACATTATGGTAGCAACCACAGCAACCTAACTCGTAGATTCCAATCTTTCTTTTTCTACATTATTTGGAAAACAGGACTATGCCTTAGATTGCATTCTTAGACTATTCAGGTGGTAGACACAGAGAGGTCTTGAAAGAAAATACTCCAGTTCTTAAGAATAAAGGTAGATTGATTTTCAAAGTATTGATTGGAAAAATTTAAAAAATGTGACTAAACATAACAGGTAGGTAGAGCAAGTCCTACCACTTGCATAAGATGGTCTTAAACATTGGTTGCATAAGATATTATATCAGGTATCTGAATCATTTAGATCACAGGTAACAATTAAACAAGTGCTGATTCCCTGGAAGGACATGCCTGAACAAGTCTTATTTTAATTGTGTGAACCACTCAGTAAATATCCTTCAATCTTTTACATTAGAAATGGGTTCTCACTCCAAAATGTTCTCAAGTTGCTTTTCAGGTATAAGAGGAAATTCATCATTTTCCCAAATCAAGTGTCAGTATCAGGCCAATTTCTCCATATTTCTGAGCTGAGAAATCAAATGTGGCAAAGACATAAAAGACAGTATGTGTTACCTGGAGCTGATATACTCACAATGACTTTGACATAATAATTCAAACAAAATATTAATTTAATAGTGCTGTATGAGTTTTTGTGAAGTTAGCAATTACCATTTAACACATGCACAACTTAGGAACTATATATGGATCTAGTTTTTTTTTTTTTTTTTTTTAATTTTTAGTTGTAGATGGATGGACACCCAATAACTTTATTTTATTTATTTTTATGTGGTGCTGAGAATCAAACCCAGGGCCTCACCCATGCTAAGTGAGCACTCTACCACTGAACCACAACCCCAAACCCTGAATCTAGTTTTTTAATAAATTAAAAATATTTGAAAACTATGGGATAAATTAAATTTCCCAAGTTGCCACAAATTATAAATGAGGAGAGTGTTTTATTTAATGAAGTTTCTCATCATATGATGAGATGAATATTATGTTTTAAAGTTAATGTTAACATTTGATTTTTTTTGTTTGTGCAGCCCTCATTCCATAGTAGAAAAAGTACTGGATTGTTTTGGTCAAAGAGTCCTTGACTAGAATCCTTCTATTGACATTGGTTTGTTTATCTGCAAATAGAGACAAAAACTATCTGGCTTAAAAGGTTTTTGTGAGGATTTTTAAAAAGCACAGTGTTTTCAGAATTAAACTAGATTTCTATCTCTCATCCTGCACAAAAGTCAACTCAAAATGGGTCAAAGATCTAGGAATTAGATCGGAACTTTGCAACTACTAGAAGAAAATGTAGTACTAACACTCCAACATATAGGCACAGGCAAGGACTTCCTCAATAGGACTCCTAAAGCTCAGAAAATAATACCAAGAATTAGTAAATAAGATGGTATCAAATTAAAAAGCTGCTGGGTGCGGTGGCACACGCCTGTAATCCCAGCACTTTGGGAGGCTGAGGCAGGAGGATCGCGAGTTCAAAGCCAGCCTCAGCAATGGCGAGGCACTTAGCAACTCAGTGAGACCCTGTCTCTAATAAAATACAAAAAAGGGCTGGGGATGTGGCCCAGGGGTCGAGTGCCCCTGAGTTCAATCCCCGGTACCACACACACACACACATACACACACACCAAAAAAAAAAAAAAAAAAAAAAAAAATTAAAAAGCTGCACAGCAAAGGAAGCAAGAACATGAAGAGAGAACCTATAAAATGGAAGAAAACCTTTGCCAGCTACTTTTCCAATGAAGGATTAATATCCAGAATATATAAAGAACTAAAAAAAGTAACACCCCCAAAATAAATAACCCAATTAGTAAATGGATAAATGAACTAAACAGACATTTCTCAAGAGAAGAAATTCAAATGGCGAACGGATATATGAAAAAAATCTTCAGCATCATTAATAGGGAATTTCTGATAATGAGATTGGTGAGGAATAAAATATCTCCATTAAGGGATGGGGATGCAGCTCAGTGGTAGAGCACTTGCCTAGCATGTGTGAGGAGGCCCTGGGTTTCAACCCCAGCACTAAAAAAAAAAAAAAAAAAAAAGCAAAATAATGTATTCTATTGTGTGGTCACAGAGTTGTTCTCATAGCATGAAACAGGCTTCTGTTTCATTGATTTATATTGATTTGTGGAAAAGTTTGAGAAACTGTTGTAACCTCCCCACCCCTTACCATTTATTTTTCAACAATATCTGTATGGGAGGAAGTAAGAAAAAGAGAATATAAGAGGCAAAGATAGAATATAGCTAAAGTTCTTTTTTTTAAATATTTTTTAGTTGTCAATGGATATTTATTTATTTATATGTGGTGCTGAGATTTGAACCCAGTGCGTCTCACATACTAGGCAAGTGAGCACTGAGCCATGACCCCAGCCCATAGCTAAAGTTCTTTGAGATAAGAAGAATGTGAAATCTTCCTAATGTGTTTGCTTTTGGTTCTTTTCCCTTGGGCTCCATTTTCCACCAATCCTACTTCCTCCAGTGCTGTGGCTAAAGATCAATGCTACCAACACTTACTACTTTCGCTTGGCTCATACCCATATCTGGAGTGCTTATCAAGAAGTGGTTCTTCCCTGCACTGAAACTGTAGACTATTATGATTAACTGTGTACTGAGGTGTACTGAATAACTGGCCCCAATTCTTTGTTCATCTCTGTATCCTCATTCTTTGCCATGTGGCTTTGCAGTTCCTCTCACAAAGTCAGCATGTATGTTCCCTCACCTTGACTTTGGACTTAAACCATATGACGTATTTTGGCTTTTTGACAGAAGTAATGCAAACTGGGGCTTAGCGAGGGCTTGGCCTCTAGTATTCTGTCATTGCTATCAGAATTCTCCATTTTGTGTATCTGCTCTCTGTATTCTGGGTTCCAGAATGTAAAGATAGCAGGAAATCTGAGCCTACAGAACCACAGCCTGAAGAGAGCCTTTCTGCCTGGATCAGCTGACCACTGGCTAATCCACAGACATGTGAGCAAGTACAGGGTTATTTTCTCAATCACTGAGTTTATGGGTAGTTTGTAATGTAATAGTAACTAATAGACCATATTTTTGTGAAATGGAGATAGGGGAAAAGGAATGGTTTTTCATAGAGATTCAGTTGTCACAAAGGAAATGACTGCTGCTAAATCAGGGGATGGGAGAGAGGAATACAGGAGATGGCGCCAGAGTGACAATGAGATTATGATAAAAACAAGACAAATCTGGAGGAAATTAGGAAATAAAGTCAGAGGAGTACCAACACTCAAATATGGGCTATTCATAGTGATTTCCCTTTGAAGAACACAGTATGGAAAGGGAGAAAAAGAATAACTTCTCAGCAAAGAAACCTGATAAATACTGCTTCAGCCAGATGATCAAGGATAACATTAACAGTGGTGTTACATTTACGGTATGTGTCCTTGATATGATTTAATGAGAATGGCACTTTGACATCTGTGGTCTTCCTCCAGAAAACCCATCACCCCAGTCTAACCATGAGGAAAACCCCAGTTGAGGGTCATTCTACAAAATAGTTGACCAGTACTTCTCAAGATCATCAAGATCACCCCAAACAAGGAAAGTTAGAAAATTGTCTGTGAAAACATACCAACTTAATGTAATGTGATACCCTGGAAGGGATCCTGAACAAAAAAAAGGAGTATTGGGTGTTGGTGGTATAATCCAGTGGTTAGAGCACTCACTCAGGATATGCATGTCCCAGGTTCAATCCCCAGCACTGCAAAATAAATAAATAATACTAGGTAAAAACTTAGAAAATCCAAATAAAGTATAGACTTACATAATTCAGTTAATTATAATGAATCAACATTGGCTCATTAGTTGTGACAAATGTGCCACAGGTCAGAAGACATTAACAATAGGAAAAACTAGGAATGGAGTGTATATAGGAAAGTTGTACAATATTTGCAATTTTCCTACAAACCTAAAAATCACCTAAACTAAATTTATTTTTTCAAAATCAGAAGAGTAAATTTCCTTAGTCAAGTTTTCCTGTTACTGAAGGGGCTTTTTGATTGTTTTGATTGTATTCTTTCTTCAAGGCCTAAAAATTCTAGTTCACCTACCTCTCTTTGATATAGAGCCTTCAATTTCCTCTTTCCCTTCATTTGCTCAAATATTACCTGCTACCATCCTAGCACCTTTGACCAGATTTTCTGGTCTCTGACAGAAATGTTCTGGGAAGCAAACTTCCCCAGGGAGGGCAAGACAGGGCAGGGCAGGTTATACCTGCCAATTGACTATAATCTTTGCAAATCAACCTGCCAACTGAATTATTATGAATTCTTCCTCAGAACAACATTACTGCTTTAAGGAACTGTGAAAACAAGCTGGCATTCTTGTTGTAAGCATTGAAAAATCATGGAACTTAAGAACATAGCAAGTTTGAAAATCATCTGGCCCAAGCATCTCATTTTAAAGCTGAAGAGAATGAGAACTAGAAGAGATAAGATTAATAAGTGGAGACTCAAAGCCATGTTTACTGTTATAGAGATCACATGTGCAGCACATTGCATACATGTTTAGAAAAATAATGACCTGATTAGCCACATTCACCTCTGAAAAACAGAGTTAAATGTCTGCTTTGGGCAAGGCATTGTGCTAGATGCTAGTGGCAATAGATGCAACAACAAGAAGGGCCCCTGTCCTCAAGGAGCTTACAATCTAGGAATGGGTGGAAAATAACAACATATGGAGTGATTCTAACATAAGCCAGAGAAATGTAAATACCATAAGGAGAGTGAGGTGGTGAAGAGGGAAACATGACATCCACTCAAGGATTTCGAAAAAGGAATTCATGGGTAGAAATGGGGGCCAAGACACTCTTTTTTTTTTTTTTTTTAATATTTATTTATTTGCTTTAGTTGTACACAATGCGTTTATTTGTACGTGGTGCTGAGGATCGAACCCGGGCTGCACACGTGCGAGGCGAGCACTCTACCACTGAGCCACAATCCCAGCCCCCAAGTCACTCTTGACAGGAGAGCACAAGTCAGTTAAGTAATGTGAGAAAATAGACTACATTGAGGAAGAGCCAATCATTTGTTTTTGTGAGAAAATTCTGCAAGAATAAGCCATAATACTACAGAGGGCTTTGGATAACTGTGGCTTTGGTATTTAATTCTTTAGGTAAAAAGGAATGCCTGGTTTGTATCACTGGCAGGGAAGGTATTGAACTTTGCCTGGCTTGGTGTTTTCTAGTGCAGAGTGGTACGAAGGTCTCCTGATGTCAAGGCACAGTATAACATGGATTGGGAAAAGACATGTCCTTTGAACAATGTAGGAATAGATTTGGAAATCCAGAGTGATTGGTGAGAATGTAGGGATAAAATGGACAATACAAACATAACCACAAGAATTGTTAAATATGGAGCCAAGAGGAACGGGACATGCCTTGTGCTATGGTTGGCATCTGGAATGTCACTCCAAAGGTTCATTTGTTGACAACTTGATCCCCAATGCAGCAAAGTTCAGAAGGGGGACTTTGGAGAAGTGATTGGAGAACATGAGGGCTCTGTCGTCAATGGTGGGTTAATCCATTGACAGACGAATAAACTGCTGGGAGGTGGTGGAAACTGTAGGCAGTGAGGCATGGGTGGAGGAGATGAGTCACTGAGATTATGCCCTGGGAGGGTTTATCTTCTCCCCAGTCCCTTCCTCTCTTTTTCTCTTTCTCTGCTCCTGACTGCCAGGAGCTGAGCTGCTTTCCTCCACCATGCGTTTCCACCAAAATGTAATGCTTCACCGCAGACCCAAAGCAATGGAGCTGACCATGAACTGAGACCTCTGAAACCATGAGCCAAAATAAATCTTTGCTCCTGTAAGTTGTTTACATCAAGTATTTTGGTCACAGTAATAAAAAAAAAAAAAAAAAAAAAAAAAAAAAAAAAAAAAAAAAAAAAAAAACACTCTCAGGATAAAGGCAGAACTGCGGAACCTGCAGCCAGTTTAGGAACCAGGGAGGCCAAGACATGTCCTGAGCAGTGAGCTATGGAATAGGAGGAGAGTGAGTTGGGGAGTTTAGGAAATTCTACAAACAAGAGGTTCATTGATCCAAACTGTTCTGTTAGGCTGAGCATCAAGATGTTATACATGGAAATTAAATTGCCATGATAGATATGAAATTCCAAAGTAAGTGCTAAAATTAGATGCTGATTTTTCAAAAGAAATACTCAAGCACTGTTTTCACAATTCTAAAAACATCCAACCCATAATAAGGGTGTGATGTTCTGTTTTGTGCTACAGTCCCTGGGTATTCCAGCAAACACTAATGTAGGTTTTGCTGAGAAGGTGTTTTGTAGGTATAACTTAAGTTCACAGTAGGGTGATATTAGGGGTATTAGTTAATCTGGGTGGGCCTGATTTGGTCATTTGAAAAGCTTGAAGAGAGAGCAAGGCTTCTCTAAAGAACAACAAATGTGGGGTGCAGCCTAGCTCCTGTGGGAGATTGTTCCAGCCTGCCCTTCCTCATGGCTTGCCCACTGGATTTTCCACTCCCACAGTCACATAAGCCAATTCCTTACAGTCAATCTCCTCAGGCCTGTTTCCTGTGGGTTCTGTTTCTCTGGTTGAAACCTGAATGAGTTGAAAGAGGTGTGCTTAAGAGACAATTTGGTGAGGAGGATATCTTTTAAAAGTGATGTGCTTCGATTGCCTGCCCTAAAATGAGGTGGGGCCTTCAAAGGGACCACTAAGAAAAGGACATGTGTTCCGTGAAGTTGGAGGCGGCACAGACTGATAACTCCTGAGGAGGAGGGCTAGTGAACCTTCAGCAGAAGAGTCACCTAAAACTTGAGAGGGTGTCAGAGGAGGTCCTGAAAAGGGGACCTCAACTCAACTCGGCCTTCTGGGATCTTAGGCTCTTCTTTTTTTTTTTTTTTTTTTTTTTGGTACCGGAGATTGAACTCAGGGGCACTTGATCACTGGGTCACATCCCCAGCCCTTTTTTGTATTTTATTAGAGACAGGGTCTCACTGAGTTGCTAAGTGCCTCACCATTGCTGAGGCTGGCTTTGAACTCGCGATCCTCCTGTCTCAGCCTCCCAAGTGCTGGGATTACAGGCATGTGCCACCACACCCGGCCGGATTCTTCTTTTAAAGGAAACTCTGCGAGGAAAGTTTGTGGGTATCTCATCAGTTTGGTGATCACAAGGCAATTGACAATTGCCTGGCTACTCAGCAGGATCTTTTTTATTTTTGGTACCAGAGATTGAACCCGGAGGTGCTTTACTACCGAATCACATCGTCAGCCCTTTTTTTTTTTTTTTTTTTTTTTTTGGTACCGGGGATTGAACTCAGGGGCACTCGACCACTGGGCCACATCCCTAGCCCTTTTTTGTATTTTATTAGAGACAGGGTCTCACTGAGTTGCTAAGTGCCTCACCATTGCTGAGGCTGGCTTTGAACTCGCGATCCTCCTGCCTCAGCATCCCAAGTGCTGGGATTACAGGTGTGCGCCACCGCGCCCGGCTCGTCAGCCCTTTTTTATTTATTTTTTTAATTTTGAGACAGGGTCTTACTAAGTTGCTTAGGCCTTAAGTAAGTTGCTGAGGCTGGCCTTGAACTTTGCATCCTCCTGCCTCAGCCTCCTGAGCCACTGGGATGTTCTCAGGATCTTTAGGTTGACATTGTCTCTATATCCGATCAATAGATAAAAGTTTGGAATGTACCATATATTTTAGGCTTCTTAAAATATCTTCCTTTGCAAGAATAAAATCACGGCATTCGCAGGTAAATGGATGAAGTTGGAGAATATAATGCTAAGTGAAGTTAGCCCATCCCAAAAAACTAAATGCCAAGTGTTTTCTCTGATATAAGGAGGATTATTCACAGTGGGGTTGGAACGGGGAGCATAGGAGGATTAGAGGAACACTAGAATGGCAATGTGTAGGCAGGGGAAGGGAGAGGGCAAAAGAGTAAAGGGGAAAAAAAAGTTGGTAGTATGAGATGGATATCATTACCCTAAGTGCGTGTATGAAGACACGAATGGTGTGAATATACTTTGCACACAACCAGAGATATGTAAAAATGTGCTCTATAAGTATAATATGAAATGTAATGCATTCTGCTGTCATTTATAACAACTTGGAATAAAAAATAAATTTTTTAAAAAACCTTCCTTTGCTTAATCTATTCTAAAAATACATGTTAGTACATCACATAGATCACTTTTCACAAGTGAGTAAATTTCCAGCAATTTGGGAAATTGAATGAACTTTCAGTGATTTTAAGATTTTGAGATTTCTCAGAAATTTGGAAATGACAGGTCTGGGGGAATGACTGGCTTGGGGAGAAACCGTACAAGAAACTATGGCAGGAGGCTTTCAGATTAAAGTCATAGTCTCCCTTTCTTTCCTTTTGTCTCCTTTCCATCTATCTTTTATTTCTTCTATTCTACCTCAAAACCAGGACAGAGTCAAGTTAAGATATGTATTGAAAACACATTGATATTTTACCCTTGTGAAAATTGACTGAAATGATAGCACAAGCATTTTCTAAAAAGTGATAAATCCATAATGGTTAGAAGGCCTAAGAAAGAAAAAAATGGGAACAAAATTTTATTGAAAAGGGAATAAAAGGTAGTAAAAAACAAAACAAACAAACCCAGCCCAGCATAACCTATCAGCATCATCTGAATATATAACAAGCCACCTGAAAAGAAGAAAAATTCTCTGTTCCAACAGAGATGATGAGAAGGATTTTCAGAAGACTTTGTGTAAGCGCAGATATTAGATATTCACCACTTTACCTGGAATGTTCAAAAAGCAACTGATGGTGTCAGAAAATTCTATCAACTTGGCGTGACTACAACATACATTCAAATCAACATCTAGGTGTGCTGGTCACAGATTTGTCACCTTTCAGTTCCAAATTCACTATGTGATTTGCCTGTTCTAAGAAAGCAGGTCTGGAACCTTTAAAGGTTTTTTGCTTTGTGAGCTAGTTTAGTCAGTAGGGAGGTTCTAGAAAGACACTGTGTTGTGGTTTGGATCAGGAACATCCTCCAAAGGCTCATGGATTGGAGGTTTGGTTCCCATTGCAGCAATGTTCAGAAGTGGGTTTCTGAGGAAGTGATTAAATCAGGAAGACTCTGACCTTCTCAGTGGATTAATCTATGGATAATGGACTACTGGGAGGTAGGACCTAGTTGAAGGAAGTGAGTCCTTGGTGGCATGCCCTTGGGGATTTTATCTACCTTCCCCTTCTTGCTTTCTCGGTTTCCTGGCTGCAACGAGGTGCACCATGACCTTCCACCTTGACGTTTCTGCTTGGAGCCAGCCAACCTTAGACTGAAACCTCTGAACCATAAGCTAAAAGAAATCTTTCCTCTTAATGATATATGTCAAGCATTCAGGCCACAGTGACAACTAACACACGTTGGGGAGAGAAAAAAAAGGTTTTTACTTTTTGCCTCAACTGGTTTTGTAGCCAGTGCCACTGGTGAGTCCCAAACACTTTTCCTAGCCTCCTAGAGGATGTATTTCCAGCAAATTCATGAGCACAGGCCACAACAGTGACTTCTATACCTTTCCATGAGCTTGACAAACCAAGCTCTTGACAAAGTCTGGATCTCAGGCTAGTGGGGGCTTTCCCAGTGTGCTCTATCTCACTGTGGGTAATTTTACTCCTTGTGTCGCCTTATGTTTTTTGGAGTTTTCATAACTTCTTAGTCAGCCCCTTATAAACCAATCCCCTAACTTAGTATTTCTTAATATTAAACTTTTCCTGCTTAAATAACTGTATCTTTCTCTGTCCTGATTGGATCTAGCCTCAGACAAGAAGAAAAAAATAACAAAATAGATAGAATTTTACTCTGAAAGTGCATCTAGGAGAATTTGTATAAATCTGTTAAAGTCTGAGGTGGTGAAATGAAAACTCATTCCTCTACTGTCAAGTTCTGAAACAGTTGTGCAGTGGCACTGAAGTACTGCCCTTATTACTACTAAGAGTCGAGGTAAAGGCCATGGTTCAGGTGAGTAACCATAACAATGAGCTTCCTAATATTGAACCTCAGAATTACAGACTCACCCTTCAGAACCAGGCAATGGTAGACCAGGTCTGACCTCTTTCAGAAGGGACAGACTGATGCTGCCAGCTTACTTCATGGCAGAGAGCAGCAGAGCACACACCACCTGTAAGCAGCTGCTCCCGAGAATGGACTGTGTCACACCTACCTGGTTTCTTTTTCCAACCCTCTAATTAGGCCTCCACATGCCACTCACCTTCATAAGGTCCATGATATTTTTTTCATTTGTTTTCTAGATATCACAGGGGCCAATTTAAAATTGGTAAAAATAATCCAACAGGCACAGTTGGATTATAACACATACCAGTTAAATTCCCATGTATATAATCTTCTAGTGCCAACATGGGTAATGAAATGATGTTAGATATTTTTGTTTTTTAACAAAAATAAAATGTGGAACCTTCAGAAAGGTACAGCCATAGAAAGTTGGTCATTGAACTGGACTCCAGGTCTATCTGGTTTAAACAAAGAAAGGAATTTACTGAAATGATACCGAGCATCTCAGATATTTTTAGGGAAGACTGACAAACCAGGATTAGAGAGTGGGGAGAAAAGAAGGGTGACGGACCAGCCAGTAGAGTAACCATCACCAGGCAGTCAGGAGGGACCTGTGGTCTCTGCAGGATGGTGGAGCTGTGGCTTATGCCACTGGTCCTGAACACACTCTTTTTTTTTATATATATATATATTTAGTTATCAATGAACCTTTATTTAATTCATTTATTTATATGTAGTGCTGAGAATTGAACCCAGTACCTCACACATGCCAGGCAAGTACTCTACCACTGAGCCACAATCCCAGACCCTGAACATACTCTTGAACTTTGCCCCTGGAAAATGGACAGGGCAGTCAGGGCCATCACTATTGAAAAAATTGTCCACTTGCCTTGCTTCTTTGCAACACTAGCTTCAGATTTAAAGCCCCAGGTGGCTGTATCTGACATGCTGAAGCCAAGTCATGTGCTCTCCCTCAATCTGTTAGGTGATCTGAGAAAGAGATTATTTGGTGTTCCCATCTTCTACTTGTGGGAGGAAGACATTAAGAAACATCCATGAAGGATTTCCTAAATATAGGAAAGAGGTCCACATGGTAAGAAGTCAAAAAAAAAAAAAAAAAGAAAAATCACCAATGTACATTACAACTATTTTTTATTTTAGTGAAAATCTAATGTTTGCAAGGATTAAAATAGGTTATACATAAACCAACAATTTTGTATTATGTAGTTCCATTATGATCATCAGAAAGATGATACAAAGTAGACACAAAGTTCTATTTTAAAATCCATAAAACAAAAAGTTAATATAACAATAACTTGTTTCTTCATTTCAAGGAAGAGAATCAATTAAATGAATTCCTAAATCAAGTTCTCATGTTTACTATATCACACACTTTTACTATTTTTTAAGATAGAAGTGTTCAATATGTGGGTACAATGATTTAGGATCTTTTAAGTAACTCAGAAGCTGAGCCTCCCAGCCCATATTCAAAATGACAAGCAAGCTTCTTTCTCCCTCTCTCCTTCCCTCCCTTTCTTTCTTTCTTCTCCCTTCCTCCCTCCCTCCCTTCTTTCCTTCCTTCCTTCCCCTGTCTTCTTTTTAGGTTTTCAGCTTTGTTAATAATATGTTGATAATTACTATGGGCATATTGCCCCTTGATTATTGTTTATCTTACCATTTGCTACAATTTGGGATTTTTGTTTTGACTGTGAAGATATACTAGAATATTAAAAATTAGTATCTTTTAATTCATTTGCATAATAGCATTTAGTTTGCTAGATTGGAAGCCATGACAGAGATCCTGCACTTTTTCCTACATGAGGGAAACAAATTACTAATCCTGGACAAGACACACCAGTGTGTTTGTCAAAGACAGTGTCTATCTATCAAAGATAGTTTTGTTCTCTTTTCTTTTTTCCTTTTTGGTGTATCTTTTAGTTTGATTTTTCTCTACCATAGCCATTGTTTCATCTTCATGTATGAACTTAAAATATGGAAAATTTTGAAAAACATTTTTAAACGTGCTTCTGAATTGACCTTCCATATTCCTGATTTTAGATCTTATTTGTCTGGACTTTTCCAGACAATCATATTTGAAACTGGCATTCTGATTGTATCATAGTGAGCATCAGAAGTTTGGTTGATGTGAATTTACTTCAGATCCTATTACTAACAACTGGCTCCTGGGCCCACAGGCCAACTACCATGTCCTTAAAGATATTCACTTCCTAAAAAAAGTGAGCTCTGTCCAGACTACTCTCTCTCACACAAGACTACTCTCTGGTGAAGGCCACCTTCCTTTTCCAATGTCTATTGCTTCATTCCATTTCTGGACACAATTGTGTTTCTTATATTGTACAGAATCGTGGAAAGAACACGAGTTTTGGCATACAAGACCCATGTTTGAATCTCAACTCCGTCATTTTCTGTGGTCAAATTACTTAAATTCCCTGAGGCTCAGTTCTTCAACTATAAATTAGGAATGGTTATTTGGAGGTTGATGGATAGGATACGGTATCTAAGAAACTAAGACAATTACAATGCCTAGAAAATAGTAGGTACTCAATAACTAGTAGTTATTATTAAGATGTTTGCAAGTGACTTGCAGACAACTTAGGATTCCAGTGGGGGACATGCACTTCACTGAACTCACTCCTTTGCCCAGACTGGCACAGAAGAAAAACCCAGCATACAGGAGGACATCTATGTTACTCAATCATGACTTCTACATTTTTGCCTGTTCTCATGGTCCATTGTCACTTTTAATTTAATTTTCTCTCTTTTAGTTAAAATTATTGCTCCTGCACTATAAATGATACTGTTCTCTTTGCCTGAAGTAAATTCTGATCCTCCTACCTGTCCATCTGTAAGTCTGAAAAATTCTTATTAGTTCTTTAAAACAACTCAGTTATACTTGCCTTTTTTCTGTTCTTCAAACTGCTGTGTTTATTTGTCTCAGGGCCTTTGCACCTGCTGTTCTTTCTCTTGCAACACTCAGATCTTCAGATGGCTCACTCCTCATCATGTATTTCTCAACTTGGCTGTCACAAGAAATAGGTGTTTCTTCACCATCTCATTATCAACATCGTCTTGCCCAGTTGATCCATTTTATCCCGTTATCCTGATTTGTTTGCTTACTAATATTCTCTTTTTTAAAAACAATTTAAAAAATATATTTAGTTGTACACGGACCTTATTGTTATTTTATTTATATGCAGTGCTGAGAATCAAATCCAGTGCCTCACACATGCTAGGCAAGCGCTCTACCACTGGGCTACAGCCTTCTTCTTTATTTCTTTCATTTCTGGGCCATGATGTAAACAGTTTTGCTTCACCATGCTCATGATGTGCAGTCTTACCACAAGCCTGGAAAAACAGAGCCAACTGCAGACTCTGAAACTGAGTGAAAACAAACCTTTTTCTTTATATCTCCAGTATTTGATATAGTGGCATAAAGCTGCCTAACACATGCTCTAAAGACATCGACTAACCTCTTGGATTCAATTGTGATTAAAACATGACAACTTCCTAAATTTTTCATTATGTGACTCAATTGATTAAACTAGATTGATTAAATTAGATTAAACTAGCTTTTGTCCTTTGCAACTAAACTGACCAATATGCTAGTAAGTAGAATCTCTAAATTAAATCAACCAGCCACCAGTTATGGTTTAAAGGAAATGAATTGTCATAAAGCCACAAGCCTGGCAGAAGTCTAGTGATTGATTGTTCAATCTCTGTGCAGTCCCCAGGCACCCATACCCATACATAGGAAGTGGGATGCTAAAGTGGACCAGATTCCAACTGAGGAATCTGGATGACAGACCAATTATTGCCCACCATTCTGTCATTTGCCCCATGTTTCTTGTAAACAGAATCTTGCACAATATTTAGGGAAAGCTAAAGCTAATTATGATACTTACATTCCCTCTATAATGATTCATTTAGAAAAGGGCATGTGACTCAATGAGATATAAGGAGACGTTCATGAGGAGTTTCCAGAAAAGTTTTCTGCTTGCTCTTCCAAAGGGATTTAGAGAAGGTTGCCTTTTTCCCTTCTTGCAGCCTTTGAGTTCTGTTATAAGAGAAAATGACACTGAGATATATGGCAACCTTCTTGTGATGTGAGAGAATAGTTTGAAGACAAAAGTCAAACAAAGCCCTGGGGGTCGGGGAGAAAAACCACAGGAAGGTCTATATTTAGCAGCCACTCAGCTCTTGCTCCACCTATGTTATCAGTGCTGTGGGAAGCACTGAGGTTCTCTTTCACACTCAATTAGTATTGTGGTGTTGTGGCACAGGGGTATTCTATCTTTTTCTCAGGTGCTGGAAGAATGAACTACAATCCATTCTTCCTCTCCTCTTCTTTGTTGACCATTCCAGCAAGTTTTTATCCCAAAAACCCGCAGATCCAGAGCAGGCACCAACCTCTCTGTTCATATGTGTTCCTCTCCTCCCCTAGGGGATATAGGCTGAGTTCTTCTAAGAACTGATCTTTTATGCCACAGTGCTCCTGAGGCAGTAGTGTGACAGACCTGCATGCCCTGCAGCTCAGCAGTCAGCCCGTGGAACAGCAAGGTCAGTCTCCCCTTCTAGTCCACAACCCCATACTTAGATCTAACCTGGCTGTCACAGGACTTCCCTTGGGCCCATTGGGCAGGAGATACTTCCTTTATCCCAGAATGCTGCACCCCTTGGACTAATGTCTCTTGACCCTCTCTCCCTTCCTACCTTCACCATTGCTCCTGCTTTTGGATTATAGATATAAAGCAGGTGGTGGTTGATTATAGAAAGGTTTTTATTTTACCAATTCAATTTCATTGTTCAAAAGATGTTTTGGAAAAAAAATGGTGTACAAAAATTGACTGCCAAAGATGGCAAGTGTCAAGAGACAGAAGAAAGAAGTAAATAAATACAATTTATTAGCGTGTTATAACTAAAGCATGTCTTGGGTGGTAGCAAGGCAGGTGAATCCCTGCACCCCAAGGCAGTAAGAAGGGGTTTTATATTCTAAGCTAGAGCAAGGTGGGCCACAACCAATAGGCATGTACCTGGACTTTCTCAAAAATTATGAACATGTCAAATTTAGTTAAAAAGAAGTCCAGGTGTCAGTAACCAGCTAACATGAGTTTAGATCTCTCTCTCTCTCTCTCTCTCTCTCTCTCTCTCTCTCTCTTCTTTTCTCCCTCCCTCCATTCCTTCCTTTCTTCCTTTCTTCCAGTAATGGGGATTAAACCCAGGGGCACTTTACCACTAAGCTGCATTCCCAGTTCTTTTTATTTTTTTGTTTTGAGACCGGGTCTCACCAAATTCTTAGGCTGGCCTTGATAGGGGAAAGACAGATGTGAATGGTAGGAACATGAAGTTAGGGGAATAATTCTCTAAAAGGGACTACTCTGCTGACCCCCATATGCTTTTTTCCAAGAAGCAACTCACCTGAAACCCTGCCTCACTCATCAGGTGGACAGGATATGTCACATTCCTGTACAAAGTACTTGTTATCTACAGGAAAATTGGCTTGTCCCGCATGATATCAATAAAAGGAACCCAAGTTGCCTTGAAGGGGAGAGATTTGTGACCCTTTCCACCCATCAGATCCCCAAACTCAGGGAGATAAGAATAATTCCTCCTAACCATAAAATCCGTAAGACTTTATGGGTAAGAATCCACTTAGAACTGGTCAACATGGGCCAAGATGACCTGGAGTTGTTAGGGCAGTGGGGCTTGAAAGGATGTCATCCTGCTGTGACTCAAAAGTCAACAGGTGGAACTAGGTGAGACTCTCTGGAAACTTCTCTGGGATCCCCAATAAAACTGGAGGCACACTGTCCCTCTCCTCTCTGAGAGGACCCACTTTTTCTCTTGAGAGTATCTCCTTTCCCTTTTCCTATCTCTTTAATAAACTCAATTCTGTTACTCTGAGTGACATGTCTAAAATTTTTCTGACTTGATCACAAGAATAGGGGTTTGAAGGAGGGCCTTTGCACTGCCTCAGTTTCCCAGAAGTCCCCAGTCCTCTAACAGCCTCAAACTTATGATCCTCCTGCCACAGTCTCCCATGTCAGTGGGATAGTAGGCTTCTGTCATGTCTAGCTCTCAGCCAGACTTATCTTATCAACTTTTTTTTTATCCTATAGGGTTCAAAATGCATGTGAGGTGTACCTGGTGAGCAAGATGGCAGTTGTGAACAAGATGACTGTAGTCAGGTGAAACTGGATTCCTCCAGAAGGTGTCTGCAACACTATTATTATTTTTAAGGTATTTAGTGTCTCTTTATTTCTCATTTCAGGCATTTATGCCCATTTATGTCCTGAAAATAATCCAGAAAGAATTCACTTGTAACCACATTGCACACATAATTTATGCCATTTGTGGACTGGCTACTCTCCTACTATTTTCCTTCTATAGACTAAAAGTGAGGGAGCGTGAAGGTTGTATGTGCTCTCAGTAAGTGGACTCTACAATTAGGTACCCCAAAGACCTAAAAGCTGGATCACCTGCTGATGATCCACACACTAAAGCAGAGACAGAAGTCACTTTGAAGAAGCCAAATGTCATTCTAGCTGTTAAGATTAGACTTTATCCAGATTCATTGCTCTACCTTGTTTAGAGAATTGAAGACTAGAAATGAAGATAGTTAGCCATGGACTCATTTTAAAAAGGGAAGTTATGCACATAGATACTGACAGCGTCCAAATAAGTATGGTTCACAGAAGAAAAGAGCTTACTTCAAGTACTCTGGTCTCACTAGCAAAGCTAGTTGGTGAAAGCAGATGGTAACTTTATGGCATTAACACATTTCCACTGTATTGGGAAGAGCATCTGATTCAGAAAAGCATGCATTTTGTTATCTCAACTTGATAGTTAGAAATCAAGTTGATTTCTCTCTTTGCAATTTCATGTTTGTTAATCTTTTGAGTATGACTTGGCTTCTCATGTAGTTTAACCAAGAGAGTGACTCATGTAGTCTTTGAGGGTTGTGGTCCTTTCTGTACTATAAATAGAAAACTGGCATTCTGACATTATATTATCATACTATAACACGTCATCTATTAATATAGTGTGCCCCTCAGACATGGACTTGTTCTTAGCAAGCTGGAAAAGAAGTCTTCTAAGCTCACAAGCCAATTACCACGCCTTTTCTATAGTAGGATTCCCCAGGGTTGTAAATAAATGCTGTCTTCTGAGGCCTCTCAGGAGAAGTTACCACTTTCCCTTGTTCAACATCTACTATCCCACCCCTGCCTACCCCTATGTTTGAATACAATTGTGCCTTTGTACATAGAATAGTGGAAGAAACATGGATTTTAGATCCTAACTTGCTACTTACTAATTGAGTAATTGGGAACAAGTTACCTAATCTCTCTGTGCCTCAGTTTCCTCATTTACAAATTAAGGTGTGCCCAGTGGGGTTGATGTTAAGGGTAATATATATAAGACCCTTATTACAATCTCTGGAAACTACTAGATGCTCCTTAAGCATGCATTACAAATGTTAACAAATGAGAAGCAGATCATTCTCGGGACCACAGCATGGGGAGTAGGCTCCATTACGTCCTTTTCTCCTCAACAGTACAGAGAAAATATTGCACCCTATTCCATTAACCCTCTTCTTACCTGAAAAGCCAAGTACAAGAGAGGATTCACTGTTACTTTACCACAACTTCAATTTGCTTATTACTCTTGATTCAAATTTCAGTTCGTACATTGTACAGTTTCTCTTTCCCCCTCATTATGCCCTCCCCTCTTCTTCCAGCTACCTGGTTGCAACATGATAGCTCCTGTTTCTCTTTTAAAACTCAGCTCATATACAGGGGCCTTCATTTTCTGTTCTTCATACATGCCAAATGTGCTCCTGTCTCAGGCCCTTTGACATTTCTGGTCCCTCCCCTTGATCACTCTGTCCCCAGAGCTTCACAGGCTGTCTGCCTCTCAGTCTGCCAATCTCAGCTTAAGTGTTATTATTTCAAAGAAATCTTTCCTAACCACCTTGTGCACTTACCTATTCCACAGTCATTTCTCTCTCTCTGTTCTGCATTATTTTCCTCATAGTATCATCACTATCTGAAGAAATTTCAGTTCATTTATCCTTTTTTTCTTACATAATGTCCTGTTTCCCCTACTGAGCTGGACTGAATCAGAAATTGTGTCTTTCACCTTCGCCATGTATAACCCCAGAACCTGGAACAGTGCCTGGCACACAGTAGTGTTAAATAATTGTTTATAAATTTGATAAATGAATGACTGTCACCTGCTCTGGAAGCCTTCCTTAACCACCATGCTAGATTAGGTACTCACTCCTCTTTGGGATGTCCATTGTCCTTTGGGCATACTTGTTGTGTAGCATTTGAACTGTTTTATAATTGATAATTGTGCTATTTTTAAAAAATACCTTTTATGCATCCTCCACAGTAGTAAAGTTTTCAAGGGCAAGATAGAAAAGAAGAAGGACAAGTGTTAAAACCCTAGCCAGTAGAAGAATTCACATGTAGGAATGAGCCCCCTCTGTTGATATAACATCCACCAATAAGCACCATAAAACCTGGATGCCTTCTTGACAAGTTGAGAGCTTAGGAAAAATAGCCCTGATAGGGATCAACTTGAAATTGTATATTTAGGCAAATAAGGCTGTTTAAATTGGAATAGATGGAAATACCTATAATTGGTAAATTTGAAGGCTCTTCTCAACTTAACTCTTCCTACATATTATTTTGTGAGGTAGAGATTATAAAGTTTAGATTTCTTACAAAAAAAAAAAAAAAATTACCTTTGACTTTTTGCTTTTGAGCGATATAGTATGAAACCTAGTCCTTTGCTATATTTATTTTTGTCTCCTTCTCTCTCCTCCACTGTTTAGACTATATACTCTTTGAGGACAGAGTCTATATCTTTTGGTTATGTATTTTTATTATCTAGCACATATAGGAGCCATAAATGGAAGCTACATGTGTAATTTCACATTAAAAACAAAAAGAAACAGGTAAAATTAATTTAAACAATATGCTTTATTTAACCCAATATTTCTAAAATATTATCATTATAACATGAATCAATATAAATTATTAATGGGGTATTTAAATATTATCATTATAACATGAATCAATATAAATTATTAATAGGGTATTTAATTTTTTTTCTTGTGTTTACTAGGTGTTTAAGATCTGGGGTGTATTTTACATTGACAGCACTTTGGACTAGCCATCTTTCAAAGCTTAACAGCCATATGTAGCTAGTGCCTACCTTATTGAACAGCCTAAGTCTATCACAATTCCTACTAGAGAGCAGATAAAAAGTAAATATTTGTTCCATAAATGCATTTATAATACTGTAATATCTTCCTGCTTCTGAAAAAGCTGTTTTTTTCCTCTTAAAGTAGAGCAGTATGACAAATTACACTTTCCCTTTGACATACAGCATATATAGTGCTTGGCCAATAATATGTAGCATTAAATTTTAAAACAACATCATACACATTTATTTTAACATGTCTTAAAAAGGACATTCAATTATGAACTTGGTTTCACTGTGTTTGTGTCAAAATTCATGGCTCCAAAAAACTTGCAATCCCTTGCATAATAAATACAAGTTCAC
This sequence comes from Tamias sibiricus, assembly GCA_025594165.1. Classification (NCBI taxonomy): domain Eukaryota; kingdom Metazoa; phylum Chordata; class Mammalia; order Rodentia; family Sciuridae; genus Tamias; species Tamias sibiricus. The sequence goes on from CM046662.1 coordinate 133,924,292, forward strand.
TTAGTCTTCAGTTGCACAGACCACAGCTAATATTCAAATGACCTTGTATAATCTATTATAATATTTTATAGAATCTCAGAGTGTGGTTTTAAAAAATTTAATTAAGATGTTCTATATCTAATTACTAATCCATTTTATTGTCTATTGTTCAGCTTCCCCAAAATATGTCTATTGTTCAGCTTCCCCAAAATAAATAACCATGTTTACCTTGCTTAATGGAAGATTCATTTGATCAAAAAGACAGTCTGTGCCTTGTGGGGATTTCCAGTTGAAAACAATCATTCTTATGACTCTGGCTAATCATTTCTTATTGTACCCTCCTGGAGCTGAAGTTATTTGCTATCCCTCTCTAAGGGCAAAACTTTATGTTCTGTCTTGTGTTTATCCTTACTGCCTTTCAATACACTCTAATGTGCCAACAATTTTAACATTCACCCCACCCCAAAATGTTGATCACAATCAGGCAATGTCAATGTCTCTTCTATTTATCATCTACTAACTTTATGAAGATATGCAATGACATTGATTCTGGAATAGACTGAATGCCATAGATGATATTGTAGAGCAATAACCATTACTGAATGATCTTTCCCTACCAGTAACTTATGCCATTTCCGGTGGTTCCAACATATTTTGCCACTTTGTTGCTAAGAGAGACACAAACAGTCCTGAATGTCCCTCCTGGTCCCCGACCAAAATTAAGTATTCATTTCTCTTACTGATTAGACTAGGCAGAGGCGAGACTATTGTAACGCCATAATTGTCGTCCTTTGAATTCTCCCAAGTAGAGTTCTTAGTGATTTTCTGGGGGAGTAAGGCAATCCTTACACTATGGATTTGCTATACCAAGAATTGTGTCTTTGAACAACTTTTTATTTGGCGTCTACCACAGGAGAAGTTCTGAAGATATGAGGAGGACCGAATAAGATGCCTAGCAAAAATCCTTAAACGCAGTGTTACCTTCCCTTTTCAGGCAAAACCCTGCATCCTTCTCGCTGATGCTTAACCCCTAAAATATTTTGTTTTAGGTTTAGTTAGGAAGAATTGTCTCAATAGCCATTTCTTTAAAAGTCAACTTGCTATTAAATAAAGGTGACAAATTGAATGTTTACAAATCTGCTATTTAGAATATTTACAAATTTACAAATTCAAAATGAAGTATTCTGCTCCAACTTGTAATCCAGGCGCATTTTGCTGCTCTGGAAACTAGAAAACGTTAAGATTGAATTCAAATCAAGTATTTCAGAAATCTAACAGGTGAAGCCTAGCTCTGGTTGCTAAGCAACCTGACAAACTAAAGTAGGGACCAACTCGCCTCCCACACTTGACTATCTCTCCTCAGTGGTGGGACGCGGAGTCCCGATTGGCCCCCATTTCCTCTCACTGAGCTCTAATTGGTCAGAGAACCTCTCACTCCTCTCCCGTTGGCTCTCGCCGTGTCTCGCCGCTCTGTCATTGGCAGGCGGGCTCTCGGGCCACCCTACGTCACTGTCTCACCCCACTTCTTCGGCCCTTCAACTTTGTCCCCGCCCCTTCCCCCGCCCTTCCAGCCACGAGGGAAAACTCTAGTGAGTCTCCGCCTCTAGTTTTCTTCTGATTGGTAGATGTCGGGCTGGAAGGCCGACGCTGCTGGGCTACCTTGCCGGCTGCAATTGGCTGTTGCAGCCAATGTCCCGCCTCCCACCGACTCCCGGCTGTGCCGGAGTCGGGTGGGTCGGCAGCTATAAAGGTGGTGGCGGAGGGGAGGCGCCGCGTACCATCATTTCGCGGCTCGGTCTTTTCCTGTGGTCACTACCGGGTCACGTTTGGGTGAGTGGTCGGCGCGGGGGAGGAGAGCAGGGCTGCAAGAGGCGCCGCTTGCGGGTGTGGGCCAGGAGGAGGCGGTGTCCTTGACTAGGCCCAAAGGAGCTGGGCTCCGGCTCCAGGTCAGGGATGAAGCGTGGACTTGGCCCTGGCCCAGGAGGATGGGGCGCCGAGAGCCCGGGCCACGCGGGGCTTGACGTGCGGGACTTATCTTGTCAGGCATTCGGGACCGACTATGACTAGTCTTAGGAGGGGCCGGGGACTCCGTTGTGGGCAGGCGAGTCACGGAGGAGAGAGGTGAAAGGGCACTGAGGTCCAGGTGTTCTAATGACAGAAATTTGGAAGTACCAGAGAGGTGGCTATACCCGCTATGGTGAGTTAAAGGGGAAGAGAAGGGAGCTGGGTTGTCAGTGCGTTCCCAGAGCCTTGGGTTAAGGTGGGCGCCAAAGGGATGGGGAAGATCTGGCTTGGGTGGAGGTTGGCAGGGGGTGTGTCCTCCCACTGCCACAGATAGAGAATTGATGGAAGGAAGGGAGGGAAGTAGGCAGCGTTGCTTTTCTTCACCAGCTCAGATGCAAGAAGTCAAAACCGTGATTTAGACCGGACCGAATACTGGTGTTTTGGATCTGTACTTGCTTGAAATCTAAATAAATAACCTGCCTCTCTCCTTCCTGCCTCCGTGCGTATAGCTGTATATCTATACATCTGTTTTTGTTTTTTTAATGTCTGCCTTAAAAATAGATTACCTCAGTATTCTGAAATTCTGCACCTTCCTCCTGCAAATAACTTCAAGACCAGCCTTAGGAGGGATATAATGAGGTAATGAGCAGTTAGTTACCCACTGAACCCTCACACAAATAGGTTTTGGGTTAATTATGCACGTTGCGAGCTAAGTATATGAAATCTTTAAAAACATGCATCCTACTTTGACCAGTGGTAGAGAAAAAATTACTCTGACCCAGTCTGGAAGAAGGATTGGGAAACAGATATTGTAATGTTTCCCATCTTATGTACTTGCCCCTATGGCTGTGGCCTTAGGGCATCACTGGCTTCTTTCACTGCCCACCTCTGCTGCAGCCCCTCCTTCCTGCACATGATCTCAACCCCCTACAGTAGGATGATGTTCTGATTGCTGCAAACTAACATTTAGTCTATTTTAAGGATGAATCATGAAAAACATGGCAAGATAAAAAAAACACAATCCAGACAAATGGAAGTACTCATATAGTTCATATATATATTTTTTTCTTCTTAGCTGGGGTTAAGATTTTTATTACACAGATTCTATTAGATGGGAGGCAGATTGAAAAGTTCCTAGCATGTATCTGTGCAAGGGGTTCTTTGCAGCTTTGAGACATGAAAGAAGTTTGTGTTCTTTGATGAAAACTTTAATTTTAAATTTCATTTATTTCTAAGTGGAGACAGAAGGCAGAGAGCATATCTTATGGAAAGAGGGAAAGGCTATCTTTGTGTGAAACTTTTGTAGATATTTCTCTCCTAAATTGATAAATTTGCAACTTAGTTGAGTTTAATTTGAACATAGTTAGTAATCCCAGTTCTCAGAAGGTGGGTCCAGTGCTGGGGAGCAGGAGTGTAAAGTGATATTATGTTTGAAGCTTTAGAAGGCCGTGTCATCTGGGACTTGCTTTTAATTTTGTCTTAAATATTCCTCCTGATTGCTTTTACATCTTGTAACTGTGGGATTGATTTTGAGGTTTTGGACTTAGAATTTAGATAGATTTTTATCAAAATAAATGCAAAATTTCAAATATTGATGTAGCATGGGTTTTCTGGATCTTCTAGAATGATTTAAAACCTAGGTGGATCTCCCATAACCCAGTGGAACTGGATATGGGGAAATGGAAGAGCTTAATGGGCTATATATCAGAATCTCTAACTAGTTTCTGATTTATATTTGATCTTAGTCAAAGTCCTAGAAGTGATAATGGTTATATTTAGAAAGGAATATAGTCTTACGATTTGATGTTGGGTGATAGAAAGGGTGTTACCTAATGTTTCTCAAGAAGGTGGTATAGGTTAAAAGCATTAGAAGAGAATCTAATCTTTCAAAGCCTACTGTTTTCATCTTTGCAGGGTTTGTGGTTGTGTGTGGGTGCTTTTGGGAATGATTATAAAATATTCTCTTCTGATTTCATTTGGGCTCTTTACATTTTTATGCTTAGGATCTGGGAACAATTCAAACTTATCATTTGCTTTGAACATTAGTGGTAGAGAGCTGATTTCCTTAAACTTCTGGACACTATTTGGTCCTGAAATTCATCTTGAAAGTGATAGCAAAAATAATGAATTGGTAAGGGCTGCTAACTCCTTGAATCTAAAAGATTTCTCCTCTAGTTCTTATAACTCCAAATTCAGTCACTCAAAAAATGGCAATGGATATTTTAAAACCAATACAGTCTCTCTCCCAACAGGAGTTAGGAACCCAATATGGATAAGAAGACTCCCTATAACTAGTTTTCAGTAGAGAGTAGGCTATGAAGACTTGAGTGTGAATAACACATACCTGGGTAGGAGTGCAGGTCTCTGATTAGAAAACTCACTTTCTATGTGATTTATCTAGAAAACCTTCCTAGAAGAGATAGTTTAGAATAAGGCCTTGAAATAAGAATAGCATCTCTGATAGGCAGAGTAATTCTTGGGGAAGACGGGAATGTCCATGTATTGTACTTGGAGAACTATATCAGAGTGTACATCCGGGGACAAGGTTTTACCAGTAGTTTTTGTCTGCTTCATCCTAAAGAAGTAAGGTTACTAGATTATTCTCTATTTGCTGTATTATTCTTAAGTAACTGTGAAAAAGATCAACTGGTAACTGCTTATAGATTTTCATGTACCGAAATATGTACTAGATTAATTTATCTGACCACTCATTTGAATCAAGGCAGAGAAGGGAGCCAAAAGGTGAAATCCAGAACCCTAAGTAAGTTCCAGAGGAAAGCACTATTGTATGAATCTGGGTGGCCCCAAGCAATCTCATCATTCTTGAGTTTTAGTCTTTGCCAAACTCAAAATGTCTATATATGTACTGAGGAGTCTCCAAACATACTTTGTGGTAACCTCCTGGGCTGCTTGCCGTTCAGTAACTGTTTCCTGACCCATATTACTTCCTTCTATCACTTGCACTGAAAAGACCTGTTACAATCTGAAGACCTGTTTGGGGCCTTGGCAGTACAGGTTGAGTATCCCTTATCTGAAATGCTTGGGACGGAAAGTTTTTCTGATTTTGGAATATTTGCATATATGTAATGAGATATCTTAGAGACGGGAACCAAGGCTAAACATGAAATTCTTTTTTTTTTTTTTTTTCATATACACTTTATACAGCCTGGAGGTAATTTATACACTATTTTTAGTGTACCTGCATTTTACCTGTGACATTAGGTCAGATGCGGGAATTTTCACATAACAGCATTATGTCAGCAGCACTTAGGAAATTTAGGATTGGGGAGCATTTGGATTTCAGGTTTTCAGATTGGGGATGTTCAGCCTGTACTGGTTTACTCAGAATAGAAAACTCTTCCAAAAGCGACAGGAAAGAACAGAAAATTAATCCCTCTCAAGTTGGTTCTTTCCCCACAGTGCCATTTACTATCTCCATTTCTTTCCTGATATCTAGACCTCTCTTTTAAAATAGAATTGAGGTTCAAAGAGGCACACATTGCTACTTAAGCCACAAGCCCCCAAGGGCAGGTTAACTCTTGAATATGTAAGTTGCTTTACTCCAGAAATATACTAGCCTAGTACAACTTACCTAAACTCCTTCTTCCCAATTCCTGATAAATTTTAAGTTAGTAGAGAAGACTGCAACTCTCCCAGCTTCACAGTTGATTTAAGGCCTGAAAATAATAGAATTACTTTCACAAGAGAGATGTGAGCTTTGATCATGTCATCCTGAAGTAGCACAGCAGTTCTTTCTTAACCTTTTCTATTTTTTCCTTTGCTCTGGCGAATGTGTGCAAGTGCATGCACTCTCTCTCTCCACCTAACTTTTCTTCTCAATTTAAATAATCAAAATGGAAAGAGGGAGGGGCTGGGGCTGGGGCTTGGTGGTAGAGCACTTGCCTGGCATGTGTGAGGCACTGGGTTCATCCTCAGCACCACATAAAAATAAATTAATTAAATAAAGGCCCAACAACCACTAAAAAAAAGAAAAAAAAGAAAGAGGGAATATTGGCAGTTCAGGGAAAAGTTACTTGATAAAAGTGGTATCATATGCTTATACAGACAGGCTTCAAGGACCCATTAGTAAGTTATTTTAAGTTGCCTTAACATGGAGAGAGAATCATGTTTTCCCCCTCCACTGAGAACAGATGTCTGTAGTCTGCTTAATTTAGAGTACTGAAGTATAATTTGAGACAATACAGATTAAAGATGGATTATTTTCTCAAAATGTATGTATAATGCTGTAATCAAAGAGACTTTTTAAAATGTAACAATCTGTCTTTTCCTACAAAACTCAAGGTTTATTTTTTTTGGGGGTGGGGAGAAAGGAGCTAAACTTAATGAAGTAAAAGAAACTAAGGCTGTAAAGAGCTTGGATTGTAGTCCCCAATTAATTGGCAAAGGCAGATGCTAAATTTGCCAATCATTTAGAGTGGAAGAAATTATGTATATGTTAAACATAGAAGCTGCATCTCAAATAACAGCCTTCAAAACAGATGGACAAGAAAATACTCAAGTCATTTTCCCAGGTGATTTCCATATAAGTTTAATGGTAATAAAATTTAATTCTCCTTTGCTTAAATGCTTACTTTTTTAACATAAGCATTAAGAGGGTAGGATAATCACTTTTTTAAAAGGTTGGGGAGTGTAAAGATGGCCATGTTAAATATGAGTATAAAATTAAACAAATCATAATGATTAGGTCTTGCTAGAAACCTTTATTTTATTCAAATAATACTAATAGTAACAAGGGTAATAATAAAGAATTGGTGCTAAGTACATGTCAAATCTTTTCTGCATGATGTAATTGGATAAGGAAATACTTATTTTAACTCATTTTGAATTGAAATCATATCACTTGAATTTGTGTAATGATTTATGACTTTAAAAGACATTCTTATTTGAAATTCCTAGTGCCCAGCAGAGGAAACAGTGACAGACCTGGAGACTGCAGTTTTCTGTCCTTCACACAGGTATGCTCTCATATCATGTTGCTTAAATAAAGTGGTCTTTCTTGAGGGAAGGGGGGAATTTAATTTATATCTAGAACAAATAACTGTATGTGCCATATATTTTTAAAATCCTTTTCATGATCATTTATACCTTGTTTTCAAAAATTAATTAATGCCATAGTGCTTCAGGAAACTAATTTTGTGTTTATTAGACTAATGTTGAAAATCTAGAGTTTTTAAAATTAGTCTTCACTCTTCAGAGAAAAAGTATAGATAATAAAATGTAATCACAAACCACTTACTAACTCATTAAGTCCCAAGTTTTCAAGTCTGTGACTATTTCAGAAAAATATTCAGGTACATGGTAACAAGTGCATTAAAATAGATTGAGAATTATCAAGAGCTTACTTATCCTTTATATTTTTTCACATATATGTGGAAATGTATGCAGTTTTTCAAACACTTCAGTCATTGACCTATTTTCTTAATAGAATTCTAAAAACATAATATTTATTTCAAAAGTTACCATAAGTGGTGTGTGTGTTTGCTCAATTTAAATTTTTATAGTGTCTCACATTTGGGACAATGGAACTTAATAGGGTAATCAAAAAAATCATAGGAAAGCATGTGTACAAACAGTGCTTTTTAGATTATAGTTTCAGAAGATGCATATCCGGGCTATGAATAAATGTTTAAAATTATGTGAAAATGGACAGTGATTACAAGTGTGTTTGAAGCAGTAATTTAATTATTTGCAGCTGTTGCTTTCTTGTATTGCCATGGAGTGCCTCTCTTATGATTCTGCTTTTTCTTTTATTTCAGTATTATGGTTTACTGTTATAATAGAAAGCTAGTCAGATCTCATTTACTCAGCATTCAGTATCAGCCATATTCCAAACAATGAGCTGAATATTAGGGATGTAATGATGAGCAAGACAGTTTCTGCTATCAAAGTTCCTTGTTTCACAGTGCGAAGGGTCTGAGCTTAAATAATGGAACAGAATCTTTAGAGAAATTAAAATAGCATTTTAATCATCAAACCTGTGTTTTCAAAAGATACCTGTGGGCCAAGGATGGGAGAGTGGAGGCAGAGAGCTTAGTTGGGAGGTTGTCATAGTAGTCCATGGGGCTGGTGCTGAAGTCTTTTCCTTACATAAGCCATTGAGAAGACAGGTCATTGCCACCCCTGCACCAGCACCCCCAGCTGGTTTACCTCTCCTCACCTCCCCCCACCATTAATCTTTCATTTACAGATTTATTCTTGGTGATATATTGGTCTTTTTCCTTCCTAGGTAGGAAGCCCTTAGGAAGTATTAACTAGGCTTTCTTTTTTACTCTTGTTGACTAAAAATAGGACTTGGAGTTCCTTTTGTCCACCAGAGGGGGTTAGCAATCACTTTAGGGAGAAAAGACTTCCCCTGGTAGTTTCTTAGAAAATTTGGAAGGTTTACGAAGAGTTCTCTAGTAAATGTATACACTTTCCCTCCTTTAAGAAAGTTGGAATTAAAAATAAAATTTAGATATTTTCTTATATAGAATCTTTGCTATGCTGCTTGGATTTTTAAAAAATTGTAAATATATTCTGAAAAACAATGAAATACTTTATCAGCAAAAACATTTTAAATATGAGTAAATGTTTTCAGTGTCAGAGTTTCAGAATTGTATTCTACTTAAAAATTTTTTTGTATTTTGTTTATTAAGAATAGTGAATTAACTAGACTATTCCTGATAGGATAGAGAATTAGCACATAATATGAACACCTCAGACCTTTCAATAGGTTTTTGTTTGCCTAATTTATATTTGGTCTACTTGAGAAGCATATGAGAGGACCATATAGGAGTACATAATTAATAGAATAGTTAAAATAGACCTGAAATTATATTGGCTTTCAGTTCAATGGAAGCACTTGCTTCCCTGTATTCATTTTCCTCTCTATTTAATCACACACTCCCTCGGTTTCATTAAGGTGGTATAAGGTACTATAACAAAATAGTACCGTAGATTGTGGCTTATTTTCTCACAGTTCTGGAAGTCCGGGTGCATGGTCAGTTCCTGGTGAGGGCTGTTTTCCTGAATTGTCCATGGCTGCCTTCTCACATGGCAGAGAGAAAGAACGTGTATCCAAGAGGTCTTCAGCAAACTCCTGTCTTTTTATATTCAGTCCATAATACAGATTTTGTGACCCAGAGTTGTTGACATCTGTAATTTTTCGTATAATGTCCTTTGTGCTTCAACGTTCTTTTGTTTCCTTCTATTTTTTAAGAGTCCATAAAAGAACAAAAAGCCTTGGTGCTGTCCTTTAGTTTCATACTTTTGACTCCTGCTTAGGGATTCACTGCCTTTCTCAGACCACTTGGTTCCTAGGAATGAAAAGAGTGTTCCACTATTCTAGAAATTGCTTTCAGATAAGGCTGTTGACTGTCAAAGCAGGGCTTTTAATTGGTGAAATAGGATAGTGCAGAAGATAGGCAAGAAGTGCTAAAGGTAATTAGTAGTTGTCTATTGAGTGTTAGATTTTGAGAGTAAGAATGCTATCAGTATGGTTTGGACAGGTTTCATGGATGAGATGTGATGTACATGATCCAGAGCTGTGAAGGATCTGAAGAAGCAAGAGGAGGGTTGTTGAAGAAATGACTAGATGTTTGGGGATAATGAATAGGATAATTGGAAAGTGAAGGGAGGGTAACTTTATTTGTAGGGCAGGGAAAGATTGGGTAATAGTTAGCATTTATCCTCAATTACTAAGTTTAGTGGAATTCTCTTCATATTTTTTAGTGTAGGTTGCATAAGTCAAAGCTAAGAATCTTATGTAAAATTCCATATAGAATGGTGGTAGATGGCAAGGATAACTTGGGGAAAAATGTATGTAGGTGTTGGTGAAATGACAGGAACAAAGGCAGCTTAGCTTGTCTGAGTTTGTTCTCTTCTTCACTTCTTCACTGATAGCTCTGAGTGTTGGTTTGGTTGAACCCCATTTACCAGAGAAAAGAACAGAAAGAAATAGGGTTTGCACGGAAGAAGGGAAGATTAGAACAAAGTGGAGAGGTACTTCCCTGTTCATTTAGCATATCTGACAGTGAACATATAAAGTCATAAAAACAGTTGGCTAGAAATCTGGGAGTTGTTCCAGATTCCCACACATTTCCTTCTTTTCCTAACATCTAGTCAATTGCAATTTCTGCCAAATTTTTGCTTCTGCGTTTTTGAAACTCTTCCTTCTTCTATCCCACATATAGTAATTACTATAGTTCATGACCCATGTTTTATCTGAACTGCTGTATCAGCTTCTTAACTCAAACCCATTCTACCTCTGACTATAAAATAGCAGCTCTCAGTTTTGACTGTGATTCCCCAGTAGGAGATAATACTTTATATTGTAGTGCAGTATATGTGTGAATAATTGGAACAAAATCCAGGGGAAAAAAAAATCCACACATTTGTTATGTCATGCAATGTGGTATTTCCTATTTTCTGTTTCATTCTTAAAAATATTTGCTGTTGGGCTGGGGTTGTGGCTCAGCGGTAGATCGCTCGCCTAGCACGTGCGCAGCCCGGGTTCGAACCTCAGCACCACGTAAAAACACATTGTGTACAACTAAAAGCAAATAAATAAATTAAAAAAAAAATATTTGCTGTCCACTAAACGGATTCCAGGGCTGAGAAAATATTACTGTGACAACCAATATGACATATTATTCCTTTTTGAACCTCTTTGATTTCTTACTATCTTTATGATGAATTCAAAGCTTGTGATATCAGTACATTAGACTCCTCATTACCTGACCTTAACCTAGTTCTCTTGACCTATTTGCCTCACCCATTCACTGGCACTAAGATTTCATTTCAATAGATAGTAAAGCTTTATAGTTCCTTATAGTGTGTCTTTGTTTATGCTTTATACCCTATTGAAAATCTTGTAGCACCATCTGTTTCTGCAGTATTTTACTGATTACTTCCACATATTCATAAGATTGAAATCAGGCATCTGCATCCAGGAGTTCCTTGTTCAGACTCCTTGTCCCACCACCAGGCTGGGTCAAGTAGTTCTGAATACTATAATGTAATTATATGTTGTTACATGTTGATTATTATGTATTTTTGTTTTACTGCCCAACTAAAATTATTCCAAATTTTTTAGCCTGTAACATGTTGGCATTCTTTGGACTAACAAAAAAGAATAACATTCTTGTGTTTAGAAGAAAGATTCAACTGGTGAAATTTAGGATCTTTAACTTGTGATTATATTTCTAGGCACTGTGTGTGTGTGTGTGTGTGAGAGAGAGAGAGAGAGAGAGAGAGAGAGAGAGAGAGACAGAGAGAGAGCACCTTAGGGCTGCTACATCCTTGGCCCTTTTTAAAATTTGAGACAGGGTCTTGCTCTAAGGTTTTTTTTATGTGTGGCGGGGGGTGGTACTGGGAACCCAGAGGTGCTTAACCACTGAACAACACTGTTAGCCCTTTTAAAAAATTTTTTATTTAGAGAAAGTGTCTCTCTAAGTTGCCTTAGGGCCTGGCTAAGTTGCTAAGGCTGGCTTTGAACTTGTGATCCTCCTGCCTCAGCCTCCTGAGCTGCTGGGTTGACTTTCCGTTTTTAGGTTATCAAATTAGTCATAGGTTGGCAAGTACTACAGAAAGTTAGTGAATCAGAATGGCCCTAGTAACTCATAAATCAACACCTTTAGATCAATGAAGAGCTGAAATGCTGCCACCTTAGTAGTCCTGTCCGGCTATATCATACCTAAAAAGGAAATTGAGTTGTAGAATTTTGGATGTGAAAAGGATTCTTTAAAACTGAGGTGATGTATCACTCTTCAGAGCCTGATAAGATTTTGCTGACACCTGTTCCATCTGAATCATGGTTATGATACCAGTGGAGGTCTTGTTTGTAGTGGCAGAGCACTAGAAGTGTGGACTTGGGAGATCTGAAGAACTACCTTTCCCTTTTGTTCCTCTAGCCGAGACAAGTCTGTAACCATTTCCTTGGATAATCCCCATTCTGTTGGAAATATCTAGACTAATTTCTCATGTCTTAACTCATAAAACCTTTCAAAGATATTGAGGCTCTAGTAAGTTAAGTGATTTGCCTGTGGTTATATAATAGTGATCCTGAGAACTAGCAATTTTTGTTACTTTTGGTAAGTAAGATAAATCTAGATGCTTCTAAAAGTCTTCATAGTGTGGCAGTACTCCAACTTTTTAGTGCCATTTTAAAAAATGAAGTCATGGTTTTAGGAGTTAGTTGCCACACAGACAGAGCATGCATTAGCAGAGATTCTTTTTTTTTTTTTTCTCATGATTTAGAAGATGCAGTTTAATGCTCATTTATTATTATACACTAGCTGTAGAAATTGAATTGTAGAATATTGGCATTTGACCCTATGATGGGTCCTGAAATGTATCTTTGCACAAAATGTTAATTATTTGGTTTCTTTTTGGGGGATAGGATTATAATTGTAGAGGCCTTATACAGATTGGTTTGCTAGACTTCTATACTGTGATTTTTTTCTACTTGCTGAGATTATTTAGATCAATTTTTTTTTAAAAGCAGTATTTAAAAAAGCCTGTAATCCTAGCCACTTGGGAGGTTGAGGTAGGAGGATCACAAGATCAAAGCTGGCTTTAGCAGTTTAGCAAGACATAAAAGATAAAATGGATTGGGGATGTGGCTCAGTGGCTAAACACTCCTGGGTTCAATCCCTGGTACCCTCCTTCCCCCAAAAAGCAATATCACTTGATCTAATGATTTTTGTATTTCCTAAAGTCAATAGTTGTAAATAATCAATATATCTATTATGAATAAATGACTTATTTATTTCAACTTTTTTATTATGTCAGATAATTCTGATTTGTCAGCTGTACTTTTAAATTGTCATTATGTTTTAGCTTACAGTTCTTTGCAGTATAGAAGAATCTTATTTGAGTGTTGCTTACCTCTACTAGTCATGTTTTAAATCCATAGATGCCCAGTTTTGAATAGTTTTTTAAAACTTTGAATAAAGTTTTTAAAACCTTATGATTTTAAAAGATAATATTCCATTTGTATGATCATTGCTACTTCACAGATTTATGGTTGGCTGCCCTAAATAAAGTATACTAAAAACTTAGACTAAACCAATATTTCAGGTGATTATTGGACTCACAACTGCTTCTCAATCTTGAAAGTTAGCAATTTGTAGCCTAAAATAATGTCTGTTTCTCTCTTTTCTTTCTAAAGCTCTTTCACCATGCCTGGGTCACTTCCTTTGAATGCTGAAGCTTGTTGGCCAAAAGATGTGGGAATTGTTGCCCTTGAGATCTATTTTCCTTCTCAATATGTTGATCAAGCAGAGTTGGAAAAGTATGATGGTGTAGATGCTGGAAAGTATACCATTGGCTTGGGCCAGGCTAGGATGGGCTTCTGCACAGATCGAGAAGATATCAACTCTCTTTGCCTAACTGTGGTTCAGAATCTAATGGAGAGAAATAACCTTTCTTATGATTGCATTGGACGGTTAGAAGTTGGAACAGAGACAATCATTGACAAGTCAAAGTCAGTGAAGACTAATTTGATGCAGCTATTTGAGGAGTCTGGGAATACAGATATAGAAGGAATAGATACAACTAATGCATGCTATGGAGGCACAGCTGCGGTCTTCAATGCTGTTAACTGGATTGAGTCCAGCTCTTGGGATGGTAAGTTACATGCCTCTATTCCAAAAAAGCCAAATCCAAAAAACTCCTTGAGGGTGAATAGACCCAAGTGACCTTTTAATTAATGCCATGCGCAGACTTTGACTAGTTATGTTTGTTCAAATATATTCAGAAAGACAACTATGGCTTTAGCTTATCTAAATCATAGAACAAATGATCTATTCCAAATTTAGTTGGCATTTATTTCTTTATCAAAGATAGGGAAAGCATGTTCTGGATAACATATAACAGATTTGAGTTTGCATGTGTAATATTTATAGTGTTGACCACCTTGTGAAATCATAAATATTTTTCAGGACGGTATGCCCTGGTAGTTGCAGGAGATATTGCTATATATGCCACAGGAAATGCCAGACCTACAGGCGGAGTTGGAGCTGTGGCTTTGCTGATTGGGCCAAATGCTCCTTTAATTTTTGACCGAGGTGAGTGTTTGGGAAAGCATTTATTAATTAACTTATTTATGTATTTATTTGACATAATATCCCGAGAGACTTGAAAACGGAAATAGAAAGTACTATTTGCCGAGTGTTCATTAAATAAATGCAAGCTAATGTTCATTAAATAAATGCAAGCTAATGCTTTATGTGTGTTACCTTATTTAAGCTTCATAGCAGTTTTATGAGGTAGGTGAGGACATCTCCACTTTACAAGAGAAGTAAAAGGTAGTAATAACTTGGTTCCCTTGGTTCCCATAGTCACTGGCAAGTTTTATTTGTTTTCAGTACAGTAACTGTGATCTCCCAGTTAGATTTATGATACATGCATGGAAAGGTTACATACCAAAGGAGTCTTCACTCTCCTTCATTTTAATTACATTGGCTTTCCCTTGCACTTCATATATATATATATATATATATATATATATTGGTACCAGGGATTGAACCCAGGGGCACTCGACCACTGGGCCACATTCCCAGCCCTTTTTTGTATTTTTTATTAGAGACAGGGTCTCACTGAGTTGCTAACTGCCTCGTCATTGCTGAGGCTGGCTTTGAACTCGTGATCCTCCTGCCTCAGCCTCCCAAGTGCTGGGATTATAGGCGTGCACCACCACGCCCGGCGCACTTCCTATATTGAAGTAGTGAGAGTTGGTGAGGTAGTCCTTAGATTATGTGGTGTACTTCCTAACATATAGACATCAAGAAGCAGAAATAGTGGTGCATACCTGTAATCCCTGTGGCTTGGGAGGTTGAGGCAGGAGGATCACGAGTTCAAGGCCAGCCTCAGCAATTTAGCAAGACACTAAGCAACTCAGTGAGACCCTGTCTATAAGTAAAATACAAAAAGGGGTTGGGGATATGGCTCAGTGGTTAAGCACCCCTGGGTTCAATCCCCAGTACCAAAAAAAAAAGAAGCAGAAATGTACAGACATCTTCCTTTTGGTTCTGATAGGGCTTCGTGGAACACATATGCAACATGCCTATGACTTTTACAAGCCTGATATGCTTTCCGAATATCCTATAGTAGACGGAAAACTCTCCATACAATGCTACCTCAGTGCATTAGACCGCTGCTATTCTGTCTACCGCAAAAAGATCCGTGCCCAGTGGCAGAAAGGTGGGTTTTACCTTTTAATGATTTTCCTAGGTTTGGGTACCTGTTGAGGGAAATGTGTCTTTCATGAGAAACTGCTTTGTGAAGATCCTTCAGTAGTACCCTATTACCCTATTTACTCTTATCTACTAAATAGCCTTTTCCCATAGTTTCTGGGAATGTATAATATAGGTAAAGAGATAAGCTTTGAAAATGAGGTATATTTCTGCAGAAATACTTAGGTTGATTTACCCTAAAGTATTTTGAATTTTGTTTATCTTTTGAGAGAGGTACTTTAACAATGTGTTATTTTACAACTATGATTCAGAGAAAACCAGTGAAAAGAAATTACTGAAGTGATCCCTTCCCACCAAAATCTGTTGACACCATAACCTGTGAATTGTATTTGCTATTTTAGGGTCATTATTAATCTCAGTTTTTAACCCTGAAAACGTTTTAAAGGTACTAAAAAATTAGGGGTTTGAATTATTACCATTATAATACTATTGTAGAAAGTATGCTTTCTCCATGGTTCTACTTTCCTTTTAGAGGTTTTAAAAGAGGATTAAAGATCATATTTCATAACAGATATTAAGGAATAAAGTGGCTCTGAACAAGAATTATTCTAGCAGTATGTTAAAATGTCATATAACTATTTAACAATACAGGGCTATTTATACTGCACTGCTTAACAGTGTGTATTTAAAATGACATACCATTTAGTATGTATTTAACAGGACAGCAGTAGTCTGACTTTCTTATTGGGACCCAGGGTAAGAAGTAAACTTTGTGAATGCAAAACATTGTATGAAAAAAAAAAGTGTCATGAAATTACTTATCCATGCTATAAGTTATGCAGTTTGTTATTTTTCTACTCTATTTTTAAAATAACAATAATTAGTCCTGACCCACTAAATTGATTACATAACCTACTAGTATGACTCTTAAATTTGAGAATGAGTGATGTGTAGGATATAATACTTTCCATCTCTGGATGTCTTTTGGGGGTGGGGCAAGCAAAGAAAAGGTTTATTGAAGCTTGATAATACATGCTGGGAGAGCAGAGTGGGCCCAGATGGTAGCCTGTCTACATAGTGGGGGTTGGGGGTGCTCTCTTTGTCTTTCTTTTTTTAATATTAGATCTTTATAGTTAGATTCATATGGATGTCTTTTTTTAACAGACCTTTTAAACTATAGAAAGATTTCATTATGGGGGGATATTTTGATTACTACTTAAAGATATAAAAACATCCTAACATTGTTCTAAAGACAAGCTGTAAAATATCATTACTTATGTGAATTTCATAGCTTCTTTGGATTTCTCTTGCAGAGGGAAATGAAAAAGATTTTACCTTAAATGATTTTGGCTTCATGATCTTTCACTCACCATATTGTAAACTGGTTCAGAAATCTCTAGCTCGGATGATGCTAAATGACTTCCTTAATGACCAGAATAGAGATAAAAATACTATATACAGTGGCTTGGAAGCTTTTGGGTAAGAGGACCTTCTATATTAAGAGTGTTTTTTTTTTTTTTATTTGTATAGACCTGAAAATTTTAGAGTCAAAGAATGTTAAAAGTACTCTAGTATAATCTATCTAACCAATGAAGAAACTGAATCTCAGAGGTGGTGGCTTACCTATGCAAATTCTTTAGTCAGTTCTATGTAAGACTTTGTGGTTTCATCTTTAGCTTTGTTCTCATTGTCGCCATGATAATATCACCACAGAAGTGCCTATATTCACTGCTATAGCCAATGAGATCTTTTTGCCTCTTTTTTTTTTTTTTTTTTTTTTTTTTTTGTGGTACCGGGGATTGAACTCAGGGGTACTCGACCACTGGGCCATATCCCCAGCCCTTTTTTGTATTTTATTAGAGACAGGGTCTCACTGAGTTGCTAAGTGCCTCGCCATTGCTGAGGCTGGCTTTGAACTTGCGATCCTCCTGCCTCAGCCTCCCAAAGTGCTGGGATTACAGGCGTGCGCCACCGCGCCCGGCTTGCCTCTTTTTTTTAAAGACAGATATAAGTCCCTGTGCTTATATCTGTCTTATACACTGCCGCTATTGGAGTTTCATTTCATATTCCCTCTGTTTCACTTTTTAGGTTCACTAGTTTGTTGTGTATGTTAATTCATTCTGTTTCTGTGTCCCTTCTTCATCTAGTAAAATTCTACTTGACTTTCAAGGCTTAGCTCCTATAATATGACTTTTCTAACTAAATAGACGTGTCTGTAGGCTTGACAGTATTGTGTTTGGTGACAATGTTTTAATCTATTAACATGTTAGTATCAAGTTGTCTTTACTTGATTATAAAAATGAAACCTCAAAGAACAATATGGTACAACTGTTATATCTTCCATAGTAGTTAGCATGATTCTTATTCTTTTTTTAAGGATTTTAAAAAAAAAAAAACTTTATTTTATTTACTTATTTGTTTATTTTAAATGTGGTGCTGAGAATCAAACCCAGAGCCTCACATGTGCAAGGCAAGCGCTCTACCACTGAGCCACAACCCCTCTCTTTGATTCTTAATGGAAGAATAGAATCATGTACGTGAAAAGATGTAGATATTAATTAGGCCCAGTATGTAACATAATGAAAACATAATCTTTGGACACTATAAACTTTTTTTTTTTTTATGTAAAATCTTCCAGGGATGTTAAATTAGAAGATACTTACTTTGACAGAGATGTGGAAAAGGCATTTATGAAGGCTAGTTCTGAACTCTTTAATCAGAAAACAAAGGCATCTTTGCTTGTATCAAATCAAAATGGAAATATGTATACATCCTCAGTATATGGTTCCCTTGCTTCTGTTCTAGCACAGTAAGTATGAATTTCAGCTACTTAACTCCCCTTTTCTAAGACCAAATCCAGCACCAGGCATGTATATAGTTCTCTGTTTAGTCTGCTATTGTCTGTTACCTTGAAGGACAAGGGTTGAAGCTATGGTTCTTCCAGAAGTATTTATTAATTTCACACCAGCTCTCCTGACTCCTATTTTCTTGGTTTTATTATTCTTGATTTACAGTTAAACACAGGTTTATAGATAGAGTAGCTTATTTTGTGGTATAATTTTCATAAGCCTTGTTGTTCCCCAAAAGATGAAAACTTTGTTTTTTGTTTTTTAACTTTGGTTTTTAGTCTGCTCCCTGTAATACTGAAATCATTAGATTCCCCACTATAATATTAAAAACTTTAGATCCTTAAGAACTTTTAAGTTACATCCCCACTTTTACATATAGGGTGAATTTTTATTCCTCTATTTATGGTTTCCCTCTTATTATAGGCTTGAATCAGTTAAACTTCTTGCTTTTTTTCCCACCCACCCTACACAGGTACTCTCCTCAGCAATTGGCAGGGAAGAGGATAGGAGTGTTCTCTTATGGTTCTGGTTTGGCTGCCACCCTATACTCTCTTAAAGTTACACAAGATGCCACACCAGGCAAGTGCTAAATCTTAAAACACAAATGTATTGGGAATTTGATGCAGTGAGATTGTTTTAGAAGTCTTCTCAGATTAGTACTTGAATCTGTCCCATAGTTCATTAAATTTAATTTTCATTACTTTTAACATAGCCAGATTCTTACTGTCTTCCCTAAAAATTTGCCTTAATTGGATAAAGGGTAGATTTTTTTCTTTCCATCAAAACTGGGGATTAAACCCAGGTGCACTCTACCACTAAACCATATCCCCAGCCCTTTTCATTCTTTGAGACAGGGTCTCACTAAGTTGCTGAGGATGACCTCAAACTTGTGATCCTCCTGTCTTAGCCTCCTGAGTAGCTGGGATTATAGTCATGCACCACCACACCTAGCTAAGGATTAGGCTAATTTTTATAGGTTTATGGTCTTGGCTATATTTAAGGAAATTTTTGTGCTTTTCCTGAATAGGAAGGAATAAAAACATTGAGCAAGAGGTGATGGAAACCTGGCATTATTTGAAATTATACTATGGATTAACTTATAGAAAAGTTATTTGTAGTTTCATATCCCACCTATTTCCTAACTTGTCAACTAGCTGATACTAAATAAGTGTGTAGTCCAAGGTCATAGGAAGCTATATCAAATAGATACTATCTTGTTTTTAAATAATTGCCAGTAGTGTTGAAACAAAATATATTTTTATTTGACAACATTTTATTCAAGCTTCTTTGAGACATGCTATTTTTAGTCTTCTAATGTTGAAATTATTTGCTGTTTTAGGGTCTGCTCTTGATAAAATAACAGCAAGTTTATGTGATCTTAAATCAAGGCTTGACTCAAGAACTTGTGTAGCACCTGATGTCTTTGCTGAAAACATGAAGCTCAGAGAGGACACTCATCACTTGGGTAAAATATTAAATTTTATTTAAATAAAAACCTCTTGAAGAGCTATAGTAACATGAATTATGCAACATATAAGATAAGGATATCAAGACTGATGTCTGAAAATTATAAGGAAATAGGACAATTCTTCAGTTTTATTACCGGATGAGTTGTGTATTATAACTGATTTTTAATATCCTCTGCCTTCTCTTTAGCCAACTATATACCCCAGTGTTCAATAGATTCACTCTTTGAAGGAACATGGTACCTAGTTAGAGTGGATGAAAAGCATAGAAGAACGTACGCTCGTCGCCCCTCTCCAAATGATGACACTTTAGGTGAAGGAGTAGGACTTGTGCATTCAAACACAGAAGCTGAGGTAAATAAAGCTCATTGAGTTGGTCCTATATTTTGACAAGATAATAAGTTCGTACATATATATCAGGGTTTGGGGCCCCTAACTGAAATTTATCAACTTAAAGGAATGTTAGTAAATAGTAATTCCGAGCAAGAACTCTGGGAGAAGATTCCAGCTGTGCTGTTTCCAAGTTCATCAAGTACATGCTAAGTACAAGATTTTATTAACAATGCCAGAAGTTAAAGGTAGACTGATCCAGAGAGAAGCTTATTTGTGGCATATCTTGAGAGAGAGAGAGAGGGATAAGGGATAGTGTTGAGCCGCTCACATCTCGTCTCAGATCGTTGTCAAGAAGTAACAGTAATAGCTATGATTTGAATTCCTATCGTATGCTAGGCCCTTTATTTACATTTTCTTAATTTATCCTTACAACAATTACCTTGAGGTTTAGCAATATACTATGCCCATTTTGGAGATAAGACTTCAAGAAGTTGAATTATTTGCCCGGTATCATAGCTAGTAAGTGCTGAAGCCAGGTTTCAAACCAAGGACTTTATAACCTTGAACTTAATGATTTTTTTTCTGCTCATTACAACTTTGGTAAATGCATAGTCTTGCTTCTAGCTTTTATACCAATTAGGTAGCAAGTCAAGCCACCAGTGTTGCAAATATAAGATGTAACAAGTAAAATACTGTATGATTTTCTTCTCGCTTTTGCTATATAGATTATTTTAAAATTAATTTACCATAAGGTGAAAGAAAATAGTTCCCTCCAGGGAAAGCTATATAAAATATGGGTTAGCATGACTATCTCCAGAGTTATCCTTTAATATAGTTTCACTGTGGGAACTTTAGTGCCATGATTCTTAGGGGCAAAATTGTAATGGCTAACAACTATTTTATTTTCATTTTAGCATATTCCAAGCCCTGCTAAGAAAGTGCCAAGGCTCCCTGCATCAGCAGCAGAACCCGAAGTAGCTGTCATTAGTAATGGGGAACATTAAGATACTCTACGAACTGCAAGACTTCACAGTGTGTTTGGGTTGGGGTGGGGACAGGGGGACAGTTGGAGGAAGGGGATGTCTGGGGATAATTTTAAAGAATTACACGTTGCTTAAATTTTTATGTGACTGACACAGAGCCTATCAAACTGTTGTGCTCTTGGAAAAGTCTATCTGCCCAATTTGCTAACACGCTTCCTATTGTGATCTAGCCAATGCTAAATGTACTCGAATGATGTTAAGGGCTCTGTAAAACTTTATACCTCTCTGGCCATTTATATGCATGAAATTTAGTTTTTAAATATAGTATGAATCCTGTGCTTCTCTCAGAAGAAAGCAGAGGTACTAGTCTCCAATTTAACTTTTTTTTTTTTTTTTAATGTGTAAGAATTTTATACTTTGAACAACAAGATTATTGAAAGTGTGGTTTTTGAAAATTTTTTCTAGCTTGGGGAATGTGGTCTTAAAATGTGATATGCACAAATACTCTTTGAAAATGGCAAGACAAACATTCTTTTTCTAAGATTTATAAATCCTAGAGAGGCAGAAAAGAGTTAGGACACTGGTTCTGGGATATTATCCAGACCAACATTGACAAAGTTATTGTGATGATCTCTGAACAGAGAGAGACACTAGCATTGAGCAGGCTTCTGGCATAAAAAGCATGGTCCACTTGGGAGCTGTCACTATAGCTCTGGGAGCTGAGTGCTCCTAATCAGTTCATGGTGGATTGTGCTCAACAACTTTGAGATGTTATTGGAGGTGTGTATGAGGAAGCTTGTTGTTACAATCCTTCTTTGCACCTTATTTTAAAGGATACATGAAACGTTTCTTTGATGCCTTTTAAAAATTTAAACTGGAAAGGAAGGATGGAGCAGGGCATTATTAGGCTACTTATGCTTCAGTGTTACAAATTCAATTTCTAGACTGACACATTTGTGGTATGAGTTCTTTTTGTTTTGTGTGTATGTGTGTTTGTGTGGATCTTTTGTTTTTGTATCTGTTCAATGAAAATAAGAAGGTATAACCTAAGTTTTTACATAGTCTGACTAGCCAAAAAGAGTATTCCACTTCAAGGTCTGGAAATAGGGTTTATAAAGCTTTTTCTTAGATATTCATCTTTTAAAAAACAACAAAAACTATCAAATGGAATGGATAAGAGATTGGTTAGAAAGTTTTATAGACGATTTTGGTGCTGAACTATGACATGAGCCTTATAGATTGTAAAATAGAGATAGTTGGAACTAATGTACAGAACTAAATTTTAAAAACTTTATTTACCATTAAATTCTGTGAAGTTTCAGTTATCAAAAACAAACAAATATGAAATGTAATGTTTCAGATTGCAAGCTAATATGTAATGTAGTGTTTGTAAGATACTCTTGTCTAATATTAACTAGTGGTATTTTGATTTGTACAGTCACAATTTGTTAAAATGACTTCATTTTAACATCCACTGGTATAGATTAATGATGTAAGCTCAGATTTAAAGAATGGTGGGAAAATGGTGCATGTAATACTTTTCCAAGTATTGGGAGTTCAGTATGTCAAAAGAGTAATTTAATGTTTGATTGCCAAGAAATGGGTTTTCTCAAAGTCCATTGCCGGCAATGGGCAAGCCTGGTAATACTGGCACAGAGCATTAACCATACACCTTATTAATGGTAAGGTGAATAACTTTGAAATAAAATTTTAAAGAAACATTTCTGATATTTGAGTATTCTTTTTCCCTTCTCAACTAACAATTTAGGCAAGACATATGCAGAACATGCTATTTTGGGACTTTTAAAAATTTATATGCAGTGCTGAGAATCAAACCCGTGCCTCACACATGCTAGGCAAGTGCTCTGCCACTGGGCCACAACCCCATAACCAGAATATGCTATTAAATGTGAGCATTCATTTCAGCTCATTCATTCATTCATTCATTCATTCATTCATTCACTCTTTCATTCCACAAACATTTGAAACCTAATGTAGGCAGGGCTCTCTGCTTATTCCAGAAATAAAAAGCTGTACCAGATGCTTGTTGTTAACAAGCTATTTGTCTAGTATAGAGAAGTTTCTATCAATAATTTATTCTTAATTACCAAATTGGGTGGTAAGAATGTATATAAAGTTTTGCTATAAACATTAACGCAGAGTGTTACCATTTTTTCCTTAAAAGTCATGTCTAGATTCAATGCATTTGTAAAAAATTTTATTATCTGGGCTCGTCTCCTATTCCTCTGGGCCAACTAGAGGACAGTGCTCGCTGGCCACCTGTAAATTCTAGGATCCTAATTAATAGGGCTTTAAGAATTCTATCCTCTGTCTCCTTTAATGGAAGTTGTGCTTTCTTATTTATGCACTTTGACTCCTAGGTTTTTAATTTTATGAACATAGTACTTTTTAAATTTATTTTTAGCTGACAAAAATTGACCTTTATTTTATTTATTTATATACGGTGCTGAGAATCGAACCCAGGGCCTCATACATACTAGGCAAGTGCTCTACCACTGAGCCAGAACTCCAGCCCTGAATACGGTACTTTTGAGATTGACACTAGATGATCCTCTTGTGACTTAGTTGAAACACTTCATCTTATGTCTGCTATTTGAAGTCTCCTGAAAAAAACATTAAAGTGAAAGTCAATATAGCAGAGAATGTATTAAGATCTTTCATTTAAAATATGAAATCTTGACACAACCCTTTCTTCAAAATTTCCAGGAACTGCTCTTAAGTTATGGGCTCTTAATTTTTTTCCTGATTGGTAGTAGGTGAAAAAAGTGACCTGTCAATTTTTTCCCCAAAACTATGTCTATAAAGCTATAATTGATGCAGAAGATCATGAATACAAATAACCATATGATTTTTTTTTCAAACAAGGTTCTAGATTATAACAATGAAAAGGATGCATTTCCTGGGCTACTTATTCAGTAGTAAGCACTTTTCACCCTAAGTATCCAATTCCTTATTTTGGACTTGCAGGCTCCTGTGGGAGCTGGTCCCACCTTACTTCAATTCAGCACCACATGACCAAGGCTTAATGTGTTTTCATCCACTCTGCCTTAGTGCCTTTGATCTATGTTTGCATAAGAAACATTGGATCCCACTCCAGATCCCCTTTGCCCTGTCTTCTACTCCAGCTGCAGCTGTGGCCACTACTTCTATGATGTCTTTGACTAAGTTCTCAGAATGTGATAGCTAGCACTTCCCTTTGGATTCTGCTACATGCCTTTTGCTTTGGCTTCACTGATGTGAAGTGCCTAATTTCATAACACAGAAATACAAGGGAGTTAGTTGCCCATGGGGCATCCTTGACCAACAGTGGAAAGTTGCTGATGGATAATGACTCCTCCTCTCATTCCCTGGGAAGATGGTTCTGAAACACATTTCATAAGGCTCCTCAGAAGATCCTATAGAATCAATTGCCAGTTGCCTATGGCCAATTATGGAATGAATGTCCTTATGTTGTCTTTCCTCTTTGGTTTCACTCTCATGCTCTCCTGCAGTCTGGGACCATTTCCCAAATAAATGACTTTTTGATATAATCTTCGCACAAGGATTAGCCTCAGGTTGTTTTTTTTTGAGAATCCATGCTAAAATGGTCCCTAGAATGGCCCTAGAAATCAAACCTTCAAGATGAGAGGTTGGAACTGGTTGACTCACCAAGTGACAGAAATCGTGTTGCTGTTTATTGTGGGCAGAATGATAGGTTCCCCCACCCCTACCCCACCACCACCAAGCATGTCCCTTCCTGGAATCTGAATATGTTATCTTACATGGAAAGGTGTAATTAAGGTTTAAGACCTTGAGATAGATGATCCTTTGTCTGGCAGAAGCAGCTCATTCTTGCTCAAAGACTCACCAAGCCTTCTAGTGAGGGAGCTGCCTATGAGATTGGCCTCCACCAGATCCTCCTTCAATGCAGAATGCACAGGTGAGGGGTGCACCAGCAGCTCTGAAAAGCCCAGTGCTGGCTGGCCCTTGCTGACAGGGGTTGATAGTAGGAAATGCTGCTGTGAAACCGAACATGGTACTACAGACAAGGGATTCTAGAATGACAGAGAAGTAAACGTAATAAAATGGATAGTAAGATGAGTGGAAATTAGGGTGCCTTGATCTCCATGACTTTGTGCCAATGGCTAACAATCATGGAATTCGGAGGGCCAGCTGATTAGAGGGCTGGGATTGTGGCTCAGCGGTAGAGCGCTCGCCTAGCATGTGCGCGACCCGGGTTCGATCCTCAGCACCACATAAAGACCAATGCATTGTGTACAACTAAAGCAAATAAATAAATATTAAAAAAAAAACAAAAAACAAAAAACAAAAAACGAGAGGTGTTGCTGCCTGAAGCGATGGCCGCTTGGAGCAACGAAGCTGCGGGAAGAAGTTCAGAGGCAAACTGGAGACAAACAGCTTTTTATTTTGATAACTTTTCTCTCTGGCTCTAACAACGACTAACACGCGCCGCACACACCACCAAAATGGCGCTGACCCGATCAGCAATCTCGGCCAAGTCATTCGAGATCCCGGGCCAAGTCCCGTGAGACTACGGAAGGTGACAATGCCCAAATCTCTGTGGCCCATAGTCAGCCGCAATTCAAGCCATCTCCCCAAACAGGGCTCCTACAGAGAGGGAGTGAAGAAAAGCTGATGAGCAGATGGCTGAGGTAGTCTGTCAAAGAAAATCATGGTCCCTTATCCAGCTCCCTGATCTAAATCAATTTACAGATCCAGGACACAGTGAAGGGGAGGACTGGTCTAAAGAAAAGGACTCACTTCCACCAGTATATATGATGTACCTACTTAGAATTTCTTAAGGCCTGTTGGGTACCACTGTGGCTTTATATGTAGATGAGGCCTTATGGAAACCAGGTTATGAAGGGAGCATTCTGGACATATTCTCTCATAGTAGGTCTCAACTTTAGGATTATTTCCCTAAATTCCAAGTGTATGTATGTGTGTGTGTATTTATTTGTTTTAGTTGTACACAATGCCTTTATTCACGTGGTGCTGAGGATCGAACCCAGGGCCGCGCACATGCTAGGCGAGCGCTCTACTGCTGAGCCACAACCCCAGCCCCCCCAAGTATATATTTTGGTGTATGGAGTAAGGGCTTTATGGGAGAAAGAGTCACATGAAAACTTCCTGGCCATGTTAATAAATTATGAGCAATCACATGAGGAAATTCAGCCATCTGTGTCTCCACCAAAAATGTTAAGGGATGCAGCAGTAATAGGCTCCATCATAATTTCATTTTACTTACAATTAGATTCCTGAAAACAAGCAGATGGATAATGAAAGATTAGGGTGCACTATGTTAGTCTGTTGTAGCTACCAGGCCAGATGCATCTTTACTGGCATTTGATAGGCAGCTATTGATTTGGCAAAAGCATTCTTCTCAGATTCTATCAGAAAGCAGTTCACATTGCTCTGAAATGGACAGTGATTCTCATTTACTCTTGCCCCAAGGTGATGTTACACTTCCTGCTCACAATAAAGTCTAAAAGGGCCTTGATCATGTTGACATTCTGCAGAACAGCCTCTGTATTATGATGGGATGCAAGATGGATTTGGCTACTAGGAAGTGACAAGTACGCTAGATGCCCTGGTTACTTATGTGTGCCAAAGTATGGGTGACAAACTCTGAACAATAGACATGTCACATTGATGTTTAGAGAACTAATGATCTGGTTCATATCAAGGTATTCCTTCTACAGTAAAGAAGATTTCTTGCACCTTTCACCCTGTAGCACTAAGAGATCAAGCATTTAGTAGGTCTCTAGATTTTGTAGACACGTATGTTAAACATATTTTTCCAACCCATTTATCAGGACTGCCAAAAGAAAGATCACAGCAGTTTCAGACTTCAGCACAAACTGAGGTGGCACTCAGGCTATGTACCTGGTAGTTAATATTGTGAATACTCTGGTAAGCCCCAGTAGAAGGTTACAACACAGGCCTGTGGGATCCAGGAGTAAGGCCATGCCTTCTGTAACAGAGCTGCTCAAGTCCCTGGCGTAGAACTGGGCCCCAAAGAGACTACATACCTGATTAAGGGATACCAAGGAATGAAGCAAACAAAACTTTTAGCCTATGATCTGGACATTATCAAATTCATAGGGTCATACATTCAGATTGCACAGCATTGATTCATCTTCATTGGAATATCAGAATTGACGTCCATTCGGGACATCGTTTGTCTTTATTGTCCACAGTGTGTCCTCCAATGCAATCATGCTAAGACCTAAAGAATGCTTGGTTCATGGTCACAGTATCACACATAATATTGCCTCAAGGGCCACTTTTTTTTTTTTCCAATGAGGTGGGGCAATGGGCACAGGATCACAGAACACCTTCTCTTTACCATATATCTCAATGAGAAGCAACTGGTATAAATAGAACAATGGAATGACTCAGCTAAGGCACCATATATTAGGCAGCAACCTGCAGATTTTGGGTACTGTCCTCCAGGACTAAGCATACATGCATTTGCAATGGCTCATATATATCCTCCATCCTTAAAATATACAGGTCTAGAAACCAATAGGTAGAAGTAGGATTGACCCATCTCACCATCACAATCACTGACTCAAAGATTTTAAACCCTTTTCCTACAACCTAGGCTTGACTTGAGATTTTGGTTCCTAGGGGCCAAGGTGATTCTTTACCAGGGTACCCAGTAAGGATTCTAGTGAATTAGAACCTATGACTTTCACATGTTTGCTTGAAGCAACCCATACCAGTGGACAAGCATGCAAAGAAAGGAGATATCGTATTGGTGGGGATTATTGACCCTGATTATCATAAGGAGCTGAAGAGGAATATGTCTGGAATCCAAGAGCTTCACTGGTGTGTCACTTTGGGCCTCATGATAATGGTGAATAAGCAACGTCAGCAATTATAGTCTGACAAGGACAAGGCAACTGAGGACTCAGATCCTTTGATGATGAAGGTTTGGGTTAC
The DNA here is from genome assembly GCA_025594165.1 of Tamias sibiricus. Lineage (NCBI taxonomy): Eukaryota > Metazoa > Chordata > Mammalia > Rodentia > Sciuridae > Tamias > Tamias sibiricus. The sequence continues at coordinate 133,952,071 of CM046662.1, forward strand.
ACTATCCAATCTAGACTAGCTGAAATGCTGGCCAAAGGTGAGGGGAAATTAGAATGGGTGATTAAAGAGGGAAAATCCAGTCTTAGGGCCAGCTTTAGTAATGATTGTAGCTCAGTGGGGCTCAAAGGCCCGCCCCCCCACAAGCAGCATCAGCATCACCTGGGAACTTGTTAGAAATGCAAATTCTTCCTCCACACCAGATATACTGAATTCAAAAATCTGGGGGTGGGGCCTCACAGTCTGTGGTTAAGCAAGCCCTCAGATGATTCTGATGCACTAGAGCTTGAGAATCACAGCTGCAGCTCCTAATAACCTACTGCATTAAGTCCTTCCAGATGCCACCCCTTTGAAGCACAGCGAAGAATGTGATCAGGGTGGGGCATGGAGTGGGGGAGAGTTGTGTCAGCTTCTGTGGGCCACTTCAGGTTTTTCCCACCATGTATCCTCCAACCACTAGACCAGACAGTGACCACTGCCATGTAGGTGTAGACAGCCTCATGCAGGTCCTATTTGGCTCTCCCTTGTTTCAGCCCAATGATGTGAACCTCTTCCTTCCTGCTCCAAGGCTTCTCTAACATCAAGGCATGGGAACCACAAGGAATACACTTGGCACTCACATGGCAGGTGACACTATAGGCTACCCTGAACAGTGGTGGACAGTAGCCAATGGATAAGTGCTTTCCCCTTTCATACCCTGGGCAGACACCTGAGGAAACTGCAGGACTGAACACCAGTCTCACATACCACTGGCCAACTTGATAATGTGTCTTCATATTGGCTATACCTCTTTCATCTGTCCCTCGCTTTGGTGCTCTGGGATCACTTCTCAAATTATAGAAGCCTTTGGGTTAGGTTTGTTTTAGGGGAACCTAGTGTAAAACCCAAAGCTGCCCCTAATGCTCTTGGCATTTTTCAAGTCATGCATGATTTTTCCTCAGCTCTCACACTGTCACGTACGCAGAGTGGCCTTCCTAAAGACTTAATCCAAAGTAGCAAGCTTCTACTATGAGATCACCCTATTTGAATTCTCTGCACAGCATCTATCACTATTTGATATTTTTCTTTTTTTGAAAAACAAAGTTGTTAGTTTTTGAAACACAAAGTGTATATGCTGCCCTGTCTTATTCTTTGCTATTTTATCAGCAACTTAAACAGTGCCTGGCACATAATGGGCACTGAATAAATACTTCTTGATTAAATGAATGAATGCTGGAGTTTGAGAATAAGACAAGACCCCAAATCAATCCAGAATCTGGGCCAACAGACTTTTCAGAGAAAAAAAAAATGCATACCTCAAATTTAAATTTATTTAAAAATTACAAAAATGTCTTCACCCAAGTTGTCCGTGAAAAAAATTTAAAAGCAGCAACAATCTTAGTAAATTCCCAGCAGTCTGATGTAATTTATAAAATCGAACAAAATTTGGACGTGTGTCTTATGCCTCTGTAGACACGGGACCCTTTTTTAAGGTCTCTTTCTTTAGGTTCTGGTAGTATGATTATTGGGACACTTTCCAAAGCCTTTTTCCTTTGCACTCTATGTAAAATGATTCTATAGACCCCTGTGATGGAGCTTCGAGCATCTCTCCCTTGGTTGTTTCGAATATGCTCTTCTGTAATACCCAAATGTTCTAAAGTGCTTTTCACCTCATTTTCTTCTTCTTTGAGGGTGCTGGTTTCTGATAAATGTTTAGGATCCAATTGGAAAGGTTCCAAAGGGGTGGGGCACGGAACCCCTTGCATCCACTCATTGTTCATGATGTAGTTGATCCCGTACCTCTCCGAGGGGACGGGCTGAAGAACTCCTCGGATGAGCCGGTGGCAGGGCTCTGACACGTGTGGGGGCACGCTGTAGGTGCCCTCGAGGATGCTCTTTTTTAGTTTGGCCACCGTCTCTGCCCGAAATGGCATTGTGCCTGTCACCATGAAATACAAAAGCACCCCTAAGGCCCAGATATCCACGTAAACACCGACGTAGTGCTCATCACGAAAAAGCTCAGGGGCAGCGTAGGGAGGAGACCCACAGAAGGTGTTCAGCATTTCACCTTTTCTACTTACTGTGCTGAATCCAAAATCACCCACCTTCACACACGTATTACTGGTATAGAATACATTCTCTGCCTTCAGATCCCTGTGAATAATTTGGTTTTCATGCTGTGGAAGGAGAAATGAGGAGGAGGAAAGTAAGTTTCGAAGTAAAATACCAAAATAAAAAGATGTGTCCATTGATTTGAAACACTGAGGTGATGGTGGTGTAATAACAGAAAATCAAGGGAGATCAACTTAAGTCATGTTAGTACACTCTGTCATAACCTTTAGACCAATGTAACACCCACAACCTCCTAAATAGACCAAAGGTTCCATTTTTCCATGGGGTGGGGATTGGAGTCTGTTCCACTCATGTGGATTCGGGAATCTGTCCCAGAAATAAAACCCAGATCTTACAAAACTACATATTCTAAAACACGAGTCCTCCTTAGTTTTTTAGTCTTATCTGGGTTTTTCTGATGGAGTGATGTTTTGACTAGGACCTCCAGCCTCCTGACCATGCTCCTTCGGGTGGACTCCTTTATTTCTACACAATTCAGTAGAAGGGAGGAGGCTGCATTCCATGTTTGTAGCAACAGGTCCCACTATGGGTTGTGAGTGTGTATCCCCTCCTACCCTTGCACACTGGATCCAGGCCAATAATCTTCTCAAAACCCTTGACCTGTTTAGTCCTGAGGGCTCTTGGGAGGTGGTTTAATGTTACTTTTCGCAACACATCTCTAGGGGTAAAAATCCAGGTTTTTGAGCCTGACAGTTTGATCGGTTCTAGGTTAAACTGTACCAGCTACTTGATATGAACATCAGTTTCTTTCTTTGTAAAATGCCATATTGATAACCACCTCGTAAGACTGGTGAGAGAACTGTATATAATGCCGTATCAACAGTGCTCACTATAGTCCTTCCACATAAACAAATTCAATAAAATCTGAATCTGCGTCTTTGATTCACCCTTACTCTTGTGAGACCAGATTGCTGGGAGAAACAACAAGGCACAGGGCTTCTGGACTCGTGTCTGCACCCTCCACTGCTGGATTCTCTTCTGCTCTCCCACCAGATCTCATACCAGGTGTGCAAGTCGAGTTTCTCCCACGTGCCCAGCAATATGGTGAATAATAGAGCACAAAGAACCATCTCTCGGAGGAACTGGGAGAGTGCAGATTTATCTAAACTAGAGAGAGTCCAGATTTATCTAAATAAATAACCAGAGAATAAAAAAAGAATGACATAATCAAGAATGTGCTGGGCCACAGAGGCAGTAAGAACTAGGTGCTCACTGAAGGCAAGAAAGTTCAGTGTGGGCTGACATGAGATTGAAGCTAGTTTCAGAGATAGAGAACTGAGCTGGTCATGAAGTGTGGATAGGATTTGGAATATGAGACATGAGAAGAGGGGAAAAGGCATCCTAGACAGGGTTAGGGTTGAACACCAAGAAGCGGTGAGGAGTCAGCTATACTGGTTGAAGAAATGGTAATGGCCAGTGGGTGGGTGGTGTTCATTCAGCTATGTTGATTGATTCCTGCCAACTTTGGAAGAAGCTAGGATGCTGTCATATAAATGGAGACCCCTGGATGTTACAAGAAGCATGATCTCAGCCAGACTTCTGACTCTCACAGAACTAAATCCCTGCAGGATGCTTAAGTGATGGTAAACTAAAGCCCCATGTTCCCAATGCTGGTGGAAATGGGACAAGACTGTCCTTGCCCCTGCTCACCATGTGCTTCACGGCAGACACAATCTGAGAGAAGATGAGCTTGCTTTCTGGTTCAGAGAGCTTCCCTTCAGTGCTGATTTTCCCAAAGAGCTCCCCGCCCCCTGCATACTCCATCACCAAGTGGAGCTTGGATAGGGTCTCCACGACTTCATAAAGTCGGATAATGTTGGGATGGTGCAGTTTTTCCATGCTGGAGATTTCACGGGAGAGTAGCCTTTGAGTTTTCTGGTCTAACTTGGTCTTGTCCAGGATCTTAATGGCCACCTTCTCTGGAAAAAAAAAAAAAAAAAAAAAAAAAAAAAAAAAAGCCAAAGGATGTGACAGGAGAAATAGGTATTTATAACTGGAAGAATCATAGATGGGCTCCTGTATTTTACTAGACAAAGAGGTTGAGTGGTAGTTCTCAAGCCCACAGAGCTCATTGATGAGAAAGACAAAGCAACAAAGCAATTCTGGAGTTCAATCAGTGCTCCTTGCTTAGAGCAGTATGAGTCTTCCCCACACAGGTTTTAGTGACAACTCCTGCCTCCCGAGGGAATTTTCAGTTGTGATTTTTATTTGGCTTTTAAAAATAAAGTAAAATCACCCTTGTTTAGCTCAGAGAGCCCTTCCTGATGGGACCAACCTATCTCTTCAGCTTCACAATTCTGTCCATCATCCCCAACTTCCCTTACAACCTTTAGTCCAACAATTACGGAATTATGCCTAGGGCCTATCTACCTGGATCATTCTCTCTGTCACTTCTTCCCTCTCTGTTCTCTACTCAGTTAATTTCAGGTGGTCCTTTAAGGCTAGTCTCAGAATTAACCCATTCCAGGGAGGCTTCTCTGACACTCCTCTTAGGATGACCATGATATCTGGGTTCTGTGTACTCAGAGCTCTTATGTACTCTACACTGGCCTATGATTGTTGAATCCCCATCTTTCCACCTCTCCCTGTGTGGACTATGTTTTATGTGACCTTGTCAGAGCCTGGTATGTATCAGAAAGCAGTGCTCAGTGTTTACTGAGGGTTGGTAAAGGCAAGAGGAAATTGGCTAGTGGGGGGATTAATTGGTAAGATGGTTCTGCAGTTTGGTATTTTTATTAAAACCCTTAATAATGGTTACATACTTTGACCCAGTCATTTCACTTTTAGCAATTAATCTTAAAGAATAATCTGATGTATATACAAGGATATATGTATAAGAAGATTTCTGTGATACTAACTTAAGTTTCCAGCAAGAGATGGTGAAATTTACCAAATTATGTTGTGTGCACATACTAATATGTAACAATGAGTCACACGCTTATGTATAATTGTAATGTGCCAATAAAAATACAATTTAAAGAGATGTTAAAGTGTAGTTCATTTATCTTTTTTTTTTTTTTTCCCTGTGGTACTGGGGATTGAACTCAGGGGCACTCGACCACTGGGTCACATCCCCAGACCTTTTTTTGTATTTTATTTAGAGACAGGGTCTCACTGAGTTGCTAAGTGCCTCCCCATTGCTGAGGCTGGCTTTGAACTCGTGATCCTCCTGCCTCAGCCTCCCAAAGTGCTGGGATTACAGGCGTGCGCCACCGCGCCCGGCTTTCATTTATCTTTATGATAGCACATAATGATGTTGATCTTTTTTCATGATGTTTATTTTTATTGATATGAAAAGATGCTAACTATACAAGAGAGGAAAAAATACAAAAATATGTACATAGAAAAATATGGCAGGATATTCATCAAAATATTTAAGAGAGTTACTTTCTAACTGGGGAAGCATAGATGGTCTTCCTTAAAATTTGGTTTTGCTTATTGATATTTTCTAATTTTTCTACAATAAATATAGATTGTGTAATGAAAATGGTTACTGTTAAGAAATGAATGAATTTTCCATGATAAAATATCATTCATATTTTGGTTTAAACTGGACCAGATTTTTTATTAGATTAAAAAAAAGTGATCAGGCAAATAAACAGAACAAGAGCACAGAGTACCTGTTTGACCTACTTCCAAAGTGACTGCTGTAAAGAACTTTGGCACAGTTGGGAACTTCAGCATGAAGATAGATGCCACTAATTAAAAACAGGAGTGTTATCAGTATATTAAAGAAGGTTCAACCAAGGGCCTGGGGTGTAACTCAGGAATACAGCACTGGCCTTGCATGTGAAAGACCCTGGCTTTGATTCTCTATACCCCCAAAAGAAGGTCCATTTGGGCTTCTGGAATGGAAAGAAGAAGGGTTCACTGGTGTCTGATGTGGCCAGCACTTTCTTGGTAGAGGCAATTCTGTGTAGAAAGGGGGCAAATGATAAGGGAGCAAAGCACCCAGGGCTTATGTCATCAAGGCTAGCAATCAGCCCCAGGAAACAGAGCTCCAGTGTCAATCCTTGGGGCATTCTTCCTCCTTGGCATATCTGTTCTGCTTTTCAGTCTTTAGGGTTAAGGTTCGCTTCAGTTGTTTACCTGAACCACAAATTTCTCATTTGGTGTAGCCTGCTGGATGAACTATTTGTGTAAGAACTAGAATAATGAATTCCATCCTTCGATCTCATTCATTCCCTAGAAAATGTGCGCTCCTTGGTTTTCCCCATTGTTGACTCAGACTCTGTTACAGCTTGTTGCTTCCTCACTTCATGGAGCAACTGTGCAGTTTCACACATTGTAGGCGTGCAAGGTTCAGTTGGCAGTGGGTGTTGGCCCTGCCTTTAACACAATCCTAGTTTTTATTTCCCTTCTCTTCCTCTCCCTTCAATTTTCATGGCTCTTAGCAAAGCCCCGCTCCCTACTCTGCCACCCTGTGGATCAGAAAAAGAGTAAGGAAGAAGGGTGTTATGAAAGTCAGTGCTTCCTAAAATTCTGCTCTCTAGGTGCCTTGATCACCTCACTTCAAGTTAAATTACATTATACCCATGCCTTATAGCATAACTGCGTATGTTAAAGTCCTGGTATTTCAAATTGTTGCTCAGTGGTAAAAACTGCACTCCACAAAGAACTAATTTCCAAATATACTCTTAGAACACACATTTAGTAAGCAGGTACTATGCACCGGGCATACGCAATGGGAAGATACACACTATTCTTACCATCCAGTGGGAGAGAAAGACTTTGGAAAAAAGCCCTTGTGATATGTGTGGTAGATGCTAGGAAGGGATATGGATAAAGAATGGAAAGGCCTCCTTAAGTAAGGACACTGAAGCTGTGATCAAGAGATGAGCGGGGAAGCCTGTGGAGATGGCCTGAGTGACGTCCTGGGTGAGAGGTAGCATTTGTGCTTGAGAACCTGAGAGAAGTCTGCTATGCTGGGAAACATAGCCAGAGTCAGATAACCAGCTTCAGGAAATGCTGCCTTTATCTTTATGGTAATGGAAAAACCTAAGGTTTAAAGGGAGAGTGTTGTGATCTGACTTCCATTTTGAAAGCGTGTGCTGGCTGCATTGTGGGTGGTGTGTAGAACAGCAGCTGGTTTAGGAGCAGGGTGATGGTTCACAACATGATTATCACAATCCAGAGGACCCTCCTGGTAGTGGCAGGGGACACGGAAGGAAGCAGACAGATTTGAAAAGTTAACTTTCCTTTCTCCACATCTGATGAGGTGACTGACACAGGTCCCGCCCAGTGGGCAACACACATTGTTTAAACCACACTTGTAAAGTCAAAGCCTAGAGGCCAGGTGGTGAGAGCAGAGCAGGCTCATTTAAACAGCAAGGAGTTAGTGGGAACTGTGGGGTCCTGAGGTGCACTTGGCCTGATATGAAGGGACAGCTGCTACTCAAGTCCAGATGATGGTTACTGTTGGGAACGTATACCTAGTATTGTGAAATCTTCTGATCTTTATTTTTTAAAGAGAAGCTGGGACTGGGGTTGTGGCCTAGTGGTAGAACACTTGCCTAGCATGTGTGAGACACTGGGTTTGATTCTCAGCACCACATATGAATAAATGAATAAAATAAAGGTCCATCAACAATTCAAAAAAATATTTAAAAAAAAGAGAAGCTGGATATCTGAAATTTTATGCAAAAGCTTCCAATGAATAAGTGTCCTCAACAAATTCAAATTTTCAAGCCTAGATCAGACCAAGCAAAATATGTCCATAGGAGGGGCAGGAAGAGCTATTAGAACCTAGAAAGTGTGTTGTGTAGCTGGGCGTGGTGGTGCACACCTGTAATCCCAGTGACTCAGGAAGTTGAGGCAGAAGGATCACAAGTTCAAGACTAGCCTCAGCAACTTTACAAGACCTTGTCTTGAAATTAAAAATAAAAAAAGGAAAGGCTGCATGGTTAAGTACCCCTGGGTTCAATCCCCAATATCTAAAGAGAGAGAGAGAAAAGAAGAAGAGAGAAAAGAGGAGAAGTGAAGAGGAGGAGGAGGAGGAGGAGAAAGGAGAAAAGAAAGTGTGTGAAATAGAGCTAAGGTGATCCTTTCAGACCCACAGTTGGCCTGAGTCAATCTTATAGTGAATAGCTGGGGGAATAGGCACTAGGTCTTCTCCTTCAACCCAGAGGACTAAGAAGACCATGTAGTCTGAGTCAGAAAGCAGGGTGAAGAAGGGTAGAGAATGGATCTGGAGGGTTGGAGGGAAGACATCTGGCATGGTGAGTTTTGGGGGAAAATGTGATACAACAGGAGCATAAAGTAAGATGTACCCCTAGTTTGGGGGGATCAAGGAATATTTTTAACACTTTTCTTAGAACTTGACTAAGAGTTACCTGGAGGAAAGTACAGGAGAGGCAATAAAGAGAGGTTCTAAAAGCAGAGATGAGTAAAAGAGAGGCAGGAAAGACCCTGATACCTTAGGGTAATGGACTACAAGCTTTTCTAATTGTAAGACATTTCTGAGGGGCTGGAGTTGTGGCTCAGTGGTGGAGCACTTGCCTCACACGTATGAGGCACTTGGTTCTATTCTTGGCACCATATAAAAATAAATAAAATTAAGGTATTGTGTCCATCTACAACTTTAAAATATTTTTCAAAAAGATTTCTAAACACTATCCTAATACATGTGTATTTATAAACAAATTGTAAGCACGTACTACTAACATACATTTTAAATATGTGCAATCACTGAAATAGAAAAGATACAATTACAAATAAACAAAAATGGAAGTACTAATTTCCCCCCTCATCCCAGTGAATCATCTTGGGCACCCCTGGGGTATATGAGGGATGAAGGAAAATATAAGCCAAGCTGATGCAGGAGACTGGCCAGGGCCGAGGTCTTGGGGGTCACATTAGAGACCTCACTTGAGGACAGTGAGGGATCACTGGACGGTTGTAAGCAGGGTGTTTTAGTCAGCCTTTTCAGTGCTGTGACTAAAAGACCTGACAAGAACAAATTTAGAGGGGGAAAAGTTTGAGAGCTCATGGTTTCAGAGGTCTCAGTCCATGGACAGCAGGCTCCATTTCTCAGGGCCTGAGGTATGGCAGAACATCATGGTGGAAGAGTGTGGCAGAGGGAAACAGCTCACATGGTGATCAGAGAGCAGAGAGAGAGACTCTACTGGCTAGATACAAAATATATACCCCAAAGCCATGCCCCCAATGCCCACCTCCTCCAGCCACACCCTACCAGCCTACAGTCACCACTCAGTTAATCCTTATCAGGGCATTAATTCACTGATTGGGTTAAGATTCTCACAACCCAATCATTTCTCCTCTGAACCTTCTTGCATTGTGTCACAGCTTTTGGGGAACACCTTACATCCAAACCATAACACAGGGCTAAATGAGCAGGCTGGCCTTTTCTAAAAAATCCCTTCTGGCTGCAGTCGGGGGAATGATGTAAGTGTGGATGAAGGAGATGAATTACAGTAGTTTCATCCAACTACGGAAAGATGAGATACTTAGGAGATAATATCATAGGCCCAGTGTTTGGTTGTTGGGGGCCAAAGAAGAGTTCAAGATTTCTAGGTTGAGCAACTCCAAGGATGGTGGCATTCACTGGAGGAGGATTTTTTTTTTTTTTAATATATATTTACTTGCTTTAGTTGTACACAATGTGTCTTCATTTTTACATGGTGCTGAGGATCGAACCCGGGCCGCGCACGTGCCAGGCAAGCGCACCACCGCTGAGCCACAACCCCAGCCCCTGGAGGAGGATCTTGATTACCATCACCACAGTTCTGCACACTCCTTCAATTCCCCTGCCTCCTCTCACCTTGTTGGGTTCACTCAGCTAAACGAGAAGCCTGGTTAAATCCAGCTCCCCACCTGCTCACTGTCTGCACCCATGCAAAAATAATTTTCTGCTTTTTTTTTTTTTTTTAACAAGGCATTGAACTCAGATTCACTCAATCACTGAGCCACATCCCCAGCATTTTATTTAGAGACAGGGACTCACTGAGTTGCTTAGTACCTCACTGTTGCTGAGGCTGGCTTTGAACTTGCAATCCTTCTGCCTCAGCATCCCAAGCCGCTGGGATTACAGGTGTGCCCCACACTGCATCTGGCTAATTTTCTGTTCTTTAGAAATTCGTCTAAATTATTCTGTTAGAGCAAGACAAAACAGATGAAGACCACACCATTATTTATAATAGCCCAAACACTCTAAACTATTCACATCATCAACAGTAGATTAGAGCCGGGTGCGGTGGCGCATGCCTGTAATCCCAGTACTTGGGAGGCTGAGGCAGGAGGATCTCGAGTTCAAAGCCAGCCTCAGCAATGGCGAAGCACTTAGCAACTCAGTGAGACCCTGTCTCTAATTAACTACAAAAAAGGGCTGGGGATGTAGCCCAGTGGTCAAGTGCCCCTGAGTTCAATCCCCAGTACCCAAAAAATAAAAAAATAAAAACAAAAATCAATAGTAGACTAAGTAACAGGTGGTATATACATACAACATACCAGTGGACATGAACAGGTAGAGCAGGCTATAGAAGCTAGAGAAAGCCCAGTGGCAAAGAGATGGAGAGATTGGCAGCTGGAGGTCAGGCCTGCATATGCTGAAATGGTAGAGCACCAATAGCACTTGCTCTGTAGTGTATTGGTATACGACATGCATGCCAAACCCAAGTTCAATATTGTGCTCTTGATCTCTGCCTGCCCACACCTGTGCCTCCCATGGTCTTCTCTATTTCAGTAAATGCAAACTCTTGTCGTAGTTGCCCAGACTCTTTCATATTCCATGTTCCATCTTGTCAACAGATCCTGTTACCCTGTCTACCTTCTAAAGTGGCCAGAGTCCAGCCACTTCTCAGCATTCCTCTGCCACCCTCCTGGTCCAAGCCGCCCAGGGTCTTGTCTGGGTTATTGTAATAGGCTCTTAGCTGACCTCTGTTTTTCTGCCTTTGATCCCTAGAGTCTATTTTCAACAAAGCACCCAGAGTGATCCTGTTAAAGAGTAAGCCAGCTCAGGTCACTCCTGGCTCCCCGCAATGGCTCTGTTTCACTCTTAGGAAAGGTCAAAGTCCTTATAATGACACACTTGGCCCTGCACCATCTGTCTCCTGCTACTCTTTGCCCTGATGTCCCCCAAGACAATGCAGGCACACTCCCGCCTTGGCACACTCATTCTTGTCATCCCCTCTGCCTCTTTACTTTGCTCCATTTCTGTCCTTTCAACTATGACCTCCTTGGTAAGGCTGTCCCCAGCCGACTTATCTAAACACTGTAGCCTTCCATGCCTGCTATCCCTCCTTCTGCTCTAGTCTCCTTGTGACCACTCGTCACTACATAACACAACAAATATTTTACTCATTTGTTTGTCTCCATCACTGCAATATAGTAAGTTCCATAAGGAGAGAGAGAGCTGTCTGTTTTATTCATTGATGTACCCCAGTTCTTAGAATAATAGTATATACACGAAATATACTAGTGGACATGAATAGGTAGAGCAGGTCCTATAGCAGGTCAGGCCTGCATGTGCTGAAATGGTGAGGTACCACAGCATATGTTCTGTAGTGTATAGGTGTGTGACAGGCATGCCAAACCCAAGTTCAATATTTTACTCTTGATCTCTGCCTGCCCACATGTGTGCCTCCCACAGTCTTCCGCATTTCAGTAAACACAAACTCTTGTTGTAGTTGCCCAGATTCTTTCATATTCCACATTCCATCTTGTCAGCAGATACTGTTACCCTCTCTACCTTCTAAATGTGGCCAGAGTCCAGCCATTTCTCAGCGCTCTACTGCCACCCTCCTGGTCCAAGCCTGGGTCTTGCCTGAGTTTTTGCAATAGGCACCAAGCTGACCTCTGCTTTTCTGCCTTTGATCCCTATAGTTTATCTTTGACAAAAGTAAGTGCTCAGCAAATATTGATGGAGTGAATGATTTCCTTTAGTCATTGCAAGAACCTAGGGTATTAGCATCACAGTGCAAAGTTTGCCTGCTGCTTTTTCCACCTGCCATTGTGTCCAAGACACCTTCCATGATACAGTCTCCATAACCATGATTTCTAGTGGCTGTGGAACCCACTGCCAGCATCTAGTTTAATTTACTTGACCATCTCCTGTATCGTTGGATCCTCTAAGTTATCTTTAGTCCTTAACTCCACAAATAATACCACGATGGACATTTTAGGTTTATAATAGTTCCAATATTAGACTTATTTTTAGATGAATTCCTAAAGTCACAACTAACCATTTTTTAACTACTATTTTAATGAGTATATTCAAAAGGAAAGATCACTGTCTTAAAACCAGTGGGACTTCTTCACTAGACTTTACTACAGACTGAGTTAGTTCCAGCCCTGTCCTCCTGGAGATGACACCTCAGAGCACCTACAGCAGGGTACCATGTGCTGCTCCCTCTCCTAGGTCCTCCCCAACACTACCAGGCTTTCATGAGAAATTAGTCATGAACTTAATTCACTAAATATTCATCAAGTGTTTGGTATTTTTAATGCATGTGGGGGAGGCTCTAAGTTTCATATGATACATTATCTGACACCAAGGAGCTTTGAAATAAAACCCCCAAGATTTTTACTATAGCTTGGATTTTATTAAATCCCAAACCATTACTTCTTAGTCATGATCTCCATATAGATCCAAGTCAATGCTCCCAAATCTTTACTCTCATATCCATTTATTCTAGTGCAATTTACTTGTCACTGCTAAGTTATTAAAACTAGAAGCATGGGGCATCATCTTTAACACTTCTTCCTCCTTGTTTCTTCCTGCTCTATACATCTAACTGATCCCAAGGGTTTCCAATATTCTAAAACATTTTTTCAACTGCATCCTCCTCTCTCCATCCTCCCTGCTGCTCCCTAGTTGTAATGGACATCTTCATTTATCTGGACCATTGGACCAATATTTTCTTCTGCTTTTCTTGACTCTTTATCAGTCTCCAACTTCAATCCACCTTCCTCACTAAAATCAAATCATACTAAGCCCTTCTATTAATCTCTTGTTTAAAGCTCTTTAGTTGCTCCCCAATTCTAAATGACAAAATTCAAATATGCAAGAAGATTCTCTGTGATCACTTCCCTGACTACATCACCCACTCTATCTCCCAGCACCCTGTGGGTGGCACGTGCTCCAGTCTCATTGAATTCATTTTTAATCTATGTACTTTACATCCTATCTGTGTTCCTAGTATTCTCTTTCCCCTCAATGTCTCCTCAAACTTTGAGACCTAGTGCAAGCCTTTCCTGATATACAGACCCCTCCTGGATTCCATCTGACCCTTGTGGGCACACCTTTGCTGCCTTACTCTGTGACAGCACTTATCAGTTGTTTCCCTGTCTTCATCAAATGGCCCTGGATTCCTATCAGGCAAGAAGTGTCTCTTACTTTTCTCTGTTAGGTCCAGAACAAAGCATGTGCTTAAGAGATGTTTATCATATATTGCTGTTTTTATAAAAGGAGTGAACGAGCCAATGAATAAATAAACTGAAAGAGAAGAAGGAAGGATCCTAGAAACATGAGACAAAAGTAGAAGGGAGTGGCAGGTCAGGAAGGGTAGCAGCAGAGAAAAGCATAGTCACCTGTGCCCCTTTTCCTTTTGTTGGTGGTAACAGATGGAACATAAAATATTCAGAAGCTGAGCACGTCATCTCTTTTGAGAAATTGCCCATCAGCCTAAAAGCAGCTCATGATGGCTCTCAGCCTGCCCTATCCACTTGCGGGACCCAAGGGAATTTAAGCTGGTAGTATAAAAATAAACTCAGCCAGCAGAGGCCCATGCTGGAGCCTTCTTTCAAGAGAACCAGAGCAGCTGGTGCCTTTTGTTTTTGAGCTGCTCCTGGCACTGAAATGCTCTGCTTTCCTGGGAATCACTTCCATTATCTCATCCAGACTGTTCATGTTTCCTAGAAAACCTGATGACAATTCTGGGCATACTGGCTTTGTATGGGGTCACATCTGTGCAAATGACTATCTACTTTCCTGCCCTCTTTCACGCAAAGCATCCTATAACCAGGGGTGATGTTGTGCCTTTGAAAGGAGGACTCTGTGGCAGGTTAGGTGAGCATGTCGAGGAGGCCACACCGTTAACCTACCAGCACGGCAGGGAAACACCATGTCCTCTGAAACTCAGGGGGACTAGCATGAAGTTAACTTGATGACATTACAGACAAGAAGGCTTGGAACTTGAGTCACTATATAAAACCAATTGTTATCATTGTGCTTTTTCCTTCTGTCCTCCTCACATAACAGCATTTCTACAAAATGAGAACTCGCCAACCTTACGGAGATGGTTCAGCTTAGCAGGTCACTGGCTCTATGGTGGGTGTGTCCATCAACTTGCTGCCCTCTCAACTCTCCCTCCTCGGAAACATTGCTCTGGACCTTGGGCTCTGCTGAAAGAGTGGTGGGTACATGGCCCTAAAGACTGCAGCTGCCTTCACTCAAAGGCAGCCCATCATCCGCTGTCCAGGGAACAAACATATCCTCTCAAAATCTGAACTGACATAGAATGGGACTGGTGGGATGCAGATGGGCAGTAGAGCCCAGGGGTTAAGCGGCTGTGGGACTGGCCATGGCCATTCTTGGCCATGGTGTACCTATGAATACATAAGAATAGAAAGTCGCTCTTCACAAACAAATAGAAAGATGGGAGATTCTTCACAGGAGGAAGAAATGAAAAACCATGAAGCCTCAGAGAAAGAAAGGAGATGAAAAGAGTAACCCCACTTCCCTGATGGGGCCACAGAATTCCCCTGTACTCCATATACCCCTTTCCATGTGAGATGAGTAGGCTACTGTTCCATGAACCAAATGATGTATGACTCAGGCCTAAAGAACCTAGATTTCTTTCAAAGCAGACTAATACTAGTATTTAATGAATTCTGCTGAGGCACATGGCAGATACTCCCTCTCTCTCTCTCTCTCTCTCTCTCTCTCTCTCTCTCTCTCTCTATATATATATATATATATATATATATATACCCACACCCACATACATATAATTTATTCAATAATTATAAATTATAAAATATATAAATAATTATATAATTATTTAATGTGTAAATTTCTCTCCATACACACATATAATTTATTTAATAGTTATAAATTATGTAAATTATAAAATATATAAATAATTTAATATATATATTACTTGGTCTTCTCAACAATCCTATGCAGCTGATATATTTGCCTCATTTTGTCTTTTATCTGTTCTTTTTAGTCACACTATTTTCCTCATTTTATCCATAAAGAAAGTGAGGCACAGAACATTGAAATAACTTGTTTATGGTCACATAGCTAGAGTAAAAAATTATTGGAATTCCACCCAGGTCTGGTTAACTCCAAAGTCAATATAAACCCTCAGTATTGTACTCTCTTATGCCAGGTAAAGACAGTGCCAATTCTTACCCAGATATTGTCTAAATGAGGAAAAGGACAGGTAGAAAGTTGGTGGCAAGAAGAACCCATGCTGCTTTTGTGAGATCTGGTTACTTATGTATTTTGGAATGATATGTCCCCCAAAGATCCATGTTTGTAACTAGGGTCCCAGCCCATGGTGTTATTGGGAGGTTGTGGAGCCCTTGAACTGGATACTAGGACCCTGGTCCCTTCTCGTCTCTGTCTTTATGCTTCCTGGCTGCCACGAGGTGAGAGCTTCCTCTGCTGCATGTTCCCTACTATGATGTATTACTGCACCACAGGCCCAAGACAACAGAGCAAAGCAATCATGGACTGAAACTTCTGAATCTGTGAACTAAAATCAAACTTTCTTCCTTAAAAGGGATTATCTCAGGCATTTTGTCACAGTTATACAAAGGCGACTAACATGGTTATATACTCCTATTGCTTTCTTATTATTTTCTGTTTCCTTGGTTTCTCCACATACATTTTGAGAGCAAGAACACTCCTTTGGGAGCATTGCTAAAAGGACGAAGGGTGTTCATAGATATGAAGGAGGCAGCAGTACCTGGCTAGCTTTGGTTAGCTAATCAAGGGCACAATGTGAGAGTAGCCTCCTCCATGTTACACTAAAATTCTGAGGTAGCCTGATGGGGTGAGAAGAAAGCCCAGTTCTAAACCTGTCTCTGTCATGACCTTGGGACAGCCACTTCTGGCCCTCCATTTTCCCATTTGTAAGACATGGAAGGATAAATGAAGTCAGGGTTTCCTAAAGTGGAGCCTTTAACACTCTTAAGGCATGAAATAATTTTAGAGCATGGAAACAGCCTTAAATAGCACTGAATCATTATTCAGTGCATAAAAACTATTCTCATTTCAGTTCCCCATGAATTCTAATTAAGGCAAAGAGGAAGTGTCAGACTGGTTGTTAGCAGTTTTTTTTTTTTTTTTTTCCCTCCAATTACTTTCTGTTACTCAGTAATTTTCCTTTGAAACTTTTAAATTTGTTTGCATTGTATTTATTTGTACCATTCTATATTATCATGTTCATATTTTTATCATATTCTTTTATTTTTATCATGAAATTCTGAGCAAGTGATGTCAGTTTTTTTTAATATATATATATATTTTTTAGTTGTAGGTGGACACAATACCTTTATTTTATTTATGTGGTGCTGAGGATCGAACCCAGGGCCTCACACATGCGGGACGTGCATTCTACCGCTGAGCCATAGCCTCAGCCCATAATGTCAGTTTTTAATTCCTGTAATACTAAATCTCCTTTTGAAATAGTTTAAGTAAGAAATAAAGCTGTACTCAGGATAGCTATGGTTTGTTGAGTAGCTACTATATGCTTTGCTTTTCACATGTGGTTTTTCTAATGTTCCCAACAATTATAAGAGTCATTAGCTCTAATTTATAGCTGAGGCAACTGAGAACAAACAAGATTAACATGAAGTCAGATGCCCAAATGAGGATTTGAAGTGCATTGTTTTGATCCTAAAGCCTATTCTCTTATATTCCCTGCTTCCTCTCTATTGGAAAACATCTGAATCCTCCTATGAAGCAGCTCAAAGCTGGCCAATCCCGTAGCCTTTGCAGAAGGTAGCCTCTGGGACCCTCTCAGCACAGTCACTTCCTTCTGAATTCCTCTCTCAGTATGGCTTTATCCAAATTCTCCTCTATCCTTCCTAACCATGTCTCCTGCATCAATCTCTGGCCCCTTTCCTCCCACGGGGACTTTTCTTTTGTTTTTCATTATTGTTCTAGGCCACTGAAAAGCAACATCTGTCCTAATTTATGAGTAAAGATTCAAAAACTGCCCTTCAATCAGGCACTGTGTGTTAAAACTTTTCCATGCATGCCTCTGACCAAAAGAGTTAACTTCTAAGAATATGAAAAGTCATACAAGTATGCAAAGATATATGGAAAAGGATAATTTCTGTATCGTTATAAATAACAGCAAAACTTTAGAAACAATCCAAGCACTAATCAATGGGGATCAAGTTAAAGAATTTATGCTATTGATGTATAATGGAATTCTATGTAGTCTTATTTAAAAGTGACAGTATTAATATATGTTGGATTGAAAAATACCTATAAGTCATGGCATTGAGAAATCATGGTGTTCAAAAAGAAATTGATGTTAGTATGTTGAAGAAACATCTGCACCTGCAAGTTTATTGCACCTATGTTCACAACAGCCAGGTGTGGAATGTACATGTCCACCAACAGGTGAATGGATAAAGAAAATTTGGCATATACACACAATAAAATACAATTTGGCTATTAAAAAAAAAGGATGAAAGTCTTTCATTTGCAACACTATGGATGGAACTGGAAGACATTATGTTGAGTGAAATAAGTCAATTACAGAAAGACAAATACCACATATTCCCACTTATATATGAAAGCTAAAAAGCTTATCTCAAAGAAGGAAAGAAATAGAGAATATGTAAGTGTTTACCAGAAGCTGGGAGGGATATACAAGAGGGAGCAATGGAAAGAGGTTGATAAATGAGCCCAGGGATAGGGTGGTATAGAAGGAATAACTTAATGTTCTATAGCACAGCAGGATGACTATGGTTGACAATAATTAATTGAATATTTTAAAATAGCTAGCAGAGAGGATTTTCCTTCCTTCCTTCCTCCTTCCTCCTTCCTTCCTTCCTTCCTTCCTTCCTTCCTTCCTTCCTTCCTTTCATTCTTCCTTCCTTCCTTCCTTCCTTTCTTTTTTTGTTTTGTTTTGAAGTGCTAGGGATAGAGTCCAGGGCATCATACAAGCTTGACAAGCACTCTACCATTGAGCTATACCCCCAAATCAGTAGAGAAAATTTTGAATATTCCTAACCTAAGGAAATGATAAATGTCTGAGGTGACAGAAATGCCAATTAACCTGATCTGATGTGTTGAAATGTCACACTGTACCCCATTAATATGTATAATTACTATGTATACATTATATTAATATATGCATATATTAATATGTACACATTAGTATGTGTCAATTAAAAGG
The DNA here is from genome assembly GCA_025594165.1 of Tamias sibiricus. Lineage (NCBI taxonomy): Eukaryota > Metazoa > Chordata > Mammalia > Rodentia > Sciuridae > Tamias > Tamias sibiricus. The sequence goes on from CM046662.1 coordinate 133,970,562, forward strand.
TTTTTTTTAATTTATTTTTTTAAATTATGGTATTTGCCACTATAGTAGTTTTCACAGTAGTGCCCACCAGCAACCCCAGCTATTTGGGAGGCTGAGGCAGGAGGTGCCTGGGTAATTTAGTGAGACCCTTCCTCAAAATAAAAATAAAAAGGGCTAGGGGGTGTAGCTCACCAATACAGCACTGGGTTCAATCCCCTGTACTGGAAAAAAAAAATAATGGTGTTACTGGAGCAAGATTAGCTGATTCCATTGACATATTTAAAACACACACATATATATGACACACATATGTGTGTGTATGTGTGTGAACACACACATATATATGCACTTATTATAGATATGAAATGCCAATCAGGATGTAAGCCAGTAGTTATTTTGGTATTAAAAAGTTGCTCATCACCCTTTTCTACTCTCCTCCTCAGTGATTGCCATTTATTTCCATGATCACCTCAATGTAAAACATGGTCTGACCTTATGCCCATGTCCCTGCCTGAGCACAGGACTTCTGGGTAGACATGTCCTCTGGGATGTCAGTGTTTTCATTTGTTTTCCATCTCACCTCTGCTCTTCCTTGACATATCCCTGTTTGTATTAGCATTGCTCTTCTTTTGGTTCACATGGTCAAGTAAGGCAAATTTAGTGCCTTCTCCCTTCCTTCCATCCTCAGTTCCATATCCAGTTAGTCACCAACTGTGATGTTTAATTTTATTTGTCAACTTGACTGGGCCAAATGATGCCCAGACATTTGGCCAAACATTATTCTGGATGTGATGTTAGGGTGTTTGTGGATGAGATTTATATTTGAATTAGCAGATTGTCCTCCCCAATGCTGTCTTCCTCCAATCACTTAAAGATTGGAATAGAAAAAAAGCCTGAGTAAGAGAACTCCCCCTGTTCAACTGCCTTATGCTAGAACATCGTTTTCCAGCTCCTGAATGTAGATCTTGGGAATTCTCATTCTTCATAATAATGTGAGCCAAATCCTTATAATAAATCTCTATCTACCTATCCATCCATCCATATGTACCCACACTTGTATTGGTTCTGGAGAACCCTGACCATTACACAAGTCCTATGGATCCTTCTCCTCAGCATCACACAGCTCCTTCTATCTTGATAGTCACCATCTGGCTCAGGATCTCCTCACATCTGTCTGAAATATCACCATTGCTTCTTGACATCTCCCTGCCTCCTGCACCTCTATCTTCCCAACCTTCATTCTCACTACTATAGGATTATTCTTCCAAAAGCCTTGTCCTAACCACAGAAATCCTGATGATTCTATATTGCTAAAAAAAAAAAAAAAAAAAAAAAAAAAAAAAAGCAATCCCAGATCCTTATGACAAAGATCAGAGCCCAACACAATTCAGCCTCAACATAGCTTTCCAGTCCTTCCTCCCACCATTTCCTAATGTTTAGGGAAACTGTACTACACATCATTTCCCCATATTTATGCTTTTGCTCACTTTCTTTTCCCCAGTTCTCCTCCATGCTCTAAGAACTACTTATCCAAAATCCTATTCATCCTTGAAGTGGAGCTAAAATACTATCCCTACTGAATGCCTTTTACAATATTCCCAAGGTGGGAATATTGTAACATATACATATGTGTCATATATATGTGAGTATGTTTTAAATATGTCAATGGAATATTGCCTCCTTCCTTTAAATCCATGATTTCTCTCATATATATGTTTCAAATTCTGGCTTGTGCTATATTTATTTGTATGTTTTCTTCTCTCCCCTTATCCTTGAGGGTGGGAACTGTATCTAATTTACCTTTAAATCCCTCAAGGCCTAATACACTGCCTCTGTTTTGATGTAAATGAATATTATCCCAAGTTAAATTAAATTTGAAAGTAAATGCACCATCAAAACCTGACAATACTTCTAAACTGAGTCTAGAAGACTCAGACCTGGATTTGTGACAAAAACAAAAAAATACTATTTTTTTAAAAAAGTTGTCTGCCTACAGTATATGCAAATTTCTTAGGCACTGATTCTTAGCTCTGCATGTCCATTAGAATTACCAGGAGAATTTAAAAATAACACCCAGGCTAGCCTCAACACAGGCCAATTATATCTGAAGCTCTTGGATGGGGTCTGGGTTTTTTTCTTTTTTCCTTCTCAAGTAATTCTGGTATATAGTCAAAGGTGAAAACTCTGGGACGTAGGGATCTTGGTTTATATGTGGGAATGAACTTCTGTCGATAAAGGGACAATTGATCTTTAGTTATACAAAGATGAGGGAAGGCTTAACCAACTCTGCAAAATAATACCCCAAACTAACATTTATGGAGCACTTACTTACTCATTAATATTTCTGATGTACTATAAAGTAAACACTGTTATTGGCTATATTTTATTAATGAATGATCTGAGGCTCAGAGAAGTACTGTAATTTACCCAGGTGAGTAAGTAGCCAAGACATGAACCCAGATACTCAGGCTTCAGAGCAACATGGAAGTGGACTTGGAGCTCCTGTGACTTGTGAGTGTATGTGCTGGCGTGTGTGCCTGCCTGTTGGAGGTGGTAACGCATGCAAATGTGTATGCGAATGGGGCTTTTTCATAGAGACCAAACACAGGGATTGGAAGGGCACAGTTTTGCAGGTTGGAGAAAAAAAGAAAGGAAAAGACAATCATGAAGGAAGAAAAGAGGGGCTTTGGGACATGGTAGCACACTGGGTCCAAGGAGAGAAAATGTCAGTAAGGGACTCTTGGGAGAGGGTAGAGCCCAATGGGCTTCAGGCACTGTAAGTTATGCTTACAAGTGCTTCCTTCCTTCTTCCCTCCTGTCTGTTCTTCCTTCCTTCCTTCCTTCCTTCCTTCCTTCCTACCTTCCTTCCTTCCTTCCTTCCTTTCTTGTCAGGCTTCAGCTAAGTTAGAGGTACCTTGGGGGAATACCTGCATTGAGGCTGGACAGCAAAGGGGTGCTGGGCTCTCTACGCAGTTTCTCCTTGAAACCAGAGTGGTGGGCACTGCTAGTCCAGAATCCCAGAGTGACCAATAGTAAAGCAAGTGTGGAGTGAGGAACCAAGCCACACTGAGAACAAATACAAGGTAGACTGAAGCAGAAAATGTCCTGAGCTCAAACCCCTTTCCCCAAATATAACTGAAGTAGCAGGTTCTGATTAGAGGGGAAACTGGAATCTACTATCCAGAGAGTGGCCATCTGGGAGGTCATCTGTGCCATTCTGTGCATTAGTTATTGATACACAAATATAACAACGTGAAGCCAGTATTTTAATTATAAATGTGGACTCAGGAGAGGTGATGCCTTGGAACCAAGCCACATCCCAGTCCCCTTCTCCATGGCCTGATTGCAGAGGGCAGGTTCACCTGGACCTTTGCGGGAGTTTGTCCAGATGGTGTAGTGGGAGTTTTGGGAGGAAAAATAAAAAATAAAAAACCTCCTAAGATTGAACGACCAAACCCACATTTTACTTCTTTGGACCTCAGTTTCCCTATATGTAAAATGGAAATTAAAATACTGGCTTCATGCTGTTACTGTGGGAATTAACTGAGAAGGCCACCGAGGATGGCTGGCTCAGGGTGGGTTCAGCAGGTGCTCAGCTGAAGCTACCTTGCTCGCGTAACCCCTCTTCATACCCCACCCACAAACTAGATCCCAGGATCTCTTGGGAAGAACTTGGGAAGTCAGATCCTACCTTTGGTTAGGGAGTGAATCCCAAGCTTGACTTGGGAAAAGTTTCCACTTCCGATTTCCCCTCGAATTCGGTAGAAGCCTATCCGTTTCCCCAACGTGATCTCCCTCACCACCTTCTCATCGTGGGACATGTCCTGGGTCAGCTTCTCGAAAGGTGTCAGCTGGCGGGGCTGCCTGTCCTCACCCTCCTTGTTGCACTCTGTCGTCTGACCGCCGCTCTCCACGCTGTCGCGCCGCTCCCACCTGGCACAGTGGGCGTTCACCAGGCCACCTCCGTTCGCGTACACTGCGGTCATCGTCCTCGCGGGTTCACGTCTCCATCCCAGCCAGGAGCCACCGAGCAGGGCAGGTTCTAGAGGAGGCAGAGGCCCAGTGGGTGGGAGATGAGAGTTGAGGCCCGCAGGAGTCCAGTGTCCCACACAGCTGTCCTGGGAACTGGCAGAAACTCCCTGCTGAGCAGCTTCCTTCCTGGCCTCAGTGAGAGCAGGCAGAGGCTGGCCAGCCCTTCCCACCTTTCCTCGCCGTGAACTTCCAAGCTTCGCCTGTACAACTAGGCACACGTCCAGTTACCATAACTCTTCCCAGATGGGACTTGAGGAACTTCTGGCTGGACGTGGAGTCTGATGTTCTGCAGTAGGCGGCTGTGTCTTAGGTGCCACTTTGCTATTTCCATTGACGGCCCGGAAGTCTTGCACTAGGGTGTGTAAAAGCCCCTCCAAGGCCCTCAAGTCCCTGCTGCTGGTGCTTATCTCTAACCTGCTTCATTCGTGCTTCTCTGCGCTCTTAGCTCTTATGTCGAAGGGCTCTGGAGACTGATAAGCTGGACCCCAGGAAAGAAGAATCTTGCAAATCAGCCTTATGTCACACAGCAGCCAGAGGATTAAATCCTTGCAATGTCACTTTAGCTGGCCTTTATTTAGATGAGCCTTCCTCTAAGCCCTGAGCTGCCTCAAAAATTTGGCAGGTGCTGGCTCATCCTGAAAACACAGAGTAAGAAAATGATTAGCCCATGCTAATGTACTGTACAAGATTTATAGTAAATGTGAAACTGCTTTGTAAACATTTATCTAAATGCACTCAGCAAATTTACTCAATAGTACACCCTTGATGACATATGACTTAGTAAGAAGAAAAATGTACATACACAAAGTCTTTGATCTACATGTGAGAAAGCCCTCATAGTCTGTAGATCTTTCCAGTAAAACAATAAAGTTTTAGGAAAATATACATTTTTCATTGGGTTGCTTCAAAACCAGATTTTTAAAAAATGATAGCAATGATCACAATAAAATTCTCTATTAACCATCAATTGTCAAAATTTCTTCTATTTATGTGAATAATAATGTTATATATCCTTTAATACCTTAATAAGTTCTTGTACAAATTTTCAATACTATTTGCTTCCATTCTTTCTTTCTTTGTTATTCTATGACAAAGGCTGTTTTTTTCTAGATTTATTTTTGAAGTCTTTCTGATCAGGTGTCAATATCCAGGGCCTGCACTTTATTTTGAAGATATGGAATGGAGGGTGAACATGTCTACAGCATTGTCAGTGATAAGAAACACTGCCTGGCTAGAATGTCTTCTAGACTTTTTTCCTGACACTCCCTGGTAGGAAACAATTTCTTCCTCTCTGGATCCTCAGAGCACTTTTTATATTTTCTGAAATGTCTGATCTCTAGGAAGGTAGAAACTGGGCTTAATTCATTAGCATGTCCTGCTGCCCTCCTTTCTCCCTCTGCACGGAGTGTGATGCCTTATGCATAGAAAGTATTTGTTAAATGTGTGTTGAACTTGATTTTTAGACATGAGCATTTTTGAACCAAAAACTTGGCTGAAAACATGAGAAATTGCCTTGGAAATGTGGATTTCCAAATCTGCTTGATGAAATAAAATTGTTACAGTTAAGAATAGGGGTTCCCATATTATTATTATGGCAAAGTATGGGGTTGCCAAGTAAACGTAAACATGGAAAGTTAAGAGGAGGTTGATGCCAGTTGTTGTTCCTATTTCTGGAAATTAGGAGAGGAAGCTAGAAGGATAAAGGGACCATGTAGCAATGACTAAAACATCTCTGGGTTAGAGTTTGGTTAGGGTGTTTTTAAAAACATTTTAAAGATAAAATATCCTTAGTTGGGTTGAAGAAATCTAAGTCACTAATTTGTAATTGTCCTGGGGTCATAGGCTCCTTTAAAATTCTGACAAATCCTATGACCCACACAACCACACAATCCCATTCAATTTTAAAGGGTTCACAAATAATTTGAAACTCAGCTCTGTACCTCAGTCTGAGGATCTACTTAAGGTCAAATCATACTAGATCTCTGGTAGGGCTGAGGAAGTAGTCAGTGTAGAGCACTTGTCTAGGATGCAGGAGGTCCTGGGAGCCATCCTTAATACAAAACAAACAAACAAAACGTTTAAAGAGATCATGCAGAGAGAGGCTAGAAGTGCAGTACCATTAATGTCAATCTTGATTCTGAAAGAAACTTTAACTTAACCTACATAAAAGGAGAAGGAGGATTTTTGACATAATGCAGTGCTGGGTCACCTCCTGATCTGGCAGACTCTACAAAGAATTCTTGGCTCTGTGTCCTCTCTGATACCTCACCACCACTGACCTGCTGCACTCCAGAAAGATTAGCACCTGGAGGGCAGGGACCTAACCTTATTCTTCTGTCTCCAAGTCTGCACAATGTCTGGCATTTATTTGATAAAAGTTTGTTGAAAAAGGAATGAACTAATATACTAATTCATCCACTGTTACCTTTTGGAATGACTAAGTAGTGGTAAATATTTTTATTTGTAAACCAATAACACTATTCCAATATTTATTTTATCTCAGAAAACTTATTTCAGCCCATATTTCTAAGATCTGGGCTACTGTCTATGAGCTATTAGGATTCTTGGCCCCACCTTTGTGTGCAGGTAAAAGCTGAGTTTAAATTCCCTTGTCTAGCTAAGAATTGATGCGGAACTCCTTAGAAATCCAAGTGTCCCCTTCCTTGTCCCTTTCAAAGGATGAGCTTGTTCCAAGCCCTTAGACCTCTTGTACCACTATACTTGCTTCCTTCCAACCTGCTGGTGCAGACTTGTTCTTTGCTTTCTGGCTCCCTTAACACTTCCAATTTGAGCCCTATATCTTAAACTCCATTCAGGCCCTGAGATTTACAATGGGTCACACTTGCTATCCTCATAAATTTCTGGTACCACCCAAGAGCTCTTATACCCCACCCCACCCCAATTCCACACTAAGGGAGAGATCAGATACAATTGCCAGAGATGGTCAGGCTCTATCTTGATTTACATACCCTATACCGGCAGATTAAATTTCTTGCAAAATATTCTGAACCAGTTGTCTTGACTTAATGGTCAGGGAGATGGTGTTCAGTTTAGATCAGATTTAGGGGTTTTTGCACTTCTGTAAATCTTGTTGTGGTTTGTATTGAGGATGATCTTAACTTGTTGGGATAGCTAGCAAGCCAATTGGGGGAAAAAATCAAACCCTTACTCCAAAACAAATTCCACATAAATAACTATAAAATAAATGAAATCATAAAATACTAAAAAAAAAAATCAGAACATTTTCTGTGACCTCAGAGAAATCCATAAGAGAAAATATCAAACTTGAATACATAAAATTATAACTTTTTGTTTGCCAAAGTTTTCATGAACAATAACAAAAATGGTATGTCAGTATGGAAAACTTTCCAATATATGATAGATGAAGAGCTAATTTTCTAAATAAGTAAGTAAATAAAATGTACAAATTGTTGAGAAATATACTAATATTCCAAAGAAAAATGATAAAGAACGTGAGCAGGTACTTCACCAAAAAAAAAAAAAAAAAATGGCTCTATAATACATAAAAGGACAAACTCACTTATAACCAAAGAATACACATAAACACTACACTTAAATTAGAATTCTCACATATTAAATTTGGAAACAATGAAAAAACTGTGATGGTGGTGCACACCTGTGGTCCCAGCTACTTGGGAGCTTAGGGTGAGAGGACTGCTCAAAATCCAAAGTTCAAGACCAGCCTGGGCTATATATTAAGACCCCCATCTCACAAAAGAAAAAAAGAAATAGAAAAAAAAAGTGATAATTTGCCAATGAGTGAATATTGGGAAACAGGAACACTCATTATTGTTACTAGAACCATACCTTGGCACAACTGCTGGAGGGAAATTTGGCTATCATTATTAAATTATGAGTGTCCTTCACCTCAGCAACTCTGCTTCTAGAATTTATCTCACACATACACCATATGCACAAAGATTTATGTATTTCTGACATAAAGGTGAAGAGATATTCACTGTCACATTGTTTTATAGTAAGAAACTAGAAACTGTTTAAATGTGCATAAGTAAGGAATAAGTTAAATATATTATACACATACAGTGGATTACTATGCACTCTTGAAAAAGAATGGGTTACAATATCTAAGATGTACTGTTTAATAGTTCAGAAGAATGTCTATAATATGGTATCAGAAGTGTAAGAAAGAGCTGGGTGCAGTGGCACACCTGTAATCCCAGTGGCACAGGAGGCTGAGGCAGGAGGCATCACAAATTCAAAGCCAGCTTCAGCAGTTTAGCAAGACCCTAAGCAACTTAATGAGACCCTGTCTTAAAATAAAAAAAAAAATTTTTTTTCCTTTTTTTTGGTACTGGGGATTGAACTCAGGGGCACTCGACCACTGGGCCACATCCCCAGCCCTTTTTTTTTATATATATATATATTTTATTAGAGACAGGGTCTCACTGAATTGAATTGCTAAGCGCCTCGCCATTGCTGAGGCTGGTTTTGAACTCCTGATCCTCCTGCCTCAGCCTCCCAAGTGCTGGGATTACAGGCGTGCGCCACCGCGCCCGGCTTAAAATAAAAAATTTAAAAATGGATTGGGATGTAGCTCAGTGATAGAGCATCCCTGGGTTCAAACCCTGGTACCAAAAATAAGTGTAAAAAGAAGTATAAGAAAGAGGAGGACATGGGCTGGGGTTGTGGCTCAGTGGTAGAGTGCTTGCCTAGCCTGTGTGAGGCACTGGGTTGGATCCTCAGCACAACAACATAAAAATAAATAAATAAAATAAAGGTCTATCAACAACTAAAAATAAATAGAAAATGAAAAGAAAGAGGAGGACATATTTAAGAAACTGGCATAGTTATTACATCTGAGGAAGGTGGTCATTGAAATTAATGCTGGGATAAAAGAGAGGTATACTAACCATTATTTACTCTTTCATATGATATACATCCCCCCCCTACAAGTATGTATATACCTGAAAAATAAAACAAAAATATGTAACATGTTACCCCCTTGCGTAGTTGGTGTCCAAGAAGTTTGCTTTACTTCTAGCTATACAGGAAATTGCCATACCTGATTCTTTAATGTCTAATGGGTTATTTCTTAAATCAAAAGATGATTAGGGATTTTGGGTTAAATTCAGAGAATTTAGTACTCTCACTAATCTCTAGGAAGAAACAGAATAGGATGTGTGTTGAGAAATGAAAAGAGTTTAAGCCAAAGGCTAATATGATGCAAATGATTTCTCAATGGTAAAATAAACTTTCCAATGAAGTGTGCTTGTCCCATGAGGACAAAAGGAGATGGCAGCAGATGTGCAATACCAACACGTTTGGGAAATTGGAAAGAAAATTGAGATATGGTGAATAATTTAGCAAAGACAATGAAGAAAACTGAACTTGAAGTCCTGCATTAAGTGGACATGCCAATGAGACTCAACATTCTGTGCGCTCCAAAGATTTCAAACTTCAACAGAACATGTACCTCAAGGTCAGAGGAAGGTCATGAGACCAAAACCATGGGAATTGTTTCAGTGTGGATCAGGGAGAGCCCAGTCCTTTCCTTCCTCAAATACAGGTTATTACTTTCTCTTCCTCATTCCCCCACCCACAACATGGCCCTTGCTTAGGAACACAAGGCAAAGAAGAGATTAGGTAAACCATTGGGGGTATGGAATCCCCCTTCCCCATTTTCCTTCTCCCTGCACTGAGATTCCAGAATGGAAAGAAAGAAGCATAGACACCTCCAGGCAGGGTGTTCCTCTTGGATAGACTAGCTCAGGAGAAAAGACCTCCTGAAATATACACTTGGAGGTTCTCAACACAAAAGCCACCCGACCAGGTGTGACAGGACCCCTGAGATACCAATGTCAGGTACACACAAGGAGCCTCCAATAAGACAGTAGCGCCTTCCTTCTAGAATGAGCACCCAGTCAAGAGACACCAGACACCAGAGGAAAGGCTCCAAAACTAAAGAAAGGAATTATATCCAACCAAAACCTCCACTACCCAAACCAAAAGGAAATGGAAGGAAACAGCAATGAAGAAGCTGAAGACAAAACATCCACAAAATATAAATAAGCAATAACAGGCGACTCAGACAAGAAAACACTCTTCTGAAAATTAAAGAATTTACTTGAAGAACTATTTTTTAAAAACCTGGAAGAGATGAATAATAGAGAAACAAAACCAAGTAAACTGGACAATCAATTCAGAAAGTCAAACATTTAATTATTGGAATTTCCAGTCATATTAATATACTCCCAATAATGTAAAACATATGGTTTCTATTATACTTGAATTGCCAGCAAATCTCTGAAATTTCAAAAAGAGTAATTAATGAGGGAAATCTTTGGATTTTCATACATTATAATAGGATAAAAATTGAACCCCCCAAAAAAACTAACGGGAAAGATAAATCCTACATAGGGGGTGTGTGTGTGTGTCTGTGAGTATATGCATACTCATTTTTCAGAATACTTTTTTTCTAGAGATTTTTTTCTTAGATATCTAGAAGTAGAAATTCTAATTACAGGTTATGGGATTGCTATAAATAGTATATATTTTGAATACTTTTTAGTAGTACTGCAAAACATCAAGCTCCAACATCTTGAAAAATAAGCAAATAATGGAAGTTATAACACACCTAAGTGCAGATGAAATCTCCCCTTTTTCAGAGGCAGGTGGAGTTTTCATTGTTGTTGTTTTGTCTTTTGCCTTTTTTGATTTTAACCAATTTTTATGGACATTAATGAGTGTTTATACACCCCAACAGACAAATATATGGAGTCACATCATTGTAGATCAAAGCCTCTGGAGGAGGCAGAATGGTACTTAATTATTAGCTTACTGCTGCTACATAGCAATGCATTAAATAAGATTAAAGAAAACAGCTTGCTTGGTCATTTATTTTCTTGACTTGCAACCCCACTGTGAAAATAATATCAAAGGAAACCATCTTGCCTCTGTTCTCTTTGTCTGAGTTTAAATTACAAAACTTCTGGGCAAGGCTTTCAGACAACCTCTTTGTTGGTTGGCAAGGCCAGGCACTGGCTTGCTTAAAGGAAAATCTGGGTTTTCTCTATGTGTGGCAACAAGATTCAATGATAACCAAACCCCAGTTGTAATCCTTCTCAGAGGGAATCATTAACAAGAACACTTCGTTTGAAAGTTTACTTTACCATTTAGAAATCATTTGCACCATCTTAGCTTTTGGCCTAAACTCTTTATTTCTCAACACACATCAAGATCCCCATTGGGGACAATGGGGAAATTTTGAAGCAAAAGGAAAATCAGTGTGAGCTGGTTCTGCCCTAGGACTGTGGCACTTCTCTGTAACAGTACCTCTCTTCCACTTGATGCTGTATAAAGGCTACTTTGCCCATTCACTTGGCCCAGGTCTCCCCAGCCCACTCACACTCACCATCGATGGCAATCCACCTCATCAAATGGGATTACATAAGCTCTTCCCACATCAGTTCTACCATACTAACGGTTCCCTGGACCATCAGGGCCACAGATTCAAATGCTTAGGAGGGCAGCACAGGTGTTCTGTGTGAACGACCCAGGAAGGGCCTATGCCCAGCATGACCAGGCAGCCCTTGCTCAGCATCAGCTAGGGTAGCCATGTTGGAACACAGCCTTCCTTTTGCCCAACTTTGTAATTCTTGAAAAGAGACTGGCAACTGAAATATTTTTTGGTAAACTCACAATATTTAAATGGCAGTTAGGTGAAAACAATGTGTGGTCAAGTGAAACTGAACTGTCAGTCAAGTTTTGGTCTTTTGATTGACAATTTATGGACTAGGTTTTATAGGAGCATTATCAAAGGGAGGAGAGGCAGCGCATAGTCAAATATATATGGAAATGCTCTTTGATATTAGTGTCTTATAGTTGTACAGAGTTTAAAACACACAAATGAAATGTTTGTTTAATTCACTGTCCCCAAGTTCATTGAACCATCTAATTCATTCTCACGGAATGTCTTTTTGTCACCAGTCTTTTTCTTAGAACTCTGAGTTAGACAAAGCTACAAAATACTGATTGTCAATTAAATGTCTGTAAGAATTTGGGTCCCCACATGAGGAATATGAAAACAGTTCAGTATAGAATGAAACAGAAAATGGATCAGTCAAATATAGTCCACAAATACAGACTGGGTGGGAACTACCCACATGTGTGGGGTCTGGAATGACAGAGTCCTTTCTTAGTGATTAGGTATCTTTTGACCTTGGGAGGATTTAACATTGAAAATGGAAGTGTTTAAGAGACTTGCATCCCACAATATTAATAATTTTGTTTTGATAAACTTGTATTAAATTGGTATTTTTATGTAATTGTTATGTAAAGAGGAAAATAGTTTTGTGATTATAAGAATTGAAGAATTGACTTAGGCTTGTGGTTTTAAGTTGACATTTTATTATTTTTAAATAGAGTTGAAATATATTTAAGAGAACTTATAACTTACCCTGTTTATATGTTTAAACCATCATATGATGGGAAGGCTTTTTTGTTAAAGTTCTTTAAAAGGAAATGAAATAAATTATAATGCAATTTAGAATGCTTTAAAAGGTTTAAGTTTTGAATGGGATCAAACATTAATCTTTAAAAATGATTGTTAGATAAAATGATGTTTGGAATTTGCTTCAGAATAACCAAGAGTGGAGGGAGTGATGGGGATTTAAATGAAACAAGATTGGACGTGAATAGATCTTTTTCAAGCTGAGTGATGAGTACATAGAGGATTATAACAAACAATCTTTGCACCGTTTTTTTAAAATTTTGTTTTTTAAAATTTTCTACAATACAGTTTTTATGTGATTGGTAGAATTTGCTACACCAAAAAATATAATATTTGTACTTTTCAAATGCTAGGCATTCGGGTTGGAGTTGTGGCTCAGTGGTGGAGCCTGGCATGTGTGAGGCCCTGGGTTCGATCCTCAGCACTGCATATAAATAAATAAAATAAAAGATCCATTTACAACTAAAAAAAATTTTTTTTTAAATTATAGGCATTCTACAATAGGGAACAGTGCCTGCTGAATGCATGCATGACTGAATGAAATGACATGACAACTCAGTAAAGCAAAACATTAACATTCTCTCTTTGCAGACTGAAACAAAAACAACAACTAAAAATTAAATCTAAGGACAACTGAAGTGAAGGAGGTTGTCCTTAATTTTTCAACTGTGCGCTCCAGAAGGGTGAAGATTGTGCATTTAGGTAATCTTACAAAATGTAATACTAGGAATTTCAAACACACAAGGAAGGGAAGGGAGCCACGTTCCAAGAGAGAGATTGCAGAAACTGAAGCCCACCCCTACACAGATTTTAACCTTGTTTACAATTCATTTCCAAAACACAAATCTTCCCACCTCTTTTGAGAGACATTGCCTACCTCAACAAACAAGAAGTGGCTTTAAGATCCCTCATGGAGTCATGTGTTGAATCACAAGCAGGTAGCTCTGAGCAGAAAGACAAAAATGCGTTCTTTATCCTCTCAGAAATAACTAATTTCGGAAGCAGTATAGGAACACTGGTGCCTATTTGCAACTCAGGGTTTATTTTTAGGAGTTTAAAAATATTTGCAAATCAAAACAGAAACTGCTCTTTTACTACCTTATAACTTTCTTCAGCTCTAATGTAAAGTGCTCATGAAGAAGCAGAGATAGCATGTGAGGAATAGCCTTAGCAGGTGTTAGAAAAACTTTTTTCTATTTGAGAAAAATTCAGAAAAGTCTATATAGCCACAGGCAGCAGGGCTAAGGTCATGAGTGAGGAAAGCATGCTGCAGATCAACACTCTTTCATAAAAAGTTCAAGAGGATTTGAAACCTTTATCAGGCGTCTCCCGTTAGCACATAAGTGATCCCTTCACACAGAATGAACAATGCATCTGACAATTCTTTTTTTCTTTTTTCATGCACACACACAAAAAAAATCTATAAGCCTCTCATCCTGGATAGATATAAAGGATGAATAGCTACAAAGGTGGTAGGTGGATAAACAGAAGATAGATAGGTAGTAGATAGATCGATAGATACAAAGATATAAAGTGCAGCAGACCAAGGATAGTATACCAATTGCAAAGACCGGGTTTTGCTTTTCTGATACTTCAGAATATTGTGAATTATTTATACCTTCATGGACATCCAATTCACAATTTTTTTTGTAGTTGTAGATGGACAGCATGCCTATATTGTATATATATAACTTGTAGGTAGACACAATACCTTTATTTTATTTATGTGGTGCTGAGGCTCAAACCCAGGGCCTCACTCATGCGAAGTGAGCGCTCTACTGCTGAGCCATAGCCCCAGCCCCCACAATTCACAAATCTTTACAGGTCATGTAAAAGAAACAAGGTGACACGAACAAGTATACCATTGTTTTAGAAAGTATCACCTTCAAAGCCGGGCATCCTGGCTTGTGTCTATTAATCCAAGTGACTCTGGAGGCTAAGGCAGGAGGATGGCAAATGGGAAGCCAGCCTCAGCCACTTAGCAAGACCCTCAGCAACTTAAGGAGTCCCTGTTTCAAAATTTTAAAAATAAATAAAAATAAGAAGAACTGGGGATGTAGCTCAGTGGTAAAGTACCCCTGGGTTCTATCATTATTGCAAGCCCCCCAAAAGTACCACATTCACTTTATGAGCAACAAATTAATTTCAACAAAACAATACCATCCAAAGTTTTCAAGAAATACTATTAACCTAAATTTTGAAGTTTTGTTTGTATTTGGTAAATATATTTTGTTTTATAGTTGTATACAAGTTTTAATAAAAATGAATTTAAATGGAGTTTTTTATATTTTTAAATGATGTGTGTGGGTGTGGATGCGGTGCTGGGGACTGAGCTCTGGGACTCATGTATGCTAGGCAAGTGCTGTACCACTGAGCTGTATCCTGGGTCCTATTTTTCAATACTCTTCATATAAAATTTTTATGAACATTTGTTTATAATAAAATAATTTAAGTCCCAAGAAAGAACTGTGAGAGTTTTATTCCTTTAAAAGTATACAGTAAGGGCTGGGGATATAGCTCAGTTGGTAGAGTGCTTGCCTTGCATGCACAAGGCCCTGGGTTCAAGTCCCAGCACCAAAAAAAAAAAAAAAAAAAAGTATATGATATGATGATATAAGTTTGAGAAACTCTGAGGGAGAATTTCTTTTGAGGGAGAGTCCTCCAACCAAAACAACAAAATGGGGCTGTGGAATAAGTATTGAATTGAGGTCAGAGCAAGGTTAGGGTCTTGACTTTCCCACTAAATATCTATGGGGCCTTGAGCAAGTCCTTTTCTTCTCTGAACTTCAATGAGGGTCCTGGACTCCATGATGTTTTCAGATCATTCCAGTCCTGATCTTCTGGGATTCTGGGTTTAACAATATGGGGTGAATTCCAAATCATCTGTGAGGAGGAAAAAATCCTGAAGTCCAAGCATCACATTGCCCCCTTCTGGGCCTTTGAGTACCCACATGGATGAGATTACTAAAAAACCCACAAATCTAAACAGACAATATGAACTATTATAGCCCAATCCCTCTTTGCCATCACAATCCAAGTGAGAGAGTTGGATATTAAAGTGTTCTCATAGAGGTGTTAGAAGACAAGCCAGGAAAGGAGAGAGGGGTTCCTTTGGACATGGAGGCTGGGGCTGGGTTCAGCAAAGTTTTACACACAATTTAATCTCCATCTATCCCCCACCCCCAATAAGAAGTATGATCAATTGTCTTTTATCAAGTGCCTAGTATGCTCTAGAACAGTATGGTCCCCCTCCTCTCCCCCTCCTCTCCTTCCTCTTTGTCTTCTCTAACAATACTTTTGAAATTCTCCTGACTCTTCCAGCCAGAGCTGGCGTATCTGAGTCTGAAAGGCTCTGGTTTGTTCCTACAGTTTTGCCTTTTTTCCTCTCTGTCCAAGTCTCCCCCACCCAGTGAAGATGCTTCTGCCCCATTTCCTTCTAGAAGCCTTCTTTGAGCATTCCAGAACTCCCTCATGTTTCCTTCCACCGCTGTCCTGTGGCACTTGAGATCTGTATCCCATACTGTGGTCTTTGGCTTTGTATTTTTTCCGTGTTAGCCGCGTCAAGCTTCTTCCCACGCTGTTCTTGAGACCAGGCTATGCACTGGATGCCCAATCCACCCGCAACAGCCCTTTCCAGCACTGTGCTGAGAACATTGTATTGACAACTCAGAAGATGGCTTCACCTTTATTAATGTCATCCACCTTGTTCTTGTCTAGGGGAAATGACTGGTACATTATGGAGTAATTGCTCATATTCAGTTTAAAATAGGAGAATCAAACTGCTGATTTTCTTCTCCAGACTTACTCCTGTCACGGTTTCCTCCATTTTGGTAGATGGCAACACATTTTTCCAGCTGACTTCACAAAACTTTACCCCTATTTTCTCTCATGCTTCATGTTCAATCTGTCCATCCAGAATATAATCACTTACCACCAAGTCCAAGCCAACACCAGCTTTTGGTTGGATCATAGTTACAGCCTCTACAGCTGATCACAGAAGTGTTCTCTTCTGCCTCTACCTAGCCAGAACGGGGCCTGTTTTAGACAGAACATCTAGAAAGATCCTCCTAAAAAATGTAGATCAAGTCATTTCTCTACTTACACCCCTTCAATGGCTTCCCATCTCACTCAAGAGTGAAAATTTAAACCTTTGAAATTAAACCCTTCAAGGCTCTGCTCAGTAAGGTCATCTTCCTTTCTGTGGTCATCTCCACTGTCCCCTTACTACTCTCCAGTCACACTGGGCTCTTCACCCTATTTGAAAGCACCAGGCATGCTACTAACTTATACAAATGCCTACTGACTCATTTCAGGAAGCTTCTCCCACCTACCATAAGCCAAGTGGGGGTTCTCTTATGCACTTCAAACACCTGTAGCCAGCACCATGTTTTCCCCTTTCTTTCTTCTTCTTCTTCTTCTTCTTTTTTTTTTTTTTTTTTTTTTTTTTTTTTTAAGTAGCATGATTTTCTCCACCACTTTGGAAAGTTACTAGATGTAAACATAGGAGGATACCACCAGGATCTTGAAATAGGTCAAATTTTTTTTTAAATTAGATACAAAAGGCCCAAACCATAAAAGCAGAAAAAAATCAATGAGTTTGACTATCAGAATTTAAAATTTCTATGTGTCAAAAAGGTACCTTTAGGGAAATAAATAGGCGATTACAGAATAGATTATATACACAGGCCTCTAAACAATATCTGCACACCATAAGTGATCAATTAAATATTTTTGAAGCACTGTATAAAAAACTTGTCTCTTTCCCATCCCAATACATATCTATTCTAATGAATACAGTCAGCTTAGATATCAACACCCTATGATTGTTGAATGGGCGTGCTAGTCAGAGGGAAATCGTTTTTATTGAAGGAAAGAAAGGTATTGGAAAGCTTCGTTAGTAGAAATAAAATGTGATTAATCAGTAAATTCTGTAGAATGTGAGCAGGTCACTAGGACCCCTAGAGAACCAGGCAAAGTAAGGATTGGGTAACTAAAACATTCACACGATTACATTCGCTTGAAACATGGGTGGAGTTTTGTAAAATGGAACAGGAGGCATGTGCCTCATTCTTAGTTGCTTCAGTAATGCCAACACTTTTATAGTGCAAAAAATCCACACGTGAATGTTAGCTGGCAGGTGAAGGTCCATTTAGATCCTGAGAGGAGTAGAGAGGAGTTTATCAGACAAAGGATGAGTTCAGAAAGGGGAAAATTTATTTAGGTAAAAAGGATTAAATTGATCCTGCACACTTGAGACTGCTTCTGGGTGTGGCATATACCCACCTGAACATATACCCTGCTTCGCCCAAGACTGTCCAGGTGTTTCCCAAAGTACCATTACCTCCGTATTTAGTCTCAAAAGTGCCCTTGATCGGGTGGAATATAGTACCATCACACACTCTCCTGTGTTGTTTCTCCATCTTATTTTAGGTAGTCAATGAGGATAAATAATCATGTCATTGCAGATCTATGTGTCGTATGTTTCACTTGTTAGCATCACTCCCTGGAATGAACTTCAGGTCAAGCAAGGATGAGTGCTCACTCTCCTGAGATGACTGGGTTGGGGATGGGGTGGGATTGGAGCAGTAGGACAGCTTCATGTTTAGTTTGCTATCACCAGGTGATCTGGGCAGTGGGAGTAGAACAGTGAGTCTTCTTTGTAATTGTTTTGAATTAATGTAGTTCTTACCCCTCAAACCATCAGTAGTAGGCAATGATTTCTTTCTTTGTTTCTTCTCTCTCTCTCTCTCTTTTTGTACTGGAGATTGAACACAGGGGCACTCAACCACTGAGCCACATCCCCAGCCCTTTTTAACTTTTATTTTGAGACAGGGTCTTGCTAAGTTACTTAGGGCCTCACTAAATTGCTGAGGTTGGCTTTGAACTTTTGATCCTCTGGCCTCAGTCCCCGGAGTTGTTGGTATTACAGGTGTGCGCCACCACACCTGGCTGGCAATGCTCTCCTTAAAGACATAGAAACTGAGGCATGGAGTAATCTAGCTAAATGATTGTCTGTGATCATTCAGGGTGAAGAATCTAGAAAAGACTCCTATATATGACCAATTTATTGACCAACATTTTCAGTCCACCATCTCCACCATCAATTCATTTAACAGTCATTTCTTATGTGTTATCAGTTCCCTCTCCCAGTGGTGAATTTATGGAGAATCCAATATCCTGGATGCTCACTGTGTGTAGATAGCTCAAAATAGACAATCTGCTGCAGAGATAAGAACATCAGGTACCATTGTTCAATGTTTGAAGTGCACTCTGTTTTTGTTGGAGAAATTGACTAGGAGAGACCCATAGTTCTAACAGTAAGACAAATCTTACTTGTACAAGTCATTGGGCTTCAGGGATCCAGGCAACACAAATAGGTTACAGGAAATTTGTGTATCTCCTTTGGAAAAATGTTTACTGAGATGCTTCACATATTTTTAAAATTGGGGTTATTTATCTTTTTATTGGGTTATGTTATTTATCAATTCTAGGTACAAGTTCCTTATCAGACACATGGTTTGCAAAATGTTTTTCCCATTCTGTGGGTTGTCTTTTCACTTTCTTTATGGTGTCCTTTGAAGTATAAAAGCTTTTCATTTTGATGTCCAGTTTATCTAGTTTTTCTTTCATTACTTTTGTTTTCACATCTAAGAAAATTTTTGCCTAACTAAAGGTTATAAAATTTATGCCTATGTGTTCTTTCTAAGTCTCATGGTCTTAATTCTTACAGTTGGATCTTTAATACATTTTGAGTCATTTTTTGTTTATGACATGAGGTAAGAGTCTAGCTTCATTCTCTTGCATGTGGATAGCTCTTATTTTTTTTAGGGGGGAGAGGGTGGGTGTGCCAAGGATTCAACTCAGGGGCACTTGACCACTGAGCCACATCCCCAGCCTTATTTTGTATTTTATTTACAGACAGGGTATCACTGAGTAGCTTAGTGCCTTGCTTTTGCTGAGGCTGGCTTTGAGCTCTCAATCTTTCTGCCTCAGCCTCCTGAGTTGCTGGGATTACAGGTGTGTGCCACAGGGCCTGGCTCTTTCATTATTTTTTAACTATATATTTTTTAGTTATTTTGCTAGTGGTTGCTCTAGGGGCTTATGATATACATTGTAACATCAGAACCTAGTTTAGCTTCAGATTAACTTAATTCTAGTGAGATCTAGAAACTTGACTCCTTTGTAGTTGCACTCCCTCTTTCCCTTTGTGGTGCTGTTATTATACATATTGCATCTTGTTATAACTATGACTTTATATAATTTTGTGTCTGTTTGAACAGCTGAGAGAAAAAAGAACAGAAAGTATAAATAGACTCTGGGTGTGAAAGTATAAATAAGCCCTGAGTGTGAACAAGTGCTCTCTGCTTTGCTCTTATATACCCCCTCTGCTAGAAGCAGTGTTTGTCACTGCTCACTTGAGGTACATAAATAAATGAATAATAATCTCCATACAGACATTAATAAATGAACTCACAGAAAGTCACAATAAAGTGTGGACATGAATAAGGAGGAGATTAATAAGGCTAAGTGAGTTGTGATTGGAGAGCGGGTGACATTCAGAGTGAAAAGCAAGAAGAGAGTGTCTTTCTGATTCAAGCTCCTTGAGGACAGGGCTATCTTATGTACCTTATCCTAGCACAGTGCCTGGCATGTAGTAGACACTCAATAAATGTTGCATTAATTAATGAATGAAGTGTCCCGTGGTTGGTACAGAGTTAAGCAACAGAATTTAGTGCTTCCCAGATGGACACTACCTCTGCCTCTTCTCACTGTCTCTACCTTTGTATTCACAGGATCATCCATGAGCAGACATAGGGACAAACTCCCCAGTTTCCATACAGCACATTCCCTCCACTCACCTCAAAGGGACTCACCACAGAGGTCTGCCAGGAAAAGCTATCTTGTCCATATAAAAACATAGCTTCTTTACATTTTTAAATGCTACCAAGGAAAAAAGATAACCAATGGTATATGCATTTCTTATAGATCTATACCTATAGATCATAGGCATATGATCCTAGGATGTATACCTAGGATCAAAAGAATTAGGTTTTTAAAATCAAATAATCATTTTGTTGGGAAATAGTAAAACCTCTGGGGAGACAGAAAGTCATAAATCATGTAGGTACAAGCAGTCATGCTGGACTTTATGTGAAGAGAAAATAAGTCAAACCCACACTCTCCTTACATCTGAAGGGAACCTAGTAAATAATGTTATAAATCCATCAAAGAACATAAATCATGGAGTCCAAGATCATTCAAACCTGGTTGGCTTGGAGAAAGCAAAATACACTGGTATTTAAAAGGACAGGAAGGGCCAGGCATGATGGGGTAAACTTGTAATCCCAGCCACCCAGGAGGCTGAGGCAGGAGGATCACAAGTTCAAGACCAGCCTCAGCAACTTAGTGAGACCCCATCTCAAAATTTTTTAAAAAAAATATGGGGATATAGCCCAGTGGTAGTGTACCCCTGGGCTCAATTCTCAGGACCTGAAAAATAATAAAATAATAATAATAATAATAATAATAATAATAAATAATGGAAGAGCCCTCCCACATCTGGCTGTGCTTTTACTACTCCAATGACTGCTGGGCACAGGTGGCTGCTCAGGGAAGCTTTGTGACTGATGTAATTAGAGATACTATTTTCCCCAGAGTGGGAACCGATTTGGGGCTGACTGAAGAAGTGATTACACAATGTTGGAGAGGTAGTTTAAGTGATGCCCACCAGGGAGTCAGAGGGCTTTCCGAGGGAGTTCTGAGAATTACACACTGTTCCATGGTATTTGCTAATTGACCTGTATTTCTGGCTGAAAAAATTTCCCCAAGGAGGCAAATGAAAGTAGATAATGAGGATCTTTCATCTCACATGGCAACTCCTGAGCAAAGCCTTAGCTCTAGAGACCAGACATTACTAATGCAGAAAACTGCAAAAAGATCCCAGACGGAACAGGAAAAAGATTCAGAAGTATGCATCGAAAAGGTTTATGCTGTGATTCTCAGCCTGCATCCATACTACTTTAGCTTGAATTTTATGAATTATTTATAATTGTGAAGATAAGGAGTGTGTAGTGGAAACAACTGCAATGTCCATGAAACAGACAACTTCTGGGAGCTTCACGATAGTTGTCGTCATTCACTTAAGTGGGGGTCTGTTCACATACAAGGAAAGATGCTGTGTCTGCAATGTGTGGGCAAGTTCTGCATGTCTGATAATCTCACTATTGTCAGGATGAAGGGAAATGAAATTGGGGTGGAAGTGGAGAATTTAACCATGTACACTTCTGTGTGTGTAGTTATTTTTGATGTTGCTTTGATTATTTATAATTACAACTGAGATCTTGGTGTAAGTACTGCAAATATACATTTATTTCAACTGCTTTGTGGACTGTCTCTGATGACCATGTATATAAAAGGGACTCAACCCAGTTATATAAACTGGCCCACCTGCCTGGGATGATTGAGGTAAAGACTCCAAATCTGTGATGTTCCAAATTTTTCAAATCCAAGAATAAAATGTCTAAAAAAAAACCATGAGGTACCCTGTACATCAGTGATATAATTACTAGTTAATACAGGTGTAGGATCAAATATTGGTGGCAAAAACAATAAATGGCACTTACCTGCTCCTGTATCCTCCACTGGGCCTGGGGGAACATGCAGAGGGAACTAAAGCTATAATTAGGAATATATCTGGTAGGCTTTCTAAAATTTTGTTTGTCTTGAGGTTAGGATTTTGAGAATTCTGAAAGAGGTTGAACAAATACTAGATCCAGATCATGGTGACAATGTGCTCACCGAAACGTTTCTTGATGCTCCAAAAAATTCAGGAACAGCCCATGAATATATTTAGCTGCTGCCTGGAGACTTGTTCCCAGATAGGCAGATCTGGGAACTGGGGGTAGGTCAATGACATGAACTGTTGTCTCTGTCAAGCTGCCCCTTTTGCCACTGAGCCATTGTCCAGAATAAGGGGACAAGGTTACCTCTATGCAAAGAAGCCACTAAAAGAGGGAGGAGGAGAGATGGGGAAGGAATGGAAGAGCCTGTTAAGCCTCCCACCCTGAGCCAAAGTTGAGTCAGTAGCCTTAAGACAAAGTTGTGCAGAAGCCATGGTTATGTCAGAAGCTGACTCTGGTCCTGATATTTTTGAGACTGGAAGGATTTATTTGGGGCCTCAAATGAAGACATTTAAAGATGCCCATCGGAGCCCAAATGGCAAAGTACCAAGAATGAAGGATCACTACACTGAGAACAGAGGTTGGAGGCAGGCCTGCCTGGGAGGTGACTAAGCCATAGAAGCCCAAGCAATCTAGGTGCCACCCCAGCTCCTTTCTTCTCCTCACCCAATCCTGCAGATCCTTTCACTTCAATGACACCTCCATCCTGTTCCATACCTGTCCCATAGCTGCTCTCCCCTGGGCAGCACTGGATGCCACGACAGTTAGTGAGGTACACTCCTTAGGGCACCAGCAAATGCAGGGGCATTAAAAAGAGGAGGAAATAAAGGTCTTAAGTTATTTTGATACCTGATGCATGTTTCTTAAAGCATCTAAATAATCATAATAAAAGTCATAATTTGGGTTTTATTAGACTTCTTTTGTGATTAATGCCATAGTTTACATCTTAAATGTTCCCCAAAGGTGAATGTGGTAAAGATTAGCTTCCCACAGAGGTGCTGCTGGGAGGTGGTGGAGCCTTTGGGAGGTGGGGTCTAGTGAGAGGTCTTTAGGTCATTGGGGGCATGCTTACAAAGGTCATCGTGGAGCCTCTGCTCTTTCTTCATCTTTTCTTTGCTCCCTGGCCATATGTGAGCAGTTTTGCTCGACCATGTACCTTCACCATGATGTGCTGCCTCACCACAGGGCCAAAAGCAATGGGCCCCATGGATCATGAACTGGAATCCCCAAGACAGTGAGCCAAAACAAGTCTTTCTCATTATAATTTGATTATCTCATATATTTGTTGTAGGAACAGAAATCTGACTAATACAATGAGCTTTGCTTGAATTTGGAATTGCATGTGAGGCACCGTAGGAGTGATGGCCTCTAATAGTCTTTTGGGGTATACAGTGCTAGGGATGAAACCCTCAGGCCTCACCCATGCCAAACATATCTTCTACCACTGAGCTACAGTCCCAGTCCAGCCTCTAATAGTCTTAATACCAACCTTTACCAATCTCCTATGTGACTGTTCCAAAATGCAGATTTTATTGTATTACTGTCCCACTTAAAGTCCTTCATTAATCAGTTTTCAAGATGGCGGAATAGTGGAGGTCATGTTCCTGACTGCTGTGTGGAATGAAACCAAGAAAGCAGACAGGCAGTTTCTCAGCAAGGTTGGTGAACAACAACAACAACAAAGCGGGAGGGTTTTACTGGAATTTAAAACTGGACATTAAAAGCAGATGGGGGGGCTGGGGTTGTGGCTCAGCAGTAGAGCACTTGCCCAGCATGTGTGAGACCCTAGGTTCCATCCTCAGTACCACATAAAAATAAGTAAGTAAAATAAATGTATTGTGTCCAACTACAACTAAAAAATATTAAGAAAAAAAAAAGCAGATTGGGGAATCTGGAGGTTGGATATAATTAAATAAGGAAAAAGTCCTCAGCGGCACAGCCACTGCAGAACCTGGACTGGAAGCACCAGGCAGACCAGAGCATAATAGAGGGATAAGGGAATTAAAAGAACCTTCATTTTGGGGAGGCAAGAGGTATCTCTGGATACAGAGCATTTAGAGAACAAGGACATTGCCCAGCAAATCTGAAAGGCATGCTGTACATGGGAAAGAAGCCACCATTTCTCCAGGTGGCGTGTGGAGGACTAAGGAAGGAACCATTTTGCAGTGCTGTGTGGAGGCCAGTAGATTCCTGGCAAACCCATTTGGCCCAAAATATAGGCCCAGTAAACACACACTTCACAATATAAAGTGTGTTTAAGTGACCAGGGGAAAAATCAAATGTGAAGAGAGGCTTTCACAGGGGACAACTAGTTGTGGAAACCCACCCAGCTCCACTCCTCCCCCTGTAATCCAACTGCTTTCAGAACTGGCTGGGAGAAATGCATCTGGCCCGGAACTTGGAAGGGTGGGGGCGGATGAGAGAGATTGTTTGGAGACTGAACCTGAAACCAAGAAATGTGGGGTCTGAAGGAGACATAGGGGATTAAGAATTGGGTCCCCCACCACCTGAGTGGAACCCAGGGGAGATCCCTGGGGTACAGTCTTCCAGCATGGACTAGCAAGTACTGGGGGCTGGAGGTGTGCTGATTTGAAATCTCCAGACAAACTGGCATTCAGCAAAGAGTCTGGAGCCCCCTCAAGCCTAAACCCTGCCTCCAGGAACTCTGTCTTTGGGATTACCTCTCACTCCAGCAATCTGGAAGGTGGAGCATCACACTCCAGAAGACCCCACCTAAAACTCTTGAGAAGAAAATCTGAGAATCTTTCAAACTCCAGTGGAAAAAATTCTTGAACCTTTCATTGAGCTTTTTTTAAAAATTATTTTTCTCTGTTTATTTGTGACCTTAATGGTATATGAACATTTATATTCATATTTGTTTTTTTTTTTTCTCATTTCTAGGATTTTTGAAGCCAGTTATTTTTCATGGATTAGTTTTTTTGTGAACTAGGATGTTTGATTAGTATATTTTTGTTTTGTATTCTTTAATTTTTAATCTTTTTAAATTTTTACTAAATATATATATAATGTTTATTTATTTATTTATTTATATTTATTTTCTCCTGTTTCCTTTGATTCTCTCTTTTCTTCTGGTAACAACCAATATCTATTGTCCTCTTTCACTCTTCCTTTAATTTTTTACGTCTTCTTCTCTCCTCATCCCTCATAATCATCACACCCTATATCACTTCTGTTCTCTCCCTGTCTGCCATTTGAAATTCTGAACACTTTTGCAAGCTTGCTGTTTTTTATTGTAGACAACAACTGATCATATAATTTATGCTTATTGTGATGATTAATATTGTAGACATCATAGGGGTAACTATTTGGTTTAATGCTGTATATTGTTTGCATTGGTTGTTGTTATTATTTGTCTCCCACTCAACAGTGAGGTACTGGAAAACTTCAGGGACACTATAAGTCCACAGGGTAGAAACTCTACTTACTTCAGATTCATACTATTAGATGGGTAGATACACAAACAACATGAAAAAGCAAGGGAACAATTTTTCCCAAACTAACCAAGATACTCCAATAACAAAATCCATTGACACCACAGTGGAAGAAATGTCAGAGAAGGAGTTTAGAATGTACATACTTAAACTTATCTGTGAAGTAAAGGACAATCTAAGAAATGAAATCAGAGAGAAAATACAGGAAGTGAAAGATCAATAAAGAAGCAGAGATTCTGAAAAAAAAAAAAAAAAAAAAAAAAAAAAAACAAGCAGAAATCCTGAAATGAAGGAAACAATAAACCAAATTTAAAAGTAAGTAGAAAGCATCAACAACACACTAGACCACTTGGAAGATAGAATCTCAGGCAATGAAGACAAAATATACAATTTTTAAAAAAATATTTTAGTTGTAGATGTATACAATACCTTCATTTTATTTATTCATAACTTTATTTTGTTTATCTATTTTTATGCAGTGCTGAGGATTGAACCCAGTGCTTCACATATGCTAGGTGAGCACTCTACCACTGAGCTACAAACCCAGCCCCAACAAAATATATAATCTTGAAAATAGAGTTGATCATGGAAAGAAGATGTTAAGAAATCATGAACAGAACTTCCAAGAACTATGGGATAGCATGAAAAGATCAAATTTAAGATTTATTGGGATAGATGAAGGAATACAAACCAAAGGAATGTACAATCTTTTCAATGAAATAATATCAGAAAATTTCCCAAACCTAAAGAATGAAATGGAAAATCAAATACAAGAGGCTTGTAAGACCCCAAATATACAACATTACAACAGACCCACACCAAGGCATATTATGATGAAAATGCCTAATTACAGAATAAGGATAGAATTTTAAATGCTGCAAGAAAAAAAATATCAGATTATGTATAGGGGGAAAACAATTTGGATCTCATCTGATTTCTCAACATAGACCCTTAAAGCTAGGAGGTCCTGGAATAACATTTACCAAGTTCTGAAAGAAAATGAATGCCAACCAAGAATCCTATATCCAGCAAAATGAAGCTTCAGATTTAAAGATGAAATAAAAATTCTCCATGATAAACAAAAGTTAAAAGAATTTGCAAGTAGAAAGCACGTACTATAGAACACTCTCAACAAAATATTCCATGAAGATGAAATGGAAAAAAAAAGTGAAAACCAGCAAAGGGAGGAACTACACTAAAGGAATAGTCAATCAAAGGGGAAACTAATTCAAGTTAAAAACTAGAAATAAATCCAAATGACCAGGAATACAAATCATATCTCAATAATAATCTTGAACACTAATGGCCTAAACTCATCAATCAAAAGACACAAGCTGGCAGATTAAATCAAAAAACAATACCCAACAGCATGCTGTCTCCAAGAGTCTCACCTTATAGGCAAAAACATTCACAGACTAAAGGTGCAAGGATGGGAAAAAACATATCACTCACATGGCTCATATAAGTAAGCAGAGGTTTCTATCCTCAGATAAAGTGGACTTTAAGCTAAAGTTAATCAGAAGGGACAAAGAAGGACATTTCATACTGCTTAAGGGAATCATACATCAACAAGACATCACGATCATAAATATTTATGTCCCAAAGAATGGAGCATCTATGTAGATCAAAGAAACACTTCTCAATTTCAAAAATCAAATAGAGGGGCTAGGGCTATGGATCAGTGGGTAGAGCACTCGTCTTGCATGTGTGAGGCCCTGGGTTTGATCCTCAGCACCACTTAAATAAAATAAAGGCTAATGATATCCATCTCATTCATGCATGATTGAAGATCTGAATGGTACTTATATACTTTGTATACAAGCAGTTGTATGTAAAAAGATACTATACTTGTGCATGATGAATAAGTAAATAAATAATAAAAAAATTAAAAAAAAAAATAAAATAAAATAAAGGGAAGGATCCAAGATGGCGGATTAGAGGAAGCCGCACTTCAGGACAGTTCCGTAGAAAGAATCCAACAAAGCAGATAAATTGCCTTTCATTATATATATATATGGACTGAAAATACTGATATCCTGGATGGTTTGATTACCACTACCAGAGAGAGAAAGAGACAAGCTGTCTGCAGCGGCTGGAGCCGCGAGGCTCCTGCAAAACCGCCTGGGCGGTGCACAGGCCGTGCGAAACAAGGTCAGTGTGAGGAGACCGCGCTACTGCTGCAACCCCAGCCAAACTCACTGCACACTAGCGTGAAACCGGCGATAAAAACCAGCGATAACAGCCGGCGGGATTGGTGCTGGGGAGCCACGGGAGACCGCGGGTCCACACACCAGTTCGAATCCACACTCCGCCTGACGCGACCCTCGGTGTGGCTTCCCGGTGCGATCGGCAAGGATACGGGAGTCTGGGAGTCTGCGGAGCTGCTGTTGACTGGAAGGAGAGTGCCGCCATCTTTGAAAGCTGCAGGGGCTGGTCCTGACAAAGGGGAGGAGACGGAGAGCGACTGCTGCATCCACCCAGGGACTCTCCAGCTCTCTGAAGACAACACACAATTGGGTGAGACTTGGTTGGTCAGCAGGGGAAGGCGTTTCTGAGGCTGGCGCAGCGGCCACAGGGGGCTGCAACTGTGGGTGGGCTTGGGGAGGAGGTGCCTTCTGGAAGATCCCCCTTCCCGGCGCCATTCATCTGCTGACACACACAGTCCCCCTGGGCCACTCCTTCACTGAACCGTGCAGCCGCTGGCCTAGGATGCAGCCTTGATTTCACTGACAGGATCACAGACTGTGATCCAATAGCAATTGGTTTGAACTGGAAAGGAAAAAAAGAAGGGGGCTTCCCAGGGCCCGTTTTGTCTGAGACTTGGGGTTTGACTTTTTTTTTTTTTTTTTTTTTTCCCTTTCTTTTTATTGGTCTGCTTGATTTTCTGGATTGCAGGGAGGGGTTTTTGTTGTTGTTGTTGTTTGTATGTTTGTTTGTTTATTTTTCTTTTTCTTTTTTTGGCTTTGTTTTGTTCTGCTTTTTTTTTTTTTTTTTTCCTTCCGCATTGATTGTTAGTGTGTTTATCTGCTTCCGTTCCCTTTTTTCTTTCATTCTTTTACTCCTTCTCACCCTTGTATCTTTTCTTCCTCCTTCATCTTTCATGTTTACATCCTGCCAGTGCATACTAAACAGAGCCAAAAACAAGTTATATGCAAAACTTGGGATTTCTAGAACCGGCGCAATTGAACTGGGTAGCAAAGTGGTGTTATATATAGTTTACTCTCTATTTCCTTGATTCTCTCTCTCCTCTCTCTTACACCAATTCCTACTCTTTATCTTTTTTTTCTTTTCCAACTTACTATATATAAAAATTGATCTTTTTACCTAATTGTCAACCCCATTCTCTTTCTTCCATCGTCTACTGATACTAAACCACTTCCACTAAACCATTTCAATAGATATCTCTTTTCATACTTTCCAAGAAAGAACAATTCAAGACACTTCCTTCTTCCTAAACATAACACCTCTGTATCCAATACTTGAAGCTATAAAACCCTATCAGAAACGTACAGAGTAAATTGGAAATAATATCTGGGATAACAAAATCTGTACATTGTGACCAAACTTGGATTTTCTGAATAGAAAGTGTTAGGTTTTAAAAGTATAAAGGAATTATAAGGTGATCTGATAGCATTGTACTACAGGAACAACATAAGGCTTTAAGGTAAAATCGAAACAGTCAAGGTCCCACAGTGCAGGAAGAATAGACACACAAGCAACATGAAAAAACAAGGAAAGAAAATGACACAAACAAATCAAGATACCTCATCGGCAGATGTCATGGCAAGCACAGTTGGTCAAATGCCAGAGATGGAATTTAGAAATTACATATGCCAAATGTTTATGGAACTTAAGAATGAACTCAAAAATGAGATGAGGGAGCAGGTACAGGAGGCAAAAGATCATTTTGACAAAGAACTCCAAAAACAAATACAGGAAGTAAAAGATTACTTCAATAGGGAAATAGAGGCTCTAAAGAGAATCCAAACAGAAATTCCAGAAATGAAAGAAGCAATAAACCAAAATAAAAGCTCAATTGAAAACATCTCCAACAGAATAGACCATCTGGAAGATAGAACCTCAGACAATGAAGACAAAATATATGTCTTAGAGAAGAATTTAAACCATACAGCAAAATTTGTTAATAATCATGAACATAACATCCAGGAATTATGGGACAGCATAAAAAGACCAAACTTAAGAGTGATTGGCGTAGAGGAAGGGGCAGAGTTTCAAGCCAAAGGAATGAGTAATCTATTTAATGAAATAATTACAGAAAATTTTCCAAGCTTGAGGAATGAAATGGAAAACCAAGTTCAAGAGGCATACCGAACACCAAACAAACAAAATCTCAACAGAGCCACACCTAGACACATTATAATGAAAATGCCTAATACACTGAGCAAGGAGAGAATACTAAAAGCCACAAGAGAAAGGAAGCAAATTACATATAGGGGGAAACCAATCAGATTATGTTCAGATTTTTCAACCCAGACCTTAAAAGCAAGAAGATCCTGGAATAGCATATTTCAAGCTCTGAAAGAAAAGGGATGTCAACCAAGAATCTTATATCCAGCAAAATTGAGCTTTAGATTCGAAGATGAAATAAAAACCTTCCACGACAAGCAAAAGTTAAAAGATTTCACAACTCGAAAGCCAGCACTTCTGAACATCCTGGGCAACATTTTTCATGAAGAAGAAGAGAAAGATGATAATGAAAATCAACAAAGGGAGATATTAAACTAAAGGAAATACCAACCAGAAGAGAAACCAAATCAAGCTAAAGACCATAAGTCAAATAAAAATGGATGGGAATAAAAATCACATCTCAATAATAACCCTGAATGTTAATGGCCTAAACTCGCCAATCAAAAGACACAGATTATCAGAATGGATTAAAAGAAATGACCCAACAATTTGCTGTCTCCAAGAAACACACCTCATAGAAAAAGACATCAACAGACTGAAAGTGAAAGGCTGGGAAAAGTCTTATCACTCACATGGCCGGCGGAAGCAAGCAGGGGTTTCCATTCTCATATCAAATAAGGTAGACTTCAAACCAAAATTAATCAAGAGGGACAAAGATGGATATTTCTTATTACTTAAGGGAACCATCCATCAACAGGATATAACAATCATAAATCTGTATGCCCCAAATAATGGAGCACCTACATTCATCAAACAAACGCTTCTTAAGTTCAAGAGTAAAATATACCACAACACAGTTATTCTAGGGGACTTCAACACACCTCTCTCACCAATGGATAGATCATCCAAACAAAAGCTAAACAAAGAAACTTTAAGCCTCCTCAAAACAATTAACAATTTAGACCTAACAGACATATATAGAATATTTCATCCCTCAGTAAACGAATACAC
Organism: Tamias sibiricus; assembly: GCA_025594165.1. Lineage (NCBI taxonomy): Eukaryota > Metazoa > Chordata > Mammalia > Rodentia > Sciuridae > Tamias > Tamias sibiricus. The sequence continues at coordinate 134,001,575 of CM046662.1, forward strand.
ATTTTTCTCAGCAGCACATGGCTCCTTCTCCAAAATAGACCATATATTATGTCACAAGGCAACTCTCAGCAAATATAAAAAAATAGAGATACTACCCTGCATGCTATCGGACCATAAAGGGATGAAATTGGAAATCAACGACAAAACAAGGAATAAGAAAAACTACTCCATCAACTGGAAGCTAAACAACATGCTACTGAATGAACAAGGGGTTGAAGAAGACATCAAAGAGGAGATCAAAAAATTCCTAGAGGTAAATGAGAACACAGATACATCATATAGAAATCTCTGGGACACTATGAAGGCAGTAGTAAGAGGAAAATTCATTGCACTGAGTTCATTCCTTAAGAGGAAAAAAAAAAACCAACAAATAAATGACTTAACATCACACCTCAAAGCATTAGAAAAAGAAGAACAGACCAACACCAAGAGCAGTAGAAGACAGGAAATAATTAAAATCAGAGCAGAAATTAATGAAATTGAGACTAAGGAAACCATTCAAAGAATTGACAAAACTAAAAGTTGGTTCTTTGAAAAAATAAACAAAATTGACAGACCCTTAGCAATGCTAACGAAAAGAAGAAGAGAAAAAACTCAAATTACTAACATTCGTAATGAAAAAGGGAATATCACAACAAACACCTCAGATATACAGAATATAATTAGAAATTACTTTGAAAACTTGTACTCTAATAAAATAGAAAATACTGAATGCATTGACAGATTTCTAGAGTCATATGATTTGCCTAAACTGGATGTGGAGGCTATACATAATTTAAATAGATCAATTACAAGCGAAGAAATAGAAGATGTCATCAAAAAGCTACCAACAAGGAAAAGTCCAGGACCTGATGGGTTTACAGCCGAGTTCTATAAGACTTTCAAAGAAGAACTAATACCAATGCTCTTCAAACTATTTCAAGAAATAGAAAAAGAGGGAGCTCTTCCAGACTCTTTCTATGAGGCCAATATTACATTAATTCCAAAGCCAGGCAAAGACACATCCAAAAAAGAAAACTTCAGGCCCATATCTTTAATGAACATAGATGCAAAAATCCTCAACAAAATCCTGGCAAATCGGATACAAAAACATATCAAAAAGATAGTGCACCACGATCAAGTGGGGTTTATCCCAGGGATGCAAGGCTGGTTCAATATTCGGAAATCAATAAACATAATACATCACATCAATAGACTTAAAGACAAAAATCATATGATCATCTCAATTGACGCAGAAAAAGCATTTGACAAAATACAACACCCCTTTATGTTCAAAACACTAGAAAAACTAGGAATATCAGGAACATATCTTAACATAATAAAAGCTATTTATGCAAGGCCCCGAGCTAACATTATCTTAAATGGAGAAAAATTGAAAGCATTCCCTCTAAAAACTGGAACAAGACAGGGATGTCCCCTTTCACCACTGCTATTTAACATAGTACTGGAAACTCTGGCCAGAGCAATTAGACAGACGAAAGAAATTAAAGGGATCAAGATAGGAAAAGAAGAGCTCAAATTAGCACTATTTGCTGATGACATGATAATCTACCTAGAAGACCCAAAAAACTCTACCAGAAAACTTTTACAACTAGTAAACGAATTTGGCAAAGTTGCAGGATACAAAATCAATACACATAAGTCAAAGGCATTTGTGTACATCAGCGACAAAGACTCTGAAAGGGAAATGATGAAAAATACCCCATTTGCAATAGCATCAAAAAAAATAAAATACCTGGGAATCAACCTAACAAAAGAGGTGAAAGACCTGTATAACGAAAATTATAGAACACTAAAGAAAGAAATTATAGATGAACTCAGAAGATGGAAAGACCTACCTTGCTCTTGGATAGGTAGAATTAATATTGTCAAAATGTCCATACTACCAAAAGCATTATACAGATTTAATGCAATTCCTATCAAAATCCCAATGTCATTCTTCAAAGAAATAGAAATAGCAGTCATGAAATTCATCTGGAAAAATAAGAGACCCAGAATAGCCAAAGCAATCCTGAGCAAGAAAAGTGAAGCAGGGGGCATCACCATACCAGACTTTAAATTATACTATAGAGCAATAGTAACAAAAACAGCATGGTATTGGCACCAAAACAGACTGGTGGACCAATGGTACAGAATTGAAGATACAGAGACTAATACATTTAATTACAGCTATCTTATATTAGACAAAGGTGCCAAAAATGTACAGTGGAGAAAGGATAGCCTCTTCAACAAATGGTGCTGGGAAAACTGGAAATCCATATGCAACAAAATGAAATTAAACCTTTATCTCTCACCATGCACAAAACTCAATTCAAAGTGGATCAAAGACCTAGGAATTAGATCAGAGACAATACACCTAATAGAAGAAAAAGTAAGCTCCAATTTCCAACATGTTGGATTAGGCCCCAAGTTCCTTAATAAGAATCCTGTAGCGCAAGAATTACTACCAAGAATTAATGAATGGGATAGATTTAAACTAAAAAGCTTCTTTTCAGCAAAAGAAACAATCAGTGAGGTGAATAGAGAGCCAACTAATTGGGAACAAATATTTAATACATGCACATCAGATAGAGCACTAATCTCTAGAATATATAAAGAACTCAAAAAACTTTACACTAAAAAAACAAATAACCCAATCAATAAATGGGCTAAGGAATTGAGAAGACACCTCTCAGAAGAAGATACACGAGTAATCAACAAATACATGAAAAAATGTTCAACATCGCTGGCAATTAGAGAAATGCAAATCAAAACTACTCTAAGATTTCACTTCACTCCAGTCAGAATGGCAGCCATCAAGAACACAAGCAACAATAAATGTTGGAGAGGATGTGGAGAAAAAGGCACACTTATACATTGCTGGTGGGACTGCAAAATGGTGCAACCGTTATGGAAAGCAGTATGGAGATTTCTTGGAAAACTGGGAATGGAACCATCCTATGACCCAGCCATCCCACTCTTGGGTCTATTCCCAAAGGACTTAAAAACAGCATATTACAGTGACACAGCTATCTCAATGTTTGTAGCTGCACAATTCACAATAGCTAGGTTGTGGAATCAACCTAGATGTCCCTCAGTAAATGAGTGGATTAAGAAAATGTGGTATATACGCACAATGGAATTTTACTCAGCAATAAAAGAAAATAAATTAATGGCATTTGCAGGTAAATGGATGAAGTTGGAAGACATAATGCTAAGTGAAGTTAGTCAGTCTCAAAAATCCAAGTACCAAATGTTCTCTCTTATATAAGGAGGCTATTTCAAAGTATTGTTGGATGGGGTACATAGGAGGATTAGAGGAACACTAGAATGGTCAAGGGAAGGGAGGGTAAGGGAGGGAGCAAGAGGGGAGGGAGGGGGGAAAAAAAAAAGGTGGTTGAATGAGACGGATATCATTTTCCTTAATGCATGATTGAAGACCTAAATTGTATGAATATACTTTGTATACAAACAGTTGTATGTAAAAAGATACTAAATATATGCACTATGAGTTGTACATATTAAAAATTATAAAAATAAAAAAAAATAAAGGCATTGTGTCCACCTACAACTAAAAAAAAAGAAATTAAAAAAAATCAAATAGACAACAACACAACAATATTGGGTAACTTTAACATGCCTCTGTCACCACTGGGTAGATCCTCCAAACAAAAACTAATTAAAGAAGCTATAGAAGTAAAAAATACAACTGATAATTTAGACTTAATAGACATAGATAGAATATTTCATCCATCAATGACTGAATATACTTTCTTCTCAGCAGCACACAGATCCTTCTCTAATATAAACCATGCTATTTAAACTATCACATATATTGTCATATAATTGTAATATTATGTTATATTAATATATTGATTGCAATATTAACATATTAATTGTAATATTAATATATTAATTGTAATATTATATTATATTAATATATTTTTAGCATCTGTAGAATTATTTTGATAGCTTCCTTTCCATTGGTATTAATTTTTGTGTTCTTGCTTTTTCTTGATTAGATTTGTTTATTTTTTTTATCAAATTTTAGCTGTATTATTTCTTCTATATTTCATATACTTCTGTTATACTCTTATTTTTTACTTCCTACTACATAATTTGAAAATAATTTGATTGTTATTCTAGCTTCTTTCTTATGCAAAACTTTATTATAAATGCTCATCTGAGTACTGTTTCATCCCAGAGAACCTGATATTTTAAGCTTTTATTATCACTTAGTTCAAAGCACTTTTTGTTTACTTTTCTTGTGTTTTCTTCTTTGACCTACTTATAAGTGTGCCATTTAATTTTGAAGTAGTAGACATGTGGGGGTGGGGTTCTATATACCTTAAGGTGATTGATTTTTTTTTAAGTTGTTGATGGACCTTTATTTTATTTATTTATATGTGGTGCTGAGAATCGAACCCAGTGCCTCACACATGTTGGCAAGCACTCTGCCCCTGAGCCACAGTCCCAGCCCAAGATGATTTATTTCTAATGTAATAAATTATGCAGGAAATACAGTCTGCATGATTTCAAATTTTTTTTAAAAAAGTAATGGAAATGCTTTTTATATTGATTGTATTGGTTACATGTCAAAACTGATCAAATTGCATACTTCAAATGTGTACATTTTATTGTATTTAATTTTTACCTGAATAAAACTATGGGGGAAATACCTTTAAAAAATCCTTCATTCAAATGCTTAGACAAAGTTGGACATCAATACACTAAGTGCATATATAAAAACTCAAATGTTGTGAAAATATGTAATATGAAATTGCACTCTGCAAGCATGTATAACAAATTACAAATATATGAAAAAATGTTCAAGATCTCTAGCAATTAGAGAAATGCAAATCAAATGCTTAGACAATAAAATTCAATTTCCAATGCATAGTCTAGAAAGCTCTTCAAGATGTGGTTCTTGATTTATTTCTAGCCTTATTTCTGATCTCCCCTGATCCCACCTATCCCCTGCTTATCCCCTATATTTGAGACACATCAAACTAATTGAGGCCCTATACTGCTGTGCAGTTTCATGGTTCTATGCTTTGGTATGTGGCATTTCCTCAGCATGGATGTCCTCCTCAACCTATTTCCCATTCAAAACTCTATCTCTCTATAAAGATTTCCTTGACTCCCTAAGTCCATGGGGCTCCCACAGTATTTTGTGCATCCATCAGTTGATAGTTACAGCTTAATTTCTTGTATGTACATCTTTGCCTACCTGCCTAGGGCTGAGAGTGCAGCTCAGTGCGCACTTGCCTAGCATGTATGAGTCCCTGAGTCTGATTCCCAGCACCCCCACACACAAAAAAGTGTTCCTCCTCTGTGTACCTGTCTAGATGATAAGAGTAATGAGCACAGAGGTGATGTGTTAGTCATCTCTATCTCTAAATAGAGATATTGGCACATCAGAGATACTCAATACATGTATATATAATTGATGAATGGATAAATGAATTAAGGCAGGTTTTATTCGTTGCTAAGTACAAAAAATATTTTAAATTCTTGCCTTTCAAAAGTTTAAATTCATTCTTTTTCTTATTCCAATCATCTAATGGTTGAAATTCTACCTATTTTTATAATCCAGCTCACATTCTTAACCTTCTCCCCCCATTCCTTGCAGTTCCCTTGCCCTCATATCTCTCCCTGATACCCCAAGCAGAATTTAGCTCTTCCTCGGCAATGTCCTCATGATGCTTTTTGTTTTCCTCCAACATCTTCAAACTCTATCTACTTTTTGAGCTACTTGTGTGAATGCTTGCCCTCCCTAGTATAATAAGGGTTTCCATGGGGGCAGGTCCTCTGTCTTATCTGTTTCAGGATTCTGGGCACCCAATACCCAAGAGGAGTCCACAAATGCTGGCTGAATTGACTTGAATTGTACAGATATTTTTAAAGGTGGCATGAATCCCAGAAGACACAGAAATAGATATTTCTCTCATGAACATTCTTTTTTTGTTGTTGTTTAAAAAGAAACACCACAAATAATGGTTTCTGATGGAAAAAGAAAAGGCAAAAATTTAAAAATAACCAATCAAAAGAAAAATATAACTTTCAAATGTTCTTTCCTTAAACAAGAGTGGGTGTGTTATAAGTGCCCCTAGCCAGAGCATCTCTGACTGGAAAATTTCTGAAACACTGTGGGTTTGGTGTGATGCCCCATTATTTTTTTCAGGGTGTTCTAAAGTTCCCAGTGAAGCACACCACAAATGCAGTGGACATTCCTAAGAGGAGGCTATTTGAGTTGACAGCATCAGAACATTTACAGACCAGCACTGCTTCTGCCCACAGACAATAAAAACAACCCGATCATGGTTTTTCCTTGAAAGGCTGCCAAGGCTAAAATGATCATGCTAAGAGTGAAGAAAGCTTTATCTTCCCTGTTTTTTTTTATTTTTAGGGTTTGATATATTGGTAGCCTCCTGCAGAATTTGCTTTATTTTAAAACATGAGAAATAATCCCTGCTCCATTTTCAAAATCTTTTCTGCATCCCCCAATTCCTCTGAACAGTTCTGCAAATATACAGACCCATGCACTTCTCTCGGCCTTTTTCCCCTAGTCCTTGTCTTCTTTATGTCCACACTTCCCCAAAGGAGCCAAAATCAGCACTAGTGACCAGTGAATTAAACCCCAACTCTAAGACACTACAGGGTCAGCATTTACCCCTGATTCCAAGGCATCCCTAGTCTCTTTCCCCCCCAAAAAGCAAAGATATGTTTAAATATCTAGCCTTGAAGGAAAGTTCTGAGATCTGCTTCAATTATACAATTTATTCCTAAAGTTTCTCCTTCCCAACATAAGATGTCCTTTCACACTGAATATTGCTAGTATCTAGTTTCTCTAACTGAAATGACTTGCTTTTTGCTTATTCAGGCTTCAGCCTGTCCTGAAACATCACTTTCTTGGTATGTTCTTTTATCTTCCTCCCCTTAGTTAACTGCTTCTTCCCCAGTCCTTCCAGTGAACTCTGCTCACACCTTGACGATATGAACTATGTTTAGCTTCTCTAAAACTGACATCTTCTGTTTCATATTCTTAGTATTTCCCAGGGTTTAGTACAAATGAGGATATGGTAGGTGCCAAGTAAATATTAATAAAAACAAACCAAACAGAACTAAAACATAGTTCTAGAATGTAAACCACAAATTAACAGCAAGTATTCTAGCATTTTATTCACCGTAACAGTGATGTATATCAAAAGTTATTTTGCAGGCTGGAGTTGCGACTCAGTGGCAGAGCGCTTGCCTTGCATGTGTGAGGCATTGGGTTCGATTCTCAGCACCACATATAAATAAATAAAATAAAGGTCCATTGAAAACTAAAAAAAAAAAAAAAAAAAAAAAAAGAATTTTTAAAAAGTTATTTTTATTAAGCACTTACTACACACCAGATATTGTGTTAAACACTCTTATGCTATTGATTTAGTCAATATAACAAACCCTGTAAGACAGATATTAAAATTCTAACTGTGCTGAAAAAAGTAACTAAAGTTTGGAAAGATTGAGGAATTCATCCAAACCAGAGAGCTAATGAGTCATGGGTCTGGCATAGGACCCAGGTCCATCTGAGTCTACTGGCTGCCTCTGTTTGGTATACAGTGGACTGAATCCTCTAAGGACAGACTATTGCCATCAAGTACAGCTTTAGCTTGGGTATGGCATAAATCAGCCATAGTAGTAAAGGCAGGTAGAAGAATCAGAAAGAAAGAGTATTCAAAGGACTCTGCATTTTAATAAACCATCAAGGTTGATAAACAGTGATAGTAAATACATAAATAAATTTCCCTTTACTCCCAACTTTGTGATAGACTTGTTATCTCCCCTGTAGTTATTCAAACTGACTTGATAAAACTGTGGGAGACCTTATGTGGTTGAATGGCAAACTACACAATTAAAGTCCAAGAGTTCCAAATATCTCAATAAAAGTTACAAACAAATAAAAATACATAACCATAATTGCTATATGTGTACATACCATATAGAAGAAACAAGATAAACCTTAAGCTACAAGTTAGGCCATCTTGGAATAGAACTCTGTTGAAATTTAGCAGACTGTACAAGAAAGTAAAAGATGATAAGCTGATTTCACTCATGCATATGAATGGCAAAATGTAAAACAAAGTACTATGAAGTTAAATCTAGCAATGTATTATAAATGTATTACCTAGTAAAATTTCTCCCAAGAATGTAAGCATAGATTAACAACTGCAGGTGTGTAAGTTGAACTCAATACATAAATTGCTTGAAGGGAAATAACAAAAGATTATATGAAAGCCGGGCGTGGTGGCGCACTCCTGTATCCCAACACTTTGGGAGGCTGAGGCAGGAGGATCGCGAGTTCAAAGCCAGCCTCAGCAATGGCGAGGCACTTAGCAACTCAGTGAGACCCTGTCACTAAATAAAATACAAAAAAAGGGCTGGGGATGTGACCCAGTGGTCAAGTGCCCCTGAGTTCAATCCCCGATACCACAAAAAAAAAAAAAAAAAAAAAAAAAAAAAAAAAAAAAAAAAGATATATGAACAGATGCAGAAAAAAATCAATAAAATTGATACCCTTTATTTATAAAAAATAATGCAAACTAGTGCATGCCTGTAATCCCAGCTACTCAGAAGTCTGAAGCAGGATTGCAAGTTGTAGGCCATCCTGAGCTACTGGTGAGACCCTATCTCAAAATAAAATTTAAAAAAGGCTTGGTGTGTAGGTTAGTGGTAGAGTGCTTGCCTAGCTTGTGTGAGGCTCTGGATTCCATTCCCAGCATTGGAAAAAAAAAAAATATATATATATATGTATATATATATGTATATACATATACATATATATATATATATGTGTGTGTGTGTAATGGGGAACTTGTTCAACTTAATTAAAGCTATCTGCCAAAAACCTATAGCAAACATCTTTTTAAATGGTGAAATCTTAGAAACATTCTCTATGAAGTCAGGAAGAAGTCCTTTGGGTATAGACCTAGGAGTGTGATAGCTGGGTCAAATGGTGGTTCCATTCCCAGTTTTCCAAGGATTCTCCATACTGCTTCCCATATTGCTGCCCCAATTTGCAGTCCCACCAGCAATGTATGAGTGTGCCTTTTTCCCCACATCCTTGCCAACACTTATTGTTGTTTGTATTCTTAAATAGCTGCCATTCTGACGGGAGTAAGATGAAATCTTAGAGTAGTTTTAATTTGCACTTCTCGAATTGCTAGAGATGTTGAACATTTTTTCATATATTTGTTGATTGATTATATATCTTCTTCTGAGAAGTGTCTGTTCAGTTCCTTGGCCCATTTATTTTTTTTAAAATATTTTATTTATTTGCTTTAGTTGCAACACAATGTGTTTATTTATACATGGTGCTGAGGATCGAACCCAGGCCGCGCATGTGCTAGGCGAGCGCTCTACCGCTGAGACACAACTCCAGCCCCTGGCCCATTTATTGATTGGGTTATTATTATTATTATTATTTTTTGGTGTTAAAATTTTTGAATTCTTTATATATTCTAGAGATTAGTGCTCTATCTGACGTGCGTGAAGTAAAAATTTGTTCCCCATTAGTAGGCTCCCTATTCACCTCATTGATTGTTTCTTTAGCTGAGAAGAAGCTTTTTAGTTTGAATTCATCCCATTTATTATTATTATTGATATTAGTTCTTGTGCTATAGGAGTCTTATTAAAGAAGTTGGGGCCTAATCTGACATGATGGAGATTAGGGCCTACTTTTTCTTCTAAGAGGTGCAGTGTCTCTGGTTTAATTCCTAAATCAGGAGAAGACAAAGATGACTGTGAACACTGATTCTATTCAATATTTTTGGAGCCACTAGTCAATGAAAGAAGACAGTAACTAAATATTGAAAAGGAAGCAATAACATTATTCTCATTTGCAAAGATTTTGAAAACCCTAGGGAGTTATAAATTACTATAAACCATTACAGTTAATAATTAAGTTCAACAAGTGCTTAGGAAAAAGATAAATGTGCAAATTCCATAACATTTGTATTCACCAATAGTAATCTGGTAATAAGGAAATTTAGCTATAAAACATGTCCCAGTTACATGAGTGGCAATAAAATTCATAAGGTACCTGAGAAGAAATCTCTCAGTGGGCTGGGGGATAGAAGTTCAGTATATTAGACAAAGGAAGACTCTTATTTGACTTTCCATTGGCAAGCTGAAGCAGGAAGTACTTGACAGATGATGCTATCTTCTGACAAGAGAAAGTTGATGAATCAAAATCTACCTGAGGAAGGTTTCATAAAAACAACCCAGTTGTTTGTGTGTATGATGTCCCACTGTTGTGTATAATGATAATGCACCAATAAGCTATTAAATAAGTTGTTAGGAGTGAGGAAGATAAATTATGAGAGTATATAGAAAGAGGTTACAGGGAAGAAAATATTTCCCCCAAATTCCAAACCACATTTAGAGAGGTCAGGGATAGGGCCCTGTAATGGATTATAAACAGGACCACTTGGTTGGTACCCTGAAGATGTTATTCTAGAATCACCATCTCACAGGCAATCTAAACATGAATCCCTGTGGCTGGATACTCCTTAGAGTGGTGGTATATCACTGGCATGCTAATGTCTTCAGCTATTTGATAACATTGTTTCCCAAGGGAAAAGCTAAACAAAAACTGGTTGGAATGACTAAACATGCAAATTATCCAGACTCCAAATGTCATTTCAAAAACAAAATGACAGGAAAACCAAGACTGCAAAACATTGGGGAGTCTTTTAGAAAGGAGGGATTTTTATGGGAAGTTAAGACCAGCTCCAGTAATGTTACCATAGTCCACTGAAGAAACACTATTAAGAAACACTATCCTCTATTACTGTAGATGTAGTAGAATGTTGAGAGCAGCTGCATAAATTTAATCCTGGAGCAGCAAGAACTGCTCTCCGTGGGAACTGAGGGGAGGAGAGAAAACAGATCTTTTGCAACTGCTCAGTAGCGAAGGAGCTATGGGGGGAATGTGGCTGTCAGGAACAAAACTAAAAGCTACTAGCAACATTCCAGGAAAGCAAAATGCAGTTGGGAAGGATGAGGTTGAAAAGCAACCAGCAACAGATTGCCAAACTGAGTGAGTAGATCTGTAAGGGACCATCAGAAAATCTCAGGACACAAATCCAGCAAAGGTGAGCTAACTGGCACTGACTTTCGGGAGATTGCTGCTCTGCCCTTCAGATCAGACTTGTTGATAGGCCATTGAACATTGAACAGTACCTCAGAACCTGGAATAAAAGTCTTTTTTTCTTTTTGTCCCAGGTGGCTCTGAACTCTTGGACTCAAGTAATCCTGCATCAGCCTCCTGAGTAGCTGGAACTGTAGATGTCTGCCAGTTCACTGGCTGAAACGAGTTTTTTTCCTAAAGTCAGTCTTCCTTCAGACCAGCCCATCTAGCACACCTTTTTTCACAGTGACCTTCCTTCCACACTGAGGAAATGCCTCCCCTCTGCCAAAAACAAATGGCAATTTGCTTAGCTGAGCTTGAGGCACTTTCTGGTCTCCTCTGGTTTTCTCTGCCTTCTTATTTCTGAATGTCCTTAAATCAAACTAACCTGAGTCTTCAAGCAGATTGGCTGATGAACCATTTCCTATGATAACCCAAGTACTCCCTGGGACTTCTAGGAGTCCAAAGTGCCAGGACCTGCAAAGTCATTTAATCTCTTACTTTGTATGTGAGTAAACAAATCCACAGAGGTAAAGTCACCAAATTTTTTCCACTACTCCAACCAAGCAGCTCAACAGAATAAATGAACAACCAAAACAAATATGGGGGGACTTAAAAGCCAGACTAAGGGGGGAAATAGCTATATATGTTTTCATTTAATATTAACACAAAAGAAAATTTGGAAGATGCAAATACTTTCCTTAGTTCAAGGTCACATTCTATTACTTGCTCATTAGGAGAATAATTTAGAAAAAAATTTTTTTCTCCTCAGTGAAATTGTGATAAGTTTTGTGATTAGGGGAAAAAAAAATACTTGACTTAAATATAAATGGCTGCTTTATTTTGTGCTGTAAGTCCTCAGAATGCTCTTATGCTAAATCGTATCTTTGTGCTGTACCTCATCCCACACAGTGTTCACCACTCACACAAGGGCACCATTAAAATGTTTTTGTTATTAATCTTATCAAAGAATAGATCATGTCCTTCTCCAATTTTCAAACTGTGCCCAACCCAGTTATTTCTGACACTTGGGCATTACACCTTCCTATACACTTCCTCCCCACCCAGACCAGCTCACCCCAGGTGATTCGTCTACCCACACTCATTTCCCTGCCCTGAAAACTCAGCACACATACCACCAGCACAGGCATTCACCAAAGATGAGTTTGGCTTATTTACTTATGGTTGTATTCTGTCTAAATGAGAGCCTGCAATAATTACCTACTATAAATACTCAATAAGTAAGGTGAACATAGAATTTACCATCCAAATCACACACTTTTGAGAGGAGGATGGGGTGCCAGTAACAATTACACTGGGACCCGAGGTGTAAACCAGGGCTGTCCTGACAACCTGGGACACGAGGGTGCCCTCACAATAAGTGAGGCAGCGTTACTGTGGGCTGCTCACCCATATTTACTAAACTCTCTTCCCTTTTTTCCTGCTGCTTTCTTGTAACAGAGGCCAGAAAAAGCAGTTTCCCCTTCTCCCTCATAGGTAGGAATGGCTCTGAGGCATGGTTTTGGCCAGAGAGCTTAGTGAAGGGTTTCTGAAAAGTGTGCACCCCTGTGAAAGGGGGATGTTAGCTCCTTTCCATTTCTTCCTGGGTGGAATTTGTCCAAAAGTGCAGTAGCCACTTGAAAACCACGAAGTGATCCATATGAGGGCAAAAGTCAGGATAGCAGAATAGGAAGAGAGGAAGAAACTAGGTCTTTGGTGGCAGCTGTCATTTGCTTATCCCGACACCTTTTTCTACCAGAAAAACAAGCTTTTACTAAGTAGGAAGATTATTTTGTTACTTGCAGCCAAAAAGCATTTTTAACTTAGAATAACTATTATTATTTTATTCCAGTTAGTTTATACATATTTTCTTTAATCCTTACAACAGTCATAAAAAGAGCTTGCTATTTCTTCAGATGAAGAAACTAAACTTCAGAAGGACTTGTTAACTTGTCCAGAGTTGCACAGACAATAAACGTCTGAGTTTGATTTCACGCCTAGGCCTGGCCTGACTGTCCTCAGAGTAGATGCCTCAAACCCAAAGACTCTGCTTCACCTGGTCTCCTGAGCCAGAGCCATGTGAATCATGGGTAATTCCTGCTGCACGCAGGTTGCTAGAAAGCAAGAGGATGAAAAACAGATCATTTTCTCTGCTACTTCCTTGCCCTCACTCCCACCCTAAGCAATGTGAGGTTGATACTCATTTATTCTACTATAGAATTCTCCTCCAACAGCAAGATAAAATGGTCAGTACAGAAGACTTTATTTTTAAGCACCTGCCTACTTTTATGCTTAATTAACCATGTCACTCTTCAGGTACAATTTAGATATGACTCAATCTATGGTTAGTGGGGCAAGATAGATACATAAAGAGATAATTTAAATATAATAAAAGCACAAAATAATAAGGCACAAAGCACTAAACTAGAGGTAGACTTAGAAAATGTGGATCCCCAAAAGAGGAAGGTGATGAGGCCTGAGAAGCTGGTAGGTGTGGTGGAGCTAGCACTGAAAGACAAGGAGATGCAAGTCAGGAAGTAGACAGTAATTAAAAAAAAAAATGTACCCCTGAATTTGAGACAACATAAAGTGGGGGAAAAATCTGTGCCTGTGTGTTCTTCAGGAGTTCAAGAGTTGGTGCTATCAACAGGCTGGGGTTGTGGCTCAGTGGTAGAGTGCTTGCCTAGCATGTGTGAGGAACTGGGTTTGATCCCCAGCACCACATAAAAAACAAACAAACAAAACAAAAAAACCTAAACAAAGTTATTGTGTCCATCTACAACTAAAAATATTTTTTAAAAAAGAGTTGGTGCTATTGATAATGTCTGAGGGGTATTTTGGCTAAACTAGAAGTTTAGAAAAGTTTAAAGGCCTTTTTAAAAACCTTCATAATAATAATAATAATTTTATTAGCCAAGAATGGAACCAATATTTCATTTCTAAATCTTTTATTGTAAACTTTATTTTATTTTTATGTGGTACTGAGGATCAAACCCAGTGCCTTACATGTGCTAGGGAAGTACTCTACGGCTGAGCCACAACCCCAGCCCCTTATTTCTAAATCTTAATATCTGTTCTATGGGCAACTTTCATCCAAAAATCAAGCATTAAACAGAAAGTTACCAATTTGCAACTAAATATCCTAGCAGTGATACAAAGAGTCTCCTGGCTGAGCACTGCTATACTGCAACTTTTAACAATTTTGCATCCTGTTTCCTACAGATGTTAAGGAATTCAGTTGTTTCAGAGCTTTGAAAGTCTTTGCTCTTCTTTGCAGAGTTGTCACCAAAACACACAGGGTAGTTTTCACATGGCTTTGATGTGCTATACAGAAAGGACTTTTAAGGAAATAGGAATTCAGGCCAGACAGAAGTACTTTTATTCACTCCCAGAATCCCTCAATCCAAAACCAGTCACCTAGCCCATACTCTTCTGAAGAGCTCCTCTGGTTCCTGTGGAAATGGTTCATTCTGTAGCATGAGCAATATGACAGAACACAAACCCACGAACACAAATCTATCACCATGTTTCTCACGATGTTAAGAGGCATGCATCTTCACTGGGGAGGCTCAAGGCTTGATTTTAAAACCCTGGAAACATTGCTAGTGGCTCTTTCTGGCCACATAGAAGTATTAGTGTGTGAGTGAAGCACAGTGATGACTTTCATGGATTGCGGAGGAGTCAGATCAGATAAGATCTCCAAGGAAAGGCCTGCGAAGACCAAAGCAGCCCAAACTCCCAGGAGGTGTTTGTACTTCTCTATTGACTTCCTAACCTCACCTAAGCCCTGAGGTCCCAAAGAAACTCCAAAGTATTAGATCCACATTCCATTTGGTCTCTGGCACAGGTGGAGAGACCCACCTCTCCCGGCGTGGTGGTCTCATCAAATCACACCTGCATCTCCCATTCTAGTTCTTGCCCTTGCCTCCTCCACACTCCTCCACCACTGTTCACACTGGTATTGCTTCTCTCTGTCCTAGTTCATATGTTTCATGTGCCTTCTTCAGAATGTTTTAATTGTATAGAGAAAGATGAGACTGAGAGAGAGAGAGAGAGAGAGAGAGAGAGAGAGAGAGAGACCTGTCTTAGGATGGTGGCACACGCCTGTAATCCCAGCAACTTGGGAGGCTGAGGCAAGAGAATGGCAAGCTCAAGACCAGCCTCAGCAACTTAGTGAGGCCCCCAGCAACATAGTGAGATCCTGTCTCAAAATTAAAAGTTTTATAAAGGGCTGGGGATGTAGCTCAAAGACCTGTCTTAGCTGCAGGGGGTTCTCACCTTACTCAAAACCAAAGGTCCAGAAGGAAGAGGAGTTGACTTCACAGTCCAATTAGTACTTACTGAGAACCTAATTGTAAGATCTGTGTTAGGACTGACACAGACAATCAGCATACCATTCAGAAGAACACTAAGTGTTCAGTAGTCTGAAAAAGAACTCAAAATAGAAAGTTACATGGAAAAAGCAACAAATCAAGCTGTATGGGCAACATTCTCAATTTTTTTTTAAGTGCTAAAAAACAGCCCTCTAAAATTTAACTAGGGTGATCTCTCTAGCTGAAATTATCAATGAGACAAGATGTAGAATTGCAGGTGATTATTTCTTCCTTTAAATAATACTGTTAACAGTGCTTATTGGGTTAGAGCTTTACATGATGTGACTTATTTCATTCTTGCAACAACCCTACAAGGCAGATCTTATAATTAAGCCCAAGAAAGGTGAAGTGTAAGAAGGTCATATAATATGCCTGCCCAAGATCACTGCTGTAGTTTGGATCCAGAATGCTCCTTAAAAGCTCATGTGTTAAAAGCACGTTCTCCAGAGTGGTGCTATTGGGAGGTGGTGAAAAACTTTGAAAGAGGTGAGACCTAAAGGGGTGCTCTGGTCATTTGGGGGTGTGGACTTGAAGGGGATATTGGAACCCCAGCTCCTTTCATCCTTCTCTTTTTCAACTTTCCAGCCACAAAGTGAGCTGTTTGACTCCACCATGCACTGTCACCATGATAGACAGCCTTGTCCCAGATCCATAAGCAAAGTAGCCAACTAATCATTGACAGAAACCTAAATCTGTGAGATAAAATAAGCCTTTCTTCTTTATACATTGGTTATCTCAGGTATTTCGTTACAGTAATAGAAAGCTAACACAATCACATAGTAGGTGAATCATAAACAGGATTCAAACCCAGCAAGTTGGTTTCAGAATTAAGGCTTGACCACTCTTCTTGCTGATACATGAGATGGTACATCTTATGATATGTTTTATAATAAAATATAATGTTTATTTACAATAAAGAAAGAAGGATTTTAGTTTTGCAGTACTGGGGGTTGAACCCACGGGCACTCTACCAATGAGCTACATCCCCAGAACTTTTTATTTTGAGAGATGGTCTTACTAAGTTGCCCAGACTTGTCTTAAAACTGCAATCTTCCTGCCTCAACCTCCTGAGTAGCTGGGATTATAGGCACGTGCTACTGCACCCAACCAAAAAAAAAAAAAAAAAAAAAAAGAGTATTTGAAAAGAGAAATGTAAGACAAGGTAG
Organism: Tamias sibiricus; assembly: GCA_025594165.1. Lineage (NCBI taxonomy): Eukaryota > Metazoa > Chordata > Mammalia > Rodentia > Sciuridae > Tamias > Tamias sibiricus. The sequence continues at coordinate 134,018,269 of CM046662.1, forward strand.
CCAAAGAAAGAGAGGAGACAGTGAGAAAGGGAATAATTCAAAGGGAGTCAGGAGTAGGGAGGGCTGAGGGTATGGCTCAGTGGTAGAGGGCTTGGGTAGAATGCACAAGGCTTTGGGTTCTATCACTAGCACACTAAAAGAAGTCAGAAGAGATAACTATATTCCTTCTGAGTAGCTGTGATCCACACTTAATATCTCTGAATTTGTTTCCTCTGCTGCAAAATGAAAGAGTGAACAAATCTATGTTCTAGAGAAATATTTACTTGATAGAATACCAAGAGCTGGCATAAAAGTTCATGTCATATGCATCATCATTTCAGGCTTGGCCATTATGTTAATGATCAGTCTACAGCAAATTTGCTGCCTTTGTGCCTTGATTTATGTTTTATAACCAACATGTTCCATTAAAAAAATGCTCTATTAGTAAGACTAAGGGTATGATTCCTGTATGAATGAGAATACAGATAATTTTCTTTAGTGACCTAAAGAAGAAGAAGAAGAAAAAAAAAAAAAGAAAGAAAAAAAAAAGAAAGAAATGGTGAAAAAGCAGAAATAGAATGCAAAATGGTTTGGCAGCATGCCTGATTCCAAAGGGCATCAAACAAAAGTCATTTAAACTTAAAAATACTCAGTTGATGCAGTCAACAATAATCAACATGTGAAATGAACATGTAACCGACAAATTAGAACAACTTGCCAAAAGTGCCTATCTGTTCTTCCCCAGAAGTGAAGGACATGAATTTTTAGGCTGAAAGGGTCCACCAGGTAAATTAGTAAAATCCACATGTCAGTGAAATTTCATAAAACAATAAGAGAAGTTTCCAGAGAGAAAATAGATTGCATGCAAAGTGTTAAAAATTAGAACAGCATTGAACTTCTCAGCAACAGTGGAAGCTAGAAAATGGTGATGAATCAATGCCATCAGAAATTTGTAGGAATTAATTTTTAATTACAGTCTCTGGTAAAGGAAGTGTGAGTGTAAAGACATTTCAAACATGTGCATTCTCAAAAATTTACTTCTCACTTTCTGGAACCCAGGGGCACTTAACCACTGAGCCACATCCCCAGCCCCCAGCCCCCAGTCCCACCCCCCTTTGTGTGTGTGTGTGTGTGTGTGTGTGTGTGTGTGTGTGTGTGGTGCTGGGGATTGAACCCAGGGCCTTGTGGATGGGAGGCAAGCACTCTACCAACTGAGCTATATCCCCAGCCCCTCCCCCACTTTAAAAAATGTATTTTATTTAGAGACAGGATCTTAGTAAATTGCTTAGGGCCTTGCTAAATTGCTCAGACTGACTTTGAACTCTTGATTGTCCTGCCTCAGCCTCCTGAGCCACTAGGATTATCATAATCCTTTCTTAAGGAGCTACCAGAGTAGGCACTCTATCAAATAGAGAATAAACTAAGAAAAAAGAAAATAAGAGAACAGGAAATTCACACAGAAGGGGAGAAGACAGAAATCTCAGAAAACCAATGTTATCAGGGCTAGAAGAGAAATGGTTCAGCTCACAGGACTGAGGGCTCCTTTTTGGAGAGCTGGGGTAGGGCTGGAAAGGAACTAATGGTTATCTGATGCATTTGGTTGTAAGGAAAAGATGAAGAAAAGGTGTTTTATAAAACCTTTGGAATATATTGCAAGAAGGTTTCTAAAAATTAAGCAAATGAAAAGAATAAATATTTTTTCCAAAAAGTTGTACAAAATGAGAAATATAATCATAGTTCACAGCTTTGATCTGCAGTAAGCAATAATTACAGTCATAACAATGTAAGCTGAATATGGATTTAACTTGATTTGTGATATATTTATGAGATGCTGAAGGACTGAGAATTTTCCATGTAAGTACTTGTTCCCTGCAACTATTCCTCCTCACCATCCCACAATGTGACTTTAGCCCCTAATTCTTCCTCCCATCCCTCTGTATAAAATCCAAATTACTCAAACAATGGCTTGTAACCTGCAAGAACAGGTTACAAGATTGCTTCTAAGAGCAACCTCAAACTACTTGTATCTGAAACCAGTTGAACTTTGGCTGCTCTCAGTAAAGTTTTTTTAGTCCTCTTCCTCTAGGATAGATGCTCTTACAAGTTTTCTCACACCCATCATATTTATTTAGTTTAAATATATATTTGTGTGTGTGTGTGTGTGTGTGTGTGTGTGTGTGTATGTATATATAAAAGGGTTCCCTCCTTTTCTATTTCATGGAATAATTGAGGAGTATAGGTATTAATTCTTCTTTGTAGGTTTTGTAGAACTTGCCTGAGAATCCGTCTGGTCCTGGGCTTTTCTTGGTTGGTAGGCTTTTGATAGTGTCTTCTATTTATTTCATTGCTCAAAATAGATCTGTTTAAATATTGTGTATGTCTTCCCAATTCAGTTTGGGCAGCTCATATTTCTCTAGAAATTTGTCGATGTCTTTGATATTTTCTATTTTATTGGGGTATAAATTTTCAAAATAGTTTCTAATTATCTTCTGTATTTCAGTGGTATTTGTCATGATATTTCCTTTTCATCACAAATTTTAGTAATTTGAGTTTTCTCTCTCTTTTGGTTAGGGTGGCTAAGGGTTTATCAATTTTATTTACTTTTTCAAAGAACCAGCTTTTTGTTTTGTCAGTTTTTTCAATTGTTTCTTTTGTTTCAATTTCATTGATTTCAGCCCTGATTTTAATTATTTCCTGTCTTCTACTACTTTTGGTGTTCAGGATGTGGAGAAAAAGGTACACCATACATTGTTGGTGGTACTGCAAATTGGTGCAACCTCTATGGAAAGCAGTATGGAGATTCCTTAGAAAACTTGGAATGGAACCACCATTTGACCCAGCTATCCCACTCCTTGGTCTATAACTGAAGGACTTAAAATCAGCATACTATAGTGTGCTATAGTACACATAGCCACATCAATGTTTATAGAGCTCAATTCACAATAGATAAACTGTGGAAACAACCTAGATGCCCTTCAACAGATGAATGGATAAAGAAATTGTGGTTCATATGCACAATAGAATATTACTCAGCATTAAAAGAGAATAAAATTGGGCTGGGATTGTGGCTCAGCGGTAGAGAGCTCGCCTAGTACGTGCGCGGCCCGGGTTCGATTCTCAGCAGCACCACGTAAAACTAAAAAAAAACACATTGTATACAACTAAAGCAAATAAATAAATATTAAAAAAAAGAGAGAGAGAGAATAAAATTATGGCATTTGCAGTTTGAGAATATTATGCTAAGCAAAGTAAGCCAATCCCCCCCCAAAAAACAAAGGCTGAATGTTCTCTTTGATAAATGAATGTTGACCCATAAGTGTGTGTGTAGGGGGCATGGGGAGAATGGAGGAACTTTGGGCAAAGGAGAAGTAAGGAAGATGGGGGGTTTGGGGGTAGGAAAGATGGTGTAATGAGATGGACATCATTACCCTAGGTACATGTATGACTGCACATGTGGTGTGATGCTACATCCTGTACAACCAGAGAAATGAAAAGTTGTGCTCCATTTGGGTACAATGAATCGAAATGCATTCTGCTATAATGTGTAATTAATGAGAACAAAAACTAGAAAATAAAAAATAAGAAATTAAAGAGCTTTGCAAAAGGGGATCTGACTGATTTTCTTCCATAAACTATACAGCAAAAAATGGAGTAAGGGAGTTATGTCATCATCTATGACAAGTCAGTAGATTTTACCTAACTTATTTTTAAGAACTCAGCTCAGAAATTGGGTGTATACAAAGAATCGTGGTTCTTTAAAGACACCAATATTTGCTGATGAAAGTATTTGAAATGATACCATTGCTTGTCCTGAATTAAGCCTTCCTAACTAAAATCCTAAGGTTAAACAAGACATAAAATAGGCTTGGACTGTAGCTCAGTGGAAGCCTAGCATGTGTGAGGCACTGGGTTCATTTCTTAGCACCACATATAAATAAACAAAGTCCATCGACAACTAAAAAATAATAAAAAATAAGACATACAGTATTCTATGGCCTACCCATAGTTTTTACTGGTAATTTAGATTTCATACAAACCAGCCTTTATTTTAAGAGTAGTTTGGTTATTAGAAAAAAAAACACACACCTCAAACCAAATCTCCAAGCCATATTTTTTCCTGACACAGAAGGAGGCTTCTCTGAAGGTTTTTCCAGACTTACCATTTAACAGTGGTGCAGCCAAAAATAAACCCATGTGGACTTTCCTAAGCAAATTCAACAGCACACCAACTACTACTTCATGGAGAGCTGGCCTTGCTTTTTCCCAAATAGCCTCTCCCAGGACCCCCACCCACATTCCATCTCTTAATTAGAAAGCTAATTAGGATTCCAAATTTAAATGCTAAATGGAAAGGGAGATCTGGTCACAGGCCAGGAGTTCCTGAACATCAAAAGTTTTCCTCTGTCCTGTTAGTGCAGTGAGTGTGGGAAGAGAGCTGGGCCACAGGGACATTTGGGCCATTTGACTTGCTGGAGGGCAGTGTTTCCCCTCTCTTGTCTAAGAGGGAAGATGTGTTGAACAAATTGTAAACTCTGAAAAAACAAACAAACAAAAAATTTAAAAACCACAAAAGCATGCCTTGGCATTTAGGTACTTTAAGGAAAAGAAACAAGTATCTTTTTATAAACCCAATTATTATCATGGTGACATTAGGGGCCATAAGGAGTTCCCCTCAAGAATGGTTCCTAGTTTCAGCCAGGCAGCTTCTCAATAGTGTGGGGCGACTTCTCCAGTTACCATGGCAACCAAAATTAGAAGGGCTTTTGCAACACTAACAGAAACCATCTTTTGAAGCACTTCTGTGAATCACATTGAATGCTGATGATGCAAGCTTGTGCGATACATATTTTTTCAAATATTTTTTAAAAACCATATTACCATAAACAAATACTCGTTTTAGAGTCCCATTTGAAATCTTGGAACAAAAAATTTCGGCTGGTTTTGTTTGTTTCCCTTTTGGATTCCCGTGGCCTGGAGTGCAAACGCGATTTTTTTAATATCCAAACTTGTTTGAATTACACGGTGAGAGCTTAGAATGTGATTCATTTGCTCTTATTTTGAAACGGGATGAGGAATGGGGTGGGGGAGGGTGGGTCTAACATAGAGCCCTCTTGTCTACTAAACTCCGGGAGGACGCAAATGCAGAAAGCGAGAAAGGGGGAGAGTAGGGTTGGGTGGAGTGTGTGTGTGGGGGTGGGGGTGGGGGGATGAGGGAAGAGAAGAGGCAGAGAGGGGAAGAGGAAAGAAGCGAAGGAAAAAAGTACAGAAATCTTGGTTGCGCTAAAAACATCATTAGCGATTGCCTTGACCTCTCCATCTCTCCGTCTGCCCAGATGACACGCGGAAGCTGATCAGAAATCGGCTTTTTAAAAACCCCATTGGGATTCTTTCTTGGTGGTATCGCCAGTCCTCGACGTCCTAAAATTCCTGGAGGGCTATTCGGGAAGATAGAAGAGGCTCCTCCTTACTTTGCCCGGTTTTCAGAAGAAGCACCTTTCTCTAGGGAGAGTGGTGGTGCGGAGTGTGGCGGAAGAAATGTCAACCTCCAGCCTGGCTCGCGCCCGTGGGGAGGTCACGCAGGTACCCAGACCTGTTACAAACTAACAGATTTGGGCTAGGGCCTTGGGGGCTCTGGCCGAGCGCGCCCGTGTGCACAGGGCTAGGCGCTAGGCTGATCTCCGTGGTTCACGTGTGGGTGCGCACAGTCAGCGGTGCCGGCACCGCACAAACACTGGTGCCCCGACGCGCGCACAGACAAGGGCGCATTATAGGACTAGGGCACAGACGCGCGAGCACACCCTCTCCCTGGCGCTAACGCCCCTTCCTTTCTCGCGCTGATCCATCCAAAGGTGGAGGAATGAGGGCGCCCCAAGGAGCGCCCAACCTTCTCCTGACCCCACTTCTCTGCCACACTAGTCCCCAACATGTGTCTCTTTCTCTTTGAGGTTCCGGGGAAGAGAGGCGTCCCCTCTACAGCCTGCCAGGTCTGCAGCCGGGCAGAGGACGGCCAGGCAGGGGTAGGGGGCTGGCGGCGAGCCCTCCGCCCCTCGCTTACCTCAGTCTGGAGGCCGGCTACTGGGCTTTGCAGCGCGGCGCCGGGCCAGGCGCGCGGGGTGGTCGGCGCTGGGGCAGGGACCGGTGCGCTGGGGTGTCCCAGCGCGCGGGCGTCGCGGTCGCGCGCGAGACTCCGCGAGCTGTCAGGGGTGGCCGACCTGACCCACACAGCCCAGCAAACCGCGCCTGCCGGCCTCAGCCCCGGCTGGGCCGCGGGGACCGGAGCGCCCAGCGGCGTTTCCCGGAGGACCAATCCCGAGCTGGGGGCCGGCCCGAGGACGGGTAAAGGAGGGCCGGCGGGGCGCCGGGACGCAGGCCTGGACCTGGTAGGCCGGTTTCTATGGCAGCCAGGAGGGAGGGGCGGGAAAGAGGAGGGCGTGCGGAGTAGGGACACCCATTGCAGACTCTCCGGGAGGGGGTTCGGGCCTGCTGCAGAGAGGATTCCTCCTAGAGAGTGGATGGGAATCGGCGACACAGCAGCCAGAGGGTTGACACAGCTCGTATCAATTTAACGTGAGCTGAGCCGTGTCAGCTCTTGAGCGAGGCTTTTGGTGTCCTTGGGAGACCGCAACACAGTAATCCTCCCAACCGATCGGGAGTTTCTGGCAAAGCACTGTGACAGCTTCTCTGGGTGAGTCTGGCAGGGTTTAGGCTCTGCCGAAATAGTGATGTCACCCCTATGCCTGGCTTCCTGGCATACATGCGGCCTGGTCCTCGTGGTGCCACTTTGGAGGCTCCTTAATCCCTTGCCTACCCCAGCTGTGATCCTCTGACTAATGGTAGTTGCAAAATATTATTTTCCCAGTTTACAAACAAGGAAACAAGTCGCTGCACTGAGTGTAGAGCTGGGAATTCAATTCACAAAATGCTAAGCATAGAAGGTATTTGTTGAAGTGTAAGCCCTCTATTTTACGGAGGAGGAACTGAATTCAAAGAGGTTAGTTGATTTAGCAAGAGTCACACAGCTGGTTATGGCAAAGCCAGGGCTAGACACCCTAAGTTGTAGCTCTGTGAGCAATCTTTCCGTCTCCTCATGCTACCTATCCTGTATTCATGATTTCCAGGGCAATATTTATAAGAACAAAAATGAGGAGGAGAAAAATAATCTGTCTAAAATCCTTTTATGGTAGAAATTAAGGGATATACAAAGATGATGATGATGATGATGATGATTACTACTACTTGTTAGGCACTGTTTTATAAAAATCAGCTCATTAGGTACTCACAATATGCATGATCTAGGTTCTGTTATTACCGTCCCTGTTTTGACAGATGAGGAAACTGAGGCCTAAAGAGGTCATATGACTTGCTCAAGGTCACACAGCTGTAGAATGCTGGTGCTGGGACAGAAACCCAGGTCATCTGACTCCAGAGTTGGTCTTCATCCTTGTTGCACATCTCTGCTACCTCTTTGTGTGATGAGTACAGGGGTCAGGAACAGGCAGGGCAAGGAATAAAACCTTGGACAGCTCCATGCACTGGCCATTGGCAGGAAAACCAAAAGAACTTTAAACAATTGCTTCCTTGTTTTACGACAATGGTTTTGTCTTTGTGTAGGATAAGTATTCTCTGTGAGAAATATTTGTTTTTAAAGGATCTAGATGGTTTAATTCCAGTATTTTTTCATTTTCTTCAATGGGCATATGTCTCAGAATAATATTTTAATGACAGAAAAATATCATATTCCAAAATAATGTGTGAAATTATAGAACCTAGTAAGACTGTATAGACAGTCTCATGGTTGTTGAGAAGCTCATTCACATTTAGTTTGCTATAGCCTGTTTCCCTCTGTTGGTAGGGAGAAAGTCAAATCCATTCTTAACCACCAGATGATTTTAATGAAGAGGTACTTTGTCTATGCCTTGGCATAGTGGCTAGAATCATAGAGCTGCACCTTGACTTGTAGCTCCACTGCATACTAGCTGTGTGACACTTTTGATTTCAAGAATCTTTCAGCTTCAGTTCCCTCATCTGTACTGGGAGTTGTTATGAGAATTAATAAAATAAAGTTTCTAGCAAGTAGCAAACTAATTTTTTAAATCAGGAGCCAATAGGCTTGGGATGGTTGGCAGGAGGGTCCCCCACTAAAAATGAGTTCTGGTCTGCTCCTTTCATTATGGTGTCTAAGTAATTGGGGCCCAGAGATGGTCAGACACCCCTCTACTGAATATTTGTACACATGGTGCTATTCATGCTCTCATTTTCTGGTCATTAAGGCACCTGGCATATTGCATCTGAATGTAAACTTGGGCCATTCATGATGAGTCCCTACCTCAAGCATTCCTTTCTCTTTCCCTCCAGTTGGGATATTTGACAAATCTTATAAGAGAATGTCAACCATTTTTTTTTTTCTAAAACAGCACAACTGGTATAGAATTGAACCTTACAACTGGAAAGGGCCCAACCTGTCCCAGGAAAATGTGTGGTATTTATCTTGTTCAGGATCTGCGTCCTACCCAAGTCTGAGAACTCATGTCTTTCAACAATTCAGAAATATTTTCAAATAATGTCTTTGAACATGAAAGATATATCTTTGTTTGGGTGGATATAACAAATTACCATAGAATGGGTGATTTAACCAACAAGCATTTACTTATTATAGTTCTGGAGCTAGAAGTCTGAGATCAGGATGTCAGTATGGTCAGGGGCTGCCAAGGGCCCTCTTCTGGGTTGCAGACTGCTAACTTCTCATCATATCCTCACATGGAAGAAGGCAAAATGAGACAGCCTACTGGAATCTTTCATAAAAGCATTAATCCTGCTCATAAGATTAGTTCTAACTTCATGACTTAATTATCTCCCAAAGCCCCACATCCTAGTATCATCACAGTGGGAGTTAGGATTTCAACATTTTAATTTCCTGGGGTGGGGGGACACAAACATTTAGTCCATATGGATCCCTTCCCAAGTTTTATTTTTCTTTCAGGAGCTCCCACTGGACATTATGTGTGTCAGAACTCATTTTGCTTATCTTGTCTCATGTTCTGTAGATTTTTGCCTTTTCTGCTACATTCTAGATAATGGCTTCAGATCTATTTTCTGTTTTACTAATTCTCCCCAAAGCTGTATCTAAGTCAGCTGATTAACCTCTATGTTACCTTTATAAACCTTGAGAATGCAACTATAATTAACAAACCCAGAGGTAGGAGTATGAATGTGCTAATTTCAGCATTTTCACAGTGGGGGGCGGGGGGATAATTGATAGTTTAAAATGGAATCACTTATTTACAACTAGTGTTTACTAAAATCATTTTTCCTTAACTTTACAGGAACCTTTTAGGAACTAATATTTCCTGTGGTGAAGAAACATTTATCTGAAGTTTAGAAGTTTATTCTACTTTCCTTATTTCTGTTAAATTCAAGCAAAATTAAACAGGAAGAATTAAAACTAGCATGGAGTCTCTCTCTCTCTCTCTCTCTGGTGTGTGTGTGTGTGTGTGTAGATAGATATCTGGAATATCATCCATCTAATCCATCTAATGTTAATAATAGTTATTTCTGATTAGTGGATTTCGAGTGCTTTTTAAAACTTACTTATTCTAAACTAAGTGATTCTTTTACTTTAGCAGGTATAGTTTAACAACAACAAACGGAAAAAGAAAAAAATGCTGCAAAATTTAGTGACTTGAGTAAGGGGCCACTACCTTTCCCTCTGCCACTCAGCTTAAATTCTACTGATATTCTGTTTTTTTTTTTTTTTTTTTTTTTTTGGTTTGTTTGTTTGTTTGTTGTTTTTGTGGTACTGGGGAACGAATCCAGGGATGCTCTATCTCTGAGCAACATAAGTCCCCAGTCCTTTTAATTTTTTGTTTTGAGACAGGGTCTTACTAAATTGCGGAGTCTGGCCTTGAACTTGTGATCCTCCTGTCCCAGCCCCTGAGTCCCTGTGATTACAGGTATGCACCATCATGCCCAACTCTCCAAACTTTCCTTGAATGTGAAGTCATGTCTAGCAATTACTGTGGAATTTTCTTATTGCAGGAGCCCTGTTTGCGGAGATAGCTAAGATTGCGGTTGACTATTGGGCCATAGACATTTTTGGGCATTTCCGCTTTCCGTAGTCTCACGGGATCTCGCGGGACTTGGCCGAGGCTCTCGAGAGATTTGAACGGTGACTCAGCAGATCGAGCGAGCGCCATTGCTGCTCGGGCGCATGGGAAGAGACCAGAGGGAGAAAAGACAGGGTTATCGCTATTGTGTAGATATATTGTAGTTTCTTGTAAGATTAAAGAATATTTTCGTCTCCATCCTGTCTCCGGACTCCTTCCCGCGGCGCTGCCGTTCCAGGCTGCAATCCTTTTCCGGTGACAACAGTTGGTGGCCTGTACGGGGAATTCAGCACGGCAGGTAAGAACTGAGAAACCTCGCAGGAGTCTCTAGTCAGAGCGGTTAAAATGGGTTCGAAAATATCTAAGACCCAAGTGTACGAGGCTCTTGATGAATTCTTTGATATAGATGAGTCTGTCGTTAGCGAGGAGGATTTAGAAAACAGTGAAGGCGATCATGAAAGCGTAGATTCCGCTGAGTCAACTAAGACCACTAAGGAGAGTATTAGAAGCGTCCCCAAAATGACAAAGATCCGAGCTGCTAAAGCTATTCAAGATTTATTAGAGATACTTCAAGGATACATGGCTCTCAATTGAACCTGGGACTCAGGATGTTACTGAGTCAATTAGGACCAATGAGAGTAGTAGTAGTGAGGAGGAATTAACTAAAGGTGATTTTGAGAAAATGAACAAAAGGAAATTAAGGAAGACCAAGATAAGGGATCATCAAGTGGAGGAACTTGTGTCCTCTACTCCCCCATGGGTGAAATCGATTACAGAAAATATGAAGGGTATCACTAGGCGTTTGCATACCCTAGAAACAGAAATAAAAAGTCTTTCTGAGCGCTTATGTGCTCTCGAGGGTAACTCACAGATACGTTGGGAACTGCCAGTATTTGAATATGGAAATGGACGGAGGGACCACCAGCCAGTAGATTTCAAAACAATAAAAAATCTCAAAGAGGCAGTAATGACTTATGGACCCCAAGCTCCTTTCACGTTGAGTATACTGGAGTCCCTTAACACCTTTAGCTTAACCCCCGCAGACTGGAAACGTCTATGTAAAGCAACATTAAGTGGGGGACAATACTTGGTTTGGCGATCGCAATTTCAAGAACTTTGTATAGAAACAGCTAAAAGAAATGCAGATGCGGGGTTTGGAGACCATAATATAGAAATGCTCACAGGAGAAGGGCAATTTGCAGACGTACAGGATCAAAAATATTATACCCCAGGAGTATATGCTCAGATAAACGCAGCTGCCTTAAAGGCATGGAAAACTGTACAAGGACCTGGGGATCTACAAGGTAGCTTGTCCAAAGTAATTCAAGGACCTAATGAACCATATGCTGAATTTGCTGATCGACTTTTGAGAACTGCAGGTAGAGTTTTTGGAGACATTGATCAAGTTATGCCATTAGTTGTCCAATTAGCGTACGAAAATGCTAATAAGTATTGCCAGGAAGCCATCAGGCCATGGAAAAATAAAAAGGATCTTTCCATATATATACAATTATGTAAAGATATAAATGATGCCTTTGTCACAGGGAATATGATTGCAGCAGCTGTGAGAGATGCTGCCCCTCAAAATTTTACAAGAGCTCAACATAGACATTATAATCAATCAGGATATTCTAGGCAAAATTATCATAATCAATCAGGCTATTCTAGGCAAAATCCTAAAAGAGAAATAAGACCAAATTCATACCGTGCTCCAGGTTGCTGCCCCAGGTGTAAGAAAGGAAATCATTGGGCCAATAAATGCTATTCAAAATTTGACATCCATGGAAATCCTTTATTCAGGAATTCAAAAAACGGGGCAAGGGGCCCAATGCCCCGGGGCCCACAAATGTACGAGGCATTGGAGGAGGAGTATCCTCAAGCATCCACTCAGATGCTTCCCCGACACAATCCCTATTACCCATCCACTCCCTCGCCAGAGGAACAGGAAGAAATGCAGGATTAGACCTCTGTTCCACCGCCCGAATAGTGTTAACACCTGAAATGGGGGTTCAACTGATTCCCACAGGAGTCAGGGGACCTCTTCCCTCAGGGACTGTAGGACTTATTATCGGGCGAAGTCCTGAGAGCTTATTAGGTTTGCAAGTGACCCCAGGCGTAATAAACTCAGACTATAAAGGGGAAATAAAAATAATGCTTAGCTCACCCCAAAGTATAAGTTCTATTAATCAGGGAGATAGAATTGCTCAGTTGCTCCTCCTTCCAAATTTACATAAGTCATTTAAAATGAATATGCCTCTAAATAGGAACAATAGAGGATTTTGTTCCACTGATTCGAAACCCATGGTTTGCTGGGTTCGGGACTGTACAAAGAGGCCTATGTGTAAAATAAGAATACAAGGAATAGAAATGGAGGGTCTTATAGATACTGGAGCTGATTCTTTCCATCATTAATTTACGTCAATGGCCCAAACACTGGCCTCTGCAAAAAGCTTCAACCAGTTTAAGAGGCTTGGGATATAATAACCTCCCAGAAAAAAGTGCGGTAATTTTAAAATGGGAGGATGATGAAGGACATAAAGGCACGTTTCAGCCTTATGTTTTACCTAATCTACCGGTTACTTTATGGGGAAGAGATATTTTACAACAAATGGGAGTACACCTTGCAACCAAACCTGCAGGTGTTAAATGTAAAAATCTACAGAGTAATCTTAACCCTATAAGAAATCATCAAAAAGTACAGGGTAAGCTTAACCCTAAAAGAAATCATTATCATATAGGAAAAAGACATTTTTCTTCGGGGCCACTGAGAAAATAATTTTGAAAATACCATGGCTTTCTGATAAGCCAGTGTGGGTCCCTCAGTGGCCCCTATCTAAAGAGAAATTACAAGCGGCCCACCTACTAGTTCAGGAACAATTAGAAGCAGGACATATAGAACCTTCCACCTCTCCCTGGAATTCCCCCATATTTGTGATCAAGAAAAAATCAGGAAAATGGCGATTATTACACGATCTTAGACAAATTAATAAAACCATGCAAGTCATGGGCCCTACTCAACCTGGACTTCCGAATCCTATAGCTATTCCAAAAAATTTCCATGTTATTAGTCTTGATATAAAGGATTGCTTCTTTTCTATTCCCCTACATCCTCTGGATGCCCCCAGTTTGCCTTTTCAGTTCCTTCTATTAACAATAATGGCCCTGATCAGAGATATCAATGGAAGGTTTTGCCACAGGGAATGGCTAATAGCCCCACCATATGCCAAATATATGTGGACAAGGCCATCCAATCCATTAAAAATAAATATCCAAACCTCATGTGTCTACATTACATGGATGATATTTTACTGGCCCACCCTAATCAAAAAATCTTATTTAATATATTCAGTGATGTGGTAGAAAATTTAAAAAAATACGGATTATATATAGCAGAAGAAAAAGTTCAAACCAGATCTCCCATATTATATTTAGGATTTAAAATCATGGATACTTTTGTTAGACCCCAAAAAATTTTAATAAATAAAGAACATTTAACCACCCTCAATGATTTCCAAAAACTACTGGGAGACATTAATTGGCTTCACCCTACACTAAACCTCACTACTGGCCAATTAAAACCTTTATTTGATATCCTTCGAGGGGACCCTGATCCATCCTCACCGCGAACATTGACTCCTGATGCTAGGAAAGCTTTAAAGGTAGTAGAAAAAGCCATCGAAGGAGCTCATTGTGACAGATTTGATTTAACTCAACCGCTGATATTGATTATTATTTCTTCACAATATACACCCACAGGAGTATTTTGGCAACAAGGGCCTTTATTATGGATACATTTGCCTGTCTCTCCTAAAAGCATAATTGAGTCTTATACCTCCATGGTGGCTAAACTTATTCTTCAAGGACTTAAAACTTCTACTAAAATATTTGGCATTCACCCTGCTACTATTATTACTCCTTATTCATCGTCACAGATTGAATATTTATGCTTCAACGATAATGACTGGGCTATAGCTAGATGCTCTACCTCTGCAAATTTTGATAATCACCTTCCTAAGTCTCCTATATTATCTTTTTGTATTAATCATCCTATTATATTTCCACAGGTAATAAAAAATCAACCTATTCCTAAGGCATTTAATGTATTTACAGATGGGTCCTCAAATGGTACTGCTGCAGTAGTCACTACAAAGGAAAGTATGACTTACATAACTGCACACAAATCAGCTCAACTTGTGGAATTGGAAGCTGTGGTAAGAGCTCTGGAACATTTTAGAGACCAGCCCATAAACATTTTTTCAGATAGCCACTATATTGTACAAGCCGTCCCAAAATTAGAGTTAGCAGGACCAATAGCACCTCATACTCCAGCCTTTAAATTGTTTTATCAAATACAAAAACTTTTGTGGGCAAGAAAAGAACCTCTATTCATAGGCCATATTAGAGCACATACTAATTTGCCTGGCCCCCTCCATGAAAGTAATCAAAAGGCTGATGAACTTACAAAAACTATATTTATACTTTCAGCGCTACAACAAGCTACTTTATTTCATTCCCAGTTTCACGTCAACAGCACCACCTTGCAACGTAGGTTTAAAATCACAAAGGAGCAAGCCAGAACAATTGTAAAAGATTGTAAATCTTGTATGACACATTTGCCCAATCCTCATTTTGGTGTTAACCCTAGAGGATTAATGCCTAATCATTTGTGGCAGATGGATGTTACTCATGAGCCAAGTTTTGGAAAATTGCGATTTATTCATGTAACCATAGATACATGCTCAGGCATGATTTTTGCTTCCTTACATTCTGGAGAAAAAGTTAAAGATGTCACATCTCATTGTTTACAAGCTTTTGCTGCATTGGGCATCCCCAAAATGCTTAAAACAGATAATGGCCCCGCATATACGTCCTCATCTTTCAAAGAGTTTTGCGCAAAATTCAACATATCCCATAAAACAGGCATCCCATACAATCCTCAGGGTCAGGGCATTATTGAAAGAGCAAACCGCACACTAAAAGTTATGTTGTTAAAACAGAAAGAAGGAAACTGGAAAAATCCTAAGGACAGATTGGCAGTTGCCCTGTTTACCTTAAATTTTTTAACTTTAGACTCTGATGGTTATTCTGCTGGAGACAGACATTGGAACCCACATCAACAACATAAACCTTTGGTTTACTGGAAGGATGTTCTTTCAGGTACATGGAAGGGTCCAGATCCAGTGTTAATTTGGGGGAGAGGATCTGTTTGTGTTTTTCCAAAGCATGAATCCTCTCCAATATGGATACCATCTAGATTAATAAAGCAAGTACCAAATCAAAAGGATCAAGATGAAGTTGTTGAGGAATCAAGATTAATAAAAAAGGTACAAAATCAAGAGGACCATGATGAAGATATGGAATGATTCCCTTAAAAGAGTCCTTCAAAATACATCACAACTTAAGTGTCATTCCTCCCAGCTGGGACGAAGAGATCTCTCTTTAGTGTGCACACAATTGTATTTTTTTTTTATATATATGTGTTTATGTCTGTGTATTCGTCTAAATTTCATGTTAATGTGACGTCACAAATATATGTTTGTATGTGCGTCTGTCTGTCCAGTGTGACATCAAAAATAACAAAGTGCTTGTGAATATATCCATATATATATATATGGATCCAAATAACTCTAATTCATTTAAGTTTAAGAGTATTCAAATTGGGTAAATAATTTAATAAGTGAAGGTACCTTCAATTTTGTTTTATAGGTGTCCCAGGGATTTCTCTTTAGCGAAAAATATGACTAGGGCTGTATAACCTGATATTTTTTGGTGTTTTGACATAAGGTTGCTTATTTGTTATTAACTTCATTTGTTTAATAAATGATTAATTTCAATTATTTCAACAGGTAAAGGACTGCTGTATATGCAGAAACACGAGAGTTCCAGCTAACAAATTATTTCTCCAAAGTGCTTTTAGTTTTTCTTTAATCTATCTTTAATACAGTAAATACCCTCAGTCTTTCTTTGTTTTGTTCTAAACATGATGTTTTGCCAGCTTATGTTTGTGGGAGCTCAGGCTGCAATGTGTGTGAGCAGAAATCAACTTTAATTTTCTAATCTAATAATTCTATTTTTTAGTTTGACAACTCGCCTCTTGACTCAGTGCTGGAATAGCACTGCCTTTCATTTAATAATTGATGCTTGAGTCTCTAGGGAGCGGGCCCTGAAGATTTGCCGGTGGCATTGTCTAGACATAAAAAAGACGGCTGCTGCTACAGATGCAGGGATCGCGGTCGCTGCAAGCATCCCTGCTGCTCAAATGTCAAACAACCTCACCAGCGGTGTGGCCTCTGCTCTGCATGCATGGGGCCTCCTAGATCTACGTGTTATAACAAGTGGACATTTTGATCTTTCATTGTTTGGGACTTCTTGGGACAGTACCTTGGGGGTATTTGTTTAGAGAACTCAGTGTGTTACTTGATAGAACTTAAGGCAGCTGATTTGTTTAAAGAATTTGATATGCTATGCAATTTGGCTCGTCACCAAAAGGCTTGTCGCCTTAAAGCCGCAGCATCTCCCCACAATTGGACGGCTGTTAGTCAACTTACACAGTCGATCCTAAAGGGCTCCATTGGATGGCTGGTTAGCCAATGACGGGTAAGATCCCCAGAGGGGGACAACCTAAGACAGGCACAGTCGCACGGGATAGTCTCATGTGGCCGACATATCAACCTAAGACAGGAGTCAAGGGCACAGCCTTGATTATCCGATGACGGGTAAGAATGTTGGTTGCACATAGACGTCCTAGAGCATCCCCTCTTTTAAAACAAAAGGGGGAAATGCAGGAGCCCTGTTTGCGGAGATAGCTAAGATTGCGGTTGACTATTGGGCCATAGACATTTTTGGGCATTTCCGCTTTCCGTAGTCTCACGGGATCTCGCGGGACTTGGCCGAGGCTCTCGAGAGATTTGAACGGTGACTCAGCAGATCGAGCGAGCGCCATTGCTGCTCGGGCGCATGGGAAGAGACCAGAGGGAGAAAAGACAGGGTTATCGCTATTGTGTAGATATATTGTAGTTTCTTGTAAGATTAAAGAATATTTTCGTCTCCATCCTGTCTCCGGACTCCTTCCCGCGGCGCTGCCGTTCCAGGCTGCAATCCTTTTCCGGCGACAACATCTTATGAATAGCATTTGGGTATTATTTACAACTAGACAATGAAGAACAGCTGAAGCCTGTAGTCCATTGATACTTAACAAAATCACCTATTATCTTTTTTGTTTTTTATAATCAAAAGATCTTCATTTGAAAAAAAGCACTATTTCACTTGGACTAAAGTTCTAAACCTATCTTACTTTCTGTATTGTTTCCTAGCAGTATCTAAAATCATATATGAGTTAGATTACTGTTTCACACAACACAGTTATTGTTCTAATACAGCTAATCTACCAGGCCTCTAAACCAGAGTGAATAATCAACTATTATCCTAAGTGAACTCCATTCATACAGTGGTGCTTGCCTCTTGGAAGGTATTGGTTAACATTTTGCATCTAAAGTATACTTGAGTTGTGGTGGCACACACCTATAATCCCAGCACTCGGGAGGCTGAGGCAGGAGGATCGCGTGTTCAAAGCCAGCCTCAGCAATGGTGAGGCACTTAGCAACTCAGTGAGACCCTGTCTCTAATAAAATACAAAAAAGGGCTGGGGATGTGACTCAGTGGTTGAGTGCCCCTGAGTTCAATCCCTGGTACAAAAAAAAAAAAAAAAAAAAAAAAAAAAAAATACACACACACACACACGTACTTGAGTTACCCAGAGGAAGCAAAAGTACACCTGGTTAATTATTCTGATTTTAGGGGTTCTTTGTATCTTATTCTCTAGCATTTCATCTTTGTGACATTTTAATTTCAAACATATAAAAACATTTAGGTACTGAGAATAAGTAAAATGTTCTTAATTGACACTAAAAAACCTAAAACTCGGAGGCTGGGGTTGTGGTTCAGTGGTAGAGCGCTCATCTATCACATGTGAGGCACTGAGTTTGATCCTCAGCACCACATAAAAATAAATGAATAAATAAAGGTATTGTGTCCATCTACAACTAAAAATATATTAAAAAAAAACAACAACAACAACAACCTAAAACTTGTCTCAGTCCAGTCATCACAGAGGCTATCTTGAACAATAGGTAACAAACAAGATACTTCTATAACAGCACTTGGCTGCTTTATGAAAAGAAGAGACCCTTAGAAAGGTCCATTCCAGGGATGGGAACGTAGTTCAGTTGGTAGAATGCTTGCCTACTGTGCACAGGGCCCTCAGGTTTATCCCCAACACCACAAAAATAGAAAAAGTTCCACTGGCCAATCCATGGAGCTTCCTTGAGGCACCCTCTGTCTGTTGTTCTCCAAGTGTGGTCTCAGGACTAACAACATCAGTATTACTTGGGAACTTGTTAGAAATGCATGTTCCAGGGCCCTAACCCAGACCAACAGAATCAGCAGGTCTGGGTATGGGATCCAGCAAGGTGTTACAAAATTCTGATAATCTCTAAAGTTAGAGAACCATGGAGAGACAAGAATCAGTGAGAAAGACATCAGGTTTGTTCAAGGGCCAGCAATCTAAGAGGGTGTGTGTGGTGTGTGTGTGTGTGTGTGTGTGTGTGTGTGTGTGTGTGTGTCCTCCCAAAGAAGACCAACTTGGGGAAATTCAGAAACACAAATGGGTGTTTTTAGGGAGAGAAAGGAGGTGCAGAATGAGAGTGGGCAGGAAGACTGAGCGGGGTCTTCATCATATAGGGAGCGTGCTCCCCTGTCCCTTTGGCCAGAATATCAAAGTCAACCTCCACCTTCTGGTGCTAGTTCCTGTGATTCTTTAGACGAATGCATTACTTTTCTGCAAGGTAAGCATCATCTTACACATTCTCATATAATGGGAAGGTCACCAGAAATTCTGGGTTCTATAAATCTGAGCAAAAATTATTTAGGAGTTAACACCTTAATCATTTAGGCACTGCTTTTGAGTTTACAATGACATGAAAGGAGAGGGGAAGTCACTCTGCAAAGGACAATTCACAAGAGTGGCTACTGTTACATATATGTGTTGCCTCAGGGCAGAAAGGTATTAAAAGATGATATGCTGCATTTATCTTGCCAGCTTTTCTAATCTCTTATCTCCTCCGCTCCCAATCCCATCAAGGGCTGGTACAGATTTCAAAAAGAAAATGGATGTCTATCTTACACATTATGATTTGAATCTGAAGTTGCTCTAAAGTTTGTGTACTTGACCAAGGCTTGGTTGCCAGCTTGTGGTGCTGTTAAGAGGGGGTGGGAACTTTGGGAGCTGGGGCTCCACTGGAGGAAGTAGGTCACTGGGGGCAAGCCTCTGATGGGTATATTTTGTCGATTTGCCTCTCTGCCCCTCCCTTCACTTCTTCTCTCCTCCCTTTTCTCCCTTTCCCAGCTGCCATGAAGTGAGCAGCTCTGCTCCACTGCTTGCTCCCTGTCATGACATTCTGCCTCACCAAAGGTCCAAAGTGAAAGGGTAACGTGACCATGCACTGAAACTGTGAGCCAAACTAAATTCCTCCTTTAGGTTGGTTTTCTCAGGTATTTTGTCACAGCAATGAATATCTAACACCCTATGCTTTATGCAATCCAGTGTTGTCAATTACGAAGACCTCTCTTAGAGAGATAACTGTATTTTGGTATCAGGAGCACAGTCTGTAGGGTGGGGGTGGGGCATAAGGAGTCCAGCTCCCTCAGTTCAAATACTGGTTCCACTCTTACCAACTGTTTCTCATCTCCTTCCTGAAGTTCCTTCATTTATAAAATGAGAAAATAACAAAGTAACCTCTTGGAGTAATTGAGATAACTAAAAGTGTTCAGTACATAGGTAATCCATGAATGATAGCTATTACGTTACAATGAAATCATCACTGACTGGGGAGTTTGTGGAGGTCTCCAGGAGTGGAGGACACCTCTACTCAGACCCCTCATGTTCTTGACCACCTCACAGAAAAGAATTTAAGGACTGCCAGGACTGAGAAGTGGAGGGAGAGATTTATTGTAAAGGGAAAGTACATGCTCAGAATGAGAATGTGGGCGATCTCAGATCCTTGTTTACCTAGTCTGGGCTTTTAACTTTACAGAGGAATAGTAGTTATGGGACCAAAACAGAGGTGGAGTCAGGGCCATGTTATGTACTTTTGTGCTAATTTTTCTTGCACTTGCACATTGCTCTTGCATGTTATAATTATGCATCTCCACCCACCCTGGGGTATTAAATTTCTACCTAGGGGTGTGTGCCTTGCTATTATAATGAGGCTAAGGTCATTCTCAGTTACTAAAGTCTTTAATGGCACACCCCCGAAGGAGTGGTTTGTCCAGAGGCCTCATGGTTATCTTGTGATTCTGGTACTTTCTCATCAGCTGGCAAGCCAAAAGACAAGCACACAGGCTACACTAGGTTACTTCTAAGCTGTTCTGTATTCCAATGGTTTATGGGTGTTTCTCTTGAGATTCTGTTCTCTCTGTATCCCTAAATTCCTATCTGGGGAAGTTTTTCTTCCTCAGGCTACATTCTGGTAGAAATATCAAGGTAAAGATGGCTTTAGTTGAATAATTATGTCATATTACGTTGTAGGAAAGGCAAGGAGAAAAACAATCAGTTTCTCATGTTGTCCTACTTACTACATCAATAAAGATTAGTGAAACAATTTATATGACACGAAGTAGAATTTCAAAATATTCTATTTAGTCTATATTTATGATACCATCTGTACTCATGGTTTTAAAGTAATACACTTCTAAGCCTCTAATTTTAAAGATCTCATTAATGGTAATGAAAAAGGTTTGTTAGTTTTAGTTCTGCTGTTTCTCATTTGAATCCTTTATGACAAATTTAAGAGCTACAGGACAGCTCAGTGCATTACACATGAAAAATATTTAGCCTGTCTCCCTCTCTAGATGTAATTAACACAAAGGTTAGTGTTAACGATTTCAAAGCCCTTTCTCTCACAAAATCAGGCTAAATTTTCAGTCAGGCATATACTTGTAATTTTGCATGTCAGAGTATTTTCACATGAATACCTTAATGACCATGTGGTCACTAATTTAAAATAATCAACCCAGGCTCATATTCAAGATACAAATTAAAATCCACCTGATCAGTGAAGATTTCATCCACATTTAGGTCTCTTTAGTTCAAGTCTCTTGGCTTATTCAACATACAAAATGGACGGTCTAGAAGTCTTCATAGACCCTTCTAATCTTGAAATCCATGTTGAAAATAGAGGGAAAGCTGGGCACAGTGGAGCACACATAATCCCAGCAGCGTGGGAGACTGAGGCAGTAGGATTGCAAATTCAAAGACAGCCTCAGTAACTTAGTGAGGTCCCCAAGCAACTCAGCAAAACCTGGTCTCAAAATTTAAAAAAACACACTAACAGGGCCGGGGTTGTGGCTCAGTGGTTAAGCACCCTTGGGTTCAATCCCTGGAACAACAAAAGAAAAACAAATTAAAAAAAAAAAATAGTGGGAGAGGTATTCAGACTTTCATGACAATGAGGTTCCTACATCCAGTGGTATGAAAACCTTTCCAAAGACTACAAGAACCTTCTGTATATGTGTGAGAGCTCCTAAAACCCTTGGAATTTCTGATAGGAGTGTCTTTTATTCATAACAAGCCCCTTCTGACCTTTCCAGTTTGTTAATGAGCTACTGGAAGGGAACCCCTAGGTAGCTTCAAGATGAGATTGGGTCACAAGAGGAACCAGCTATGACTAGAGGGCTAGAACTATCAGCTCCCCTCTGCTATCTCCAGGAAGAGCAGAGGGGCTTGGAAGGCGCTCAGTAACCAACGGCCAATGATCTAATCAGCCTAGATTATGAAACTTAAGAAAGCTCACAAGTTAATACATCATTGTACAGGGATGGTGGCAAACCAGGAGAGAACATAAAAACTCTTTGACCTCCTACTTTGGACCCCCACCATACTTATGCATCTTGTCCATTTGATTGTTCCTGGATTTTATCTTTTCTAAGAAAATAGTAATTTAAGGTGCTTTCCTTAGTTCTGTGAGTTGTTCTAAGGCATTATCAAACTTTGAGGGTTAGGGATCATGGGAACCCCTAATTTGTAATTGGATGAGCATGACTGTTGGTAGCTTGTTGACTCCATTTGTGGCTTTGCCTGAAGTGGGGTCACTACTGAGGTACTGAGCATTTAACATGTGGGGGGTCTGTTCTAAATCTGGGTAACCTCAGAACTGAATTGCTGGGCAACCAATTGGTATGAGAATTGCTGTTCAAACCAGAATGCAGGGGAGAATATTGCACACTCTACTGTTCAACTACCACAGTGCAGACTTTAAAAATCCCAGTACAAATGAAGTAGTAAACCATCATAGAAGCAAACATACAATAGTCTTTAAAAGCTGTTTCATGTTATATGTAAAGTGCTTTTTGTAAAATACAAAGTGCTATTTAACACAAGGCTTATAGCCAGTGGTAGTTTCATCTTCTTTCCCAATGAAATCCACTGGCATTCTGAGCATACTGAGAGCCTTACACCTTTTGGGAAAAGGAAGAGTTATATCTGCCCCTGAAATCTGTCTTGAAAGGCTTTGCTAACTATAAAAACTCAAATTTTAACACTTTTCTGTGTGTTTGCCCCTGATCTCTACCTTACAGTCAGAAAGAGGATTATGTTTAAAAATAAACCTGTTTATACCATGGCTCAAGGGCACAACATGAGTTATTTTTAGCCTTCAAAATTCACTAGATACTAGCTGGTACACTAGTAGTTTCAGACTATCTCCTAGGGCTTTTTAAAAAACAACCAAGCCAAAAAACTACAATTCAAGAACATGGACAAACACAAGCTAAAAATATTCAATGTGAAAACTATTATTGATATTTTCCAACTTCAAAAAAGCATAGGTAAATGTTGCAGCTGATACTTAACTTCCAAACACCATACTTAGAAGTGTTCATATATTTCAGATTTTTAATTGGAACTAGGGTTTGAACCCAGAGACCCTTAACCAGTGAGCCACATCCCTAGCCCCTTTTGTATTTTTTTAATGCACATTTAAAAATATCTTTATTTATTTTTATGTTGTGCTGAGGATGGAACCCCATGCCTCCTCACATGTGCGAGGCAAGAACTCTACCACTGAACCTCAGCCCTACATTTTTTTAAGGACAGGTCTTACTTAGTTGCTTATGGCTTGGTAAGTTGCTGAGTCTGGCTTTGAACTTGCAATCCTCCTGCCTCAGCCTCCCAAGCTGCTGGGATTTTATGTGTGTGCCACTGTGCCTGGCTACTTTAGATCTTAAAAAAACAACCATTCCTAATACATCTAAATCTGTGACTTCTCCAACTTCATAAAGCCCTTCTCTTCAACATATTTCACAAATGTGTCACTATTTGACATCAGGATTACCAAAAAGTGGTTATTTGAATTGATCTTTACAACTTAATAAGGCTCTATTAAAAAAATTCCACTTCTTGTTGTGTTATATAAGAAACAAAGAATACCAACTTCTGTCTTCTTTTTCTTGAGCTGATTTTTGAAGTTGGAGGTATGTGTTGAGAATTTTATCTCTCTGTTCATGAAAAAGTCATGTTAATACAGATGCAGAAAGATGAGATGGTATCTCTGACCATATACCAACTTCCACACTGGTAATTAAAAAAAATAAGAAAGAGTCATGAACACATAATTTTAAAGTTTACTTTAAAAAATGTAAATATCTCCCAATATTTAACAGGTAAAGAAAATAGCATATTGGTTTATTTTATGTAGTTATTATATTTTATTTTCTAAGTAATACTGATTAAAAATATTTACACACCTACTTTTAAGTCCACAGTTTAGCACTCTTATTTGTATGGCTTTAAAAGTTATAGCACAAGATCTTTACATTAAGGATTGGGGGAAAAGATTCCATTCAAAACAAAGCCTGATATATTATATACATTTTTTTCTCTGTACTTTATTTTAAATACATTAATTTTTAAATGATGCTCATCTTTTTTTTTTTTTCTTTCTTCCATCTTGTGGTAAAATACTAGTGCAACTTTTCATCAAAATAAAGTTTACCACAGATGTAAATGAACTCTCCCAATTGAAAATGGCCCTTCAGCTGCCATTAAATGAAATTTCTCAATCTAACTTAAAAGAAAAAGAATTGGTAGTTGTCGTCATAAGCAAAAATATGAAGTACTATAGCACTGTCTACATTGCTCCTTATAACACAAACTTTGAAAGAACCAGAGATGCTTTATAGAAAAGTTTAGTTGGTTTTGAAAAGGCACATGGGTGTTGTTTTTTTTTAAAACATTCTGGAAATTTTGCCACCACCACTCTTTCTGTTGCAGAGATGGCACCTGTGACTATTGGGGTAGACAAGAATGTTGTTCAAACTAAAGAAAGCCAGCCAAAATTTTAACTGCACAGTAACAACGCACTTTCTTCATGCAGCCTTGTTTCCTACATATTCAATTTTCTATCATGCATTAGAATACATAAACTTGTATTCTAATGATTTTACATTTGATTTTACAATATGGAAAAAATTTGAGGAAGGACATGACCTGGGTAGAGAAAACGGTGATAAAGAACCCTTACTACAATGAAAATAGATACTTTCGTACCCAACTATATAATAAGAATATAATCCATTTAAGTTTCCAGAAATATACTTCTCAAAGCTCCCCTTCATTTATGAGAAAGATCCTCCTCTGTGGCATTAAATGGGGTGAGGGGCATCAGTTTGTGTCAATAGAAACAGTTCAGCACAACAGGAAATAGTTTTTAACTTTGGTCCATTTGTCTGTCCAGTTTAAAGACAGTCACACTGCCCACAATCAGTTCAAAAACCCAACATGTAAATTTAAAAATAAGTTCATTATTTCAATCTAAAACTGGTATAGCTGTTCTGTCATCATTCTCTGCCTTTTCAACTTGGGAATCCACTGTTGGTTTGGTCTTTAAACCCTCAGCACCTTTGTGATCTTCCCTGGCAGCCTCAGCAGTATCTGCTTGGTTAGGCTCTCTCTCCTCTTGGCTCATGATTTCAGGGGTCACGTGATCCAAGTCCGCTTCTAGAAGTTCAGCTTGTACTTCCACTGGCATCTGATTTACCCGTTCAACATGTAGCTCCTCTACGTGTACTTCAGTACCTTCTTCAGTCTCAATTCGACCTACTTCTAGATAACTGACTTGGACCTGCTCTGGAAGTTCACTCATGTGTGAATCATGTACTTGGCTGTCCTGAAGCAGATCTGGATGGACTTGTTCCACAGTCACTTGTGCTGAATCCACCTGGACCTGAAGTAATGGTAACACATGCACCTTCCCAACTTGTTCTATAATAGTCATTGATGTCACTGGTTCAGTTTGCACATGTGTTTCTACTGAAAGGACTTCTTCACTTATTACACGCTCTGAAATATTATGAGCATCACTGAGGTGCCTTCTTAATTCATTTCCTTGCATAAACCACAAGTCACATAAAGTACAATGGTTGGGTTTATCTCCAGTGTGTATTACCAAGTGATCTTTGAACTGGTCCCAGCTGTTAAACACACTGTTACACACCTGAAATAACCAAAAGATATGATGTTAACAGAAAGAAATGTGGGTTATTCTCTGTAAGAGAATATATTGATAGTAAGTTGAAATATTATGAATATGGTATCTACAATAAAATCTTATCCAAACTATTTCATAATTATTTGGTTTACTTGGGCCTTTTTTCTGCTAGCAACTTTAGATATTCTGGGAAATATTTCAATATGGCCCTTATTGTGTAAGTCCCACATAAATTCTTGGAATATACCTGTAATCCTAGCACTTGGGAGGCTGAGGCACTTAGCAACTCAGTGAGACCCTGTCTCTAATACAATACAAAAAGGACTGGGGATGTGGCCCAGTGGTCGAGTGCCGAGTTCAATCCCCAGTACCAAAAAAGAAAAAGAAAAAAAATCTTGGAAAATAAAGTAACCATCTTATAATTTATAGCATAATTTCAACACTTAGAACTAATCTTATTTTTTAAAAAACCCACTATTTTATCATGGAAGATGATCCAGGTAAAGCTGTTCTGCGCTCCCAGTCTCTCTCCCCAATTCTAACTGATTGCTCTATAGTTAAGAATAACTTTAGTTTCACAGTACCTATTATTTAGGACATTTTTTAAAAATTGATATCAGTGTCATCTAGGATTGAGTACTAAAACTATTCCTCCTTATAAAATCAACTAAATGATGTTCTTTATTCTCATTCCTTTCCAAACTGTCAACTCTGTACCTTTGCTTGAGATTCTGACATGCTCCTATACTTACAAGAGTTACGTCCTGATAGATTGACTGTAAATGTTCTAAGTTGGAAATGCTCTAAAGTTAAAAATGCTTTCAATACACTTAACCTACTGACTATCATAGCTAAGCGACAAAGTACACAGTAGAGCATTAGCTGTTTCCTTCTTGATCACTGGCTGACTGGGAGCTATGGCTCTCTGCTTCTGCCTAGCATCATGAGAGAGCATCCTACTACCTATTACTAGCTCAGGAAAAGATCAAAATTAAAAGTATGGCTTCCACTGATATGCTTTCACACTATTATAAAGTAAAAAAAAATCCCAAGCTGAACTGTGGTAAGTCAGGGACTACTACCTTTCACTTTTGAAGAATGCAAATACAAATTCATTTGTTAAGGACAGAATACACCCACATACCTGGCATTCATATAGCTTCTTCCTTCCCTTTTTTGCCCCCACTCCAGTTTGGCATGCAGTGAGATGACATTTGAGGGTACTATTTCTAGCAAACCGTTCATGACAATTTGGACACTCAAAAGGTTTTTCACCTATTATAAGAGAAAAAAAAAATTGACAATAAGAAAAATAGCAAATTTAATTTAAGAGTCTGTTTTTTGCTCTTTGGTTACTTTTAACAGTATATTCTTTTTCTAGTCGTCAATAAACCTTTATTTTATTTATTTATATGTGGTGCTCAGAATCGAACCCAGGGCATCACACTTGCTAGGCAAGTGCTCTACCACTGAGCCACAACCCCAGCCCTTAACAGTACATTCTTAAAAGGGGAAAATCACAGTTTATAATTCAGATGTTTTCACCACATCCAAGATTTCCCTAGAAGAGGCAATGTGACTTAATGATTATTACTTTAATATGAGCTCTGATGAAGAAATAAAATTTGGATTCAAGTTTTGTACCATGTGTTTGCATTTCTTATTTTCCTTAGATAAAAATCATGATCTGTTATTTTAGGGAAATGCATCACTATTCTTGCCATAAGCATTTTTCATATACTTACCATGTACTAGATCATGTGCTAGGCAATGAAGATAGATAAACAGAATATATTTAAAAAAAAAAAAAAAACAACCTGTCAAAGGCCAGGATAAGTGAAATATGTGATAATAAACACAATGCACTCGAAACTTCTTACAGAAAACAGCCACAGGAAATGTATTGCAGCAGCACAAAGGAGGAGGGTAATTCTACCTGGAATGGAGTGAAAGAAGGAAAGGAATGAAGAATGTCTGCTCTAGGGAGAGGCACAGAAGTATAAAACAGCTCAGTGGATGAGGAGTAAGGAGGGAGGAACTGTTTCCCACAATGGTTGGAATGCCAATCAGAAAAGAACCCAGGACTCAGGAATCCAAGTAGGGTTGGAGTGGCTATAGTAGGAAAGATTATGAATTCAATTTTGAGTCTGTTCAAGTTCAAGTTACTCAGAGCTAAAGGATGGTGGCCAGGAGATAGTTGTATAAACAGTTCTGGAGCCAAATAAGAGGGTGGACTGATTATAGATTAGTGGTTATTTTCAGTGGTAATAAATACTTCCAGTGTGGATAAATTTTATCAGAGTGTGTTGTATGATAACAAAATCAAGGAGAGAACTTAGTGAAATACCAGGTTAAAAAGGCAGTAGATGAGCTAGCAAAGAAAACAGAAGTGTAATTGCCAAGAAGCACAAGGAAAGAAAACTGAGGGAAATTACAGTAGTCAGTGGTAAACTGGGATCAGAAGCCAGATTTGTCTGGGATGAGGACAGCTAGAGGCATGTCTATGAAAACAATCGGTATAAAGATTCTTTCAAGAAGGCCTAGAAGGCCGGGCGCGGTGGCGCACGCCTGTAATCCCAGCACTTGGGAGGCTGAGGCAGGAGGATCGCGAGTTCAAAGCCAGCCTCAGCCGCGGCGAGGCACTTAGCAACTCAGTGAAACCCTGTCTCTAATAAAATACAGAAACAGGGCTGGGGATGTGGCCCAGTGGTCGAGTGCCCCTGAGTTCAATCCCCAGTACCCAAAAAAAAAAAAAAAAAAAAAAAAAGGACAAACATCACACTCGCCGGGCGCGGTGGCGCACGCCTGTAATCCCAGCACTTTGGGAGGCTGAGGCAGGAGGATCGTGAGTTCAAAGCCAGCCTCAGCAATGGCGAGGCACTTAGCAACTCAGTGAGACCCTGTCTCTAAATAAAATACAAAAAAAAAAAGGGCTGGGGATGTGGCCCAGTGGTCAAGTATCCCTGAGTTCAATCCCTGGTACCAAAAAAAAAAAAAAAAAAAAAAAAAAAAAAAGAAGGCCTAGAAGTAAACAGGAAAGGTGGCTGGGAGAACAGATCACTATGAGGGTTCTTTAAGCCAGGAGAAACCATTGTTATTTGCTGAGAGAGAAGAACAACTACAGTGACGATCTAGAATAATCATTGAAAGAGAAAACAAACACCAAACTGTCTAACTGAAGATCTCAGATATGAATTGTCTGTATCAGTGCTCAGCAACCAGGGAGCAGGAGCAAATAACTAAAATGATTCCAAGATGGAGGGTTTTTCAGAGCAGGTGAGATTCTTCTAAGCAAGAACATGTGGTTAGAGAAAATGAGTATATACAAAATCAGAAATGAGGCAATAAATAGGCAGAAAGGAATATGGAAGGGCTGGAAGGCTTCATGAAGTAAAGGAAAAGAACAGCTAGGAAAAGAGTGAAGAAATTTGGAGACAGGATAATGCTTAAAGAAAAAGACTAAAATTTTGGAGGTAGAGCACCAGTAATGAGGTCCCAGATGAGACCTTCATACTTAAATAGAAGGATGCAGTCAAGTAACTATATTTCCTGAAAAACATATAACTTTTGTATGATTTCCATATGATAAAAAATTAATGTAAGGAAGAATACCTATTTACCTGGAAGTAGTGTTGATACAGAAACCCCTTTTAATTCCAAAATGTTGGGAGATACTGCTAAAAGAAATATTAAGTTCTGTGGTTTTATTATTGTATAATTTTTCATTATCAATGAAACTTACAAGCATAAAACTGGCAAAACCTCTTTTAAGGGCAATTTGATAATATTTGCCAAGGTTTTAAGTGCATATACTCTTTGACCTGGCAGTTCTCCTCTTAAAAATTAAGTTACTTGAACACATGCAAAAAGATAAACATATGAGAATGCTTACTGCAGCACAGTTTATAATAGCAAAGGCCTAGCAAAAACCTAAGTGTTTACTAATAGTAGTAGTTAATTATGGTATATCCATACACTATTGTGCATCCACAATTTCTAAAAATTAAGTATTCATAGATGTAACCTTCCCCTCCCAGCATTCCCCCCAAAAAAACCACCAAGATAAATGGCATAAAGCTGTTTTCATGGCATGCTATTTGTTGCTCCAAAAGCAAGCATGTATGTGTATGGCTATTTGAAAATGCAAAGAATACACCTGGAAGGACAAATAAGGAAATGATAAAAGAGTTGTTGTCAGTTATGTATGTATGTATGTATGTAGTGCTAGGGATTGAACTCAAAGCCTGGCACATGCCTAAGAACACTCTCCACATCCAAACTATACCACCAGCCAGTAGTTACTTCTAAAGAGATCTACTGAAGTAGGAAAGAGACTCACTTTTCACTGTGTGCCACTTGAACTGTTTCTATTTTAAAATTTACTTTAATAAGCCCAGTAAAATATAGAAATAGCAACAGATTATTTCTATTTTAGATGTGTGGGTGGCTGCAGTTTTCAAAGTACTTTCACCATTTTCATATTTGTCACAACCCTGGAAAGTAGGTGTTACAGTTTGGATCTGCTTATGTCCCCCCAAAGGCTCATGTTTTGAAGGCTTGGTCCCTAATTGGTGGTGCTACTGGGAGGTTGTGGAACTTTTAGGAGGTAGGGCCTAGCTGAATAAAGTAGGTCACTGAGGGTGTGCCTTTGAAGGATATATTTTGTCCTCCAGTCTCCTTTTCTTCTTCCTTCCTGTTTCTCTTCTTCCAGGCTGTCATGAGCTGAGCAGCTTTGCTCTGCCATGCTTCATCACAGCCCCAGAAACAAGGAAGTCACATGACCATGGACTGAAACCCCTGAAATTATGGGCCAAAATAAACGATTCCTCCTTCAAGTTGATTTATCTCAGGTATATATTTTGTCACAGCAATGAAAAACTGACTATGGAAAGGTATTGTTATCCTTATTTATACAAAGGAAAAAAAAATCCCAAAGTAAAGTGAACCAGTCAAGTTCATGCTAATAAATGTCAGAATTAGAGTTGGAACTGTTGATTTCTGGAACCACATTCTAATCCCACATCCTCTCTTGGAAACTAGGAATGGACTACTTAAAAACACAGCTAAAGGCCAACTCTAGGTTGTCTTTCACACTGGTTTTCCCTCAGGCATATCGGTCAGCTGGTCTGGTGATTCTTTTTATATTTATTTTATAGTTATAGGTGGTTATATGTTTATTTTATTTGTATGTGATGCTGAGGATCGAACTCAGTGCCTCAAGCATGCTAGGTGCGAACTCTACCTCTGAGTCACAACCCCAGACCAGTCTGGTGATTCTTTTTTTTTTTTTTTGAGTCTCTTTAAAATATTTTTAATCTTCTTATTTGCCCCCCACCACTCTGCTTTCAGCATCATCTGATATTTTAGATCTTTCTTCTCTACAGCATTTTCAGGAAAAAGTAAATCACATTCTAAAATGGTTAGGCTAGAAGGCATGTTCATAGACAGTCTGGTGATTCTTTAACCCCTAAACTGCTTACCTCTTTTTCTGTAAGTTAATAACCTCTAACCATTTGGTCACCTAAATGAGAAAGATAGGAAGCTCCCTCTCTTATACCAACCCTCTGCCTCCCCACCCCCTCACGGTCATCAAATCCTATGGATTATCTCCAATTTTTGTACTTAGTTGGTTACAAGAAAAAATTTGTTGAAAGGGAAAAGTGACCCATCCTTTATTAACTTTAAACACAATTTAAAACTGTTTACTTATGCTATTCTCAAATTCACTAAACCATTGATCACTTACCTACAACTATCTTGTCATTAATTATGAGTAAAGTAATTGAAGTTAAATGACAAAACTGTATACTTTATGTGCCAAACTGATCATCCAACAGACATGTGGTCCTATATTTTAAGTAATCAGATTAAGTTACTTTATCTCACATCATTTTGAAATTAAAAAAAACAACAACCTATATTCTGTTCAATCCAAAGTAAAGAGCACATTTAAAAATTTCTAAGAGTTTATGTTGCCCTATTATCAAATACCATAGTCCTATGAAGTAATATAAAAGCAACTGGTCCTCTGTTGGTATGCTAGAAGTCCCTATCAAAGTTCAATGATTATAATGATTGTTTACTGTTCTGGTGGAATGTTAATCCTTTTGCAAAATTAACCCAGTTATCACAAAAATGTACAAAAAGAAAATCAAAGAATAGATGAGTTTTTTGGTACCCCTTTGGAACTCAGGGGCACTCAACCACTGAGCCATACCCCAGGCCTATTTTGTATTTTATTTAGAGACAGAGTCTCACTGAATTGCTTAGCGCTTTGGTATTGCTGAGGCTGGCCTTGAAGTTGCAATCCTCCTGTTTCAGCCTCCCAAGCCACTGAGATTACAGACATGCACCACCGCGCCTGGCTGAATATTTATTTGATTTTTAAAGACCAAAAAATGTAATTATAGTCAGTTTCTAAAGTGTACAAATCTGAAATCAGATTTAATTTCCATAAAAATTTACTGTGTTTTAATTACCCAAACTATTCCCTTAAAACCTTTTAAATTCATACTGAGGCTTAAGGACAGTACATTCCCTTCACTACTCTCTATTCCTGTATTTACTTAGTTTCCAAATACTGACAGCAAGAATTCAGATGGCAGGGGCTGGGGTTGTGGCTCAGCGGCAGAGCGCTCGCCTTGCATGTGCGTGGCCTGGGTTCGATCCTCAGCACCACGTAAACATAAATTCATTGCATTGTGTACAACTAAAGTAAATAAATATTTCCCTAGAAGCTTTCTCCAAACTCTAGCATAAAAGAGAAAGATTCTGAATAGTAGAGTATACCTATGTTATAGTCATCATATCGACAATCTAAAAAACAGCCTTAACCACTTGGTTAATGAGGACTTGGGAACAAGTGTTCAGAAGTCTGATACCCAGCACTTACTAGAAAGTCTGGACTTAAGGACTCTCTGAGTTTCAAGCTATTGGTGGCAGGTCCTATGCATAGTCCAGGAGACCTTGCAGGGAAATGGTAGGGGAATGGGAACAGGGACAGTGAATCAAGACAGGGCAACAAGCAAATACAGAACTGTGAGAGCCACAGGGCCTTAGACAGACCTTTCTGGAACCTGTACTTTAGGCCTAGGAAGGCTCCCAATAGAAGGAATAGTAAGAAGACATTACCCTTCTTAGTTCCCTGGCCATCCACCAGTCCTGACACATTGCTGGTGAGAGATGTGAAGTAAGATGGTATATTGCCTATCTACTAGGCCAAAACATGACTAAATGTACGCAAAAAAGTATAAACATGTCTGAGACATCTTATAAATATACTTATCTATGTAACATATTAACAAGAAAAATGTAATAACAGGAACAGTAAAGTCTCACTATTAGGACTGAATAATTTATGATCTTTAGTAAGTAAATCAGAATGTTTTCCATATTTCTTTGAAAATATAAAACTGGTAAGGTATGAGAGGGACAATCACTTTCAAAGTTGATAATGATTTGTATTTAAAGCATCAATATTTCAACAAATGCAATGTGTGTTTTATCTTAGAAAAGACAAGTTATTAGTTTTTGTGGCACTATTTAAAAAAATCCAATTTAGACGTTTAGACTTCATATAAATGTGGAATAAATATACTTCTAATATAAAGTATTTTCTAATTACCTGTATGTTTTCGAAGATGCTCTTTAAAATGTCCAAAGTGGTCAAACTGTTTCTCACAGTACTGACATATATGAATTTTTTTCCCAGTTCTTTGCTTCTTACTGACTCCACCTTCTTCAAGGTGGTAACAATTTAGGTGCTGTTTCCATGCGCTCTCCCGAAGGTACCTTTTATTGCATATTTCACACTTGAAACTCTCAGTGGAGTGTGATTTCATGTGTTCCTTAAAATGGTAAAACAATTTAAATGAACGGTTACATTTCTCACAATGGAACAAGTCCTTCACATGTGACAGCTGAAGTTCCACAATTTCAATACCTTCTACCTGTTTGCTTATGGGGTCAGATGCACAGCCATCTTCTTCTTTAATCTGCCCTTTTCTATCACCTTGACGGTACTTGCTGGTAATATCTGCCAACAATGCTAGAGCAGAATCATCAGAGGAACCTGTGCTCTGTATGTACTTTATGGACTGCTTGGCAGAAGCCACTTCCTCTAATGTTTCCATGCCTTCATCTTCCACTTCAATTGTGCCTTCAGCAATCTCCACCTCAATTTCAACAGGCTCTGATTCTGCAGATGGCAATGACTCAGTGATAACATTTGAAGTTTCTGCAATCTTTCTTTTCTTTGCCTCATTTTTTCCTGCAGTATTTTCCTCTAATGGAGCTGAGTTTTCCTTGTTTCTGAAATACATAATGTATGAATTAAAAAAAAAAATACAAGATCAAAATTTCAGCAGGCTTTTTTGAAGAAACTGATAAAACTGATGATAAAATTTATATGGAAAGGCAGAAAACGAAATTGGAAGGTTTATACTGATTTCAAGACTTCCTGTAAAGCTACACAACTATGAAGATTAATGCAACAGAATAAAGTCCAAAATAGAGCCCCACTTTACAGAATACACTTTTGAAAATAATTTAATAATCTTTTAATGGTGGTGATAGAACATCTGGTATCTATATGGAAAATATAAACCACAACCTTTACTTCACACCATACATAAAAAATTAACTCAAAATGAATCTGGCTTTCTTTCTTTTTTTCAAATTTATTTTTTATTCTAAGTTAAACAGCAAGGGTCCTCAATCAACTGATGTCTACTCTTTCTTTTTTTCTTTTTCTTTTTCTTTTTTTGGTACCGGGGATTGAACTCAGGGGCACTTGACCACTGGGCCACATCCCCAGCCCTTTTTTGTATTTTATTAAGAGACAGGATCTGAGTTGCTAAGTGCCTCACCATTGCTGAGGCTGGCTTTGAACTTGCGATCCTCCTGCCTCAGCCTCCCAAGTGCTGGGATTACAGGCATGCACCACTGCGCCCTGAATCTGGCTTTTAAAAAAACTACTAAAACTATAAAATATCAGAGGGTGGACAGGAGAAAATCATAGTTATAGGCCTACTGAAAACCCTTAAACTTTTATGTTAAAACTAGGCAAAAATTTGAGAAATGATATGTCAATGGGGCAGTAATGTCCAGGATTAAGGAGTACTCTTTCAAGCCAAAGGCATGGACCCTGAAGTTCCAACTGGAAAGCAACATGAGAGGGAGCTTCTGAAATAAAGGAATTCTCATAGCTGAAACAGACCATGTCAGAAGTAATAACCTTGAGGTCTTTGCAGGGGCTGAAAACACTGGAGGTTTGTTTGGCTGAACCACATGCAGCTTGTGTGTTGCTTGAAACCAAAAAGAAATGTGCCTTGCTTACTGATACAGAGTCATTTTCTCCCTCCATGACTTCTTCTCTATCTTTCCCTTCCCCTCTACCTTCAACTGCTTTTAAGGAGAAAGAAAATTAAGGGTAGAGCCAAAGTCTCCCTATTCTCAAGGGGAGCTACAGTCAATATATACTCACCAAGTATGATGGGAGAAACTCAGAAATGTGAAGAACTCAAACTTTCAAGTGTCCAACTTAACAACTTAACAACTTACCTGGTTCCCCAAGGGAGAAAAGGCACTTACATTCAACTGATGGTGTGTGGGTATGATTTAGAGCAGGATAGGTAAGTTCTCCTGACCTTGGGGGTGGCGCTGACTCTACAAACTGATGTTTCAGTGCTTTAGCATCTGAACGTACAGTAGGTAAGTGCATTTACACTTCCCTACCCCATAAGCACCAGAGGGAATCACCATATCTGAGAAGAGCTTTAAGTAGAGAAGAGACAGACTAACAGTAGAACGAAACTCCCCACCCCCATGTTTACTGATAGTGGAAGGGTCAGAATTTAATGGAGTATCTCTATCCTGATGTCTAAAGTTTGTTATATTGAGGATGTTCTATTGATTGGCAAGTCAGAAGAGTCTGTCTCAACAGTCTTAATCGGCAAGGGTTGCTGTTAAGCCCCAACAAGATTCAAGGGGCTACTTACAAAATAAAGTGTTTTGGATATACTTAGGTAGATTTACAATGCTTAATCTCCCCAACAGGCAAGGAAAAACTGTTTCTTCACCTCCTCTCTTCCCACCAAAAATGAGGCCCACTATCCTATTGAACTTTTTGGGTACTGGAGACAGTATGTGCCTCACTTAGTCATTCTGCTTTCTTCTTTTTATTAGCTAACTTGCAAATCAGCACCCTTTAAGTAGGGTTTCCAACCAAAAGACTGCACTGGAAGTTGTCCTTGATGGACAACTTTGATACTGCAACATATTTTTTACCTTTGGGGTCCTACAATTCTCAAACTAAAAGTAGAGACTGATCTTTTTATGATTAGAGCTTCTGGCAATGGAAAGAAACCTTTACACAAAAGTTATTCTCTGGGTTTCAGACCTGGTCCAGGACACAGCTACAAGGTACACTCTTTAAAAAGATACAATGAGCTTGCTGTTGGACTCTTTATTGAAACTGATGCTTGACCTATAGAGGCCTTGATGTTTTGTAGCCTGATATTCCCCTTTTTGGGGGCCGGGAGGGGGGGTGAGTCAACTCAGACTTCATGATTAATAAGGTTAGACGTGCCCAACAAAAGTAATTTGTCAAATGTAAAGGGTATATTTAAGAAAGCAGTCAGTTTGCACTTTGGCTTTATATGAAAATGTGGTAGCTCCCACTCTCTGTTGACCAAAGTAAAGCCAACAGGTTAATGGGATCCTTGACTCACTAATGGTTTTGTTAAGCTGAAACCTGATGGTGTTCACTGGGTTGCTAAAGGTGTTCAACCTCAAAACCATGAAAACTAAAAGTAGACACAGTGGCTCTGCCCAGTGGGTGGAAACTGAGACTGTCCTCATAGCTCTGGTCAATATTACCCATCCTTAATCTGGGTCACTTATTTTGAGACCCATATAAAGGACAGGTATCTAATGAAATCAACTGGAATGAAACTGCTAATCACCTGCAC
The DNA here is from genome assembly GCA_025594165.1 of Tamias sibiricus. NCBI lineage: Eukaryota > Metazoa > Chordata > Mammalia > Rodentia > Sciuridae > Tamias > Tamias sibiricus. Next base: position 134,054,863 of record CM046662.1, read on the forward strand.
CCAGACTGTCACCATTAACGCCTAGATTTGATTTGTTCTGGATGTGCTAACATATCCACCATCATGGATTGCGCACAAGACCCTATTTCTGACATAGAAGGTTGTCACTGCATGCCAGACTTGTGACACCTCCTAAGAGTTACCCTGTCTCACAGTGAAGAAGTCATATCACACGGTTTTGTCTCTGGTACTTGTAGGCTGACTACTCCAGGCTTTTAGCTCCATCTCCAGGCTGTCAGTGGGGCTTTACCACTGTTAACAATTTTTTAGTTTACACTGTTGCTATTACAGTCTGATCAGTTAGTTCAGGCTACACATTGTAGCCTCTGAAATTAATCTATGTCATCTGTTCAATTTTTTGTACCACCATCAGCCTCAGAGTACTGCAGTTTTTATCACAAATGCTACTCAATAATTGGCTAACAGTAAAGGTATTAATGGACTTCTCATACTCTCTATCATCAACGGATACTAATATTATGGACCATTTACAATGGCCTTCTCAAAACATTGATTCAAAAAGATTTCTGACTATTTCCCTCACCTCCCCCTTCACCAAAAAAATCTGGGCAAGGCAGTTTGGTAATCAAATTCAGTTGTCCACAGAAAGGAATCATCTCTTCTCAGCTGCTTCCTGGGTAATGATGAAGACAAAAAGGTGTAGGAAGGTTATGTAAACCTAACTGGAAAATTTAGGATTCTGCCCTGAACATTCTTGGGCAAGATCCTTTTCTTTTCCCCCAAGAGCAACTCTAGGACAATCTGGTTGGTATTTATTTCAGGTTGATAGCCTGGTCAAAAATGGGCTTAAAAGATTGAAACTTAATTCCAGTTCAACCATCTGGATTCTCTTTCTGAACCGACATCCTCCTTTACCATAAGAATATTGACCACTTGGCTGAATACAACACTAGCCAATTACACTTATAATGGCCCACATGAGCCAAAGAAACAAAACAAAAGAGGTCTCTAAGTTTTATAAAAATGGCCTAGAGCACTCCAGATGAAAGACCTGGGTAAGAGGAGGAGACTGCTAGAAAACAGGTGAAGTTATAGCTACCAGAATAAGACACAATGATTTTGTGGGAGGTGGAGGGAGAGCAATTACCTTGGCACCTGAGGAGAGAACATCTTATATCCCAAGAGGTATGGGGGAGGAAGGAACATTAATTATCTATCAGAACCATCCCTAGAGCCCTACCAACGAAAGACAATGCTCTGATGCAGCTCTCCCCAACTACAGCAAGCATCTTTAAACAGATGCTGAGTCTGCCACTCCTCATCAGAAGGCTCTGATTATGATCTGATCATCAACTTCCTTAACTTTACCAAGAAGTCTTTAAAAACCACCTAGGGATAACCAAGCTTCTGCTCCTTCTAGGCCAAACACCAGGTTTTTACCTATCATTATCATAGCTGACAAGAGACCATCAGGTAGACAACTGCCACTCAGCTGGTGTTCAAGTGTTTGTGAGAAGTAGGAAAAGACTGAACTGACTGCCCAGTTTCTCCCAAAACTGCAAGATTCAATCATTCTAACTGAAGTGAGAATGGAGGGAAAACACACTGGAGGTAATGTCAGTCTGTGCCCCTGAATAATGGAGGGCACAATTATAAACAATACTTTCTTTCCAGGACTCCCAGGTAGCCCAGGGACTGTACTTCTCGTGAAGAAGCCAGATACTACCTTCCTTCCCTTCACAAAACATGATGACTTATACCTCAGAGTGGTTACAAGGGACCAGAAATTGTTTAAGGAAGACCAAGTAGCCCTCAGATGATTGGGAATCTTTCCAAACCTAGGCTACTGCTGGTTAGAAGCTCCTGAGGGAAAGCTTATTTATGCATGTCCTATGGGCAGGATTCCCCTCCACAGGAGTTGTCCAATTAAAAAGGTGGTAAAAATCTGTCTGACTGAGGCTGATGTGATAAAAAAATGACAACACTTGGGCTCTGGAAGGCATTCATGTCAGTATCAAATCACTGGCAGGGGTTATTATGGATGATGGACTTGCCCTAGACTTTCTCCTTGTGTGACAATGCAGTGAATAATTGCTAAAACATCTTGTTATACTTAGCCTACAACTAAGTGGTAAAGCCAATACAGAAACTAAAGGAGAAAGCCACCTTTCTAGGGATTTGCTCCATTGTCTGATTCTAGAACATACCCTGGATGGATGGGTACAATGATTAAGGTCAGTACTACAGAATGGCCACATCCTACTTACTGAAATCTATTAATAGTAGCCTTAAATCCAGTGAGAAAAATTGAATGATCAGTTCCCAGTCCCTACTGGTACATCAATCAAGAGTGACCAATGAAGTGGTATTGTCATGGAAAATTTCATCAGAGGTCAAAATCATATGGAAATGAAAATATCACCAGGAGACAACTGTCTGTGGATCCCTCATGTATGCATGTCTTATAAACAAAGGCACTGAGAGCCTTTTATTTTGGACCAACAATTCAAGATTGCTTATACAGCTAAGGGCTTTAAAAGATAAAGCCTGTCTTCTAGAGTTTAGGTAGATTTATTTATCATCCAGTATAATAAAGATAATGTACACTCTAGGACAAAGGTCAGGCAGGTTTCTTAAAAGTTCAGGAACTGAACTGCAACTATACAATGCAAACCCCTGAGCACAGCACACACCTAGGCCCCGTGTCATCCCTATGGGACTTGGGGCACGGGCAGAAAAGGAAAACTGATAGATACAAGAGTTTCATGTAACGGGCTGAAACTGGCTGGCCAACCTATTTGCTTACAAATAGGATAAAATCTTAGACCCTTCAGAGTTCTTGATGGTAACTCAATTTAAAAAGTGGGCAGATCTGAATGGAACTGATCTGATTTGAACCTTGCCAAAGAATATAAACAGATGGCAAAAAATGCACATGAAAAAATGCTCAACACCATTAGTCATCAGGAAAATGCAAACTAAAACAGCTATACCCCCCAACACCAGCATGGCTAAAATGAAAAAAGCCTGATTACACTGAGTACTATCAAGTCTACGGAGCAACTGGAACACTCATATACTTACTATAAAGTATAATGGCACAACTTTTGGAAAAGTCTGGTAGTTTCTTCAAACATTAAACATATATCTATCCAGCTAATGCACTCCTAGGTATTTGCCATGAAAAATGAAAGCATATGTCCAAAGAACAGCACACAAATGTTCACAGCCACTTTATCTGTAAAAGCCAAAGACTGGAAAAACCTAAATGACTACTGACAGTTAAATCAATAAATTTTGGTATATATCCAGCAATAAAAAAATGTTATCTATATATACACACAATAATGTAATAATTATAGTGAGTGAAATTAGGTAAGTATATTTTATATACATGATTACATATATAAAATGCTAGAAAATGTGAATTAATCTATAGTGACAGCAGATCAGTGTGGGGAATGAGGATAGGTATTAGGAGAGAGAATGGATTACAAAATGGAGAAACACTGAAGGGTGACAAATATGTTCATTAACTTAATAATGATAGCAGCTTTACATATATATGTATATATATGCATCAGAACACTTAAAGCAGGAGTCAGCAAACTCTGGTCTAAGTACAGCCTGTTCTATATAAATAAAGTTTTACTAAAACATAGCCACATGCATTCATTTAGATGCTGTCTATGGATGCCTCCATGCTACAATATTATAGCTGAGTAACAGCAGCAAAATCTACATGGCACACAAGTCTTAAGATATTTACTATGTCCCGTTTTAAAAATAAACCTCAACAATACCAAATGTTGATGAGAATGTAACAAAACTGAACTTCCTAATGTTATATAAACAGTAAAACCATTTTAAAATAAAAACAAAAAAACTTCCGAGCAGTTTTCCAAAGTTAAACATATCTTACATTAAGTTCTATCCTATTTCTAGGTGTTTACTAAGAGAAATGAAATCGTATGTCCACTTAAAGACTCGTATATAGCAATGTTATTCTAACTTTATAGTTCTAACAGTCAAAAGCAACAAAAATCCAGTCATCACATAAAGAAACAAACTGTGGTATATTCATATCATGGATACTCAGTACTAATAGTATGGATATACACTGAGTAGTAGAGATACTACTCAATAATGGAAAGGGGCAAAATATCACCACACCACCATGCACAAATCTCTAAAGCACAATGTTAAAGGAAAATAATCAAATGTGAAAGGCTACACACTGTGAGTCCATCTATGTGACTTTTTTGGGTACTGGGAATTGAACTCAGGGCAGTTGACCACTGAGCCACATCCCCAGCCCTATTCTTTTGTATTTATTTAGAGACAGGGTCTCACTATGTTGCTTAGCACCTTGCTTTTGCTGAGGCTGGCTTTGAACTTGTAATCCTCCCGCCTCAGCCTCCAGAGCCACTGGGATTTACAGGTGAGCGCCACTGCGCCCAGCCATCTATATGACGTTTCTAATAAGGTAAAACTACAGTAATAAAAATCAGATTTGTAGTACCAAGATCAAATAGAAGGAATCATCAGAAAATCTTCTAGGGTTATGGAAATGTTTCTGTATCTTGATTATGGTAGTGGTTATACCACTATATACAAAAAACAAAATTCAGCTGGATGAGGTAGTGCACACCCGTAATCCCAGTGACTTGAGAGGCTGAGGCAGGAGGATTACAAATTCAAGGCCAACCTCAGCAACTTAGCAAGATCCTGTTTCGAAATGAAAAACAGGAGGGGACAGCTGGGATGTGACTCAGTGGTAAAGTGTCTCTGGGTTCAATCCCTAACCCCCTCCCACCACACACATACAACACACAAAAACACCAACCAAAAAACAAAATTCAAACTCTACAATCAAAATGGGCAAATGGTTATTAGACGTAAATTGTACTTTAAGAGGTAGGGAAGAAAAGAAAATCTACATGGCAACTGATGCTCTTTAACAAATAACAGGAATCTTCTCATACAGTTTTAAATAAACAATTAAGCAATTCCAGAAAAGCAAAATAAGGCCTTTTAAGTGTCATTCAAAAAGTTTACACTATATTTCAAAAATAATCCCATATTGCAAATAGAAGATAAGCATGCACCTTCTGTATCTGTAAAAGAGTTACACAATAATCTTTTCAACAGTGTTCCCTTTAGCAATCAAGGTAACCACAAATAAATTGTTATTTATAAATCATTTAGCTTGTTAAATCTATGTCTTTTACCATGCTGGGATAGCCTGTTAAATCTATTCCTTCCCTTTTAAGGACCCACATGACCCTCAATATTGATTCTGTGGTCATTCCTCTGATGACAAATACTGCTGTTAATATGAAATTAACGGCCCACTTTGGAATGCTCCAATTCCCTAGTATGTTTTTGATTTAACATCAACTCAGTATAATCATTCGGAAGACATTTTAAATGATGAACTCAACTTGCATGGTATCAATAATACAAATAATTACAATTTAATTGAAACTAAGCTATGACTATGACCTGGCCACTCACTTTAAAGAGCCATCCCTAATTGAAAGATGTTAAAATGAGAAAAGAAACATGCTTACAATGAAGCAGTATGGCTCAGTTTTGTTCAAGTGTTGAGGCAAATTGTAAATTAATCCTACCAGCCTTCTTATGCTCATTTTAATGAGTACAACCTAGTGAACCCAGATCCTTGCTCCAGAAATATTTAAAGAATAACAAAAGTGCTGCTACACAACTTTTATAAAGTAGGATAGGTCAGCTAGTATTCAAACCTGAATGGCCAGGCAAGAAGAGGTTTTAGAGGCTCCTGAAAGAAGCAAAGGAAAGAAGCCTGAAAACTAGGCAGTCTAAAAGACATAACTTCAAATTCATCCGAACACCTCCTAAAGATGAAAATGCATAACTCCTGCCTCAAAGCAGTTGAAGTCTAATGGGAAAATATAAGGACAATAATAGTATGATTATTGCTTAAGTAAAGAATGTAAAAATATAAAGTAAAAATATAGACGTATCTAAGTCAACCTGCTTAGAGCAGTCATGTAAAACTTTAGAGAACGAGTGGCTGGCTCTGGACTGAGACTAGAAAGATGACTAAGATTCTGTCAATGAACAAGCAGGGAGAAGGCATTCTAAGCAAAGAACAGAGTACATGCATAATAATACTGCTATGTGGCAGACACTGTTTTAAGTGCTTTACACATACCAATTCAAAGGACAGATCTAAAAAAGGATAATGATATTTGGAGATCTGATCTTACTTAGAGCTTATTCTTCAAATAGCCCTAATCACAAGTCATTTATTAAAGACAATCAACAGTGATTGCTTACCATTCATTGCAGCTACTGAGGTGGCATTACCAACTGGGGCTACCAAGAAGTTGACCAAAAACTTAAAGGAAACAGACGAAGAAATGAGATATCCATAGGGAACTTTGAAAAGCTCTAACTTATTACAGGGAATGCAGACGGTCACACACAAGCACAAGGCTGTGTGCTTGCCCAAAAAAGACCTTAGGAGGCCCAAAGCTCTCCCATCTGATCTTGAGGTTCTATGCACTCAGAAAGTAGAGGCTAAAGCTGAGTTGTTAACTGTGTAAAGGAACACTGATCGTGTGCCCCATACATAGAGCTCCTCAGCAAAGGTGTAAAGACTTACTGGTCCCAGGCACTTAAGAAAATACTTGTCCAATCATCAGCTAACCAGTAAGCTAACTTAGCAGACAATTCAAAGAACATTGACTTTATAAATTTAGCACAGGAAAATCACTAAGTAAACAGCGACAAACTTTATGGGGGAGGGGATCGAAATACCAGCACCAACATATTACTTAAATCTAAAATTTTTAACCAAAAAATTACAAGACATGGCTGGGCATGGTGGTGCATGCCTGTAATCCCAGCACTTGGGAGGCTGAGGCAGGAGGATCATGAGTTCAAAGCCAGCCTCAGCAATGGTGAGGCACTTAGCAACCTGAGTGAGACCCTGTCTCTAATAAAATACAAAAAAAGGCTGGGGATGTGGCCCAGTGGTCGAGTGCCCCTGAGTTCAATCCCTGGTACCAAAAAAAAAAAAAAAAAAAAAAAAAAAAAAAAAAAAAAAAAAAAAAAAAAAAAAAGACATGCAATGAATGAAACAGAGGAAATATAGCATCACACATAGAAAAAAAAAAAGTTAAGATTTTTTCCCTGTAGAAATCCAGACATTGTATTTTTATAACATGCAATATGTAAATATTCCTGTCTTCCTGTTTTCAAAGGAACTGGTCAGAGTGTACTAAGTATCTAAACTGGTTCAAGAAACAATTCAACATGTTACTGTATTTATACTGAATAGCACAGATGGTTGTAATTAACATAAGGGTCCCAGTCTTATAATAAATCCTCTAAAAGGTTCTAAATAAGCTATACAACATCAACATGAATACCCAATTATTCTTACCTTCATCTTTCAAAGACTAAGTATGTGAGCTTCATTAAATTTCTCCCATATTCAACCTAGGCTGCTATTACAGAATATGTTCCACCGTTCTGCGGCCAAGAACTTTCCCTATAGTAAGCTAACTACTCAGAATCATGAGCGGCAGAAGCCATACGAAACATTTATTTCAGAAGGTTCTCCTTCAAGATTTAACCACTAATCTGATACTGATGCATCCATTTACATTCCCCTTAGTCTACCTTTATTTTGAGAAGGGATGTCCTTATCAGGCATCTCTCCTCAGCACACATCTCTATTTTGCTACCCAAGTTTAGTTCTCTTTACAGGAGAGTACTAGTCTGTTTTTTTTTTTTTTTAAATTTGTAAATATTGTAAAAATTTTAATAGCTTAAATTGTATATACGGCCAAATAAAAACTTGCATTAACGACTGGTGGGGCCTGTGTCAGGATCAGGGTTGGGCTCCTTTTCCTTGCCAAGACTATAGACTTGATAATGGTCTATAGTTTCCAGGAGTAGATACTCACAAAGACTTTTACATATGGAGAAACTGAGCCCCAGAGAGAATCAGTACCCTGCCTTAGGTCAGAGACCAAGTACTGGAGCCTGGATCCAAACACTGTCTTAGCCAGTTTGAGGGAAGGGGAGGAACCTCAGGTCTTTGACCCGGGTGACTCCAGGGTAGGGAAAGTGAAGGCTAGTTGACTAGGGGTGGACCACTCATAGGAATGAAAGGCCTGCAGGTCAACAAGGCTAGGAGGATGGGCTTGGGCTGGACTGTGAGGAGCTGCTGGGCACCATCGTATGGCCTGGCCAGGCCAGCCAAAGCTAATCACTTGACTTCTTAGAGCTGAAAACCCAGTTAAACCTAAGTGGTTCAGTATAGAGCAGAGACCAGGACTGGGCTTCCCACCTCTCCCTAGGCTACATGGCACTCTGTGCCCTGATGCCCAGCAATGCACTTGGAACTTAAGACTTCCCAGAACCCTGTGCTGGTGTCAACTGTGTTTTACACACCCTCCAAGACCAAGCCAGGTCTGACCTACAGTTTAGGCTCAGGAATGCTCCTGGCAGTGAGTTCCCAAGGGCAAAGAAGGATGTGCCCAAAGGCTCTGCCCTGTGAACCCTCTCCCAAAGGGGATTGGGCTGTCACTTCCAGGCCCAAGTAACAGACCACAGGGAGGGGAGGGACAGCAGATAATGTCCTCTTCTAGCCTGGTGATTCAAGGTGGGTCTCCCATGCTTGACAGCTTTCCTCTAGTGGACACCTGTGCATAGGGACTGGTTTCCCTCTTTATGTGAGAAAGGCCTGGCCCCACAGCCTTTTAGCCCTCATACTCTGCCCTGCCCAAGCCCTTAGCCTTGATTTTTATATCCTATCCCAGGGTTCCAACACATTTCTTAACTCGCAAGGTCCCCTGAACTCCAGTCTATGGGGGATTATGCCATGCAGGCTGCTCAGTAGGTCTCAGAAGCCCTTTTCAAGGAGCCAGGCTTTTAAGCTGCTCATCAAAGTAGCCCTTGACTCGCAGGGTACCCGTCACTTCATTAATGTGGGTGACAGGTGTCTTCCCCAGCAGTGGGCTCAGAAAAATCTTCCACATCCTTCTGTAGGGCCCGATATCCCCCTCCACTTTCCGGATCACAGTCATCTGGCGGTTGCCATGTGTGATGTCCTTATAGACAAGGATGTTGTGTATTCGAAAGCGCCGCACAAAGTACGGTAGGTTGGGCAGGGGATCTCTGGGAGGCTGCCAGCCACTAGGGGTGGGATAATGTTCATGCTTTGGGGGCTTTGGGATGCTGGTGGGAGGTAACAGGCGCTCCACAAAGTGAAACTCATCTACAGATTCCACAAAGCTGGGGTAATCAGGAGGCCCCTGGGTCTGGCTCTGGTGCCGCAGCCCGAAGCCCCTCAGGACCCCAGTGCTCCAGCCCCGCAGCGATGCCCAGAACATGGACGCGGCCATCTTGGCCAGCCCCTTTGCTAGCCTCCTCCTAGTCTGGTTTTGACTGGCACACAAGCATTCACCTATCATTCACAAATTTTACTGAACAACTGCTATGTCTTAAGTGTTATAAATACCAAGAACTTGTCAGAAAAAATTAATTTTAAACTGCCTTCAAACTAATTAAAAGAAATGGTATTTATGGGCAATTAAGGCCACACAGTATGGTAGAAAAATATTAAACCAGGGAAAATGACTCCAGAGCTCTGACTCCAGAGCTTTAATTCTTAGCCATTATCTTATCCATGCTCTTATCCATTTTGTGAAAATGTGGAGGTCTTTGTTCATTATATTCCTTAATGTTATCTTAATATCTCCTAGGAGGAATTTTATGTTTTAATACCAGGAATGGCTCCTTAGAGCAACTGATGTTACGATCCTTAAACAAAGAATAATTTAACTGAATACTATTTTTTTCATTTTCCTTGTGTTCCAGAACTCAAAAGCTAGATGTACCCTACATAGCGAGTATATAGACTTAAAATGGAATGCATTTGTATTATAATTCTGACTGATTATCTCCTTACACTAACCTCACTTATTTACTTCATCTTCACCAATTTCCTCAGTGATTTTTAAACAGTACTATGCTAGTCTTTGTAAGCCAAACCCTTTATGGAATATAGCATGATATGAATAGTTTACAATTTGAATCAACAGAATGGTTTACAGGGATTCACTCTGCAAAGGGCTGCCTAAACTTCCTTTACCAAAAATACTACTTTAATTCTTAGCAGTTTTCAAATAGGAACAGGAAATCAAACACAAGTAAAAGAACAATCAATCAGTATCTAGAAGAATTTTATAGATCCTTAAATATTCTTAATTTCAAAATGTCAGTTCTTTAATGGCATGACACATACTACAAATTTTTGACTAATAGGGTGAACATGCCTGAATATAATTATCTGTACCACGCTAAAGAAATAATTACCTGACTTCAAGAGCTTTGATAGCTTCTAGCATTTGTAGAAATTCTGCTGCTTTCCATACATCATTGGCTTCTTCTTCTCCTTGTATCATTAGTTTTGCTGTGTAGGTGAACTCAATTAAATGACGAAAGGCCATTTTACTAACACCTGTAAAAAATATGTTCATTAGGATGTATTCACATTAATTCAAATCAATATAACTGTGATTAATTACAATATGTAGTAAAGAAAAAAGTGCTTGTAATTTGATTACTGATTGTTATTTTTAAAATTTCCTAGAAGAATCCTCATTAACAGCATAATTCCCATGATAGCCACATTCCAGCACTACCTAGTAAACTACTTTTAAGATCTTACCCAAAGATTGCTGAAGACTCATAGAGAACAGTAAGACCTATCACTCAAATAATATAAATTTGCTTGTACATATCAGACATGCTGCATTTCTTGCCAGGGAGATTACAGCTGCAACAACTAAACTCCAAATTCTTTAATGGTATTCCATAGCTTAGTAAATAAAGTTTAGTACCTTTTTACATTTATTTCAAGACCCTTCATATTATTTTTCTATTTGCCTTTCCAAATTTCAAACTACAAACTACACACTATCTTTCAAACAAATTCCATGCTTTCTAAAAGCTTCTTTCTTGCCTTTATTAACACTCACACTCCTTCCTGAATTCTTAATCAGTTTATCTTATTAGATATCTACTGTCTTTGAAGGCCCAACTCTGATGTCACATCTTCAATGAAACATTTATTATAGTAAAAAAATTTATATGAGATTTACCATTTTTAATAAATTTTAATTGTACAATACATTGTTGACTATTCAATGGTATATAGATCTCTAGCATTTATTCTACTTGACTGAAACATTCCTGTTGATTACTAATTGCACATCTCCTCCCAAGCACCTACTAACTCCCATTCTACTCCTTGACTCCACATATTTGACTATTCTAGACACTTCATATAAATGGAAATTTGGATTAGCTTTTGTTACGGTTTAGATAAGGAATATTCCCCAAAAGCTCCTGTTAATGCAGGAATATTCCAAAGTATATTATGAGCTGTAACCTAATAAGTCCATCCTGGCTTGAATGAATTGACTGGGTAGTAACTGTAGGCAAGCCGACAAAGGTTGGAGGAGGTGGGTCACTGGGGTTATGCCCTCAAAGGGTTCACCTTCCCTGTGCCCCCTTCCCTCCCTGGTCCTCTGCTTCCTGACCCCATCATAAGCTGAGCAGTTTTCCTTTGTTAGGCCTTTCCACCATGATGTACTGTTACTGTGGGCCCAGAGCAATGAAGTCAGCCATCTATGGACTGAGACCTCTGAAACCAGGAGCCCAGATAAAATTTCCTCCTCTAAACTGTTCTTGTTGAATATTTTAGTCACAACAGAAGCTAAAATATTTGTCTATGATTGGCTTATTCCACTTAATGTCAAGGCTCATCCATATGGCCACATACAGAATTGTTAAAGCCTGAAGAGTATTCCATTATATGTATATGCAAATTTTCTTTATCCATTCATTTGTTGATAAACATCTAGGCTGTTTCCACATCTTGGCTACCATGAATAGTATCTTGGCTACCATGAATAGTACTGCAAAGAACTTGGGAGTGCTAATATTTCTTAAACAAAGTAGGGTTGCTGAATCATGTAGTATTTCTACTTTTAAATTTTTTGAGAAACTTCCATACTGTTTTCTATAGTTACCACAACCATTCCCACCAACAGCATGCAAACAATTCCAATTTCTCTATATCCTCACCAACACTCATCTTTTTGTTTTCCTGATAATAAACATTGTGACAGGTGTGATACCTCACTGTAGTTTTGATTTGAATTTCACTGACAATTGGTGATGTATTTTTTATATACCTGTTGATCACTTGTATGTTTTCTTTACAGAGATGTCTATTCAAGTTCTTAGTGCACTTTAGTCATATAGTTTCTTTTTACTAAGTTTTAGGAGTTCCTCATGTATCTCTATATATATTAATCTCTTGTCATTATTTTCTCCCACTCAATAGACTGCCTTTTCACTGTTGTTTCCTTTGCTGTACAAAATCTCTTATTAACCCATTTAAGTTCCAAATGTTCAATTCTGTGAATACTTCAATGAAATTGACACTGGTGCATTAAAAGAGGTTGAATCTAGAGTTTATGTTATTAATTGCAACTACTTTTATTGTTATATGATTTTGCATAGTTTTTATAGATGTTCCACATCTGGGACAATATGGTTTGATTTAGTCATTTGTACATTTCTTTTTAATCTATGCTTTACATGTCATATCCATGAAATGTTTACTTTGCTCATGCTTATTATAATGAGATGATCATGTGTTTTTTTATTCTTAATTTTGTAAATGTGGTATACCACATTAATTGGTTTGTTTGTTGAATTTATTCTTGAGTCCCAGGAGTAAATATTACTTGGTCATGGGGTGTGATTCTTTTAACATGCTGTTAAATTTGGTTTGCTAACATTTTGTTGAAGACTTTTCTATCTATACTCATCAGATAAATTGGCCTACAGTTTTTTTGTGTGTGGTTTCTTTGTCTTGCTTTATTATCAAGGAAATGCTGGTCTTATAAATGAATTGGAAGTGTTCCTTCCTTTTCAATTTTTTGGAAGAGTTTGAGAAGGACTGAAATGAACTCTTCCTCTTCCTCCAATGTTTGGGTGAATTCAACAGGTCCTGAACTTCTTTGTTAAGAGGTTTTTGAAAAATGATTAGATCTCCACAGTAAGTCTCTTCAGACTTTCTATTCCTTCATGACTCAATAACAAAATCTTCTTTAATACTTCCCCTAGATTTAAATGTGTATGTATCTGCTCTGATGATTACATTGTATGGACATCTCTTGACTATAACCTAGTTGAGAAATAATTTTAGATCTGTACGCGCACCTTACAGTACCTATCAGTGCACTCTAAAATTCAGAACACGAATCAGGAACAAATGGCAAAAGTTATTTTCAAAATTAAGCTTCTATGATTCCCACTTCTCAAGTTTTGTTTTCAAAATTTAGTCCTGAATTAAAACACTATTTCTGTATGTCTCTTTTTTAATTTTTTAAAATATTTATTTATTTGCTTTAGTTGTACACAATGCGTTTATTTGCGCGTGGTGCTGAGGATTGAACCCGGGCCGCAGACGTGCCAGGCGAGCGCTCTGCCGCTGAGCCACAATCCCAGCTCTTCTGCATGTCTCTTCATCCTATAAAAATTATTGTTTCAGCCTGCTAAATCAAGGCTACAGGGAATTATTAAAACAAAGGGAAAACTACATTTGACACAGATTTTTGGATTAAGAAATGCCCAAGTTCAAACTGCATAAAACATGTATACAACTACAAATCACAAAAACACTATGTTCTTTGCAACTACTTTATACACCTAAATGTGGTCTATGGGACAATGGTAAGAATACTGGTGGAAGAGCCGCAAAGTGTTTAAAGCAGTACCCTCTATTTGTGTAAAGAAAGGATACCACACAGGAAGCCAGAACTTTCAAGTGTCAGTACCAGTTCCTCCACAAACTGATATGGGACAAGATAATGTCTGAGTCTCAGTATACTTATCTTTAAAATGTCTGAAAGCAACATGACTATTGAAAAACAATGTAAAATGTATTAATAAATTGTTACATGTTTCCAAGTAAGCAAACTAAAATTAAAAATAACTGGATTCATCGAAGGCTACTTTTACATGATTCCTCAATCACTTTTTCCTTATCCTTTTTTTTTTTTTTGCTTTTGATGGTGCTAGGGATTGAACCCAGGGCCTCACACATGCTAGGCAAGCACTCTACCACTGAGCCATACCCCCAGCCTTCCTTGTTGCCATCTTGGGATCATGCTTTTATTATTACGAAAGTAGCCTATCTGAAACACAACTAAGTTTTGCTGTCTCCTAGGAGTTTGGAGCAAAAACTAAAAAGCACAACAACAGAGCTTTATACAAATGTTTATATATTTCCTAAAATAGAATGAGATTTGGATTTTTAATCAAGCAGATATTTAATGTTTATATGTATCAGGCCTGCTTAAAAATACAAATATTAACAGAATCCTTATAAAAATACTAAAATAAAAATTAACAGAATCCTAAGTTTATGGTGAAAATTTATAATGTTGATGGGTGAATTTATAACTTAATAAGTTTACTAATGTTCTCTCATATAAGGAAAAATTAGAATAGGAGGATTAATCCCAAATAGACTTACTCCTAAATGATTTAGACCTAAAGTGTACGAAAACTTTTTACAAAATATGTAAAAAGATGTTGATGGGTACATATTAAAAATTATAAAAATAAAAAAATAAAAAAGAATTTATAACTTTTTCCTTTCTGGTTGGAAAAATGTCTGCAGTCTCATTCATTACAGGTTTACGATCTCTTACATAATTCTAAAGTCCCCTAAATTGCTCTTTTTCCCTATACCATGTATACACATAGCGCCTCTTGGTTATTTTATGGGAAGGCAGGTGGGTCAATTATCGCTTATTTTATTTTATTTTATTTTTTTTGGTACTGGGGATTGAACTCAGCGGCACTCAACCACTGGGTCACATCCCCAGCCCTTTTTTGAATTTTATTAGAGACAGGGTCTCACTGAGTTGCTAAGTGCCTCGCCATTGCTGAGGCTGGCTTTGAACTCGCGATCCTCCTGCCTCAGCCTCCCAAAGTGCTGGGATTACAGGCGTGCGCCACCGCGCCCGGCTTATCGCTTATTTTTTGAATTTATATCTTGACTTTCCCTTGTGTGCATGTGCACAGTTATGGAACTCCAACCTTGCACATGTTAGGCAAGGTTCTACCACTGAGCTACACCCCCAGCTTCATACCTTGGCTTTTGTTAAAATTTTTTGGGGGTACTAGGGATTGAACTCAGGGGCACTCAACCACTAAGCCACATCCCCAGCCTTATTTTGTATTTTATTTAGAGACAGGGTCTCACTGAGTTGCTTACTGTCTTGCTAAGTTGCTGAGGCTGGCTTTGAACTTGGGAGCCTCTGGCCTCAGCCTCCTGAGCCCCTGGGTTTATAGGCATGTACCACCACACCTGGCTTAATGTTTTTTTATCAGAAAAGTTTTGCTGAGTCCTTGGGGGTACTCATATTACGGATCTGTTCTATTTTAGACAGAAATTTTTAATACTACCAGGAATCTCATATTAAGATTATGTTATTCTTTTTTTGCTTTCTTGAACAAGTCCAAAGGTCTGTTGACAATCTTTAAAGAATACCTTCCATCTGGAGAAAACTCCACATGACATATACTTTTAATAGAGCATGTCAAGAACTGCAATATAACTGTGGAGAATTAAAAAAGAGTACCTGCTCCTTGAAAAATGGCCTACAGACATTTTTCTCATTTAACAACCAGCACCATTAACATTCAGGAAAACAAAATTTGTAGTAAGGAATAGAAAATCATCAAAGGAAATTTTCTTTAAAGAAAATGGAATGTTTACTTTTTTTTTTGGTTCATCTGTACATTTATCTCTAATGTTTTTTAATTTATTTGTTTGAACAGATTTACTGAAAAACCATGATGATGTTTACTGAAAAACATACTGATGTTCAATAACGAATTTCACATAGTGTCAATAAATTTTATACCTAGGGATTATTTGCAAGTATAGAGCCATAAGTTCACTCCTGCCTACATAGCATCTTCAGCTCTTACTTTCTTCTGGAATTCCTGATCCTTGTCAATCATTTAAAGTTGGTCATTATACAGAGACCTAACAGTAAATCAACAGTGGAGCTTATCATCTGGAATCTGCTCTTACTCTTGTATTCCCCAATTATAGAACATATGCCTATTCCTCTTACCATATACTGAATCAATGATAAACCTTCTTGATTTTATCTCATTTTCTCTCAAATACAGACAGAATCCTTATTGTCTCTATGTTCCCAAACCTCAAGTTTCCCCACAAGTTTGTCAATAAAATTTGTTTAGAACATAAAGCTATGTATTGTCTTTATCCTATGTAAGTAAATATTAACATGCTTCAGAAATATTAATATTAGGTTACAGAAGGTTACCCTAGACTCCACTGAGAATATGAATATATAAACTGCATTGTACTTGGATTTTTTAAAAATTTGTTTTAAGTTGATGATGGATCTTTATTTTATTTACTTATTTTTATGTGGTGCTGAGAATCAAACCCAGTGCCTCACACATGTGAGGCAAGTGCTCTACTGCAGAGCTACAACTCCAGCCCCTGGATGTTTGTCTTTGATAGTAGGGGATAAAATATCTGGACATGATATTTTAAGATTTGCCATTAAAGAGAAAATAGGCAATTGGGGAGCTGTGGTTTTAGGAAAAGCAGAAAGAGAATGAATTAAGAAAATCAGAGTCTCAGTTCTGAACTAGGGAATGAATAAATGTTGAGACTGGATGTAGTGAATCCAAGTAGCAAAGCTAAGCTAATATAAAATTGGCTTCAAGGGCAACAATTTTATTTAGAAGCCAAAGGTGAATTCATGGTTATAATCAAAGGTAATTCACCACCAGGAAACCAGAAAACAGAGAGTTCAGCTTGTATGTATTAAGACTGACATTCACAGAGCATTTACAATTCAATTTTTAAAACACAGGTCATCTGCTTCTACAAAAATCCTATAAGGCAGTGGTCCTCAACACGGACTACACATCAGAATGGTCCCAGTGCAATGCAGCTCAAACTTTGTTCATAGGAATCATTTGAGGATCTTGTGATTTGTAGGCCTGGGTGGAAACTGAGTCAACAGTTCTAACAATGTCCCAGGTATTACTCACCAATTACTAGTCCTCAGAAAACATGTTTAAAAACAAGGAGTCAGAAAACTTAAAATACATGTGCATAAATCACACCCTTGAAAGATCTATTTAGTTGATCTGCAACTACAGCCTAGGTGTTGGCATTTGTAAAAGTTCTCCTGGTATTTCTAATATACAACTAATTTGCACTGCTCCCAGTCACTGTTTGTATTTTATAGATGAGGTTCCAGTTCTGGCTAAGATAGAGAAAGTACAAGTATGCTCCACCCAATCTTGTCCATTAATTACAACTAAACATCCTGCAGAAAATACATAAAGCATATATACAAGAACTATGAAAATAGAAGCAAGCATAGTAGAGAAAAACTCAGAGTTTCTTCCCACATCTTCCAGGTTAGACTTGAGAGCCCAAATCTCAAAACTGAGCAGTGGGTGGAGACAAATAAAAGCACCAAGCTACAAAACCAGAAAAGGGGATAATTGGGGAGAGGAGTGGGGAGGGAAGGAGACCTTGTAATTTTTCTTCTCTCAGCTATGCCTTAAGACAAGTCCTAGTTCTAAGGCTGCTCATATGTGGCTGATAGCCACCAATTAACCTCTTAAGAGTACTTTTCTCAGGGGCTGGGGTTGTGGCTCAGCGGTACAGCGCTCGCCTTGCAAGTGCACAGCCCGGGTTTGATCCTCAGCACCACGTAAAAACAAAGGCATTGTGTACAACTAAAACAAATAAATAAATGTTTAAAAAAAAAAAAAAAAAGAGTACTTTTCTCTGACAAAGGAACTATGAAAGAGACTGATCTGAAGGGTATGGAGGGAATTCATGTTTTTCCTCTACGTTTTCTGTCACCACTTTGTCCAGGAAACAGACCCACCTGCAGGAAATGTACAACAGCACACAGGCTAAAACCCCAGTTTTCTAGATAGAGAAGAATGAAAAGGAGCTTCTGGGAGCTTGAGTACAGAGGAAATCATGGTAATTGAGGGAACTGGCGAAAGATCCTCTCAATCTGTGTATGCGATCTAAAGCTTACCTGCAGAGTTGCACTGACCCAAAGTTACAATATCAAAGGCTTTGAAAACTGCACTATGACATGGACTACTACCCAGGTTCCAGAGAGGTTTCTATTCATTCCCACCTGGGACCTGGACAGCACTATAAAGGTTTTAAAAGTAAACTGGAATTGGATCCACAACCCAGAGGGCAGCCTGAACCTAACCAGACAGATTACCTCTTAAAACAAAAATGAAATGTTCTCCAGAGGATTTTTAACAGCACCCAGTCTTAAAAAGTTATATTCAAAGTGTCCAGGACATAATACAAAACTATTTGACATATTTTACAGATTAAAAAAAAAAAAAAGGAAGTCAAGACTTCCAAGGTCACATAGCTCACAAATAGTAAGACCAGGACTAAAACTCAGCTTTTCTAATTATGTGTTGAGCACTTTCTCTATAGCCAGGTTACTTTGATAAACAGAACAATCCCACAGTTAAGCCCTTCAGATATGACGTTAAACTAAATTCATTCTTTAAACCTAAATCTGCACAAATAACAAAAAGAGTGCTTTCTATATCATTTTATCTGTCTACAATTGAAATACTGAAGGCTTCTGTGTCCTGTGATATTATGGACATAACAGGACAGAGGTTCTAAGAGAAGAGAAAAATCCCAAGGTGATAAGTTTTCAGAAAACAGCCCGCTACTCCAGTGCTACTCTCTCTGCTAGCAATGAGTACTCCAGCCTAGGTCACTTATTTTTAAAACTTAATATTCTGCTTAGAAGTAAACTTTACTTTGAAATCCCTATCTAAGGTAGACTAAACTTCTTATTTTCCCTTTTCAGTGATATCATAAAACAGTAACATCTCTAACACTTTTTGTAGTCCTTTACCTGTTGCTATCACATTTTCAAGTTCATTAAGAGATAGCTTATTCACCAATTCTGTACTTCTAGCACAGAATATAATATATAATTGGTATTGTAATATAATAAATAGCTTCCATTTATTAGGTTTTGACAATGCATCAAACACCATGCCAGACATTCTGCACAGGTTATTTCAATTAATAATTACAAGCCTGTTAACATCAGATGAATCAATTGTTGGATTTCTTGCCCTGTAGTAAAACCAATACCATCTAGACAGCTAGATTCTCATTTTGGGTAAGCTCTATGGATTCCCATTATGCCTGCACTTTGTTCATGACAGAAAAAAGACAATCTAGCTGCAGATGTATCAACTGGAATATGCCAAAATAAAAGGACATTCTTAACTCTTTTGTTTTCTTTACTCCCCTAGGCATCAAATTTTTCTAAGGGAATGGTGTTCCTAGACAACCCACTCATAACAAAGTATATATGTATATATGATACAAAGAGATACAAAGAGATACAAACCTAAAACCCAAAAAGAGATACAAACCTAAAACCCAAAAACCCTGAAATAAGATTCTGTATTTATGTACAAAAAACAGATTTATGCCCTACTGTTTGGATTTTGACAGAAGATGGAATGGGGGAGATAGTAATAACAAGAGATAAAAGCACGGTAATTAATAGCACAGACAATCTCTTGCTAGCTGGGCAACCTCGGGCAAGTAACTTTTTGGACTCTGTCCCCTCTGTGTAAATTGGTAAAAACCACTTCTAAAATATTCATGTTAGCCTCAGGTAATATACAAACTACACAACACAGTGCTTGGCAGTCATTAGGTTATTAGAAAAAGTCAAACAATTACAAAAAAATTACTTTTTGTTTAACGTTAATACCTAATTGATGATTCCTTCCCTCTTACGACATTCTATAGAATTTTTTTTTGAATGCTACCTGAGTTCATCATTCCTAGCCTGTTCCATATCATGGCAACCCATTTTACCTTGTGTCTGTCATCTACATCACTGTTAGTACATCATTACTTGTGTTAATATAAAGGTCTCTCCTATAACTTAACAGTATCCCCATGGGTCTGAAAGATAAATGATTTACTTTTAATGCATGTTTCAAAAGACAGCGACTAGTTTCAGTAGTGGAAAAGACTCCTATTGCTAAACAACATCTACCATCTAAAAGTTTTCCTGGCAGATCATGTTACCAAACCATTTATTAGAAATAAGGATTCTCAAGTGTCAAAAGAATAATCTAGCTAGCTGCCCAATAAGGAATCACCGATGCCTATTCTCCACGATGACAGACAAAACAGTCTAAAAGCTAAAGAACCAATTATGTCCACTGAATATTGCATATAAAACAAGAACGTACCTTCTATCTCCACCAAAGGTTCCTGAGTAAATTCCTGAAAGAATTTGTAGAAGAACTTACTGCAAGCAGCCAAAACAGCCTTGTGGGCCTTAAAATGGTGTCCTAGGGTGGAAAAACAAACAAAACATACATATGTGCAAAAATCAAATATAAAAACTACAAAACATACTTATAAAATGTACATTTTTTTTTGCAACATAATATCTGTACAAATTATTGATGTAAAGTCAGAATATGTTCAGCTATCTTGGCAAATTTTAAACTTAAACAAGAAGCCAAATCTTTACTTCAAAGACAATTAAGTTTTTATAAAGGCCCTTTTACAACACTAGGTAAGGACTCTTCTAGCCCTTTCTGTTATCATTAATTATGAAATGAGAGGTCTATACTAGTCAATGAAATTACTAAACATAAAGACAATCCAAAAGATCACACACATCATTTGGAGATTAAAAAACCGTAAAATAAGTATAAGCATAAAGTTTGATGTGTATGCAATAGGAAATATTTTAAACACCCATAATGTGTGGAAACTCAATTACAGCAGACCTGTACTAAAGAATAGCTTGCTTTGAAAAGCTTGTTTTCACTAAACAGAAAAGATACTCAAGCTGGGCTTGTATCTCCATTATGACAATTAAGGCTTATGAAGCCTTCAACTATTTGGGGGGCTCCCAAAGGGGATCTCTCACATTCTCCATCCAAAACCATTTGAAAAACTAGAAACCCACACTTCCCAAATGACTCCTGTAAGGGACTTCTCAAAGCAGCTTACCAACAGGAGACTATTAACCAAACATTTTTTAGACAGTCTCATCTATTAACCAAAAATTCTGAGATGTATTCTATACGCCCAACTTCATCATTCTGCATTCATGCGTGCAATGAGAAAACTTTAACAGGATGCAAGAAGTTAAAATGCGATGGATACCAGATTATACTGAAAGCACAACTGACCAACCAGCTTTCTGCAATATGGTCTATGCGAGGAGACACTGACAAGTGTCCTCCAGTTCCAGTGCACATCATCCACAGACTTTGGTACGGAGCCCAAAAAAGAGTGGGGGGGAAAAAGGCGGGTGGTGGAAAGGGAGAACTGAAGCCACAAATACGCTCCTCTGACCACTGTCCTACCCACCGTCGACTATCAGGGTGATATCGGTAAATCGGTCCTGCTCTCGTTGTTCATTCAGTCGGTCCAGAATCATTTTATGATGTTCAGGAAACTCCTGAAGGCATTCCATCGTCTCTTCAGCCTCCATGGCCGTCGGGTTGCTCTACAAAAGAGGAGCATGATAATGTACACCCATGAGCTCGTGCTGGGAAACAAAACCCCTAAAGCACAAAACAACGAAAAAACAAAACCCAGGAACGTGAAAAGAAGGGGGGAGGGTGAGGCAAGAGAGGAAGGCAAGGGAAGAAAGAAAGGCGAGCCGAGTAGCCGCCACGCGTTGCGGGCCGGAGCCGCGGCCGCGGGACTCCGAGCCTGACCTAATTGGAGTCGGGAGACGCGAGCTGGAGCGGGGTGGGCACAGCGCCGGAGGCTCGGGGCGCCCGGGCGCGCAAATCCGGCAAGGGAGGGAACCCGACAGCCGTGGCGGCGCTCTAACGGCCCACCAAGCCCTTCTGCCCCGCCCGAGCTCCCGCTGCCCCAGGACCCGGTCCGGCCCGCGGCCCACAACGACTCCCGGGTCGCCTCTCCCTCCCCCGCCCTCCCTCTTCTCCCCCGCCCCGACCCGGCCGGCACTCACTCAAGGAAGGAGGAGCGGCCCGGGCCTGCGCGTCACTTACGTCGACGTACTGCGTCACCGCGTCGAGCTCCGGCTGACGCGTACGCCTTCCGAGAGCCAACTGAGGCCCGCCCCTACCGCCCTCTCAGTGCAGGGGCGGAGCCAGCCGGGGTTTTGGCGCTCTCCTCGGCTGAGGCCGCCAGCTGAGAATAGCAACCTGCGATGGCCTCCGGCCGATACAAGGCCTGGCTGGGTCGGAAGCGAGGAACCTAAGTCACCGCTCTTCTGTCTTCCACTCTTCCCCACTTGACTCCAGGTGCAGATGCTTTCGACCCTGTACTCCGAATACACTTGCTAACCAGTCGCAGCACGATTATATTCCCTGGCTGCCCCAGCCACGCCCCACCCCGCCCACTTTTCCTGGCGAGCCCAGGTCGGCCCGCCCTTACCTAGCTCGCGGTTCTTCTTTTCTCCTCCCCTTCCGTGCTCTCCCCTCGCAGAGCACAGGTCGCCCCACACCTTTCCCAGTTCCCAAGTCGCGGCTTTCCCTCCATCATTTTCTTCACAGGATCCCGGGCGCTCCCTACGCTAGGTCCAGCTGACGCACGTGCGCTCGCCTGCACGCCCTGGTGAAGCGGCCACGGGAGCGAGCACGTTCAGGCGCCTGGGATCTGTCTCCCTAATGCCCGCCCTCTCCGCTCTGGCCGGCGCACGTGTTTGCTAGGGTCGGGACCTGGATCTGCACTGAACTACTCGTGTCATTTCCTTACTACAGCTCTCCTCACCCCGCACCTCCGCCCTTTAAAGAGGCTTGTGACCAACAGTCAACCATACACATGCGACTGGCTCATTCATCTTAAGAAAGAGGAGAATGCAATAGTTGAGATTTAATTGTTTTCTCTTAAAGAGCTTGAGAATGAAGATTAGGGGAGAATTCAAATAGCTATGTGCAATAGTGAGTATAGTCATTATTGCAACAGACATATTTTGAGAGTCAACACTGTGCTAGGCACTGTTCAAGGAACTCGGAAATCCAGCGGTGGGCAAGGTACACATGGTTTCCACATTCTGAATCTTAGCCGGGTAGAGTAAATAAACATTTTAAACAGTCTGGGTATTGATTGCTAAGTATTATGACATGTGAAGAACAAGGTAATCTAGGAGAGTGGGGGTGGAGGAGAGGCAGTGGCCTGTAAGAAGTGATTTGAAAAGTACAGTTCATGCAAAGGTGTCTGGATCATAGCATTCCTGCACTGAAAGACTCTTGTAAATAGTGTTAAATATGTTAGATTTTCTTATCATTTCAAAGGAAAGCTTCGGAAGGTCAAGCTGGCAGAGAGGGACAATTTCAAGGAGACAGACTAAGTGGAGATGATGGATGTCAAAAAGGCATTTGGATATATGAATATGTATATAGACTCAAGGGAAAAAGCTAACGAAGATAGAAGATTTGGAAATCTTCAGCATAAAATAAATATTGACATGGGAGTAGATGAAATTGCTTAAGGAGAATTTGCAGAAGTGTTAGGCTAGCTATAAGTTGAATCAGTCTACTGGTGTTTTTAAAAATATTGTCATTATTAATCACAGTATTTCTTAAGATGAAGAAATTATACATAAAAATAAACTTTAGGAAAATTGCAGTATATAGGGCTGCTTCCCTGCACAATTGGATTGAACCAAATGGAAAACACCTCTCCTTATGGGATTTGAGCTCTGGAGTTTACCACAGTCCCCACTACTGCATGGTATCTTGGACTCAGTTCATAGTATTCATTTTTTTCGGAAGTGGGTATTGAACTCAGGGGCACTAAGTCACTGAGCCACATCCCCAGCCCTATTTTGTATTTTATTTAGGGACAGGGTCTCACTGGTTGCTTAGCACATCACTTTTTGCTGAGGCTGGCTCTGAATTCTCGATCCTCCTGCTTCAGCCCCTGAAACTGCTGAGATTACAGGTGTGTGCCAGTTTCATATTTGATGCTTGCCTACTTTCTAAGGTATTTGGAGCTCTTGGTTGTACAGGGTCCTAAAGGAGGGTATAGGATTTTACTCCTTAGAAATACCAATATCTATGGATCAAAGGGAAATCCTGAAAAGACTGAGTATTGCAACTGAAGAAAGGTGGAAGGCCAGAGGAGGATGTCATCAAGAAGGCCAAAAGACAAGTGTTTCAAAATGGGAGGCAACTGTTCAGTAGTACTAAGTGCTGCAGAATGGCCAAACTAAATAAAGATTGGGGAATGGTGGGGTAAATGTATTTAATATCTTAGACATCTTTGGTAGAAGACTTAGCAATAACAAATTTAGTGGAGTTCTTGAGGGCTGGGGGGGTTAGTCTATATCCAATAGGTTAAGGAATAATTAGAGAAAGAATTATAGAACTCATATTAAATAATGAGGGAAAGAAAAGGAGGACCTGTAGATGGTGATAGGTCAAAACAGTTTTAGATTTTTTGATTATGTTTTTGAATGGGAGAGACCTAGGCAATTTATATGATGGCAGGGAAAGACCAGCAGAGGAAGATGATTAAAACACAGGAGGAAAGGGCTAATTGTGCAAGAGAGGGATTGATGGATCATCTCTGATGTTCACACAAGGCAATCTTTGAACAATACATTTCTCAAAATGTGTCCTCAATGTTAAGCACTCATGACTATACTTAAGGATGATTACTTATTTACTTCCCAGCTTGTATATGTTGGCCTTTACTCATATAGTATTTAAACTTTAATACTGGATTGGAGATTCCAAATAAGTGGAGTCCTTGATCATTCCTGTGGAGCTAGAGAAGAAGACAGTATAGGGACCAGATTGCAAAAAATCACCAAAGATAGCAGGCTAAGCAGGAGGTAGATAACACACAAGGTCCAGAAATTTTCTTTTCAGCAATGTTGTCCCTGGTGGCTGCTAAATCTTGTGTCTAAGTTGCAGTCTCATTCCATCTTGGCATAACAATATGACATGCAAAACCATCCCGGTGTGGAGATGGTTGCTATTCTCCTAGACACTAGAGACCCTCAGGATGTTGTTATTGCCAAAGGGGCCACAAAGATCCAAATGCTGCATCTTTAACTTTTAAACCTTTATTGCAAACATGGAATTCATTGCACCCTGCTTGCTTCTTGGGTCTCTGTGTGAATTGTGCTCTTTTTCTTGACCTTTTAATGTTGGAGTGCCTCAGTTCATTATTTTTAACATCATTCTAATATATTTGGGATATGTTACCTTATTTTGGTGTTTGGTATAGGTTGAATCCAGGGGCACTTAAGCCACATCCCCAGCCCTGTTTATATTTTATTTAGAGACAGGGTCTTGCTAAGTTGCTTAGGCCCTCTCTAAGTTGGTGAGGCTGGCTTTGAACTCATGATCCTCCTGCTCAGCCTCCTGACCTGCTGGGATTACAGGTGTGTGCCACTGCACCTGATTTGTTTTCCTTATTCTTTTGTGCTATTTTTTTGCTCGTTTCTCGCCTTAATTTGGATAAGTTTTATGACTCCTCTTTCTGTTACCTTGGTAGTTATTTATTCATTGTTTTAGTGGCTAAACTATAGTTTACACCATGAATCCCTGATTTAAAACATTTAAATTACTTGATATTTTTACCCTCTTTCCAGACAACAGAAAGTCCTTGGGAAATTTTAATTTCCTTTCCTCTCCACCCCCCAGGTTTTTGCTTTACATATATATTAAGTCCCAAATCATTTTATTGCTTTACATAATTATCATCCATTCAGATTTGCTCATAATCTACACTTTGTGCCACTTTCCATCTAAACTTCAAATTGGTGTCACTTTCCATTAGGTTGCAAGATACTTTTTAGTATTTTAGTATTTTTTAGTATTTCTGTTGTGATTTGGATCTGCGGTGTCCCCACAAAAGCTCCTCTGGTCATTCCTTTTCACTTTACCCATCAGACATTTCTGGACTGGTCAATCCAAAATAAGCTTTCTTTTCTTAATTTTGTTGTAGAAAGCTCTTTGGGTCTCAGGACCCGATGCTCCAGGGTAGCTCCTGAACCAAAATGTTGCTCTGTCACTGGCGTGTTGCTGCCCTCTGGTGGTCCGTTGGTGGGTGAGGTTCTCATCGCTTTTCTCATAACACCAGGGGGCAGTAAGACTTCCAGCCAAGGACTTTAGCAAACAGTAAGATTGTCTGGGCTTCTGAAACCTGGAGTGGGGCTGGAGAAACTGTTAGGCTCAGCATTGGGAGGGCAGGCTGAGATTGCGGACCTCACCTGAAGTGCATGAAGGAAGCAGTGGTCTTCCCAGCCATTCCCTCATTGCTTGCGGGGATGCAAAATGAAGCAGATGTGGTCAGAGGACAGAGTGGATCTTCCTGCTTTGATCAAAGGCCAAACTGTCATTTTCTTTTTTGCAAATGAAATTAGATGACTGTTGTTGTTGTGGTGGTGGTGCTGATGTCTATAGCGGACAAAAGATGACATGTCCAAGGCTGAGGCAAGAGAGCCACTGGTTCAAGATCGGCCTGGATAACATAGCAAGATCCCATCTGAAAAACAAAAAATCAAAGATGACATGTCCATTGCAATGTGGTTCGTCCTTCAATTCTCCAGTTTTTTTTTTTTTTTTTTTTTTTGTCATTGCTGTTTTGTGTTTTGTTGTTTATGTTTGTTTTGTGGGGGACAGGGGGACATTGGTTGGTTGTGCTAGGAATTAAACCACCCAGGTCCTCCTGTGTGGGGGGCTACCCTGCCCACGAGCTAAGCACCACCCCCCCAGCCTTGAGTAAATGGGGTATGGGACTGGCATCACACACCACATGCTGGGGGAAGCAAGTGAACCTTACCTTTGCTAGGCAAGGAAGTGCTTCAGCTCTGGGCTTGAGCGTTAACCAGTAGAACTGGGCAAGCCCCCTTTCAAAACATTATCCCCTGCCTTATTTGGGTGGAATATTCTATTGAATGTCTTTTCCCTAATACATAGAGGGGTTCCAGGTGCACTCGCTCTCTTGCCTTCCAGAGTGGAAGAGGATCCTTGAGGTCCCAGAGCAGTCCCACCCTCAACCTGAGCAACTCGTGTCCTTGTGTTGTGTGATTTCTTCGCTGTTTTCTTAGTTTAATGTTGCAGCCAGCTCTTTTGAACCCAGCTCATCTTGCCAGCACGGGCAAATGACGAGATTTGGAGGTCCCGCTGGGATATTAAGGTAATTGGTGAAACGTATATTGATAAGTTCAGCCTTCTCTCATAGGAAAAGCACACTTATTGTGGATTTTTATTGTGGATTTTTTGTATTTTGAAATGTTAAGGAGAAAATTTTTTATATTTATGTACTGGGGATAGATTTTTAGAGAGTAAGAGGAGAGAGGAAAGTTTTTTTATAGTGGGATGTTAATACAAGGAATTCTCTACTTCTACAGAAACAAAATTTATTTTTCTACTATTTTGGGGAATATTCAGGCAATTTAAACTGGGCCAATAAAATCTACTGAGCCTCTTCACTGCATCCTGTTGTATACAGAAATCCAAATAGGTTGAAACCCAGCTGCTACTCTAAGACAGATGCAGGGCTCTAACCCACCGCTGACAATATTTTTGCCATAGTCTGGGTGCCAAATGCATACTGCCCTAAAAACTAGTAACAATGCCAATGTCTGCTGCTGAAGCCTACTTTTGGGTTAGGGGATTTTTGAAGCGCCCGTACTCTGCAAAGGGGAAGTGCAAGCAAGAGAATCAGCTGCTGACAGCCATTTGCAGAGATGAAAACAAGGCTGCCCCTCCATGACCCTGGGGTGACTAAAAAAGCTTTGGGAATGTTGCTTAACCCGAAACCATGGGAGCCAAACATGGCGTCCGATAAATGGGACTGGCAAAATGCCCATGCAATAGGGTCACAGAGGGATTTAAAGTGGGGAAATGCAGACAGACAAGCCCAGGGCCAAGGACTCTCGCCTGAGAGCCAGACATGGCACAGAATGGAGGCTCGAGGAACAGGCAAAGTGCAGACAGCTGAGGGGGCCTTTGGTAATTGCAGGGGATAATGCAACGCTGGCTTCATGCTACACTGGTGATCATAGCAACCATGAGTTGGGGGTGGGGGACAGAATAAACAGCTCAAAGCCATGGTTGCATGCCACTTGGCATGGTGGGGTTCAGCCAGGACTGCTGATAGTTGTGATACCGCCGTTTACCAGTGACGAGTTCTGCTCCCCCAAATATTGAAGTTTGAACGTTAGAGAAGCACGCTGAGGCAAGCATATAAAGCAGGGTTTATTTAAAAGGGGTCACATAGACTTCTCCCAGGAGGGAGGAGGGGGCCATTGCTGGTATTCTGGTATCCCCAGAAGCAAGGCAGTTCTACTCATTTTATATGTCCTGGGCTTCCTTTGTTGTTCTCCTGCTCTCTTCCCCTTATCTCTCTCCTTCCAGTGTGGGTGACCAGACCCTGTGGGATAACCAAAAGGTGTGAAGCAGATGGGCTGAAGGGGGAAGGGCACAATGGAACAACCCAGGACACAAGAATTAACAATGTTATAGCTCCCTGTAGGGAGAGACAATTCCTGGGACAGGTTACCTTGGCAACAGTTTGGGGCACGGAAATGTTCTTGATAAGGGTAGAGGAAGGGCTCTGAAGGAATTAACATTTCAATCCCTCAGGGGACAGCCTCCAATTTCCCAGGGCTCACTCAAAATTGGCTTTCTTGATCTGACCTGACTCGATTTACCTATCTGTATTGACTGCCTGTCAGATTCTGGCTTCAGTAGAACATGCAAAATGCTCAGGACTGGGTGATGCACTGGATGAAAATCCCGGGTGTTAGATAAAATTCGGGCTGACAAGCCATACCCCCAGGTGCCCTAAATTAGCCACGCCCCAGGTGCATTAGGTTATCCTGTAAGCTTGAGCTTTAACTTCCTGGAAATACCCATCTCTCATGAGAATCCACATTTGGCAAGCTCCGAGTTCCCACCCTTAATCCTAAGAATACTCGCCTCTTGCGGGAATTCACCCCAGGGCTGGCTCTCCTTTTCTGAGCCAATCCTGAGCGTACAAGTCTCACTTCCGACCCCCAGCAGCCTTCGGAGTCAGGAGTCCTTCGGACCACCCAAGTTGCTACTTAAACCCCCACCAGGCAGGAACTCACCCTTTTTCTCCTTCTTCACCCCATCCACGCGTGTCTCCTCCCCACTGGTCCCCCTCTCTATTCTTCCCTTTCCCCTTCTCCCTTTCTCCCCTTCCTTTCCCCTCCACGTGCCCTTTGGTCCTGACCAGCTGTTAGGGGCCAGTTAATAAACCCATCTTACTACATGGCTGTTTCTGGCTTGGGTTTTTGCCCTTCACCAGGACTTTAGGCAAAACTTTGGGTCATGAAAAACACGGAAGAATACTCCACCCACAGGGCCAGAACAACATGGCGGATAAGTCCCACCTCCTGCACTTTTGTGGGCTACCATCTAGTCTTTCCCATTGTCACTCAGGCAAGGCTTCCAGCCTTGCCTCCAAGCTATTTACCTGTGTTTTTTTATTCTCATGCAGGCTTGCAGCCAGAGCTGCCAAGCATACACTTTACAGTTTCGACTCCTTAAGAATAAATGCTCAGCTGTCAAAAAAATTTTCCTTCATGTTTTCAATATATTCCTGTTAATGAAAGGTATTTCTTTTCAGGCAGAATCTGATTCGACAAACTCCTGCATCACAGCCCTGAGTCTGACTTATTTTCTAAGTTAAATAACCTGATTTTTATCCCTGACAGTTTCCTTTAGGAATCCTCTTTCTTTTCTCTATGGTTGTGTGACTAAGGAAAAATTATAAAAATAATGTTACATTGATGAGAGATATTATACATATGCTTGTTTATATTTTACTTTTATTTTTAGAGATTACGACGATGGATTTGATCATCACAAGAACAAAGAAGCCAGCAATCTGAGATGTTTTTCTCACAATACTCTCGTGATGACCAAGGATCCTTATTATTTTGATTTCTGTGTAAATATAAGAAATGAATAAATATATGCATAAGAATTTTTTAACTGTATTACATGATGTCACATAGAAATAAGAGTGCACCCCTAATGTTAAAAGTAAAATACAAACCGGGCGCGGTGGCGCACGCCTGTAATCCCAGCACTTTGGGAGGCTGAGGCAGGAGGATCGCGAGTTCAAAGCCAGCCTCAGCAATGGCGAGGCACTTAGCAACTCAGTGAGACCCTGTCTCTAATAAAATACAAAAAAGGTCTGGGGATGTGACCCAGTGGTCCAGTGCCCCTGAGTTCAATCCCCGGTACCACAGAAAAAAAAAAAAAAAAAAAAAAAAAAAAAAAAAAGTAAAATACAAATGGATTGAAATACTTTTAAGAACCATGTGGTTTAATGAGATTTATTTTAAATTGGATAATTATATAATGATAAAGCTATATCTTTATTCCTGATACATATTTTTCCAGTTGCTTAACTAATCTATAATCTTTTGTTCATAGGGTAATTAACATATATGTCTATTTGTTTCTAACCATTTTTCTTTAAAAGGAAACTTGTAATTTATATTTTTATACATGCATTTATCTGATGCTCTGCCTTTTATAGTTAAGAAATAGTCAAGATAAATGTAATTTGCTATAAAATACTTATTTCAAGAGATAATTATTAAATTATAAGGTTGAGATACAACCATCAAATAATCTTTAATTCCTAATTATTGTCCAGGTTTTTATAAGATGATAAACAAATATAATCTTACATACAGGGTGTCCAAAGTCTTTGGCTATATTTCCATTGAAAGATTTCTTCTTATCAAGGTATACTAATTTGTTTAGATTTTAAGATTTATAGAAATTTTTCCAAAGTATAACCAAAAAGAAGAATTCTAGAAGGAAAGAAAGAAATGCTTCTACAGAGAGGAAACAAAAATTGAAGAGTCCTAAAAGGAAGAAAGAAATAATCTCTGGGTAAAAACTGTCTTTATGTATTCAAGACTTTAATGATGGATAGATTTTCCTAAATAGAGAAATCTTTATATGATTATCTAGACAGGTGATATAGGAAGTTAAAGTAATTGAGAAGCAGATTTATGTATAACTAGATGGGCTATAAATATATAAAATGTCAGTTTCAGGCTTTTCCCTGATATTATTATGCTGATATGAACCAAGATTTATGTCCATATTTTGAGATGACAAAACTTATTGGAACATTAGTTTATTCTCACTCCAATAAAGTCATTCTTACACCTACTGTTTAAACAAGGACTAATTTTTATTGAATTAAAATTCATAATCCTTGATTAGATAGTAGACATCTTCAAATACCATCTTAAATTCCAGTTTTGAAACTTCTCTTTAAGCACTAGATTTGATTGATTCAAAAACATCAATTATAGCCGGGCGTGGTGGTGCACGCCTATAATCCCAGCACCTGGAAGGCTGAGGCAGAAGGATCGCGAGTTCAAAGCCAGCCTCAGCAATGGCGAGGCACTTAACAACTCAGTGAGACCCTGTCTCTAATAAAATACAAAAAAGGGCTGAGGATGTGGCCCAGTGGTTGAGTGCCCTTGAGTTTAATCCCTGGTACCAAAAAAAAAAAAAACCGCGCGCGGTGGCGCACGCCTGTAATCCCAGCACTTTGGGAGGCTGAGGCAGGAGGATCGCGAGTTCAAAGCCAGCCTCAGCAATGGCGAGGCACTTAGCAACTCAGTGAGACCCTGTCTCTAATAAAATACAAAAAAGGTCTGGGGATGTGACCCAGTGGTCCAGTGCCCCTGAGTTCAATCCCCGGTACCACAGAAAAAAAAAAAAAAAAAAAAAAAAAAAAAAAAAAGTAAAATACAAATGGATTGAAATACTTTTAAGAACCATGTGGTTTAATGAGATTTATTTTAAATTGGATAATTATATAATGATAAAGCTATATCTTTATTCCTGATACATATTTTTCCAGTTGCTTAACTAATCTATAATCTTTTGTTCATAGGGTAATTAACATATATGTCTATTTGTTTCTAACCATTTTTCTTTAAAAGGAAACTTGTAATTTATATTTTTATACATGCATTTATCTGATGCTCTGCCTTTTATAGTTAAGAAATAGTCAAGATAAATGTAATTTGCTATAAAATACTTATTTCAAGAGATAATTATTAAATTATAAGGTTGAGATACAACCATCAAATAATCTTTAATTCCTAATTATTGTCCAGGTTTTTATAAGATGATAAACAAATATAATCTTACATACAGGGTGTCCAAAGTCTTTGGCTATATTTCCATTGAAAGATTTCTTCTTATCAAGGTATACTAATTTGTTTAGATTTTAAGATTTATAGAAATTTTTCCAAAGTATAACCAAAAAGAAGAATTCTAGAAGGAAAGAAAGAAATGCTTCTACAGAGAGGAAACAAAAATTGAAGAGTCCTAAAAGGAAGAAAGAAATAATCTCTGGGTAAAAACTGTCTTTATGTATTCAAGACTTTAATGATGGATAGATTTTCCTAAATAGAGAAATCTTTATATGATTATCTACACAGGTGATATAGGAAGTTAAAGTAATTGAGAAGCAGATTTATGTATAACTAGATGGGCTATAAATATATAAAATGTCAGTTTCAGGCTTTTCCCTGATATTATTATGCTGATATGAACCAAGATTTATGTCCATATTTTGAGATGACAAAACTTATTGGAACATTAGTTTATTCTCACTCCAATAAAGTCATTCTTACACCTACTGTTTAAACAAGGACTAATTTTTATTGAATTAAAATTCATAATCCTTGATTAGATAGTAGACATCTTCAAATACCATCTTAAATTCCAGTTTTGAAACTTCTCTTTAAGCACTAGATTTGATTGATTCAAAAACATCAATTATAGCCGGGCGTGGTGGTGCACGCCTATAATCCCAGCACCTGGAAGGCTGAGGCAGAAGGATCGCGAGTTCAAAGCCAGCCTCAGCAATGGCGAGGCACTTAACAACTCAGTGAGACCCTGTCTCTAATAAAATACAAAAAAGGGCTGAGGATGTGGCCCAGTGGTTGAGTGCCCTTGAGTTTAATCCCTGGTACCAAAAAAAAAAAAAAAAAAAATCAATTATGCTAATTATTACTAATTCTTACATATTAATTCTGTTAAATATGTCTCTAAAATATTTTATAGATTTGAGAGACCATTTTATCAGAACAATCATTCTCCAAATTAAAGTTATGTGTTAATTATAAACTATAGAAATTACAAATTTTATTGGGAATTCATTTGTATCATATAGGATCCTCTAACTGGACCTGTTATCAATAAGATATATTGTGAAACTTGTATGTTGCTTTCTACACTGGAAAGTAAACTTGATTATATTTTTTAAAGACAATTGAAAGACACTAACTTGTTTAAAGGGCACTATTACGATATATAAACATATGTTTTTTAAAAATATTTATTTATTTGCTTTAGTTGTACACAATGCAATGCATTTATGTTACGTGGTCCCGAGGATCCAACCTGGGCCGCGCACGTGCTAGGCGAGCGCTCTACCGCTGAGCCACAACCCCAGCCCATATAAACATATTTTGAGACCTTCTCTCAGGAAGGGATTGAAGGTTCTCTTAATTTGTTCATTTTACATATAACATTAAAATGGATCAACTAGTCAACATACTGGGAAATTACAAGGATCAGAAAAAGTGTCTCACTTTTATGTATTGTTAGGTCTAACTATCATGAGAGAAGACCTTAAAAAATCACCTACTAAGGAAGAAAAATCAAAGGGACACTGCTCCCCCCACCCCCCCAACACAGAGAAGAACAAATTCAGGGAGATTTTTCAAAGGTCCAA
Source organism: Tamias sibiricus (assembly GCA_025594165.1). Classification (NCBI taxonomy): domain Eukaryota; kingdom Metazoa; phylum Chordata; class Mammalia; order Rodentia; family Sciuridae; genus Tamias; species Tamias sibiricus. The sequence continues at coordinate 134,088,770 of CM046662.1, forward strand.
ATGTGTATATTGTAATGTTTCACAACTTATGCCAGATGTCTGACCTCACCAAGAAAGAGATTATGCTATTACTTAGCTAAACTTTAAAAGGGGAGGCCACCCTAAGAATAGTTTAGAAAAGATCTATCTTAACCATGTCCCAATAACACAGAATAGGGACAAACCTGGTTGTTTGTCTGGAGCACAGACAATTCCCCCAAACAAACTAGGATCTAACAGATAAACAGAATGCCTGATAAATAATTATAGTAAGCCTTCAGGAAAGTCCTACTAACTTCATGGAGAGACACAAGGAGACAATACACAGCACCCTAAATTTATAGAGGGCCACCAATTTTCAAAGGATGGGTTTATCTATCATCCAGCTGGCCCCGGACATTGGGAGGAAATTACAGAAATTAACCTGGCTCTGATCAATCACTAGATATTACCACAAAGTTTAAATAGAGATCAAATAAAAGAGAGAAAAAACATTGAGACTGAAATACTAGTCTTGGCCCCAGGAGGAATAAACTTCCTGGATTGAAATGTTACTCCTCTTCTAAGTTATAAACAAGCTTTGGAAGACTCTAAAACATTAAAACAAGGCCTTACTTCAAGCTCCTGTCATCAGTTTGTCTCTGAGAGAAATAACCCTAAAAATAGTCACCCTTAATATACTTTAGACAAAAAGCCATGAACAAATCAACTCAACAGCCAATAGTTTATCACAATAAAAAGCTTAAACATGATAAGCTCATTCTTAAATTTAACTAAAAACAAGGTAATGCCCTACAACACACATTGATATTTTAAAAATTACTAAAGTCATGACTTACACATAATTATTAAAGCTAACCTTACTACATTAAGTAAAGTTATTAAAGATGTTCATGCAACTGTTTCTTTATACATAAAGATTATTTTGACAGGGGCTGGGGTTGTGGCTCTGACGTAAAGCAACTCGCCTAGCATGCGTGAGGCACTGGGTTCGATCCTCAGACCACATTAAAAAAATAATAAAGGGCTGGGGATGTGGCTCAGCGGTAGAGTGCTCTCCTAGCACGTGTGTGGCCCGGGTTCAATCCTCAGCACCACGTAAAAATAAACACATTGTGTACAACTAAAGCAAATAAATAAATATTAAAAAAAAAATAAAGATTGTGTCCACCTATAAATAAAAAAAATATTAAAAAATTAATTTGACATAAGTCCCTTAAAATGTCATTGCTAAGTAAATGCCATATAAAATTCTAAATTCTCCTAAGTAATTCATTAGATTTAGTAATAATAGTGACCATTTTTCATAGATTGGTAAGTAAAGGGCTATTCATTTTTCTATTCCATTTTTTGTTAATGGTGAAAACCAAAATGTCATTCCTATGCTTATTAAACATGTATGCTTCCTATTCTGGAAAAATGTCTGTATCTATCTCTCATGCCCCTGGTAAAGGCTGCCTCTCCTAAGTTAAAAACTCAGTCTCTCGCCTCATTCCAAATTAAGATAATCATTTAAAGTTCATTTAGAGCTAATTTCAAAATACAAAGCTTTATGTACAACTTATTCTTCATTTTTGTAATTCTGTTAAAGTAAAAATCAAATCATACATATGGCAAGAATTAAGTTTTTATTTACCATGGTCCCTTTCCAACTCAATAATGTTGGCCTTAACATAGCTAATAAGTGACTCTTGTTAAGTTTCATGGCCAACTAAAGATAATAAATCTAAACCAGGCATGGTGGTGCATGCCTGTAATCCCAGCACTTGGGAGGCTGAGGCAGGAGGATCACGAGTTCAAAGCCAGCCTCTACAATGGTGAGGCACTTAGCAACTCAGTGAGACCCTGTCTCTAATAAAATACAAATAAGGGCTGGGGATGTGGCCCAGTGGTTGAGTGCCCCTGAGTTTAATCCCTGGTACAAAAAAAAAAAAAAAAAAAAAAAAAAAAAAAAAAGATAATAAATCTCTTCTTCTTATTAAATACTTGTACTATTCTAAACTATTGTCTAAAACTTAAGACTAGAAATACTATGACTTGTGCCTTTTATTCAATTTTAATAAATAAAAAAGGGGGAAAAGCAGGACCTTACATGCACATACTAAATCTTACAAAATATTTCAGACTTTTTCTTAAACTGTGATATTAAAAAGTCTTGCTACTGCTGAACATGGTTCAGTAAGTTAAATCAGATTTCAAAGGATAGAATCTAAACCTGTCATTGTGGAAATGGCCAAAAAACCTGACATAGGAAGGTAAATCTCCAACCATAGAGTTTACAGCCATGCAAGCTTCATGAGCTTCCGGGTAAGAAAAACCTATGAAGAGTCTTCTGTGGACCCATTCCCCAAGTCCACCTTTAATGTACCTTACAATGTGCACTGGAAAATCCATCCATGTGACTGGATTTAATTATACTGGTTATAGTGGCCAGCTGCCTATATATTGGCCCCATGATAAGTATGCTAACTGTTTAAGGGTATCTTTCAAGGAAAAGACAGCATATGGTGGCCTAAGCCAGTCAATCTTGCTGCTCCTTAGAATTTAAGACTATACTTATATATCTGGACATTTGTTAAAATAGGAAGATTATTGAGATGGCATTTTCCCATACAGGCCAGTTATTTACATAGAATATCCACCAATATATTATTGCCCTATTTATTCTATAATAGAATTTGGCACCTTTCCTAAATGGATGGATTGTGCAAATGTCTTGAAATAGTGTCTAGAAATAGTGGATATATTTTAGACTGGTCTCCTAGAATTGACAAAAGACAATTACTCAAGGATGCCATGACCCCTGGAGGTTTCGTTGGTAATACCCTAACCTTACACGAGGTGGCATCCAGAAGGATGTTTGGTGCTTAATTGCTGCCTCAGAATTTTGCATTACTGACAGACTTATACCTGATTTTGTAGGCAGGAATTGTAAGGAAGGTTCCTGCTATGGCCTGCGGTCCTCTGTTCAATATCCTTATGCTTAAATTATTGGAAATATGAGAATTAAGAGAAAGAATGATAAATGTCTTGTAGCCTGTAAAAAAATGAAATTTAACTAACTACATCACTAGTTATAATAGAGGGAAAGGGACATTGATCCTTCACCAACCCTCTTTTGTCTTATTACCAACCAACATTTCAGAACTGTGGTATGCTGAAGTTGGTGTTCAGTCTTTGCAACAGATGTATGTTCAGTTAACCAGACCTAAGTGAGCTCATGATCTCATAACCCTTGGAGTGGCTACTTTAATTTTATTCATTGTTTCTATGATATGGACTCTGCAGCTATATCTTAAAACTTACAACGTGAATTTTCTTAATAATTTGGCTCAAAATACTTCCAAAGCCCTCCATAATCAGATAAATATTGATGAAAGGATTGAAACTAAACTAAGTTCAATGTTCTAGAAACCACTGTAATAAATATTGGAAATAGGCTTTATGCTCTCAAGTTTAAGGAATGGCTTGAATGCCATGCTAATTATAATTATGTGTTACTGCAGCCAATATGATGCTTCCCAATGAGATTGGGAAAAGATAAAAATTTTCTAATGGGTATTTGGCAGAGCAATAATAATAACCTGGATCTTTATCCAGGATATTCAAAAAAGGTAAAATCAATCTTTTGGATCCTACCTCTCTAGCTGATCAAATACTTCAAGAATTAAATGGCTTTAATCCTGAAAACATGTTGAAACATTCTACATGGTATGTTATTGAAATGATATGTTTTCTACTAATTCTTTTTATGTCATAATAGTAGATCATGATGTCCTCGGACCAAGGATCCAGTGACTGGAAGATATAGCCCCTCAATTGCATTTATAAATTAAGAAAGGGGGAATATGTGAGGGGCCACCCTGCACACGAGCTAAGCTCCCTCCCCCCATCAGCCTTGATTAAACAGGGTATTAGATTGGCATCGCACACTACACGCTGTGCAAAGCAAATGAACCTTCCCTTCCCTGGGCTTGAGTGTTACCCAATGGGATTGGGCAAGTCCCCTTTAGAAACATTATCCCCTGCCTTATTTGGGTGGGATATTCTATTGAATGTCTTTTCCCTAATAAACAGAGGACTTCCGGATGCACTCACTCTCTTGCCCTCTTGCCTTCCAGTGTGGAAGAGGACAGTTGAGGTTGCAGAGCAGTCCCACCCTCGACCTGAGAAACTCATGTCTGTGTGTTGCGTATTTTCTTCACCATTTTCTTAGCTTAATGTTGCAGCCAGCTCTTTTGAACCCAGCTCATCTTGCCAGCATACGCAGATGGCGAGACTCCTGCATGCTGAGCACAGATTCTACCACTTGCATGACTGAATGGTCTCCCATATGTGTTTGATGTGGCATGCTGTCAACGTGAATCAAACTATTTTCCACAGATGTCCTACAGTCAGGAGCCTTCACAAGCATGTGCAGTTCTTTCCTTCTACAACACAATTTGATGTGGGTCATAGAAAGTCCATTCTGGAATGAATCTTTATTTCCTAAACTATCTATCTAACCCCTTCCAGCTTTTCCTGCCAAAGTTCTCTCTGTTACCTTCACTGGAACTGTGGTTGCAACTTATCAAGGAAATAAATATAGACCTTTGCATAGTGAATTGAAAAGGCAATTGTTTGTATCTACATTGCAAAGAAAAAAGATATGATAAAGATGGTAATTTTGATATTTTAGAATCAATTCTGATTTCTCCAGCTAAAGTGAGTTTGTAAAATATGCATCATGTCTTAAGGAGCTGATGATTTGATGTATGTTGGAGACACTGATATGTCTTTATCTAAATACTTTAATGTGTTGGTTTGTTCTTTGTTTCTAAAAAGTGCATTAATTTTGTTGGGAGGGCCGTTGTGCCCACTCATCCCCTGGCAGAAAGTGGATACATGGCCCCTCCCTGCCCACTCACAAGCCTGCACCTCCTTCCTCCCTTCTCTGGCTACCTTGACATGTTGACATGTGCCTGTTCCTGGTATTATAATAAAACCCAGCTTGGGTGAGAGAGAGAGAGAGAATCATTGAAGACAAGAGACCATCAGAGATTCCATTTTTACTTTAACCTCTACCTTTTATTTTCTGCTTTCTGAAGTAATAACTAATCACTTGGGATAGGATGTGGAAGGGGGACAGAAAAAGGGACAAATAGCCGAAATGGTGGCACATGCCTGAAATCCCAGGCACATGGGAGGCTGAAGTAGGATTGCAAGTTTGAGGCCAGCCTGGATAGCAAGACCCTGTCTCAAAATAAAAAGTAGAAAGGGCCAGGGATGTAGCTCAGTGGTAGAGTGCCTCTGGGTTCAATTCCTACTACTGCCAAGAAGAGTCTGAACAAACTGGCCTTGTTAAGTGCCCCCCCGCCCCCAGTTTATTAACATTAGATCATACCTATTAGATCAGCAAAGCAAAACAACACCAACAAACAAAATTAAAAAAATTTTAAAAGGGGGGTCAGAGAAAAGAGACCAATGGTGCTTGAATAAAAAAGTATTCTATGATCCTGCTTGCCAATAACCGCAAATAGATTTTTTAGTTACTTCCACAATTTCTTAATAGCCATTCTGAAGTCTAGAATTTCTTAAAATCTGTGCTTCCCCCCTATAATCTGGCCCTCAAACGGTTTGGCATCTATATGGACCTAACTTGAGGTGAGTATATTTTATGCTTTTTGTTTATCCTGATTAGCAGGAACAGTCTCCCCACCCCCCAGATAAAAAGTATTAAGGACACAGTGCACCATTCTACCCTAGGATAGGATATGTAATTATACTGTCTATAATCTCCAGATATGCTCCTTCTGGTCTGTCTTCAACATTTTGCACTCAGAGTCATAAAGCACTTCTGCCCCTAGAACTTCTTAACTCTATTGTGTCCTGTACTTTTTTCTAATTACACATAAATATAGATCATGATATCCTTGCCATTGTTAAACATCCTGGCTGATTGATTTGTGACTGCATAATAAAAGCCTGTCATTCTTTGACAAATATCCATTTGGGGGGAATGTAAAAATATTCTAATTTCCCAAGACTCCCCATTTTCTACTTTTGCACCCAAACAATTTCCATCCTATGAAAATATATTGTATATAAAACATTACTAAATGTGAATTTCTAGATTGTATAGAGTTGTGAGCATTATAAATTTATTTACTTTTAATATTCCTTCAAAATGCAGCATCGACAAGTTCTCATTTGAAGTACGTGAGAGTTTTTACATTCTCAATAGCATTTAGGAGTATTCAACTCAAAATACCTGTATTAGACTAAATATATATCCAAATTTCTATTTCTATTTCTTTGGTTCTAGGGAGTCTGAGAATGATTTTATTGTTTGTTTATAGTACTCTTAATTATTATAAAATTACTATTTCTATAAAAAATTATAAGGCAGTTAAATTTTATTCTTCTTGACTGAGGTTTGAAAGAAGATGGCATCCAATGCCCAAAAAGTGGCCCTTGTTCCTGGCAGTCACTCCTTATACAGACTACTCCCCTATTACTCTGGTTGCCAACAATTTCCCTATATTACACACAATTCTGTGATTCAATTGTGTTTCCTTAGAGATATGTATGGGATATTTTCTGTGATATAGATACATGAATGAGATTAAGAGGGATAAAGGGGAAAAGCTTATCTAACTTCCACAAATACTAACATTGCTTTTCAGAATTAACAGAAATACCAGTCCTCTTGAGAAGTCTGCCCATCCCAAATCATCATTAACTTGGAATCATCTGCATTTAAATTTTTGTCCTTTTTACAGCTGCATAATTTAAATTCACATTTGCGTTATTAATAATATGTTGATCCCCTCTTATACTTTAGCTGTTCTAATCTTTATATATTACCTATTCATATATTTTTCTTGCATTTTCTTTTGGTTTCCTGCCTTATCTATTTATTTGAAATGTTATAATTCTTTGAATATACATGTTTATTACTTGTGAATTTAATACTTTGAGATTATTTTCTCTCTTTCTGTTCATCACCTCTCAACTTTCCTCACAAGTTCTGCAATGTCATTGTCTTGTTTCCATATACAATGTCTTTTGCCAGCCATTCTTGATAGTTTTTGTCAATATTTCCAGGATATATAAAATTGTAGCTGGGTGTGATGGTGCACGCCTATAATCCTAGCAGCTAGGGAGGCTGAGTCAGGAGGATCATGAGTTCAAAGTTAGCCTCAGCGATTTAGCAAGGCGCTAAACAATTCAGTGAGACCCTTTCTATAAATAAAAATACAAAAACGGGCTGGGGATGTGGCTCAGTAGTTATGTGCCCCTGGGTTCAATCCCCAGTACATATATATATATATATATATATATATATATATATATATATATTTATATATATATAAAGCTAGGCATCATTTCCCTGTCATTGAGTTTTAGTTCTTTATTGTTACTTTGAAGCTTATAATGAAGCATGTTTCTTACACTGAAGCTCCTATTATAATCTGTATATTGTCTATCCTCTGAGATCTTCTAACTGCCTATAATCCTTAAAATTGAATGCCATCATAAACCCACAATTTATTTTTATTTTTCTAATAAAATATGTATAAATTTGTATCATATATGTGTATGTGTCTTTGTTTACTGAAAAGGAGTGGATGCAATAATCAACCAAATGGTAATGAACACACCAAAGCCAAAATGGTGGTCTCTACATGCCATTTTTTCAATAAAATAAATGAAGGTTGTTTGGAGACATGACAGATACCAAGTGTGGGGCAAGTAAAGTAAAATAAAAGTCTGATGCTTTTTGTTGTACTTGGAGCATTGAAAACTCTCAAAGAGTATTTGGAATGCACTGAAAGAAAAATAGTAAATGTGATAGAGATGCCATTGACAAATTTTGAACTTGAAATAGAATATCAAGGACAATTATCCTAAACACTGTCTCAGGTTAGATTCTGAATAGGGAAATGGATTCATACATGGAAAAGGATCACCTAACTCCACCTGCATTCTTAATCTTGGTGACAATGAGAAAATCGTGCTATGTGCTCCTTAGTGTATGAGAAACACACCATCACCTTTGTAACATTCCTGTCTAAAAATCAAATTCAATCTAAGTCAAATAAGACCTATAGATGTAAAAATTTGAGTCATAAACTAAAATAGAACAATATATAGAAGGAATGAACCTAACTTTGGAAGAGAAAAATATATAATAAAAGGCAAGAAAACAGTGTAGGTGGGAAATTATTATAAATCAAAAGCCTTCTGAGACATCTAAATCATTTGTGATGTATGGAATTTCTTTGACTCCCAATATAAAAGAATCAAATATAAAAGGACTTTTAGAGACAATTGGGAGAAAATTCACATATCTTAATTAACTGATGATAAAGAATTATTCAAATTATAAGACATTTTTCATGATAATGACATGAAAAAAAACACCTTATCTGTTATAGATAGGTGTAATAATATGGACAGGTGAAAGGACCTGATAGGTCTGATTTATTTTAATACTCTATCTAAAAACTTTGGAAGAAGTGATGAAAGAAGACTGCCAAATGTTAGTAACTATAAAAACCTGGGTGATGGCTTCTCTATTTATGTGTTCACTTCAAATTTTCCACAATAAAAGCTAAAATATAAATGAGAATCAGATCAATGATGTCTTGAGATATACCAAGATAAGCTCACTCAAACTTGAGTTTGCTTATAAAGTATGTGTATGCAAAATAGATATGAAAAATATATTTTAAGATCTGGTGAGCTGTCAATGTCAGATTTAGCACATATCTAATATGAATGTATTAGGTTATTATACATCAATATTCTCACAAAACTTCCTTACTTAGTCCAAAGGGAGATTCTGTCAACATTTATACCCAAATATGATAATCCTCAAGCCTCTTGTTCCTGCACTTACACTGTTGCACTGTGCCTCATTGGTGATTGATGTTTGTCATCTGCAGAGGGACCAATGGCTGGTTCTCAAGAAAGAGACTTCTTTCTGGTACATTACAGCACAGGTTATTTGTGCCTCACATCTCAGTGGATTTCAGCTGTCATTGAGTTCAGACAATTCTCTTTCCCTTCCAACCACTGAGGCAGTGCTTTCTAACACTATTTTTAGTCTTCAGTTCAGCTGTGACAACTCTATGTTTTTGCTGTACAGAAGCACATCATATAACAGAGGTGTATGTTCTGAGATGTGTGTCATTAGTTGTTGTTGTTATTATTATTACTGGTACTGGGGATTGAACTTGGAGCACTTTACCACTGAGCTGCATCCCCAGTCCTTTTTATGTTTTGTTTTAGACCTGGTCTCACTATATTACTGAGAACTACACTAAATTGCTGAGGCTAGCTTTGAACTTGTGATCCTCTTGCCTCAGCCTCCTGAGTGCTGGGCTTATGGGTGTATACCACAATGCATAGCTTCATTAGGCAATTTGGTGGTTGTGAAAACATTATAGTATACTTACACAGCCCTGGTAGAGGCCAATTATTCCACTCAGGCTTCTTGATGTAATTGAGTCAAGGTAAACACAAGATGTGTGGGGCTACTGCTGGCATAACATGACACAATGTTTTACAGTACACTTTTAAAATATTTATAAGTAGAAGAAGTACTCTCTAAAATAATGATAAAAAGTATAGACTAGTAAATAAGTAAACTAGTAACAATTGTTTATTCATTATTAAATATTGTGTGTATGGGCCATATTTTTATATGATTGGCAGCACAGTGGGTTTGTATACACAACAATCACGCAAACAAATAAGTAATGTGTTGTGCTAAGGTTTTACAGCCTCATTAGATGATAAAAATTTTCAGTTCCATCATAATCTTATCGTTCCACCATTGTTTATGCAGTGTCTTATTGACTAGAATATTGTTATGTGGTACATAACCATAATTAGAATTTCTAATATTTCTCTTGGTATGTTCTGTCATCCTTTCTCTGCTTCATTATTTCTCATTATTCTCTATTACATTTTTTTCTTCTGTTCAAGGAAAAAAACTGTGATGATGCAGGAAGGCATTGCATTCAGAACTAATTTTCTTATTTGCAAATATGCTAAAACAGGGATCCTGTAGAATGCTGTATTCTAAAAGATTTCTTGATTGTGTCTCTGCTCTCTCACAGATTATAAGGCTGGGAAAGCTGTAGCCAATTCCTCATCTTTGTGTGTGTAAGATCCACACCATAGCTCACGGCAATTGGAAGGATATCAACATATGCTTCTGAAATGCTGAAATCAGGCTATGTAAGAGTAAATGTAGAGTTTTGATCAAGAAAATCTACATTTGTATCTATTGATGTTTTTGTCAGAATACTTCACACAGATGAAATGTATTATAACTGTGCCATATATAATATAAAAAGAAAAATGCATTCCATTTACAAAAAAATACCAAACTCCTCATTTTATATTGTTCTCCTTTAGTTTATTATCTATGGTAAGATTAACAATAATGACAATAGTAATAATTGAGTACATTATTTTCTGCTAGGAACTATCTAAACATTAATTTTTATTATGGAATGTTTACACGAACACTTTCATGCAAAATTAAAGCTAAATTTGGTGTCCATTATAAAATTAATTAAAAAAAAGAGCCTAGAGAAATTTGGTGACTTGCTGAAGGTCACTCTCTAGAAAGGCAGGCAGCAGCTCTTTAACTACAATAGCTAGACACAGGAGTTTGTGACTTGGGTTTTTTGACACTAGACAGGAGCACACCCAAAATGAGGACATTTGAACTGAGCATTTTACCAGCAGAAAGCAAAACTGAGTGGAGGTCTAATGAAAATTGGGTGCCTATCCCTCAACTACTTTTGAACCCACCTTTAGGCATCAGTTTCTTCCATTCCTGGCCTGAGTCCTGGGTTTCAGACTCTAGTCTAGCACTAAAAGTATGATTTGTACCAATGCCAGCTTTAAAAAAAAATTTAACCATGAAAACACTTCAAATTTATAGGAAAATGGCAAGAGTTATACAGTGAACTCCAATATAACCTTTCTCAAGATTGCCCCAATATAACATTATGACATTTGCTTTCTAACTCTGTATACTATTGTTTAATTTAATTTATTTTTGGCTGATTATTTGAGAATAACTTGTAGATATCAAGCCCTTTGACTTATAAGGACTTTGGCAAGAATCTACTACCCCCAGACAGCTTTATTCTCCCAGACCTAGTGATGCTTTGAATTCTCCACCTCTAATCCAATCATCAGTTCCTTTGGACTTTGGACAATTTCATCTGAAAATGGACTAAAATCAAGAGTGATGTCATCCTGGTGGGTCTTCTGGTGTGATTAGCTCCTAGTTTTCTGGTCAACAACCATTTTGCCCCTATCAGTTTAGGACCACCTAATCGACAGGAAGAGTCTGGGTGATACCTCGCATCACTTGGGGTGAGAAGGATGCGATGGATCAGCACTTTCCTCGCTGTGTGTGGGAGGCCTGGGATTCTGCAGACCAGACACCAGGGCCCCAAACGCTGCCAAATCCAACTCCCTGGGATTCTGGGTCCTGCCCTCTTCATTTGTATCCAAAGCTGGGCTGCTTCTCTTGGGGCTGCTGGGACTTGGATGGGAAACTCCTTGTCCCTGTGGTCTTCTGAGTTGGGCCCACTGGCAACACCAGCCTGGAATGCACAGCACCCTAAGGTGGGATGCAGAGCAGCCTGGCTGGGAACTCATGTCTGTGACCCAGAAGGAACCACAGGTGCTCCAGGAGAGGGGGGCTTCAGCAGAGGTCCACACCGCAGTTTAACTCTCCTGCCCATCTTGGGAAAATGACTGGAACTTGAGAAATCCTATGTTGCAAACACCCGAGATCAGAAGCCTTCCTCCTCCTAAGGACAGCCACCTCTCAACGTCCAAAGTCTTGCTGATGGGTAGGCAATGGACCTGGCTTCCTCCACAGTCTGCTTTTAGTTTTCAGGAGCAATGAGATTTCTCCCACCCTGATGCTTCATTGGATGATCCTTGGAGAACATATGATATCATCCACGTGCTCTCTTTGCTGAAGAGCTATGCTAGAGGTTGTGCCTTCCAGCAGTTTGTATGTGTTTTGCTATCAGTGAAATTATCCTCAATTGAGAAAATATTATATGCATTTCTGGTTTGGCTTTTGGTGGAAGACAGAAAGGAGGATGCCTGCTTATCCTGGTTGACAGATGGTTGAAGCTGAAGGCCTGTGATGGCAGAGATTCTCCAGAATGAACTCACCCTCCCCCTGCTTTCAGAAGCCATGGCTGACTCTCAAATCTTGATTATAGAGCCTTGACTTTTCAGAAGTTAAGTGAAATGCAGGCACATCACTCATTGGTATATTGGGCAAGGTTTCAAAACTGGACTGGCTGTAAAATTGTCTTCTAAATCTGGTTCTTAAGAGGTTGCCAGTCAAGTTAACCACTGGTTCACCTGGAAAAAGTTTTGCTCTTTTCCTAGAGACTCTTGGGTTATCATTTGTTTTCAAGTCAATGAAAGCTAGTAAGTGGTAGAAATTAACAGAGTTTAACTTGGTTAAATCTCCAGTCACACGCACACACACACACACACAGAGAGAGAGAGAGAGAGAAAAGAGAGAGGGAGAGGAGAGAGAGAGAGAGAGAGAGAGAGAGAGAGAGAGAGAGAGAGAGAAATGGACAAAGAGAGAACTTTTGACTTCCTGGTGCTATTTTGATTAGTAATAGAGGTGTTTAGAATATTCAGGGCTCCTCTTGTCTGTCTTTTGTCTTCATCTATGTGAATGATTCAGAAACCTTCCAGTTAAGAAACATTTCAATTGGCTTAGAGTAAGTTTCATTTTCCCCAATATTTTCTCCAAAAGTAAAATATTAATTGACAAGTCTTCAGCAATTAATAGCTTAAAACTTACTAGAAATTAGGCCAATAAATTTTATTTAATATTTCCTAGTAGTGTAACATAAAAATGCTCCTGCTGTGTTTTGAAATTTTTGGCTTTTCTCCTTCCCCTTTAATCCAAAAAGTGGTGTCCAGAAGATGTTGTAACAATGCTAGAAAAAGGATGCTGAGCTGACTTGCACCTGTAACTCCAGCAACTTAGGAAGCTGAGGTGGGAGATGGCAAGTTTGAAACTAGTCTTAACAGGTTAGTGAAATACTGTCTCAAAAAAATAAAAATAGCCGGGCGCGGTGGCTCAGGCCTGTAATCCCAGCACTTGGGAGGCTGAGGCAGGAGGATTGCGAGTTCAAAGCCAGCCTCAGCAATGGCGAGGCACTTAGCAACTCAGTGAGACCCTGTTTCTAATAAAATACAAAAAAGGGCTGGGGATGTGGCCCAGTGGTTGAGTGCCCCTGAGTTCAATCCCTGGTACCAATAAATAAATAAATAAATAAATAAATAAATAAATAAAAAAAAAATAAAAATGGCTGTGGGTGTGGATCCATGGTAGAGCATCCCTGGGTTCAATCCCCAGTACCACACACACACACACACACACACAAAGAGGGGTCTGACTGTGTGTATGTGTGTGTGCACACATGCTCAAGCACATACACGTGTATACTATAGGGTTCCTTTGAAATGTTTGTTACATTTGCAGATCTGTTTGATTCAGACTTTTAAAAATTAGCAGTCAGTTTTTTGTTGTCCTAAAACTTTCTCAAAAAAAAAAAAAATTGAGTAGTCGAGGATGGATTGTAGCTCAGTGGCAGAGTGCTTGCCTATCATGTGAGAGGCCCTGGGTTCAATCCCAGCACCAAGGGGAAGAAAAAGTGAGTAGTGAACAAAGCACCTGTGTACCAAGCACAACGAGCATCTTCCCAAGGCAAGTAAGTGTTCAGTATATGCTGCTGAATTGAATTGGAAAAACATTTAAGTGCAAGATAAAAGAATTTATATAATAATAGCTTGAGTGGTATTAGACTCTCAGAGCTTACGAGCTGAAAAAAAAAAAAAAGAGAGAGAGAGAAACTGGATAGTGCACACTTGTAATCCCAGTGACTGGGGAGTCTAAGACTGGAGGATCACCATTTGAGAGAGACCCTGTCTGAAAATAAAAAAAAATAAAAAGGGCTTGGGATGTAGCTTAGTGGTAAAGTGCCCCTCGGTTAGATGCCTAGTACAAAAAAAAAAAAAGGGGTGGTGGTGGCTGTGATTGATTGTGGCTCACTGGTAGAGTGCTTGCCTAGCATGTGTGAAGCACTGGGTTCAATTCTCAGCACCACAAATTAAAAACAAACAAACAAACAAAAAAGCCCTCTGTTCCTGTATTAAGAAAAAAAAAAAGTCAGAAAGCTGGGGCCTGGGGAGATAAACTTTAATCTGGGTCTGCTGATATTCTTTTTCATCTTTATCGCTAAAATGTAGATAAATTTTCAAGAACTCCTTTAAAGGCAAAATAGAGCAACATTCATCTGTTGAACAAATATTAAGAAAACACTGTGTCCCAGACATGGTGCTAGGCTCATTTTGCTATAACAGTGAGTTGAAAATAGGTTCAGTCTCTCATCATTTACAGTCTAGTGAAGGAGACATCTAGCCGTTCATTAGAAATCACACAAATAGGGGCTGGAGGTATAGCTCAGTTGGTGGAGTGCTTGCCTTGCATGCACAAGGCCATGGGTTCAATTCCTAACCCCACAAAAAAAAAAATAGAAATCACACAAATAGGGGCTGGGGTTATAGCTCAGCGATAGAGCACTTGCCTCGTGCATGTGAGGCATTGGGTTTGATCCTCAGCACCACATAAAAGTAAATAAAGATATATATAAAAAAGAAATCACAAATAAAAGCACAACTGTCAAATGAGATTATCAGACTAGGACCCCATCAGTCATTGAATGCACATTATTCCGGAGGAGCACTGCCTAAAAATGCAATGGGAGTTATATTTGAAGGACAAGAGTGCTGATGATAATTAGACAAAATAGATTAAGGGAATTATGGCAATAGATTGTTTGATTTTACTAACTAAATGATAGGTTGTAAAAAGAGGTAATTCAAATTCTTTTTGAGAGGATCAAAACAGACAACTCTGACAGAATACCCTCTAGTTAGGGAAACAACCTTTCAAAACCTTTCCCACATCTGGGCAGTTATGTTCACAGTAAATTACATAAAAAGATAGGAATGTTTAGGCTAGATTCATATAATAATGATGTAACAATACATAAAAGTAATATTTACATTTATATTAAACTTCTGTTTTAAAATTTATAACATTAAAATAGCATAAGAATATTACACATTAAAATATAACAACTCATATTATAAATCATTATATAAATATATAACAATATTGTAATGAAAAATAACAATATTATAGCATTTGTAATTTAATAATACTCAAATATAATAATACGAAATGCAGAGCTGGGGTTGTGGCTCAGTGGTAGAGGGCTCATCTAGCATGCATGAGGCACTGGGTTCAATTCTCAGCACCACATAAAAATAAATAGATATTGTGTCCACCTAAAAATCAAAAATGAATATTAAAAAATATATAAAATGCAATGAAATAATTTTATATTATATAATTATAACCATGATAAGTAAAACAATTAATACAGAATGATTTCCCCTATCTTGGAAGGGTCTGATAGTCAATTTCTCCCTGTTCTCAAAGACAGGGGAAGGAATGGGTTCTGAGTTTAATGTATTTTACTCTATCATGAAGGAAAAAGGACTAGGTTTGAAGAAGAGAAAGAAAAATTCTAGGGAAGTCTAGGAAGGAAAAAAAAAAAAAAAGCAAACATTTTTCCTAAGACCAACAGGATATACAAGAATGAGGGAAAGAGGCAGCCGAATTTGTGACTGGGCTGGAAACCAGGAAAAGTTGCTCAAGTAGACAGAGCATGGTGGTGCGTGCCTGTAATTTCAGCTACCTCAGACTGAGACAGGAAGATCACAAATTTAAAGCCAGCCCAGGTAAATTAGCAAGATTCTATCTCAGAATGTTAAAAAAATAATAAAAGGATTGGGTATATAGCTCCATAGTAGAATGTCCATGGGTTCAATTCCCAGTACCTTGAAGAAGAAGATGAAGAAGGAGAAGGAAAAGAGTAGCTGAAAGCTGTCGTTCAAGCCTGTAATCCCAGCGGCTCAGGAGGCCTAGGCAGAAGGATGGAAAATTGGAGGCCAGCCTCAGCAATTTAGTGAGACCCTCAACAACTTAGCAAAACCCTGTCTGAAAAAAAAAAAAGAATAGGGGATGTAGCTCAGTGATGAAGCATTCTAAGGTCCAATCCCCTGTGTGCCCAATATGGAGGGGGCAGGTGGACAGAGAGAGACAGAGAGAGACAGAGGGAGAGAGAAACACATCACTCAGGAAGACCTGGATGGATGGATCTGAGAACACATCTCTGTGAGGATTATTGGTCCTGGGCCCGGGAACTTCTTGGGAACTGAGCCATCACCTATAGTTGTTCTGCTTTCATTCAAGGAAAATTCTCCACTTCTTGTTCCAGGGACAATGATAACTGCTCTCCCTGGGGTCCATGAGGATGTCATTTCCTCCATCATCTACCCACACCAACTGGCCAGCAGGACTTGCAACCAACACTGTCTGCTCACTTCCGTACTCAATGCACACAATACCATAAGACACCATGAATCTGAAGTGGGGGAAATGACTGAGGGGTCTGGACTGGGTTCCAGTGGAGTGGGGACGAGGGACCATCCGACACCTCTACTTGGGGGAGGGTTGCTAAATGAATGCACCTTGACTCTGTAGGAGACTTCTTTTCTCCTGCCCTTTTCTCCTTGAGATGGAGTGATAGTTATTGAAAACTATCTTATAATAATTACAAATATTTATAAATGTAAGAAAGGAAATGAAAATCATTCAAAGCTGAGCTAGGGGTGTACTTCATTGGTAGAGCACTTGCCTAGCATGTACAAGGTCCTAGATTCAATGACCAGAAAAAGAAAAAAAATACAAAGTATTGGAATGGTATGTTTACCTTTTTGATGTTCTAAGAGCCTCATAATGATCCCAGTGTTTCTTGAAATATATGAACTTCCCCAGGTGAGATGGCACAGACCCACCATTCCAGCTACTCAGGAGGCTGAGGTAGGAGGATTGCAAGTTTGAATTCAGTCTTAGTAACTCAGCAAGGCTCTCAGCAATTTAGGGAGACCCTGTCTCAAAATAACATAAAAAGGGCTGTGGATATGTCAGTGGTTAAGCACCCCTGAGTTCAATCCTTGGATGGATGAATATACATACCCCTGGCCTTGCTTTAATTTAGGAAGATATTTTTTAAAAAAATTTTATTTATTTGCTTTTAGTTGTACACAATGCGTTTATTTGTACGTGGTGCCCCTGCACGTGCTAGGCGAGCGCTTTACTGCTGAGCCACAATCCCAGTCACAATTTAGGAAGATTTAATCTGAGGTCATATGAATAAATATTCAGTCCCCAGAGTAATATATTAAATTATTGAGGTAATATCCTTAAGAGCAGAGACAGAATGTTTGTGAGCCTAACTGTAAGCTGCCTGGTACCGTAAACCGGGATAAAAACTCTCGGGGGCAGAGTTAAGCTTTTACTACTTTTACTTCTACTTTCTTAGAGCTTAGAGAGGGAAAGAAAGATTTTTAGAGAGAAAGATTAAAGCGAGCTTTCCTTCTTGTCTTCTTAGCTTAGAGTAGAGCTTAGCTTAGCTTAGCTTAGAGAGAAAGAAAGATAGAGCTTAGCTTAGAGAAAGATTAGAGCTTCTTTCTTCTCTCTTCTTTCTTCTTTCTTCCTTCTTCTTTCTTCTGTCTTCTGTCTTCTGTCTTCCTCAGGAGTCTCGGCCTAACTCTGACCAGTCATTACTTCTTCTATCTGGTTTCTCTTCTGTAACCGCTCTGCCTACGTTCTGGCCGCTCTGAATCTTCTGACCGACCGAGTGACTGCCCGGCTGACTGAATTCTCCGTTCTCCTAACTCGGACCGCTTTCACCCGGTTATATACCTTCAGGTTTGCGGGTGCCTACAGGTGCGTCACATACATATCAGGTGGAACTTATGGCTTCCAGCTAGCTACAACAGCCCTTCCTAATTAGGGCTCCTTCACCTAACAATGTCTTTGTTATTATATGCTTATTAACTACAGCCATGGTATTTTTTTTTTTTTTTTTTTTTTTTTGCCATTAAATATATCTAAGCCACTTATGGCAGCACATCCCTGAAATCCAGCAGAGAACTGAGGCAGGAGGATCAAGAATTTGAGGACAGCCTGGACAACATAGGAGGACACTGTCCCCCAAAATGTGTACATCTGAATGTAAAAAAATGAATAAGTTAAGGTTTGTCTCTAGTTATGAAAAATTAGAAGAAAATGACAAAGTTAAATATTTATGCAGCTCATTAGGGTTATAGAAGATTCCAAATTGTACAGAATCAACTTGATCAATTAGTAAAATGGCTTAGATGCAACAGGAAAATGGGGTGGGTAGTAAAATAACTTTGATAGAGACAGGCTAACTAACTTCAATTCTGTTAACCCACTAGCTGTACCACTTTGGACAAATTATTTAACCACTTTGGGTTTCAGGTTGCCTCATCTGTAACCTGGAGATTAAATAATAGCACTTCCTATAGGATCCTGGGAGAATGAAAAGCAATAATGTGTGCAAAGTGCTAAATTTGGAACCTGGCACATGGGAAGTCTGTGGTAAATATTAATTATAATTTTTTAAAAATAAATATTTACATTGTGCTTGCTACTTGCTAGGCAATATTCTAACGTATGAAAAATTTATATGCTAGGCACTATTTTAAACACTGTACAGATATTAATTCATTTGATCCTCCTAATAGTCTTGTGGGATAGGTATTATCATTATCATGATCATCATCATCACCTGTCATAGATAAGGAAATTGAAGTCCAGAGATTAAGTATCCAGCGATTAAGTATCATCACCTATAGGAAGTGCTATTATTTAATCTCCAGGTTACAGATGAGGCAACCTGAAACCCAGAGTGCTTAAATAATTTGTCCAAAGCGGTACAGCTAATGGGTAGCAGAATTGAAGTGAGTTAGCCTGTGTCTATCAAGATTAAGTAACTCTTAAGACAACACAGGCAGGAAGAGCCAAATACAAACAATCCACTTCCACCAACTGTGCTTCCCTCACACGCTGCCTGGTACTGGGGATTGAACCCAGGGACACTGTACCACTGAGCTATACCCCAAGCTTTTTTTATTTTGAAACAGAAGCTCTCTAAAATGCCCAGTCTGTCCTCGAAATCAGCCTCCATAGCAGTTGGGACCACAGGCAAGCACCTACCTCTGTGCCTGGCCAGAAACCATGCTATTAACTAAACAGGCTTCATCATCATCATCTTTGCTATCATCACCATCATCATCATAACCATCATCATCACCATTGTCTTGAATAACAAACTGAGGGTGGTACATGAGGAATTAATGTGTATGTATTAGCTGATTATTAAAGTTTTATCTATACAAAAAATGGTTTCATGAAATATGTACATCATTCATGTAAACTGAATTATATTTTAAGTAAAAATTTGGACTTGGAAATGAAAACATACTTATGGAATCATTCAGAAGGTTAGGAGGACTGTTCGGTCAAAAAAGGAAAGAAAAGCTAGGACTCAGTCTCTCTTCTCTCTTTCTTAGCACTGATGATTTAATCCAGAGGTGCTTTACCACTGGACTATATCCCAGCTCTTTCTATGTTTTCTTTTGAGACAGGGTCTCATTTAGTTGCTTAGGGCCTTGCTAAGTTGCTGAGGCTGGCCTGGAATGTTTGGTTCTTCTGTCTCAGCCTCCCAAGTCACTGGGATTACAGGCATATGCCACTGTGCTCAGCTAAATTTGTCCAGCTTCCTTCTCATAGGATTGCTACAAAAATCGTTCCATTAATAATTCCTACTTGCTCTCAAGTTAGTAGAATGATCAAATATAAAGAACTTCATGAGTTAGTTCAAAATAACAAAAACTTATAGAAAAGTAAGCTATAATTATCTGCCATTTATACCCCAACAGAAGCAGAGTAATGTTCATTTGTATGTATCATAAATGGACATGCAACATTCATGCACGTCCTTAGAAAAGAATCTCAAGGCCTATATAATATTCAGTCCATGTTGGTTGTCACTGGGAAAATGGGATTGACACTGTGGCAAGGACAAATTTTTCCTGAATCTTCTTTGTTGAGATCAAATGATATGAGGAAATACTACCAAACACAATTTTACTAGAGGGGCAATAAAGAATTCAGTGTCTATGCACTATAGTGGCACCCACCTTTAATTCCAGCTGCTAGGGAGATTGAAGCAGGAAAATAAAAAATTCTAGGCTAAAATTCTGGGCAATTTAGTGAGACACTGTCTCAAAATAAAAAGGACTGGGACGTAGCTCAGTGGTAGAGTGCTTGGCTAGCATTTGGGAGGCCCTGGATTTAATCCCCAGCACCACACACACAAATGATGATGATGATGATGATAATAATAAATAATAATAATAATAATAATAAAGTAATAATAATCATAATAAACAAATAAGTAAATAAAATTTATATTTTCAAAAGT
This sequence comes from Tamias sibiricus, assembly GCA_025594165.1. NCBI lineage: Eukaryota > Metazoa > Chordata > Mammalia > Rodentia > Sciuridae > Tamias > Tamias sibiricus. The sequence continues at coordinate 134,109,238 of CM046662.1, forward strand.
TCCAGGGCCAGCTTTAGTAACTCATTTATAGTATTGAATACCAAAGGAACCAAAATAACATCCAGAGTTTCTCATGGTCCACATTTTGTATCTGATACTATAACATGGAGGTTGGATGGGTGGGTTCATTGCCTTGCAAATTTGAAGAATGAAATCCTCAGACACAATGGTGAAAGCAAAGTCACAGGATTTATTAGAGTAATAGGAAGCAAGCAGAGTTCCCAAAGAGGGAAGGGTCCAAAGAGAGAAATGCCAATGGGTGTCTGTTGTCTAGGGGTTTTTAATGGGCTTCACCTGTCCCTATAGATGATTGGTGGGTATAGGATTTAGAACTCTATTTTGCCTTTTTTAGAAAATCTGGAGAAAAGTGATTTTTAAGCCTTAATCAGCACAAGAGTGAGGGTGAGGGTCTGTTGGTGCAAGAGGAAGTTCCTTTTGGGGTTGGCCATGTCAAGGGGACTGTTAAGGAACTGTCCTTGTGGGTAGGACTACCTGGGGTCAGAAGTTTGATTTACCAATCTTACCCTCATCCCCCCACCTTGACACTTTCCCTGACTGCCTATGGGTGGCTCTTTCTGTCTCAATACTCTTCAGGTGATAATGGCATTAGAGGCCAGTGCTCAGCTGTGATGAGCAGCTTCCCATCCCCACTCCTAACCAGAGCTCCTTCCCTGGGGGATCCCAGGCTGTGATAAGAGGTGCTTGGGATATAGTGTGATCAGTGACACGACCATGAATGCCAACATGTTGCGTAAGCAAGGCCATTTACCTGAAGAGTATGTCTCCATGTTATGGCATTATGGGAGGATATTAATATGAAATTAATTAATAATCCACATTTAATTTCATTGTGTAAATGGAATGATTACTGGGATATTGTGGCTATTTTAAAGACTTCCATGTTTTTCTATATAACAACTTTATCGCATTTAAAGATATGATTTCTTCTCTTTGATCCTTGTTTAAAGAATGGAGAAAAAATTACTGGGAAAAAGTGATATCCTTTGATTTTGTCCTGCACCTCCTCCACCCCAGGTGACCAAGTAATAAGATCCTGAAAATCCCTCTTAATTCCTGGAAATGCATATTAGTGCTGCCTAGAATATGTGGGGCTTCTTAAAAAAATAAATATTTATCTGACCCTAGTTAACAGAGTAAGGAAAACTTTATTGAGGACCATTGTGATAGGTCAAAGTGTTAAGACTACTGCAATATGGAAGTTTTTTGTTTTTGTTTTTGACATTGAGCATAAGTATAGTGAGGGAGCAGGTTGGTGGTATTGATGGATGCAAAATTATTAAGACACATCAAGGGTAGAAGGGATTCTTACTAGAATTATTAAGCAGGATTCTTGCTGAAGACAGGCCAGGGTGATGAGACATCAGGGTGGGGAGCATGAAGAATTTGACTAAATATTGAGAACTGTAAAAAAAGCAAGGATAGGGAGATTCTGTCTAAACTGGTGTTATAGTTTGGATGTGAGGTGTCCCCCAAAAGCTCATGTGTGAAACAATGCAAGAAGGTTCAGAGGAGAAATGATTGGGTTATAAGAGTCTTAACCCAATCAGTGAATTAATGCTCTGATAGGGATTAACTGAGTGGTAATTGAAGTGGTAGGGTGTGGCTTGAAGAGGTGGGAATTGGGGCATGGCTTTAGGGTATGTATTTGTATCTGACAAGTGGAAACACTCTCTCTGCTTCTTAATCACATGTGAACCTCTTTCCTCTGCCACACTCTTCCACGATAATGTTCTGCCTCACTTCAAGCCATGAGGAATGGAGCTGGCCTTATATGGACTAAGTAAGACCTCTGAAACTATGAGCCCCTAAATAAACCTGTCATCCTTTAGTCACAGCAGCGAAAAAGCTGACTAAAATAACTGGGTTATGGAAATTGAGGCTTAGTTGAGAAGAGTGCTACAAGGGGTATGATCAAGAAAAGTTTCTGTTAAGTTCAGACATATAGATAGCATTGAAACGGACCCCCCTTTGAAACTAAGAGCAAAGTCTTGATAACTGATTTTTCTGCATCTCCAACTTTTTTGTTGAGAATGAAAACTGAAAAACTACTGCATAGCCAAGCTGATGCCAAGGAAGGAGAACTAACACATTTTCTAGGCACATAGCCAAGCTAAATCTATGCCTCTGTGTGTGTGTGTGTGTGTGTGTGTGTGTGTGTGTGTGTGTGTGTATTTCCTGACTTTTGTTTCTATAAATTGTAACCAGTTTCTTTAGGGCCTGGAAAGAAACAATCTAGCTGCTTCTCCCCAGTTTAGTCAAAAGTCATAAAATTCATCTCTTCTCTTTATGTTGCTTATTTGTTATGCACTGGGGCAGCTGAGTCCTGCCAGAAGGGTTGCTGACTAGGTGAGTTACTTGGCTTGATTGCCAGTAATGGCATCAACACCTAAAGTTAAAGCAGAATCTGGCTGGGCCTTTTGTCCACATCTATAATCCCAGTTACTCTGGAGGCTGAGACAGTAAGATCAGGAACTTCAAGGCCATCCTGGGCAACTTGACAAGACCCTGGCTTGAAATAGGAAAAAAGGGGCTGGGCAAGTATAGCTTACCCAGGTGGTAGAGCATTTGCCTAGCATGCACAAGGCCTGTGTGGAATCCCTATTACTACAAAACAAAAACCCAGAATCTGCCTCATTTCGGACTTTGAACTGAATTCTTGTCACTTTGGACTTCAGTTTGAATTGAATTCTCACCTGTTTTGGAGAAGGGAAGGCAATAACCAAAATTTCGAAGTGCAACATGCATCCTCTCTCCCAGTTTTTTTTTTTTTTTTTTTTTAACCAGGTGTGCCCCTAACCACTGACCCCTCCTTTACCCATGCTGGAGGTAGAAATCAGGCCCCATCCATACTAGGCAAGCACTCTAGCACTGAGCTACATGCACAGTCCTAATTTTCACCTGTTTATTGTCAGGGGGTCAACTGAACTGTCCTTTAATTTTGGGGTCTCAGCAGCCCCTCTACATTACTGAACCCCTTGTGAGTCTCCTGTTTGTTCTGCTATCATCAGAAAGCACTAGGCCCCAATTTCATCATCTACCACACCTGTTTATCCTCCTGACCTTTGGGCCTACTAGAATATGTAAATTTCTCTCTCAACCTTTTCTACTTCTTACTTAATGGGCTTGAGACTTTTCCCCTGAGTACACAGATTTCTGGAGACAGCCTAGGCAGCTCTGAAAGGGTGAATAAGCAAGAAACTAATCAGAAATCTGACCAAGTGTTACAATGGGCAAAGGTGCGACTTACGCAGTCAAGGGGGAGAAATAAAGAATGTCCACACGCTTCTGCCCTTTTTCAATGCTTTATTCACTCAAATCATTCAATACAATTTCACTCTACAGGTTCTTAATCAAGAAAATGACAATCCTTAATGCTAGCACTGCAATAGACATAATCAATTCACAGCAAATAATTCTAGATTAATTCTAAGCACTGCAAACACACTTAATCACGACAGGCTCATAACAGACATTCCCTCTGCATGCCAAGCTTAAGTGCTAGATTTAAAGTCTTAAGTCCAAGTCCAGCAGATGCATAATCACTGAGACCCTGGTGATGAGATCAGGAACCAAGGCAGGCTTCTCCTGGTGTGGAGCTGATAGCTGGTTGAGGAGAGGGTTGTAGGGAGAAGTCCCAGCTCTCACCAGGGTCAGATGTGGCTGTAGAGTTTGAGAGCGTTGAGGAAGATGCAGGGGATCAGGCAAACAAAGAGCAGAGCCGGATGTCAGTCCAGGTCCTCATCAGGCGCTCCAGCAGGTGGGCATCAGTGTCGGCTGGCTGAATGTCTGTTCATTGGCTCCATCAATTATACTTAATTTGGGGGCTTCTGACCGCCATTTCAATCCCTATCAGCTGCTGCCTGGTTTCTCAGTGATGTCATTCTTCCTGAGGCTAGAGCATCTGGTCTGGTGGTCCCCACCCTGATTTTCTTGCCTCTTGCCTTTGGCAGGGACTTATCAGGGCGAGGGTAACATGACAGAGACTTCACTCTGGGTATAAGCCAGGCTTGTGAGGAGTGACTTACTTTATCAGGCTATGCCTGATGACTATAGTGCTGTGCTCCATAGATGGGCCTGGTGAGACTGCAGGTTCAAAGTGAAGTTTTAAAATGGGTGGCTTAGGCCTAAGGCCTAAGGCCATCCTTACACCAAGGAAACCCCAGGAAGGAAGTTTCCAGAACTATCTCTGCCTCCACCCTGCTGGCCTCTGCATCTCTGGCTGTGCTGTTTCTTAAGGGTATTCACCTGTCCAGGTGAGAGATGTCCTGTGGGCTCCTCTTCACTCATCCTGCAGAGGAAATTTACTCATTCCCAGATCCATTTGTTCTGAAAGCAGTTTATTTTAGCTGAAACTCCGAGAGTTCTCCCTGACTCTCTACTCTCCATAATTGGGGATCAAACCCAAGGGTGCCCTTCACTGAGCTACATTCCTGGACCTTTTTGTTTTTTATTTTGGGACAGGGTCTCCGCTAAGTTGCCCAGCCTGGACCTGAACTTAAGATCCTTCTATCACAGTATCCGAAGTCATTGGGATTACAATGAGCTAACCATTATTGGACAGTGAGTGTTTTTCTTTTTAAATATCTTCCCTGTGATGTCCTGTGACACAAATTGGCTTTTCTCTCTGAATCTCTGCTTGATTATATAGTTAGTAGAATTTCCACAACAGCAATGTATCTTTTGATTATAAAATAAATTTTATTTGTAGACTGTTTGGAACATTCTTGGAAAGAAAAAGGAAGAAAATTCAGTCAGAATTTGGTTCATATCTGAGAGCAATTGTTAGTATTTTGTGGCCTATTCACATTGAGTATTTAATCATAAGTAAAAAAGAGAAATTTATAAAGACCTGAATGTTGTGTGCATCCTATTTCTAATTTTCCTTTGCCCTTCCATGTCTTGTTGCTATTTCCTTGTGTCAGTCATTTGTTTTTCTACCATGTTCATAGGAGCTGCACATTTATTTGATGTGTGGAAAAATTGTACTTGGTTACTAAACAGGGAGTTAATATGTAAAATAAAAAATGGTACTTCACATTTTTTGTTGTTGTTGCTGGGGATTAAATACAAAAGTGGTTTAACACTGAACTACATCTCAAGCCAGTTTTGTATTTATTTAAATTTTTGAGATGGGGTCTCACTAAGTTACTAAGGCTGGCCTGGAACTTGCAATTCATCTGTAACAGCCTCCTGAGTTGCTGGGATTGCAGGTGAGTGCCACCATGTGCAGCTCAACATTAATTTCTAAATTCAAAAGTGTTGCCATAGAACTGAAAGCTTTTAAAAAATAATATATTTTATAAATTAACTTTAAAAAAGACGGAAAGCTTTTGCTTGGAGAATGGGGCCACTTACTGTAGTTTTTGCATAGATCATACTCATAGTACGCAATTTCAATTTGGCGAGAAAAGTGGAGAATGTAAAAGACTTTGAAAGATGCTGAATGTGTCCTTCTTCTAGATTGTTTTCATGTTTCTCTACATTTTAAAATAATAAATACTGTTAGTATAAACAGACATTTAAGATGAACGTGGCTGCATCTTGACTGACATCCTGCTGAGCTTTACAGAGGTACACATGTGAAGATTGTCCAAGAGTCCTTTCAGCTACTAGTGTTTTATAGAAAAGTGGAGAATGTCTGTGGATTTGGAACAGAATGTTCTTCACCAAAAAAGGCTAAAGGTGGGCAGTCCCTGCTATTTTTTATTTTTAATTTTATTATTATATTTATTGATTTATTTTTGGTACCAGGAATTAAAACCAGGTGTGCTTAAAAACTGAGCCATATCCCCAGCCCATTTATTTTTCATTTTGAGACAGGAGCTTTCTAAGTTGCTTAGGTCCTCAATATGTTTCTTAGGCTGTCTTTGAACTTCTGCTCCTCCTGCCTCAGCCTCCTGAACTGTTGGAATTATAGACATGTGCCACTGCACCTGGCTCATTCCCTGCTATTTTACATGACAGTTTGTCTTAAGGTTTTTCATGTCAGGAAATGGGAAACATGAATAACTTTCCCCTTGGTGGAAAGGGCTGGCTGAGAAATAAGAGCTAGGAAAAATAGAATGATGATAAAGTCACAGGACACAGAAAATAATTTTAAAAGCGGGGACAGGATGGGCAAGCTGATCATAGGGATCAAGCTTCTATACTACGGCAAAATGGACCTCACACCTGCTTTATTTATATTGGGAAACATCAAAGGCCTTCCATAGAATGTTCTTCACCAAAAAAGGTGGGCAGTCCAGCTCCCAATGGGTTATTCCCATCTCTGGAGCTACTATAAGGAATCTCCCTAGTAGACCGGAGATAAAGGTCAGGTGCATTGGGCAATCTATTGCAGCAGGAGAGCCACAGATAGATTGCAATGCCAAACCAAAATCTCCCTGGCTACCTTACTGAGAGAAGATCCTCATGTAATTCACGGGTCGCTTCCCGCAGAGGGAAATATTTAAAGGGATGAGTTCAACATCTAAATTTGAGCACCAGTTTGGAGACTAGTTATGGCATCATAGCTATCTTTGGTCTGGTGTATTTTTAGATGAATCTAAGTACTTATTAATCCAGTTATTTTTTTCTCGGATATTTATTATTACTTTAGCACTTCTTTTGAAAATCAGCCCTTTGAACATTCAGACACCTTGTTTGAAAGAGTGTACCTTTCCAGGCACAGTGCCACACACCTGTAATCTCAGCAACCTGTGAGGCTGAGGTAGGAGGATGACAAGTTCAAGGCCAGCCTCAGCAACATAATAAGGCTCTAAGCAACTTAGTGAGACCCTGTCTCAAAATTTACAAAAGGAGCTTGGGATGTAGCTCAGTGACAAAGCATTCCCAGGTTCAATTCCCAGTACTGGGGGTCGGGGAGGAGAGTGTGCCTTTACATTCTCCAAGAAGTAGCCTAAGAGATGAGATGGCTATGGATTACTAAAAATCTTTTTTTTTTTTTTTTTTTTTTTTTTTTTTTTAAACCTGGGTTTAGGATACCTGAGTACCCTCTTCCCCTTCCCTAACACACATGCAGCTTGAGTAGGGGTGGGCGGGAATGTTAGGAAATCTCTGGGGTTTTCCACTTCCAGAGACCTTTGAGCTCCTGGTTTGTAGAATGGGTTAGCAGAGCTCTTCCAGACCTCCTGGAAGGGAGTGTCATGTAATGATTTCTTCAGGCAGTTTTAACTTTAACAAACGGAAAAGTGACTCCCATTGGAGCTGCAATAACCAACTCATTTTTGGGGAGTGGTGAAAAGGGATAAGTAATCATTCGTGTAGACGTGATTTCTTTGACATGATCAATGATACCAGTCTGTCTTCATTCGTCTTCGGTGTTTAGCATTATTGGATGTGGTAGGGCCATGATTCTGCTCCTCCCCTCATTATTTGGCCATCATTTGGGTGTCATTTATTATAATACTTAGTGTGTTTTTTTCTTTTTGTTTTCATGTGATAGGCTCTGCCTATGTGGCCTGGCTTTCCTTGAGCTTGTGATCCTCCTACCTCAGGCTTCTGAATAGCTGCATTACAGCTGTGCCATAGTGCTCAAAATTTAACTTGTGATATTTGAACATTCCTTCCTTGGGCTAACCTACACAGCAATTAAATACACCAGTGATTCTGCATGAAAAGAAAAAAAAAAAAAGTGATGAAGCACTATACTGTGCAGCCCATCCTATTCTGGGCTAGCCTCTCCATCTTTATAAAGAATGTGAAATCCTGTCCAATGGTGGACAACATGGTGATAAATAAATCCTGTGTGCCCTCCCATGTGCCCTTGTTCCTGCCGTGGCTTTGTTCTATCCTGCCCCTCCACCATTCAGCAGCTTGAGAGAAGGTGGTGCCACTTGGGATGCAGAGCCTCCCCAGGACATGGGACATAAGCAAATATGTAAAAATTGCTTTTGAAATGTGCCTATTGGCGAGCACTGCACCATTTGATTTTTTTCTGGCAGAAAAGCAGGTGTGAAAATGACCTCAATGCTGGGCATGGTGATGTTCTCCTGTAATCCCAGCCACTCCAGAGGCTGAGGCAGGAGGATTGCAAGTTCAAGGCCAGCCTCAGCAATTAAGCAAGGTCCTAAGCAACTTCATGAGACTCTATCTTAAAATTTTAAAAAGGGCTGGGGATATATCTCAGTGGTAAAGTGCCCATGTATTCAATCCCCAGTACCCCAAACAAAACAAAGCAGAACAGTGACTTGTAATTGAAATTAGAGCAGAGGGCCCAGGCTCTGTAGGTGACTCTGCATTTACCCCCAGTACTAGGGATTGAACCCAAGGTTGCTTTATCATGGAGCTACATCCCGGGCCCTTTTTGTTTTTTATTTAGAGGCAGGGTCTCACTGTTGTTGCCCAGGCTAGCCTGGAACTTTCAATCCTCCTGCCTCACCCTCCATAGTGCCTGATTTACAAACTTGTGCCACTGTGCCTGGCCTGTAGGTGACTTTGTAAGAAGGGCTTTTAATGGGCAGATAGATGCTGAATCCAGCACAAACTCAAGGGTGATGAACACAAGGTGATGGTGCCTGCAGCATGCACTTCTGCAGTGGAGTAGAGGGATTATAGTGTAAAATTTTCAGCATCAGATTAACCTTTGTTGTGTCCCTCTTGGTGAGTACAAAGGAATGAAAACTACCCTTAGCCCTCAGGGTCTCAGCGGCCAACCTTATGAGAAATGCTGTGGGTGTCCTGTATTGTTCTGGAAACATCCAGAAGAACTTCTCCCTTCCCCTGGAATGAGACCAGTGCTTCAACCCCTTAACTGGAGGGTCATGCTGAGGCTCAGGAAGCAGAATTTGGAGCTCAGCAATTGAAAATAAGTTGAATTGAAAGAAGTTGCAGTTGGGATGGTAGACATTCTTTATTCAGAGGTGAGAATAGGCCCTAGCCAGCCCTCAAAGCCATTTCCATTATTATTTTTTTAAAATATATGCAGGCTCCACAAAGAAGGCACACTGCTGACAGGTTACCTCAGTGGGTACATGCTCACAAGAAAATGTTTCTGACCTTGAGTACATAGGCTGAATCAAAGTGTTTATCAGAGTGTTTATGACCTCAACTACACACTAAGAATATAGTCTGCTGAAGCCTGAGGGAGCCTAACTGTTGCCACTTTGGGCCCACCCAACATGGGGCTTTTGAAGGTTACATTGTTTATATAGTATGCTACACCCCTTAGATTTTTCTCTTTAGGTCCTGGATATTTTGTTGCCAAACATGGGTAGAGCCTTTTCTTTCTTTCCTTAGTCATTTTTGTCATGAGTAGGAGAATCAGAAGTCTGTTTGCCCCTCCCTCATTCCCTTCCTCCCACTGACTGGGACTGGTCTGTGGTTCTCTGAACTGTCCTGCTCCGCCCACTGTCTGTATGAGGACATCTGTTTCTGTTGCCCTTAGCTGACTCTTGGCTTCTTTTCTGTGGATGAGACTCAGGTCTTGACCTTAGGTCTACAGCTTTAACCTCCTCTTTTTTTGTCTCTTAATCTTTCTTTTTGCTTTTCAGTGTTGGGAATAAAAAAATGCCTCATCATCCTAGGCAAGCACTCTACCGCTGAGCTATGCCCCAGCACCCTAGATCTTAATGCTTATACCTCTGTATCATTTAGAAAATGAAATCATTTTATTGGTTTATTTAGTTGTGAAAATAAAGGATTTATATTAAAATTCAAGTGATGTAGAAAGGTAATGGGGATGATGGCCAGCATCTCATTGGGGGATTCTTCTTCCTGTCAAGGAGGGGGTAAGCCACCTGAAAACTTAAAGTCTCAAATAATTAGTGAAGAACAAAACACAAGTAGTCAGAAATATATTTACCTAAAGTGGAGCCCCTGATAGATCTAGTCCACATGGATGTTAGAACTAGACAAAGGAAAGATGGCTCCTGTGGTTTATTTAAGGAGGTACATCAAAAGCAGGGATAAGGTTTCAAGGGCAGAGTCTTGCTTCCTGACATCTGGCAGTCAGTGGGTTGATTGGCATGTTGGCAGGTCACACCCATCTCAGGTGCTGTGTGGGCCACGGCAGAGTGGGATAGAAATTCACACTGTCCCTGAGCAATTGACTAGAGAAAATGTCCACTGGTCATTCCCAGACACCAGATGTTTCTGGGTGTGCCAAGGATTCAACTCAGGGGCACTTGACCACTGGGCCACATCCCCAGCCTTTTTTTGTATTTTATTAGAGACAGGGTTTCACTGAGTTGCTAAGTGCCTCGCCATTGCTGAGGCTGGCTTTAAACTCATGATCCTCCTGCCTCAGCCTCCCAAGCGCTGGGATTACGGGGCGTGCGCCACCACGCCTGGCTCATTTCCTGCTATTTTACATGACGGTTTGTCTTAAGATTTTTCATATCAGTAAACGGGAAACATGAATAACTTAAAAAATATTTATGGAACATTTTAGGTATTCACAAAAGTTGAAAGATTGTGCTGTTGTCACTTTGCCCCTCCCCCCATGGTTAATATGAATTATCAACATGAATGGATGAAGAGATGCTGATGATTAAGAGGCTTCTGAGTGTGTCAGTGAGGGTGTGTCTTGGAATGACTGGCTTGTGGGATAGTGAACTGAAGTGGAGACCCTCCCTAAATGTGGGCAGCACCATCCAATAGGATGGTGGCTTGAATGGAATGAAAGTTGGAAGAACAAGGAAGCAGCAGCAGATGCAAGCTTCATTTTTCTTCAATACGTTCTTGATTGCTGTTGTGATCACCTAAGGATGTCAGACTCTCGCTTCTTCACTCTTCCACAGAAGACTCTGCCAGTGATAGTCCAGGGAGTTTCCAGAGCCTTTGGTCTTGGACTAGGGCAGCACTGTTGATCCCTCTTGTTCTGAGGCTTCAGCCTTTTGGACTGCGTAGCTATTGGTTCCTCCAGCTCTCCAGCCTAAAGATGGCCACTGTGGACGATCCAGCTTCTGGTCACATAAGCCAGTCTAATAAATCCCCTTTTTATAATCATACTTCCTGTTGATTCTGTTCCTCTAGAGAACCCTGATTAATACACCCCTCTTCAATAGTTCTCCATGCATGGATGGAGCAATTGTTTCATTACATGTTCTATTGTGTATCTCTCAAAGCTAAGTCTTCATAAATACTCAAGGTTATCAAGAGTAATTCATAATTATTTTCACACTGGTGGTGTTTGCATTTCCCTAGTTGTCTCAAAACATGAAAAGTTTGTTTGCACCATGGTCCAGATAATTTCTCAATGGCATGTGAATTTCTGTTTGGATGCACTTTCATTTATTCCACTACATTGAGGGAAAGGTGGTGCCAGAAGTCTACCATTAGCAGTGTGCTGAAACTTATCCCATTTAGTTTCCCCTTAGGAGGAGGGGCCTTCAACCATGAGGGTGGACTCCCCACCCCACGATATGGCTATAGTCCTTATAAAGGAGGCCCCAAAGTGATCTTCCCTCTTGTGAGGAGCCTGCAGGGAGGTGTCTTAAGCAATTTGGAAGCAGTCTTCAATCTCCAACTTCCATCCCTGCAAAATGGTAAGAAATGAACCATTGTTTATAAGATATAGAGGCACTGGAGTTTTGTTTAGAAGCTTGAATGAGCTAATGTACAGATATTTCCCTACAGTAGTCTGCCATTATTTGAACTATTTTTGCTAATGGAGATTAAACCCAGGATTATTTTACCACTGAGCTACATCCCCAGCCCCACCCCACCTTTACAATTTTTAATTCAACAGGGCCTCGCTAACTTTCTTGAGACTGGCCTAGGATTTGGTATCCTCCAACCTCAGTCTCTGAGTCCCTGGGATTATAGGGATGCACCAGTTTTCTCAGCTTCATTTGCCATTATGGAAGCAAGTTCGTGGAATATATTTGTTGAATTGGCCTTAACTCTTCAAAATAAATTTGTGGAAGTGGAGTTACTGGGTCAGTGCCCAAGGTCCAGAACCAAGGTTGTCAGTCCTCACATTTCTGCCAGTTCAGTAGGTAGGCTTCCTTTGCATTTCTCTTAGCACCTAGGTGGTGACCACTTTGCCTTTTTTTTTTTTTTTGGATACTGGGGATTAGATCCCAGGGTGCTTAACCACTGAGCCACATGCCCAGCCCATTTTTTTTTTTTAATATTTTATTTAGAGATAGGGTGTCACTAAGTTGCTTAGGGTCACACTATGTTGCTGAGAATTGCTTTGAATTTCTAATCCTCCTGCTTCAGCCTCCCCAGCTGCTATGATTATGGGTGTGCACCACTGTGTCTAGCCTGTTCTGTTGTTTTTTTAACTGCTTTATGGCTTTTTGCCAGTACTAGGGATTGGACCCAGGGCATTCTACCACTGAGCTTTACCCCTGGTCCTGTAAATTTTTTTATTTAGAGGCACTGCAGGATTTGTCTACAGAGAGACAGGTCACTGGGTTGTTCAATAGGAAGCAGTGTTTACTCTGGGCCAGCATGGACTTGGACTTGGCAGAATTACACCCATAGGCTGAGCCTTGAATACTGGGTGGCATCTTCTTATATACCCCTTGTAAGCTCTTTGTCTCCTATATAAGGTAATACACATTCTGATTGGGTATTCTTATGCTCTAGAGTTGCAACAAAGATGTGACAGCATCACACATAATTGAGTTAAAACAGAGTCAGGACAGATTTATCACAGAGTTGGTATGTACCCTAAGTGTGACATGTTGCCTTTTCTTTGTTCTGAGAGATCCCCTACCACAGAGGCAGGCTAGCCTGGAACTTTTCATCCTCCTTCCTCACCTCCTGAGCAGAGTTGTGTTATTTTAAAACATTTTTTATTTTTGTTGCTGTTGTTTTCTTTCTGTTTCTGGAAGAATGCTGCAATCTGCATGGCTGTTAATTCAGAAACCAGCAAGGGGCAATGGGGGATTAGAAAAGACAGAATGAGAAAGCTGGGACCACGTGGAACACCATCCTACGATGGAGGAACAGTGACCCAGAGCTAGCTCAACATGTTTACTATGTAGGTTTTATCATCAAAAGAATTTCCTTTGAGAAAGTGTCTTCAAAGCAGGCAGTCTTGAAGGACAAAGTACTGGCAACCAATTATAATTATGTTTTTGTGCCCATAATTCTTTATTCCTGGAAGCTGATGTCTGAACTCAGAGTCAAGACTGAGAGTCCTGTGCCTTGCAAGAAAAATTTTTAAGCAGGGCATCACCATAGCAATGAGGCAATCTTGATCTGCACTTTTGCACAGGAAGTTCCTGGCACAGGCTCCTGCTTTGAGACACTCAGAGATCCTCAACTAAGTCACCACTCCCCACAGAATAGGGTCTCCCTATGTTGTCCAGGCTCTTGACTCAGCTTTCTGAGAAGCTGGGACTATAGGCTGGTACCATCTGCAACCAGGTTAAGGCATTTGTCTTTTAATTATTTTCCTTGTGATTATCCAAATAGTAGTTTGACTCCAGTTGGGTGAAGTTTTTCATCATTTAAAAAAAATTATCAGGACAGTTTTGCAGTTTTATAACTATAGACCTTGCATGTGGGTTTATTCCTAGGTGTTACATATTTTTAACAATTGCTGTTATCTGTGCTGAGAGTATACAGTGAAAGCTGAGCATGCATGGAGGCTCTGTGTTTAATCCGTAGTTTGGACATGCAGCCTAGTGCCAAACCCCATCCCTATGGGAAGCTTCAACTAGGTGCTCCCTTTCAGTCTTGATATCTTTACCAGGAAAATGAAAGGGCACCGATGCCTGATGCAGAGCATTAGGACTCCTGACTCTGGCGTTTCTCAGGCTCAGATAACAAGGTATAGCCCTAGGAGTAGCTGTGCCCACTGGAGTTGATTTACACTCACCAATTCCTTTGTATCTTAACCCTTTGCCCTGTTTGGGATAGAGTGTCCCATGGAAACTCCCTTTATCTGCTCTGCTCTTGATCCCCACTCAGCACATGAGATGGGTGTGGACTTCCTAGATGTCACTCAATCTGCTGACAGCAAGACACCAGGAAGCTAGCCTCAAGCCCCTGTAACCTGACCCCTTGCATCACTTGAATGGCTTCTCCCCAATAAAAGGGTTCAGCACACACTCCTTGCTTCCCTTCCATGGACCCCCTAAGGTCAAAGAGAAGCCCCCCCCAAATTAAGGTAATTTTCAGTCTCCATATGGTTTATTTCATGCAGCCCAATTCATCTGGAGTGACCTTAAGTGTTTAGTCACAAGGACGTGACAATTGGTGGCCCGAATCGGGACTCCAGGGTGAATTTTAAAAGTTTCAAGGGTTTGGAATTTCTCTCCAGACCACCACTCCTAAGTTATAAACTTTTTCTCGATTCATTCCAAATTAAGATAGCCATTTGAAGTTCACCTAGAGCTAATTTTTATTATATTTTCCACTTTTGGTAATTCTATTAAGGTCAAAATCAAATTATAAAATTAGAAAAGGCTAAATTCTATTCACCATAGTCCTTCTCCAACACATAATGTTGGACTTAACAAAGTTAGTAAATAACTTTTGTCAAGTTTAATGACCAACTAAAGATGGTAAATATTATTATTCTTATTATTCAAATACTTATACTATTATCTGTAACTCAAACTGAGAATCCTATGGCTTACACCAGGCCTTTATTCAATTTTATTAAATAAGAAAAGGGGGAAAAACAGAACCCCATAGGCACATACTAGATCTTACAAAATATCTTCAAAATATTTAAAAAATTTTTTCTTAATTGTAATATTAAAAGTTTTACTGGGGCTGGGGTTGTGGCTCAGCAGTAGAGCACTGGCCTAGCATGTGCGTGGCCGGGGTTCGATCTTCAGCACCATGTAAAAATAAAGGGATTGTGTATAACTACAACAAATAAATAAATATTTTTTAAAAAAAGACTCTCAGGTCACACTATTAAGAAAAAGTTTTACTGCTACTGAACATGAGTCAGTAAATTAACAAGATTTCAAAAATTAGAGTTTAAAATCGTCATTGTGATAATAACTGAAAGACCTGGCACAGGAAGGTAAATTTCCAGCTGCAGAGTTTATAGCTTCACAAACTTGTCAGTAAATAAAACTCATGAAAAGACTTATAGGGACCCATTTCTCAGGTCCAATTTTTTAAAAAAATATTTATTTATTTGCCTTAGTTGTACACAATGCGTTTATTTTTACTTGGTGCTGAGGATCAAACCCGGGCCACACACGTGCTAGGCGAGCGTTCTACCACTAAGCCACAACCCCAGCTCCTCAGGTCCAATTTTTAATGTACATTGTAGTGTGGACTGGAAAGTCCACCCATAACTAGACTAATTGTACTGACTATAATGGTCAGTTATACCTATATACCTATAAACAGGCTGTCTGGGAGTATCTTTTGAGAAAAAGACAGCAGATAGGAAACCTAAACCAGCCAATCATGCTGGTCTTAAGACTATATTTACTTACCTGAACGATTGTCAAGAAGATTATTGAAATAGAATTTTCCTATAGACCAGTAATTTGCATAAATTATTCACCAATGTATTATTGCCCTAATCATACTAAATAGAAATTGACACCTTTCCTAAGTGGATGGATTATGCAAATGTCTTGCCAGTGAAACATAAGGTGTCTAGAAATAATGGATATATTTAAGACTGGGTCTCCCCAAATTGACAAAGACAGTTATGCAAGGATGCCATGACCCTTGGAGGATTCATTAGTAGCATCTTGACTTCTGCCTCCAGAATTTTAAATAACTGACAGATCTAAAAGACTCCTTAAGTGTGAGAATTAAGAGAAAAGATGATGAATATCCTGTAGCCTGTAAGAATACAACTTATCTTATTGTATCACTAGTTATTGCCAGCTAATATTTTAGAACTATAATATGCTGAAGTTAACATTCAGGCTTTGAAACAGGTGCATGCCAATTAACCAGACCTAGGCAAACACCTGGTATCATGATCCTTGAAGTGACTACTTTAAATATTGTTCCTTGCTTTTACAATTACAGCCTTTGTGGCTATGTCTCAAACTTAAAACCCATGGATTTTCTTAATAATTTGACTTAAATTACTTCCAAGATCCTTCATAGTCAGATAAGTGCTGATGAAAGGATTGGAACTAAGTTAAATGCTCTAGAAGCCAATATAATGAATATTATGAATAAGCCCTCTGCTCTATATTTGTGGAAAGTCTTAAATGCCATGCCAATTAAATATGTCTGTGTTACTATGGCCAAACACAATGCTTCCCAATAAAATTGGGAAAAGATTAAGAATCTTCTGATGAGTGCTTGGCAGAGTGATAATAATAACCTGGATCTTCCAATGTTAATTAAATGACTTTAATCCTAAGTGTGTTGTAACATTCCACATGGTATGTTATGAAAATGATGTTTTCTACTAATTCCTTTTGTGCCTCAGTAGTACATCATGACAACTTCAGACCAAGAATCCAGTGACTGAAAGATATATGCCCCAAATGCCTTTAAATATTAAGGTAGGGGGAATGTGTGGGAAGCTTCATCTAGGTGCTCCCTTTCAGTTCTGAGAGGAGATGGGCACATGGACTTCCTAGATGTCCGTCAACCTGCTGACGGCAAGACATCACAAAACTAGCCTCAACCCCCTGAAACCTGGCCCCTTTCCTCATATGCATGACTTCTTCCCAATAAAACTGGGCTTGAGTCATACTTTTCCCTCTTTCCATGGATCCCTAAGGTCAAAGAGGAGCCATCACAAGACCCCCGAAAATTAAGGTAATGTTCTGTCTCCATATGTTTTATGACATTCAGTCCAATTCACCTGGAATGTCCTTAAGTGTCTCAAGGACGTGACACACCCCCAATGTCTATTCCTATTGAGTTTTTCCCATTGTGTTCTAACTGGTTATGATTGCTTATAAAGATTTGTTTTCTAGCATTCTTATGACTTAAACAATTTAATGAGTGATAATATACACACTCTATTTTTGGCTGTACTGTGGATTAAATTCAGAGCTGTACTCTTGGAATAACATTTGCTTTTTGTAGCAGGGATTTAGAACTTAGATTCTATGCCAGTGAGCTAAATCCCCACCTCCGCCCCCCAGTGACTGAGAGGGGATTACAGTGGTTATCAGTGTGCCTGACTTCTTTCAACTGTATATGATAAATCAATCATAATCTTATGTATAGTAGGATGTGATTGGTGCTGGTAGTAATGTTTCCACAGGAGTGTCACTTTTGTATGTAACATTTTTTGTTGTTGTTGTTGTTGTTGGTACTGGGGATTGACCCCAGAGACATTTAACCACTGAGCCACATCCCTAGTCCTTTTATATGTTTTATTTTGAGACAGGGTCTTGCTAATTACTTAGGGCCTTGCTAAGTTGCTGAGGCTGACTTTGAGCTTGTAATCCTCCTGTCTCAGCCTCCTGAGCTGCTGGGATTACAAGTGTGCACCAACATTCGTGGTTCTGTTTTTAAATGATTTTATAGGCTGCCATAGAACTTCGGTCCTTGCCTTTATTTTAGGGGTTTTAGTAAGCAATCTAAGCTTTTGTTTAAGCAAGGCATTAAAGTAATAGTATTGTAAAAAAAGTGGAAATTCCATCTTTATTCCATGATTGTGTAAATTTTTCCTGAGAAATGAAGGCCTTCTCAATACTCAGTTGTTATTGAGTTTTCATAAAACGTAGTGTGTACTCTTGTTGTTTTAATGGTAGATGTCATGATTTCTTAATGGAAGATTAATTTGTCTTATGTTTAAAGGTAGATTCTTGGCAGCATATGACAATTCTAAACCTGAAAAGAATTTTCTAAGGTACATACATAAACCTTGTTCTGAGATATAGACAGGTTCTAGTTATTCTATCTATATGATTTGAAATTGGTTGTTTGTCTTTAATTTACTTGTTAGTAGAGCTCTTCATAATTCAATTTGTCAAATGGGTATATAGGGGTTCTCTACCACTGAACTACAGCCTCGGTCATTTAAAATTTAATTTTGAGATAGCGTCTTACCAAGTTTCCCAGGCTGGCCTCAAACTTGCCTCCTGCCTCAGACACCCAAGTCACTGGGATTAAACACTGGTGCTAACATGCCTGGCCTATAACCTATAATTTTATATATGCCAATATATAAAATTTGGTCATTTGTTATTATAGAGAATGTTATCCAAATTCCAAAATGTAAAAAAAAAAAAAATAATGTATTATTTTATCCTTATATATTTATTGGTCAAGAAAACAGAATCATGCCATCTGATCAAGGTCTCCTAAGGTACTGAGTAGCACATATATCACAATTTATAGTGATAATATGCTTATGCTACCTAATTTGACAGAAGTATTTGTGGGTATGGTACAGAAATCTTAGTTTGTGTCACTTTCAGGAATTCTTCCCAGGTCATCAAAGTTGAAAATGCAGCGGAATATTGAGAATGCAGAAGAATATTACATAATTTTCATTTCCTCTATATTTTCATTAAAATTTAAATTTGTCCAACCATTCCCCTCTGCATTGAAAAATCCTGCTGACTGCCAATTATAGTATATGGTAGAAATGAGGTGATTGCATAATTTCATGAATCACAGGTTTATTGGAATACAATGAGAAATTTTATGTAAGTTTACAACGCTCAGAGGGGAGAGAATAATGTGAAAAATCCTCACAGAGTACACCAGTGAGGCTAAGTACTTTAACCATATAGTAATGGTTTCCAAAATTCTTAAAGTCCACTTGTTCAATTAAGGTGGAAACAGGCCTTGTGAAAAGTAAAGTCTCATTGAAGCTGAGGTTTTCCTGTATAGGAGCAGTACTTGGAGAAGCCAGCTTGACCACCTCAATGGACAGTCACAAGTTGGTAGCAGGTGGTATTGGTGGCTGAGGCTTCTGAGATTAAGTCACAGCTGATGAGGCCTTGCCTTGTCACTGTGTGGCTCTAGGCTTTCAGAGAAGTGTCATGGGCTTTCATGTGACAGTGTGGCCCTACCTTAGCCTAAGCTCTCAAGGTGTCTTTTATGAAGCTCAGTAGTTTAGGTCAATAGCTGGCATGTGGGGAGTCTGAGAAGGTGTGATGGGACATATGAGGTCTGGCAAGGGAAGAGGGAACACTCTCCAAAACATCAAACTATTTAGTATTTAGAATCATTTCATAGTTACACAACACACGGCCCAGCATCAAACCCGAGCCACCCTCTGCCCTAGTTCCAGGCTCAACCCATGGACAGGTGGACACAAGATGCTATTATTCCAAGCCTTTGTACATTCTGGAGTCTGAAAAGGCTATCCAGGAGCTGTAAGGAAAGAGTAGTTGGGGAGAAAGAGTTCTTAGAAGAACCTGGATTGGGCCTGGTGGACCATGCCTGTAATTCTGATTTTTTTTTTTTTTTTTTTTTTTTTGGTACCAGGGATTGAACTCAGGGGCACTCAACCACTGGGCCACATCCCCAGCCCTTTTTTGTATTTTATTAGAGACAGGGTCTCACTGAGTTGCTAAGTGTCTCGCCATTGCTGAGGCTGGCTTTGAACTCGTGATCCTCTTGCCTCAGCCTCCCAAGTGCTGGGATTACAGGTGTGCGCCACCACGCCCGGCGCATGCCTGTAATTCTAATGACTGGGAAGGCTTAAGTAGAAGGTTTGCAAGTTGGAAGCCAGCCTCAGCTGTTCAAAATAAAATACAAAACGCTGTTTCAAAATAAAAATGGCCAAGGATGTTGCTCCATGATAGAATGGCCTGGGGTTTGATCCCCAGTACTTCCCTCATCACCCCACCCCTCCAAAATAAAAAGCCTGGTTGCTCTCGCCAGCAGGGCTGTGCGGTCCAGAAATAGACAAAACATTCACACCAGGTTCCCACTGATCACAGCTACTCCTTACAAGGTTGGCCTCCTCCCCACACCTCTTCAAAAATCTTTCCCCCAAACCTAACCTTATCCTGAAAGTTTATGATATTGATTAAAAATTATATTTATTATATCTTGTTTTGAAAATAAATTTTTTCCCATACAGAGTGCATGTTCACTCCAGTCACTGCATGTGCCCCTCATTGAAGTTGGCTGCACATACTTTTTATGTTAAGTTCGTGTGGATTTGATGTTTTTATGTCTACTGTGAAAGGGATTTGATTTTTATAATTTATATCAGGTTATTGTTGATAAATTTTCATAAGAAATGGTAATTTTTTTTTGTGGTGCTGGGTATTGAACCCAGGGTCTTGTGCATGTGAGGCAAGCACTCTACCAACTGAGCTGTATCCCCAGCCCGAAATGGTAAATTAAAAAAAAATTTTTTTAAGTTTTTAATTTTTTTCATAATTTGTATAATTTGAACAGGTGCCATCAGGTATTAATGTTTTTCAGCACTTCTATCTTGTCCCTGAGTGCTTCTGACCTTTAGCTCTAACCATAAGGTTGGTTATAGAATTCAGTTGTACATGTGTTAAGATATTATTCAGTTCAAGTGGGTGTTGACCTTATAAAATGTGTTTCTGAGGGTGTGAGGTCAATATTAGATGCAGGTTCCTAATGTTTACATTTGTGGCCTTGTCTCTAGTTGGCTATTGTGACCTCTTTCAATGTGCCTGGAAAATAGGGGAGGTATGTTGAAATTTGGGGTGGAGGAGGATTCTTTTTTTCTTGGTACCAAGGATTGAACTTAGGTCCCATAACTAATGATCCACATACTCAACCTTTTAAAATATTTTAATTAAAGATAGGGTCTCACTAAGATTCTTAGGGCCTCACTGAGTTGCTAAGGCTGGCTTTGAATGCAAGATCCTCCTGCCTCAGCCTTCTGAGCTGCTGGAATTACAGGTATGAGCCACCACTCCCAGCCTAGGGCATTATTTTCAGGTTTTTTGGGTCACTGTTCTTTTCAAAACTTCTACCATTGGGTTTTCTGACAGATCCACTCAACCCAATCATGGCATTTTCCTCTGTACTTAAACTTTATTTCATTTAGGATATGACTACCTGTGGGTCAAATTTGGCCTGTCAAATGTTTTTCTAAGTAAGGTTTTATTGGAACACAGTCATGGTTGCTTCCTTGGCAGAGGAGCAGAGTTGAGTAGTGGCACAGAGTGGATGACCCTCAAGGCTGAATTATTTACTGATTAGCTCTTCAAGGAGGCACTTTCCAATCCATGTATTCTTGTGTCCTTCTCTTCCCCTAGGCAAGGCTTGAGACCTGTGTTATATTTTTCTTGCTGAAACCAAAATATGTGACAAGAATAACTTGGAGGACTAAAACTTTATTTTGGCCCACAGTTTCGAAGGGCCAGTCCATGGTGGACTGACTCATTGCTCTCGGCCCAAGATGAGGCAGAATATCATGGTAGCAGTGCATGAAGGAGAAGTAATGCAACATTTTTTTTGGTCCAAGAAACAGAGGGGAAGAGGCTGATATAGGGCAGATGATCCTGGATACCCAAGGAATTTTCAGGAAGCAGGTTTTTTTTTTAGGTTGCAGTGGTACAGAGGTGCTAATGCCTAAAAACCTCTGGAATTCAAGTCTGAAAATTCTTTTAGATTTATACTCAGTGGGTGTACATCCAGTGGATAGTTACATAGCAGTTACTCTTTGTCTCATATTTTTAGGTTAGACAGAAGTTTCATAATTTTTTACCAAGGAAAACAAGTAGTAACTTTTGTATAGCAAACTCTTTCAAGACAGAATCCATTACAACATTTGTCTGCAAAGTTGGCATTTAGAAGAGGAAACTTCAAACCACAATGAGCTCTCTACAAAAATCTTGCTGACATTCTTTGTAGAAATCTTGTTGACTACAAGAGAAAATTATATGTTGCGTTTATGGTTGGGGTCTTTGGAAAAGTTAAAGGATTTTTTGGGGGGCTATATTATTCCCCCATTTGATGCACACTATTTAATCCTTTAAATCAAAGAATATCATCTTTTCATCTTAAAGCTTTATATAATGTCTTTCAACAGCTGCTTCCATAAGAGACCTAATAGTTCTAATGCAAAGGGATCCAAACATGGAAGCAACAAACAAGTTAACTGCATAATACCTATTAAACTTTTGAATCCACCAAGAGTAGAAAACCATCTTCCAAAATGTGAGCTTAGATCACAAGCCTTAATACCCTTCCAGCTTTTAACTGGTTACATGTGCTAGTTTTCTGATATTGCTAGCTATGTCTTTGACTGTTTGTCCATTATCATTTATTTGGAGACAACAATCTGAACTGTTGAACTTGACACATACTCCTTCCTCTTCAGCCAGCAGATAATCTAATGCCAATCAGTTTTGATAGATGCCTGTATCTGGGTTTGTTGTGTGGCTAAGAGTCAAATGCTATAGAAGTTTGATTAATTATAATTTCCAGTACTGCTTGTACGTGAACAATCTAGTTTAGCACACAGACAGGAGTTCTATAGCCCCCACTGCTGTACTGTGCCCAGGCACCAGGACCATAAGTGGCAATTATCCTCTGGGGTGGCCAGTTGTCTTCACCCCAAGTTTGTTGATCTCTGAGATCAAGTCCATCCCCAATGGATCTCCTTTTTTTTTTTACAAGGGGATCCCTAAGTCTTTTCCAGTTTTATTTGGCAGTAGGAAAAATACAGATCTAATAACACCAATAGTACAGCTACCCCTCCAATTTGTTGGGAGGTGGGTATATGCCTTTTCCCACAGATCCCTAACAGCCCGTCTGGTGCTTTCCATTCAGAATGGAATGGATTACTCCATAATTTATGGATATCAAGGATGCCCCAAAAAGAACTGATCTGGTTACTGTCTGAACTGGTGCAGTTAAAAAGAGCTCATTTCTTTTGGGAATTTTTGCATTTGAGACCATTATTTCTCAGCCCATAAAGTTATCTGTTCAAAACCAAGTAGTTTTCTTTGGCCACAAAGTGGTGTTCTAGAACAATATTCTGTTACATGGGGATTCAGGGACACACTGGGTGTGGTGAGGTCCAAATCTGCCAATATATGCCTTTCCAGGTACTTTTGTAGAGAGGTCTTTCACCCTCTTGTTCAATGCAGGCCTTATTCAATAGTAGCTAAGGAATAAGCATCTAAGCTTATTCTTGTCCAGGACCATTCTTTACTCATGAGGGCTCCTCCACAGACCCAACAATCTTTAACCCCAAGACTTTTGACTATTCTTTCTGCTAGGTCCAGAAAGGAATTCTTTCCCAAAAAGGGAAAGTTAAGATTTTGGCTCAAACCCTCATATGGTTTAGCAGCTGGGCCAGGGGCTTGTTGTAGGGCTCAGGGTGGTTGATTTTAAATCAAAATTCTTATTCCATCTTAGAGGCTGAATGTCCAGTGGCCAGCAATACCAAGTTCCCTTAGTAGGAGGGAAAATTCCTGACCCTAGCTATGTTGATTCTCTTTTCTTCACAGAGAGAAGTGGCCACTGAACTATAGCATCTCTCTGGTGGGGCAGGTCCTGAATATATATTTTGAAATGTCCCTTGGTTATAATAAATTAGCTGGACACATGGATCATATGATGGCACAAGGTGTCGCCATAGTGGGGGAGGGCCCGCTAAGATTGTGAAAGGAAACCACACTAAGTGATAGATAAACATTTTGGCTAACAAAGGTTAAACTGTGTAAGTCAGTAAAGTCAAACTAACAACACCAACCAAATTCTAGAAAACCTATGTAATCAAAGTAAAACAGTATGAATAAAATTTTGTTACCAAGAGTCCAGTCAGCAGGAGTTGCTCCTGTAGCAAAGACCAAGGAAAGGACTACATATATGGCTAGAAGTAAGGGGTGGCAATGCATCGCAATTCATTTGTCCTGTTGGTTAGTTTTTCTTCTACCATGCATTGATGAGCTAGCCTGAGTGGTTGAAGCAGGGCTGTTTTTTCCTCAAGCTTTGGCTGTGTTCAGGCTGGTCAACTTCTAGAGTGACTAGAGCAGGGCTTTTGCCCTTCTGATCCTCAAGCTTGTCTGGTGTTTCCTTCCTCCAGATGGTCAGCTTAAGGGGTGCAATGGGGTCTGAAGTGCATTTTCAGTCCATAGCTGTGTGCTTGAGCCTGGCGTAATGAATCCAAGGGCCTGTCTCTGCAACTCTTACTGCAGTTAGAGTGAATAAAATAACAATGAAACAGTAAAAGGACCCTTTCAAAGAGGTGTTTTTTATGTTTGTTTGTTTTTTGGTATCGGGGATTGAACTTGAGGGCACTCAACCACTGAGCCACATCCCTAGCCCTATTTTGTATTTTATTTAGAGACAGGGTCTCACTGAGTTGCTTAGTGCCTCATTTTTGCTGAGGCTGGCTTTGAACTTGTGATACTCCTGCCTCAGCCTCCTAAGCCACTGGGATTACAGGCGTGTGCCACTGCACTCGGCTCCAAAGAGGTTTTAAGGGTAGAATATTCTATACTTTGACCTAGACTGAATTTCCAGGCCTGAAGGAGTGTGCATCTGTGGTCAAACTTACTGGCAACCTTCCCTGGCCCATTGATTGAGAGTCTGTAGGTTTTTCCTAAAGCTTAAAGCTGTTGTCTTCATATTAATTCTCCTATTTCTTGCAATCCCCTGATAAGTGGGCAAGGTCTCCCATACATTATCTCATAGGGAGAGAATCCAGCCTCTTAATTGGAGAGGATGTAATTCTTAGTAGTGCAATAGGGAGGATTTCTTCCCAATGGAGGTGAGTTTCCTGACACAGTTTACCCAGCTGAGCCTTTAAAGCGCTATTTGTTGATTCTACTTTACCAGAACTTTGTGGCCTATAGGTAGTATGTAATTTCCATCTAATATTTAAACTGTTGCCTATAATTGTATCACCTCTGACACAAAATCTCATCGTTGTCGGAGTCAATGGTTATTGTGATGCCAAATCTAGGTATAATTTCTCAGAGAAGCATCCTGGTTACCTCTTGAGCTTTTTCAGTGTGCGCTGGAAAGGCTTCCTCCCAGCTGGCGTAAGAGCACACCAAAACCAAAAGATATTTATAGCCTCATGAACATAATATGTCAGTAAAGTCTATCCCTAGGTCCTCAAAAGGTGCTTCTCTTACAGTTTGGATTCCTGGTTGATGCCTTGGCCCCTTGTGTGGGTTGCTGCGGTCAAAAATTTCCCATTGTAGCCGGATGCAGTGGCGCATGCCTGTAATCCCAGCACTTGGGAGGCTGAGGCAGGAGCATCACAAGTTCAAAGCCAGCCTCAGCAATGGCAAGGCACTTAGCAACTCAGTGAGACCCTGTCTCTATAAAAAGGGCTGGGGATGTGGCCCAGTGGTCCAGTGCCCCTGAGTTCAATCCCTGGTACCAAAAAAAAAAAAAAAAAAAAAAAAAAAAAATTCCTATTGTTCACAAATCACGCAGGAGATGCTTGGGGCGTGTGTGTGTGTGGTGAATGGGCATAGAAATGCTAACTTAGAAGAGCCTCAAGTGCTGTTTGGCCAATGTGTGTTCCCCTGTGGAACTGTCTGATGAAGGCAGGGGCTAGAGTCTCAGGGATGGCAATTGATCCATCAGAAAATCTCCACCATCCACCTGGGAGATAGCTTCCCTTTTCAGTCTAAAACCAATTATTTTCCTTCTGGGATTATTATCAGAGCCCATGTGATGTTTACT
The DNA here is from genome assembly GCA_025594165.1 of Tamias sibiricus. Classification (NCBI taxonomy): domain Eukaryota; kingdom Metazoa; phylum Chordata; class Mammalia; order Rodentia; family Sciuridae; genus Tamias; species Tamias sibiricus. The sequence goes on from CM046662.1 coordinate 134,134,711, forward strand.
CATTTTCCCAAAGCTAGAGTAATGAATCAGATTAGAAATATTAAAGGTATGAGAAATTTAAGAAATAAAGACAAGACAGGAAAATCAGTAAAATAGCGGGATCCTTTGGGGACGAACTCTGATGGAGATGGGTCTAACTCCCCAAAATGGAGTCCTTGGGCTCTATTTAAATAGGTGGGAACACCAATGGGATTTCGTGTAAAGAACTTCCTGAGGAAACAGGAAGAAGATGGCAGAAAAAACTCAGTTGGAGCTTAGCAGGTTAGGTCCACTGCCTTTACTTCTGGGTGGCTGAGTTTGAACCTAGTGCTGTCTAGCTGAGGGTAGGATGTCAGCTCAATCTGAGCAGTCTTGAACCAGTGGATTCTCACTGAGAGTTCTCAAAAAAGCAATCCCCCTGCCTTATGAGGTCTCAAAAATACCCATAATTCATGGTCGGCCTCTAACAGATTATTTTGGTTCCCATTCTGTTAGAGGATTTGGGAGAAGAGAAGTGTTTAAGACTAGGAGCTGAGTGTTCTGTCTGCTTTTTACAAGCTGCAAATCTTGCTTCTTGGTCTGCTCTTTGGTTGTCCTGAGCAAACATAGTATTTCCCTTTTGGTAGCAATGGCAATGCATAACCACAATATTTTTGGTGCACCTACTACATCTAAAAGACAAAAAATTTTCTGGTCATATTTTATGTCTTTTCCTTCCAAATTAATTAGCCCCTGTTCCTTATAAAGCCCTGTAAACATGAAGAGTGGTGAAGGCATATTTTGAGTCCACAGATATGGCCACAGATTCCTTCTGCCAGTTAGAGTGCTTGGATCAGAGAGATTAGTTCTGCCTTTTGTATTGAAGTTCCCTGAAACAGAGGCTCTGCCTCAACAGTGGAGTCCAGAGTGACCCATGCATATCCAGCAAAATGTATTCTGCCTTCTATTAAAGCTGTACCTCATGATATTTGAAGGGCTGCTCTGTCAGATCTGGTCTACTGGAGAACACTTCATCCATGACCTCAATGCAGTTGTGATCAGGCTGTCCAGTCCCAATGGGCAGCAGAGTTGATGGGTTTAGAGGATTTTCACATAACATGCCCTGGCATCTGATCATCCTCTCATGAGTAGCCACATTGTCATTTGTACTCTAACAGTGTCAATACAGAGTGGGGCACCTGGACTGTCCCATAGTCACTGTTGGCCTCTAACGCCAGAAAAGCCATGGCTGCAAGGGCCCTATAGACAAGGTGGCCAGCCTTGAACCACAGAGTCCAGCTGTTGAGAAAGGTAGGCTGCTAGGTGGTGCCATGTCTCCAGCATTTACAGTTAGGACTCATAGCTATTCCAGACTGTTCATGGACATACAGAAAGAAAGGCTTTGTGAGGTCAGGGAGTCCGGTCCACGTGGACTGGTGATGCTTGTTTAATATCATCAAAGGCTTTTCGTTGTGCTGGTCCCCACATCAGAGGTTCCAGTTCTCCCCACTTTGTTGCCTCATAGAGGAGTTTGGCCATACCTAAAAAGTTAGGGATCCATGTCCAGCAGAATGTGACAGCACCCAGGAACTCTGGGATCTGAAAGCAGGTAGAAGGGACTGGAATTGAGTAAACTGCTTGTTTCCTCTGGGGCCCAGTTGCTGTTGTCCCTGAGTTAGATAGAAACCAAGGTACTTGACTTTTTCTTGACATATTTGGACTTTCTCTTTTGACACCTTGTAACCAGCTTTACGTGAATGAAGAGTCACGTCCCCTTCATGCAGTATTCTCAGGTGGCTCTGGCCAGCAACATATCATCTACATATTGGAGCAATGTGTACCCCCATTGTTGTTCAGGAAAGGCCCTCAAATTAGAGACCAGCACCATCCCAAAGATGATTGGTGAGTTTTTGAAGCCCTGTGGCAGCCTGGTCCAGGTCAATTGGCCCTTGTTTGCTTTAGAGTCTCACCCACTGGAAGGCAAAGAATGGCTGACTCTGAGGTGCCAACTGAATGTAGAAGGTGGCATCTCTGAGATCCAGGCATATGACACAGGCTGCCTCAGCAGGGAGCCAACTTAGGAGAGTGTATGGATTGGAGACCACAGGATATAAGGTGATTGTGGCCTGATTTACTGCATGCAAATATTGAACTGGCCAGTTTCTTGTTTCTGGTTTCTTGAGGCAAAAGATGTGTATTCTATGGTGATTGACAAGGTTCGAGAATTCCATATTGTAAAAGCCTATTGAAATGTTTTTGAATTCCAAGTTGTGCCTTACGAGGAATATAGTATTTCTTAGGCAGACCAGTATGGTTTCTGGTTTGAATTCCACCACCACAGGGGATGTTCTGGGCTAGTCCAGGTGAATTGTCCTCAGTCCATACTCCTGGTACTAGGAAAGGGAGTTTTGGTCCCTGTTGTAGTACCAATATAAGCTGAGGAGTCGCTATGTATCTTCCCAGAGATTTGTAAGGGTTAGAACATTTACTTCAGGTTTTCCCAGTGACAGGAACACCTGGACTTCAGCATCCAAGGTTTTCTGGTCTTAAGAGTTTTCCCATCAGGTCTCGACCCATCAATGATACCAGGCAATATGGCATGTACAGAAGCTCATGGATCACTTTGCGACCTGCTATGTTGCAGTGCCAGGGTATCGGCAAACAGTGATGAGTCTTGTCACCGGTGGTTCCCACAATTGTGGTCTGTTTCTTTGAAAGGGGCCCACAGGTTGGGTTACCACGGAATGTTCAGTGGTAACCCCACTGTTCACCATAAAGTCCATAGGGCGATCCCCATAATCATTAGGACCATAGGTTCCTGGGGGCTCAGAGTGATGGAGCCCAGCTGGTCCTAGTCCTCATATGACTGCCACCCATAAAATCCTTCTTTGGGGCATCATACAGACATCCACAGTGTTGAGTGTAATGGGGATGTTGTGGGGCTGGTATCACCCTTGAATGACTTGGCCACTTTTATCCTCTTACAGAGTAATTTTAGCCCTGTTGTCTTCTTTCAGGGAGGGGCATTCATTCTTCCACTAGCCATCAAGGTGTCGGTAGGCAAATTGGCTTGCTCTCAGCCTTGTCCTCAGATGGTTGGTCCATCCATCCAGACCATCTTTCCACCCTGCATCTGGCCAATATGTTGATATTTGCATTGGCTTTGTCCTGGTGGGAACCCATGTTAGGGGAAGTCTAGATTTGTGGCGAGAAGGAGCTCAAAAAAATCTATCATTTTCATCAGCCAGTCTGCCTCTCATGGAACATCAAAATTCAGTTGATGAAAATGGTGGTGGTTACATCATACAGCTCTAAAGGAATTCAGTCCAGCAAACTCCTCAAGTTTTTGTTGTTTTTGGAAAAATCTCTCCTTTAGCGTTACCTACAAAGCTTGCATTGATCATCTGCTGGTTGTGTAGTGCAAAGATAGTGAATATTCAGAATGCCTTAAATAGTGGTTCAAAGAGCAAAGATAGTGAATATTCAGAATGCCTTAAATAGTGGTTCAAAGAGCACCAAAAGCGAAAGCAGTTGAGGGGAGCAAAGGGCAGTGTAAGGATGAGGACACCGCGGCACCACAGGGGCACCGAGAAGAGCACAGGAAAAACACCAAGCAAAGGGATCCACACAAATGGGGACAAAAATGTGTTACACGACAACAAGAAATGAACAATGATACACAAGGAACACTGTCAGGGGCTCTGGTGAAAAGCTAGGCCCAGGGACTGGAGCGCGAAGGGGCAGGGTTAGGGAGGGCTGGGTTGGGGTAGGGAGCAGCATGCAAGGCCAGAGGGCAGGGGAGGGAAAGGAGGGGATTGCGCAGAGGAAGGTCAGCACAAGACCCGGGTCCACTGCCAGGTGTCAGGGTTCAGGCAGCAAAGGGGGCCCAGACAAGGGGCAGGGCTTTGTTTCCATAGAGACCCTTTGGGATGCAGAGGCCAGCCAATTCCGCTGCTCTGCCCCTGGTGAGCAGATCCTGAGAAAGGGACCGGGACCAAACAAGGGCCAAAGGAGGGCACTGTGTGGGGACACAGTAGGTCCAGAAGCGAGGGGAGCCAGGACCCAATCAAGGAGCCCAGGCTAGGGGGAAGCAGGGGAGGGAAGGTGCAAGGGCAGTGCAAGGATACCACAGCACAAGGCGGACAGGAGGCAGCTCAAGCAAGGGCCCCGAGATCAAGGGACAGGGACAGGGTCCTCGAGAAGGGCGGGTGGGGGCTCAAGCAAGGAGCCAAGCCCTGGAATGGAGAGCCAGGGGCCGTGGCCAGGGCTCAGGAAAATGGACAGAGCTGGGGAGGGTAGAGAAGGGATGGCGCTGGGGGAGGTAGGCTCAAGGCCCAGGTCCACTGCCGGCTGTCAGGGCTGGGGAGCAGGGCCTGCGCTGAGGGTAGGCAAAGGGCGCAGGCAAGGGGCAGGGCTACGTTTTCCCATAGGGAGCACACAGGGCCAAGAGGCCACGTCCAGTCCCCTGGGCCAGGTGAGCATCCTGGGAGAGGGATCAGAAGAAGGGGCCAGACAGGGACAAAAGAAGGGCCAAAGGAGGGCACAGTGTGTGGAAGGGTGAGGGGGGCCAGGACCCAAGCAAGGAGCCCAGGCTAGGCACCTGGAGGAGGACCCATGCAAGGGGAAAGCAGGGAAGGGCACCGGTGGGTGGGCGGGAGGCACTAGTATAGTGCAGCGCAGGGAAGCCAAATGGGGAGCAGGGAAGCGGCCCAAGCAAGGGGCCCACTGTCAAGACTGGACGCACTGAGCAAGAAGGGCCACCAGAGGCTCAAGTGAGGAGACAGGCCAGGAAATGAAGAGCCAAGGGCTACGGCTGGGGCAGGGGGCTCAAGACAGTGGACAGGGCTGGGGCGGACAGGGCTGGGGCGGGCAGGGGGGGGATCCAGCAGGGGGAGGCAGGCTCGAGGCCCAGGTCTACTGCCAGGTGTCAGGTTTTGGGGTGCAGGGCCAAGGGCCCAGGCGAGGGGCAGGGCTATGTTTCCCATAAGGCCCCTGGCCCTGATGAGAATCCTAGGACAGAGACCGGGCAAAGGGGGCCTGGCAAGGGACAGGAGCCCAGAGAGGGGCAATGGGAGGGCACGGTGCAGGGACTTGGACCCAAGCTAGGAACCTAGGCAAGTTACACAAGTGATAAACTGAAGGAGGATGCAGATATATGTAAGGGGATGTTCGATTGGCATTTTGATATCTCAGTGCAAGAGGCACCAAAGGGAGCTAGTGAGGGGGCCCAAGGTACTGCCCTCCCCCCCAGTCTTTTGAAGAGGTTGTACTGATGAAGATGGTCAGAGGCTCAAATGAGGAGCCAGGTCCTGGAACTCCAGTGGCAAGGATCAGGCTTAGAGCTCAGTTAGGGGGCAGAATGTGATTCGAGAGTACAAGGGGAGCTGGTGCGAGGCGCAGGTCTATGGGATTTGTCATGGTTCGGGGAGCAATACCAAGAGCCCAGGGAGTGCAAAGGGACCAGGTGAGGGTCAGGGCTATTTTTCTCATAAGTAGCCCTCTGGGCAAAGATGACAAGTTTCCTCCCCTACCCTAAGTGACCATCTTTTGACAGGGACCTGAAAGAGTGTCCTGGCAAGGGACACTAGTGGTTGCAGAAAGGAGTAAGAGAAAGGAACCAAGCCAGGAGCCCCAGTAAGGGACTCAGAAGAGCGTCTGCTCTAGGGGAAAGCATTTAAGTGGAGGGTGCAGCAGTGCAAAGGTACCACAGTGCTAGGGAAACCCAGGGGAGCAGATGGGGTCCAAGCAAGGGGCCCACCCGTCAGGGGCACTGCTTGAAAAGGCAGCTGGTGGTTCAAGGGAGGAGCCCCACCCAAGGTCGGAGTGCCAAGGGGTGGGGTTAGGCTGGGTTAGGGGGATGCATGTATGGGGTAAGAGATAGGAGATCGTGCAGGGAGCTGTAGGCTCAAGGCCCAGACCTACTGCCAGGTGCCAGGTTTGGGGAGCAAGTCCAAGGGCCTGGGCAAGGGAAAACAGAAGAGGGGCAGGGCAGATGGAGGATAAGGAACCTGAGGGGATTGAAGGAGGCCGCCCAAGCAAGCATCCCCCCTCAGGTACTGGGAGTTGTGGTTCGAGAAGGGCGGCCAGGGTTTCAATCAAGGAGACTCAGAGGACGACCTGCTTAAGGGGAATAGGGGCTAATTTTTGAGAGTCCAAGGGGCCCCATCTAGTGGCAGGGTTAATGTCCTGGCACAACAGGCCCTGGAGTAGACATGGCACTTTTGACTCCATCTCTCTTTCTCCCAGTGTGAAGGAGCTGTTCTTAAATATGGATCATGTAATTGGGCCTACATGCTTTAGGGTAGGGAGAAGGGCAATGGAAGGGCACAATGTCAAAACAGGAATGGTCATTGCAAGGGCTCAGAGAATGGACCCAAGCAAGGAGCCCAGGAAACGTAGCATGTAGTGAGTGGTTCCATGCAAGTGGACAGGCAGCTAAGGATCAAACCAGGAATCTAGGCAAGGGCTAGACAGGGCAACAGATAAGATGATCAAGTTGGTGCCAGAAGGTTACACCAGGGCCCAAGCAAGGGGTCGCCTCCAGATGTGTTGGGTAGGTTGTTAGCAAGGGTCTCAAAGAGGACTCAGTTCCAGGGACCAAGTGCAAGGTGATCTGTACAGAAGACACATACAGAAAGATGTGGTAGAGGGGTAAAGTTCCAATGCAAAGAGCAAGGGGAAGTAAAGGAAGGAATCCTGCAGGAGGAGGTCTATGAAAGCCTTGTCCACTCCAAGGTCTCAGTGGATGGATATCAGGGCTAAGGGTTGACAGAGAACATGGCAACCAGGCAAGGGGTAGGGCTATGGTCCTGCAGTAGACCATCCCCCCTCCCCGCCTCACTTGTGGAGGTAGGCATTCTTAAACAGGGAGCATGCAAAGTGTCCTGGCATGGGCTTGGGGCTGGAAGACGGGCAAGAGGAGGGCATGGAGTCAGGACAGGAAAGGTCAGTTCAAAGTGTAAGAGCAAGGACCCAAGCAAGGAGCCCAAACAAGGGACCATGCAGTGCACTGGTGCAAGGTGACAGGCAGCCAGGCTAAAGCCAGAAACAGGCAAGGATCTGGGTATGGCAAAAGGACAGTGCAAGCAAGGAGATGCCAGAGGGGCATAGCAGAGGGCCTAGCAAGTGGTCCCCCACCAAGGGCCCCCAGGCGAGAGATAGACATCAGGGGGCTCAAGTGAGGAGTCTAGGCCAGCAATCAAGGGCAGAGAGCACATTTACAAGGACACAGGCGTGGGACAGGGACATATGTATGGGGAAGGGCAAGGAAAGGAAGGGATCCTGCAGGAGGAGGTCTGGGAAGGCTCAGTCCACTGCCAGGTCTCAGTGGTCTGAGAACAGGGCCAAGGGGCAGGGCTAAGGTCCTGTTAAAGGAGACCAAGGAGGGGGAAGGCCAATGTTGAAGGAGCCCTAATTAGGAAGGGCTGTTGTAGCTAGCTGGAAGCCATAAGTTCCACCTGATATGTATGTGACGCACCTGTAGGCACCCGCAAACCTGAAGGTATATAACCGGGTGAAAGCGGTCCGAGTTAGGAGAACAAATTCATTCGGTCAGTCGGGTAGTCACTCGGTCGGTCAGAAGAATCAGAGCGGCCAGAACGTAGGCAGAGCGGTTACAGAAGAGAAACCAGATAGAAGAAGTAATGACTGGTCAGAGTTAGGCCGAGGCTCCCAAGGAAGACAGAAGACAGAAGAAAGAAGAAGGAAGAAAGAAGGGAGAAGAAAGAAGCTCTAATCTTTCTCTAAGCTAAGCTCTAAGCTCGCTTTAATCTTTCTCTCTAAAAATCTTTCTTTCCCTCTCTAAGCTCTAAGAAAGTAGAAGTAAAAGTAGTAAAAGCTTAACTCTGCCTCCGAGAGTTTTTCCTCCCGGTTTTCGGTACCAGGCAGCTTACACAATGTCACACCCCACCCCCTGCTGGAGGGAGGCAGCCTAAAACAGGGAGCTGGCAAAGGGGATTGGTATAGGTCTGGGGCTTAAAAAAGGGCAATAGGAAGGCACGTGGGGGGACAGGGAGGCTCAGTGCAAGGCATAAAAGAAAGGGCCCAACCAAGGAGCCCAGGCAGGCAACTGCACAGGGAGTCCATGCAAGGGACTGGGCAACCATGGCTCAGGCCAGAAACCCAGGGAAGGGGCCAGGCATGGCTATGCAACAGGGAGTATGAGAGGATGCCAGAGGTGTGCATCAAAGGGGCCAAGCAGTAGGCCCCTGCCAGGGGACATGTGGCACGAGATGGGCAACAAGGGGCTCAAGCAAGAAGTCAGGGACCACACGTGCATGACTGGTACAATGGGCACACACAGGAAACAGGGCTGAGGTAGGGGACAAGTGTAAGGGGTGAGGGTAGTGAAGTCATCATATGGGATGTTTGCACTAGGCCCAGGTCCACTGCCACATCTGAGGTTTCTGGGAAAAGGATCAAGAGTCCTGGGCAAGGGGCAGTGCTAATGTTCACTGGCACTATCCCCACATGAAGAGAGGCCAGTGCTCCTCCACAGTGCCAGCTTTGGCAGCTTGAGACAGGGGCCTAGCAAAGCTGCCTGGCAGGTCCCTGGGCTAGGAGAAGGAAATGAGAGAGCACAAGGGACCCATGTAAGGTGCTGGGACATGGAACAGACGTGTAAATTTTGAAAGCAAGTGGCCCAACAAGGAGCCCATGCAAAGGAACGCACAAGGGGACATTCAGCCATGTGCTGGAGTCACAAACCCAGTCCAGAGCCAGGCCAGATAATATGGCATGGGAGTGGAGAACAAAGGGGGCACAGGATGTCTCCTGTGAGTTTCCAAGCAAGTGGCTCAAGGGAGGATCCCAATCCAGGTGCCTGTGCAATGTCTCGGGCAGATGTGTAGTGCCAGGGAACGGTGGCACCATCAGTCAGAGCAAGGAAACCACTCATGTAACAGTGGACTTGGTATTTTGCACACAGTTGGGTCCAAGGGATCCACAGAATCAGTCTCTCAAGTAGGTCCCCATCTGGAACTGTTTCAATGCTCTGGAAGGAGTACCATATTATGGTCCTTGGCACGGGAACATCTGAAGCACTATGCATTGGGTGTTGAAGTTGTGCAGGAAGACTCCTGTTTGTCGTCATATCATGGGACTCAGTCAAGAAGCCTGTCTAGAGGCATTGCTATATCCTGGTAGAAGGGGTAAGGATATGGCCCTGGGGAAATGGATGGGGCAAGAAGCATGAGCAGAGATGGAACCCAGATAAGGTTCCAGTGCAAGGTTCATGGATGTGGGTCTTGGAGAGCTAAGGTAGAATTGAAGTGACATGGACACATGGTCATGGAATTCTGGAAACATGGGAAATCCTTTTCAGAATAATGATTTGTTAAGAACATGAAGGTAAAGGTAGGGACTGGTCTGGTCACAGGTCTGAAAAAGAGGATGTGGCAATGGTCCCAAGTAAGGGCCCCAGGCACTGGCCCAGGACAATGTGTCTTGTTTTGTCAGCCACATTCACTTGACTGGGCAACAGAGATAAGAGGCCCGTACAGGGGTCAGGACTGTACCTGGGACAAGTATAAAGAATAAGTGCCCATGCAAGTGTTGGGGCAATGGGCCTAAGGAAAGGGTCTTGTCACCTAGAGCAAGGATGGGAATCTGTGGCCATGGAAGTTGTACACAATGGCAAGGTAATTTTGTAAGGCCTAGTTGTTAAGGCCAGGGAGTAAACATGTGGGAATGGGATAAGGGCACAGGACTGGTACAGGGAATATGGCAAAGGAATATAGCAAGGGGCCACAGCAAGAAATCTAGGCAACAAGGTTAAGGAGCCAGTTATACACAAAAGGAAGAGAGGCTGGGGCAAGGGGAGCCTTATGGAGTATCTAATCTGCAGCTTCCCCACAAATGGCCACAACTCTTGCACTGCCCAGCCACATCCCCGTTTCCAATGCCCACACTTGCACTGTCCAGCTAGATCTTATTTCCTATAGTCATACCTACTGCACACCTGTGGCCTTTCCTTATGACCCTATTTCTCACACTTGCATGGTAGAGCTGAGGGGCCAGCTTGCCTGTGATGTTTCCAGCTCTGTTGCTGTGTCCCAGTGTTCAGCCCCAGGTGTGACAGGACCCCCCTCCCCACCAAGCAATCTCATGATAATCCAATCCCAGGAAACCCAAAGTCTTAGTCATGCTCCCCAACCCCCACCCCACTCTACCAGAAGGAGACTTACCATTTGAAGCAGGGACATCCCAGCTTGCTCACCAGTATAGCCCCTCAGTCTGGAAAGGGCTTTTTCCTCTTTGTTTCAGTCACTTGATTCTCATACATCAGGTACCCAGAGAGCTAACTGGCTAGGAATGGGTCAAACTGGCCCTTCCTGGAAGTCTGACATGGGAGACTTCCAGGAGCCATTCTTCTCAAACCTCAGTTTTGCACTCAAAAATAAATAGAATGTGCATGAACAAAGAAATAAAAGGATCTGGTTGTTCATGTGAGAATGAATGATGCAAACCATAAAAAATGCTAAACTGTTGACAAGCTTTATCTCTGTGGTCCCAGTTACAGTCATATATTACATAACATTTCAGTCAATGAAGATCAGTTTATAAGTTGTTGGTCCCATCAGATTAGATCACCTAGTGATGTAGCCATTTTACTTTATGTAGGTACATACTCTGATGTTTGCATATGGACAGAATTATCTCAGGATGCATTTGTCAGAAAACATTCCATCACAGACAATACCATAACTCTATGCCTGTAAACAAGCATCATTTTGTTCCAGGAAAATCCTTTATATAAATTACTCTTACTTAGATGCCTTAACATTAAAATTGTCAATTGTGCTCCAAAAAGAAGCCAAGGTAGAAAAGCTGCATAAACCAGTTGTCCTGGATCACACCCAGACAGATTCCTTGGGAAAATGGGAATGGAGCCACCCTATGACGCAGCCATCCCACTTCTGGGTCTATTCCCAAAGGACTTAAAAACAGCATATTCAGTGACACAGCCACTTCAATGTTTATAGCAGCACAATTCACAATAGCTAGGCTGTGGAACCAACCTAGATGTCCCTCTGTAGATGACTGGATAAAGAGAATGTGGTATATATACACAATGGAATTTTACTCGGCAATAAAAGAGAATAAAATAATGACATTCGCTGGTAAATGGATGAAGTTGGAGAATATAATGCTAAGTGAAATCAGTCAATCTCAAAAATCCAAATACCGAATGTTTCCTCTAATATAAGGAGGCCGGTTCACAGTATTGTTGGGTCGGGGTACATAGGAGGATTAGAGGAACACTATAATGGTCAAAGGGAAGGAAGGGGAAGAGAGGGAGCAAGGGGGAAGGGGGGGGGAGAAAAAGTGGTTGAATAAGATGGATATCATTATTCTAAATGCATGATTGAAGACTTGAATGCTACAAATATAATTTGTATACAAACTGTTTTGTGTAAAAAGATGCTCTGTATGTGTAGTATGAACTGTAATACATACTACTACTATAAATAAAAATTTAAAAAAAGAAAAGAAAAGCTGCATAAAATTATACAACCTGCTGCCTAAGGCTAGGAGTGTCAATCAGTGATTGATTGCCTAGCTTTCACCAGGCACTGGTTTTAATCACCAGAATGGCAAGAACAAAACAAGACCTACAGCCTTAGTCTGCTAATTCCACCAAAAACATGGGGCCAATAAACCAGAACAAATTCAAGTGTGAACTTGCTCTTTCTCATCTCAGATGTGTTCCGTTCTATGGTGAACATGTCAATCCTGTGTTAACTTCATAGGACTCAATGCCCCTGCTGAAACCCTGCCCCTAATAACCGTCCTCATGTCCTGCCCTTTATGAGTGTGAGTCTCTTCTGATATGCTAGACATTTAGACAATACAAAGTCATGCAACAAATTACATCATAAAACTCATTTATAACAACTAAATTATGCTAAAATAGAACCAATCTTTTACTTTTTTTTTTTTAATCTGGAAAGCCCATGATAAAGGCAATGCCACCATGTTCAGAGGTGAATGTTCATGAGGGTTTTGACTTTACCAGTGGGTTAATCTATTAGATGGTTTAATAATTTGAATGGACCACAGGGAGGTGGTGAAAAGTATAGGCATATGGGGCATAAGTGGAGGAAGTAGGTCATTATGGATTTACCCTTGAGGACAGTATTTATCCTTGGCCCCTTCCTCCTCTACCCTGCTTCCCCACTATTCATAGCTGAACAGCTTTCCCTGACCATACCCTTCTGCCATGATGTTCTGCCTAATTTGGGTCCCAGATCAATGGTGCTAACTTACCACGGAGTCCTCTGAAACCATGAGCCAAAATAAACTTTTAATTAATTAATTTAGTTAGTTATAGGTAGATACAATATCTTTATTTTATTGTTTTATGTGGTGCTGAGGATCGAACCCAGTGCCTCACACATGTTAGGCAAGTGCTTTACCTCTGATCCACAACCCCAGCTCCCAAAATAAACTCTTCCTCCTCCAAGTTGTTCTTGTACAGGTGTTTTGATCACAGCCATGAAAAGCTAACACAGCATCTTTATTTTTTTTCCTGTGAAGTTATTCTTAAAAAATATTTAGCAAATATACAAAACCTCAATCATACAACCATAAATATTGACTTAATAAAATCATTAATTACACCACCAGAAATATATCATTTGTTGGAGTCTCTGTTCCTCACAAGTAATATCCTGGAGGCTTTAAACTATAGGACCTTGATGACAAGTACCAATACAAACATATTTTAATTTTTAAAATACATAACTGAAATTATTATTAATTTTAAGATAAGGGCACTTGGCTTATTTTTCTATGAAATCTTTATACTGAAAACATAAATGTGCCTCCCAGTAAGGAAACGTCCATCGAGTGACTAAAAACATTAACATGAACCAATAACAAATGTTTTCCTTAAGTACATCTTATCTTCATTTTCCTTGGAAAACCTATATTCAACCATTTGAGCTATATTCAACAGCCAATGGAAATTAAAGTTGATTGCTCTCTTCCATCTGACAGAGATAAAACTCAACTGTTAGTAATAACAGTTAAGCATAAAACCAATGTTCCTGAACACTGATAACTATATGGAATATAACTATTTTACTTCATTTGGTAAATGTTGCTGGTACTTAACCATGTGCCAGACTTTACAAATACTTCTACTGAATTTCCATTATAGTCCTAATGTGTAAGTAATCCAGTCAGTGGACTTGGTATTTTGGGTCCATTATTTCTATCATTTTTGAAAACACACAAGTGACCAAAATTCTTATAACTCTCATGTCAATATCATATGGCCAATGCCCACAACTTAAGTACAAACTCCAAAGCCAAACAGACTACCAAGAGACCCAGCAAGGGATCTGACATGAGAAAGAGGGTCCACCTTGTTGCATCTGCGTGGGCCAGGCCACCTAACACCACTTCCCCTCCAATTCCCTCTGCCAGACCCACGTCATCCCCAACCACATAGCCCTGTGTGCATTTTCAACTGCACCCACCCTCAGACTTTATCCAGTAGGTTCTTCCCCTGAGTACTCACATGTTGTAGAGACAAATATTCCCAGCTGGGGAGGTGAAGGAAGGCGGTGTGAAAACAGTCCAGTTTCATTTGAAGGGTCAAAGCTGAAGGACAAATGGAAGAGCTTATGGGTGCCAGGCCTGGGAAGAACCTCAGTGTACAATGTACTATCCCACTGCTTCCTCTCAACCCTCCTCTCAACCAATTTTCAAGCTACTGCACCATCTACTAATTTATTTCCTATTGCCCATGGTTCCCTGACTGGAGCATAAACCCTGTTAAGGGCATACATTTTGCCTGGTAAGAAAATTACTGAAGCAAGGGCCCTGCAGTCTAGATTGAAAAGGATCATGTTATGATTTGGACATGAAGAGTCCTGAAAAACTGTTAATGCAGAACTATTCAAAGGTGAAATGATTAGACTTAGAGCTGTGACCTAAATCAGTTCATCTTCCTTTGAATAGAGTAACTGGGTGGTAATCATAGGCAGGTGGGATATGATTGAAGAAAGTAGGTCACTGGGTATCTATCCTGAATGGGTCCATGTTCCCTGTGCCCTCTTCCCCTTCCCCTCTCTCTGTCTCCTGGCCAACAACAATGGGGCAGCACTCCTCCATCATGCCCTTCCACCACGATATTCTGCCTCATCTTGGGCCCAGAGCAATGGAGTAAGTCCACCATGGACTGAGCCTCTGAAACTATGAGCCAAAATAAAATTTTAGTCCTTTAAGTTGTTCTTGTCATATATTTTATTGTCAGTGACAAAAACCTGACTAACACAGGCCACAAGCTTTGTCTAGGGGAGGTGAAGGATACAGGAATGCACAGACTAGAAAATGTCTCCTTGAAGGGCCAACCAGTAAATAATTCAGCCTTGAGGGTCATCCAGTCTGCACCACTACTCGACTCTGCTCCTGTGCCAAGAAAGCAGCCATGACGGTGTTCCAATAAAACCTTACTTAGAAAAACATGTGGCAGGCCAAATTTGACCCACAGGTAGTCATTTCCTAAACGAAATAAAGTTCAAGTACAGAGGAAAATGCCATGATTGGGTTGGATGGATCTGTCAAACAACAATGGCAGAAGTTTTAAAAAGTTTAATAGTGACACAAAAACCTGAAAATAATGCCCCAGGCTGGGAGCATGGCTCATGCCTATAATTCCAGCAGCTCAGGAAGCTAAGGCAGGAGGATTGTGAATTCAGTGCCAGCCTCAGCAACTTATCAAGGCCCTAAGTAATTTATTGAGACCCCCATCTCTAAGTGAAATATTAAAAAGTGTTGAATAAGTGGCTCGGTAGTTAAGCACCCCTGTGTTCAATCCCCAATACCTTAAAAAAAAATTGAAAGAGGCCACAATTGCCAGCTAGAGACAAGAACACAAATGTAAACATTAGGAACCTGCATCTAATATTGACCTCACAGCCTCAGCAACATATTTTATAAGGTCAACACCCACTTGACCTGAATAAGAGTTTAACACATGTACAACTGAATTCTATAACCAGCCTCACAGCTACTAGCTAAAGTCAAAAGCACTCAGGCACCAGACAGGAATGAATGAAGAACATTAATACTATCTGATGGTACTTACACCAATTATACAAAGTAGGGAAAAAAAAAAAGGAAAATGAAAATTCATCATTCCTCATTCTCACGAAAATCATTAGAAATGATCAGAATTAACCTCTTATAAAAGTTCCTTTCACAACAGACATAAAAAGTTCAACTCCATAGGAACAAACAACATAAAAAATATGCAGAGCCAAACTTCAATAAGGGGCACATGTGGTGACTGGAGTGACTATATGCCCTGCATGGGCCAAAAAACCATTAATTTTGAAAACAAGATGTCATAATGAATGTGATTTTAATCACTGTCACAAACTTTGGGGGTAAGATTAAGTTGTTGGGAAAGATTTTTGAAGAGGTGTGGGGAGGAGGCCAACTTGTAAAGAGTAGCTGTGGTCGGTGGGAACCTGATGTGAATGCTTTGTCTATTGCTGGACTCCACAGCCCTGCTGGCAAGAGCAACCAGGCTTTTTTTGGGTGGAGGTGGGTGGTGAGGGCAGTACTGGGGATTGAACCCAGGGCCACTCTATCATGGAGCAACACCTGTGGCCATTTTTATTTTGAAACAGCATTTTGTAAGAATGTACAAAGCTTGGAATAATGGCACCTGTCCATGGGTTGAGCCTGGAACCAGGGGAGAGGGTGGCTTGGTTTTGGTGCTGAGCTATGTGTTATATAACTATAAAATGATTCTAAATACTTCTATGGTTTGAGGTTTTGGAGAGTGTTCCCTCTTCCCTAGAGCATGATGTGTTGCCAGACCTCATATGTCCCATCACACCTTCTCAGACACCCCCCATGGCAGCTACTGACCTAAACTACTGAGCTTCATAAAAGATCCCAACTCAAGAGTTTGACAGATACCTTGAGAGCTTAGGTTAAGGTAGGGCCACATTCTGTCATGTGAAAGCCCATGACACTTCTCGGAAAGCCTAGAGCCAAGCAATGACAAGGCAAGGCCTCACCAGCTGTGAATTAATCTCAGAAGCCTCACCCACCAATACCACTTGCTACCAACTAGCAATAAAAGACCTTACCTGTTATTGTGACTGTCCATTGAAGTGGTCAAGCTGGCTTCTTCAAGAACTGAACCTATCCAGGAAAACCTCAGCTTCAATGAGACTTTACTTTTCACAAGGCCTGTTTCCATCTTAATTGAACAAGTGGGCTTTAATAACTTTGGAAACCATTACTATGTGGTTAAAGTACTTCATCTACCTGGTGTGTTCTGTGAGGTTTTTTTATATTATTCTCTCCCCTCTGAGCATTGTAAACCTACACAAAAATTCTCATTGTATTTCAATAAACTCTGATTCATTAAATCATCTCCTCATTTCTGTCATATAAAACAACTGGCGGTCAGCAGGGTTTTACAATGCATAGGGTGAATAGTTGAACAAAGTTCAAATTTAAATTTAAATTTAAATGAAAGTATAGAGAATGGAAATTGCATAGCATTCTCAATATTCCACTGCATTTTCAACTTTGATGACCTGGGAAGAATTTCTGGAAATGACACAAACTATAAGAATTCTGTGCCATGCTCACAAACACTTCTGTCAAGTTAGTTGAGCAGCATAAACCTGTTCTCACTATAAATTGTGATATATGTACTACTCAGTACCTTAGGATGATGGCATAATTGTGGTATTTTTTCTGACCAGTAAGTATGTAAATGGAAATTACTCTTATTCTTTTCATTTTGAAATTTGGAAACTATTCTCTATCATAACAAACCAGAAATTTTTATTTATTTATTTATTTAGGTACCAGGGATTAAACCCAGAGGTACTCAACCACTGAGCCACATTCCCAGCCCTATTTTGTATTTTATTTAGAGAGAGAGTCTCACTGAATTGCTTAGGACCTTGCTAAGTTGCAGAGGCTGGCTTTGAAGTTGTGATCCTCCTGTTTCAGCCTCCTGAGCTGCTGGGATTATAGGCATGCACCACTACACCCAAATTTTAAATACATGGTGTACATAAGACAATAGTTTAGAAGTCAGGTATGGTGGTACATGCATGAAATCCCAGTGACTTGAGAGTCTGAGGCAGGAGGATCACAAATTTGAGGCCAGCCTAGGAAACTTAGTGAGACCCTGTCTCAAAATCAAATTTAAAATAACTGGGGCTATAGTTCTGTGGTAGAGCACCCATACATTCCCAGTCCAGCAAAGTAAGTATGGAGATCTCTACAATATACACCTAGTAAATTAAAGACAAACAGATAATTTTAGATCATACAGATGGTTCAACTAGAATCTGTCCATATCTTAAAACAAGGATTGTGTATGCACTTTAGAAGTTTCTTTTCAGGTTTAAGACATCAAGAATACACACTGCCTTTTATGAAAACCCAAACAACTGAGTGTTGTGAAGTCACTCATTTCACAGGAAAAAATTTATATACTTATGGGCTAATGATGGAATTTCCACATTCTTTATAATCCTACTGCCACTGTCTCTATTGAATGCTTTATTATCTTGCTTAAATAAAAGCTTAAATTGCTTACTAAGCCCCTAAGACAAAGGCAAAGACCAAAGTTCTGTAGCTATAAAATCATTAAAAAAATAGAGATCTTGTGGCACCTTGTAATCCCAGCAACATGGAAGGTTGAAGCAGGAGGACTGCAAGTTCAAATCCAGCCTCAGCAACTTAGCGAGGCCCTAAGCAACTCACCAAGGCCCTGTCTCTAAATAAAATATAAAAAACTGGCTGGGGATGTGACTCAGTGGTTAAGGGCCTCTGGGTTCAATCCCCAGTACCCAAAACAAACAAACAAAGATACAGATACGATGGCAAAACTCCTGTGAAAACATTATTACCAGCAACAATCACCAATACATCTTATTACACATAAGATTACCACTGATTATCACAAACACTTGAAAAGTCTTAATTAAAAAACATGAGAGGGCTGGGGTTGTGGCTCAGTGGTAGAGAGCTTGGCTGGCAGGTGTGAGGCACTGGTTTGGATTGTCAGCACCACATATAAATAAATAAAATAAAGATCCATTGACAACTAAAGAAAAAAATATTTAAAAAAAAATACATTGAGAGCCAGGAACAGTGGTGATCATCTGTAATCCCCTCTCAGTCACTGGGGGAACAAGGAGGGAAGAAAGAAAGTTGGAGAACAACCTGGGCACTTTAGGCCTGTGCCAAAATAAGCAATAAAATCTGCCGTTGCTAAACTAGGTAAGGTGGTGCACACCTATAATGTCAGTGGCTCGGGAAGCTGAGGCAGGAGGATTGACAGTTCAAAGCCAGTCTCACCAATTTAGTGAGTCAGTAAGCAACTCAGTGAGACCCTGTCTTTAAAAAAAATATTTAACTCAGCAATAAGAGAGAATAAAATCATGGCATTTGCAGGTAAATGAATGGAGTTAGAGAATATAATGCTAAGTGAAGTTAGCCAATCCCAAAAAGCCAAATGCCAAATGTTTTCTCTGATATAAGGAGGCCAATTCACAGTCGGGTTGGGATGGGGAGCATAGGAGGATTAGAGGAACACTAGAATGGCCAATGGGGAGGGAGGAAAAGGGAGGGGGCAAAAGGGTGAAGAAGAAAAAGAAAAAAAGATGGTAGAATGAGATGGATATCATTACCCTAAGTGCATGTATGAAGTCACGAATGGTGTGATGAATTTACTTTGCATACAAGCAGAGATTTGTAAAAATGTGTCTATATGTGTAATGTGAAATGTAATGCATTCTGTTGTCATTTATAACAACTTAGAATAAAAAATAGATAAATTTAAAAAAATAAAATAAATAAGAAGTAAAAAAAAAAAATTAAAAACGGATGGGGATGTGGTTCAGTGCTTAAGCGCCCCTGAATTCAATCCCCAGTACAAAACAAAACAAAAAAATCTGCAATGGCTGTATCTCAGTGGTAAAACTCCCCTGGATTTAATCCCCAGTATCAAACACAAACACACACACACACACACACACACACACACGAGAATGAATGTCTAGCTGGTTACAGAGGTACACACCTTTCCAGCAACTCTGCAAACTGAGGTAGGAGGAACCAAAGTTTGAAGCCAGTCTCAGCAACTGAGGGAGACACTGTCTTAAAATAGAAAGCAAAAAGTACTTGAATGTAGCTCAGTGACAGAGAATCTCTGGGTTCAACCCCTAAATCCCTACCAGGAAAAAAAAAAAAAAAAGGATGTTGGCCCAAAAGGATGTTGGCCCACAAGTGCAGCTCTGAATTCAATCCCCAGTACTGCCAAAAACAGAGTATGTATATTATCTTGTCAGGTTGAATCAAGAAAGCCAATTTTGAGTGAGTCGGGGAAGTTGGAGCCTGTTGGGAGATTGTTCCCTGGGGGATTGTAATATTAATTCCTTCAGAGCCCTTCCTCCACCCTTATCAAGAACCTGCCCCTGCCCCAACCTGTTGCCAAGGTAAATTGTCCCAGGAATTGCCCCTCCCTACAGGGAGCTATAAAGTTGTTAATTCGTGTGTCCTGGGCTGCACCATCCTGTCCTCTCCCTTTAGTCCATCTGCTTCTCAATTTTTGGCCATCCCACCCAGCATTCCTAAGGCTGGTCACTGGGCCTGGTCACTGGGCCTGGTCACATATGCAGGAAAGAGAGAGATAAGGGGAAGAGCAGGAGAACAAAGGAAACTGGGACATAAAAAAAGGCAGACCTGCCTCACTTCTTGGGATACCAGGATACCAGCAATGGCACCCTCCTCCCTCCAAGGAGAAGTCTAGGTTACCCCTTTTAAATAAACCCCGCTTTATATGCTTGCCTCGGCATGATTCTCTAATGTTCAAACTTCAAGATTTGGGGGAGCAGAACTCATCACCAACAACCAGTGGTAACATAAATGGAGATCCCACCGAGATTTACATTGAGGGAAACTCCTCTCCACACACCCCACATCTGTTTGAGGTGCATTGTTCTGTCTCTTTCATTTTGGAGGATGATGTGGGCACCCGATGGCTATTTAAATGCAACTAGTGTAGCCGCTGCTCTTCAAGACTCGGGTGAAAGCTTTCCCCGCCTAGACAGCTCTCAATCCCCTGTTCTGTGTAGAGCAAGCATGTTGGGTTCTGCTGAAGCCATTTCCTACTTTTCTGTCTAGGCCTGGAGAGCAACTGGTGTGAGTACGCAGTGTCCCTAGTCCCCATCTTCTTTGGAGGCACAGAGGTGGAGGATGGAGTTTGGAACAACTGTGGAATTTCTGGCCTGGGCTACATTCAGGCGAAAATCCTAAGGTTCCTTCTCTTGAACGCCTTCCTGACCACCCTAAGGGGTATCTGGGGTGATGGGTAGATGAATGACACTGAGGGAAAGCCCAATTACATTTGCCTCGAGTGGGCCACGCAACACTACCCACCCCTGCATCCATTCCCTCCTGGATGCTCCCCTTCTTCACTAATCAGAAACACAAGCAATTCAGATTGTAGGACTGAGAAAAAGACAAGGGATGATTAAAGCCAGGTTCCCTTTGTTAGCATACTTAGCCTTCACAAGCCTGTTTAAAATCTCCCATTACTGTTCCTGTGCTCAGATGTACTCAATGTATTTTTTTTTTTAAATGCTGCAAGAGGAAGGAACTCTATTTTAACCAACCTCTCCTGTAAATTCCTCTGGAAAAGGGTGTTTGTTATGCGCTTAACAATCAATAGATGTTCCCCTTACCCTCTGGAAATTCTTTTAGTCTACAGGACAAAAATTAGGCACAAAAGGCTAAGACCTACAATCATTTTCTTTCTTCATGGGCTTTTTATAGTGACAGGGAGGAAAGCAGTAACGCCCTTAAGTCAGAATCCTCCCAGGGTCTCTGGCATAGGGCCAACTGGGACCCTAGCACTTTACCAAAGGAGGCCAGAAATAACTTTGGCAAGGCGAGGTCATGAGAGATGGGGTTTCTGGACCATAATGAAGCTCAAATTTAGGGAGACGTCCCTAATATAATTTTCCATCACTCAGGTGGCAGCTTCTCTCTCAAGTCACTTTGTAGATTGGCCACTAATGTACATACTGGGAAATTACAAATGATCAGAAAAAGTGCCTCATTATCATGTGTTGTTAGGCTTAACCTTAATCATTGCCATGAGAAGAAAAGGCCTTAAAATATCACCTACTGAGGAAGAGAAATCAAGGGGATTCCACCTGGCCTTGTGCATGCTAGGCAAATGTTCTATCACTGAGCTACACCCACCCAGCCCATTTTTTCCTATATCAAGCCAGGGTCTTGCCAAATTGCCCAGGATGGCCTTGAAGTTCCTTATCCCATTGTCTCAGCCTCTAGAGTAACTAGGATTATGGACAACAGGGCCCAGCCAGATTCTGCTTTAACTGATTCAGCTGTCCCAATGCATAAGAAATAAGGAAGCAAGGAAATATGAATTTTATGCTTGTTGACCAAACTGGGGAGAAGCAGCTAAATTGTTTCTCTCCAGGCCATAAAGAAACTGGTTACAATTTATAGAAACAAAAAACAGATGTAGCTTGATTATGTAGCCAGAGAATGTGTCAATTTCAGCTTCCTTGGCAGGAGCTTGGTCAGGTCTTGCTCTTAATTTCAAAGGGGATCTGTTTCAATGCTATCTACATACTTGAATTTAACAGAAACTCTTCCTGATCAACTTTAATCATGTTCCTATGAGCACTTTTCTCAACTAAGCTTCAATCTCCATAGCTTATTTTAGACAGAATTTCCCTGCCCTTGCTTTTTCATCACTCTCAATATTTAATCAAATTCTTCACTCTCCCTAACCTTGATGTCTCATCACCCTGGCCTGCCTTCAGCAAGAATCCTGCTTAGGGGGCTGGGGCTATGGCTCAGCGGTAGTGTGCTTGTCTCACATGCGTGAGGCCCTGGGGTCAGCACCACATAAATAAAATAAAGGTATTGTGCCCACCTACAACTAAAATAATAATAATAAAAAATAAAAAATAAATTAAAAAAAAAAGAATCCTGCTTAGT
This sequence comes from Tamias sibiricus, assembly GCA_025594165.1. Taxonomy (NCBI): domain Eukaryota; kingdom Metazoa; phylum Chordata; class Mammalia; order Rodentia; family Sciuridae; genus Tamias; species Tamias sibiricus. Next base: position 134,156,698 of record CM046662.1, read on the forward strand.
AATTCTAGTAAGAATCGCCCACCCCACTTAATGTGTTGTAGTAATTTTCCATCCACCATTATTGCCAACCTGCTCCTTGACTATACTTGTGCTTAATGTCAAAACAAACAAACAAGCAAACAAATTAAAAAAAAACAACTTCCATATTGCAATAGTCTTAACACTTTGACCTATCACAATAGTCCTCAATAAAGTCTTCCTTACTCTGTTAACTAGGGTCAGATAAATTTTTTATTAAAAAAAAAAAAAAGCCCTGCCTATTCTAGACAGCACTAACATGTGTCTCCAAGAATTAAGAAAGACTTATCAGGATTTTATTACTTGGTAACCTGGGGTGGAGGGGGTGCAGGACCAAATCAAAGGATACCACTTTCTCCCAGTATTTTTCCATTTCTTAGACAAAAAACAAAGAGAATAAATCACATCCTTAAATACAATAAAGTTCTGATATGGAAAACACCAAAGCATTTAAAATAACAACAATATCCCAGTAATCATTCCATTTATACAATGAAATTAAATGTAGATTATTAATTAATTTCCTATTAATATCCTTCCCTAATGTCTTAACATGGAGACATACTCTTCAGAAAAATGGCCTTGCTTACACAGCACCCTGACATTCATGGTCATGTCACTGATCACACTATATCCCAACCACCTCTTATCACAGTATGGGCTCCTCCAGGCAGGAGCTCTGGTTAGGAGTGGGGGTGAGAAGCTGCTCATCACAGCTGAGCACATGCCTCTAATTCCATTATTACTTGAAGAGTACCAGGTACAGGGCTAGGGTTGTGGCTCAGTGGTAGAGTGCTTGCCTAGCATGTGTGAGCATTAGATTCAATTCTCAGCACCACACAAAAGTACATAAGTAAAATAAAGATATTGTATCCATCTAAAAATAAAAATTTTAAAACAAAAAGAGTATCAGATACAAAATGTGGACTATGAGAAGCTCTGGACAATATTTTGGTTCCTTATAAATCCAATATTGTAAATAAATTAATAATTTGTCCTGGAACTGTTGAAATTATAAATTTTATTTATTTATTTATTTATTTATTTATTTATTTATTTATTTATTTTATTTAGTGGTACTGGGGATCAAACTTAGTGCCTCCCACATGCTAGGCAAGCACTCTACTACTAAGCTACATCCTAGCCCTTTTTATTTTGAGACAGGGTCTCACTAAATTGCCCAGCTTAGCCTAGAATTTTTTTTTCTCCTGCCTCAATCTCCTTAGCAGCTGGAATTACAGGTGGGTGTCACTACAATGCACAGAAATTGAATTTAAAAATTTTTTTTTTTTTTTTTTTTTTTTTTGGTTGGGGAAGCACAGTTGGTAGAAGTAGATTGCTTGAATTTGAATTCCTGGCTCTAACTCTTACTGACTGTATTGTCTCAAGCAAGTTACTTACTCTCTGGACTTCAATTTCCTTATCTGTGAAAGGTAATGATGATAATGATGATGATGATGATGATGATGATGACGACGACAATGATAATACCTATCCCACAGGACAGTTATGAGGATAAATGAATTAATATCTGCACAATTTTGAAATAGTGTCTAGCACATAAATTCTTGGTAAATTAGAATAGTGCTTAGCATATAGAATGCACAATGTAACTATTTATTAAACAAAGCAATGATAATTAACATTCACTGCAAACTTACTGTGTGCCTATTTTTCAAATTTAGTACTTTGAATACATCATTGCTTTTCATTCTCCCAGAATCCTATATGAAGTATACAGATTCAGGTTACAGATGAGAAAACCTGAAACCCAGAGTGCTTAAGTAATTTGTCCAAAGTGGCACAGCTAGTGTGTAGCAGAACTGAGGTTGAGTTAGCCTGTCTCTATCTAAATAAAGTTATATTACTACACACTGCATGTTCTTGTTGCATTTAAACCATTCTACTAATTGATCAAGTTGATTCTGTACAATTTGGGATCCTCTATAACACTGATGAGCTGCATAAATATTCAACTTTGTCATTCTCTTCTAACTTTTTTATAACTATTCAGATAAATCTTAATTTATTCATATCTTTTTTTTTATATCAAGCTATACACATTTTTTGGATAGTTTCTCCCTGTGTAGTCCAGGCTGTCCTCAAATGTATAATCCTCCTACCTCAGCTCTCTGTGTAGATGGGATTTCATTCCTGGATAGAGATATGTTTAATGCCAAACAAAATAACATGGCTGTCTTTAATAAACATATAAGGATAACACAGATGTTTTCAGGTTTACAAATATTCTGCCTTTGCTTATAAGGAGATTACTTGAATAATTTAATCTATTACTTTGGTGACTAGATATTTTATTTGTTTGACCTCAGATTGAATCCACTGGAACTAGAACAAGGCCAGAGGTACCAGGAATTGAACCCAAGGGTGCTTAACCACTAACCCATATCCACAGCCCTCACACAGCTTTTCTTTTGGTACAGGGGATTGAAATCAGGGGCACTCAACCACTGAGCCACATCCCAGCCCTATTTTGTATTTTATTTGGAGACAGGGTCTCAATGAGTTGCTTAGCACTTCACCATTACTGAGGCTGGCTTTGAACTGGCGATCCTCCTGCCTCAGCCTTCCGAGCTGCTGGAATTACAGGCATGGGCCACCTTGACAGCCACCACAGCCCTTTTTATGTTATTTAAAAAAATATTTGTTAGATGTTGATGAACTTTTATTCATTTATTTATATGCAGTGCTGATAATCAAACTCAGTGCCTCACACATGCCAGGCAAACACTCTGCCACTGAGCCACAACACAAGTCCCCTTTTTATGTTTTTTTGAGACAAGGTCTCCCTAATTGCTCAGGGCCTTGCTAAGTTGCTAAGGCTGACCCTCAAACTTGCAATCCTCCTGCCTTAGCCTCTTGAATAACTAGGATGGCAGGCCTGTGCCATCACACCTGGGAAAGTCCATATATTTCAACCAACAATAGGATCATTATGAGGCTCTTGAAACATCAAAAAGGTAAACATACAACCATGGCATTCCAATACTTTGATTTTTTTTTTTCTTTGCTAGGGATTGAACCCAGGACCTTGTGAATGCTAGGCAAGTGCTCTACCAATGAACTACACCCTAGCTCAGCTTTTAATACTTTTCATTTCCTTTCTTATATTTGTAAAAATTTTATTTATTTATTTTAATACCTTTATTTATCTTTATGTGGTGCTGAGGATTGAACCCAGGGCCTCACACATGCTAGGTGAGCATTCTACCACTGAAGCACAACCCCCAGCCCTATAAATATTTTTTAATTGTTATAAGAGACGTTTCAATAAATATTGCTCCATTTCAGGGAGAAAAGGCAGGTTGAAAGAAGTCTCCTGCAGAGTCAAGGTGCATTCATGTACCAACCCTCCCCCAAGTAGAGGTGTTGGATGCTCCCTTACTCCTGCTCAACTGGGATCCAGTCCAGACCCATCAGTCATTTTCCCCACTTGGGGTTCATGGTGTCTGTGGTATTGTGTGCATTGGGTATTGAAGTAGGAGATGGTGTTGGCTGCAAGTCCTCCTAGCCCTAGTAGGGGTAGATGATGGAGGAATAACATCCTCATGGACCCCAAGGGAAGGCAGTTATCACTGTCCCCTGGTACAGGTTTTGGAGACTTTTTCTTGAATGAAATAAAGACAACTGCAGGTGATAGCTCAGTTCCCAAGAAGTTCCTGGGCACGAGACCAATAATCTTCATAGAGGTGCTTTCTCCATTGTAAGGAGCATCTGCCATGGACTTGTTGGGACATGCTGGAAATCACTAAGTTGCTGGCCATAAGGAACAGCAGCCATAGGCGTGCTTTGTTATGTCTGGTTGCAATTGATAAGGAGCTGTAAAGGGCACTAGCCATAGGCACACTTAACAATGACTGGTTACAATTGATAAAGAGCACAGCTCCATGGACATGCACAAAGAACATATCCTGTTGTAATTACATTATCTCACTGGACATAACACGGACATTGACTTTCACTGGGTGTAACCAATCACCAATGTACACCACCAACTTGGAACTATATTTAAATCACTTATTCTGCCACATCAACGAGGCTGCTCCAAGGATATCAACTCCACCATTTCCTGACATCCAACCGTTAGCTAGAGAGAACCACCAGGCAAGGACAATGTCTGTTCTTTGGTAAGAGAAGTCCAGTGACATATGAGGTATTTCTGGGGCTCGTGGTTGCCCTAGGATTGTGTCATTTACTTATAGTGTTTAATTAGTGTGAATTAAATGCTAGTTGGGGTGCTCCTGCACACTCAACATTTTTTGCATTAATTGTTTATATTTGACGATTCATGTGATCAAATATACACTTGCATTTAAAGACAATCTGCCTCTGAGTAATTAGTAATAGCACCACTGGCAACATCCATCTACCCAGATCTTCCTGGGCGATGTTCTCCCTACTCCCTTCGTATTGGGCATACTGGGTATTGGACCCAGAAATGCTTTACAACCAAGCTACATCCCCAGTCCTTTTTATTTTTTATTCTGAGAAAGGGTTTTGCTAAGTTGCTGAGGGTCTCACTAAATTGCTGAGCCTGCCCTCCAACTTGCTATCATCCTTCCTCAGCCTCCCGAGCCACTGGAATTCATTACAGGTTTGAACCATGGCTCCCAACTACTCTTTTCTTTCTCCTTAACCATTTCCTTCTTCACCTTCTTGGTGGTGGTAGTAGTTGAACCCATGGACATTCCTCTGCAGTGATATATACCCAACCCTTTTTATTATTATTATCTTTTAAATTTATGAAATAGGACCTTGCTAATTTGCCCGGGCTGGTCTTAAATTTGTGATCCTCCCATCTTAGTTGCTGAAATTACAGGCATACACCTGTCGCGATAGGCAAAGTTGTGACTTACACAGTAGAAGGGGAGAAATAAAGAATGTCCATGCGCTTCTGCCCTTTTCAATGCTTTATTTACTCAAATCACTCTGTAGTGGCAATCCCTTTCTTTACAGAAAATTTTAACTGGGCTTCTCCAGAAATCTTCACCATGGCAGATTTTAGGACCATCAGCAAAAGAGTCTCTACAGAATAGTTCAATGTAGATAAACTTCCTATTTTCCTGTTGCTCTATTACTTGGCCACTGGCCTGGAAGAAATCAGCACTCCAGGTGCTGGACACCCCTTTTACTTGTTTTTCATGTATTCAGTATAGTGTTGTAGCCGGAAAGGGATTTGCAGCCCGGAACGGCGGCGCCGCGGGAAGGAGCCCAGGAGACAGGATGGAAATGAAAAAATTCTTTTATCTTTATCTCTCTGTCTCTTGTAATTTCTAACACCACATACACACTCTCACAAGAAACCAAGGCACGTACTCTTACAAGAAACTACAATAAATATACACAATAGCGATAACCCCGTCCGTTCTCTCTCAGGTCTCATCTCACGTGCCCAAGCAGGAATGGCACTGGGCCGATCTGCTGAGTCATGGCTCAAGTCTCTCGAGATCCTGGGCCAAGTCCCGTGAGACTACGGAAGGCGGCAATGCCCAAACATGTCCATGGCCCATAGTCAACCGCAATCTAGCCATCTCCCCAAACAGGGCTCCTGCATTTCCCCCCTTTTGTTTTAAAAGAGGGGATGCTCTAGGACGTCTATGTGCAACCAACATTCTTACCTGTCATCGGATAATCAAGGCTGTGCCCTTGACTCCTGTCTTAGGTTGATATGTCGGCCACATGAGACTGTCCCGTGCGACTGTGCCTGTCTTAAGTTGTCCCCCTCTGGGGATCTTACCCGTCATTGGCTAACCAGCCATCCAATGGAGCCCTTTAGGATCGACTGTGTAAGATGACTAACAGCTGTCCAATTGTGAGGAGATGCTGCGGCTTTAAGGCGACAAGCCTTTTGATGACGAGCCAAATTGCATAGCATATCAAATTCTTTAAACAAATCAGCTGCCCTAAGTTCCATCAAGTAACACAGTGAGTTCTCTAGACAAATACCCGTAAGGCACTGTCCCATGAAGTCCCAAACAATGAAAGATCAAAATGTCCACTTGTTATAACACGTAGATCTAGGAGGCCCCATGCATGCAGAACAGAGGCCACACTGCTGGTGAAGTTGTTTGACGCTTGAGCAGCAGGGATGCTTGCAGTGACCGCGATCCCTGCAGCTATAGCAGCAGCCGTCTTTTTTATGTCTAGACAATGCCACTGGCAAATCTTCAGGGCCCGCTACCTAGAGACTCAAGCATCAATTATTAAAGGAAAGGCAGTGCTATTCCAGCACTGAGTCAAGAAGCGAGTTGTCAAACTAAAAAATAGAAATATTAGATTAGAAAATTAAAGTTGATTTCTGCTCATACACACTGCTGCTTGAGCTCCCACAAACATAAGCTGGCAAAATATCATATTTAGAACAAAACAAAGAAAGACTGAGGGTATTTACTGCATTAAAGATAGATTAAAGAAAAACTAAAAGCACTTTGGAGAAATAATTTGTTAGCTGGAACCCTCGAGTTTCTGCATACACAGCAATCCTTTACCTGTTGAAATAATTGAAATTAATCAGTTATTAAACAAATGAAGTTAATAACAAATAAGCAACCTTATGTCAAAACACCAAAATATCAGGTTATACAGCACTAGTCATATTTTTCGCTAAAGAGAAGTCCCTGGGACACCCATAAAACAAAATTGAAGGTACCTTCACTTATTAAATTATTTACCCAAATTGAATACTCTTAAACTTAAGTGAATTAGAGTTATTTGGATCCATATATGTATATATATATATATTTTTTTTTCATAAGCGCTTTGTTATTTTTGATGTCACACTGGACAGATGCACAAACATATATTTGTGATGTCACATTAACATGAAATTTAGACAAATACACAGATATAAACACATATATAAAAAGAAAAAAAAATACAATTGTGTGCACACTAAAGAGAGATCTCTTCGTCCCGGCCAGGAGGAATGACACTTAAGTTGTGACATATTTTGAAGGACTCTTTTAAGGGAATCATTCCATATCTTCATCTTGGTCCTCTTGATTTTGTACCTTTTTTATTAATCTTGATTTCTCAACAACTTCATCTTGATCCTTTTGATTTGGTACCCGCTTTATTAATCTAGATGGTATCCATATTGGAGAGGATTCGTGCTTTGGGAAAACACAAACAGATCCTCTCCCCCAAATTAATACTGGATCTGGACCCTTCCATGTACCTGAAAGAACATCCTTCCAGTAAACCAAAGGTTTATGTTGTTGATGTGGGTTCCAATGTCTGTCTCCAGCAGAATAACCATCAGTCTAAAGTTAAAAAATTTAAAGTAAACAGGGCAACTGCCAATCTATCCTTAGGATTTTTCCAGTTTCCTTCTTTCTGTTTTAACAACATAACTTTTCAGTGTGCGGTTTGCTCTTTCAATAATGCCCTGACCCTGAGGATTGTATGGGATGCCTGTTTTATGGGATATGTTGAATTTTGCGCAAAACTGTTTGAAAGATGAGGACGTATATGCAGGGCCATTATCTGTTTTAAGCATTTTGGGGATGCCCAATGCAGCAAAAGCTTGTAAACAATGAGATGTGACATCTTTAACTTTTTCTCTGGAATGTAAGGAAGCAAAACTCATGCCTGAGCATGTATCTATGGTTACATGAATAAATCGCAAATTTCCAAAACTTGGCTCATGAGTAACATCCATCTGCCACAAATGATTGGGCATTAATCCTCTAGGGTTAACATCAAAATGAGGATTGGGCAAATGTGTCATACAAGATTTACAATCTTTTACAATTGTTCTGGCTTGCTCCTTTGTGATTTTAAACCTACGTTGCAAGGTGGTGCTGTTGACGTGAAACTGGGAATGAAATAAAGTAGCTTGTTGTAGTGATGAAAGTATAAATATTGTTTTTGTAAGTTCATCAGCCTTTTGATTACCTTCATGGAGGGGACCAGGCAAATTAGTATGTGCTCTAATATGGCCTACGAATAGAGGTTCTTTTCTTGCCCACAAAAGTTTTTGTATTTGATAAAACAATTTAAAGGCTGGAGTATGAGGTGCTATTGGTCCTGCTAACTCTAATTTTGGGACAGCTTGTACAATATAGTGACTATCTGAAAAAATGTTTATGGGCTGGTCCCTAAAATTTTCCAGAGCTCTTACCACAGCTTCCAATTCCACTAGTTGAGCTGATTTGTGTGCAGTTATGTAAGTCATATTTTCTTTTGTAGTGACTACTGCAGCAGTACCATTTGAGGACCCATCTGTAAATACATTAAATGCCTTAGGAATAGGTTTATTTTTTATTACCTGTGGAAATATAATAGGATGATTAATACAAAAAGATAATATAGGAGACTTAGGAAGATGATTATCAAAATTTGCAGAAGTAGAGCATCTAGCTATAGCCCAATCATTATCATTGGAGCATAAATATTCAATCTGTGATGATGAATAATGAGTAATAATAGTAGTAGGATGAATGCCAAATATTTTAGTAGAAGTTTTAAGTCCTTGAAGAATAAGTTTAGCCACCATGGAGGTATAAGACTCAATTATGCTTTTAGGAGAGACGGGCAAATGTATCCATAATAAAGGCCCCTGTTGCCAAAATACTCCTGTGGGTGTATATTGTAAAGAAATACTAATCAATATCAGTGGTTGAGTTAAATCAAATCTGTCACAATGAGCTCCTTCGATGGCTTTTTCTACTAACTTTAAAGCTTTTCTAGCATCAGGGGTCAATGTTCGTGGTGAGGATGGATCAGGGTCCCCTTGAAGGATATCAAATAAAGGTTTTAGTTGGCCAGTAGTAAGGTTTAGTGTAGGGTGAAGCCAATTAATGTCTCCCAGTAGTTTTTGGAAATCATTGAGGGTTGTTAAATGTTCTTTACTTATTAAAATTTTGGGGGGTCTAACAAAAGTATCCATGATTTTAAATCCTAAACATAATATGGGAGATCTGGTTTGAACTTTTTCTTCTGCTATATACAATTCCGTATTTTTTTTAATTTTCTACCACGTCACTGAATATATTAAATAAGATTTTTTGATTAGGGTGGGCCAATAAAATATTATCCATGTAATGTAGACACATGAGGTTTGGATATTTATTTTTAATGGGTTGGATAGCCTTGTCCACATATATTTGGCATATGATGGGGCTATTAGCCATTCCCTGCGGCAAAACCTTCCATCGATATCTCTGATCAGGGCCATTGTTGTTAATAGAAGGAACTGAAAAAGCAAACCTTGGGGCATCCAGAGGATGTAGAGGAATAGAAAAGAAGCAATCCTTTATATCAAGACTAGTAAGATGGAAATTTTTTGGAATAGCTACAGGATTCGGAAGTCCAGGTTGAGTAGGGCCCATGACTTGCATGGTTTTATTAATTTGTCTAAGATCATGTAATAATCGCCATTTTCCTGATTTTTTTCTTGATCACAAATATGGGGGAATTCCAGGGAGAGGTGGAAGGTTCTATATGTCCTGCTTCTAATTGTTCCTGAACTAGTAGGTGGGCCGCTTGTAATTTCTCTTTAGATAGGGGCCACTGAGGGACCCACACTGGCTTATCAGAAAGCCATGGTATTTTCAAAATTATTTTCTCAGTGGCCCCGAAGAAAAATGTCTTTTTCCTATATGATAATGATTTCTTTTAGGGTTAAGCTTACCCTGTACTTTTTGATAATGATTTCTTTTAGGGTTAAGATTACCCTGTAGATCTTTACATTTAACACCTGCAGGTTTGGTTGCAAGGTGTACTCCCATTTGTTGTAAAATATCTCTTCCCCATAAAGTAACCGGTAGATTAGGTAAAACATAAGGCTGAAACGTGCCTTTATGTCCTTCATCATCTTCCCATTTTAAAATTACCGCACTTTTTTCTGGGAGGTTATTATATCCCAAGCCTCTTAAACTGGTTGAAGCTTTTTGCAGAGGCCAGTGTTTGGGCCATTGACGTAAATTAATGATGGAAGAATCAGCTCCAGTATCTATAAGACCCTCCATTTCTATTCCTTGGATTCTTATTTTACACATAGGCCTCCTAGTACAGTCTCGAACCCAGCAAACCATGGTTCTCGAATCAGTGGAACAAAATCCTCTATTGTTCCTATTTAGAGGCATATTCATTTTAAATGAATTATGTAAATTTGGAAGGAGGAGCAGCTGAGCAATTCTATCTCCCTGACTAACAGAACTTATACTTTGGGGTGAGCTAAGCATTATTTTTATTTCCCCTTTGTAGTCTGAGTTTATTACACCTGGGGTCACTTGCAAACCTAATAAGCTTTCAGGACTTCGCCCGAGAATAAGTCCTACAGTCCCTGAGGGAAGAGGTCCCCTGACTCCTGTGGGAATCAGTTGAACCCCCATTTCAGGTGTTAACACTATTCGGGCGGTGGAACAGAGGTCTAATCCTGCATTTCCTCCTGTTCCTCTGGCGAGGGAGTGGATGGGTAGTAGGGATTGTGTCGGGGAAGCATCTGAGTGGATGCTTAAGGGTACTCCTCCTCCAATGCCTCGTACATTTGTGGGCCCGGGGGCATTGGGCCCCGTGCCCTGTTTTTTGAATTCCTGAACAAAGGATTTCCATGGATGTCAAATTTTGAATAGCATTTATTGGCCCAATGATTTCCTTTCTTACACCTGGGGCAGCAACCTGGAGCACGGTATGAATTTGGTCTTATTTCTCTTTTGGGATTTTGCCTAGAATAGCCTGATTGATTATGATAATTTTGCCTAGAATATCCTGATTGATTATAATGTCTATGTTGAGCCCTTGTGGAATTTTGAGGGGCAGCATCTCTCACAGCTGCTGCAATCACATTCCCTGTGACAAAGGCATCATTTATATCTTTACATAGTTGTATATATATGGAAAGATCCTTTTTATTTTTCCATGGCCTGATGGCTTCTTGGCAATATTTATTAGCATTTTCGTATGCTAATTGGACAACTAATGGCATAACTTGATCAATGTCTCCAAAAACTCTACCTGCAGTTCTCAAAAGTTGATCAGCAAATTTAGCATATGGTTCATTAGGTCCTTGAATTACTTTGGACAAGCTACCTTGTAGATCCCCAGGTCCTTGTACAGTTTTCCATGCCTTTAAGGCAGGTGCCTTTATCTGAGCATATACTCCTGGGGTATAATATTTTTGATCCTGTACGTCTGCGTATTGCCCTTCTCCTGTGAGCATTTTTATATTATGGTCTCCAAACACTGCATCTGCATTTCTTTTAGCTGTTTCTATACAAAGTTCTTGAAATTGCGATCACCAAACCAAGTATTGTCCCCCACTTAATGTTGCTTTACATAGACGTTTCCAGTCTGTGGGGGTTAAGCTAAAGGTGTTAAGGGACTCCAGTATACTCAACGTGAAAGGAGCTTGGGGTCCATATGTCATTATTGCCTCTTTGAGATTTTTTTATTGTTTTGAAATCTATGACTGGTGGCCCCTCTGTCCATTTTCATTTTCAAATACTAGCAGTTCCCAATGTATCTGTGAGTTACCCTCGAGAGTGCATAAGCGCTCAAAAAGACTTTTTATTTCTATTTCTAGGGTATGCAAACGCCTAGTGATACCCTTCATATTTTCTGTAATGGATTCTACCCATGGGGGAGTAGAGGACACAAGTTCCTCCACTTGACGATCCCTTATCTTGGTCTTCCTTAATTTCCTTTTGTTCATTTTCTCAAAATCACCTTTAGTTAATTCCTCCTCACTCTACTACTCTCATTGGTCCTAACTGACTCAGTAACATCCTGAGTCCCAGGTTCAATTGAGAGCATGTATCCTTGAAGTATCTCTAATAAATCTTGAATAGCTTTAGCAGCTCGGATCTTTGTCATTTTGGGGACGCTTCTAATACTCTCCTTACTGGTCTTAGTTGACTCAGCGGAAGCTACGCTTTCATGATCGCCTTCACTGTTTTCTAAATCCTCCTCACTAACGACAGACTCGGCTATATCAAAGAATTCATCAAGAGCCTTGTACACTTGGGTCTTAGTTATTTTCGAACCCATTTTAACCGCTCTGACTAGAGACTCCTGCGAGTTTTCTCAGTTCTTACCTGCTGTGCTGAATGCCCTGAACGGGCCACCAACTCTTATAGCCGAAAAGGGATTTGCAGCCTGGAACGGCGGCACCACGGGAAGGAGCCCGGAGACAGGATGGAAATGAAAAAATTCTTTTTATCTTTATCTCTCTGTCTCTTGTAATTTCTAATACCACATACACACTCTCACAAGAAACCAAGGCACGTACTCTTACAAGAAACTACAATAAATATACACAATAGTGATAACCCCGTCCGTTCTCTCTCAGGTCTCATCTCACGCGCCCAAGCAGGAATGGCGCTGGGCCGATCTGCTGAGTCACGGCTCAAGTCTCTCAAGATCCTGGGCCAAGTCCCGTGAGACTACGGAAAGCGGCAATGCCCAAACATGTCCATGGCCCATAGTCAACTGCAATCTAGCCATCTCCCTAAACAGGGCTCCTGCAGTATAGTAGTTTGTAGAAGTGTGTTTGCAAATGCAAAATGTGATAATAAAAGGACAAATTCTTTGAACAGGGCCTCTGGCCTTGAGCTGGAGCTTCATAGAGATGTCTACATTTCTAAGATAAGAAAAGTTACTAATTGGGCTCCACGGTAACAGGTGGCAGGGGAGGAAAGAAAGGGGAGAAGAAGCTTAGTTGCTTAGGCTAAGGCCCAAGGCCATCCTTAAAACACCAGGAGCTCTAACATCTTAAGATACTTTTCCTGGCCCCCAGCCCAGCCATAAATTCCACTTTCTCTTTCCTTCATCCTCATGTATCCTGTTGGTCTTAGGGAACATTTTTTTTTTCTTTCTTTCTTTCTTTTTTTTTTTTAATTTCCTAGACTTCCCTAAAATTTTTCTTTCTCTTTCCCAAACCTAGTCTTTGTTCCTTCATAATAGACTGAAGTACATTAGACTAAGAAACTGTTCCTTTCTCTGTCTTTAAGAATAAGGAGAAATTGACTGTTAGACCCTTCCAAGAGAGGGGAAAAATCATTCTGTATTAATTATTCTCCTTATCATATTTATAATAATATAAAATTATTTTATAGCATTTTATTATTATATTTTATATCATTAAATTACAAATATTATATTATTTCATAACAATATTGTTGTACACTTAAATATAATAATTAATGTAAAATTTATATTTTAATGTATAATATTCTTATACTATTCTAATATTACAAGTTTTAAAACTTAATAAAAATAAAATATAAAATATATTAAAATATTACATTATTCTATGAAACGTAGTTTTACATCATTATTCTGAACATGGGATAAAACTGGCCTTCCAATCATAATATTCTTATGAATTTGAACCACACCGTAAACCTACTGTGAACATAACTTTCTAGAGAGGGAAAGAAAGATTTTTAGAGAGAAAGATTAGAGCGAGCTTTTCTTCTTGTCTTCTTAGCTTAGAGTTAGAGCTTAGAGTTAGAGTTAGAAAGATAGAGCTTAGCTTTTCTTCTTAGCTTAAAGAAAGATAGAGCTTAGCTTAGAGAAAGACTAGAGCTTCTTTCTTCTCTCTTCTTTCTTCCTTCTTCTGTCTTCTGTCTTCTGTCTTCCTCGGGAGCCTCGGCCTTACTCTGACCAGTCCTCTGGAGCCTCGGCCTAACTCTGGCCAGTCATTACTTCTTCTATCTGGTTTCTCTTCTGTAACCGCTCTGCCTACGTTCTGGCCGCTCTGATTCTTCTGACCGACCGAGTGACTGCCCGACTGACATAGACCGCTTTGCCAGGTTTGTGTTAATTCTCTACAAAGAGAATTTGCTAGCTACAAAGCCCTTCCTAATTAGGGCTCCTTCACCATGGCTTTTTAAAAACACTTAACATTTAGTAGAATCAAAGAATCTGTTGCCACAGTTCCCTTATTTTCTCTAATTATCATCAGCGCTCTTGTCCTTTCAATATAACTCCCATTGCATTTTCAGACAGTGCTCCTGTGGAATAGTGTGCATTCAATGAATGATGGAGTTCTTATGCTGATAATCTCATTTGACTGTTTTTTATTTGTGTGATTTCTAATGGATGTCTAGATGTCTCTTCCACTAGACTGTAAATGATGAGAGACTGAACCTATTTTCAATTCACCATTTCAGTGAAATGAAACTAGCACCATGTCGGGGACATAGTGTTTCCTTAATATTTGTTCAACAGATAATGTTTCTCTCTTTAGCCTTTGAAGGATTTCTTGAGGGGCTGGGGTTGCGGCTCACTGGCAGAGCGCTTGCCTCGCACATGTGAGGCACTGGGTTTGATCCTCGGCACCACATAAAAATAAATAAACAAAATAAAGATATTGTGTCCATGTATAACTAAAAAAAAATTTGAAGGATTTCTTGAAAATTTTTTCCTACATTTTAGCAATAAAGATGAAAAATAGTAGCAGACTCAGGTTGAAGATGTAATTCTCCTGTGCCCCAGCTCTCTGAGTCTTACCCAGGGGATTTAAGGGTTCATCATACATGACATTTTCACCAACTCGTTGAAGTAATCTGGGGTAGGTGAGCTAAGGATTATGAAGTTGAGCATGTGCTCTGAAGGAATGAGTCAAGTACAGAGTGGCTGTATCCATGCTGATCACACATGCTCACATGCTCATGCAGCTGCGAGGAAGTGGGACCAAGGCAGAATCGCACATCTCCAATGTTTACATGAACGTGTTTTAGAAGCATCTTCCTGAAAGAAGGTCTCCGTGTGTTGCTCAGACTGGCCTCCGACTCCTAAACTCAAGTGATCCTCCTGCCTCAACTTCCCAAGTAGCTGGGACTACAGGTGTGTGGACCAGCGTCATGCTTCTCACAACTTTTTCTGAGTTCACAAGCTCTGTGAGTCCAATACCACTCAAGCAATATATAAACAATTGCTTTGCTCCTGCACTTAATGATTTTTCAATTCAATTCGGCAGCATTTACTGAACACTTACTGTCTTGAGAACATGCTGCTTATGCTCTCAGCACACTGGTGTCTTGTTCACCACTCACTTTCCCCCCCCCCTTGCTGCTGGGATTGAACCCAGAATGTCTTGCATGATAGGCAAGCACTTTCCCATTAAGCTACACATTTTATGTGCCTGGCGTGTGCACACACACACACACACACACTCACACACACACACACAGTTCCTTCTTTCTTTTTTCATTTGTGATGCCTCTGCTCTTTGCTTTACCCATGGCTGTATGAGCAATTAGTAATAGCAAATTAATGAAAAACTAAGTTTCCTCATTTAAGTGTATTACTCATAGTAAATGAACACCAAAATGGTAAGCTTTCCCAGAACTTTACTGAACTGTTGAATATTCTTAACTTCTAGCAGCTAAACAGCCTCTTAAAAGTCATCAAACACTGTTATGTAAAAAGATACTCTATATGTGTATTATGAATTATAA
The DNA here is from genome assembly GCA_025594165.1 of Tamias sibiricus. NCBI lineage: Eukaryota > Metazoa > Chordata > Mammalia > Rodentia > Sciuridae > Tamias > Tamias sibiricus. Next base: position 134,172,141 of record CM046662.1, read on the forward strand.
TACATGCTACTGTTATAAATATAACTTTGAATTTGAAAAAAAAATGAATAAAAAACTCATTAGTGTTAAGGCGAGATTGCAATAAATCACTGAAGGTTGCAATAAATCACTGAAGATTGCAATAAATCTTAAAGCAGGAGACAGAAACTTTATTCACTAGCCAGTGTTCTGGATCCACCAGCTGGTGGGCCAAGGGGTAGGCTGCAAATCTGTACCCTTCAACCCCCTCCCAGCATTTTAGTACACCGTTTATAGTCCAAAACCATATTAAAGCATAAGTGGCTGTTGCTATGATTCAAAACCATAAACAATCATCATGAGATCTAAAATCATAAGCAGAAAAGGGAATGGGCCAAAATGTCCCTAGTTGAGTACGAGTTAAAGAATGGTTACCAACATCTAGACAATCAATCTCTGACGGGGTACATTGTCTAAGAAAAACGAGAACCAAAAAGAGAACACTTTTATATTTTGTAAGAATTGCCATTTTGTGTTGCCAAACATGCTATGCTAAGCAACTGTTCCAGGGTACAGAGGTGGGGCTTTCCCTGGGAGAAGCATTTCTTACATGACATGGAGTCTCAGGGCAAAATGGAGTCTGTTTGATCATGCTCATATAGCCTGGCCCATAACATCAGGACCCAGAGATAAATTCTGAAATCCAAAAACGGTCAACAGTAAGTAAATAATTTAGTGCACAGTTGCCAAACAAAACCAGAACTTCTTTGTCAGGGATGAGTGAGGATTTTTCATGTCATTATTATGCTCAGGTCAGTAAGGATGGGTGGGAATTACTGATCCTTATCACCAAACTAGTCAAGTATGTGGGGGGGGGGATTATATAAAATATTTCTATGAAGTCACTCCCATACCTGTACTTTAGGTACAGGAATGTCTGGCTAACTTTAAAGAGACAAAAGTAAAACACCAGTGTCTACTCTCGGTCAGTTCAGACCACACCTCCTTCCTGTCCTGTCACCACAGACACTTCACCAGCTAGGTAACGAAGCTACAAAGCAGACAGTCATGTAGTTAGCTGTGCCCTGCTGTTGTGCAGAGGCTCTCACCACCTAGGAAACAGATTTAGGATATAGACTCAAAGTCATTAACATAAACTTTCGAGTATGTGTCCCCATCTCCTTATGTAATCTGTTGGCAGTGTGCCTTCTTTGTTTGGACTGCATATGAAAAGGGCCTATGGAAATGGGTGTGAGGAGAGGCTAAAATGGAACTGACTCGGGGCTGAAGCTGAAGCTGGGGGCTGGCTAATGGCTATGGCTGCCTCTGAATAAAGGATGACCCATATTCCCACCATGCCTTGCATCTTCTTCCACCTGCCGAATCCGTTTCCTGGATCAGAGCCCCCGGCATGATAATTGTTGTAGTTGGCAGGATGTTCCACAGGTGAGAGATGCCTTAACCCTGGTGGACAGGAGGGACCTGTGGCCAATGAGCATCTTGTAGCACTCAGTTGCCAAGGTCCTATTAGCATGAATTCCTGTGTAGAGTTGGGATATGGTGAATGGGTCCCTTGTGAGCATAGAGAAGACTTCTGATTGCCCTGCAGTGAACGTGGACCCACTAGAGCAGATTGTGAACTGAGCAGCAGAGCCCAGGTGCCAGCCCATGGTCAGGGACAAAGATGACAGTGGCGGTGCCAGTGAGACAGAGAAACAGTCTGAGGAGCCGCCTGCACAGCTTCTGGGGCCATGGGATAAATGTGTCGTACAGCTCTGAGAGCAAAAACTGATGCAGCTCTACCAGAGACTGCCAAGATGAAGGAGTTACAAGATAAGGAAAAGGCCTTGAGAGCCAGAGTATGGTTGCTGGAGGAGGATCTCCATACTTTGAAAATACTCCCAGCTTTCACCATAGTGCTGGTGGAGTCCCAGGAGGAGGAGGAAGGTTAATGCCTACAAGCCCAGCCAGTGGTGATGGAGAAAATGAAACAGTGCAGCTGATGGCTCCAATAGGCAGCTGCCAGCAGGGCTGGCCCAGTAACCACATTCCACCAGTAAAGCAGGGAGTTGGAGTTGGTGGACTTGGGAAAATAATTTGGACAGAGGCCAAGAGAGCCCCTGGCCAATTTGTTGTTATGCCTGTGAGATTTAAAGGTGCTGCTGGCCGACTGGGACAAGACACCTCGTGTGCTACATGTTATTGATCCTGTACACACTTGTGACTTAGATATGCTGGAGGCCAGCAGGAGCCAGGAGAGCCCTGTACACTAGAAGCTGGCAGGCACCAGAGAGCCCAAATGTCCAGGAGCCAGCAGGGACCAAGAAACCCCAAGTGTATTAGGAGCTGGCACAGCCAAAAATGAGAGAGGTGCTAGGGCCTATTACCTATGTAGGTGAACCAGAAACAAGCCCATATCTCAGAAGTAAGTCAGCCATACTCTTCAGTGTTTGGTACACTAATGACCCCTGTAGTGGACAACTGCCTGTGTGGATGGCAGTGGCTGTGGAGTCGGAAACAGGCACTGTCTGGTTTGATCCAGGTATAAGGCAAGGAAGCCAGTGAGCTGAGCTAAATGGTGATAGCAAATGAAGCATTCCCCATAGTGATATGTACTGATAGTTGTGGAGTATATTGGGGACAAGTCCTGTGTCAAGAGCCTTGGGAGCTAAACCCCCAAGAACAGGTGACTATAGGGCATATTATGGACCATACCCCCCTGACTAGCCCAAGGAATGATGAAGTAGATGCTTTGTCTAGAATGCAGTGGTTAGAGAATGTGTCTCCCACCAACTTGGTGGCTTAATTGCACTTCAGGTATGAAGACTATGTGGAATGTAGTCAATGCCTTTAATGTAGGATGCCCTGGTAGAGGCTTTCCAGATATGTGTGTTTTGTACTCAAGAGTATCTACACCCCCCATGCCTTGGATTCACAGATGACCAGGTGATGTGGAGACACATCCGTTAACAAGTGATAGGTTGACAATCACCCTGTATTGTTTGCCTTGATGGCAGTGGATATAACCACAGGCTTGTTGTTTGCCTGGCCCAGTGGTCAAGCGAGTCAGTGTCACCCTGTGTTGACAGTCTTGTATAACCAGCCCATCACAATAGAAAGTGACCAAGGCACTCATTTTTACAGGTCAGGATGTACAGCAATGGGCAACTCAGTTACAGATTCAATGGAAGCTGTGTGTTCCATATCACCCACAGGCTGCAGGTATGATAGAGAAATATAATGGCCTGCTTAAGCAAGGACTTAGGACTGCAGTCAACACACCTTCCACAAAGGGGTGGGCACAGTGCCTAAGGGTAGTTGTGAGAACTCTGAATGAGGGTCCCCAACAAGGAGGAACAGCTTCTGTGGAAGCTTTACCGCATCGCACAGCAGCACCAATATGCATCCAGGTGACAACAAAGGATGCTGCATTTAAGCCTGGGTTTGGGAAACAAGGGAATGTTCTTTTGCCTGCACCCACTGGATTGACTAGGGTGCAAACTGTGGATTGGACATGACCCTGGACAGTAAAGATCTCTCACCTTCTTTGGGTATCCCTGTTAGCCCCACAGGGAACATGTTTGGAGTGTGATCTCCTTGTAATGACATAGGTAACTAATGAAGTTCCTCCCTCTGGATGACGTGGCCTAGGTACCACAGATGGGACACAGATTTTAAAGTGTATGTTTGTTATTTCCCTTTGGCCAATTATGAGTTCCTGGTACTGGTGCACACGGAGCTTGCTGGGGTACAGGACTAAGCTGTACAAGTGTGATTTCACCATCAGGGAAACCGCCACAGGCAACCATTGTGCTTTCCCAGGACTCAAAGCTGGCATGGGTTTTCCCAGATGGATGTGATTTACCTGTGCTAATGCTTATAACTGCTTTGTTCTTTCATCTGTAGGTGTGTCCTCACCAACACCACTGTGAACTGGACACACACGTACACCAGAGATGCCTGCTGGATATGCACTGAAATGCTTGCAAGTTTTGCTGGACAACCCTGGTGAATCGAGTCTGTCCCTGGACAATTGAACATGGCTGGAAAAGACTTTTATTGCCACTTCAGTGCATCATGAAACTGGCAATGGCTTTTAGTAATCATTAGGGATAGGGCTTGTCTTTTGGCTGTATGTTGTTGCAGCTTACGTTGTTATGAATACAGGGCTCTGCTCTCCTCGCTAAGGGATCATTGCAGAAGAATTCAGATGTGTAGATTGTACAGTGAGGAATCCTAAAGGGGTAGATTTTGAGGGCAGGCCAGAAATGACTATAGTTAGAATTCTGGTGGGCTATGTTATATAACCAGGACTGAAAATTGGCTATGTTGTGGTTAGTGAAGGTCAGAAACACTGTGATTCAGTGTATAGAATCAAGGTCATAAACATGAACTTGTGAGCATCCCCCCATCCTCCATGTAACCTGTTGGCAGTGTGCTTTCTTTGTTAGGACTGCATATAAAAAGGGCCTACGGAAATGGGTATGAGGAGAGGCTAAAATGGAACTGGCTGGGAGCTGAAGCTGAAGCTGGGGGCTGGCTAATGGCTATGGCTGCCTCTGAATAAAGGATGACCCATATTCCCACCATGCCTTGCATCTTCTTCCACTTACTGAACCCTGAACTTGAGCTTGCTGTGGGGTACAGGACCAAGCTCTACAAGTTGATATCACCACTGTGCTTTCCCAGGACTCAAAGCTGGCATGGATTTTCAGATCCCCCTCACGACACCTGTATAATTAAAACCAGGTCAGCACACCAGTATTTTCTCTCTCTGAGCTAATACGAAGACCTGGATATCTCTGGAATAGAATTAATACACACAGGTAAGAATCAAGGCCTGATGTATCCTCTACTTTCTGTGAATACATGGCATGAAAAAAAGTTTCAGATGAGATTTAAGGCAGGAATGAGCTCAAGGAAATCTTTCTCATTAGGGTAAGGTGGGGGAGGAAGATTTCTAAAAGCCCACTTTTCTGAAGATGAGACGACTCAGACAGCTGAGCCCTGGACCAAACTGTCGGTGTGTGTCGTTTCGCTGAACTGGCTCATTTTCCTCTGAGGCACTGCGTGGAGAGAAGGCCTTGAGGACATTTACTTGAGTAGGGTAAAAAGTTAAGATTGGAACTGAAGAACATGCATGCCTTAATTATATATAATTGAAGCTAAATTTATTTTTCTACTTGAATTACATGACTTGAATTAGGCAAAAGGATGAGTAAGGCCAAAAAAGTTTATTGTGTAAATTATCTACATAACTGAATCAATATTAAGATGCTTTTAAGGCTTGAACTATATCATTCTATGGTTCATTTTAGATACTTCAGATTTTTTTTTTCACTCACACTGCTTTCATAAGCTCTCCTAAGTTGTTAAAAAAAATGTAGTTCTATTAGGGACTTTGCCCATTAAATTAAACTTAATCAGAAATTAGGTAAAAATTGTAGACAAATAATATGCACATTAACTAAAATATATATGGCATAGTATATATAGATTAAAGTTCAGAGTTAGATCAGAAGAAAGAATGATTTTCAAAAATTGTTTGAAGAAATATAAATTTGGCCCTCCTGGAAGAAGTTACACTAGGATCCTTTATATTGAAGTGATTATACAGTTTTTTATATATTACGTTTTCAAATTTAATTTTACCTCAGTAATATTACTGAATTGTTTTACTTCTTTAAGCTCAAGTAGATGTTTGTAAGCTACCTGTTACACAATAACAATGCTAGCATTTCTCAGAATTTAGCAACACTTTAAGGAAACACAATAGGTATGGGCAGGGGACTGAGCAGAAAGATTATTGTAGAACAGATAAATCTTGCTTCAGGAACCAGTTTAAGGCTGGAGAAATAAGAAGAAAGCAATCTTTAATAAAATAATATGACTTTCAATACATAGCTCTTATGCATACCTTCATAAGAAGAGAGAAAAGTTTTCAGATGCTTATACAGATAATAAAAATATTGGATGACAAGTAAGAATATTAGGAGCTATTCCACGTGCAAAAGACAGAAAATAAGGAAGGATGCTAGTGGATGATAGAATGAAAGTTTGTATATTCAGTGTATATCTACACCATGCAAATGATTCTTAATGTGTAAGTCAGAGTTGTTATCTAGACTCAGAAAATGATAAAAGGTGATATTTTCACCTATATCAATATCAAGGCAGGAGAATTTTAAGTTCAAGCCAGCCTTAGCAATTTAGCAAGGCCATAAAAAACTTAGCAAGACTGTGTCTCAAAAAATAAAAAGGACTGGGAGGGGCTGGGCTAGGGCTCAGTGGTAGTGCACTTACCTGGCATGTGTGAGGTACTGGGTTCCATTCTCAGCACTGCATATAAATAAATAAAATAAAGGTCTATCAACAACTATATATGTATATGTGTATATATATATATGTGTGTGTGTGTGTATGTATGTATGTATATATTATATAGTAAGAAGAAGATTTATTGCCTCGCTTTCATTGTTTGTTTAAATAATCTAGTCAAAACAATGAGTTGACTGTGGTTTCTAACCTACTAGGAAACTTTTATTTTTTCCATCAATTATAGCCCAAGTGAAAATTGGCTGTGTCAACACTGTGGTGTGCACGGTCTCCAGTGGAAAACAAGCAAATCATATAACATTAGAATATCATCAGCTACAACTGTGCAATTTGGAAAACCAAAATGGAAATAGCATCCTGGAATTCTGTTTGTCCAGTCTTTGAATAACCAGCTCAATGACTGACATACTGATAGCTAAATGAGTTCTTCAAGGCTGTTGCATATAACTTTGATGACCAGATAGTGAAAAGCCATTCAAGCCAGTCAGTATTCCAGGCCATGAACATATATATAGACATTCATTTTTGTACTTCACTTCCTTTTTGTTTATAATATCTCAACGATCACATAGCAGAAAATCAAGCCTGCTTTGTAGAAAACAAGCTTTAACTGGAAATTTTTGCAGCTCTTTGGTGTGCTACAAATATTAACTGTTAAGAAAAGTATAAAGGAATGTGCAATAAACAGTTGTATACCAAGGGGAAGTACTATAAAAAAAGGAAAATGGTGGCGCTCATAGTCGTATAACAGAAAAAATTTAAAGTCTTGTGTATACCAAAGGAGTAGCATCTATTTATTTATAATTCTCCTTGAAATAGAAATTGCAACAATTATTTGTTGATTTGTAATACTTGTTTTTTAAAAATATTTTTAGTTGTAGATGGACATAATACCTTTATTAATTTTTATGTGATGCTGAGAATCAAACCCAGTGCTTCATGCAGGCTAAGCAAGCACTCTACCACTGAGCTACAGCCTCAGCCCATGTAATACTTGCTTTTAACAAAACTTTGTAGCATGGAAAAAAACTTTCCATTCAGAAGGTTGGCTCCTTAGCACTGTGCTTTGTTTGTTTTCCTGAGTGATGCCTCCTTTGTTACCCCCAGAAAATAATGTTCCCATGTGGTACAGAACTAAATGCTGAACTGAATCACTTTGAATTTCTTAGAGCTAATAGAACTCTGGAATATTAAAAAAATTTTTTTTTTTAATTTGTTGGACACAATACTGTTGCCACCTTAGGCAATGATACTGCAGGAAAGAAATTGGAGGCAGACTGGGAATGAGTGGTTCCTTTATTGTTGCTTCTTCTTCTTCTCTATCTTCTCTCTTCTGTCCCCCCTGATTCCCCCACAGTCTCTTTAAATACTCTTTACCTTAACAAGCATACACGTGTCACAGGCTCAACTTACAGGTGCAGTACGCAGTGCCCACAGGCACAGAAAGAGTCTTAGTCAATTACATTAAGGTCAGGTGTAAACAAGTAAACACCTCCTCTTGGCTCTCAGCCAGCCGCCATCTTAGCTACTTCCTCATTAAAGGCTCTTACATTTCCTCCCTTTTGTTTTAAAAGAGGGATAGCTTAAATGAATGAGTGACGACCCTCACCACATCAGGATCGACTGTGCCTGTCTTAGGCATCTTACACGTGCAACCAACATTCTTACCCGTCATCGGATAATCAAGGCTGTGCCCTTGACTCCTGTCTTAGGTTGATATGTCGGCCACATGAGACTTTCCCGTCTTTGACTACCAGCCGTCCAATTGAGCCCACCAAGCATGAGGAGATGCTCTGGTTCTAAGGCGGCAAGCGCATTTTTCTTTGTGCTGACAAGTCAAGTTCCATTAAGTAGCATACTAAGTTCTCTAGGCAAATCAGCTGCCCTAAGTTCCATTAAGTAGCGTACCAAGTTCTCTAGACAAATCAGCTGCCCTATTAAGGTTAAGAAAAGGGATACCTGTAAGGTATTGTCCTGTGTAATGTCCTAAACATCCTATGGTAGAAAGATCTGCCAAAATGTCCACTTGCTCTTGGAGAAGATCAACACGTTAATTGACAATTTCAAAATGTAGATGCTGATCTAGGAGGCCCTGTGCATGCAGAGCAGAGGCCACACTGCTAGTGAAGTTGTTTAATGCTTGAGCAGTAGGAATGCTTGTAGCGATTGCAACCCCTGCAGCTGTAGCAGCAGCAGCCATCTCTTATGTCTAGACAATGCCACCGGCAAGTCTTCAGGGCCCGCTAAGACTGGCATAGGGATGTACCTAGGAACTCAAGTAACAATCATTAGAGGAAAGGCAGTGCCATTCCAGCACTGAGTCAAGAAGCGAGTTGTAGGAGTGCAATTCAAACTAAAAAATAGAACTGTTAGATCTTAGGTCAGGTGTTTTAGTTCTGAAGTTGATCTCTGATCACATACATTGCTGCTTGAGCTCCCATGAACATTAGCTGGCAAAATATCACATTCAGAATGGATTAAAGAAAGGCTGAGAGTATTTAGCTGACAAAATTTACATTTAAAACAGATTAAAGAAAGGCTAACAGCATTTTAGAAAAATATTTTGTTAGCTGGAACTTTTGAGCCTCTGCACACACAGCAACCTTTTATGAATATACCTGTTGAAACAATTTAACTTTGTAAATTAATCAGCTGTTTAACAAATAAAGTTAATTACAAATAAATAATCCCATGTCAAATATCAAAATATCAGGCTGAACAGTATTAGTCATATTCCTTGCTGAAGAGAAGTCCTAGAGATACTTATAAATTAAGTTTGAAGGTACCTTCATTTTTTATTTTTATTTTTTTACCCAATTTGAACACTTTTGACTTAAATGAATTAAAGGTATTTGGATCCATTTTTTTAAAATTAATTTTCATGAGCGCTTGGTTTTTATTATTTGTGACGTCACATTTACATGAAATCTGGACAGACTCACAGACATAAAGACATATATAAAAAAGAAAAACACAATTGTGCGCACACTAAAGAGAGATCCTCTTGTCCCGGGCAGGAGGAATGAGACTTAAGTTGTGAGTTTATTGAAGGAAAAAGCACGCAGCTTAAAAGTTTCTTAGCTGAAAAGGCAAAGATGAGGTCCCCTTGTCGGAAAAGAGACAAACTCGTGCAGGTACATGGATTGATAACAAATTACCTCTTTTCCACTATGTAAGGGAATCATTAAGAGGAGGATCCACAACAACTTCATCTTGGCCCTTTTGACTTGGCACCTGTTTTATTAATCTTGATGGTATCCATACTGGCGAGGACGCATGCTGTGGAAAAACACTAACAGATCCTCTCCCCCAAATTAATACTGGGTCTGGGCCCTGCCACGTGCCTGAAAGAACATCTCTCCAGTAAATCAAAGGTTTATGTTGTTGATGTGGATTCCAGTGTCTGTCTCTAGCTGAATATCCTTTGGAATCCAAAGTTAAAAAATTTAAAGTAAAAAAGGCTACGGCTAATCTATCTTTAGGAGTCGCCCAATCTCCTTCTTTTTGTTTTAAAAGCATAAGTTTGAGTGTGCAATTAGCTCGTTCAATTATACCTTGGCCTTGAGGATTATACGGAATACCAGTCTTATGAAGTATGTCGAATTTGGAGCAAAATTGTTTAAAAGATGAAGACGTATATGCGGGGCCATTGTCTGTTTTAAGCATTTTGGGAATGCCCAATGCAGCAAAAGCTTGTAAACAATGAGATGTAACATCTTTAACCTTTTCTCCAGCATGTAAGGAAGCAAAAATCATGCCTGAGCATGTATCTATGGTCACATGAACAAATCGCAATTTTCCAAAACTTGGCTCATGAGTAACATCCATCTGCCATAAATGATTGGGCATTAATCCTCTTGGGTTAACACCATGATGAGGATTGGGCAAATGTGTCACACAAGATTGACAAGCCTTCACAATTGTTCAAGCTTGATCTTTAGTTATTTTGAAACTTTGTTGTAAAGTAGTACTATTAACATGAAATTGAGAATGGAACGAGGTAGCTTGTTGGACTGCTGAAAATATAAAGATTGTTTGAGTAAGGGCATCGGCCTTTTGATTACCTTCATGGAGAGGACCAGGCAAGTTAGTATGAGCTCTGATATGTCCAATAAACAAAGGTTCTTTACATTCCCATAGGAGGTTTTGAATTTGAAAAAGCAATTTAAAGCCTGGAGTATGAGGCGCTATTGGACCTGCTAGCTCTAATTTAGGGACGGCATGTACAATATAGTGGCTGTCTGAGAAAATATTTATGGGCTATTCTCTAAAACTTTCAAGAGCTATAATAACAGCTTCTAGCTCTACCAATTGAGCTGATTTGTGGGCAGTAATATGAATCATATTTTCTTTTTGAGTGACTACTGCAGCAGTGCCGTTAGAGGACCCATCTGTAAATACATTTAATGCCTGAGGAATAGGTTGATTTTTTATTACCTGTGGAAATATAATGGGGTGATTGATACAAAAAGATAGTATAGGAGACTTAGGAAGATGGTTATCAAAATTTGCAGAAGTAGAGCATCTAACTATAGCCCAATCATTATCATTGAAGCATAAATATTCAACCTGTGACGATGAGTAGGGAGTAATAATAGTAGTGGGGTGAATGCCAAATATTTTAATAAAAGACTTAAGTCCTTGGAGAATAAGTTTAGCCACCATGGAGGTGTAAGACTCAATTGTACTTTTAGGAGAGATGGGCAAATGTATCCATAATAAAGGCCCCTGTTGCCAAAATACTCCTGTGGGTGTGTATTGTGAAGAAATAATGATCAATATCAGCGGTCGAGTAAAATCAATTCTATCACAATGGGATCCTTCAATGGCCTTTTCTACCAACTTTAAAGCTTCCCTAGCATCAGGAGTCAATGTTCGTGGTGAAGATGGATCAGGGTTTCCACGAAGGATATCAAATAAGGGTCTTAGTTGGCCAGTAGTGACGCCTAGTGTAGGGCGAAGCCAATTAATGTCTCCTAGCAATTTTTGAAAATCATTAAGAGTAGCTAGATGTTCCTTATTTATTAAGATTTTTTGAGGCCTAATAAAAGTATCCATAATTTGGAATCCTAGATATAATATTGGAGATCTAGTCTGAACCTTTTCTTCAGCAATGTTTAGTCCATATCATTTCAAGTTTTCTGATGTATTGCTAAATATGGTGAATAAGACTTCTTGATTAGGATGAGCAAGCAGAACATCATCCATATAATGGAGGCACATAAGCTCCGGGTATTTGTTCCTGATAGGCTGAATAACTTTATCTACATAGATTTGACACATAGTGGGGCTATTAGCCATACCCTGGGGTAAAACTTTCCACTGAAATCTTTGGTCAGGTCCATCATTATTAATAGAGGGAACTGTAAGCAAACCTAGGGGCATCCAGGGGATGTAAAGGAATGGAAAAAAAGCAATCTTTTATATCAATGGCTATGAGCTGAAAATTTTGAGGAATGGCTATAGGATTAGGAAGCCCAGGTTGAGTAGGGCCCATAATTTGCATAGTTTTATTGATTTCTCTAAGATCATGTAACAATCGCCATTTTCCTGATTTTTTCCTAATCACGAATATGGGGGAATTCCAGGGAGAGGTAGAAGGTTCTATATGTCTTGCCTCTAGTTGTTCCTGGGCTAGTAAGTGGGCCGATTGTAATTTTTCTCTAGATAGGGGCCACTAAGGGACCCAAACTGGATTATCAGAAAGCCATGATATTTTCAAAATTGTTTTCTCAGTGGCCCCTAAAAAAAAATATCCTATACCTTTTCAATGACGATTTCCTTTAAGCTCAACAGGGTTAGGATCACCTTGTAGATTTTTTCCTAGTCCTTTACCTGGAATATATCCCTGTTTTTCCATGAGACTCCAGCTTTTACTTGTAACACATATGGGCTCAGTTGTAAGGCATACTCCCATTTGTTTTAATATATCTCTTCCCCATAAGGTAGCTGGCAAGCTGAACAGAACATAAGGCTGAAATGTTCCTTGATGCCCTTCATCATCTTCCCACTTTAATACTGTTGCATTTTGTTCTGGGCTATTGGAATATCCTAGGCCTCTCAAACTAGTTGAAGCCTTTTGTAAAGGCCAGTGTTTGGGCCATTGTTGGAAGTTAATAATAGAAGAGTCAGCCCCAGTGTCAATTAACCCTTCCATTTCTATTCCCTGTATTTTAAGTCTGCACATAGGCCTCTGTGAACAATCCTGAACCCAGCAAGCCATAGGTCCCAAGCCAGTGGAGCCAAATCCCCTATTCTTCCTATTTTGAGGCATACACTTAAGTGAGTCATGTAGACTGGGAAGAAGAAGCAGCTGAGCAGTTCTATCACCGTGGTTAACAGAGCCAATGCCTCGAGGTGAACTGAGCATAATCTTGATTTCTCCTTGATAATCAGAATCTATCACTCCTGGAGTAACTTGATGTTCAGATAAGGTAGTTGAACTTTGCCCCCCAGGATAAGTCCCACAGTCCCTAAGGGAAGAGGTCCCCTGACTCCTGTGGGAATCAGTTGAACCCCCATCTCAGGTGTTAGCACTATTCAGGCAGTGGAACAGAGGTCCAGCCCTGCACTTCCTATTGTCCCTCTGACAAGGGAGTTAATGGGTAAAAGGGATCGTGTCGAGGAATCATCTGGATAGGTGTTTGAGGATACTCCTTCTCTAATGCCCCATACATTTGTGGGCCCCAAGGCATTGGGCCCTGTGCCCCATTTTTTGAATTGCCAGACAAAATGTTACCATAAATATCAGTTTGGGATCTGCACTCACTAGCCCAATGGTTTCCTTTTTTACACCTGGGGCAGCGGCCTGGGGCACGAGATGAGCTTGGTTTTATTTCTATTGTCTCTTGCCTTCTTTGGGGACATTGTTTTTTAAAATAACCTGGTTGACTATACTGATAATAACTTTTAGGTCGAACCCCTCTTGTAAAATTAAGAGGAGAAACACCTCTCATGGCTGCTGTAATTACACTACCTGTAATAAATGCATCATTTATGTCCCTGCAAAGCTTTATATAAACAGAAAGGTCCTTTTTAGATTTCCAAGGTCTGATAGCGTCTTGACAATATTTGTTGGCATTTTCATATGCCAGCTGAACAACTAATGGCATGGCTTGATCAACATCTCCAAAAACCCTACTTGCTGTCTGTAAAAGATGATCAACAAATTTGGCATATGGATCATTGGGTCCCTGAATTACTTTAGACAAGCTACCTTGTAAGTCACCAGATCCTTGCAATGTTTTCCAAGCCTTAACAGCTGTGGCGTATATTTGAGCGTAAACTCCAGGATCGTATTGAATCTGAACCTGTAAATCAGCATATTGCCCTTCTCCAGTTAACATGTCTACGTTATGATCTGGAAATCCTGCAGCCGCATTTCTATGAGCGGTTTCAACACAGAGCTCTTGGAATTGAGACCTCCAAACTAAGTATTGTCCCCTGCTCAATACTGCCTTCCATAAGCCTTTCCAATCTGTAGGAGTTAAATTCAAAGTATTAAGAGATTCTAACATGCTTATGGTGAAAGGAGCTTGGGGTCCATATGTCATTGTTGCTTCTTTAAAATTTTTTATAATTTTAAAATCTAAATATTGATGGTATCTTTGTTCATTTTGATTTTCAAACACTGGCAGATCCCATAGTTCCTGTGAACTTTGACACTCAAGGCACACAAGTGCCTAGAAAGACCCCTAATAGACTCTGCAATTGAGTCATCCCATGGGGGAGCAGAAGGCACAAGTGGTTTCTCCACTTGACGGTCCTCCATCCTGGTCCTTTTTAGTTCCCTTTTGCTCATTTTATCGAAGACTGTGCTCTCAAGATCACTTTCACTTAATTCCTCCTCACTAATACTACCCTCACTAGCCCTAACTGACTCAATAACACTTTCCTGTACCCTAGGTCTAGTTGAGAGCAGGCATTCCCTAACTATCTTTAACAAATCTTCAATAACTTTTACAATCCGGTTTTTTTTGAAATTTCTGAACCCATTTTCCCTCCCCCTTAACCGCTCTGGCTAGAGACTCCTGCGAGGTTCCTCAGTACTTACCTGCTGTGCCAATTCCCGGTATGGGCCACCACTTGTTGCTGCCTTAGGCAACAATACCGCGGGAAAGAAATTGGAGGCAGACTGGGAATGAGTGGTTCCTTTATTGTTGCTTCTTCTTCTTCTCTATCTTCTCTCTTCTGTCCCCCCTGATTCCCCCACAGTCTCTTTAAATACTCTTTACCTTAACAAGCATACACGTGTCACAGGCTCAACTTACAGGTGCGGTATGCAGTGCCCACGGGCGCAGAAAGATTCTTAGTCAATTACATTAAGGTCAGACGTAAACAAGTAAATGCCTCCTCTTGGCTCTCAGCCAGCCGCCATCTTAGCTACTTCCTCATTAAAGGCTCTTACACAATACCTTTATTTTATTTATTTATTTTTATGTGGTGCTGAGGATGGAACCCAGATCCTCACATGTGCTAGGCGAGCACTCTACTGCTGAGCCACAACCCCAGCCTGAACTCTGGAACATTTAACTTGAATTATGTAAGGCAGCGGTAGAATTGCTGTGTTTGCACAAGGAACACTAACTGTTCCTAGCAGGGAGCAAGGAAATGATGTCCATTTCCCCCATCCTTTCAGGAAACTCAGAATAAATGTCTTTGTCATGGGGGATGCACTTTTCAACAAGGACAGCAAGGACCTTACAACTCTTGTAGACCCTGTTTGTAGAAAACTGAGTACTTTGTTGGTTCTGAAAACAACTTACTGTTGACTGAGCCTTGTCCATGTTTGTCTTGAGACTAAGCACGTGGCATGGGAAAGACATGTTGGAGCAAAATTAGGTTCTAGGAAATCCTCTTAGAATTCCAAAGTAAAAAGTGAATTCTTTACTTTGAATTAGTGGCAGGAACCTTCAAACTATGCCATAATTAATGGCCTAATTATGATTCCTGAAACATTTAATATAAACTTTATTAACATATACTTGTAGCCCATGCTCTGAGCTTAACAAAATCTCAAAAACTAGACATAAGGAAGAATCCTGTTAGAATTAGAAATGCATAGGATTTAGTACAAGTTTTGGCTCAGTAGATATTTTTGAATGAGTGAATATTTTAGCAAATGAATAAATACATGGACAGATAAATGGATGGATGTATGGATAGAATTACTATATAATTCTTGATTAGTTACACAAGATACTGGACTCCTCAATTCATAAAAATAAATCCTATGAAGTTGAGCCCTTTTATCACTGTCCCTTTAGCCATCTAAGAACTAGAGCAGTTGTTTCACTGTCAAAAGTTTCTGAGTCATAACCCTCTTGACTCAGTTATGCTGAGTAATATGTGGTTTCCTAGTGCAGGCAGGACAGTCTGAAATTCATTCTAATCCTGACTTTCTGCAATCATTCATTTGTGACATATTTTACTTTAAAACGTTTTAGTGTAGATAGCTTACATTATTTGAGAGTATGTCCTAATTAGGGAACTGTTAATGTCTTCTTCTTGGAGGTGAGAGATTTAATCTTCATTGCACAAGGATGGGGCAGGTTTCCTACAAGAAAATGTTAGATCAGATATCTGGGGAAAAGTTTCAGGGTGCATCTTCATCCACTGAGAGAGTAAGGTTCCTATGAAACTTAGGTCAAATGTGGCTTTCTAAGAACATCCACACTGGAATCAACTGTCTTTGAATCCCAGCTCTAATGCTTGTTTTCATAAGTAACTTAGTAAGCCTCTATTGCTCAGTGTTTAATCTGTAATGTTGGAGTAATAAAAGAACTGTATTCATAGGTTTTTAATCAAGATTAAATGCTTACATATGTCAAAAGCCCCAAAATTGTGCCTTGCACATATTGAACATTATTTTTATTACTGTTTCTTCTAAGTAAATAAACCACCTCAGGTCCTCCATCCTCTTAATGGGCATTTTCTTTGTGCTCTGGAGGATTTGAACTGACTCAATAATGCTGTTTCATCCCGGGACATTTGTGAGGAAGTTAGGGTTAGTTAGGGCTGTTGTTGGTGACCAAGAAGCTGAGCAAACCCTCTGTAACATTTGATGGATTATATCAGGTCTTACCTGTTCCCTTATGCCTCTCCTTGCAGCTGACCCCTGTCAGGAGGCTCTGTATTACTCTAGGACCAAGTGTGACTACCCACACTTGTGCTCTGTTCCCCATGCTTGTGATCTTTGCAGAGCTTGGTTATTCCGTCCCAGCTCCTGCCTCATGCTGTTCCTATTCCTCACTCCTTACTCCTAGTCTTCCTAAATACCTATTGCATCACTAGGTCTCCACTAGTCATGACTGATTCCCCAAATTCCTCCTGCCTCCATGCCTGAAACTCTGAGCACTTTGCTCATAGGTTGTATGTCACTGTGACCATCCCATCCTCTGGACACTTTCCTACTTCTATAAGCCTGCCTACTCTGCCTCATCTGTGGACGATCTTGTCTGCCTATGACATTGGACTTTATCCTGGTGTTTAAAGCAGTGTTTCTTCTTCACCCCCAGCTGCTTCCTTATACTGTTGCTTGCTTTAAGTGGGTAGAGATGCTATGTGTTCACCAAAATTCATTTCTTCTACCTTGTGAGTGTAGAGTTAGACTACGTGTTCTGACTTCCCTTACAGTTAGGTTTTGTCATGTGCTAGGGACCAGCCCCAGCCAGGGGGTACAACGCGAGTGCTCAACGAAGTACGAAGGCAGAGAAGCAGCGATGGGGAAAATAACACACTGACACACGAGTCAGGCTGTGGAATCTTCTCTCTTTACTTTTACTTTGTTGTAGGTTTTCAAGCATAATCTTTGGCAGTACAGATTGTTTATACTTTCTTTGATGATTTCATTACAGACATGACTTAATTTATAGATTACATTTTAGACATATTAAGTTTCTTATTTCATACATTTCAAGGTTTTGAGGTCACTTGCACCTTTTCAAGGCCCTGTATGTGACTGCCTGGGCATATTATAATTTCATCATTATTTATCTAATTAGTTTGGGTGAAAATTTATTTCTCACGGATTCCCTGAAACTGTTTTCTCTGCACACCATTCAGGCTGTCTGATAAAAGTCAACTTTCTCTGTCTGGGATTCCAAAGCACTGTTGTTTTTCTTTTATAGCAGTTGTTTATAAAACCTAGAAGCAGGGAAAAGAGGGAGGCAAGGCTAAATGTTAGCTCATGAAGGACTTTTTGCTCTAAGGGATTTATATCTACTTTAAAAGTAAGAGAAATTTATTTTTAATCACAAAAAGTCTCTTAAAGCTTATTAACTAGAAATTAAGTACTTATAGAAAAAGATTTGTGTTACTCCCTTCAAGAAAAGATAAATGTACAGAGTTAGTCTGGATCTAAATAATTGAAATAGTGATACCTGGTGGCCATATATGTGAATAAAGAACTGAACAGCAAGTAGAAGTCAAAGTTAACTCTTTCAACACCATGATATCTTTCATGAAAAAGGAGAGGGCTTTATAGAAAATGCCACAACAGTCATGTCACTGAAATCCAACTGAAGGAATGTGGGCAGAAGTGATGTCCTCCATTCATGTGACCCCACACCTTCTCTCTCTTTCCCTGTAGATTGTCTTGATACAGGGTTCTAACAGAGGGCTCCAAGGCCATACAGGAAGACAGAGGCAGGATGCAAAGAGCGTGGTTCTCTGAATGACCACAGGCAAGGCTGCCTACTGACTAGGAATTTCCACACTGATTTTGATGTGAATGAGAAATAAACTTTTATTTTGCTAAGCCACTTTTAATAATTTTTAATATTTTATATAATTGAATGTTACCCTATTTTATATGGTGGGCCTGTCTAAATCCAATTCTCAGCTATTCTCCAGTTTTCCTGTCTAGTTTTGCTATAACTCTCCAGGCAGGCCTGACTTGATTTTCTTCCAAAGTAAAGTACTTCAAATGTACATCTTTAATTTCATGATCCTTAAGCTTTAACTGATGTGGCTGTATCCAACTTTTCCATACCCCTTAAATAATCTTATAATCATAAATCTTAGATCCCTTTGGAAACCTATAGATGATCTTGCAAAAAAGAAAAGAAAGCCTATAAACACAAATGCATGTTCAAATCACCTGAGATTTCAGAGATCCCTGAAGTTCACAGAGCCCATGCTCTAGGTATAAATAACAACAAAAGTCAGTTTTGTACCAGTTCTCTCACACTGGGTTGCCCTGTCTTCAGAATTACATAAGAGCATTCAAGAGTCAGGGTCTTGCTAAAATGCCCAGATTGGGCTTGAACTTGCTATCCTCCTGCCTCAACCTCTAGAGCACCCCCATGCCCAGCTCATGCATCTATTTCTTTAGTGAGGTTGACCCTTTAAAGGCTGATAATCAGTTGCTTGTATTTTCTCCCCTTTTTAATTGCCTGTTCATTTTCTTTGCCTGTGTTTTTATTGTGGTATTTCTCTTCTTTTTTAAGGTCTTTAAGAACTTGTTATACATTAATGATACCAAGTATTTGCCACAAATATTGAAGATTTTATTCCCCCACATTGTTGCCATATTTTCCAAAATAAAAGTTATTTCTTTCTTCCTTCCTACCTTCCTCCTTTGCTAGCCTTCCTTGCTTTCTTTATCTTAAATTCCCTTGCTAATAATCTTTTTAATATTTGTTGATCAATATGCATCTGTTCTGGTGATTGTGATGTAATGTGTTGCATATAAGTATTCAATTTATGAGATGTTTGCAAGGAAGTGGCTAACACACTGGCAGCTGTAGGGGCAATTGCTGCTGTGACAGTGAAAGCAATAATAGTGGCTATGAGAATAGCAAGAAAACATTTGTGACTATGTAATATTAATTTATCATTGGGTATAGATAAGACATTATGCTATGTACAGGTAAGATGACTTGGAATCCATCCATGGGCTTGTTGTTTTAAAATTATGGTTGCAGTAATATTTAAAGTGATATTATGGGTAGAATAACAAGGGGTTTTATTTCCTTGAAGGGTAACTTTACAGGGCCATGGTTCATAACTAGTATTGGAAAGGCTTATATTGTGAATAAATGCCAGATTATAAGATTATGTAATCTTCTGCTTTATTCCATTTTCATAACCCTTGTATAGAAGAATTCTCCCAATGTCCATGGTTGATATCTTGGGAAATAAAGGGGAATCCTAATCATCATATATTAGTATGGGGTTGGGAATATGAATTAGTAGAATTTACACATAATCATACAAATGGGTCCTGCCTGTCCTGGATTCCAGATAGTAGATCCACTATAATGAAAGGGCAATGAAAATGCCCATGTGGTAGCATTGTGCGGCAGTGATTCCAAACATGCTGGTCTCCAGTTTTCTAGAGTTAAGTCTGAAATTAAATTTTGTATACTAAAATTTGGAAAACTTCAAATGCTCCCGCATAAATCTGGGAGATCTAGGCCATGTATGTGACTATGTTCACAAACAGGAATAGGTTATCCTGTAAACCCTCCCATTTTTATGAAACTTTGATATTTGATGTCACCCATGTGAGATGTATTTTGGTAAATATGATTCATGAACCATTTTTCCTTTATTTGAGCACAGGGTGTTCTATTGATAGTGGCTAGTCAGATAGGAAATTTTAGGAATTTTATGCAAGTAAAAGAACTATCAAAGGAGGAGGAAAGCTCCTATAAGTGATGAGTTGGATTTAAATTAAGCTCTCCAGTAACTCCGGTATCAGTAGGGGAGCTCAGGATGAAAATAAATCTACAATAGTAAAATAATGTGGATTTAGAGCATTTTCTCAATATATATGAGCTTCTCCTAAGGAAAAAGAGTTGTTGATATTATACATATATCCAACTTACCTGTCTACTTCTTATCCGCTTGGGTGAATTGATGGTGATCACAGAGATCATGGCTAGAAATAAATTATTTGGCATCTTGGTGGATTGAGCATTTTCCAACTTGGGCTAATTGTTCTTGAGGTGCAGATGGTGGATATATATTTCACTTTTTTATTAAATAACTTTTTTTAAAGAATTGATGAGTTTTTTCAATGATAACTTGTCTTTGAGGGTATAAGTGATACCATGATTGAGATTGATGTCCCATTGAGTACAAAAGGATTGAGAAGCAGTGGAAGAGTAGAATGGACCATTACCAATTTTAATAGTAGTAGGATATCCTACAGTAGCAAATGCTGATAAAAGTTGTTTCAAGAGACTGGGACTATAGCTCAGTGGCAGAGTGCTTGCCTAGCATGCATGGGACAGTGGTTTGACCCTTAATGCCATATTAAAAAAATAAACAAAATAAAGGCATGCTGTCCATCTACAACTATATTTTTTTAATTAAAAAAAAAAGGTGTTGTTTAACAGCATGAAACGTTTCTGAAGGTTGAGCTGTAGCATGCACCATACTAAAGAAAGTATCACTGCTTACATGAATATATTTTCTTTTCCAAAGAGGCATAGTGTGTAACATCCATTTGCAATAATTCATTAGCATGAATACCACAAGAATGGACTCCAGATGAAGGTATAGCTCCTAAGTGTTGACATGTGGGACAGGCTTGAATAATGCTTTTAGTTTGGAAATGTGAGATATTGAAAGATGAAGCTAAAGCCTTAGCATTTTGATGATGAAAGGCATGAACCTGTTGGGCTTGTTGAAAGGCATGAGCATGAGGGTGTCAGTTTGTCCCTTCTAGCTCCCTTGGAACCAAGACTGAAATTACAACATGGCAGAGGTGACTGGGACCCAGTGCCTGGGGGAGTAGGGATCCCAGATATTACAGGCATAGCTGCTTTTTCAAGCCCAATGTGGGGAGGACAGTATCTGGTCTAGATCCTGCCCACTGACTCCCCCTGGCCACTACCAACATGGACTGACCAGCTGGAACCATCATCCAGGAGGGGTCCACAGAGATGGGGCAAGTTCTGGCCAAGAGGTCAGGGGCAACTTGAGTAACAAATCAAAAAGCATTGATGAAGGGAAGGTCTGGGGTGGGTGGGACAGGGAGAGGGCCACAAGAACCCATTCCTGGAGGCTCAAACCATCCCCCTGTTCTGCTCTCCACCACCCCCTCTCATGCATACTGTTTGATTAGAGGAAGAAAGAATGCTGATGTTTTAAAGTGATTATTTGGGCATTAGGTTAGGCAGTGGTCTGCCTTACCATGCACAGTGACCCTGTAAGGAGGGCATTTATTTTCTCATTTTGCAGAAGTTATCGAGGCTCTGAACAATGATATAACTTCATAACCCAAAGCCCTGCACGGGGTAACTGGCAAAGCTGGACTTTTTGACTGAAGTCCCTCTTCTCTTTCTTGTAAGGACAGTGGTCACTCACTGAGTGCAGATACTGTCATTATCCCCTTTTAAAGATTGCAAAACTGAGGCACATAGGGCAACATGCACAAGACTATCCATCTAATAAGTGAAATTCCAATCTAGGAGGCCTGACTCTGAACTCAGACCCTTGCTGCTATTTTCACACTGGCCCCTGTCTCCTCACACCATCAATTCTCAACTGGGGCAATTCTGGAGATGTCTGGGGACTCTTCAGTTGTCACAACTTGCAGATAAACTCATTGCTACTGGCATCTGGTGGCTGGAGGCCAGGAATGCTGTGCAATACCCCACAACGCACAAGACAACCTCATACTCAAAGAATTGTTTAGCCCACCATGCTGATGGTGTTGAGGTTGAGAAATCCTGCCCCAGACAGCACTGTCCAATGGGGATATGATGGAGTCATGCACATAACTCAAAACTGCACAGTAGCCACATTAAATAGGTGAAAATATTTCCAACAATATATTTTGTTCAAAGCAACATATCCAAAATGTTATCACTTCAACATATAATCAACATAAAATTATTCTCTCTTTTGTTCATCTGAACTCTTGAAAATCTGGGATGTGTTTTACACCCATAGTACATCTCAATTGCATTAGCCACAGTTTTCAAGCGCTTGGTTGGCACATATGCCTTGTGACCACCACAGCACAGACACAACCGCAACAACAGAGGAGTCTGAAATGCCATGATCTGACTGTGACCCTGTCCACATGCTTTAGTGCCTGTCTTTTCCTCCTCCATGCATAAAGACAGGCCAGAAACCAAGTGGTGCAGACAGGGGTATATGACAGGGGAAGGCAGTTTAGAAGCAGCTACAGCCACATCTTCCCTCCCACACAGTGAAATAATTGTTTTCCCATTCAAGGCAAGCATCTTCATGCTTTCTTGACAAAGGGCCAGATAATAAATATTGTTGGCTTTGTGGGCCATATGATCTCTGTCACAATTATTGAACTCTGCTATTAAGGCATGAAAGTAGCCATAATCAATATGTAAATGAACGGATGTGGCTGGGATCCAATAAATTTTTATTTGCAAAAAATGTGGCCCATTGGAAGGGGTTTGTTGACTTCTGGTTTTTTGTTTGTTTGTTTGTTTTGTTTTGTTTTTACTTTTTCTTCTTCTTCTTCTTCTTTTTCTTCTTCTTTTTTTTTTTGTAAATGGTGTGTGGCTCAGGCACCTGAAAATTTCAAACAAGGATGGGGATGGGGTCACCATTTTGAGGGCTGTCTCTGACTTGAGGATGACGTGGGTATAACCACTTTGTCCTCTCCCTCACCATCAAAACAATACGCATGGACTGGTGGTTATAGGCACAGGCTCTGGAGCCAGACCACCTGTGTTCAAAGCCCAACCATGACAAAAACCAGCTATGTGACCTTGGATCAGTTGCTTTACATTTCCATGCATCAGTTTTCTGCTCTGCACAACAGGGGATGGTGATGACATCCTGCCTTGGAGGGCTGTGGTGGGGATTAAATGAATAAAGACAGAGAATGGAGAAGTGGGCATTGCACGTGCGGCACTCGGTACAGGAAACCTGCGACTGTGACCTGCGTATCTGCCAAAGATAGGGCCTGCACCTGGTGAAAGGTGTTTCACAAATCATTGCTCTGGCGCCTCAGAATTAGACCTGGTGGGGAGTGTCGATACCCTATTCTCCAGACTAGGAAAGGAGACCTGAACAGGAAGGATCACGGGGGTGTCCTGCAGTGGCAGAGCAGAATACAGTGATGGTTTTATTTTTAAACCACTGGTTCTCAAGCAGGGGCAATTTTGCAAATCCTCTTCTCACCAAGAGTACCCATGGCAATGTTTGGAAACATTTTTTGTTGTCACAACTTGGATGAACATGAAAGCTTTGCTACTTGGCATGAAGGGGTGGAGCCCTGGTACTCTGCTCAGGCATCCTCCATGCACAGGACAACCCCATCCTATTGAAGGATGCTTCCAGCCATCACATCAACAATGCTAAGGTGGAGAAGCCCTGTCCTAAATACACTGCTTCATCAGGGTTTTCCAGATAAGGACCCCAGTGTGAGTTGATTATTTGGGAGGTAATCCTAAGAACCATGGGTATTAAAGAGGTCATGTGGCACAACATAGGCGAGATCAAAAGTAGAGGGCTATTACCAAGCAGTTTCCATGAAAGACAACTGTGCCTAATCTTCTTGGGGACCCCTGTGCAAAGCATGCACATATCAGAGCTGTGTCATTATAGTATGCTGATTTTATGTCCTTTGTATGTAAATCAAGGAGTGGGATAACTGAGTTAAATGTTGGTTCCATTCCAAGTTTTCTGAAGAATCTCCATACTGCTTTCCATAGTAGTTGCACCAATTTGTAGTCCCACCAGTGATATATGGGTGTATCATTTCCCCCATATACTGGTCAACATTTACTGTTGCTAGTATTTTTGATAATTGCCATTCTGACCAGAGTGAGATATCTCAGTGTAGTTTTGATTTGTATTTGCCTAATTCTTAGAGATGTTTAACATTTTTCTGCATATGTTGTCTGCATTTCATCTTTTGATAAGTGTCTGTTTAGTTCTTTTGCCCATTTATTAACTGAGTTATTTGTTTTTGTGCTATCAAGATTTTATTGTTCTATATTCTGGATATTACCATCCTACCTGAAGAGCAGGAAGCAAAGATTTCTCCCATCCTATTGGCTCTCTCTTAATGATTTTTGTTCATTTTTTGTGCAGAAGCTTTTTAATTTGTTGCCATCCCACCTATTGAATTTAATGTATAGCTCTTTAGGAGTCTTGTGAAGAAAGTTGCATGTTGTGTTGGCATGTTGGAGTGTTGGGCCTACATTTTCTTCTTGCAGTTGCAGAATTAATTGGTATTGAATTAATTTCCAAGGATAGTGGTCCAGCTGAGTAAAATATACCATGTGAAGGAGTACCAGGAGAGGTGCAGTGATCAAAAAGAAATATGACTCAATGAAATAATCACAAGAGTTTTCATGAACAGACTGTTATGTAACACTAGGTATATTATTAACTCAATAATCTTTAATTTTTTAAAAAGATAAAAATTTATATTTTGCTTCAAAGTAAATGACTCAATTAGGTTAAGATCCATGAAAAAGGGTTGTTCTTATTTTATTGGTTTCTTACTGCTTCAATAGAAAATTATGAAGATTTCATTAGTCAAATATAAATGTTTTATCTTATAGATTTTGAGTTCAAAAGTCCCCTAAGAAGGCCTGGGGATATAGTTCAGTTGGTAGAGTACTTGCTTTACATGCACAAGGCCCTGGGTTCAATCCCCAGCACCACAAAAAAAAAAAAAAAAAAAAAAAAAAAAAAAAAAAATCCACTAAGGAATTTGAGGCTTAAAATAAAGGTGTGAACAGGGCTGCTCCTTTCTGAAGGCTTGAATTGAGAATCTTTCCATTCCCCCCCCCCCAACAGTAGCCAGAGCTTCCTGCCGTCCTTAGCTGTTGTTCATGTTCTTCATCTTCACCAGGTGTCAGTCCAACATCTGCCTCCATGGTCGCAGCTGTACTCTGACCAACACCTTCTTAGCTGCCTAGTATAAAGTTCATTGTGATGACCTTGACTGTACACAGATAATTCAGAAAAATATTCCCATTTAATAGCCTTGAAATCATCTCATTGGCAAAGTCTCTTTTGCCATGCATGGATTCTAAGAATTAGGAGGTTTATATTTGGGAGAGGAGTGGCTGTCAGAGTAGAGGGTTCTTTCTTCATCCTGCTATGACAAGATAAAATAGAGTGTTTCCGAGAGAATTCACCTCTAGTAAACTATAATATTGTGAGAGTGGAAACCTGAAATTGAGCAAAAGTTTGGAATGAATTAACACAGCAATGTAAACATAATGAATAAAACAAAGAAGAATAAAAGAAACAAAATGGGTCACTTGAAAATTAAACATAACAAAAGGAATGAAATCACAATTACAAAATAATGTTTTGTGCTATACAAATCATGCAAAAAATTTAATAAAGAACTCCAAGACCAGATGGCAGATCAGTGTAAAAAAAATAATTGTGGAGTTTAGAGCTCTGGAAGGTAGAGATACTAAACAAGTGCATAACCGAATAAATAGCCTAATTAAAATTTGAAAGAAATAGAAGGGAACATAAAATTTAATATTTGGTAAATAAATTTAGATAAAATAAGATGAAGGAAAGAAAGAAAAATATAATCATTTGAAGAAAAAAATTTTCTCTCCCCACCCAGGGATTAAACTCAGGGGTGCACTGAAACACATCCTAACATTTTAAATATTTTATTTAGAGACAGGGTCTCACTAATTTGCTTAGAGCCTCCCTAAATTGATGAGGCTGGCATTCAACTTGTTATCAAGTTTACTACTCAAATGTAATCATTCTCAACATGAGTTAGATGTTATCACAAAGGAATATCTTATCTATCCCTACCTATAAACAGAAGACAAAATGGGTAGATGAATCAGACTCATTCAATTATATAATTAAATATGCTTCTTTAATGCATATCAATCATACATCAATAAAGTTCTTAAAATAAATGCATGTGAGAAAAGAGATGATGGAAAGTGAAACAGAATTTATTCTTCAAAAATTGAATGACTATTTTAAATTACAAATTGAATTTAATAATTCTAAAATTTGTTGGAAAAAATGAAACTGGCAGGAATTTAACAATGTTGTTAAACTTTAAATGTTTCATAAACATTGGTGTATTAATATTTAAAATCCTCCATGTAATTAAGATAAAAAGGTTTAAGATATCAAAAAGGGTGTGGTTTTACATCATTCAGGGAAACACAAATTTTATCCTGAGATTAGCAATGAAGATATTAACACATCTTAACCTCCTTCTCTGTGCACATCTCCAGGTTTTTGTAGCTATTTTCATTTTGTTTGTTTGTTCGGTACTGGGGATTGAACTCAGGGGCACTCAGCCACTGGGCCACAGCCCCAGTCCTTTTTTTGTATTTTATCAGAGACGGTGTCTCACTGAGTTGCTAAGTGCCTTGCCATTGCTGAGGCTGGCTTTCAACTCATGATCCTCCTGCCTCAGCCTCCCAAGTGCTGGGATTATAGGCATGTGCCACTGCGCCCGGCTGCTATTTTCATTTTTTAAAACCTTTGAAAATTTACATTTTCTTCTCTATTCACAATTTCCATATTTCCTCTCATTTTTAATATTTAAGTGTATTTAGTGTTCATCCCAATCCTTTACCATACTTATATAATAGACTTTTTAAGCCATATTTTTGTTTACTGGATTTCATGATCAAGTTGATTATTTTGGATGCATTTTCAAATACAGTTCATAGACACTAAAGTATTGATAATTATGTTAGTTCTTAAAATCTTATGATTATCCATGTATGGCCTTTGGGCTGGAAAAAACACTGGGAACCCCATATCACATGAGATTAGATATACACAGATACATTCCTCCAAATTTCTGACCAGAAACACTTTTATGTTATACAAGCAATCATACACTTACCCAACACAATAATATCAGATCCCAGGATGTTATGTGAATTTTCAAGACAGGAGGAGCAGATGAAATAAAAGCCAAGAGACATCATTTAGACATAACATGAGAGTTGAGACAGCCTGGAGTACCTTGTAAGACAGAGCAGGATGGAAAAAGACTCTGCAGAGGTCATGTCTGACCAGGGCTTAAAGGACCTGAAGGTGGAACACTATTCCTAGAAAACTGTATAATGTAATTGGATCTATCAATTCCCTACCCTATTCCACTTCTACCTGCATTCCATGATAATTCTAGTCAAAATTCTCCTATCTTCTAGCACTGCAAGTTTGACTCACATTCTTTCTTTCTTTCTTTCTTTTCTCTTTTTCTTTTCTTCCTTCCTTTTTCTTTTTTCTTTCTTTTTTTTTTTTTTTTTTTTTTTTTTTTTTGATACTGGGGATTGAACTCAGGGGCACTCAACCACAGAGCCGCAGCCTTTTGTATTTTATTTAGAGACAGGGTCTCACTGAGTTGCTAAGTGCCTCGCCATTGCTGAGGTAACGTTTCCATTTTTTAAAAAAATATTTATTTATTTGCTTTAGTTGTACACAATGTGTTTATTTTTACATGGTGCTGAGGATTGATTTATTTTTTAGTTGATTATATTACACAGTTAAGTTGTTCCTATTTTGGCTAGAAATAATAATTATTACTTTGTTGCATTCTTTGAGGTCAGAAACAATAATTATTACTTTGTTGCATCCTTTAACTGTGTTTTGTTTTAAATTTTTGGCCAGGCAAAGCAGTGCACGCCTGTAATCCTAGAAGTCCAAAAGGAGGAGGTTCACAAGTTCAAATCCAGACTCAGCAATTTAGCAAGGCCCTGAGCAACTTAGCAAGACTCTGTCTCTAAATAAAAATATAAAAAGTGCTGGGGCTGTGCCTCAGTGTTTAAGTTCCCTTGGGTTCAATTCTTAATAAAAAAAAAAAAAGAGAGAGAGAGAGAAAGTTTTCTTTGAATTAATTATATTTTTGTTTCTTTTCTCACCTTACTTTATGTAAATTTATCTACCAAATATTAAATTTTATGCTCTCTTCTATCTTTCAGATTCTAATTAGGTCTTATATTCAGTAAGGGACTTGTTTAGCATCTCTATTTTCCAGAGCTTGAAACTCTCCATTATTCACATTGACCTGTCATCTGTCTTGGAATTCTTTTTTTTTAATATTTATTTTTTAGTTGTAGTTGGACACAATGCCTTTATTTTATTTATTTATTTTTATGTGGTGCTGAGGATCGAACCCAGGGCCTTGCATGTGTTAGGAAAGCACTCTATTGCTGAATCACAACCCCAGCCCATGTCTTGGATTCTTTATTAAATATGTTTGCCTAAGTTTATAGCATGAAAAAAAATTTACAATTGTCATTTTATTCCTCTTGTTAATTTTTCATTTCCAAGTGCATTTTGTTTCTTTTTATTCTGCTTTGTTTTATTCAGTATGTTTATATCATTGCTGTGTCATTCTTTCCAAACTTTTATTAAATTTCCAGGTTCCGTTTTCATACTACTATATTTGGATATATGTGAATTCTCTCTGAAACCCCGTGATTTTATTTTGGTATAGCAGGATAAAGAAAGAACCTTCTCTTTCAACAGTTCCCCTCTAAATTTCTGCCTCCTAATCCATGAAACCTATGAATATATGACCTTGCATGGTAAAAGAGACTTTACAGATAAGATGAAGTCATGGATTTGTTTTTTGGGTTTTTTTTTTTTTTTTTTTTTTTTTTTTTTTTGTAAGTAGTTGCCAATGGATTTTTTACTTTATTTGTTTATTTATATGTGGCACTGAGGATCAAACCCAGGGCTTCACACATGTCAGGCAAGTGTTCTACCACTGAGCCACAACCCCAGTCCTGAAGTCATGGATTTTAAAAGAGAAGATTTTCCTAGATCATCAGGGTACAACCAGGGTCATCACAATGGTCTTTATGAAAGGCAGCTAAGGAGGTACAATCAGAGTGGACCTGTAACAATGGAAGCAGATATTAGACTGATACCTATTGAAGAATAAGAACAACATCTAAGGATTGTAGGCAGCTTTGAAATCTGGGGGCGGGGGGGGGGGGGGTAAAAAAGATTTTCAAGTTGAGATGCCAGATAGAAGCAACCCTGATCAAACCTTGATTTTAGGCCTCAAATCCCATACTGGACTTTTTGGTACCAGGGATTGAACTCAGGGGCAGTGGACCACTGGGCCATATCCCCATCCTTTTTTTTTTTTTTTTTTTTTTTTTGTATTTTATTAGAGACAGGGTCTCACTGAGTTGCTAAGTGCTTCGCCATTGCTGAGGCTGGCTTTGAACTCTTGATCATCCTGCCTCTGCCTCCCAAGTGCTGGGATTACAGGTGTGTGCCACCGTGCCCGGCTCCATACTGGACTTTTGACCTCAGGACTACAAGATGATATGTTTATAAGTGATAAAATTTTGGTAAATTTCTATGAAAGCAGTAGGAAACTGATAAAATTAGAACAACCATTTCCTATGAATCTGGGTGGGGGGTTATGGATGGATGAAATATTCTTAGACCCACACCCACATTGCAGCATTCTTGTCACCTAGGCTTCTACATATAGTATATAGTACTTATAAAATATTGCCTTTACTTTTCTAACATGGTGCTGAGCCTAACCCTCTCATGTGCCTCCATATTCACACCACTGGGGAGATTGAGCAATTCAGTGTCCAAAAGATACAAAGGATTTACTTTGTTTAATCCATATCACTTTTATTTTTGGTATTAAGTGAAAGTATGAAAGTTCAAGTTAATGATAGTGTTTCCACTATATAAAATGTATCACATTGGCTGATGGGCTTTATCAATGCTGTAGTACTGTGAATATTGGTTGGATCCTTGGACTGTATGTATGATGTCATCAATAGGTCATAATACATCGTTGAGGCCTTAGTGATAGCTGGTCTCATAACAACCCTGATGTTGTGTTGGGCCCTGCTCAGTACAGTGACTTAGTGAACACATAGCATCACTCCATTTTGTTCTTCAGGTACAGATTTCATTCTTAGTCATCATCAGCTAAATTTTAGAGAATTGAGAGTCTGAGAAAAATTTACCTGATTTGAGTAAACCTCCAAAGAGTTGAACCATGAAGAGAAGACAAAAGAGGTAACATCTGGAAAAAAGATACTCATTCCCCAGCCTGCTAATAAGTCAAGGGGTATGTGTTGGCATATTCTCTGGACCTATGATAATCAGAAACTGCCTTCTTAAGGGAGAAAAGAGCCTTTTTAGTTAGTAGAAGAGGAGGAGATGAGGGATTAAACTAGCAAGAGAAGGGGCTGAGGTTGTAGCTCAGTTGTTGAGTGCTTGCCCCACATGTGTGAGGCACTGGGTTCAATCCTCAGCACCACATAAAATAAATAAATAAAACAAAGATATTGTGTCCATCTACAACTAAAAAAATTGAAGAAAAAAACAAAGAACAAGAGAAGTGACTGAAAGAGGAAAGAAAGGAGAAAGCAGTATCATTCTACTGCCTGAGATTATCCTGAGGGCCAATGTTTTTTTGATAGTAAAGAAAACATTCAACAGTCCAGATTTTGTCTCTGTGGCTTTGGATCTAGGGCACCTATACAAAGTCAGTATATATCTGTCAACTTTCTTTCGTTAGACTCTTCCTAATTAAACTGAGGGAAAATAATAATAATTTTTTCCTTTAGTGAAGATGTAAGTGGCTCATATGAATGAGGAAAATACTGAAAGAAATTTAAATACTTTAAAACTGGCTATGCAAGAATGTATATGAAGTTCTGTAGACTTTATATGCTCAGGAGTAAAAACTGTTTTGTTTCAGACTCTAAGATAGAAAACTGAAATGTAAAAAAAAAAAAAAAAAAAGTGACAAACACTGTTTAGCCATGATGGATAAACTGAGATAGAATTTGGCTTTTTTAAGGGAAATGAGATAATGGTAGTAAATTTATAGATTAAGTGTAAACAAATCACGCTTATCTGATGGTACCACTCTTCAGTGGTGTTAGGAGACAAGATTGGAGCCAACCACAACATACAAAATTGTAGCTCATATGTATGAAGTCAATCTGATATTCCCTACAAAAATTTCTGAAGATGATCTGATATTTTTGATGATATTTTGGACTTGTGTATTTCCTAATGGTCACTTGTAGAGGCATGGAGAGCAAAGCTGTCTTTGGCACCTTCAATAAAATCAAAACATAATCAAGATGCTACTGATTATAAATAGAGACATGCTAAGAATATACACCTACCCACATCCATGAAGATACAAAAACATAAAACACATAAGTAGGCCAGGAAAAAGATAAATATTTACATCTACCATAATTGTCCACCAATTTTATACCTAGTGAGATTATTTGCATCTGCAAAAGAAATGTACACAATGAATTCATAGCAGCACCTGAGACAACAGTCACTAACATGAGGAATCTCTTAAGTTAAAATTCAGAACATAGAAGCAGGTGGAAATGGTATGTTTTGTTCCATGGTTTAATTCATGATTCATGATCTGGAATAGAAGAAAACTTTGTCATCATGAGCATACAGTTATGTTGGCAACCTTGAGTTAAAACATCCCAGAAAGCTAGGAAAGGAAATAACATGAAAAAATTTGAAGTTTTGTATGCACATTCCTGGCAGTGGCTTATGTTACTTCTACTCATTTTCAGTTGTAGAAAGCTTAATCATATTATCAGAGCTAACTACAAGGAAGCTTGATAGAGTAGTATGCCTAGGATGAAAGAAGATAGCTAGCAGTCTCTGCTCCATTAACAAATGACATATTGTTCAAATAAAATCATCTAAGCATACATTGACACAATGAATATTGCTTTACATTAACAGTAGGAACCAGATTATTATTCATGTACATGGAAAGCATGCCATGGTCATTTTTAATGCCAACACCCAGGGAATTGTGACTACAAAGTCAGAGATTTCAGCATTATGTGATGTAATCTGACTATAACTATAAAAATATTACATGTGCATATCCCTTTGCTCAGTATTCCCTTTCCTAGGAGCCTGTCTTCAGAAGAAGACTATTTTATGGTATGGGCTGAATTGTTTCCTCTTCCTAAATCTCACATATTGTTGTTCTAGATACTTAGTGCCTCAAACTGTGACTCCATTCGAATATAGGGTTCTTAAAGACAAGATTAATGTTAATTTAATTAATTTGTGTGAGGTCTAATCCAGTTAAGTTTTTCTTCTTATAAAAAGTGGCAATAGAGAAGCACAGAACTGTAACTTTAATTCTCTAAACATTTCTTTCCTATTTGTATCCCATTGGTTTTTTTCTTTTGTCTAATTACTCTGGCTAGAGTTTCAAGAACTATATTGAATAGAAATGGTGAAAGAGGGCATCCCTGTATGCCAGTTTTTATAGAGAACACTTTCAATTTTTCTCCATTTAGAACAATGTTGGCCTTGGGTTTTTTTTCTTGGATAGGCAGAATTATTATTGTCAAAGTAGCCATACAACTAAAAGCACTATACAGATTTAATGTAATTCCTATTAAAATTTCAATGATGTTCTTCATAGAAATAGAAAAATTAGTCATGAAATTTATTTAGAAAAAGCAGAGACCCTGAAGAGACAAAGCAAGTGGGAAAAGTAAAGGAGGAGGCATCACAATACTAGACCTTAAATTACACTATAGACTATCGTAACAAAAACAGTGTGTGGTATTGGCACAACAACAGACATGAAGACCAATGGAACAGAATAGAAGAATAAAAATAAAAAACAAACCAAGGCCTAGGTTTAGCCTCCCATGCTACTGCTCTTCTTCATGATTGGAGTTTCTGCTCCCAGGTGCAGTCACCATGACCCTGTGTGTAAAGTTTATCTTCATGTTTTCAGCACATGAAGTGCTTAACAAAGTTTGACAGCACAAGATGGTGCTGTGTGTCTAGCACTAACATACTGCAAAATGCTCCCCCACTCATGTCATCTTCTTCATGCATTTCTTTTCCATATATATATATGGAAAACCATATATATATATATATATATATATATATATATATATATATATATATAAACTTTCCATACCATGGAAGGGATGTTACCATGAATTCCACTGATACATACCACAAATTTCTTAGGAAAGGAGTACCTTGATTTAGAGAAAAAAATAATGTTTGAAGTCAATCTTGTCTCAGACAACTGAACTTAAAACAAGCCTTAAAGGATTAAATGGATTTGAAAAAAATGTAACGCCAGCAAGCCAATCAGAATCACTTCAAATTTCTCAGCACAAACTCTAGAAAGTAGACTGACTTGGAATGATGTATTCCAAGCACTGAAAGAAAATAATTGTCTACAAAAATTAAGATAGCCAGCAAAGCTATACTTCAAAATCAATGCAGAAACAAAATCCTTCCAAGATAAGCAGAAACTAAAAGAATATATGACTACTAAAGTGGCAATACAGGAGACAGTTAAAGAAATACTTCATATAGCAGAAATAAAAAAACAAACCCCAGAGGTCACAAATAAACAAATCCCATTTGAAGGTTTGCTAAGCAAATGACAAGCAAAACCAAGTTAAACATTAGAAATAAATAAAAATGGTAAGCAGTAATACATAATAAACCTCTCTATATAAACCTCTCCCATTAAAAGACACAGGCTGGCAGAATGCATTAAAAATGACCCAACAATATGTTGTTTGCAAGAGATGCACACTATAGGCAAAAACAGCTACAGGCTGAAATTAAAATAATAGAAATTGATATACTATATGAATGGAAGCCCAAAAGAAATAGGAGTAGCTACTCTAATATATGACAAAGCAGACTTCAACCCCAAAATGATCAGAAGAGATAAAGGTCAATTCTTGCTGGCAAAGGGAACAACACAACAAACAGATATAAAAATTAGAAATGTTTATGCTCCAAATGTGGGTTCAACTAATTACATAAAAGAGAAACTACAAAATAGAAGTCTCAGATAGACCCCGGTACAATTACACTGGGAGATTTCAACATACCTCTCTTACCATTAGGTAGGTCATCTTGACATAAACTTGGTAAAGACTCTTTGGACCTGAAAAATATTATAAATCAAATGAACTTAACAGACATCTATAGAATATTTCCTCCAATAAGACCTGAATACACTTTCTTTTCAGTGGCTCATGGAACCTTCTTCTCCAAACTATATTTTAGGGCACAAAGTAACTCTTAGCAAAATTGATATAATTCCTTGCATTTATTAGGTCACAATGGAATAAAATTAGAAATCAATGCAACAAAATCATACAAAAACTATATAAACATGGATTAAAACTTTTCCCTCAGGATTTCTCCCTTTTCCATTGTTCTTCCAATCAGGCAAAGCTCTTCTTGTGACACCTGCCTCCCAGAAGTTTCCCATCAACCTCTTATTCTTGCAAGGTGAGACTTATTCCAAGTCACCTAGAGTTAGCCAGAAGCAGAAAAGAGGGTTTAAACTTACAGTTTTGGCCACTCTGCCCAAAATTCAGATGGACTTTACATTTTCAAATTCATTTTCTTTCTTGCCTAGTCCCAGCTTCACTCTAAAACATTAACAGAGATCACTTAAAGATCTATAAGCACCCAGCTACATAAATCTCATCCCCTGGGCTGGTCCGCCTTCCACACTGACTTGGACTTTCACAAATAACAAATGCACTATAACATCAACAATGGTTTCTATGACATATTAGACAAACTTGTCCCACAAGGTCTGAATAATGTATGGTATCAGGTTCACACATATTTTCAGGTAAATTGGAACTGCCTGTATTTATTCCCTTACAATATGCTCCTTCAAGGAACTGGTGTGACAAATAATAAACTTTTTTCAAGGGAACTACTTATGACTGTACTTCTCAATGTCCTCATTCTGCACCAGGACACTGGATGGTTTGTGTGTTTCACAGCACACAGGATTCCAGCAGTATATGTTTGTTGCATTCAGCTATACTTGTATCTTTTTCTTTCCATGTGGCATCATCCATATGACAGAGTGAGCAAGGCATCCTCTTTTTTGTATGATAAGGGGGTAGAAGCAATGGCAACCCCCCCTTACTGGATAGATGTTCACTGAAATGCAGCATTGAAGAAATTAACCCTATCTATGAATGTTCCCACTGTCTCCTGTCTAAATATACCTTTACTGTTCTGCTCATATGTATGGCTGCCAGATGTCACTATTTCAATTAATTAGAGTAAGATTAATTCTGGAAATATATAATTTTATTGGAATCTAAGCTGGAAACATAATAACATTTCCTAAATTTGTACTTATATAGCTAACTTTTAGTAAAGAAGCAGCTTAATAAATGCTCACCATTTAACCTCTTTTGTTATAATTACTTGCAGCAAGAAAAAACTTTAAGAGCCCTTTTGTGTCTGAAAAAGTCTTCTTTACATTCAGGGTAATTTGGAATAGATGCAAAAAAACAAAAAAAAAAAAACAAAAAAAAAAACAAAAAAAAACCCTAGGGTAAACGTCCTTCAGAGCTAACATTTGACTATGTTTTCCTTTTCTCTGCCCTTGGGTGCAAAAAGGGACTATTGTAAAGAGACAATGATGCTTTAAAACCAGGCAGAAAAAAACAACTTCTATCAGCTAGCTTAGCAGGTGTGTGGAGGAATGGTTTCAAGGGATTCATAAGTTTGAGTCGAACCCAGGCTGGGTCAGGTAAGCATGAAAAGATTGTAAAGAGTTTCAAAACAACATGTATATAGTCCTTGTCTAGACAGGACCTTGAAATGTTAGAAAAAATAGTAAAATCTAGAAATTTACTTCACAGAGACTGATATTTCCCTAGCTCTTGTAACTGTTTTTGTAACCACAAAAAAATGCATACTGCCAAAAAAAAATATGCTTTTATTGTTTGCAAAAGAAAAAATAAATGCAGAAGATTTCAGCATCCTGACGTGTGTTGATTTCTTCCATCGTATCACTGACTCTCCCCACCAGCACTGTTCGGGATTCACCCTTTCCCCACTGAGGAAGCCGGCCTTCAGCATTTCCACAATGAAATTTCTATTTTTTTCCATACTAGGGGTTGAACCCAGGGGTGCTTAGTCACTGAGCCGTATCCCCAGCCCTTTTTTTATATTTTATTTAGTGACAAAGTTGTTTAGGGCCTTGCTAAGTTGCTGAGGCTGGCTTTGAACTTGTGATCAATAGACTCAAAGATAGAAATCATATGCAGAGAAATCAAATGCAGAGAAAGCATTTGACAAAATACAGCACCCCTTCATGTTCAAAACACTAGAAAAACTAGGGATAACAGGAACATACCTCAACATTTTAAAGGACATCTATGTTAAGCCTCAGGCCAACATCATTCTAAATGGAGAAAAATTGAAAGCATTCCCTCTAAAAACTGGAACAAGACAGGGATGCCCTCTTTCACCACTTCTATTTAACATAGTTCTTGAAACCCTAGCCAGAGCAATTAGACAAAAGAAATTAAAGGGATATGGATAGGAAAAGAAGAACTCAAGGGGAGATCCAAGATGGCGGATTAGAGGAAGCCGCACTTCAGGACAGTTCCGTAGAAAGAATCCAACAAAGCAGATAAATTGCCTTTCATTATATATATATGGACTGAAAATACCGATATCCTGGATGGTTTAATTACCACTACCAGAGAGAGAAAGAGACAAGCTGTCTGCAGCGGCTGGAGCCGCGAGGCTCCTGCAAAACCGCCTGGGCGGTGCACAGGCCGTGCGAAACAAGGTCAGTGTGAGGAGACCGCGCTACTGCTGCAACCCCAGCCAAACTCACTGCACACTAGCGTGAAACCGGCGATAAAAACCAGCGATAACAGCCGGCGGGATTGGTGCTGGGGAGCCACGGGAGACCGCGGGTCCACACACCAGTTCGAATCCACACTCCGCCTGACGCGACCCTCGGTGTGGCTTCCCGGTGCGATCGGCAAGGATACGGGAGTCTGGGAGTCTGCGGAGCTGCTGTTGACTGGAAGGAGAGCGCCGCCATCTTTGAAAGCTGCAGGGGCTGGTCCTGACAAAGGGGAGGAGACGGAGAGCGACTGCTGCATCCACCCAGGGACTCTCCAGCTCTCTGAAGACAACGCACAATTGGGTGAGACTTGGTTGGTCAGCAGGGGAAGGCGTTTCTGAGGCTGGCACAGCGGCCACAGGGGACTGCAACTGTGGGTGGGCTTGGGGAGGGGGTGCCTTCTGGAAGATCCCCCTTCCCGGCGCCATTCATCTGCTGACACACACAGTCCCCCTGGGCCACTCCTTCACTGAACCGTGCAGCCGCTGGCCTAGGATGCAGCCTTGATTTCACTGACAGGATCACAGACTGTGATCCAATAGCAATTGGTTTGAACTGGAAAGGAAAAAAAGAGGGGGGCTTCCCAGGGCCCGTTTTGTCTGAGACTTGGGGTTTGACTTTTTTTTTTTTTTTTTTTTTTTTTCCCCTTTCTTTTTATTGGTCTGCTTGATTTTCTGGATTGCAGGGAGGGGATTTTTTTTGTTGTTGTTGTTTGTATGTTTGTTTGTTTATTTTTCTTTTTCTTTTTTTGGCTTTGTTTTGTTCTGTTTTTTTTTTTTTTTTTCCTTCCGCATTGATTGTTAGTGTGTTTATCTGCTTCCGCTCCCTTTTTTCTTTCATTCTTTTCTTCCTTCTCGCTCTTGCATCTTTTCTTCCTCCTTCATCTTTCATGTTTACATCCTGCCAGTGCATACTAAACAGAGGCAAAAACAAGTTATACGCAAAACTTGGGATTTCTAGAACCAGCGCAATTGAACTGGGTAGCAAAGTGGTGTTATATATAGTTTACTCTCTATTTCCTTGATTTCTCTCTCTCCTCTCTCTTACACCAATTCCTACTCTTTATCATTTTTTTTCTTTTCCAACTTACTATATATATAAATTGATCTTTTTACCTAATTGTCAACCCCATTCTCTTTCTTCCATCGTCTACTGATACTAAACCACTTCCACTAAACCATTTCAATAGATATCTCTTTTCATACATTCCAAGAAAGAACAATTCAAGACACTTCCTTCTTCCTAAACATAACACCTCTGTATCCAATACTTGAAGCTATAAAACCCTATCAGAAACGTACAGAGAAAATTGGAAATAATATCTGGGATAACAAAATCTGTACATTGTGACCAAACTTGGATTTTCTGAATAGAAAGTGTTAGGTTTTAAAAGTATAAAGGAATTATAAGGTGATCTGATAGCAGTGTACTACAGGAACAGCATAAGGCTTTAAGGTAAAATCGAAACAGTCAAGGTCCCACAGTGCAGGAAGAATAGACACACAAGCAACATGAAAAAACAAGGAAAGAAAATGACACAAACAAATCAAGACACCTCATCGGCAGATGTCATGGCAAGCACAGTTGGTCAAATGCCAGAGATGGAATTTAGAAATTACATATGCCAAATGTTTATGGAACTTAAGAATGAACTCAAAAATGAGATGAGGGAGCAGGTACAGGAGGCAAAAGATCATTTTGACAAAGAACTCCAAAAACAAATACAGGAAGTAAAAGATTACTTCAATAGGGAAATAGAGGCTCTAAAGAGAATCCAAACAGAAATTCCAGAAATGAAAGAAGCAATAAACCAAAATAAAAGCTCAATTGAAAACATCTCCAACAGAATAGACCATCTGGAAGATAGAACCTCAGACAATGAAGACAAAATATATGTCTTAGAGAAGAATTTAAACCATACAGCAAAACTTGTTAATAATCATGAACATAACATCCAGGAATTATGGGACAGCATAAAAAGACCAAACTTAAGAGTGATTGGCGTAGAGGAAGGGGCAGAGTTTCAAGCCAAAGGAATGAGTAATCTATTTAATGAAATAATCACAGAAAATTTTCCAAGCTTGAGGAATGAAATGGAAAACCAAGTTCAAGAGGCATACCGAACACCAAACAAACAAAATCTCAACAGAGCCACACCTAGACACATTATAATGAAAATGCCTAATACACTGAGCAAGGAGAGAATACTAAAAGCCACAAGAGAAAGGAAGCAAATTACATATAGGGGGAAACCAATCAGATTATGTTCAGATTTTTCAACCCAGACCTTAAAAGCAAGAAGATCCTGGAATAGCATATTTCAAGCTCTGAAAGAAAAGGGATGTCAACCAAGAATCTTATATCCAGCAAAATTGAGCTTTAGATTCGAAGATGAAATAAAAACCTTCCACGACAAGCAAAAGTTAAAAGATTTCACAACTCGAAAGCCAGCACTTCTGAACATCCTGGGCAACATTTTTCATGAAGAAGAAGAGAAAGATGATAACGAAAATCAACAAAGGGAGATATTAAACTAAAGGAAATACCAACCAGAAGAGAAACCAAATCAAGCTAAAGACCATAAGTCAAATAAAAATGGATGGGAATAAAAATCACATCTCAATAATAACCCTGAATGTTAATGGCCTAAACTCGCCAATCAAAAGACACAGATTATCAGAATGGATTAAAAGAAATGACCCAACAATTTGCTGTCTCCAAGAAACACACCTCATAGAAAAAGACATCAACAGACTGAAAGTGAAAGGCTGGGAAAAGTCTTATCACTCACATGGCCGGCGGAAGCAAGCAGGGGTTTCCATTCTCATATCAAATAAGGTAGACTTCAAACCAAAATTAATCAAGAGGGACAAAGATGGATATTTCTTATTACTTAAGGGAACCATCCATCAACAGGATATAACAATCATAAATCTGTATGCCCCAAATAATGGAGCACCTACATTCATCAAACAAACGCTTCTTAAGTTCAAGAGTAAAATAGACCACAACACAGTTATTCTAGGGGACTTCAACACACCTCTCTCACCAATGGATAGATCATCCAAACAAAAGCTAAACAAAGAAACTTTAAGCCTCCTCAAAACAATTAACAATTTAGACCTAACAGACATATATAGAATATTTCATCCCTCAGTAAACGAATACACTTTTTTCTCAGCAGCACATGGCTCCTTCTCCAAAATAGACCATATATTATGTCACAAGGCAACTCTCAGCAAATATAAAAAAATAGAGATACTACCCTGCATGCTATCGGACCATAAAGGGATGAAATTGGAAATCAACGACAAAACAAGGAATAAGAAAAACTACTCCATCAACTGGAAGCTAAACAACATGCTACTGAATGAACAAGGGGTTGAAGAAGACATCAAAGAGGAGATCAAAAAATTCCTAGAGGTAAATGAGAACACAGATACATCATATAGAAATCTCTGGGACACTATGAAGGCAGTAGTAAGAGGAAAATTCATTGCACTGAGTTCATTCCTTAAGAGGAAAAAAAACCAACAAATAAATGACTTAACATCACACCTCAAAGCATTAGAAAAAGAAGAACAGACCAACACCAAGAGCAGTAGAAGACAGGAAATAATTAAAATCAGAGCAGAAATTAATGAAATTGAGACTAAGGAAACCATTCAAAGAATTGACAAAACTAAAAGTTGGTTCTTTGAAAAAATAAACAAAATTGACAGACCCTTAGCAATGCTAACGAAAAGAAGAGAAAAAACTCAAATTACTAACATTCGTGATGAAAAAGGGAATATCACAACAAACACCTCAGATATACAGAATATAATTAGAAATTACTTTGAAAACTTGTACTCTAATAAAATAGAAAATACTGAATGCATTGACAGATTTCTAGAGTCATATGATTTGCCTAAACTGGATGTGGAGGCTATACATAATTTAAATAGATCAATTACAAGCGAAGAAATAGAAGATGTCATCAAAAAGCTACCAACAAGGAAAAGTCCAGGACCTGATGGGTTTACAGCCGAGTTCTATAAGACTTTCAACGAAGAACTAATACCAATGCTCTTCAAACTATTTCAAGAAATAGAAAAAGAGGGAGCTCTTCCAGACTCTTTCTATGAGGCCAATATTACATTAATTCCAAAGCCAGGCAAAGACACATCCAAAAAAGAAAACTTCAGGCCCATATCTTTAATGAACATAGATGCAAAAATCCTCAACAAAATCCTGGCAAATCGGATACAAAAACATATCAAAAAGATAGTGCACCACGATCAAGTGGGGTTTATCCCAGGGATGCAAGGCTGGTTCAATATTCGGAAATCAATAAACATAATACATCACATCAATAGACTTAAAGACAAAAATCATATGATCATCTCAATTGACGCAGAAAAAGCATTTGACAAAATACAACACCCCTTTATGTTCAAAACACTAGAAAAACTAGGAATATCAGGAACATATCTTAACATAATAAAAGCTATTTATGCAAGGCCCTGAGCTAACATTATCTTAAATGGAGAAAAATTGAAAGCATTCCCTCTAAAAACTGGAACAAGACAGGGATGTCCCCTTTCACCACTGCTATTTAACATAGTACTGGAAACTCTGGCCAGAGCAATTAGACAGACGAAAGAAATTAAAGGGATCAAGATAGGAAAAGAAGAGCTCAAATTAGCACTATTTGCTGATGACATGATAATCTACCTAGAAGACCCAAAAAACTCTACCAGAAAACTTTTACAACTAGTAAACGAATTTGGCAAAGTTGCAGGATACAAAATCAATACACATAAGTCAAAGGCATTTGTGTACATCAGCGACAAAGACTCTGAAAGGGAAATGATGAAAAATACCCCATTTGCAATAGCATCAAAAAAAATAAAATACCTGGGAATCAACCTAACGAAAGAGGTGAAAGACCTCTATAACGAAAATTATAGAACACTAAAGAAAGAAATTATAGATGAACTCAGAAGATGGAAAGACCTACCTTGCTCTTGGATAGGTAGAATTAATATTGTCAAAATGTCCATACTAACAAAAGCATTATACAGATTTAATGCAATTCCTATCAAAATCCCAATGTCATTCTTCAAAGAAATAGAAATAGCAGTCATGAAATTCATCTGGCAAACAATAAAAAATAAGAGACCCAGAATAGCCAAAGCAATCCTGAGCAAGAAAAGTGAAGCAGGGGGCATCACCATACCAGACTTTAAATTATACTATAGAGCAATAGTAACAAAAACAGCATGGTATTGGCACCAAAACAGACTGGTGGACCAATGGTACAGAATTGAGGATACAGAGACTAATACATTTAATTACAGCTATCTTATATTAGACAAAGGTGCCAAAAATGTACATTGGAGAAAAGATAGTTTCTTCAACAAATGGTGCTAGGAAGATGGTGCTAGGAAGAATGGAAATCCACAAGTTACAAAATGATATTAAAGTTCTATCTCTCACCATGCACAAAACTCAAAGTGGATCAAAGACACAGGAATTAAACCAGGGACCTTGTACTTAATAGAAGAAAAAGTAGACCCAAACCTCCATTATGTTGGATTAGGCCCCAACCTCCTTAATAAGACCCCTATAGCACAAGAATTAAAACCAAGAATTAATAAATGGGATGGATTTAAATTAAAAAGTCTCTTCTCAGTAAAAGAAATCAGTGAGGTGAATAGAGAACCTACAGAATGGGAGCAAATCTTTACCACAAGCACATCATATAGAGCAATAACCTCAAGGATATATAAAGCACTCAAAAACCTTAACACCAAAAAAACAAATAACCCAATCAATAAATGGGCCAAGGAACTGAACAGACACTTCTCAGAAAAAGATATACAATTGATCAAGAAATATATAAAAAAAGTTCAACATCTCTAGCAATTAGAGAAATGAAAATCAAAACTACTTTAAGATTTCATCTTATCCTAGTCAGAATGGCAG
Organism: Tamias sibiricus; assembly: GCA_025594165.1. Taxonomy (NCBI): domain Eukaryota; kingdom Metazoa; phylum Chordata; class Mammalia; order Rodentia; family Sciuridae; genus Tamias; species Tamias sibiricus. The sequence goes on from CM046662.1 coordinate 134,215,039, forward strand.
TTATCAAAAATACAAACAACAATAAATGCTGGCGAGGATGTGGGGGAAAAAGGCATACTCATACATTGCTGGTGGGACTGCAAATTGTGGCAGTCAATCTGGAAAGCAGTATGGAAATTCCTTGGAAATTCCTGGGAATGGAACCACCATTTGACCCAGCTATCCCACTCCTTGGTCTACACCCAAAGGACTTAAAAACAGTATACTACAGGGACACAGCCACATCAATGTTTATAGTAGCACAATTCACAATAGCTAAATTGTGGAACCAACCCCAATACCCATCAGTAGATGAATGGATAGGGAAACTTTGGTATATATACACAATGGAACACTACTCAGCACTAAAAGAATAAAATCATGGCATTTGCAGATAAGTGGATGGAGTTGGAGGAAATAATGCTAAGTGAAGTTAGAGCAATACCAAAAAGCCAAAAGGTTGAACGATTTCTTTGTTATGAAGATACTGACTTATAATGGCGAGGGGGTGGGGGGGCGATAAGAGGAATGAATGAACTTGAAATAGATCAAAGGGAAAGGGGGGGCAAGAGGATAGGAATAACGGTAGAATGAGTTAGACATCATCACCCTAAGTGTATGTATGAAGACACAAAAGGTGTGAAAATACTTTGAGTAGAACCAGTGACTTGAAAAATTGTGCTCTATATGGAGCACACACATATATATATGTAAAATGAAATGAATTGCATTCTGCAAGCATGTATAACAAATTAGAATAAATAAATTTAATTTTAAAAAGATGTCAGGATGGCACCAGAAGACCTAAGAAACAGCTTTTTCAAGGCTACAAGTAAATTATGACCCCTGACTAGGCACACCTGAAATTTAGACATTCAATAATCTCTTGAAAACTTCTCTGATCTCCTTGACAATCAGAATCACAGCCTCTGAGACATAAGTCCCCTTTCTTTCTCCTTTTCAAGAAAAGCAATAATAGTTCTTTTTCCTTTTCTCAAAGTTGTGTTCTCATTACTGGATTGGCATTAGGGACAAAGATTGAACTTTCGGTAACAGGGTCCCATGTCACCACATGATTGTGGTTCCCCATAGTCCAAGATAATTGCATTGAAATGACCCTATCTTGGACAGATTTAGATTTAATGGTGTCTCTGGGGAGCCAAGAGCCACATGACAGCCTTCACCTGCAGCAACAACAGAGGATGATGGATAAATCTGACATAAATGTATCACAAAGAAATAATAAGGACTGGGGTTGTGGCTCAGTGGCAGAACACTTGCCTGGCATGTGTGAGGCCCTGGGTTTGATCCTCAGCACCACATATAAATAAATAAATAAAGTAAAAAAATCCATTGGCAACTAAAAACTATTAAAAAAAAGAAATAATTAAAGAGCAGTATTAAAATTATCAGTTGTACGATGCCTGAAATAATTCCAGACAGAAACAGGGAGGAAAATTTTCTAGGGGGAGAGCTGCTTTTCTCAGTGGATGGGTGTGATCTAGCTTTCAGGTGAATCTATGATTCAAAGTGCACAGGCTTGGAGCTTTGCCCCCACCAGGCTTTCATCCAGAATCCCACATTCCTGAGGCTCTTCTGGCCCACTATTTGGACATTAGAAATACCCTCCCTAAGCTTGAAAAGGGACTAGATAAATTGGTCAAACTGAGGATGAATGTCCCCAGTAAGAGAATTTTCCTTCTTCAAATGCTAAAATAAGGAATGTTGAAGTAAGTTTTCATCAAAGAAGACAAGCCAAATGCAAATTCATCAATTGTAGGCAGCCTGAGACCATTCTTAATAGGAATAGGGAGAAAGAAATTCCTGGACATGAACTGTATATCCCAGGGAGTTGGTTTCCTTGGTCATGGGCAATTTTCAGGATTTTGAGTTAATATGTGCAGATACATGCACACTGGATAGAGTCCTAGACTTCTACATTGCTTAGGGTTCATCCTCTTCCCTGGCCCCAGGTTGTGGTATGATATATATAGTATAAATTTGCAAATCCTTACACCATGTCTCACATCCAAAACAAACACAATCCTACTTCTTAGACAATTTGGGGTCACTGGAATTAATCTCCCTTGTGAAACTTAGAAAAATTGAACAGATGTTCAAATCACAGAAGCAGAATGCTGAGGCAAGTGCCTTGCCTTGTGGGTACTGCTATGAGCAGAGGGGTAATTCATACTTTACGGTCTATCCCATCAGTAGGAAATACAGATACAAAGGTTCTGGTGTATGCCACCTGAGGCCCTTCTTGGCACGAACAGGGAGTACAACATTACTGAATGGAGAAATTTTATTTCTCCCAGGTTATGAGTGTGTCTGGACCCAGGTTGAGTCTTGGAGGGGAATTGTGCATGCATGAATACCTGCCCCAGACCAGGAAAAACGTCAGAGACATCTTGGGCACCTTGTTGCCACACAAAAGCATTCTATGAATCTCCTTCTAGCTAGAGTAATGAGAATGATTTACCACAGCTAGTGAGGCAGGGAGGACACGAAAGGCCATGCCCTGGTCTTGATGCAAGGAGAATTTAAACATTTCTAAAATGGCCGGGCATGGTGGTGCACACATGTAATCCCAGCACTTGGGAGGCTGAGGCAGGAGGATCGCAAGTTCAAAACCAGCCTCAGCAATGGCAAGGCACTTAGCAACTCAGTGAGACCCTGTCTCTAATAAAATACAAAAAAGGGCTGGGGATGTGGCCCAGTGGCTGAGTGCCCCTGAGTTCAATCCCTGGCACCCAAAATTAAAAAAAAAAAATCTAAAATGAAGTAGAGGACACTCAAGATGAAAATGTACGTAATTCATGCAGTCTGATGATGTTTCTGGCATTGCAGTGAGGAAGGCAGTCTAGTAAACAGGACATACTTACTTTCTGGTTTGGGGCAAGGATTGGCCCCAGGATGAGCTAGGATATAAAATTCACATTCTCATCTAGGTTGATGTGCCATGTGTCCACATACCTCTAGGTTACTTTGGCCCAAGATTATAGTATTGAAAGTACCCTACCAAAGACAGTAAGTTTTAAAATTTTGATCATAGTTTGGGAACCAGGTGATGCACTAAATAACTTCCCCTTCTGGAACTGTTGGGAGACAAAGGGAAGCTGAAGTAAAGTTTAACCATAGAGGAGTGGGCAATCACAATGAAAATTTGCCAATTACAGGTAGCCTTACACCATTCCTGATGAGGAACAAGGCTGGGAAGGTAGCTTAATGTTAGAGTGCTTGACTGTATGCATGAAGCCCTGGGTTTGATTCCAAGCAACCACAATAAAAAAGAAACAAAAAGAACTAAGGGGCGAAATTTGTGGAAAAACCAATACTATATATCTCAAACAAGGGTTTGCCTTGTTCACGGGCATTTTTTCAGGATTTCCAGAACATATGCATGGATACCTGCATATTGCCCATGGCCTTAGACCTTTTCATTCCTCAGGGTTCATGAGACCCCACATTGGTTCATGAGGATTACTCTTGGCTGGCCTGATTGAGGAGGAGATGGATTGTTCAGAGCTAGGTTTGTAGGGCCCTAATGAGACTATGTCTGTGGGAACTTCTGGGGTAGGCAGAGTAAGCAGAAGTAAAGTTTTAAATCATCATAGGGGAGACTCACAAAATAAAAGTGCCAGGGTCAGAAACTTTTTTCATCTTTTTCCAACACTGTGACGGAAAGACCTGAGAACAACAACATAGAGGATGAAAAGTTTACTTGGAGCCAATGAATTCAGACTTAGTCATGGTTGACTTTATGGGTCTGGGCTCCAGGTGGGGCAGAATATTATGGTAAAATCTAATGATGGAGGAAAACAGCTTAGGGCATATCCACCAGGAAGAAGAAAAGAGATTTTCTCATCAGAAACAAAATATAAATCCCATAGTAATGCCCCCAGTGACCTACCTTTTCCAGCCACTCTATATTCTTACAGTTAACACCCAGTTGATACATAAGTGTATTTAAGTACTCATTTGGTTACATCTGACCATTCTCAGGTTGTCTCACACATGAGCTTTTGGGGGATACCTAATATTTAATTCTGCCCTTAGTCCCCAACACCTCATCCCTGTCTCACAATCTAAAATGCACTTAGTTCATGTCCAAGAGTCTCCATAATCTTACCATCTCAAGAATTACCAAAATGTATAGTCCAAAGTCTCCTGAAATAAGGCAGACTCTCAGCATGAGCCCCATAAAAAAGGCAAATTACATATATCCAATATATAATGGCACAGAGTAAATATTTCAGTGTCACAAAGGATCCTTCTTCTTTCTGTAAAGACGGATGGGACCAGAGCAACTCTAAAATCTAGCTGGGCAAACAAGTCTGTATCTCCATATCTAGCATCTGGGGCATGTGTCATTGTGATGTCCCCTCCAAAGTGCTTGTGTAGCTCCACCCCTATGGCCTTGCTGGTAGCAGCCCACATGACCTCTGCCTAGGCTTGTTTCTGCTCAATTCCTGCAGCATTCCTAGACAGATGTCCCTCTTTACTGGCATCTCTTAATCTCAAGGTTCTCTGCTTGAATTTTGGCTTCCTTTGTATATCTTCCTTTTTATATTTTCAGGCATCGCCATATCATGGCAGCCAATCAGAACTCTGACTCTTTCATTTTGCCTGGCCACCCAAGCCTTCTTTTGAAATCTCAGTGCATGCTTCCATGACCTCCAAACTACAGCCCCATGCATTCCCTTAGAACCATCACTATGTGGTTGACACCAAATTCTGCCACCATTTTGAGCAATAGACAAGCCTTCTGGGACCCCCGTGGCAGCTACTGCTGAGTGCCTGGATAGCTGAATATGGTGAAAAAACTTCCTAATCTGCCTCCATGTGGAAGCAGAATGTTCCCATTATCTCAAAGAAATTTTTAATTTTACAACCTTGAGCCTGAGATGGGTGTTGTCTTAGAAATTCCTGAGAAGCCCTCAAGTCATATTTTCTATTGTTCGTAGGTAAAGTACTTAGCATTTCTTTAGAAGCTAAAGCATTTCTTTAATAACCCAATTTTAGTCAAACTTTCATGGCCAAACTCCAAGGTTTTCAAATATTTCTGCTCTGCTTTCTGCTCCTGATTAACATAGTAAACTTGATTAAAAGTACCCAGCAATATCCATACCACCATCTAAATGCTGTGCGGCCTTGAAATTACCTCCATCAGATTAATTAGTACATCACCTTTGAATTTAGCTGGGCAAAAAGACTCAGCACAGAGGCAAAAAATAGCCAACTTCTTAACCAGAAATGACATGAATGGCCCCTAGTCCAATTTCCAATAGACTCCTCTTCCTCTGAAACCTTGTGAGCCCAGTCTTTACTGTTCAGCATTCTCCTGGCATTCTGGCTTTAGAGCTCCCACCAGAATCACCCATTAAGCTCTACTTAAAACATTCGGAAACTTTCCCAGCTTGTGTCTCTAAAGTTTTCAGAATTCTTCCCAACACAAACCATCTCTAAAGGCTTTTGAATGCGTGATCAGGTTCTTCACAGAAACAATTTCATTTCTCAGTAAAAATTTCCACTTTAGTCAGTATTTTCAATGCTGTGACCAAAAGATCTGACAAGAACAATGTAGAGGAGGACAAGATTGTTTGGGGGTTCATGTTTTCAGGGGTCTCAGTCCACAGATGACTGACTCAATAGCTTTGGAGCTCCGGGAGAGACAGAATATCATGGTGGAATCCCGTGTCAGAGGAAATCATCTCAGGCCACGAACACCAGGAAACAGAGAGAGGTCTGCTCAAGAGACAAAATATAAACCCTAAAGTGCATACCTCCTAATGACCCACATCTTCCAGTCACACCCTACCTTCTTACAGTTATCACCAGTTAATTCATATTAGTGGATTAATCCATGATTATGTTACAGCTCTAATAATGTAATCATCTAGCCTCCAAATAGTCTTGCATAATTTAAATGTCCTGGGTAGACTATATGACCTAGCAGCCACTATGACCTGATAGCTTCTATGACCTGCATAGCCTTTATGGTCTGAGAAGACTCTGCCCCTCTTAGCCCCTAGGACCCCTGTAGCCTCTATGACCAACAAAGCATCTATTACTTTCATAGCCTTTATGACCTGCAATGTTTATGGCTTGAATAGTCTAAATGACCTAATAGTTTATAAGGCTTTTGTAGGCTCTAGAGCCTGAGTAGCCTCTATGGTCTGTTCTGCTTTTAAAAACCACCTTTGTGACTTGGAGATCCTAAACAACATAGCAGCCTCTATGACTTCATAGCCACTATGACTTGCATTGCCTTTTTGACTATGTAGCCTCTATGATCGGTGCAGCCTTTGTGACCAGCATAGCCTTATAGCCTGAGTAGTCTTAATGTCCTGAGAGAGTCTTTGACCTGTTTATCTATTATCCAATAGCCTCTATAACTTGAGAAACCTCTATGTCTTGAGTAGATTCTATAGCCTATGTTGTAACTATGATCTGCATAACTTCTATGACTTGCTTAGTTTCTATGACCTACAAAACCTCTACAGCCTGAATAGCCCCTATGACTTGTGTATGACCAGAGTAGTCTCTATTATCTCCAAATCCTCAATGGATATAGCTTTATGGAACTGAGAATCGTCTATTGTTAGCATAACTTTTATGACATATATAACCTCTATGACCCAAGAAACCCCTATAACCAGTACAACCTCTATGCCTGAGTAGCTTCTACATCCTGCATAGCTTCTATGACCTATGTAGTATCTATCACCTGAATTGTCTAAATGACCTCAATAGACTATATAACCTCAGTAGCAATTATGATCTTTGTACCTTCTATGACCTACATATCCTCTATGATCTGCATATCTTTTATGACGCAGGTAGCCTACATGACCTTCCTAGCTTGTATGGCTTTATTAGATTTAATTCACTTAATACCCCTATGATCTTTGTTCCTTGAATGTTCTTCATCACCTCTATGATCTAACATCTGCATAGCCTCTATGATAAGCATAGCCTCTATGACATCGTGCAGCCTCTATGATCTGTGTAGGCTTTATGTCCTGTATGGCCTTAAAGACCTGAATAGATAGCAAGACCTGTGTAGGATCTATGAACTGAGTCACATCTATTGCTTGTGTAATCTTTATCATGTAGATTATTTGTCCTGCATTTATTCTGTGAACTTTGTAGACTTTATGGCCTATATGGCTTACCCTTTGATGTGAGTATCCTCTATATTTATGATGCCTCCGTGGCCTATGTAGCCTTTATATGATCTGAGTTACTTCTATGACCCATGAAATTTCAATGACATGCATAGCTTATACTGTGAAGCCCCTATCACCTGTGTAGCCTCTATCATGTCCATAGCCACTATGGCCAGTGTGGGCTCTATAACCGAGTAACATCTACAACCTGCTTATCTTGTATGACCTACATAGGCATTATGACCTGCATAGCCTCTGAGTCCTGTGTAATTCTATGACCTATGTTGCCTTTATGGCTTCAGTGGCCTAAATGACCTCTTTAGCCTCTATGATATCAGTAGCCACTTTGACATGTGTAGCTTCTATGACCAAGAGGACACTTTGGCCATCCATGCCTCTATTACCCGTGTAGCCTAAATAATCTCAGTAACTCTGATCACCTGTGTTTCCTCTGTTTTGTGTAGCTTGGATGATCTGCATAGTTTGTGTGTTCTGAATATCCTGTATAACTGTATATCCTTTGTGTCTTGAGTGGTCTAACTCAACTGAGTAAAACCTGTGATCTGCATACTCTCAAGGGACCAAGTAGCCTCAATTCCTGAATGGCCTCTATGACCTGTGTAGCTTCAATGACCTACCAATATCTGTGGCCCAAATTACCCATACTACTTTCAGACACTCTATGAACTGAGTCTTCCAAATATTCTGCAGATCTTCTGTGGCCTGAGTAGCCTCTACTACCTCTGTAGCCTCTATGGCCCAAACAGCCATTATGACCTGTATCTTCCATGAACTTTGTAGACTCTGTGATGTGAGTAGCCCCTATGACCTGCATAAATCTTATGGCCTAAGTAGCATCTATTACAGGGTAGTATCTATGACCTGTGTAGACTATGAACTGAGTGGCCTCTGTCACAAGCATAACTTTCTAAGACTCTTTAAAGTCTAAATCTTTGTAGGTTGTATGGCCTGTGTAGCCTGTATGACCTGAGTAGTCTCTATGACCTATAAAGTCTTTTCAGCCTGAATATCCCCTATGACCCAAGTAACCTCTTGGAACTGAGTAGCCTTTATGAATAGCATAACTTCTATGACCTACATAGCATATATGGCTTGCACAACCTCTATTTCTAATATATTCTGTCTGGTCTCTGTAGCCTCTGTGACCTGCATAACATCTATGAACTGCATATCTTCCATGATTTACATATACTCTATGACTTAAGTAGTCTATATGGCCTGAGTGGCTCCTATGAATTATATAGCAGCTATGGCCTAAGAAGCCTCTTATGCCTGTGTACCTTCTATATGCTTGGTACCTTGTGAAAATTGAGTAGCCCCTATGACCAGCATAACCACTATTACCTCATAATCACTAAGATTTTTATAGCCTGTATGGCTGTGTAGCATCTATGACTATTATGACATCTAGGGCCTGTATTTCTTCCATGACCTTCATAGCCTTCATGGCCTGGGAAGATACTATGACTTACACCACCTTGGGCTTGAATAGCCTCTATGACCTGCATAGCATCTGTGAATTCTGGCATTTCTATGGCACAAGTAAGCTCTATCGCCTGAGTTGCCTGTATGTTCTAAGAACCCTCTTTGGCCTTTGTGGCCTTTATGACCTGATTTGCCTCTATGAACTGTATAACTTCTAACAACTGAGTAACAACTAATCCTGTTTAGCCTTTGTGACATAGTACCCTGTATAATCAAGTACTGCAGGGTATCCTGTAGTACCTGTAGTATCTTTATGGCATGAACATCTTTAAATGACCTGTGTAATCTCTATGTTCTTAGTGACCTAAATGACCTTAGCAGCTCCTATCATCTTTATAGCCATGTGGATACTCTATAGCCTGTGTAGCCTCTAACGGCTGAGTAGCTTCCATGGCCTGAATACTCTGTAGGACCTGAGTAGCCTCTATGGGTTATGCAGGCTCTATGATCTCTGGAGACTTTATGACCAAAGTAAACTCTATGTACTGAGTGGCCTCTGTCTTCTGAGGAGCCTCTCTAACCTATATAGCATTTATCACCTGAGTATGACACTATAGACTCTATAAACTATCTAGCCTTTATGGCATGAGTAGACGAAGTAACCCTTGTAGCCTCTGTGGCCTTATTAGCCTAAATGACCTTAGTAGCCACAGTGACCTGCAAATCCTTTATGACTTGTGTTGCCTATGACCTGCATAGCCTCTATGACCTGAATAGTCCTTATGGACTCTGTAGCCTCTATGACTTGAATAGCCTCTATAAACTGCATAGCCTCTTTGGCCTATAGCCTGAGTAGTTCCTATGACCTGTCTTGTGACAAGTGAGCAAGGCTCCTTATCTGAAATAATAGGGAGAGAAAGCAAGGCATCTCTCCCTCTTCTAGGAACGATATTAGACAAAAATGGCACCACAATGGTTAATTCTATCTCTCTATTCTTACTGTGTTCTCTGTGTGGACCACTAGGCGCTATCATAAGTTAGCTATTAAGCATAAATCTGACCACACAAATTTACACTTTATGGAGTCTGAGCCAGGAGCTCTATAGCAAATTCTCTAGTACATTAGTAAAACAGGTTATCTAATTAAACATTAGGCTTGTAAGTAAAGCAATTAAACTTGTGGCTCTTGCTGTGCCCCATAGTTCAGACTTTTCTCCCTAAGTTATAGTTTCTGTGTGACCATAGGGGCTCATAAGTTAGCTATTTTTTTTTTTTTTTTTTTTTTTTTTTGTATTGGGGATTGAACTCAGGGGGACTCGATAGCACTGAGCCACAATCCCCAGCCCTTTTTTGTATTTTATTAGAGACAGGGTCTCACTGAGTTGCTAAGTGCCTCGCCATTGCTGAGGCTGGCTTTGAACTCGCGATCCTCCTGCCTCAGCCTCCCAAGTGCTGGGATTACAGGCGTGTGCCACCACGCCCGGCAGTTATAAGGTTTTAAGTTATAGTTATAAGGCTTTCTTGTGATTGATAGGGATTCTTTTATCTTAGGTAAGTTTAGGATATTAGTCTAAGAGATATTGATATAAGTTTTCCATGGCAGAGACCCCTTGGATCTAACATTTGATCAAAGAAAAATACCTGTTAGCTTAACTTCTGAATAATAGCTATATTTCCTTCTTTCTAGTTCAAAACAAAGTCATTATAGGAAACAATAGTAAGTTGAGTTCAGTTAAGGTTTAGCTATGATATATTGGAGCAATCTAGATGTGAGAAATCATGAGTGGACTTAAGGGGTTACGGAAATAGGTTTAGGTGAAAACATATTTTGTACTGCTATATGATTGTTCTTGACATCTAAGATTGATAAATGTATGCTTTTTCCTACGTCTTTAGATAAGATTAATCAGTAATATGTACTTAGAACAATATCCTGTTTCCCTTATAATGTATAACTCTGAAATTCTTTAATGTAACCTCAAAAGCTGTAATGCAAAAGATTGTGCTGTCTGGGCTATAAAAACTCGGGTAAAAAAAGTAAAGTCAGAGTTAGCCTCCAGACTTGTGTGCTGCGTGGTCTATCTCTCACCTTTTCGCCAATGTCTTCCCCCCCCACTGGAGCTGGTCTCCGGCATTGGTGCCCTAACAGGGACCACTGACTGGTAAGTTGTTTCTTGCTTTTAAGATATTTTTAAGATATTTGGGTGAAGAATAAGATCTTACCTAGAGTGCTGCGGGCTCCTCAGTGAAGAAAGACTGAGTAAGTGAAGGGTAAGTAATCAAAGAACTTTTTGAGAAGTCATGGGCCATAATGAGTCTAAAGAAAGAGGACTCTTTATTGATATTGTTAAGCAGATGATAAATGAGAGCGGTGCTTGTGTTACTTCTAAGCAGTTAAGACAGTTTTTTTCTCTTTATTCAAGAATGTGCACCTTGGTTTCCCGAGGAGGGCTTTTTAAATTTAGAAACTTGGAAAAGGTTAGAAAAAGATATGAAAGCATATTATGACCTTCATGGGCCTGAAAAGGTCCCAGCAGATGTTTTTTATTGTGGATATGTAAAGACGCTATAGATCCCACACATGAGGTTATCTGCTTTGCTAAAAGAGTGTCAGCACCAAAACAAACTCCCCCTATGGGAGCTGTTTCTGCTGTCACCGATGATGAAGCTGTTATATCTTCCTCCTCTGATACCGAGGAAGAATTAGATTGAAAGACCCCATCTCAAGGACAGCCTACCAAAAACCCCCAGTCTGTTACAAAATAACTAAGTAGAGACAAGAACTGATTTTGTAATAGATTAAGTAATAGTAAATCGAGGGGAACCGACAGCTGTGACCCAAGGTAGACCCTAGACTTGATGCGAAGTAGCCAATAAGATGCTTGTTACTATGTACTGCTTCTATGCCAACCCATAACCCAGAGCCCGGTACCTGTCAGCTGCTGAGTGTTTCATTAGTGGTCCGGTGTTGGCTTCTTGGGTGCGGGTCTCTGAGGGAATGATAAATTTCATAATTTCAAAGACCTAAGAAGAGCTTTTTCAAGGCAGACATAATCGGACTCCTAAATTGCCTCCATATCACCCTGGATTTTTAGGTACAATTGCCCAAGCCCGAGAGCTAGGTGATATTTTTTTAACTTGCCCTATAATAACATTTGAAGATCCTAATACCCCTCCTGTATGGGAGCCACTTTCCTTTAAATTAGTAAAAGAGTTAAAAACAGCAGTAAAAGATTTTGGTGCAACTTCTCCACATACGTTACAGTTAGTTGATTTGGTGGCTTCAGAATGGTTAACTCCTTTTGATTGGCAACAGACTGCTAAATCTTGCTTGCCCCCAGGACAATACTTGTTATGGAAGGCAGAATATGAAGATCAGGCTAAGCAAGTTATTCAAAAGACAATCTTTAAGAGAGGACAGCCACAATTTACTGTTTCAATGTTAGCAGGCACTGGGGATTATACTCCCCCCAGACACAACTCTCCATGCCAAAAACTGCCTTACAGGAGATTTCTAAATGTGCTACAGCAGCATGGAAAAGCCTTCCTGTTTCAGATTCTAAACAAACGTTTCTTTCTAATGTTAAGCAACAGGCTACTGAACCATATGAAGATTTTGTGGCTAGATTACAAGATACTGTTTCTAAAGTAATAACTAATATAGAAGCAGCTGATCTTTTAACTAAGCAGCTCGCTTTTGAAAATGCCAATCCAACTTGTCAGGCTCTGCTTCGCTCTGTTAGAAAAACAGGAACCTTATCAGACTATATTAAGATATGTATGGATTCTACTCCAGCCCATATTCAAGGCATAGCAATTGCTGCAGCCTTAAAGGGCCAATCCTATTCACAATTTTTAAAGGGATATGGCTCAACCCCTAGAGAAGGTTCAGTTGCTAACATTGCTGAGGCTGGCTTTGAACTCGTGATCCTCCTGTCTCAGCCTCCCAAAGTGCTGGGATTACAGGCATGTCCACCACAACGCCCGGCTCCTATTCACAATTTTTAAAGGGATATGGCTCAACCCCTAAGGTTCATGACAAATTTCTTAATACTGCTACTAAAGGATATTGTTTATCTGTAGTCATGCTGGCCATTTTAGCCGTGATTGTCCACGTAATAAAAGAGATCAAAATAAACCAAAAACTGTTTGCCCTAGATGTCAAAAGGGCTAGATTTCACTGGACTCGTGAATGCCAATCAAAATATGATAGACAAGGGCAACCAATTTTGGGTTTTCTTCTCAGGAGCCAAAAAATGGGCCATTGGGCTTTCCCCGGGCCTAACCAAAGAACAGGGGATTCCCCCAAAAGACTTCCCAGTTCGTAGGCTCTCAATTGACAACCTGGCCTGAGCCACTAGAGGGAGTGCTGGATTAGATCCAGCCTCTACCATACATGCAATTTTTACTCCAGACTCTGAAGTTACTCTAATCCCAACAGGAGTTTATGGTTCTTTGCCAAAAGGGTTTTTTGGTTTAATTATAGGGAGAAGTTCTATATCTGTACAAGGAATAATTGTGTTACCAGGGGTAATTGATTCTGATTTTACAGGAGAAATAAAAATTATGATACAGCCTCCTGAGCACATGGTGCAAATTAGACCACAGCAATGTATTGCTCAAATTTTACTGATTCCATATCTTATTAATCCAAACCCTATCCTTATGGAAAAAAAAGAGATAATCAAGGATTTGGCTCTAGTGATGTTGTGGCATGGGTTCAAAAAATTGAACAATCTAGACCTATGAAAACTATTTTAGTGGAAGGTCTAAAAATTAAAGGGCTTGTTGATACTGGAGCTGATGTCTCCTGTATTGCTGGAAGAGATTGGCCATCTTCCTGGATAACTACAAAGTCCCCATTGACCCTTATTGGATTGGGACTTGCATCTAATGTTGCTAAAAGCTCCCAGGTTTTACATTGGAAATTTGGAAATACTGGGGGCACTTTCCAGCCATATGTTATTCCTTCTCTCCCATGTACATTATGGGGAAGAGATATTTTACAACAAATGAATCTAATTTTAACTGATGAGGTTGCTTCTCCTGAACAGCCTTTTTGCTAGGGGCTACTGTGCTGCTAGAGGCAGATCCCATAACGTGGAAATCTAATAACCCTGTGTGGGTAGACCAGTGGCCCCTAACAAAAGAGAAATTAGTCACCGCCTCTCGTCTAATACAAGAGCAATTACAATTGGGACATATAGAGCCATCAAATAGTCCTTGGAATACTCCAATCTTTGTAATTAAGAAGAAATCAGGAAAATGAAGACTTTCACAAGATTTAAGAGCAATTAACAAAACCATGGAAACAATGGGAGCCTTACAACCTGGCCTCCCTTCTCCTACTGCAGTTCCTAAAGGTTATCATATTGTAATTATTGATTTGCAAGACTGCTTTTTTACTATTCCATTATGTAAATAGGATTGTAAGAGGTTTGCATTTAGTCTCCCTTCATCTAATTTACAGAGGCCTTACCAGAGATTTACCATGGAAAGTGTTGCCTCAAGGAATGAAAAATAGTCCTACTTTATGTCAGAAGTATGTTGATAATGCTTTGCTTTCTACCAGGCAAAAATTTTCTGATTGTTATATAATTCATTATATGGATGATATTTTGTTGGCACATTTTAATTACTTGATGCTACAAAAAGTGTTACATTATATGATAGAACAGCTACAAAAATGGGGACTTATAATTGCCCCTGAGAAAATTCAAACTCAACCACCCTATTCTTATTTAGGGAGACTTATAAATTCTAAAAATGTTACTTCTCAAGCTATTCAATTAAGAACAGACAAATTACAAACCTTAAATGATTTTCAAAAACTCCTTGGAGATATTAATTGGATTAGACCGTATTTGAAACTAACTACTGCTGATTTAAAACCTTTATTTGAAATTCTGCAGGGGGATCCTCACCCTACCTCCCCTCGTGTTCTAACTCCTCAAGGAAAGGAAGCAATAAGTAAAGTAGAAAAGGCTATTATGGGACATTATTTACAACAAGTTGATTATTCTAAACTATGGTTTTAATTCTATTACAGACGCCATTCACTCCTACTGGGTGTCTATGGCAAGATGACCCTCTTGAATGGATTCATTTACCATCTACTCCTAAAAAAATTAATATTTCTTATCCCACTCAGGTCTCTTCCTTAATATGTAAAGGAAGACTGAGAAGTAGAGAATTATTTGGACAAGATCCTTCTTTTATAGTTATAGCATATAAAAAAGAACATCTAGACTTTTTACTAAATGTTAATGATGAATGGCCAATAGCACTTCAGGGATTTTATGGAGAAAATTTGTTTCATTTGCCTAATCATCCATTGTTACAATTTATTTCAAAAGTTGAACTTATATTTCCTAAAAAAATGTTCTCAAGAACCATTGCTAAATGCATCATTGATATTTACAGATGGGTCATCTAATGGAATTGCAGTTACTATTATTGATGATAATGCACCTATAATTCAGCAAACTTTTGAAACCTCTGCTCAAAGAACTGAGCTTATTGCAACTATTACTGCCTTTGAAAAGGTGCCTCAAACATTTAATTTGTATACTGATTCTCAATATATTGTTAATTTGTTTCCTGCTATTGAAACTTCTACTTTATCATCTCAATCATCTACAATATATAGTCTTATGAAATTGCAGTCTTTAATTCATCAGAGAGAAAATAAATTCTTTATAGGACATATCTGGGGACATTCTAATCTCCCTGGTCCTTTAAGTGCAGGAAATGCTTCTGCTGATCAATTAACTAAAAAAAAAAATCAATATTTAATGTTATAGAATTGGCAAAGGCACAGCATCGGCTGCATCACCAAAACTCTGCTGCCATTAAACTGCAGTTTCATATTACTAAAGAACAAGCTAGACAAATTGTTAAACAATGTCATACTTGTCCAACATTTTTTAATTCTCCACAGATGGGAGTAAATCCCCGAGGACTTTTACCAAATAAGTTATGGCAAATGGATGTAACTCACATTTCAGAATTTGGGAAGCGTTCTTTTGTCCATGTTACAATAGATACCTATTCTCATGTGATCTTTGCTACAGCTCATACTGGAGAAGCTTACAAAGATGTATTACAACATTTATTTGCTGCTTTTGCTTATATGGGAATGCCCTTACATATTAAGACTGATAATGGGCCAGCTTATGTTTCAAAGTCATTTCAAAAACTTTGTAAGACTCTAAACATTGCTCATTCCACAGGCATCCCGTATAACCCACAGGGGCAAGCTATAGTGAAAAGAGCTCATCAAACTTTAAAGGCTCAAATTTTAAAATTAAGAAATGGAGAATTTCACAATAGTTCTCCTCATCATTTATTACAACATGCTCTTTTTGTGATTAACCATTTAAATGTCAATGATTCAAAATTAACACCTATGCAAAGGCACTGGGCAGAACAAATAGAAACTAATAAACCTTTAGTAAAATGGAAGGACCTCTTAACAGGTCAATGGAAAGGACCCGATGTCTTGTTAACATCTGGGAGAGGATATGCTTGTGTCTTCCCACAGGGAGCCTCTTCACCTTTGTGGATACCAGACCGTCTCATAAGACACCATGAGCCCCAAACCTCCCACGTCGCAGACGGAGGCCCCGCCGGTCACCACGTCCACCGAGAGTGCTCCAGACACAGGGAGAACAGCCCCGCTAGTCACCATATCTGCAAAGAATGCTCCAGACATTGGATGAGCAGCTGAGCCTAAACTTCTCTCGTCTGACTCTCACCCATTCCATACAACAAGCCCTAATCTACACAAACGAGGGAGTTGCCTACTTGGGGTCAATTAAAAAGATTAACAACTCAGGCTGGATGTTTGGTTGCTAGTCAAGGGGCTGCTATTACCCCAGAAAGATTGTTTCTTGCAATTATTACTCTATTGTCTTGTCAAGTGGTTACAACCTCTGCTAATCAGTTCTACTGGACTTATTTCCCAGACCCGCCTCTACTTAGAATAACTGATTGGGGACAAACAGATATTAAGATATTTACTAGTGTTCCTCAATTACTTGGAGGAACTTCTAATGAGATGATCCCCCATAAAACTTCATACAATATTGAATTTTCGGGTCTCATTGAAGATACTCCTATATGCTTCACTAAAATTTCTAGGTTTACTCCTCCTGGCTGTTTACCAACTAGCTTTAGATCACTTTACAGTGATTCTCCTTCTCAATTTCATAATAGAGAAAGAGATCTTTGGAGACTACAAATGACCCTTTTAGGAGGAGAAGAAATTAAAGAAGTTTATGTTAATAAGACTTTACCTAATGATATAGACACTTGTATTGATACACAGGTATCTAGAAAAGATCTTTATTGGAATAAAATGAGAGAATATGGGTCAACATTTCCTTATTGGATTGAATGTGGGTTTGGATATCCTGTAGAGGCTCGCGTCCTAAACCCTGTAGCCTCACAAACAGAAATATTTGATTGGTCTATAGCCTTTCCTACTGCTGATTGGACTGATTTTGTTAAATCTAATTCTGATAAATATTATATACATACAGGCATACTTACTAATGGTACTATACATAGGTGGTTTTCATGTGGATGGGTCACTCCTATTTATAAGGTTGAGCTATCTAATGGAAAAAGAACACATTTTCCTAGTCTTTATAGATTAGTTGCAGCTGTCAACCCAATTACTTTAGTTAAACCATTAACAGGACTTGTTCAGTTTAATGTCAGAGCTTGTGTAAATGCCCCACATGCTATACTGGTGGGAAATAGAAAAAAATATGAAGATAAAATTTACAAATAATGTATATTATATTGATTGTCACAAATGTATGGTAACTAATTGTTTACAAAGTCCTATGCCTAAAAACTTTACAACCTTTGTAATAGTTCATCAGCCCCCTTATGTAATGCTTCCTGTTAAATTAAATGAAGAATGGTATGATGATCAAGGAATTGAGATATTAAAAAGGTTAAATGAATTAATTAGGCCAAAAAGATTTGTTGCAGTGCTTATATTAGGTATTTCTGCCCTTATAGGAATATTAGGCTCCATTGCTATTTCTTCTACTGCTTTAGTTAAAGAAATTCATACAGCTAACCATGTGAATACTTTGTCTTATAATGTCTCTGCAGCTATGGCTATTCAGGAAAAGATAGATAGGAAATTAGAAGCTAGAATTAATGCATTAGAAGAAGCTTTAATCTACGTTGGTAACCAAATTCAAAATATAAAGACAAATGACAACTAGATGTCATGTTAACTATAAGTGGATTTGTATTACTCCATTAAAACATAATGAGTCTGAGCATAATTGGGGCAAGGTTAAGTCACATTTATTAGGGATTTGGAATAATACTGAGATAGCTCCAGATAGTAATACTTTGCAGAAACGTATAGGAGATATTAGTCATGCTTACCTGGCTACAGACTCTACTTCAAATTTTGCTACAAGTTTATTTGGCAATATTAAGAGTACAATCTTTAACAGCACATGATGGTCATACATGATAGACCTCGGTCTTGCTATCCTATTTGTGATACTTCTATTCTTTATTCTTCCTATTCTTTTCAGAGTCCTTAGGAGATCACTCAAGGACCTTTCCATGCAGGTCGCAACCCTCAAATTAAAAAATAAAAAAGGGGGAATTGTCACATCTTCCTTGTGACAAATGAGCAAGGCTCCTAGTCTGAAATAATAGGGAGAGAAAGCAAGGCATCTCTCCCTCTTCTAGGAACGATGTTAGACAAAAATGGCGCCCACAATGGTTAATTCTATCTCTCTATTCTTACTGTGTCTCTGTGTGACCACTAGGGGCTCATAAGTTAGCTATTAAGCATAAATCTGACCACACAAATTTACACTGTGGAATCTGAGCCAGGAGCTCTATAGCAAATTCTCTAGTACATGAGTAAAACAGGTTTATAATTAAACATTAGGCTTGTAAGTAATGATTAAACTTGTGGCTCTTGCTGTGCCCCATAGTTCAGACTTTTCTAAGTTATAGTTATAAGGTTTTAAGTATAGTTATAAGGCTTTCTTGTGATTGATAAGGATTCTTTTATCTTAGGTAAGTTTAGGATATTAGTCTAAGAGATACTGATATAAGTTTTCCATGGTAGAGACCCCTTGGATCTAACATTTGATCAAAAGAAAAATACCTGTTAGCTTAACTTCTGAATAATAGCTATACTTCCTTCTTTCTAGTTCAAAACAAAGTCATTATAGGAAACAATAGTAAGTTGAGTTCAGTTAAGGTTTAGCTATGATATATAGGAGCAATCTAGATGTGAGAAATCATGAGTGGACTTAAGGGGTTACGGAAATAGGTTTAGGTGAAAACATGTTTTGTACTGCTATACGATTGTTTTTGACATCTAAGATTGATCAATGTATGTTTTTCCTACGTCTTTAGATAAATTAATCAGTGATATGTACTTAGAACAATATTCTGTTTTCCTTTATAATGTATAACTCTGAAAAATTCTTTAATGTAACCTCAAAAGCTGTAATGCAAGACTGTGCTGTCTGGGCTATAAAAACTCGGGTAAAAAAAGTAAAGGTAAAAGAAGTCAAGTCAGAGTTAGCCTCCAGACTTGTGTGCTGCGTGGTCTATCTCTCACCTTTTCGCCACATCTTCTCTCCCCCTCTTGACTAGTCTCTATGACTACCATAACCTCTATGACGTGCACAGAATCTAGGGACTGATAAGCCTCTATGGGCTGCATAGCCTCTACAACCTCTGTAATCCTTACAACCTATGTAGCCTAAATGACATCAATAGTCTGTACGATAACAGAATCCACTATGACCTATGTAGTCTCTATGGCCTGAATAGCCACTATGAACTGCAAAGACTCCATGAACTACATAGCCTCTATGGCCTGAGTATTCTCCATGGCCTGCATACTCTCTATTACCTGCATAATCTCTTTGGCCTTATTAGCCTCAAGAACCTACATAGCCTCTTTAGCTTGAGTAACTTATGTTCTAAGTACTCTCTATGACTATAGTAGCCTTTAAACCTTCATAACCTCTGTGATTTCTAATGTCTCTGTGGCCAAAGTGGGCTCTATGCCCTTGAGTAGCCTATATAGCCTGAGTACCATCTTTGGACTATATTACCTCTATGACCTGAGTTGCCTCTGTAAACTGTTAGCCTCTATAAGCTGCTTCTCCTCTATCAACTGACCTATATCTATGACCTGCATATCCTTTGTGACATAGTAGCCTCTAACCAGCATACTCTCTATGACCTGTGTAGTCATTATGGCCTAAGCAACCTAAATGACCTATGTAGCATAGTGGCCTTAGTAGTCTGAATGATTTTTGTAGCTATATGAGCTTTGTAGCCCCTATGACCTGCATAGCCTCTATAATTTCTAGCCTCTAGGTCCATGTATCATCTTTGACCTGAGCACACCCTTTATGACCCAAGTAGCCACTTTGACTTGTATACACTCTATGATCTCTGCAGCTTTTGTGACCTAACTAGACTCTATGGCCAGAGTATCCTTTATCGTTTGAGTACCTTCTCTGGCCTGCAATACCTCTATGACCTGAGTAGACTCTAGGATATGCATAACCTGTATGACATTGATGATATTTAATTATCAATAATTAGTACTTTCAAAGGCATAAGTGTCCAGTTCTTATGTTTACTTTGTTTCCTCTTTGCCTCATTCACATCCAAATTTTTTCTTCCCTACTATTCATCCTCCCAATTTGTTCTCTTGCTGAATCTTCAATTATGATTTCAAATTTTTGAACTTATAACATCTCTTTATGGTTCCACCTAGCACCATTAAAGTCAAGAATTCAGGATTCCCTGTAATCTGAACTCTCCTTTCCAAATCCCAGGTTCACACTAACCCCAAGCATCATTACTTTCCTACTCTACGACAAGAAACACTTATGTAGTTTTTAGGAAGAATGTATCAGCCATCAGAATTGGGTGATACATTGGGAAATTGGGAAATCGCTGAATATAGCTCTAGATTACCAGCAGCAAATGTAACAGAAGAAAATATTCAGGAAGAAGCAAGTGTCTGGAGTTGCATTGGCAATACTAGTCACGGAGCTCCCTGCATCCTACAAGGACTAATCCTGGAACTTGGGATCTGTCAAAGTTGTGTGCAGAGTATCCAGGAATAAAAAGAAAAGAAAAGAAAGCCCTTTGAGATGAAGCAAGAATGCCAAACTAAGACTACATGAAAAGAGCTCAGGGTAAAATTTCAGCCCAGGAGACCAAACCAAGTACAAAAACAAACACAAATGTCAATCCAAGGGACTAAACTTTCGTACCTAGACTTAAAAACCTAGGAAACTACCATCTCATCTGTTGACTCAAAACCAAGCTCACTCATTCTCTTATATGCTACAGGGTGTAACATTTCTGATGCAAATTGAAGTCATCCCTCACTTTCCTTCTTGGTCAAATAGATCCTATAATTATATTACTTATTGAATGCACTTTCTTCCCAGACTTATATATTAGAAGACCTTAGCACAATCTAGTATAGCGAAATTGTTTGCCATATATTCATTATAATTACTTTATGTAATTGTTCTTTTTCAGTTATTTCACTGGAGCAAAAATTTTGCAACATTTTGGCTCTAGGCACCTGAAGCATTGAGCTCTGATCCACTTTTGTTACATTAATTGCAATACTTCACTCACTTCACCTTTCTTTTTTTAAAAATATTTTTATTTATTTGCTTTAGTTGTACACAATGCATTTATTTGTACGTGGTGCTGAGGATCGAACCCGGGCCGCGCTCATGCTAGGCGAGCGCTCTACCATTGAGCCACAATCCTAGCCCCTCACTCACTTCACCTTTCTATTGTCCAATTTTCTGCCCTACCCATTATGCTGTGAGCCTTTCTTCGGTATGAAAGCTCTCACAGGCCCATGGTTACTCAAAGAGATATTACTTTCAAGCCACATTATGACCACAGCATATTATTTTTGTTACTTCAGACACAAAATGAATTCATTCTCCAATGTGTACACTCAGGCTTACCTTAGGAAACATAATGGCAGACCACATAAAAAGAAGAAAAGCAGTTCTGAGATGCACTAGCTGGGTGCTACTCAACTATGCTCAAATGAGTGGCAAGGAGCTAGTCCTTGGTGCTCTCCTACTGAATGTAAACAATTTCACAGAACACCAACATCAGGCAAGACCCTTTGTGCCAGTAATGAGTCAACATGAATAGAAGACAACTCTATAATCACTTGTGAACACAGACAAAATCCTGAGTATTGTCCTAACCACAAAAATGACCAAATATTTCCTACTTTGGCTATTATCAGTGATTGCTGCTTCTTCTTAAAAATTCTTTACCAGTTGTAGGCTGCCCTTGACCTAGTCTTTCATGCTTCCAGAATCCATTTCATTTTTCCAGAAATTGAGCCTTTCAATCTTCCATAAACCAATTAGAGAATGCATTCTCCTTTTTTTTTTTTCTTTCCTTGCAGTGCTGGGGATTGAACTCAGGTCCTCACCATGCAAGTGTTCCTCCAGTATGCTTCCTTCCCTGGCCCAAGATATTAGTCATAGAGTTACCCACAAATCCTCACAGCAGTCAATGCAGAGCAAATAGCCAAATCCAATGTTGTTTATAAGAAATGGGATATTGATAGTGAGAAAATGATATTGATCCAATTCATCAAGAAAGGCTGAAACAGGAACTAAGATCTTTAAGCTACAGTCAAGACCTCAGGACTGCCAAGATGGGTTTGGCTCTACACTTGGAGCTGAGTCAGGGAAGGTCTTAGAATTCAGATTTAAAAATCACAAAGGCTGAGGTGGTATATATGCACAATGGAATTTTACTCAGCAATAAAAGAAAATAAATTAATGGCATTTGCAGGTAAATGGATGAAGTTGGAAGACATAATGCTAAGTGAAGTTAGTCAGTCTCAAAAATCCAAGTACCAAATGTTCTCTCTTATATAAGGAGGCTATTTCAAAGTATTGTTGGATGGGGGTACATAGGAGGATTAGAGGAACACTATAATGGTCAAGGGAAGGGAGGGCAAGGGAGGGAGCAAGAGAGGAGGGAGGGGGAGTAAAGAAAAAAAAAAGGTGGTTGAATGAGACGGATATCATTTTCCTTATTGCATGATTGAAGACCTGAATTGTACGATTATAGTTTGTATACAAACAGTTGTATGTAAAAAGATACTAAATATATGCACTATGAGTTGTACATATTAAAAATTATAACAATAAAAAATAAAAAAAAATCACAAAGGCTGGTGCTGGAGAGGCAGAGGAGGAGAGCACAGTGGTAGTCAGTGTCCAGCTCTAGTGGTGATCAGTAGTCATCAGCTGAAGAGTCATCTCCATTGTCACCATGCCAAGTGCTCTGTTCTTCAAACAAACTTTGCACGATGCTGAAGCACCAGGCATTTTGCCAGGTGCTGGCAATGTGGAGGTGAAGAAGGATATCACTGTCCTTTAGTCAGGTCAGGGAAGCAGTTGTGGAGACAAACTATGACATCAGAAATGGCACCTGACATATATGATGTGTCCACTCCAGGAGAATGAATAGCAAATATGGCCACCTGGAATCCATTCCCCTTTCCTCAGTGTATTTCAATTCTTTCTGGAGAGACAGTTTAGTAGAAAAAATATCATATGGGCTGAAACAGACACAAGTATAAATATTAGTTTTTTGTAAAAAGGAGACATTTCATATCAATAAGTGAAATAATATTGAGATTTGTAATTTTCAAATAGAGATGAAATTGTGAACATCTCTACCTCATACCCAATAGAACTGTGAACCATAAATAAGGATCTATGTATGAAAATTTAAATTTCAGTATAAGAAAATACAGACTATCTATGACACTGCAATTGAACAGAATTTCTTTTTTCTTTTTTTTTTTTTTTTTTTTTTTTTTTGTTTGTTTGTTTGTTTTGGTACTGGGGAGAGAACCCAGGGGCGCTCAATCACTGAACCACATCCCAGCTCTTTTCTGTATTTTATTTAGAGACAGGGTCTCACTGAGTTGTTTAGGGTCTCGATAAATTGCTGAGGCTGGCCTTAAACTTGTGATCCTCCTGCCTCAGGCCCCTGAGCCACTGAAATCACATGTGTGCGCCACCATGCCCAGCCAAACAAAATTTCTTCAACAAATTTTGAAAATCAGATATTATAAAGTAGATATCATTGAAAATATTGGAACATTTAATCTTATTGAACTATCTATATCTGTTGATCAAATACAAGAGGTAAGTTAAAAGTGGCATTACTCTTGGAGAAAGCATAGTAAGTAACAAAAGACAAATATACAGGATACATAATAAAGCATACATATATTTTTAAAGTTCTAAAGTTTGCAAATTTAAGAAAAAAGTTTCATCTTTGTTGAGTTTAATTTATTAAAGGTTACTGAATGTTTATATCAAACATTTTAAGTCAAAGAAGAAGAAATGAACCAGGTGCAGGGGTGCACCCCTGTAATCCCAGCAGCTCAGGAGGCTGAGGCAAGAGGCCTCAAGTTCAAAGCCAGCCTCAGCAAAAGTGAGATGCTAAGCAACTCAGTGAGACCCTGTCTCTAAATAAAATACAAAATACAGCTGGGGATGTGGCTCAGTGGTGGAGTGCCCCTGAGTTCAATCCCTAGTACCAAAAGAAGAAGGAGTGAAGGAGCCCCAATTAGGAAGGGTTATTGTGGAGCTGGAAGCCATAAGTTCCACCTGATATGTATGTGATGCACCTGTAGGCACCCGGCTAAGAGTTCGGGTCGGAGAATCAGAGCGGAGAACGTAGGCAAGCGGTTACAGAAGAGAAACCAGATAGAAGAAGTAATTGCTGGTCAGAGTTAGGCCGAGGCTCCCGAGGGCTGGTCAGAGTTAGGCCGAGGCTCCCGAGGAAGAAAGAAGAAAGAAGAAGAAAGAAGCTCTACAAGAAGAAAAGCTCTCTTTAATCTTTCTCTCTAAAAATCTTTCTTTTCCTCTCTAAGCTCTCTCTAAGAAAGTAGAAGTAAAAGTAGTAATAGCTTTACTCTGCCTCCGAGTTTTCCTCCCGCGGCGCAATGGCTGGCCATGACAGGCAGCTTACAAAGGAGGAAGTGGAGAAAGAGGAGGAGGAGATGGTTACAAGGTTACTACTCTGGGCCACCAGCTAAATCTCTTTCAACTCAACATTCCCATAAAGGCACCATTGTGGTGGCCCTGGGTGGGCACAAGGAGATTGAGTAGGCAGGTCAGGAAGGAGGAAGAGAGAAAAAGGAAAGCCGGAGGCACAGGGCAATTTTTCAGGACTAACTAAGCTCTGAGTTTTAGCCCAAAGCCAACCAAGTCCCCCCTCCTTTCCCCGCCAGGTCCTTCTAGTTCCTTCTTCCTCTTTCTCCTCTCCCTAGCACCTCTTTGACAGCCATATACTTTTTGAAATTCCCAGGTACACTTCTGATACTCACCAGTCCAGCTAGGGGTGAATCCAGATTGTGGAGGGGGAAGCTCATGTAATTGGGGGAGGGTTAGCGAAATCTATTTAAGAAAGACTGAAAAACATTAAATATGGAAGTTACAAGAACACATGGCTAGGGGCCTTCTTAGACGCTCTGAGGGTTCATTAACTTTATTAGACTGATTAATTTTATACTGAACCTTCCTCCTATTGCACTCTCTAAATGTTAAACTATCTGAATTTTCATTTCCCACCCATGGTCGGAGCCCCAGTCTTTTTAAAGACTAGGGGTGAGTTCGCAGTGGCATTGAGGAGGGCTTGTAAGACACCTCTGGAGCGGGAATTACAGAAAATGCCAAGCTGAGGGATCCCAGAAACACGCTTGCACTGGGGGAATAAAGGAAATGATGGAGACAAAGAAGGCAACCATTTGAAGATCCCTTAGAACTTCGTTTCAGTTGTAAACTGCCATCAGTCTGAGCGAGATGGACCCCACTTAGAAAAGCCACATTCCCTGTGGTCTTCACCTGCCTCTGGTCTCCGGGTGCTTTGACGCTAGCTTCCCACTAGGTGGCATCAGAAGGTCGCAAACCCTGGACTGCTTTTGGGGGAAAAGCGCTAACCATGGCTACAGGAGTCCTTTCTCTTTAGCTACTTAAGGGCGCTGCTGAAGCCTCCTTGGGCCCCTGTGGGGAGAAAACCCGGTTGAACCAGGCATCAGAGTGGTCGACGGGAAAACGGAGGCAAGAGAAACCAGAGAACACAGCCTAAAAAGCTGAGCTTAGAAGAAGGCGGGTCGCAGGGGCAAAGCAGGCTGTCAGCAAAGGCGCCCATTCTGAGCACAGTCCCTTCGCTTCCTGAGGCCGCTGTATTTCCGAAAGGCTTCTCTTGGATGGTACACCTGTCCGTGTAGTCGGGCTCCCCACTAACCCCGAGGCTTTCTGCTCCTTTACTAGGGCCGCCCACCTGCTTACCCAACACCTGCACTGTCAGCCACGCCTCCCGGCACAGCCTCTCCTGCCTGGTCACAGTAAGCGAGACAGAGAGAGTGAAGTAGTTCACTGGATTCCTAGATGCCAATCACAGTCTCTCCGCTGAATCCTCCGAGAACTCATGGAATCTGTGGAAGCCTTTGGATTCATCCTTCTGAAGCCAGCGAAGAGAAGGCGTCATCTGTAAAACAAGGTGACAGCATCATCACCACTGGGGGCAAGAAGCAGACGTCAGGGTGCAGGGTCTGCTTCTGTCCAGCATGTGCAGGCATGTGGCAGAGCGCGAGCTCGCCGGAGGTAGTCGCTGGTATATGAGCCAGTGTTCAACCTATAACAACACAACCCTGTAGTAAGTGTTGGATTCCGGCTGCTGCGCTAGCATAGGAAAAACAGAATCATAACTGAATGTTGGAACTTCCTTGCATATGCTGTCTTTTAATCCTCACTGGGAAGATATCTGTAATCCTAGTTTATCAAGTGTGGCATCATCCATATGACAGAGTGAGCTGGGCATCCTCGTGATAAGATAAGGGGGTCGAAGCAACAGCAAACCCCCCTTACTGGATAGATGTTCACTCAAAGGCGGCATTGAAAGAGTTAACCCTATCTATGTAGGTTCCCTCTGTCTCCGGTGTATGTATATCTTTACTGTTCTGTTCATATGTATGGCCGCCAGGTGTCGCTATTTCAATTAATTAGACTAAGACTAATTCTGGAAATATATAATTTTATTGGAATCTAAGCTGGAAACATTTTCTAAATTTGTACTTATATAGCAAGCATTTAATTAAGAAACAGCTTGGATAAATACTTGCCATTTAACCTCTTTTGTTATAATTACTTACACCAAGAAAAGGCTTTAAGAGTCCTTGTATGATTGAAAAAAGACTTCTTTTACTTTCAGAGTAGTTTGAAATAGATGCATAGAAATTCCTTAGGGTAAAAGTCCTTCGGGCTAACATTTGGCTAGGCCCCCTTTTCTCTGTCCTTGGGTTCTAAAAAGACTATTGTAAACAGACAATGGTGCTTTGAAACCAGGCAGAAAAAATTAACTTCTATCAGCTAGCTTAGCAGGTGCGCGGAGGAATGGTTTCAGGGAATTTATAAGTTTTGAGTTGGACCCAGACTGGTTCAGATAAGCGTGAAAAGATTGTAGGGAGTTTCAAAACAGCATGTATGTGGTTCTTTTCTAGACAGGACCTTGAGATGTTAGAAAAAAATAACAAAGTCTAAAAGTTTATTCAACAGAGATTGATATTTTCTTGGGTCTTATGAATATTATGTAACCACAAAAGAATGCATACTACCAAAAAATATGCTTTTATTGCTTGAAAAAAGAAAGTAAAAGACAGGATTTTGGCAGCCTGACTTGTGAGTCTCTGTGTTAATTTCCTCCGCAATTCACCGTTCTCCAACGCTTTTCACCAGCACCAAGGCGAGAAACCCTTTCCCCTCCGCTGAAGCCAGCCTTCAGCAATCAAGTGAGAAAATGTGCTCACAGGAGCTAATTAAAATTTACCCCAAAATATTACTACTCTCACCCCAACCAATGTCTTAAGTTTTGAACTTTCTGAGGCTTTGGGGTTTATTTGTCATTCTTCTTAAGCTCCCCAAATGATTCTGATGCTAGGAAAGGCTGAGAACACCACTCAGGAAAAATGTAGTGTGTTTGAGTCTCCTTACTCCAACTATGTTTCCCAACTCTCTATTTTTCTACCATTGTTTCCTGTGTTCCTTTTCCTAGAACCTCCTGCAACTCTCCTACAAGTTTAGCTTCTCTTCCTAATGTTCTCAAACCACCTAGGTTGGAGACAAGCCTGGAGCCAAGACAATACCAGTACCTGGCTGCCTCCTCCCAACCCCAGCCCCCACACATCCTCAGTGGGCTTAATTAGGTCCATACCCCTTAACACACACACACACACACACACACACACACACACACACACACACTATTAGGATGGCCAAGGACTGGGAGAGCCAGGCTGATCCCAGCTCCCAGCTTGCTTTTGCATCGCAGCTCACTCCCCTCTCTGCTCTTTGGTAAAGAATAAAAAGCTGCTGCAGCTGAGTTCCAATCACTAGAACCACAGCCTTAATGACCTCATTTAACTCCAGTGCCTTACCTCATTCCCAGCTTCCTTTCATACCTTGGTTTTGTGTTAGAAATGAGATAATGAATGGGGAGCCAGGGAGGTAATATATAACAAGAGCCTATGGATACAACATCATCCTCTGATCCCAATGAGTCACCAGAAAAAAGCACTCTGAAAGCATTCATTTACAGGAAATAAAAAATTTTAAGGGATGATTGTAGGTGAGAGAGTAAGCAGCCTGAGGGCAGAACTCTATGTGTGGTGTTAGCCACTTTTTCCTAGCAGTTATCACAGTGCTGTTATATGATTTGTTAGTGTATGAATGAACAAATACAGACAACCTGATAAGAGAACTAAGTGTCTAATCTCTAGCCCTCAGCTATTTGAAAAGCACATGGTAGACAGGCCATGCTGAACATTTTGGTTTTGACTTGTTTGTGTCATAAACTTGCAGATACAAATAAAGATGTGAGTTAGAGAAATTCCTTGGTCTAAAGTGAAAATACACAGATGTGAATTATGTAAAAGAAACTTATATAGATGGGTGCAGTGGCACACAGGCTTGTAATCCCAGCTGCTGGAAAGAATGAGGCAGGAGGATGGCAAGTTCCAGGCCAGCCTGGGAAACCTAGGCCTTATCTCAAAATTAAAAGGGGGTAGGGAGCAAGATGTGTAGCTCAGTGGTAGAACACCACTGAGTCCAATTCCCAGTACTGTGAATATGTGTACACACACACACACACACACACACATACACACATGATGAGCAAAATGAGTTCATTCCATGAATAAATTAACCAACATTCCATGCATTAAAAGATACAACAGCTTAATAAAAGTAGGAAAAGTACAATAAAAATTTGACATTCCCCATGAGGACAAGTACCACCAAAACAAACAAATAAATAACTGATATTCATTCATATTACAAAGTTTTATTTTCACACAAGCATCTATCTGCCAGCAGATTCAAATTTTAAATAAATTTGACCAACAAAAAGAAAACAATTCCAATTTGAGCATAAAATATCAAAGATAATTAGTCCCAAAATAATTCCCAATAACAAAAAGGTAACTGCTCTTGCACTGATGAAGGAGAGACAAGGCCAACAGGTAGTAAAGGAAGAGGGTCCCACATGCAAACCTCCAGTTGGCCCAGAAGGTGGGGAGGAAGCCAGCCCTCAGGTCGCAGGCAGGCACTGTGTCCTGTAGTTGCAGGAGGTGGTCCTGTACCTCTGATGGTGCCATGTAGTTATGGTGGCTGAGCTGGGATCACAGATTTCCCCGACTACCTTTGGCTTCAGGCAGGAGGGGCACAGATTTCCTGCATCTTAGATGTGGTTCTGGTCTCCTGCAGCCTCCTGAACTGCCAACATTGGAACGTGGTCACCTCTTGGTACTTCAGGCACAAAAACTGGGGCTTAACCTAAAGGCAAAGGGACAAAAATGGGGGCTTTTGGGTCCCCATTCATTGTTTTGCTCTCCTCCTTAACAACTAACTAAATAAATCCATGAATGGCTCCTTACTTTTTTTATTTATTTGAAGAGGGGATAAAATGTCATTGAGAAAAAGTCCCTTATAATCCATAACACCCATTAAGACAAATCTCACTATGTTATTGTAGACCAAATGGGGCTGATTTAATTTGCAAAATTTCTCTTAAAGGTGTAGAAAAGGAAGAAGGGCACAAATGGAAAGTGTCCCTGCACCAAGGCACTGCTGTAGCTGCATATTCCAGGCTCAAGATCTGGGCACCACTCCACCCTGTGCCTTTCCAACCCAACCAAGGAAGGTGTGAATCTGCAGGGCTCCTGTGTGGGGCTGGCAGCATAGGGCAGTGGTTCTGAAACAGAAATGGGTTTCAGAGACCGAGAAAGGAGGGGCAGGCTGTGGGAATGCCCTTGGGGGCACATATGGCCTCCAGCAGGCTCTTCTTCCCTCCTGTTCTTTTGTAACCACTGATCTACTGGGACTAGGACCTCACTCTGCAGCAGCTTGGGGCTGCCAAGACCAGACATCTGCTTAGAGAGAAGTCTCCAATCCTATCCACAATGGAAGTCATTACTGTGTCTTTAAGAATTCTTCTCAGCAGCTCTCAGGTAAACTGGATTGGGTTCTTGCCAGCTCAAGGCTTTCCCAAGCTGGGGAATTTCCCCCCCCACACACACCCTGTGCCCTTTCAGGTGGAGCTCTTGGACTGAAGAATTTTGAACCTGCTCCCACAGGAGAGAAAAAAAATCGGTTTTATTCATCTTTGTATATGTCATGCTTTTAAATTTAATTTATTTGACACATACTAACTGTATATATTGAGGAGGGATTCATGTTATATTTCCATACATACATAGAGAAAACATTGGTCACATCCATCCACTCTTCTTCCATCTTCTCCTCACTTCCTTTCCACTCTCTAATAATCCCTACTCTATGTTCAAGTAAACTTTTTTTTTTTTTTAATTCCACATTTGAGAGAGAACATGCCATACTTGTAGCTGTTTTCATAACAACTGGCAGAGGTGAGCACTCTGTATATACTTCAGTTAATAATAATGCAGAGTTCATGACATTGAAGGTAAAAGGATCATTAAACAGAGTAGACTGTGGTCCTACAAGATGTAAGTATATGTATGCTTCTGATAATTTACAAGTGACTCTGATAGCCAGGCAGCCATGGGCCACACCTGTAATCCCAGCTATTTCAGGAGGCTGATGTGGGAGAATTTCAAGTTGTAGAACAGCCTGGGAAATTTAGGAAGACCCTGTCTCAAAAAGAAAATTAAAATAAAGTGGATCTGGTACAAGAACAGTGAAAAATCCTCTTACATTAGGGAGATTTTTAAAGGGCCACAGTTACACATTTGTCCTTCACTTTGGGGTTATGCTTCTAGCATACACATTTGGGGTTAGCTTCTAGCATAAATCACATAAAAATGATTAAACTTTACAAAAGTTATTAGTTGTATTATGTCTCAGGAACTGTCACTTATATTTATTTTTTTTTCTTCTTCAGTACTGGGGATTGAAGCCAGGACACTTTAGAACAAAGCTATATCCACAGACTTTTTTTTTTTTTTTTTTTTTTTTTTTGAGACAGGATCTCTTTCAGTTACTCACCCAGGGACTGAAACTTTCACTCCTTTTGCCTCAGCCTCCCTAGATGCTGGACTACAGGTGTATGCCACAAATGTGCCTGATTGACCTCTAGGATTTCTTTTTTTTTCTTTTTTCTTTTTTTTTTTTTTTTTTTGGTACTGGGGATTGAACTCAGGGTCACTGGACCACTGGGCCACATTCCCCAGCCCTTTTTTTAATGTATTTTATTAGAGACAGGGTCTGTGCCACTAAGTGCCTCGCCATTGCTGAGGCTGGCTATTGACTCGTGCAAGATTCCTGCCTCAGCCTTTTGGGATTACAGGCATGTGCCACAAGATAAGGTTTTTTAATACCTAAAAGCTGACCTTTTGAAATAAACAATTTTTGTTCTCACTTCACAGATTGAAGAATCACCACCACCTGTGGCTTAGAAAATTTAAATGACACTTAAATCTATTAAAAGTTGAGACAAGAATTTGAATCTGAACCATATTTGTTTATTTGCTATTTAAAGTCTAGAGCCTCCCCTCCCTTCCTTTCCTTCCCTCCCACCACCTCTCTCTTCCCCTTAGTCCTTCTAATGTAGAAATTCATCAGTACAGAAAAAAAACAGGCAGCTGAGAATTCCAGTCAAGACTGGAGAATTGATCTCCATCTTCTCTCAAACAGTCCTCCCAAGAGGTCCTAAATTTCATTCTCAGCTTCAGCATAGCCTGTGGTTTGATTTGGAATAATGAATTAAGCCTTTGTAGAAGCAGAAGGTACATGCCCTGAAGAAGTGCTATGAACATAAGATATCATATATCTAAAGGAAACAGAAGAGACTGTTTCATAGTAAGTAAGCCTTTGTAAAATATTTTAACCTTAATCCAATTAATCACTGATACCAATTTGATTTATTGTAATTGCATCCAAGATAATTGCTTTTCTTTCTTTTTGTTTTCCTTTTTTTTATTTGTTCTTCTTAGATATACAGGACAGTAGAGTGAAGATGATTGCTTTTCACCTAAGTTCATCAGACCCAGCCTTCTGAAGCAATTTGCCTCCAAGAGTACCATCATCACCCAACATAATGAGCTCTACTTTGGGATTGTGCAAGACAGCAATATATAAGCATCTGAATGCTGAGCAGCCACTCAATCCTTTGCCTCCTCTCTCAGCCCTGACACTGTGTCTCCTGATCTAGAGGCCAAAGTCATGGACCATTTACTCCTGTGTGAAGCAGGCTCTGGATTCTGCAGAGATGACACTAAGATCCCAGTTGCCTTTGACACTGAGCTCAGATGATTCTGGGCCATGGCTACTCCCCTTTCTATCCTCAGCTGGGAGGAGCCCTGATGGGACAGCCTACATTTCTACTGGGAACTGCTCTCTAGGCCATGGGGGCTGCTATATTAGGCCTGCCCTCCACACAGTCACTTGCCTAGAGCCCAGACAAAAGAAAACTTGCCTAGTTCTACCTGCCTACCTGCCTGCCTGCCCTGCCTACCTGGAACCCTATGCCCCATGACACAGAAGAACTCAAATTCAGCCTCAGGAGAGTGCCATGCTGCAAAGCAACCAGGCAGTCACCTGCCCTGGCAGCTTCTCTTGGTCAAATCCATGTAGTCCTGTAGATAGGCTCCCCAAAAACATGCTGATCTTTAACCCTGGCCCATGACCATTGACTCCTAGGAGTACTGAGTGTTCAGCCTGGGACATTCTATTTGTTCTCCTCTTCCAGAGAAATGTAAAATTTCTCACTTACACATGTCTCTTTGTTTACTTACTAATAGGCAATAGATGTTGTTTGTACAGGCCCTCATAAATGTTTGGTTCTCTTGCTCAACAGAAGACAGAATGAAGAGAGAAGAGAGGATGGAGGAGTGCTGCATGGGGTGGGAGACAGAGCTCTGATTCTGAGCTGTGCTGTGGACTTGACATCAGAGCCTTAGAGAAGGTCTCCTCTTGCTTTTGTGGGCAGAGGTGTGGAAGGTATCTGGGGAGAGCAATGCAAAGGAGCCCCAATCTCTTGGCCTCAAACAAATCTATCCAAGTATAGAAAAGAATGTATGGTATGGCAGGAGTTCCATTAGGTGGGAAGTGTGTCTTCTTGGACAGTATTTATTCTGCATCTACCTAAGGAAGAGCCCCTGGGAAGTCCAGTTTCTAAGCCCTTCACACAGCTGCCCCTGTCCAGCAGAGCCTCTCCCAGACACTGGCCCCATTCAGACTAATGTCACTCAGATCAGTTTAATACCCACCAGGGAGAGGAGGTCCTGGAAGCAGAACTTGTGCCTCTGGCATCTGGATCCCTGTGTTAATGCAGTTAATATATATAGAAAATGTAAAAATGTCTCCATTTAAAAAAATTTATTTCTTGATGGAAAGGCTTATATGAAAAGGAAAATTGTAAAATATCAAAATGAAATTTTGAAAGGCATTTTTTCTTTTAACTGTATTTTTGCTCAAATAAAAATTAGGTAAAACTAACCTGATAAAAACATCCTGAAAGCAGAAAGATTTTAAATACTTTTTATGGAGAAAATGTATATTTTATGGAGGAAACCTAAGTCCATTCTTTTAGGGTTGTTAAAAATAAAAGGGATTGTAATAGGCTGAAAGGCACATGAAGGTAAAATGTTAAGGCACAATTGTGTTCCTTCTGTCTTTAGGAACAGAAACTGACACACAATCAGTTTAAGCAAAGGGATAAAGATCACTAACAATCTGATTAAAAAGCAAAGACAGATTTCAGACTGAACATCAGAGAATGACTCTCAAAAACACACAGCAACTGGTACACAAAGAGAAACTTTCAGAAATTAAAAAACACTGGATCAGGAGGCCATCAACCCCAAAGCAAACCTCTTCAGAGCCAAAACCCCTGGCAAATGTCAGAATACTGGGTCATTCCAAGTGTTTGTGGGGAATGTGTGCATGCAGTACTGCCCACCACTATTGTTGGAAAGTAAATGCTGTGTTCACCCTAAAGAACAATCTGGCAATGCTTAGTCAAATTCAGGTGACAGTACACTTTTTGATGAACAATGATATTTATTTACCTACACTAGAGAAATTTCTCCATAGTTTCATGAGGGACAATTTATTTGTGATGGGGGATAGCAGCAATATGAATGTCCACTGCAGTACAATGGAGAGACAGGGTGTGCTAAGTCACATCAGAGGCTTGAGCCACAGCCCAGCCTATGTCAGAGTTCCAGGGTTCGAAGCAGGGATACCACTGGTTACTGGTGAAGAGTTCTGCTCCCCCA
Source organism: Tamias sibiricus (assembly GCA_025594165.1). Taxonomy (NCBI): domain Eukaryota; kingdom Metazoa; phylum Chordata; class Mammalia; order Rodentia; family Sciuridae; genus Tamias; species Tamias sibiricus. The sequence continues at coordinate 134,249,494 of CM046662.1, forward strand.
AATGCTGAAGTTTGAACATTAGAGAAACACGCCAAGACAAGCATATAAAGCAGGGTTTATTTAAAAGGGGTCACATAGACTTCTCCCAGGAGGGAGAAGGGGGCCATAGCTGGTATCCTGGTATCCCAAGAAGCTAGGTGTTCTGCCCTTTTTATATGTCCTAGGCTTCCTTTGTTCTCCTGCCCTCTTCCCCTTATTTTTCTCCTTTCTGCATACCTGACTAGGCCCAGGAATGCCCCATGGGATGGCCAAAAGGTGGGCCAAAGGGGGAAGGGCAGGATGGTGCAGCCCAGGACAATTAATTGACAACTTTATAGCTCTCTGTAGGGGGGGGAGGGGATCTTGGCACATGTTACCTTAGCAACCAGTTGGAGCAGGGGCAGGTTCTTGATAAGGATGGAGGAAGGGCTCTGAAGGAATTAACATTTCAATCCCTTACTATCTATGTCAACTGTCTGTCTAATTCTGGCTTCAGCAGCAGATGAAATGTACATAAAAAGATCTTAGTAACTTGCAAATGGGGTCTTGAGTGCAGTTAGTAGTAGAGTGCTTGCCTGGCATGTACATGAGGCCCTGGGGTTCAATCACCAATGCTATCAAAAAAAAAATGGAAATGTTAATATTCTCCCTTATTAAAATTAGATATATCCCCTGAAACTTTTTACATCAATTGAAAATATAATCACCTAAAGAATGAATCACTCCTCTTCCTATAACTTCTCCAAGGTGAATGTGAAAATGGTTTCCACTATTGTCTTGATACACAAACCCCCACAAAATCTTCCAAATCAAGAGGTTCAAATCTTTGTGTTCACTTTTAAACACACAAAGAAACTGCCAAGGGCATCAAGGGTATGCATATCCAAAGGGCCACCAAGTATCTGAAAGATGTCACTTTAGAAGCAAGCAATGTGGCTGGGCATAGTGGTTCACACCTGTAATCCCAGCAACTCCAAGAGACTGAGACAGGAGGATCCCAAGTTCAAGGCTACAGTCAGCAACTTTGTGAGGCCTTATGCAACTTCATGAGACCCTGTCTCAAAATAGAAAATTTAAAAAGACCTGGGGATGGGCTCAGTAGTAAGTACCCCAGGTTCAGTAACAAACAAAACAAGAACAAACAAACAAACAAACAAAAAAAAAAATAAAAAAAAAAAAAAAAAAACACAAAAGACACTGTGTGCCATTCCACTGTTAAAATGGGGGAGTTGGTAGGTGTGTCTAGACCAAACAGTGGGCTGACAGAGGGTTCATAGACAAACAAAAAAAAAAAAGGGCTGAATTTTGGCAGTCATGCTTCAATATGGAGAAATTAATGCTGAACTTAAGGGTTTAGATGTGGATTTTCTGGTCATTAAATGTATCCAGATGAACAAAGCACCCAAGATCCGCTGCCATACTTACAGAGCTCATGGCCAGATTGACCCATACATGAACTCCCCCTGCCACACTGAGATGATCCTTACTGAAAAAGAACAATTTTTCCTAAACCAGAAGAAGAAAATGCACACAGCATGCATGCACACAAACACAAACACACACAAAAGAAGAAGAAGAAGAAAAAAGAAGAAGAAGAAGAAGAAGAAGAAGAAGAAAAAGAAAGATGTCCCTAAATTGCAGAGGCTGGCATTGAATTTCAATCCTCCTGCTGCAGCCTCCTGAGCCTCTCAGATTACAGATGTGCTCCATCACAGCTGGCTAAATACACATTTAAATAAAATAGAAATGGGAGGAATTGCAAAAAAAAAGGGGAGAGTAGGTAAAGGGGAACAACTCAGGATAGAATGGCATATTTACATTAAAAAGGTTTAGGCTCCTAAAAAAAAAAACACTATGGATAATGTGATATTAATTCCATTCATTTGCCCTTTAGACAAAAAATCAGAGGAAATTTAGATACCCTTTGATGCAGGAAATCTAGACATAGATTAGAAAAATTACAGTTCTAAATAGTACATAGGACCTCTCCTTTTCTCAACACAACCTGCTCCCTTACTCATTTCCATACTTGCTGTGTATGCTTTAAAACTTAGCTTCTCCATCCAGCTCCAGGATGAACTTAGCCTGTGGTCTTAAGAGTATGATCCAGCCCACTGAGTCTGGTCTCTGAAACCAGGCAATCCTAGCATCTATGGGGAGAAGTAGCTGGGTGTGATGACCCATTCAGGCAATCCCAGCAAATCAAGAGTCTGAGGGAAGAAGAACATGTTTGAGGCCATCCTAGGCAATTTAGCCAGATATTATCTCAAAACAGAAAATAAAAAGGGCTAAGAGGAAGCTCAGTTTTAAAACCTAAGATTCAATCTCTAGTACCACAAAAAAAATGGGGGCAGAAGGGTAGACACAGTAGTTACTCTATATGGTTTTGTTTGTTTGTTTTGGTTGTGTGTTTTGTTTTGTTTTTTTTGATATCAGGAATTGAACTCAGGGGCCCTCCTCTGAGAACTGATGCACATCCCCACATCTCCAGCCTATTTTTTAATTTGAAATTTAATTTTTTTAAAGAGACAGGGCTCTCACTGTATTTGCTTGGGGCCATATCTCTCTGCAAGGCTGGCTTTGAACTCAAAATCCTCTTCCTGTCTCCCAAAACACTGGGATTACAGGGGTGTGCCACCATGCACAGCTAATTTTTCTATGTTTATCTAAAATAGGGAAAGAATTTTCACAGTGAATTGAAACTACCAAGAACTGAAGCCTGCCTTCCTATCCCCACCCACCCACCTTTTCACTAATTCAATCAAAACTAAGGAATTTCAACAATGCCTTCAATTGGCCATTTCCTTAATCCTATCAGGTTCTTCAATCAATTTGTGATGCAAATGAAGGTCCTTCCTAATGTTTGGGTGTGTACCTTCTGAGCTCAACTACAAGAAGGACACTATAAAAAGGTGCAGTCCCTAGCCAGACTGAATCATTTTGCTCCTTTTCCTAAACCAGGAACACACCTTGGCCTGGTAGGGAAGCTGAAGCTATGGCAATCTATCGTCAACCTCAGGATACCTGCAGTCCCAGGAGGGCATGTCCAGAGCCCCAAATGTGTCACCAGGCCTGAACCCAGAACAGGCATGGGCCTGGGCACTGGATAATTTCCCTGCATTGAGCCGCCACTCCTGCCAGTGCCTCCAGAGCTGCAGAGATGTGAATTTTCAGGTAAGCCATCTGCCTCACTGGGCTTACACAGAGCAGGGAGCTGTCTCTGGGGAACTGAGAGTAGTGAACTAACAGAATATGTTGTTACACAGGAGCAGGGAGTTGACAGGGACCAGCACCAAGCTCAAGACCCAAGTATCCAGCAGCCAATGGCTGCAAACCTCTCAGGAGCTCCAGTCACCTCAAGAAGAGGCAAGTGCTAGCATCGGTAGGTGCCCAGTGGGCCCTGAACCTCGGGAGGTGCCAGTGCTGGGCAATTGGACAGACACACACTCAGGCTGTCTCCTGGAGCCCAGGTCGTCCCCGGAAGCTGCTGAAAACCAAGGCTTACATCGCAGAGGAACCCAGAAAGGAAAGGAACCCCAGCCTTGAGGATGCCTTGCAGTACAGTGCCCTTCAGCCAATGCCCTGGAAGGAGCCTGAAAAACTCCAGTGGGGACCCTCATACTGTCCCTGTGGACTCCTGCACTGGGACTGTGCCCTGCATGCCGAGGAGCCTTGAAGTCTTAGCTGTGGTGATCATCCCTTATATTATTCTTTCTCTCCCAAATGATTTAAAAGTTCTTCAATAAGAAAAACTCTTATGTGTAATTAATTTGTTAAGGAACTTTTCTTTTAGATGGACTTAGAATTCTCATAGTTTCTAACCTGATTGAATTTTTCTTGATGATTAAAGCCATTCCTTTATTCACTGCTTGTCCTATTGATTTTGAGGGGGTGAATCAGGGTGGGAAGCTGTACAGGTGGGTCTGGGGCAGAAAGGAGACAATTACCCAGGTCAGAGCTGTGGGATGAACCCAAAGTACCTCTCTGCAAATATGAGGGTAGTGTGCTGACAGAATGTGTAGTTGGGTGGCCACTTGCTGGTGTTTTCTTCAAAACTGAATGTGATCTTCTGGAAGACAGGAGAGAACCATCATCAATAAATGGCCTTTAAATGGTCTCCAGTTACATAAACTAGGAAAGGAGGACAAAATGAAATCTAGTCTTGGCCTTCTGAGTTGACAACCACAGGATCCAGGACATCAGCTCTAGGTCAGACATGTCCAGGCAGTTAAGGAATCCTGTCCTGGTGGGGTGTGTCCAGTGTAAAAATTCATGGATTGTACTTCAAGATCCACCAAAACTGAATGCTTGTGGGTGGGGTCACATGGCAAAGGTCAGTTTGCTCAGGTTGTTTTAGCAAACTATCATCAGCAGGGTGCCATGATGTGTAGCAGTCCTCCAAGCCACACAGGATGCTCAGACAGGAGCATTGCTTGAGCCCAGAACTTTGAAGCCACCCTGGGCAACAGAGCAAGATCCTTTTCTCAAAAAATAAAAAAAAAAAAAGCCGGGTGGATACACTAATCCCAGCACTTTGGGCTGAGGCAGGAGGCAAGTTCAAAAGCCTCAGAATGGCGAGGCACTTAAAGTGAGACCCTGTCTCTAATTCAAAAAATGGGGAGCCCATGGTCAAGTGCCCCTGAGTTCATGGACATTTAAAAACTTTACTATACACTGGGCTGAGCCTGAAATGCCCATGAGTGGACATGGACTTTTAAACTTTCCTGTTCCCTGAAACCCAGTAGGTTTTAGATTGAGGGGATTTGGATTTAGAGGAGCTGAGGTGCTAGGTCTTACTGAACAGTGGGATCAGACCTGTTTGCCTTGTTTTTCTCATGAGTTTAATTGAGTGTCAATTGTCCATGGCCTGGAATGGGGGATATAAGAGGGATCAAAGAGAGTTGGAGTGTTTTTGTGGTTCAGATATAGGAGAACATTCCCATGTGATCAATCCTTACTTCTAAAATCTTAAAGTCTAAATAAGCTTTTCTTCCTCTCCCTCTCCTTGTTGATTTTCTTGAACCTTGGGGACAACTAGAGGATTAGCCTCCACAATAAAGAAAGGCAGGAGGCTAGGTGCACTGCCAAAGGCCTGTAATCCCAGGGACTTAGATGACCACATATCTGATTCCAGGAGGAGGAAAACAAATTCAAGTCCAGACTTGCCTTTGGACAGTAAACTCTTTAATAAGTCAGTATTGAAATAATAGGCTTTATTTTATTTATGTATTTTTATGTGGTGCTGAGGATCAAACCCAGGGCCTCACACGTGCTAGGCAAACACTCTACCACCAAGCTACAACCCCAGCCCTTTTTAAAAAAATTTTAGGGCAATACTGTCCTTGGAGATTACATTCACATTTATTTTCTATATGGTATTGTTTTCCTGAAATACAATCAAGAGTCTCATGATCTTGAATTGAAACTGATTCATGAAGAAAACTCCGTGGGACATGTTTGGGAGAATGAAGTCACAGTGTGGTTTTTACTCTCACAATTTTTGTCACAAAGATCCAAGGAGGAGTAGATTTTATAGTTGGGAGTTTAAGAACACACACAAAAGTATAGACTCCTTCACAAAGTTTCATCTTAACCATTCAGGGCCAAGCGAATTCCGGTTTGAAGTAGGTTTATAATTTGGCCCCTCTAGAGATAGAGCCCCAGATGCTGCTAACACAAATCACTAGGATACCAGGCAGGACTGACTCACCCACTAGGCAAAGTGCCTAAGGTCTTATAATACTTTAGGGGCCTACAAAATTGTTTTCTTTACAAAAACTGAAAAAAAAAATTAACTCTCATACTTAATATAAAATCTGATCTATAATATTAACATATTGTCTTAAAACCATAGTGAAAGGATATAATTTTTAATTTAATGTATTGATTGGGTTTCAGTCCAGGAATGAGTCCCTGAAGGCTACACAAGTGTGCCTAGGGCCAAGAGTCATGGTGGGTCCCTGCAAGGGGCAGAGGGCCACAGTTGCTGTTGTGATTCCTTCAGTTCAGGAAGGCTCAGCCTTTGACAAGTAGCACAGGGGAGGCCAAGTGCTTTGGCCTGAGCTAGCAAATGCACCAGGAAGAGAAGGAGGTATCTCCTGACTTGACCTCCACTTAACTGCACTGGGACACATTTACTTGTCTTAACTAATCTTTGTATTATTTAAAAGTTTTCTTTTTTAATCTTCAGTATCTTTTGCATCCACTTTCGTAATTTAATAAAAGTTGAACTCAGGGTCACTTTGGGACACATCCCCATTGTAATTAGAGACAGGGTCTCACTTGCTAAGTGCCTCGCCACTGCTCATATCATTTGCATCACATTTTCAAACTAATGCGCCACCATATCACTATAATTTTATATTTTTGACTCTAAACTAAAATCTCATTATATTTTTGCTCTACAAAAAAAATGTCATTACTTAAATTTCATTTCACTGGAATAATTTCCAGGAGGACAGAAAAAGGAAGGAAAGTTCAAGATATGAGATTAATAGAGAATTGATTTTATCAAATATTTTTCTGATTAAAGGTCCTACACAAAATCTATAAAATTGTGTAGCATGATTATCTTTGTTTAGATTTAAAATCTACATGATTTCTACTTCAACAGGGAGCCATGTTTTCACTACCATAAACATGTACATATATGGAAAATCCTTCAATGCTCTCTATCTCTTAGAAGTGGTATTATTAAGGAATTTAATATGTCCTAGAACCTCTATACAATCTATTCCTTTTTGGTTTCTAAGGGTTGCCTTGTTTCTAACTAAGTGGACCATTTTTATCTTGTACTATGAAAGAACACTTTTTTTTTCCTTAATAGAGTTTCTTGTTTCTGGAATGAATCTGTGGATTAAATTCCTAGAAGTGGAAATTTCTATATCAAAACAGTGTATTTAAAATTGTTAGTACACATGGCTATGTTGCATATTCAAGGATCTTACCAAATTTATTCAAATAGCCAGTATTGAGGAATGTGTTTTTTGCAAACTTTTTAATAACATGGGTTATAATGAAAATTCCTTCTTCTTTTTTCTTATAAAGTAGGAAGTAAATGCAGGGACTTTGCATCAAGGCAAGTGCTCCACCACAGATCTACATCCCGGGGACGCTGTAATGAAAGTTTTAACACATTCTAATATGCCATTTAAATGTGTTTTTCTTTAAATTTCTTGTGTCTAACATTAGTGAGGCTATGCTTATCTTTTCTACTGAAGAAGCTCTTAGTGTTATGCATTTGTCTGTGGAAATTTGAAAAGAGTTCCATAATTTTCAGCACTTTTCTAATTAGTTTTGGTGCAAATGACATTGATAATATCTAATTATCAATAATTAGTACTGTTCAAATGGCATTAAATGTTCCTTTCTTATGTTTAATTTGTTTCCTCTTTGCCTCATTCACATCCAATTTTTTTCTTCCCTACTACTCATCCAATCTTTTTTTTCTCTTGCTGAATCTTCAAATATGATTTCAAATTTTGACCTCATAACATCTCTTTATGGTTTCCACTTAGCACCATAACAATCAAAAACTCTGGATACCCGTGTAATCTGAACTCTTTCCAGATTCCAGGTTCACACTGCCCCCAAGCATCATTATTTTCTATGTTAGGAAAAACACTCATGTAATTGTAAGGAAAGAACATATCAGCAGTCAGAATTTGGTGAAATCTTGGTGGGGAGGAAATCCTGAATACAGCTCTAGATTGCCAGAAGGAAATGTAGCAGAAGAAAAGATTCAGGAAGAAGAAACTGCCTAGAGAGCCAGAAGATGCAAGTGTCTGGAGCTGCATTGGCAATAGAAGTCACAGTAGTAATCCTGGAGCTTGGAATCTGTCAAAGTTGTATGCAATATCTCAAAGAGAGAGAGAAAGGGGGAATGATGGAAAGAAGAAAGAAGGTGGAAGGAAGGAGGAGAGCCTTTGAGATGAAACAAGAATGCCACATTAAGACTACATGGAAAGAGCTCAGGGTGAAATTTCAACCCAGGAGACCAATACCAAATACAAATACAAAACATAAATGTCAATTCAAGGGACCAAACTTTTATATCTGGACTTAAAAACCTAGGTAAACTACCATCTCATGTGTTGATTCAAAACCAAGCTCCTTCATTCTCTTATACACTACATTTCTAATGCAAATTGAAGTCATCCCTTACTCTGCTTTTTAGTCAAATAGATGCTAAAATTATACAACTTATTGAATTCACTTTCTTCCCAGAGTTACATATTAGAAGATGTTAGCACATTCTAGCATAGCAGAATTGTTTGCCATATATTCATTAGAATTACTTTACATAATTGTTCTTTTTCAGTTATTTCACTGGAGCAAAAATTTAGCTATCATTTTGATATTTTGTAAAATATCACTGAGAAACAGTTCTAGCTCCCTGAATACAAAATTAATTGTAAAAATAAATCATTGCCATGTGGATCAGGGTAGGGTATCCAGGCTTGTAATCTCAGGGACCTAGGAGGCTGAGGCAAGACTACAAATACAAGACAAGCTTCAGCAACTTCACTAGATCATGTCTCAAAACAAGAACTAAAAAGTACTGGGGATGTATCTTGTAATCTAAAAGTACTGGGATTGTATTTATAAGGTTGTGAAAAAACAGAGTACAATGATTTCAAGTTGAAACTTTTAAAAACCCTTGGAAAAAACAAGAGCCGGGCGTAGGAAAACTTGGGAAGCAGAAGGATCGCAGAAGGCCTCCATGGCGAGGCACTTAGCAACTGAGTTACAAAAAAGGGCTGGAGGGCCCCTGGCAAGTGACCCAAGAAGGCCACCTTTAGTAGAGTTCTCGGAAGGTGGCAGCAAAATGCTCTCTGGACTTCTGGGATCTATGCCAATGGGTCAAGACCTAGGCCCAGATTTTGGGTGGTCCAGCTGCTGGGGTATGTTGAAAGGCCTCGTGTGAGTGCAGTCAAGTGTGTAGTGGCAGCTGTGACCAGACTGGGAGGCTTGCCTGCCCTCCCCTGGCTGGACTTAATCTTCTACTCTGGCTTTTTGACTCCTTTGAATCCAAACTGCCTGGGTTCTAAAAAGAGTCTGAGTCTCTAAGAAGCAGAAGTTTGTAGGTGGGTTTGAAAGGAAGACAGACAGATGTGGCAGTTAGTCAACTGCAAGGTGGCAGGGCACCCCGAAATAGCCTTGGGAGTAAACAGATGACAGGGTGGCACAGGAAGATCATTTCTCAAGCTGGTTCTCAAGGCTGCTGTGTATCTGCTTGGAGACACAGTGTGTGGAACACCCAATACACTGGTGCCCTGGCTACCCCACCTGTACCCAGGAAATGCTGCCAACCCACCCCCTGCCAATAAGCAATGCAAGAACAATGAGGGAGGGCCCTCTTAGATCCAGAGCTTGACCCTCTTAGATCTGGACATGTTCTCTCACCACCCAGCGGTCTGAGCCTCCTCTTTCCCCAACATTCCCAACAGGAGTACACTACACCCAAGGATTTCGCATTTATGGCACAATTTTATTGAGAAAACAAAAGAAAATGCACAAAAGCTCTGAAGCCTCCATGGTGAACTAGTAAATACACAAGCGTTCCTTTTAGAGTATCCCTTCTAAAATGCTCTTCCAAGCAAGAATTGCAGGGGAAATCTCAGCGCTTTGGGGCCCCAAAGGTTGCAGCCTCAAGCAGCCTCAGGGAGACCTGCCCAGAAGGGCCCGAATCCACTCCCAGCAGCCTTGGCTGGTCCCCATGGTCACTGGTGGGGGGGCAGGGGGAATTCCACTCTTACAAGGGTCACCACCACCAGAGGTCTTGGGCTCCAGACATCCTCACAGTGCACTGGGAACAGGCCAAGGGAGCCCCAGCTGGTGGGCGATGGCGGGGCACCTTTGAGACCCCTGACTTTCCTGGGGGCCTGGGGCTTCTTCTGGGTCTCAGACGCCCAGTCCAGGACAGGAGGCTCTGTGTCCTGGCACAAGGTGCTGTGTGCTCTGGAAAAGTCACCTTTTTTTCTGACCAGATGCCAGCAAAGAAGACCTTGGGCTGTGAAAGGCAGGTTGCAGTCAAAGTCTTGGCTGTCAGAGGAGCTATCTTCTTGGTGGACACAGAAGGGCAGCGGCCAGGGCCCATATTGAGCTCAGGGTTCTCAGCCCTGGTGCCTGGTCTGTGGAATTCCAGGCCTGTGGCACATAGCAGGGAAAGTGCTGGTCCATGGCGCTGTGGGCCTCACACCAGGTACCACCAAGGATGTGGCACTCAGCAGGCAGCAGCCTTTTGCATTTTCATACTCCTCTGGCCTCTTGGGAGTTCCTAACCACAGACTGGGAACCTGGGTGGTTTTGGCTAAATTGTTGACTTGAATCCTAAAAGGAAATCCCAATCACAAAGCTCAATTAATGAGATTTAACAACAACAACAACAAAAACCTATCATCTTTTAGTCTCTGTAATTGGGAGGCAATCTTGCTCCATACAAGTCACTGAAAAATAGACATTTTTCTTCTGGCTTTAGCAGGGTTGTCAGCACAATACCTAGATTCTCACAACATGGTTTGGTTGTAACCCTTTTCCTTCCTGAACTCTGCCTGTGTGGGTAGAACACTTGTGACTAAGAATACTTCCAAAAAGCAATTGAACTCAGGGGCACTCGAAATGGGAAATCCTTTTTGGGTTTCAGATCAGTGCTAAAATCTGATTGCTAAGTATCTCCATTGACCTCAGGCTGACTCCACTCCATGCCCATTCCCATATCTGGGATGAAAAACGAATCTCCAATATGATAATAGGAAGATTTCAGCCTCTTTGGAGTAAATTAGGTTTTAATCCCCATGAAAGGTATTCATAGCTCATAGGAGTGGAGTCTTTTTTAAGGGAGATTTTAAAAATATTTTAAAGATAGCTGTCAGTGTCTTCTAACACCCAATAGGATGAAGCTAGAAATCCATAATAAAAAAGGGAAGTGAAAAATTCACAAATTTGTAGAATGCAAAAAACAATTCAAATAATTTTCTGATCAAGGAAAAAAAGCACAAGGGAAATTAAAAACACATAGATATGAATAAAAATGAAAACACACTGTACCAAAATTTTGGGGTGAAGCAGGAAAACAGTGACAAGGAAGGTGTATTAGTCAGGGTTCTCTAGAGGAACAGAATCAACAGGAAGTATGATTATAAAAAGGGGATTTTTTTAGTTTGGCTTACAGGACCAGAAGCTGGATAGTCCACAATGGCCTTCTGTAGGCTGGAAAGCTGGAGAAACCAGTAGCTGCACAGTCCAAGTACTTGAAGCCAGAACAAGAGAGATCAACAGTGCTCACCTAGTAGGAGACAGAAGACTTCTGGAAACTCCCTGGACAATCACTGGCAGAGTCCGCTTTGGAAGAATCAAGAAGCAAGAGTCCAATATCCTCAAGTGATGGCAGCAGCAACAATGAAGAACCCTCCTTCTAGAAGAATCCCCTTGCATCTGCTGCTGCTTCCTTGTTCTTCCAACTTTTATTCCATCCAAACCACCATTCTATTGGATGGTGCTGACCCACATTAGGGAGGGTCTCCACTTCAGTTGGCTATCCCACATGCCAATCACTCCTAGACACACCCTCATTGACACACACCCAAAAGCCTCTTTAATCTTTGGCACCTCTTAATCCTATCAATTTGAATAAATACTAACATTAACAAGGACTACCATCACAGAATGAACAAGAAAACCAGAACAATCTACAACTGTGACTGAGATTAAATCAGTAATCACAAACAAGGTGAGGCTGGGGTAGCTCATGGTAAGACCATTTGCAGGAGGCCCCTCAGTGTAATACAAAGTAAGCACTTGCAGGAGGTCCTCCCAGGGTTCAGCTTCCAACACTGGAGGAAAACTTGGGAGGCTGATATTCTGAGTTCAAAACAATGAAAGCTCTAGGAGCTTCATCACCCAGTGAGCGCCCCTGAGTTTCTAAGAAAGAAAAAGATAAGCATTGCTGATTACTCTCAATCTATTCAAAAATTGAAGAGGAAGGGTAAAAAGAATTGTAGAACTGTACTCCTAATTCTACTAGTGATTATTTGCAAGTGGGTTTATATAGAAACTGTCAGTGTGTGAATTCAAGGAATATTTCAATTCTACCAATATTTCATATTCTATCATAGATTAAGTATTTTGCAATTGATGCTGAAAAAGTTGAGCATGAAATAAAGTATTAAATTAGGGACTGTCCTTCATTTCTGGTTCTTCCTGATTGTTACATTTTTACTTTTCAAGTCTCTATATATATATATATAAAAAAATACACAGAATAAAAAAAATTTTAAAAAGAAAGCAGAAAATTGATGTACTTCCATAAAGGCACTTCAACATCTTAACACACATCTGGGTCATCAGTTCTCTGGCAATATACGTTGCTTACCATGTTTTGCCTTTCCTGGTAAAACTCTTTTTGAATCTGACAAAGTAAAATATCTCCCTGTGGTCTATCAAAAGTGTAAAAGTCAGACTTTTGGAATTCACTATAGGAAATGGAGGGAAGGGTAAACATTCAGACAACTCTGGATTAATTCCTGTGAATGTTTGGCACCAGAACAATTACAGAAGTGGAATGAGTTTAAGAATACTTGTAAAAGAATACTTGTAATTCACATTTACCATACATTTATACCCAGCAGGATTAATAGGCAAGCAAGAACCCTGCCTGTGCCCTGTGCAAAGGGACCTCCCAAGACCTGTCCCATGTCCAGCAAAGACAAGACACCCACAGGCCCATGCTGGCACCCAGCCAAGCCGCCCTTCCTTTTCAATCTCCAAAACAAACACACAAATGAAAAAATTTTTTCTAAAATTTTATTATAACACAAGGGATAGAAAATTTCATGAAAAATCCAAGAAGGCATAAACTTCTCATTTGATTACTAAACTAAGAGAACATTAAAAAAAACATGTTTGTTTGAAGAGGATCATGGATTGCAAGATGTTGGCGGAGACCTGCGGGGGCTCTCAAGCCAAAGGCAGGCAGCAAGGAGCCCAGAGCCTTAAAAGTCTAAAGTCACTGCACGGGGTGGGAACCTCAGGCAGCATGTCCCCTGGACCTCAGTTGCTGCTCTTGGCTCTTGGCACTGGAGGGCACTCCCTGTAAAGAGCTGGGCAATCTGGGATCCCTTGGTCCAAGGGGGCAGCCTGGACACTGGTCTGCCTGGTTTCTCAGAGGCATTCAACTTTCTCTGGTGGGCCTGAGGCTCCTCCTCAGTCTGGGTCTGGGCTGGGTCCTGGGCAGGCAGGTGGCTGTGTGCCATTTCTCAAAGTGCTGTGCAATCTAGGTCCGTGGACAGGGCAGGCCCAGCTGAGAAACCCACAAGGTCTAAAAAGTATTTCGAGGTTGAAGTCCTGGTGATCCCAAGAAAGGAAGCCCAGCCTGGGAAAAAAGGCAGAGGCCAGGGCCCAAAATCTGCTTCCTTGAGGGCTGGCAGCGCCTGGGGCCCTGGAGTCTCATCTCACAATCCCAGGCCTCCCACACACAGCGGGGGAAATGCTTCTCCATAGCTGCAGCCTCTCAGAGGAGGAAAAGTCTTCAGAGACCCCTTCCCTGCTAATTTACACTCTTCTGGGCTCCCCTTGATCTGAACCACAGGGTGTAAAGTTGAGTGGAGATAGGATCTCAGGGCACATTCCTTCAGAAGGCAGGAAGGATCTCCTAATCCTAAGTCAAATCCAATCATCATGATGTGAATGTTCATTGAATTAATTTTTGTTGATTGATAGGTTTAAACGATTTTTAAAAATCCCAGGATCCCCATCACTGTTTGGACAGGCCCATACCTGACTACCCTGTCTCCAAGGAGAAAAAGAGAGAGTAAAGAAAGAGAGAGAGAAAGAGAGAGCAGAGAGAGAGAGAGAATAGCCTGGGAGGAGGCTGAGGCTGGAGGATTGCAAGTTCAAAGCCAGCCTCAGCAACTTAGCTAGGCCCTAAGCAATTTAGGAGACACTTGTGTGAAAAGAAAAGAAAAGAAAATGCAAAGAAAAGAAAATGTGCTTTAGTGGTTAAGCAGTTTGGTTTCAATCCCTGGTACAATAAATCAATAAATCAATATCCCAGGATTCCCTTCACAAACAAACACACACAAAAGGAGAGAGAAGATAAGAAGAAGCTATGGCTGGATAGTTCAGAAGAAGAGATTTGTGGGAGGCCAAGGGTTGGGTCACCATGAACGCAACCAAAAGAGTAACCAAAGAAATTAATGTGGGCAACTACACATGAAGGGGTTTGGACTCTAGGAGCGATTTGGAAATTGTTCCTTTACAAAAATATCTAGGCTGGGTGTGGTAGTGCATGCCTGTTATGCCAAGGAGTCAGAAGGCTGAAGCAGGATGATCTCAAGTTCAAAGTCAGTCTCAGCAAATTAGGGAAGCCATAAACACTTAGTGAGACCCTGTCTCAAAAGACAATATAAAAAAGGTGGGGATATAGCTCAGTGGCTAAGCAAATCCCCCCCAGAATTCCCTACCACCATCCCCAAATGACTATTATATGCTTCATAACTTTTGTAGGTTTCTGTCCCTTGGTTCTCACGGCAATTCTGTATGAGTCTAAGAATTTGGCCATCTGTGACACCTTCCTGCTTGTGACTACCAGGGCCAGCAGGTGGCCAAGGGGAGCACACGGGACATGACAGTCACCTTTGGGAAGGCTTGACTGGATGGCATACCTCTGCATCCTGTTAAGGACCGTGGCCAAGCCTATAGGGCTATAGCTCAGTGTGACAGTAGACCACCCAGCTGTATCAATCTGGCTAGTTCTATAGGGCTAAAAGTGCACACAAAGACAATGACAATCAGGGATTTCACCAAAAAGAGAAAGTCCATCCATTTAGCTTAGTTTAAAGGAAGTCTTTTGGTATAAAGTCCGGACAATTGTCACAGGAATGGGACTCTTCTCTTAGAGTCCAAAGGAAGCCGTCCAGCATAAAATCCAGATAATTGTCACAGGAATGGCCCAGTCCCTCTTCTCTCATCACAGAGGGTTGAGATACTGACAAAGAAGGAGTCCAATATAGTGTTTTTGATGAATTTTGGAATGGATGTGATGAGAAGTTTAATCACAGCAGGACAGGAGCTTTGTCACGGTGTTTTCATTTCTGTGGAAAAAAGAAAGGATCACTCCTCAAGAGCTTGTGCTCCTGGGTAGTCATTTTGGTCGGATTGGCAGTATTTGAGATCTCTGGCAGGCACCCATA